>JAKOOJ010000001.1:226113440-227435940 GCA_022577455.1 Arizona elegans | reverse complement strand
CAACATTCTAACACTGAGGTAGAGTCTATGCTTATATTTCAAAGGATGTCCCCCAGATTTGCCATTAGCCTCTACATGGAAAAAGAAGTGATAATAAAGGCTGCGAAATGCCTTGCTTAATCAGTACTGTCCAGGTAAGACAAGCATCTTATTAATATTTTTGTTCCTTAAACTCTTGACTTCAAATAATACTTTGAGTTTTATACAGCCCTGAAATGTTGTTAAGTCGGACTCAGTGAGTATTAAAGACACTGAAAGAAAAAGTCAAAAGATAAAGGAGCAGAGAAAATCTCTCTGTTTTTCTCCCCATTGATATTTTTTTTCCAACTTTCAAGATGAAAAAATAAAATTGCAGGAAGAAAAATCAATAAGCTTGTGCTTCTTCGTATCACCTCTACCTTACTGATCCAGCAGAAGTCTCCAGAAAATAGTCCTGTTCTGTGTCAGGCACTGCTGTAAATCACATCATTGTCGAGAATGTTTTTTACAAGTTTTTCTTTGGTACTACGTAAAACTGGAATTATTGTTGAAAGATCTGAAGGACCAAGTCAGGGGCAGATCCTCCTGGAGAAAATGGGGTCACTAAGAGTCAAACCATTTTGATGGCACATAATTGGTCAATGAATCAATCGTTCAATCCTTGAATCGAAACCAAACTGCTATGGGAATGAGTGCCAGAAATATGGAGCATAACCACAAAGCCTTTGTGAAGATTAAGAAGAAAAATGGACAGGAAAATATGGCAATGCCTCTCTTGTGGAAAAGGGTTTCAAAATATTATTTCATGAGCTAATCACTAGTAAACACACTGGCCCTAGATTTGCTGATTCAGAAGCAGGCAGTGCTGTTTCTGAACTCGCTGGCTGGCTGAGTTGGTATCATGGTGCTGATTGTGCTAAGCAAAGCATCCATTATTTAAATGGCCATGGAGACATTAACTTTCTTGACCTCACAAAATGTTATTTACCATCACCGAAGCAAGGGTTTGAATGTGCATGTGTTTGTGTTTGTATCTGTATAGATATACAGCACAAGAGCGATGCTTGCTGGCTCAGCTTGTATGGATTTTAGATTATAGTTTTCAAGTCTGAACTGTAGCAAGCCAGATCAGTTCATTTTATTCACAGCAAAAAATGTTTTTGTAGGACAACTGTGCTATGTGTGTGCTTGTGCATAACTTTTCTCATCAAGATGGAAGTGGGATATGGCAACTTCTTAAAGAAAAGGGAACAGAATTAAATTCACCCCAAAGAATATTGTTGATACCTCTTCTGCACTATTGGGAATCTGACTTAGATAGAATCTGATAGCACTATATTGTAATGATTCTGGGTGGCTAAAATACAAAAGTTGATGCCAAAAGAGTTTGACTTTGTTCGACAATGAGACTTCTCAAGCCTTTATTTTTTTCTATTCAATTTTTCAACCTCTACATGAAACAAGTAGGAAGATTTTCCAGAGGCACCGTTAATATGTAGATGATACCCCAAGTCAACGTTCCTTTTTAGACTAATAAAAGTACCACAGTTACTGCTCGGAATTAAATAGTCTATAAAGTAAGACTCAGAGAAGGCAAGCAGTAATAGTAATTAGAAAATCTGTAACTGGTTGGGTTGGGAAGACTTACCTAGCAACTTGTGACATTCCTGTTCTGATCCAGCCTTAACAGAAGACACCTTGTCATGAAAAACCCCTCTTTATTTATCTCTTGTGAATTAATTGCATTCACCCATTGAAATGTCCAGGCAATAGTCCTTCAAGGACTATTGTAGTCCTTCAAGGACTACAGTACAGACCTTATCAGTTCCTTGTGATAATTGCAAGGCTGTGAGCTCCCAGCTGAAAGGCTGAAAATTAAGTTCTGGCAAGCAGTCTTTGTGGCAGGAAACACAATGAGCAAAATCTTCAGAAATACGAACTGTTGTCTCCTACGACAACCACTCCCCTTTCCTTCTATTTATTCCCCAGCCAGGGAGGGGCCATTCAGCGTCCATGTGTGCTTTGCTTCCTGAGTCGACTCCTTGTCCTCCGTTGCTAACTGCTCTGTGCATACGTGCATCTGGAACAGGCCCTAGCTGTTCTTCCTCCTCACTTATACAAGCTTCCAAACTGTTCTGCCCCAGCTACAAACCCCAAAGAACACAGCACACACAAAGTCCGTACAAACCTTAGTTTACTAATTAAGGACTACTAATGAGCTTTCTTAGTAGTTATTTGAACACAAGTACAGTTTAAATGTCTTTTCTGGACAAGGGCTGTTAATTTAATTTCATTAACAGCCAACAAGAATCCAAAGAATAATAACTCAATTCTGAGGCACAGTATTTCAGATAACCGTAATCTTACTGTGGTTGGCAGAATGCCCAGAAGCAATTTGCAGGAAAACTGACAAGAGAAACAAGAGCCGAATCAAACGTTTCTGGAATCAAGACGCGAAGGAATATGAACGAAGTTGTTTCCTGCAAATTGCATCAGTCCTTCCTTAAATAGGCTAGGGGAGTGGCCAATTAGCCCCAAGCATTACTCTCGAGGAGACCTCCTCCTGAGGAGCCACTCCTGCCTTTTAACAGCTCTGCACACTCGTGCATCGAGAAGAGGCTCCTCCTTTTCTTCCTCTTCACTTATGGGTGCTTCTGGAGGTTCTGAAGGCCCTGGATGAATCTTCGCCTCTGGCACCACATCTTCTCCAGCCTCCTCATTGTCTGACTCAAGCTTCAGTTGCACAGGCTGCTGGTGCAGCACCACACCAGCCTCCTCGCTGTCGGAATCAGCTACTAACTGCACATGCCGCTGATGGGCCACAACACAAAGGCAGCTGTCTCTCTGGTGCTGGGAAATGTCGGACGGCCCTGGCACTATCTGTGCGTCCGACACAGAGCATCCATCAGAGCCTTCCCCAGACTTCAGCACTGGCCCAAGTTCCTCCCCAACCTCCTCATTGTCCAAGTCTGCTGCCAGCTCCACTGGCAGTAGGCAGACCAGACCAATTCCCTGCAAGATTCAACTTTCTCTGGGTAAGCTTCCAGGAAGGAAGCTCTTAATCTAAATCTGCCATTGGACTCCTACCATCAGTCACATGATCCCCATTGACTTTCTCCCTGCAAGCTTCCCAGGTCAAGTCAACTTCCCCATTGACTTATGGGAAGGTGACAAGGAGTGTTGCAAATTATATCATCATTTCAGAAATATTTCCTTAGAGAGAGAAACAGAATCACCACAGGCAGGCATAAAATCAGTGGGAGTGAGAGTGATTTTATATATCCTGTTTTGTAGGAAATGGCCTTGGGATCTGTGATCCGTAATTGTCATTAAAGGTAAGGATTTTTTTTTTGAGCCAGAGCATCTTTCATTCACTTAGAATGTAACATGATTTACAGATAAAAATGCCTGTGTTCTGGTATTTTCTTGCATGGGTCACTGTAAACATTGGATTTCCTTTGAATGTGATTTGAAATCTTCAGTCAGTCCAAAGCAACACAGCTTTATTGCTAACTAGGAAGACCAAAATGATTGTTTGCTCTGACAGTCTGTTTAGGGATCTAATAAAAAGTGCCAGTACAATTTTTGTTGAAGTCTGTTTTGATTCAGAATCAAGTTGGAATCAAGTTTCCTGAAAGAACATATCCTCCTATATTTAGGTAGTTCCTCTGTTCAAATAAGGTTAGACAAATAACGCTAAGAGGACTTTCGCATCTGCAGAAAGTCCTCCCTAGAGAAGCTCTCTGTGCATCTACATTATGAATATCATGAAATTATTGAATGTTGTTTTGTTTTGTCATTTTCAGAACAATTTGAAGACTTTTAGATTTTTACCTCTACTGATGTGCTTTAATGTTGTTATCTCCCATACTGTTTCCAACCTTCATTGCTGGCTTTGCTTTTCTGTTACTGTATTAGCAGCTTTGGGATATGCTTTTGCAATTAATGTTTATAAAGGTATCTGTACTGACGCTTGAAAGCCCTGTCAATAGCATTAACATCGAAGGAGTTGAATCAAAATGGTCAATATTTTTTTTAGAAAAAAAAATCAACCCAGACACAGTACTGTAAGTCCCAGTGCTTGCTTAAATGCTCACCAGGAGCAAAAGTGAATTCCTTAATTAAGGTATTACTATTAAAAGGTTCCTGTCTCATGTTGCCACCAACCAAATTTCTTTTGATAGTGGGTTACACAAGAGGGACAGAGAGAATGGTTGTCCTTCAGATTCTCTTCAAGGTGCTGGTTCTCACCTATAAAGCCCTACATGGCATGGGCCTGGGGTACTTGCAGGACCACCTCCTACCGGCCTCCCACCACCCAGTGAGGTCACATAGGGCTGCTCTCCTCCAGGTGCCATCGGCCAGACAATGTCGGCTGATGGCCCCCAGGATGAGGGCGTTCTCGGTGGCCGCTCCACCCCTCTGGAATGGGTTACCCATTGGGCTCCGGACGGCCCCTGACCTCCGCACTTTCTGCACCGACCTGAAGACATGGCTGTTTCAGCAATTCACCTGATCTGTTACGAGATTTAATTCTGTTGGGGTTTTATATTGGCTGTTTTTAGGATTTCTTATTGTTACATGTTTTTATTCTGTGCACCGCCCCGAGTCCTACGGGAGAAGGGTGGCATATAAATTTAATTAATTAATTAAATAAATAAATAAATAAATAAATAAATAAATAAATAAATAAATATTTAGCCAGTTCTATCAAGTTCGGGGAAACCAGTAGCGGCGGCTGCGGGAGGTTCCGCCCACCCACTCAGACGTCATCACGTCCCGTTTTTGATGCTCTGAGTATGTACAGAAGGTCCTGCGCATGCGCAGAGGTGGCACGTGCAAGCGAAGTGAGCTCAAGCGCGCACTCCCATTTTCGAACCGGTAGCAAAGGCAAGTGAATACTACCCCTGATGAGTAACACGGTTGTTAAGTGAATCTGACTTCCCTAGTGACTGCAGTGATTCACTTAACAGCTGTGGCAAGAAAGGTCATAAAATGGAACACAATTCACTGAACAAATGTTTTGCTTAACAGCAGAAATTTTGGGCTCAATTGTGGTCATAGGACGTACTCTATACCAGGGGTCTCCAAGCTTGGCAATTTTAAGACCTGTGGACTTCAACTCCCAGAATTCCCAGCAAAGCTGGCTGAAGAATTCTGGGAATTGAAGTCCACAAGTCATAAAGTTGCCAAGGTTGGAGACCCTTGCTCTATACTGCTGTGACAGAAACATGTCAGTCAGGCAAAGCAAATGGCACTTTCAAATCTGGGATTCCTTTTCAAAATGCTTTATTCCTGGTTTTAAAAAAAAAAGTACAAAGAGAACAACTCAAGAAATGCAAAACTTAAAGTGTAAAGATGTTGAAAAGAAGAAAATTGTAAAAATTTCTTTTTTTAAAAAAAAACTGTTTAATAAAACTTATTTTTTTTTAAAAAAAAGAATTGCACATGCGATGTGGAGATGAAACTCCATTTGCCTAAAAAAGACATTTTTGTTTTGCATATGGAAACCTGACCTCCTCCTTCCAAGCCCACTTTTTTTACTATTTCAAACAGAGAGAGGAGAGAATCTTTTTCGCTCTCCTCTCAATGCAGAATCCAGAATGAGTTATTTTATCTTTCTATACATCACTGAGAAATAGTCTTCCCTAGGAACCAAAAACTTCTCAGAGATCACAGACCATTGTATACAATTCTATATACAGGAAAATTCCCTTCATATTAAATTCTTTTTGAACATACCTTTACTTCTTCAAAGAATCCATATGGCCTCTGCTCTCTTTCTCTTATCTTGCACCACATGACCATCACCCTTTGAACTCCTCTTAGCTAGCTGGCTCTGAAGAAGTTAATGGGCTTTAAACTGCCTAGCTTGTTCAAGACTAGGGTTGAAGTTCCTTGTAATACGATGGGGGAATTTTCATCAGACATTTGCAGGAAGAGGGAATGCTCAACTCGCCATGGAAAAAAATGGATAAAAGATTTGACTCCCATTCTCTGAAACAACTAGATATTTTAGCCAAGGGAGTACATTGATTTGACATATCAAAGGATAATAAATTAAAAATAAAAAATACTGTGGATTTTCTATGATTAGGCCAGAATTTGCTGGTGTGTCTGGTCTTGCCTGATCAAATTTTTGCTCAGAAAAATCTTCTGAGAGATTAATCTGAAAAAGAAAGAATATGCTTTTCAAAATGCATATAAAATGGAAAGTTTGGTACACTTGTATTAAAAAGAAAATCTTATATATATAAATATTTCTTTTTTAAAAAAACACACCTGAATTCTCCCCAGTTTCTCTCTTTTTGTCTTTGCATAATGCACTTCTCCATTATTCCAAGCAGATGCTTGCACCATTTACTTCTCCTATGTTCTTTCTCAATTGTATGTTATGCAAGACATGAATGAAAATAGATGGATATAATATTAAAAGAATTAAAATATCATTTATTATGTATATAATACAGAATGTGTTTATTCTGACCTACATATAAATAATTACTATTTTTTTGGACATTGTGAATATTCTGCTTCTAAAACTGGACACTAGGCTATACAGTACACAGAATAACAGAATACGCAGAGTTGGAAGAGACTCTCAGAAGTCTTCTGGTCCAATCCCCTGCTCAGGCAGGAAGCCCTGTACAATTTCAGACAAATGGTTGTCCAATCTCTTCTTAAAAACTTCCAGTATTGGAGCATTCACAACTTCCGGAGGCAAGTTGTTCCACTGAATAATTGTTCTCACTGTCAGGAAATTTCTCCTTAGTTCTAGATTGGATCTCTTCTTGATCAGTTTACATCCATTGCTTCTTGTCATGTCTTCAGGAGAATAGGTTGACCCTCTCTTCTTTGTGGCAACCCCTTAGATATTGGAACACTGCTATCATGTCACCCCTAGTCTTTCTTTTCATCAAAATAAACATACCCAATTCAAAACACAGAAGACAAAATGTGATTTGGTGAGCATCCATGCAGAGCATCCATGCAGTTGAATGGATGAGCTATCTCTTTCCCAGCTCTGCCAGATATAATTAATAAGCACAACCAATGCTGTCTCAGTACTACATCTGAGCTTGGAACCTGTTCTGCCCCAGCTTCGGATTCCCAGAGAATGTGACACACACCAAGCTTCGCAAACACTGTTTAATTCCAAACAAACTCCTTTCAAGAATGCAGGCTTCCCGTGAAAAGGGTCCTTATCAAAGTTATTAAGAACAAAGTCCGACAAAGGTTAGCAACCAGCCCAGAAAACCAGATATGAGAAGTCGCTCTCTCTCCAAGATGCTCTGTAGTTATGAGACATTGTTTCTAGCAAGAAAGCACTAGCTGCGTGCAACTTAAATAGGCTAAAGGAGTGGCAATTATCCTCAAGCCCTACTCTCAAGTAGACCTCCTCCTCCTGAGTAGCCACTCCTGCCTTTTGGCAGCCCTGCGTGCCTGAGCATTGAGGAGAGACTCCTCCACTTCGCTCTCTCCACTGGAAGGAGCCTCTGGAGGTTCTGAAGGCCCTGGCTGAGTCTCTGCCTCTGGCATCACATCCTCTTCAGCCTCCTCGCTTTCCCTCGTCGTCGGGATCAGCCACGATCTGCGCAGGCCGCTTGCGGGCCACAACAGAACCAGACTGAGTGGGGTCCAGATAGGCAGTTTCTTCCAAGGCACTTTATAGTCACAGTCCCACCATTTCCCATTTACCAATAGTTCATGTTGGTACCCCAATCAATACAATTCTGAAAATCTTTTTTTCCCTCATTATTCCTTGTGTGACATAAATATTTACACATTACTTCCTAACTTTAAAAAAGAAGAGAAGATGTGCTCATGATCCATGTGGTAAGCATCCATTCAAATATTTGAAAGCAATATATAATATCATTCAGCAACCTCCTCAAATTTAATCACATTATAACTAATAAATCTCTTGAGGAGGGGGAAAAAGGGGGGGGTGTTGTCCATTCTATTGTCAAAGGAAAATGGACCAACTGGTAAAGCAGTGAGTGAAAAAGATAAATATGTGAATAAAGAAGAAATGAGATACGGAACAATCAATAAAGGGGGAAGGGAGGAGAGAGAAAAACAGAACCATAGGATTTCTGTAATGGTTGGATAAGTCACAGAAGAGGAGGAAAATCCAGAGAGAAACATTAGAAAGGGAGGAGAGATTTTAAGATAAGCAGAATATTAAGGTGACAGAGAAGGATGAAGAGAAGACTGGATAAGAGACTTGCAGTCAAAAGGGCAATCCATTTATATCAATTCTGTGAAGAGACTTATGCTCACAAAGAAGCTGAACACAGCCACTTAGTAAAAACTGGTAGATTTCTAAATGGAAATAAAAAACTAGGTTTTAAGTGCACATGCATATATTTTTATTACACATTATACAGATTGTTTGGGTTCAAAGTAGGTACAACATACTACTATATTAGTTATGAATTCACATAACATATTAATCTGCAATGTAGTTGTTTTTCGTGGCTAAGTAAGTTGTCTGAAGACAGACGTCATGGGTCTTTTAAGAAATCACAGTAATTTTTATGATATACTATATCAGAGGCCCAGGTATGGATATATCCACTAGCAATTGGGAAGTGATAGCAGTGAAAAGAGGTGAAGGACTTTTTCAGAGTTGGCACCTTGATTGTGGAATATTGTCCCAACAGATCCTGTTAAATGTTTGGCACCAAGTTTAATTCAAATATATAATTTATTTTTTCTTGATGTTGATCCGTTAGATTTATTTAAATTAGTTTACATTTATTTTATTTTCTAATTTTAATTAATATTAGTCACATTGAGAATATTTTTTAAAAAGTAAATAAAATCAATCTAATGAACAATATTTTTATGGAATCATATTTATTTCCAAGTTGGCAGCTATAAAATCAGTTGTCATCTCTTGAGGAGGAATAGATTTGATCCAGACTCCACCAGTCGCTGACTTCTAACATATGCAGTGAGATAGTCATATGTAACCATTATGGATATAATGTCTTTACTTTGAAAACAATTTATACAAACCTCAATTTTTTATTTTTTATTTTGCATTTATAAGTCCTTGGCTCTGTTTACACACAACCCACTTAGGAGGAAGAGGGGCTAGCATGCCATGTGAACTCAAGTGTCAAATAAGAAACATCAGAGGGTTAATCGGCCTCCCTTTAGTCAACATGTCATGTGAACTCTTGGCCTTTTCTGTTTCTAAGACAGTCACATCCTAAAGAGGCCCTGAGAAAATAGGACTTTTCTAAACTGTCTCATTTAGGCTTCTTTCAATTTTCCCCCCTCTACTCTTGGTACAAAAGAAGGGTGGGAGTAAGGCAGGAAAGGGTGAGAATGGAAATACCACCTATTCTACATCTGTATTCGCAATTGTGCCAATCTCAATTATAATTAAATTGAGAGATTGAAAAATGGCCTCTGAACAACTAGAAATTTGTAACTGTGAACTGCTGCACCACTGGGGCATGAGTAGAAAACACTAACCAATGGAATAAATGATTGAGGCAGTGATGTCATCTGAACAAAGGTAACTGTGGTCTCAATCCACAAAACATTTATGTGTTCAATAACTATTTAGTGTTACAATTGTTCCTTGGTTGTGTGCATGCATGTGTTTAAGAATATTCCAAACCAAACAACAACTCCCCAAAAGACAGAAATGTTGGCCAATATAAAAGAAATGTTCATCGCATTGCATTCATGTCAGAAGCACCACTTCTGGATTGAAAGGATTAATTGGTGACATCACCGTTGGCTGATGGATGCCCAGGAACATGAAAGAGGACTCCTTTCATATCCCCAGCAGGAGCTCACCCTATCTCACAGCAACACTCGGGTCTTCAACATGGGCTTGCTAACCTCCAGCCCAGGGTCCTAACCATATGAACCACTGTGCTCCAAAAAACCTTCATAAGATGTTGCATTATTGGAGGTAAGCATGCCTTATGCTTGGAGAGCACCGTCTTTTTTGAAGTTGAACTCCATGCCACCCTTTTCGCCTGCAGTCTATCCTCTGAAGCTGCCTATCAGCAAGACTTGATAAGAGAAAGTGGACATGATAACACAGAACGCTGCTGATTATTTACGAGTATTCTTTTCATCATTTAGCATATATGAGATTCTATTTTAAATAGCACCAGTTCATTTGTGTAATAAAAAGAAATCTTTGGTTTAATTCTTTTAAACTTGATCAAATGAAGAAGGCCTATTAAAAGTCCATCCTTGGCAAGATTTCACTACTTCCTTTCTGTGTGCAGAATTCTTATGAACAATTTTCTTTACAAAAATGCAAATATTACAATATTCCCAACACTTTTAATGTGTACAGCCAGAAATCAAATATTTTGTGTGCATGACTTTTCAAATTTCTATTTCTTGCTAACCAATCTTCAGCATAAGACAACCCCCCAGTACTTCACCCTACCCCACCTCAAATATCTCTTCATCATTATGCATTTTACCTGCATGATATTTACCTTACCTCCTCTTTGTATCACAAAACACTTGTGAGCTTTAAAAAATTACAGGCAAATTTTATTTACACAACTATCCCCACAAAAACCCAATACAGTCGATCTGCAATATATATTTTTCTCTTCTTAAAGCTTTTTTTTTAAAAAGGTAAAAATTCTACCAATATTAACACCTCTAAAAATGATCACCAAACAAAAGCTTAGCTCTTCTGTCCAATTTGATGTCTTTTTCATGCTGCCTTAGTGATGGCCAAATAATTGGTTGTTCACTTGGTGTCCTTGTCTCCCTCGACAGTTCCACAGATGCCCTGAACAATGCTCCAAAGACTGCTTTCAGTAGGGGCAAATCCTCATTAATCATTCTTGGCTGACAGTACAAGGGAGCACCTACATCTGGTGCAGAAACCAAGCAAGGGCTTCTGGGAACATGTATTTTACAGGGGAATGAGGGGGGAGACCTCCCCCAGCCGATTCAAGATGTGGGAGTCAATGTCTAATAACCATTTAAAAATTCAGCTCCCTTCCTCTCCCTTCAGCCAAATTTCATCCTCTTCCCCCAAGCCCTCTCTGGGTTTTCCTTTCATTAAGCATTTAAAATTAGACCTGTGGCTTCTGTCAAAACTAAAGTGCCAACATACCCTAAGCAAGTACATCAGCAAATGAGCGGTGCAGCATGTTATGATAAATGGCTGCTAAATTCTTTATGCTGAGATCAAGCAATGATAGCATTAAATACTGATGAAGTGTCACATAATTTTCACTGGGAGAAGATGGGCTCTTTGCGCTTCGTCTCTTAAGGAGTTTATAAATATTTTCTCCAGCAATGTATTATTTCATAAACAGCATGCGCTTCTTTTTCCTCTGCATGTGTCATAGTGTAGTTCTGTCCACTATATAAAAAACGGGGAGGGAGGGGCAGGGAATACTTACACATGCTGTGCAAATCTGCCATTCTTTGCAAACTTCAGTGGTGCCAAAGATATTGTACTATTATGCAGTAAAAAAAAAAAAAGGAAAAGAAAGAAAATCCTCAGCATTTAAACAATTGGTGTGACTCTTTCCCATGTTGCTTAATTTGGTCAAGGGACCCATTTACATTTGTCTCTGAAGGCTCCAAAGTTGGACTTGTTTCTGCACATGGCTCTCATTTCCCCAGATGGTGGCAAAATGCTTGTCATTTGGAGAGTCTGGCTTAATAAGGCACGGAGTAGCATGCTAATGCTTCTTGATAAGCACAAATGGATCTTTAGGTTACTTTCCAAATGTATTTCCATTTCGCCAAAGCATTTCGCTTCACCAAAGGTGATAAACTACGTAAGGACTTATTATTATATTATTACATGTGTAACAATATTTCAGTGAAAAGAAAAAAAAAGTGGGCTATTGAAACTGAAGCATGTGAAGCATATTGAAGCATGTGTAATTTGTTCATGGTGAGGGGATCAGCATTGCCCTTATAAGCAAGCTGTCACTAGTTACTCAGTAACAGGAGGGAAACTACGTTCAACCTTTCTTATCATGGCTATATAAAACACCCTTGCTTCAATAAAGCAAGATACATCTTGCACTTTCAATTATTTAAGCAAATTTGTGCACTTGATGTGGGCTTCCTATGCCATATCTGGAAATAAATGGGGTGGAAGAGAAATAAACAGATCTATATCATTATATTAGCAGATATCTGAGGGTCAAAGTTAGCATGAAGAGAGAAGGATGTCCTTCCACCTTAATGCTAGATCACTCTAATTATTTGAAGGAAAGTTTCTTTTCATATAGAGAGCCCTTTTTTACAATATTCCTGCAGGCAATGTAAACAAGGCCTGAAATACCCTATCCGCCTATTGATACCCTGTATCAGTATAGGCAATTGTTAAGCATTTTGACAATATAGGTCAAAACATCTGGAAACCATTAGATTGACTAACTCTGCCATTAGCAACTCTGAGAAAGCTTGCATGGAAATTAATATCAAAATCATTACACATTTCTTCAGAGAAAACGTATGAGGGGGATGTTGATATGCATAGTGTCTTCATTTCTTTGAAAGGAAGGGACATGAGGGATATAACATGACATTTCTCCTGATTCGATCACCCTATATTTCCCATTCCAGTGCTATAAATACAGAGATAGGTTCCTGCCCCAAACTACTAAGAGTGAATGGCATTTGCCAAAACTGATCCAGTAACTGCTCAAACCTTTCCCAAGTTATCTCTGAAAGGGATAAATCATTTGTTATGTATTGATACTTTTAAGCGGGAATTTCAAACCTGCCTTCGTTTCTGATTGGCTGACAGTCCCTCCTGGATTGTATATAAGGAGGGCTGCAGCCTCTGAGTTTTCGCTGAAGTCTCACTGTATATTAAAGAGCTGTTGTCACTTGCTTGCTTGTGCCTCTCGTTATTCCCGAACCACTTCATTGGCGACGAAGGTGGGATAGAGGCTACAAGAAGCCAACCAGTGAGACCACGAGCTTCAGCTAGGCGACGAGGCGAACCACAGGAGGCATACCAAACATGTCTGCCTACGTTCCGCCCAAGCCTTTTGATCCGACCCGCGAAAAAAGGGTCTCGTACCTAACAAGGTTCGAATGCTCGCTTGAAGCCAGCGACATGCAGGGCCTCTCTGCTAATCGAAAGAGAGCCCTCTTCCTAAGCCACTGCGGACCGGACGTGTTCGAGATGGCCGAGTCACTGTGTGAGCCAACGCCGGTTCAAACCGTCTCCTGGGACACCCTGATGGCAACTCTCCGGGCTCACTACACTCCCGTCCCCTCCAAGTTCGTGCAACGATACCAACTCAGACAGCGCGTTCAACGTGAGGGATAACCGGTCAGCGCGTACATGGCTAGCCTGAGAAAAGCCGCAACCCATTGCGACTATAGAGACTTGGACGATGCGTTGCTTGAGCAACTTATCTGTGGTGTTCGGGACATTAGGCTGCAACGGCGCCTGCTCGCCAAGCCTGATTTGACGCTTGCTGGAGCCCTAGACGAAGCCAGGGCTCATGAAGCCTCCACAAAAGCCGCAGAAACGCTGCAGCATCCGTTGACCACCAAAGACAGCCCCAAGTCTGCCCCGGTGCACAGAGAAGACGCTGGATCCAGCTTGGAGTCCGAGTCGGATGAGGACGTCTTCCGAACAGAGCACCAGAGAAAAGACACTGGCAGCCCCCGGCGAAGCTGTCCCAGCTGTGGCGGGCACCATGATAGACTGTCCTGCAAATACAGAGAGGCTATTTGCAGGCATTGCGAGAAAAAAGGGCACTTGGCGCGAGTCTGTAGAGCCATTCTGCCCAGAAAACACCAACCATGTGAGCGCCGCAGCCAAGCGGAGTCAGCGCGCCAGAAGCAGCCAACGAGAGAAGGCGGCGCAAAAAAATGGCGCGAATTTGAACCGCGAGATGGTCGCAGCATACATATCGACCAGGCCAGCACCGCGATCGAGGACAAAGTCAGCACGGTGGTCGAGATCAACGGAAAGCCATGCTCGATGGAGATCGACACCGGATCAGCTCTCTCCATAATGTCGTGGGCGACCCTAAAGACCCTCCTGCCGTCGTTCCGGAAGGACCAACTCTCCAAGCAGAGACTGCGCATCCTAGACTACCAGGGGAACCGAGTCCCCCTCGAAGGCGTGGGCACGTTCCGAGTCACCTACAGAGACTACGAAAGAGACCTGCCGCTGACCATCATCACAAAGCAGCTCCCTAGCCTTCTGGGCATGGGGTGGTTCCGAGCCCTTGGCATGGGCTTCACCGGCGTCCACCTGATGTCCAAATCAACTCTGAAAGACAGTCTCCTGTCCGAGTTCCAGGACGTCTTCGGGGACACGTTGGGCAAGTATGTGGGGACCCCTATTTCACTAAACTTAGACCCCAACGTGGCCCAAGTAAGACTTAAGGCCAGACGGGTGCCGTTCGCATTGAAACCAAAGATCGATGCGGAACTGGACAAATTGATTAAGCAAGGGGTGTTGGTTCCCGTTGACCATGCCAAGTGGGAAACCCCTATAGTGACCCCAGTAAAGTCTGACGGCTCAATAAGAATTTGCGCCGACTACAAGTGCACGATCAACAAGGCTTTGCAGCCGAGCACCTATCCGGTGCCGATCGTGCATCATCTACTACACTCCCTGGGGCCCGGAAAATTTTTTGCCAAATTAGACCTGGCCCAAGCCTATCAGCAGTTACCAGTTGACGATGCCACGGCAGAGGCGCAAACAATTGTAACTCATAGGGGTGCATTTAAATGCACCAGGCTCCAGTTTGGGGTGAGTGTCGCACCCGGCCTATTTCAAAGCACCATGGAGCGCCTTTTGCAAGGACTCCCAGGAGTGGTGCCCTATTTCGATGACGTTCTAGTCAGCGCCCAGGACGAACGTCAGCTAGGGGACAGAGTAAGGAACGTCCTGTCCAGGTTCAGAGAAGCGGGACTGAAACTTAAGAAAAACAAGTGTATGATTGCTGTCCCCTCCGTTGAATTTCTGGGGTACAGGGTGGACGGCACAGGCATCCACCCTACCGAAAGCAAGGTGAGAGCTATTAAGAGCGCACCTGCCCCCAAATCCAAAGCGGAGCTCCAAGCCTTCCTTGGACTGCTCAATTTTTACTCCATGTTCCTGAAGGACAAAGCCACGGTTGCAGATCCCCTACACAAGCTTCTAGGGAAGAATGTACCATGGGTCTGGGGGAAACCACAGGCAGCCGCTTTTGAGGCAGTGAAGAAACTCCTATCTGAGGACAGCTTCCTGATTCAGTACAATACAGCACTGCCGCTTGTCTTAGTGTGCGACGCCTCCCCCGTAGGAGTTGGTGCCGTCCTAGGCCATAGACTGCCGAACGGCCTAGAGGCGCCCATTGCGTTTTACTCTCACACCCTGTCCAGCGCAGAGTGGAACTATAGTCAGTTGGACAGAGAGGCTCTGGCTGCGATTGCGGGGGTTAAAAAGTTCCACGAATACCTCTATGGCCGAAAATTCGAACTTGTGACCGATCATAGACCCTTGCTAGGACTTTTGGCGGGTGATAGGCCAACCCCCGCTGCCCTTTCCCCTCGTTTGACCAGATGGGCCATTTTTCTGTCGGCCTACTCGTATCAGCTCGTCCATCGACCTGGCTGAACCCTGCGGATGCCCTTAGCCGTTGCCCCCTTCCCGACCTGCTTGACAACCCAACGCCGGAAGCCTCCGTTCTTTTGTTGGACACTTTGACTTTGGGCCCTATCTCCTCTTGTGAGGTGGCGAAAGCCTCGGCTAGAGACCCAATGATCCGTACTGTTATGGGTTGGGTACTGAAGGGGTGGCCGGACAAGGTGGACGGAGGGGAGTATCAAGGTTATGCCAACAAACGCAACGAACTGTTTATGCAAGGGGGTTGCTTGCTGTGGGGTGACAGGGTGGTAATTCCAACAAAGCTACGGAATAGAGTTTTAGAGTTACTGCACGAAGGGCATCCGGGCATCGTTAGGATGAAATGCTTAGCCCACAGTTATGTCTGGTGGCCCAACATGGACCAGGTCATTTCCGAGTGGGTGGGGAAGTGCAGACCCTGCCAGGAGTCTCGTCCCAATCCCCCAGTAGCGCCCATCCGAGTGGGAGAAACCAAAAGGCCCAGGGGGGAGGATCCACATTGATTTTGCCGGCCCTTTCCACGGGCAAACGTTTTTAATAGTTGTTGATGCCTACTCAAAGTGGCTCGAAATCATCTTAATGCCATCAACAACGGCCGAGGCAGTTATCAAGGTCCTAAGGAAGTTGTTTGCCACCCACGGCCTGCTGGATACCCTGGTATCTGATAACGGCCCTCAATTTATGGCAACTCTTTTTGAAGGCTACTTGGCCAGACTGGGCATCCGCCATGCCCTATCAGCTCCGTTTCACCCGGCTTCGAACGGATTGGCTGAACGCTTTGTTAGGACAGCCAAAGAAGCACTGTCCAGATTAGACAACAGGGACTGGCAGGCCAGAATAGACCAATTCCTAGCAGTCCAGCATGCCACGCCATGCACAGCAACAGGGAGAAGCCCAGCAGAGCTCCTCATGGGCAGGAAGCTCAGGTGCGTGTTAGACAGGCTTCACCCTAACTACTCGCACGAAAACTTCAAGGGAGAAACCTGTGGCCTAAGACAGTTTCAGGTTGGGTCCCCGGTGTTCGCTCGCAATTATGCCAGCGGACCTCTATGGGTTGCAGGAACCATAGTGGGTATAACAGGCCCAAAATCGTATACGGTAGATGTAGGGGTGGACAGACTCTGGAAGCGCCACATAGACCAACTTAGAAAAAGGGTGGTTGGCGAGGCAAACATCAATTTAGACATCTCCGAACCTAACTATAACAACTTTCCCAAAACAGCTAACTCAAGCCCGGGTTCGCGAGAATACTTAGCTGACAAGCCCTGGTTCCAGCGCTGCCCCAGCGAGTCGCCACTCCCAGCCGGGGATAACCACGCCCCGGACAAAATCCAGGAGGTTCCATTGGCGGAGCCGGGAGAGACGGAGAGTCCCTCCGACCAGCTCGACGCCCCACCAGACACTGAACTGCGCAGGTCAACTAGGGCGAGAACTCGTCCTAAGCACCTGCGAGATTTTGTGTGTACATATGTTAATTTCTGAGTATTAGTGCTTTCTGGGAAGGGAGGGGTGTTATGTATTGATACTTTTAAGCGGGAATTTCAAACCTGCCTTCGTTTCTGATTGGCTGACAGTCCCTCCTGGATTGTATATAAGGAGGGCTGCAGCCTCCGAGTTTTCGCTGAAGTCTCACTGTATATTAAAGAGCTGTTGTCACTTGCTTGCTTGTGCCTCTCGTTATTCCCAAACCACTTCATCATTAATGGGATTAGATCACCTAAATACTGACCATACACCAAATGTATATCTACGCAGTCATCTTTTAAGAGATATTTCGTTTGACTCAGTTGTTGACTCTCGGCAACTGCCCAGACAAGTCCCTGCCATTTTCCTGGCATGTTTGTTTGTTTGTTTGTTTGTTTGTTTGTTTTTTTGGGGGGATTGGTTGCCATTGCCTCTTTTGTAGGGCTGAGAGAAAATGACTGGCCTAAGGTCACCTAGCTGGCTTTGTGCTTAAGATGGCACTAGAATTCCTTGTTACCTGGTTTCCAGCCTGGTTCCCTTAACCATTACACCAAACTGGCTGATAAAGAGAGTTGGGAAGCATCAAATTTATACACTGATATTTGTCAAAAGCACAGTTAGGAAGAGGATGTTTTTGCTTGCACAACCAGGGTGATATTCATTTATATGGTCATAACGAACTGCCTTTTAAAGATGTTGGAGCAATGGACCACCAGGACATATAGTACTTAACTGATAGTAGGCTTACATCATTCTGGTGCTCGACAGACAAGATATTCCTGTCTCCTGTTAATCCCATTCCTTTCCTCATATTATTTCAAGAGTGCATCTTGTCATTGGTGCAATTCACAAACCAAGGAACTCACCAGCCAGGCATGTTCTAACAGCTAGGACAAAAGTCAATCAATTTAAGCCAATTGCAGCAGCTATGACCTCTCCTTTCTGAACTAATATTTTATTTACATTTCTTAAAAAAAGATACACAATAACAGCAAAACAGGTATTCCAGATTAAATCATATTTGGCCTTTTTTCCCTCATTTGCATGTTTTTGTTTTCAAATGCTTTACTCGTTTTTGAAATATGTTTTAGTTATTGCTGCTTTTGCCAAACGTTATATGAATCTATTTGCACTAAAAAAATTTAAAAGACTTCCAAAGATTTGAAGGCTTTTTGAGAGCACAATAATTTGCATTGTCCTTAGCTGCATTCACAATAAAATATTATCTCTTCAGCTTGTGTTTGGTTTGGTAACTATTCAACAGTTATTAAAGCACTGAGATGAACAAGACAGCCTATCTATTTCATACTAGCAACATTAAACACATTTTAAATTTCTATAAATATTAATCTGCATCCTAGGCACAGGACTAAGTTCATTTAAATGACATTTTATTGTAAAAAATCTTAACCTGAGTGATGGATACTTGCTTTCAAGGTATAAATTGAAAGATAGCATTCACTTTTAGCTACCTGGCAGCAATCCTAAACAGATTTAACTTAAAATAAGTAAATGTAGTTAATATGGCTCTTTTTTTAAAAAAAAAATCCTTTCTGAGTTCTCTGAGCATTATATTGGTATTCATTTTTATTCTCAGTGCTTAGGTCTTCACAGCAAACGTTAAGGTTTGCTAGACTGACTTGACTGAATAGTCTTTATATATTGGTTTGCTGTTGCAAGAACAAGCAATAAATTGATTTATTTATTTTCATTTGAGTTAACCGCTTTAGCTATATGGAGCTGGAGCCAAACTTAGTCATGCTTAGCTTCAGTCTATTCCTTTGTGTTATGTGTGTTTATTTGTGAGGGTGGATTCAAAGCCTTTCCATTAAATTAAATGTCCAGTGAATGACAGAGCAGATCTGACTCTAAAGACAGCAGTCAATCTAGTCCTCTTTTTTTAACTCTTGGAAGACTAAAGGAGAATTTTTCATTTGATATTATCAAGCTTACACAGCAGCTTTAACATACTAATAAATAAATAGGTGGCCTTCCTGGTCAAAAAGCAACAGAATTAAATTAAGAATGAAATGGATTCATTGGAAACAAAAATACTAATTATAATGAAGCAGAACAAATTAAACAGCCTATTATGGGGATGTACAGCATTTAGGGGGTAGCTATATCATTTTGAATTCTTTCTATCACTTGTGTTTACTAAATGAAACGGGTGTGTGTGTGTGTTCCTTGATGCTCTTGAATTGTACTTTCCAGCATTCTTCACTATTGATTAGGCCAGTGGTTCTCAATCTTTTCTTCACCATGGACCTCCTTTAAATACCTTTTGTGGCCATAGACCATGGCCATAGTGTTGTGGCCAGCCAGCGGCCTGCGCGGATCGTGGCTGATCCTGACGACGAGGAGGCTGGTGTGGGGTCGCGCCAGCAGCCTGCGCAGCCAGCACTCGCGTCGGACAGCGAGGAGGCTGAAGAGGATGTAGTGCCAGAGGCAGAGACTCAGCCTGGGCTTTCAGAACCTCCAGAGACTCCTTCCGGTGGAGAAAGCGAAGTGGAGGAGCCTCTCCTCAATGCTCAAGCACGCAGGGCTGCCAAAAGGCAGGAGTGGCTACTCAGGAGGAGGAGGTCTCCTCGGGAGTAAGGTTTGAGGATAATTGGCTATTCCCTTAGCCTATTTAAGTTGCACGCAGTTAATAATTTCCTGCTGGAAACAACGTGTAATTATTAAAGAGCATTTTTGAAGAGTGAGTGTCTTATCGTATCTTGTCTTCTGGGCTGGTTGCCAACCTTTGCCAGACTTTGTTTATTCTTGGTATGTTATAACTTTGATAAGGACCATTGGTGTGTGTCACAATCCTTGGGAATCTGGAGCTGGGGCAGAACACATAGACCCCTAAGACTTAACTCAAGATTGAAATCATAACATTTCTTCAAGCCCTGTGACGACATCACAAATGCTTGAGGTTCTGTGGACCACAGGTTGAGAACCACTGAACTAGGGTATTGGGAATTGCTTTAAAAAATCTGTATGGTCACAATTTTCAGGATCCTGAAGAAAATTAGGCATTTGCAGGGGAAAAAACTTTAACAGGGGAAGAGAAGGGAGCTTGGAGGCTTTCCCATGTCTACCCTAGATCAGAGGCAGTCCAATCACATTAGTGCTAGTGCTTATAACTTTATTTAAAGGATTGGATCATTAAAGTTATTAATATGTCAGAAAGGTTGTAGAGATAATTTTCCCTATACCTTTGTCATACATTCCCTGTTAGAAAAGAATAAACGGAAATACAAATAACAATTTAGAACACCTGTTTCTGCAATCTTTTCAATAACTTTTTAAAATTATTTTTTTTTCAGACTCATCCTTATCCAGGTGCTCTTTAAAATCTGCAGAAGTCTACCTGTATACAAAGAACAGAAAGGCCCATTGTAAGGAACCCAAAATATCAAATTAGTTTGACTGAATACAGCAAAAAGATCCATGGGGGGAGCGGGAATCTAAACCTTTTCAGACACTGTAAGAGCTGCATATAACACTAATGTTATTTCTGACATTTTTATCCTTTTAACAATAATTACAATTCCTAGTTTAATTTATTTGATCCCTTTATGATAGAACTTGAGACCATATTAGATAGGAAAGCAGTAATGAAATACACTCATTTGTATCCAGAACAACTCACGTGGATTACTTCTTAGCCTTAGTCACTTGATTTCGCCCTGTTAAAAATAAGTTTCAAAAAGTGCAATGGGGACCAGAAATACTGAAAAAAAAACCCATGAAGTGGCTTTCTTCTAAAAGACAAAGGGCTATTTATTCCTAACCTGTGATACTATAACTATCCCATTCCCAGAGACTCTGACTCGCGACTCGGCTGACAAACTGGTGGCCGCCTGGGATAGGGTGGCCGCTGGAGCCTTGGATCGCGTCGCGCCTTTGCGGCCTCTGACTCGGTGCCGATCTCAACCAGCTCCTTGGTTCTCTGAGGAGCTGAGGGAGATGAAGCGCCGGAAAAGATGCCTAGAGAGCGATTGGAGGTCCAGCCGCACCAAATCTGACCGGACACTGGTGAGGTCTTATATCAAGACCTACCTAGTGGCGATAAGAGTGGTGAAATCCAACTATTTTTCTACTCTTATTGCATCGGCAGAGAACCGCCCAGCTGTCCTGTTTAGGGTGACCTACTCTCTCCTATGGGTGGGAGCGAGGGAGGATCCCTTGCAGGGTAGAGCTGAGGATTTTGGACAATTCCTGCATGATAAAATCGCTCAGATTCGGACCGGCCTGGACTCCAATTGGATAGCCTCGGACGGGATGACGGAGGTGAGTCTTGAGAGTGTCACCTGGGAAGAGTTTGACCATGTGACTCCTGAGGATGTGGACAGGATCTTGGGGAGGCTTAACGCTACCACATGTTTACTGGACCCGTGTCCCTCCTGGTTGGTGCTGGCCTCCCGGGAGGTTACACGAGGCTGGTTTCAGGAGATTACCAATGCTTCATTGAGTGAGGGTGTCTTCCCATCTGCCGTGAAAGAGGTGGTGGTGAGGCCCCTCCTCGAGAAGCCTTCCCTGGACTTGGCTGTATTAGCTAACTATTGTCCTGTCTTCCAACCTCCGCTTCGCAGCGAAGGTTGTTGAGAGTGTGGTGGTGGGACAACTTCCTTGATTCCTGAATGAAGCTGTCTATCTAGATCCGTGCCAGTCGGGCTTCAGGGCGGGTTACAGCACAGAAACAGCATTGATCGCATTGGTTGATGATCTCTGGAGGGCCTGGGACAGGGGTTGCTCCTCTGTCCTGGTCCTCCTAGATATCTCAGCGGCTTTTGATACCATCGATCATGGTATCATGCTGCGTCAGCTAGAGGGGGTGGGAGTGTGGGGCACCGTGCTACAGTGGTTCTCCTCTTTCCTCTCTGACTGTACGCAGTTTGTGTTGACTGGGGGACAGAGGTCGACCTCAAGGTTCTTCATTTATGGGGTGCTGCAAGGGTCGGTCCTCTCGCCCCTTCTGTTCAACATTTATGTGAAGCCGCTGGGTGAGATCATCCATGGCTTTGGGGTGAAGTGTCAACTGTATGCCGATGACACGCAGTTGTACATTTCAACCCCAGGCCACCCCAATGATGCCCTTGACGTGATGTCCCGCTGCCTGAAGGCTGTGCAGATCTGGATGGGGAGGAACAGGCTCAGACTCAACCCCTCCAAGACTGAGTGGCTGTGGCTCCCAATGGCCCAATATAGCCAGCTGACACCATCGCTGGCTATTGGGGATGAGATCTTACCCCCCTCAGAGAGGGCTCGTAACTTGGGTGTCCTCCTGGATTCACGGCTGTCCTTGGAGGATCATATGATGGCTGTAGCCGGGGGGCTTTTTATCAAGTTCGCCTGATCTCCCAGTTGCGTCCCTTTCTGGATCGGGACGCCCTGCGCACAGTCACTCATGCCCTCGTCACTTCCCAGCTGGACTATTGTAATGTCTACATGGGGCTCCCCTTGAGGAGCACCCGGAGGCTCCAGCTGGTCCAGAATGCAGCCATGTGAGTAATAATGGGGGCAACTCGTCGCTCCCATGTAACACCCATCTTGCACGAGCTGCACTGGCTCCCGGTGGTCTTCCAGGTGCGCTTCAAGGTGTTGGTTACCACCTTTAAAGCGCTCCATGGCTTAGGACCTGGTTACCTACAGGACCGCATTCTGCCACCGATTGCCTCCCACCGACCAATATGCTCCCACAGAGAGGGCCTCCTCAGGGTGCCATCAGCCAAACAGTGTAGGCTGGCGACCCCCAGGGGGAGAGCCTTCTCTGTGGGGGCCCCGGCCCTATGGAATGAACTGCCCCCGGACATACGAAGGATCCCTGACCTCCGTGCCTTCCGTCGTGCTCTGAAGACCCTATTATTCCAGCAAGCTGGATAAAGGATAAAGGTTTTTTAAATTGGGTTTTGATAGGGGTTTTAAAATGATTTTAGTTGGATGTTTTAAATTTGGCTGAATGATTGAATTATTTTAATAAGCTTTTAATTTTTGATGTATATTGTTTTTACCATGGCTGTTCACCGCCCTGAGTCCCTCGGGAGAAGGGTGGTATATAAATATAATAAACTAACTAACTAACTAACTAACTAACTAACTAACTAACTAACTACACTTCCCTCACTATTTCTAACTTTGGCATTCAATATCCAACCAAAGCAGCACATCTTGCTCCTATATCCTATAAATAGTGAATTCGACCATAAAACTCATCAACGTCCCTTTAACAGGGATTAGATCATAACTTTAAATAGCCACCATATTAAGTAGTTGTACATGAAACTGAACTGATACTATTCACTCACTCACTGAATCGTATTGTCTTTGCTATAACTTGTCTATGAAAGGAATTCCATGTCTTCTTTGCCTTTCATGTTCTGATTAGTGAACACTATGGTTTTCTGACCTAAAATATCCAATTCCATTCTTTGTCTATTTGCCAATGTGTAAAATCTATGGACAATTCATTTCACTTTTTATTGTGTTAAACTTTCCATTGTTCATGCTGCTTATGTTCCATGTTCCACCATAATTCTGATGGAAACTAATTAAGGAGAGAAGCAACCTAGAACTAAGGAGAAATTTGATACTGGTGAGAAAAATTAACCATGTCTTGCCTTCATAAGTTGTAGGTGACCCACTGATGAACACTTTTAAGAAAAGATTGGACAGCCATTTGTCTGAAATGGTATAGGGTCTCCTGTTCAAACAGGGCGTTGGACTAGAAGACCTCCAAGTCCCTTCCAACTCTGTTATTCTATGTCCTATGTTTCCATCTTTTGATTTTTTTTCCTGCATGGTAACATCAATAACTAGAGTCCATTAAGTCTGGCCACATCATAGACACCATCAATACTCCGAAATATCTTCAGCTGTACCTTACTATCATACTAAGTGCCATCCAATTTTGATGGGCCTATCATTTGGCACTATAACAACAATAGCTTCACATCCAGATAAGAGTTATTGTAAAATATCTTTATCTCCACAAAACCAGAAACATAAAATAAATGCAAATACTGAAAATGAAGGAAGGAAGGAGAAATACTCTCATATTAGCAAGGGAAAAAAAACTCAGTAATTCAGAGTGAAGTTGTTTTAAAGCCAGGTATTATTTGAACACAGTGGGCTGAAATAGGAAATTGTATGAAAAACAATAGAAAGGAGAGAAATATCCATAGCAAGAAAAAAGAGCAATAGAAATTTGAAAGATGAAAAGGACTGCAATCCTATATATTTATCTATGAGTAAACCCTGCTGAACTCAGTAGCTCACATACTGTGTGCAATGTGTGCTACAGACGCTGTTTTATGAACTAGCACAAATATTCAATCTAATCTAATAAAATAAATCAACTACCTCTGAGTTTCTTATTATATGTCTCCACCACCTAAAAGATACGAATGCATCTACATGGAAATACGGTAAATAATTTAGAAATGAAACTGGTGACACCATTATTGTACTGCTTAGAAGCCCTGAAGACATTGAAGTAGGATATAATTTCACTCATAAAAGCCATGAAAGACCATGCAAGTAGTGTGATAGTTTCTATAACGTTAATACTAATACCAATATTAAAAACACCCAAGTGCATTTTTTTCCAAACATACTAACTAGCAACCAATAGAGAGAGAGAGCACTGAAAGAGTGAGCAAGCAAATGGAGTTGGAAGGGAGAACTCTGCCTAAGCAGAATCAAACTGCACACATAGGAGGCAATAGGATCTGGAGGTAAAAAACCAATTAGTAAATTAAACAGTAAGAATTGAGACTCTGAAATGGGAATGGGGGCGATAATATAGGCAGCTTGGAAGAAAATTAGAATTAAGAAGTGATAACAATATTCAGCTGAGAGGAAATGCTGTCAAAGAATTGAATGAGAAAGCACGGTAAAAACAATGGAACCCAAAATGTGTCATTTAATCAAGGACTGTGGTGCTAAGAGCCCAGATCCGGAAGGGAAGAGAAGATTTTAAATTCTAAATGTTCTCAAGTTATGTAGGAAGGCAGGAAAACATGGCCTATTTGGTCAAGATTGTATAAGATTAAATGAGTAACCATAGAAATCCAGATTCCATATGTAATATTTTTACTAGGTAAAGTTTACCAGTGGTGGGGTTCAAGTAATTTAACACCGGTTCTCTGTCCTAATGATTTCTACCAATAACCAGTTTGCCAAACTGCTCAGAAAGTTAACAACCGGTTCTCCCGAAGTGGTGCGAACTGGCTGAATCTCACCCTATCCAGTTTGAATACAACTCTAGTAGGTGGTGCTCATCTCCATTTCTCTATTTCTTAGCCGAGGGAGCCAGAGATCCTCCCATGGTCATGGGCCAGCATGTCATAACATCGGAGTACAGAGCCTGCAGCGAAATATGGAACACTGTTATTTTCCCACCAAAGTGATACCTATTTATCTACTCGCATTTGCATGATTTTGAACTGTTAGGTGGGCAGCAGCTGGGGCAAAAATGGGAGGTCAACCCATTGTGCAGCGCTTCAGTTTCAAACCGGGCTGTCAGCTTTCCAGCTTAACCCCTGAGTCCATGCACCCCCAATATTTTTTACTAGGGTCAAGCAAGTCAGCGTAGAAGAATCTTGAACCTCTCACATTCATGGCAACCTTCCATCTTGCATCATAAAGGATTGAATTTATTCTGTGTTGCTTAATAAAAATCCAGCCCAATCGTGAATTTTGAGAAAGAGGCGATGGATATGTGTGTCTCATATACACATGCATGCATACACACACAACAAATGATCAAAAGACCTTTCTCTTTTGCAAATAAAATAGAATAAAGCTGGAAGGGATCTTAAGGTCTTCTAGTCCAGCCCCACGCTCAAGCAGGAGAAGGGACGTTGGTCTTACCGTGATACGTTCCTTCTCGTAGTGTAAAATGGGAGGTGCCAGTCTGGGTATTCCTTGCTCTAGCTCTATGTCCTGAGCTGAAAAATTCTGAAGATCCGCCTCCCTGGTGACGTCTCTCCAGTTTTTGCCAGCGAAGCCAAAGCGAATGTCACGCAGTCCATGCAAAAGGTACGCAGTCTGAAAGATAGAAACAACATGCTCCACCAGGGAAGCCGGTCCAGGCAGCCACAGACAGGGTGGGGCTGGCACCTCCCATTTTACACTACGAGAAGGAACGTATCACGGTAAGACCAACGTCCCTTCTCCATAGTGTAGAAATGGGAGGTGCCAGTCTGGGATATACCAAAGACCGGCCAGCCCTAAGGGTGGGAGCTGTCCTGGGCCGACGACCCCGGATCTTCAAGAACCCGCTGCAGAACTCTTCTCCCAAAGGCTGCCTCTGCCGAAGCGAAGGAGTCAAGTCTATAGTGACGGATGAAAGGAGTGGGAGAAGTCCACGTGGCCGCCCTACAAATGTCTTCCACTGACGCCTGCGTAGACCAAGCCGCCGTCGTGGCAGCGCTGCGGGTAGAGTGGGCAGTAATCCCCTGAGGTACAGGGAGAGCCTGGAGCTCGTAAGCCGATGAAATGCATGTCCTAAGCCAGCGTCCCACCGTGGAAGAGGTCACCCTGTGGCCAAGAGTCGACGGCTGAAACGAGACAAAGAGTGCCTCCGTCTTCCGGAAAGAAGAGGTTCTAAAAATGTAAATGCGGAGGGCCCTCCTCACATCCAGTGTGTGCCAGGCCTGCTCCAAGGCATGCCTAGGCCGAGGGCAGAAGTCGGGCAGGACCAACTCCTGTGCTCGGTGGAACAAGGAGTTGACCTTAGGAAGAAAGGCAGGGTCCAACCGCAGAACCACCCTGTTGTGGTGAAAAATGCACAGGTCTTTCCGCACCGATAAAGCCGCCAACTCTGAGATCCGTCGGGCCGACGTGACGGCCACAAGGAAGGCTACCTTACATGATAGGAGACGGAGACTAGTCTCCTTTAAAGGTTCGAAAGGTGTCTTTGTCAAGGCCTGGAGAACCTTAGCGAGGTCCCAAGTGGGGTAACGGTGAAGAGGAGGTGGTTTTAAATTAGCCGCCCCCCGCAGAAAAATCTTCACCCTCGGATGGTTAGCGAGGGAGCCCCACTTCCTAAAAGTCAAGACAGTGCCTAGCGCAGCCACCTGTCGTCGAAGAGTGTTAGTGGAAAGTCCCATGTCTAACCCGTCCTGTAGGAACTCCAGCACCTCCACCACCGATGCCGAAGTCGGGCTCAACTGCCTGGAGGCACACCACCCAGCAAACCTGTTCCACGTTGCCTCATAAATTCTCGTGGTGGAAGGCCGCCTGGCCGCCTGCATAGTCCTGATGACCCTAGTCGGAAATTTCTCCCGTCTTAAGAGGCCCCGCTCAACCTCCAAACGGCTAGCTGCAGTCTCTGTGGGTCCGGATGCAGAACTGGGCCCTGGCTGAGCGTGACTCTGTCCGGGGGAATCCGCCAGGGATGGGCGACCGACAGGTCGATCAGGTCGGCGAACCAAGGACGTCTGGGCCAATGAGGGGCCACTAACACCAGTTCCGCCCCCTCCAGCAGCAACTTCCGAATGACGGCTGGGATAAGGGGTAGGGGAGGGAAAGCATAAAGGAGGCCCTTGGGCCACGGGGTCCGCAGGGCGTCCACCCCTGCCGCTCCCGGGGCAGGAAATCGGGAGAAGAAAAGGGGAAGTTGAGTGTTCGCTGGGGAGGCGAAGAGGTCCACTACCGGGCGACTGAACCGGTCGACTACCTCCGCAAACAAGTTGGGATGGAGTCTCCACTCCGAGGGGTCCACCATGGCTCGGCTCAGCCAGTCGGCTTCTATGTTGTCCGTCCCTGCGATGTAGTCCGCTGTCAGGGATAAAAGGTGAGTCTCTGCCCAAAGGCAAAGGTTCTCCGCTTCTCGCATCAGAGGCCCGGAACGAGTCCCCCCTTGCCTGTTGATATGGGCTTTCGTCGTCGTATTGTCTGTGAGAAGGAGCACATGTTGCCCCCTCACCTGCGGAAGAAAGGTCTGAAGAGACAGACGGGCCGCCCGGAGCTCCAACCAATTGATCTGATGGGATAGTTCTTGGTGGGACCAGCGGCCCTGGGCCACCTGAGACCCGCAATGCCCCCCCCAGCCCATCAGGCTGGCATCCGACGTTACCACCACCCTGTGGGGTTCCCTGAAGAAGCATCCCTTCTGGATGGCCCCTGACGTCCACCAGGTTAGGGACTGTAGGACCTGTGGGGGGACCTGAACTCTGACCCTGGACGAGCTCGTTCCTGCCCTCTGAAAGGGGAGCAAGAACCACTGTAGTGGTCTCGCATGGAACCTGGCCCAGGGAACTATGTTCATACAGGATATCATTTTTCCCAACAATTGGGATAGTAGGGCTACCTGAACTGTCCTGGTCCCCCGAAGAGACTGAATTAGCGCCCTGATACTGTCCTGTCTGTCCGGGGACAAGAAGACCTGCCCCGTTAGCGTGTCTATCAGGGCCCCTAGGTGAACTAACCTTGTAGAAGGCGTGAGATGACACTTCGCCAGATTCACCGAAAAACCGTGTTCCCTCAATACCTGAATTGTCGTGGTCAGGTCCTGTTCTACTCGCCGCTGGGAGGACCCTTGAATGAGCAGATCGTCGAGGTAACATTGAATTCTGATAGGAAGAGACCTGAGATATGCCGCCAAAACAGAGAGAATCTTGGTAAACGTCCGGGGGGCGGAAGCCAGCCCGAACGGCAGGGCAAGATATTGGTAGTGACGGCCTGAATAGCAAAACCTCAGGTATTGACGATGCTCCGGCCGAATTGGTATGTGGAGATAGGCTTCGGTCAAATCTATGGAGGCTAGGAAGTCTCCCTCCCTGATCCCGGCTAAAATGGAATGCAGGGAGTGCATTTTGAACCTCTTGTAGACGAGGAACTTGTTGAGGCCTTTCAAATTTAGAATTGCCCTCCACCCTCCCGAGGCCTTTGGGATGACAAAGAGGATGGAGTAGAACCCGCACCCCCACTGTCCCAGTGGAACCGGCTGAATGGCCCTGATATCCAGCAAATGCTGGATAGCCGACTCCATGAGTTCCCGCCTGAATGGGTCTCCAGAAACGGGGCAGTGGAGGAAACGCCTCGGAGGGGGTGAAAGGAATTCGAGGGAGAGCCCTGCTCTTACTGTCTCCCTCACCCAATTGTCTGTAGTTAGGTCGTCCCAGCGGTCCGCAAACAGACCGAGCCTGCCCCCAAGAGGGTCCAGCGATGGATAGTCACTTGGATCTCCTGGCCCCTCTACCGCTGGAGCCCCTGAAGGGCTTGTTGGATGACTGTTGTCGACCCCGGGAAAAGGCTGGCCTATCTGCCTGATAACTAGATCTGGAGAAGTGAAATGGCCTTTGCTGACGGGGAAAGCCTGGCCCGGCTCCCCCCTGGCGGAAGGAGGGCCGCCTATAGTAAGGGGATGAACGGAAGTCCGTTCGCCTACTCTGGGACGGGAGGACCTTCCTCTTATCCCTGGTCTCGATAAGTAGGGGATCTAAGGCTTGCCCAAAAAGAAACCCCCCCCCAAAGGGGGCGGAAGCCAACTTCCACTTGTTCTTCCCGTCCATTCGCCAATGACGCAGCCAGAGCATACGTCTAGCAGTGACTGACGAAGCCATGGCCCTGGCCGAGAACCTGGCAGCTGCCAAGGTAGCGTCCGCCGTGTATTCAGCTGCAGCCAAAATCTTAGAAAGGTCTTGGTGGGCCCGAACATCATCTGGTGCCAGATGGTCTTGAAGCTGGCGGAGCCATCTGACCGACGCTCTGGTGAGAAAGGATGCTGCCGAAGAAGCTCTTACAGCCCAGGCGTCCGCCTGGTGCGCACGACGAAGTGCCGTCTCCTCTCGCCTATCCTCAGCCTTTAGAGCGTCCTCTGCATCAGGTGGTAAAACAGAAGAAGATGTGAGAGCCGCCACCGGAGCGTCCACCTTTGGAACCTCCAACAACGCAAGCATGTCTGCATCCACCGTAAACAACTGATTGTCCAGCCCTGACGCCCTGGAGGGGAGAGCTGGAGCCGCCCACTGTCTACGGATCATGTCCAGAAACATTCCCGGAATAGGAATAGTATCTGCCTCCACTGCCTGCTCTGTAAAAAGATAATCATCTTGTTCTCCAGTACCCGAGGTACCAGAGAGGGCTGGGTCAGGGCCCAATCGAGCAGTGGCCCTGGCCTTTGTCAGAAGTGGTTTCAAAAGAGCGGGGTTAAATAAGCCCTTGAAGGTGGGTCTAGGTGGCTGCATCTGATCCCCATCCGAAATCTCTCCTTCCTCCAGACAGTCTTCTGCATAGTCAACTAGTTCAGAAGGAGAAGGGGAAACCTGCCCATGATAATCCTCAGAAGGGGCAATAAAGCCCTGGGGCTCCACCTCAGGTCTAAGGGCATACATTTGGGCAAACATCTGTGACTGAAGTTGCATCCCCTCTGCAATTCCCTGCCTAATTGCCTGCTCCACCCAGGACTTCATGGAATTCTGCACATCCAGTTCCCCCCCTTCATCCTGACGAAGGCCAGCCGCAGTGGGGGTATAGGTGGCCTCAGGACGTCTGTTGGCCCCAGAAGGCCCTGGGCGCTGATGGGGCTCGACCTGCAACTCTGGAGACCATGCCCTGGATGGCCCAGCCAAGGTGGGGGAATGGGCAGTCTGAGGGGCAGAACATTCCACAGTCTGAACTGATGTCTGAGGTACAGGCACAGAGGCTTGAGAGGAGCCAGCAGCCGTATTAATGGCAGCAGCCTTTGCAAATTCTCTATCCAAGGCACGTTGTCTAACTTGAGCTGTCTTTTCCTCAGCCTTGGAACGCCCGGGCCGAGCTCTAGCCTTGGCCTTAATTTTATTAGCTGCAGCAATGCTGGCAGTTCGAGGCCGAGAAGCTCTGCCCTTGTCAGGTGGAGGAGACCAGGAGCCCTCAGCAGAGAAGGATGATTGCCTGTCAGCATCCTCCATGATATTAAGTCAGTTGGCAATACAGAGAAAATTAGATTCCAAAGACTCTGCAAATAGATAACAAAAGAGATAAAAATAAATAAATAAATAAATAAATAAAACAGGCCTTGAATTGAAAGGCAAAATGGCTCCCGGGTCTCAAAATGGCCGCTCATCAACTGACGCAGTTTAAATAAAGGCCCTTCTGAATATCAGGAGCAGTATTAGGTCAGGCCGGCCAGCAAACCCGCAGATAGAAATTACACTGGTCAAAAAAATCCACTCTCACTCTCCTCTGCTTCACCAATAGCAAAACAGCAGACATGGTGCCCAAAGGCTGCCAGGGGAGCAAAGCCGCCTGAGCCAATTCGCGCCCAAATTGCGCAGGGACGAAGGCCGCCGCGACTTACAGGCCGCCATCACAATCAAGGGTGTAGCATGGCCCTGCTCCCGGCCAACACCCCTCCGCCATGCCTTTATTGAGCCCACCAGCCAATTCTGAGCTGGTGGGGCTGCAGCTCGTCTCCAACCAACGAAAAGGGCAAAAAAAACGCCGCTCCGCTGCACAGCTGACGAGCGGTGATCAAAAGGGACGCCGCGGCATGGAAAATGGCGCACGCGGCTCCAGCGGCCTTTTTGGAAGCCCTAGAGGCTTCAGAAGTCGATTTGAAGGGACCGGGGCGAAAGCCAGCCGGCTAGCCCTCCACCGCCGCCCAGCGGAAGGGGAAGATGGGGGGGGGAAACAGCAGCCGCCCTCCCCACTTCATCCAGGCACCGGAGAACTCCCCTTAACCAGTACCTGAAATTCCAGCCACAGCTGAGCAGAAAACAGCAGCAGCTTTCCAAGACAAGCAAAGGAAAATAAAAAAAAAAATAAAGAAAATAAAGTAAATCCAGGGAAAATCAAACAATTTTTACTCTGGCTCAAAGCTCAGGAGCTAAAACCTGCAACCATGAGCTGTGCTGAGCTGAAAAAAACTGGAGAGACGTCACCAGGGAGGCGGATCTTCAGAATTTTTCAGCTCAGGACATAGAGCTAGAGCAAGGAATACCCAGACTGGCACCTCCCATTTCTACACTATGGAGAACCTACTGTATACTATTTCAGATGTGGCTATCTAGTCTCTTCTAAAAAACCTCCAGTGATGGAGCACTCACGATTTCTGAACGCAAATTATTCCAGATTATGGAATTTATTTTTCATAAGAGAGACATTACGTCTAGCTGCATATGAGTCTTGCCTTTCCAGCTGAGATCATGTTTTAGATAGAGCTCAGACTTAGCACCTAGGGAATATAGTCAAAAAAAGCCAAGATCTAGCTGTGATAATGCAATCAAAGCTCTGCGTGTTTTAGGTGCATCATGCAAGCAACATATGTGGAATATTGGGGGGAGGAGAGAGGTTGAGAGATCAAAGTAGCCACTATTTTGACTTTTTTTTTGATACTTCTATAAAGATACTTCTGCAGCATAAAGAGTCCTTTACAGTCCAGAGAACTGAATTTGTGATATATGTTTTTCTATATATTCTATTTATAAGCAAACATAAAAATCCTCCACTTTGGGTTCACTGATTGGGTTCCAGTTGGGCTCAAATATTGCACTAAGCCCCAATCATAGTTTGTTGGGCTGGACTCACACATTATATTAATCTATAAATCATAAATTACAAAACACTAAAGCTGAGGTGAATAAAATGCCTCACCAACGCCTAGCAGTTCAACTCAGAGGGGTTTAATGTAGCTGCATCCTTCAAAAGTATTTTCTCCTTACGGAAAGTACTGCTAATCCTGTGGAATGTGGCACCAAGGTTTGAGCATCTGATCCATACAAGTAATTGCAAAAAGAGGTTAATGTTGGAGCTCATTTTCTACTAATACATCAGAAGTGAAACTTGTTTGGCATCCAAGCCAACCCACAAAGAACTGCTACATATAGAAAATTACCACAATTAGTCTCCTGCCAAGCCACAGATTCATACTAAAAAAATTATTAAGAATGGTCAAAAAACTTTTTTATTCTATGGTAGCCAAAAATTGGGAGTCTGGTAGCACTTTTTCCAACTAACAAATTATGAACTTGTATGTGTATGCATTCCTCCTCTTTCACATATATGCACATGCTCAGTGAACAAATTATCATTACCAACATACGAATATAAACATACACATATTTAGAATGAACTTGACATATCTTACTTGAAATAGCACCATATATTGCACTTTTGAATAATGTCTGGGCTATTTCTCAGTCACATCTTTCCTTTGATGGTCATTTCCAAAGTAATCTGTTTGAATTCTTGGTTTGATTTGGCTCTTGCTTCCGTTATTCCTTCATTCCTTCATTCAATTCTCTGAATGAAGGCTTATACTTTACTCAAGGTGAATTCAACATTCCACTGTTCCTCTTTTTCTCCCTTTGTCTCTGACAAAAACCTTACTTTTCAGCTGTATTTTATAGTCCAGAAGATGATTTAGCATAATCTGGAGGGAAATAGAATACTCCAGTATCATAATGAAAATATGTGTACAACAGTCTATTCAAACGCTTTAAAAATGGGTGTCACTGATATCTAGTATTAGCAACAGAACATATGTTTGCGATATTGGTATTATGGTTGATCACACCATAACAATCAGGCAGAAGCCACAAGTCCACCTGTTGAGTCCTTCTCAAGAATCTGGAGTAGCCTGCTCTTCTCTTTCTCTTTTTCTTTCTCCTCCTCCTTGAAGTCCAGATACATCTCAAGAGCCACTTCATTGCAAGCCCTTGAAGTTTCTCCCTCTTCAAACTGACATGACTCAACATTAGTGTTAAGAATATCGAATTGTCACCATCTTTTCAGGTTTATATCTACTCCCTTCCCTAATTACTTCAACTTCATTCTAAACATATATCTCAAAACCAGAATAAAGAATAATTACAAGATAGGCCAAGAAATGGATTATCAACCAAATCAATCCACATTTTTTAACTCAAGTACAAATGATATCATTCCAATTATCCTAATTGTATACACATTATGCAAAGACCTAGCTCTCTGGGGAAGGCTCTCCTGGGAAAGGGGGAAGGAAAGAGATGAAGGGGTTGAGCAATCATCTATCTTTAAGGTAGATGAACTTACTTTTCATGGCAATGGATGCACCATTGGAAGAAGGACCAAGTTTGGCAAAACATCATGGAGAAAATCTATCTATATGGTTGGTAAGAGTTAACACAACAAAAAGGCAGGAGAATTATAGGCCTAGCCTAAATGGTTTTTAACTGGGATTTTAAATTTTATGGATTTGGGGTTTTAAATTGGGTAGCCAATTATTTAATTTTTTTAATTATCTTAACTTTTGTATTTGTATGTTTTTTTAATTTTGGCTGTTCACCGCCCTGAGTCCCTTCTGGGAGAAGGGCGGTATACAAATTAAATTAATAAAATAAATAAATAAAATAAATAAGTGAAATCTTGCCAAAGTAGGTGATGGGACAAAATGATGGGATGGATATTTCTTAAACTTTTTTAGTTCATTTTATTTCAAAATATGTTCATTCTATTCAATTTACCTTAAAGACAATCTCATAGCAAAAATGGAGCAGGATGTAAGGTGTGATCTTTTCTCCGTTGAAAGAGATGCCAACATAAGTTTGAGGGAATCTCAGACTTCAGGCTTCTGTTTGGAATCCTAACATGGAACGATGATAAGGAAAAGTGAAAGTAGGAAAGAGCAATGGAATGAAAACCTCAAATTTGTTTCCATGGCTAGAGAAGGAAAATCAAACAAACCAACCTGATGGTGACAAGCACAACCACAAAAAAAACCTCTTCTGTACTTCATTTGTCCTTAAGGCTCCCACGTGCAGCACCCTCAATTTTCATTGTAATCTGGTGACTCTTTATGTGTAACTTATATGAAAAGAACCACATTGATTGAAGCAGGTTTAACTCAGTAAAAAAACCTATTCTGCTGAGATTGTCTGAGCTAGGTGATTTTATCAAGTTCTCTTTTGGTTCCATTTTCTCTCTCATCCCCATCCCCAAGGGAGGCTGCAGCCCAGCTTGCTGAGCAAATTGGTCTAAATTGAGTTCTTTCTCTGCCACAGACCAGCCTTGAAAACTTTATGCATTCTTTTCCTCCTATTTTTTCTCCCTGAATACCCACCGCCCCCCCCCCCCACCATTCCATTTCCAATTAAAATGGAGAAGTTTGCACCGATACCTGCTCCAATTAAATGAATACTGCATTACCAGCCACACACTCCAGTTCTTCGTTACCCTCCCTTCATTAATTTTGCTCCTCTGAGGTTTCCTGGCTAACTGCCAAGGACTTATGGCACACGTTCAAAAATCTTGTACACTTGATCCCCTCAAAAATAATTCTTGGATTTAAGCAGCCGAGTCTTCAGACCCAGGACGAGAAACACGAGGAGGTGGTTCTGTAAGGAAGAGACCAAATGAAAGAATAAAGAAAAGTACTGAGGGGAAGGAAGGTTAAAAAGCTCACACAACAGAAGCAAAGTTAAGAGAGGTTAAACTTCTGGGCTAATTGGTTTTGCTTCCTTTGATCCGAAGGGGTACAGTATTGTGTGCACCTGAAAGGTTTCCTGCCTGAAAGGTTTCCTGCTTTAGTTAGCAGCCTCCTCGTGCCCACAGGAAATGCATCATCTTCTTAACACCTCGGGCAAATTGGCTATCAAATTAGACAGCAGCCAAGAAAAACCCAGGAAATCAGAGTCTTGAGCAGCTGCACTAAACTCTCTCACACGCACGTCCAGAAAGCGTGAGAGATTCCCATCTAATTTTCCAACACAGCATAGCATAGCCTCAACTCTTCTCATCTGACACTGGGAATAGCTAATGCCATGTTGAGCTGTCAGGAATGATAGCCATATTGTCAAGCCTGAAACAACAGAGAAAAGGCACCGTAGCCATTTCAAACAACATGAAGAAGAAGAAGAAGAAGGCAGTGGGGGTGGAGGAACTTCCTGTCATAGAATAGGTAAATTTTCCATATTTATCAAGCAAAGATTTGTTGAACAGATATAACTAGGCAGCCTCTACTAGCCTGTAATAGCAGGATGTTAACAGCACAGGTAATGTGTGTGACTGCAGGCCAAGATAGGCATCTAAGAGAAGCTTTTGCACATGGATTTGGACTCGTTTATTTTTCTCTTTCCACTCTGTCTGAGAAGAAGAATTTCATGGTTGGTTTCAGTGAAACTACCCAGGAAAAGAATAGGAAAATGTGTCTTTGCAGTGTTTTTGGTGGAGTGATAAAGAAAGATACATTGCTTTAAGGACAAATCAAAATGATTAGCCTTTCCATCACCCAATTTCCCTTCAATCCACAATTAAAAGTCAGCAATGATTATATGGATTGTGCAGACTATTTCAGCATAGCAGACTGCTAAAATGGACATGTATATTTCTTTAAATGTCTACAGTACTCATATAGAACTGAATCAATAGGAAGGTATCCTGTCAAAGCCATGAGCATAGAATTGTCTCAGCCAATCGGTGATTGCTTCCTGGTCTGTAAGCCATGCAATTTATTTATTATTAAATATGTATAATATGTGATTCTCAGTGACTATGGCAGAGGTGGGTTTCACATAATTTTACCACCGGTTCGCCATGCACCAAAAATGTGAGCACGCGCGCACGCTCGCTTCACTCGTGCATGCGTCTTCCACGCATGTGCATGGCTTTCCGTGCATGTGCTTTGCTCATGTGTGCAGCCTGCACGCATGCACACATCTTAGAAAATGTGGCTAAATAGAACGGCATAGTGCCAGGGTGGGTGGACAGGCCCACCCATGGGTCCCCACTACCGGTTCTCCCAAAGTGGTCCAAACCAGCTGAATACCACCATTAGACTATGCTTCATCCTGTACCCTGAGTTTTCTGCTGAAAAATAAATTCTTTTCCCCTCTGTAAAGAGAGAAAAAAAGCATGGTTGGGTACTATATTTGGGTTCGTTTATTCTATAATAAACTATAATTTCTCCCTAGTTCTAGGTTCACTTCTCTCCTTGATTAGGAGCTCTCCTTCAGGTGCAATGGATGGAAATTAATACCACAAGGAAGAGAGTGCCGATGCTTAGGACAGAAACCAAAAGATGGAAGCCTTACAGAAAGAGATCCAAGTTTGAAATAAGGAGTAATACCAATGCTATGAGTCTAGGAAAAGTTTATTTTTAGAGAGCGGGAGAGCAATTATTTGCAAAAGAATCACAGTGTAGATCTTTGGGCAGAATAGGAAACACACAATATCTTAACACTTATAAGTTTAATTGGTGGCATTAAAATCAGGAATTCCATTTTCACAGCATTCAGCTTAACATATCACTTAAACATCAAGTGGGAAATGTCAACAAGAGTGTTAGAACTACCAAAGGGAAAAGTCAGTATTGGGAAAGACATATGGGTAACCTGAGATCTTTGCCATGGCTTTACTAGAGTAAATGATAAAATATGGCTGGTCAGGTAGAAAACTTTATTTATGTTAATTTAGCATCTTATATTTGATCATTATTGCATCTACAAAGGAATTTGCCTACAACATCTTTTGAAAAACAGTTTGCATTTCTGTTATATTGGTTGCAAATCAGGGGTGAAATCCAGCAGGTCCTGACAGGTTCTATAGAACTGGTAGCGGAAATTTTGAGTAGTTCAGAGAACTGGCAAATACCACCTCTGGCTGGCCCCCAGAATGTGGTGGGAATGGAGATTTTGCTGTATCCTTCCCCTGGAGTGGGGTGGAAATGGAGATTTCGCAGTATCCCTCCCCCACCATGCCCACCAAGCCACGCCCACAGAACGGTAGTAAAAAAATTTGAATTTCAGTACTGTTGCAAATGAATGTTTAAAAGTACCTCATCAATGAATCCATAGCTCAGATATACAACATAGTCCTTTCAGTCCAATTCTAGTCTGGAAAACACACTACTGTATTACAGCAATTAGCAGAAAATGCTTTCTCTGGACCACATCATTGTATTAGTTTAAAAAGTTCAAGGTGTACTTTGTATGACTGCATACCAAAAGAAACTATGTGAGGGAGGGAAAGGGTTTTCCTGCATATAAGAAATTATCATGGGGAATTCCAACCTAGCATATTAATTTTCTTATATATAGGCTAGTTGTTCTTCCCACAATCAGAGATAAAGGCCGGGAAAAGCTTTATTACTCCTTTATTCTGATTGTATAGACTGGGTCTCAGACAGGCTATTCAAATATAATGCTTAATTATAACTAAGTCTTAAACATTAAGAATAGGGAAAGGCCTTTCTGATAGAATGAATGGTCCATATTTATATCTTAATGCAAAACATCTGCGGTTCTCAATGACAGAGGAATGACAGAGGTCACTGAAGTTCGTAAGAAAGAAAGACAAAGGCCAGCTTCAAAACACCCCAAAGACATTTCATCAAACCAGTTCTGCAAATGTACGCTGTGGCGTGAGACCTCTTTAAAAGCAAAACACATTAAAAGATATCAGAATGGAAGAAACTTTCATCTGTGCTAAAACAGCATGGGAGAAGTGAAAAGGGGGGGGGGCGAGTTTTGTTTGACTCACCATAGAGTTCCTTTTGAGAGATTTAGGTTGAAATTTTCAAACACTTTGCCTATGGAAGAGAATATTTGTAGCTCAGGGTTGAACTGAGCCCACTTTGCCTAAACTTAACAAATTAGAATTTAACAAACTTATTTGGTCAGCTCTTGCCAGACCAATGAAGGCTAATAACAGTAAGACCTGGAGTTACTGCAAATAATTTAATTATCAGGAATATTTTCAGTCAAGGCAGGACAAAACAATTATGAAAAGACATTCAAAATGAAAGCTACTATTAACTAGAGAAGGGAGCTGTGTGATTGAAAAATCCATATAAGTAGTGTTGAACAATTATGTGTGAAAACATACATGCAAGTTTACTATTGCAGATAAATTCATTCCAACCACATTCCAAAATCTTTAGACCTGCATGCCCTAAGTTGAATTCCGAAAGTGGAATAAAGTTTTATGGAACTTGATAATATCTCTTGAAAAAGTTATTGATTACCAATGGTATCTCATTCTTTTGCAGTAATTAGCTTTCTTCATGGTAGATGCACATCAACATCAGAAACAAGTACGCAATTCCAAAGGTTTCAACTACCTTAAACATGTTTTCAGAGGGGAAAAAGCCTAATCCTTGCATTTTAAAATGCTTTATTAGTGTAGTAATTCAGAAAGGAAACCCAATCATTTTCACAACCATGTACAGTACAGGCAGTCTTTGTTTAATGACTGTCTTGTTTAGTGATCAATCATAGTTACAACAGTGATGAAAAAATAATATTGCAACCAATACTTGCATTTATGACATTTAAAAAGCAAAGGAAAATTGAAGTAATATCATAAGCATAGTCATTGTAGGAAGAGCCATGACAAAAAGAAAAAAATCAAGGGGAATCTGGTAACACCTTTTCTGACTAATAAATGCTATTAAAGGCATATGGTTTTGTGAGCTGCAACTGACAAAAGCTTATGCTTTTTAATAGCATTTGTTACTTGGAAACAGCGCTTCCAGACCCCATGTCCTTTTTTGAGGTATCTTCTTTGTTTAAGAGACTACCTTATGCTACAGTATGCCGGGGCTTTATGCCAGGGCTGTCAAACTCCCAGTCCGCATGCCGTGGTAGTATTCAGCAGGTTCTGACTAGTTCTGGAGAACCGGTAGCGAAAATTTTGAGTAGTTCTGAGAACCAGTAAATACCACCTCTGACTGGCCCCGCCCCCATCTATTCTCTGCCTCTCAAATCCCAACTGATCAGGAGGAAATGGGGATTTTGCAGTAACCTTCCCCTGCCACGCCCACCAGGCTATGCTATGCCCACCAAGCCACGCCCATAGAACCGGTAGTAAAAAAAATTGAATCCCACCACTGGGCCACACCCACGCCTAGTTTAGCGAAGGGAAAAAAGTCCCGATACGTCACGTGATGCCGCCGTGACAATGTGAGTTTGACACCCCTGCTTTATGCTATCCTTTGTTTCTGGCTTTGAGGATTCTGTGGGAGTTTGAACTGCGCCTTTTAAAACAGCATCTTTAGTCTTTTAATGGTGGTGATTTCATGGACAGCATAATGAGTTCAATTTCCACCACCCCTCCTTTAAATCTTTCTTCTGTGTACCTGTAGTGACTATTTTCAGAAATTAAGTAGGACTGGCCCTCGTTAGCACTTAGATGAGAAAGCATCTGAGGATCCCAGAGCACCTGTCAGGATAGGAAGCTAGAAAAAAATGATCTCGGAAGAATACAATGACAAACTACTTTTCTAATTCTGTCAGGAAAACTGCATGAGTCTGCAATCACTGGGAACTGATCCATAGGCATCTTTACCTTCAGAAGTTAACCCGCCTTCAGAGCAGTGGTGGGATTCAGCCAGTTCGCACCACTTCGGGAGAACCGGTTGTTAAATTATTTGAACCCACCACTGATTCAGAGCCACCAAGGAGCAATATTCCATCGTGAATATTGGACAGAAATCCATTGTGCACACCTTAGTAGAATTCTTTTAACTTAATACTTAATAACTCAATGGTTCATATTTTAATTATTAAAATATTAATGGTTTTTGCTTTTATATCATCCCTGAACCATAAATCACTCAAGCAGAGAAGACCAGTGTTAAACTACCAAACTAAACACAGTGTTAAAACTAAGCAACCTTGCATACATACAGATGCTAGATCTTAAGCACCCTCGACCATGTGCGTTGCATGACTGCAGCCATTAAATCCCACATAATGAGCAACCTCACACAGAGAAGTCTCTTCTCTTCACACATTGCATTCTTGCTGGATTAGGCCTTATAGTCTTTATTCAGTGGCATCTATCATAACCGAGTAGCTAGAAAGAGAAATGAATAAAATAATGTCACTGGTATCCATTAAAGGGGAGGCTGCTCACACGAAACAAAGATGGTTGGGAAAGATGGGGGTCTTTTGTTTTATTTCCTCCTCCAAGCACAATGGTGAGCTATGCAAATGTGATAAATCTATGCAAATATTTCCAATATGAAACATTTCTTTTTCCGAGAGAAGGTGAATTAAGATAAGCAGAGATGGAATAGTGGTGGGTGGGAACTTTGCCTTTAGCCCGTCCAATAATTTCCTGTTATAAATGCACAATGTTTACTGTAATTCAAAGAAACATCATTGTGAAGTATGAAGGTGGCTTTCCAGAGACTGCAGCTGCAGACAAGATTCTGGGTGAAAAATTTTCCATGCCAGATGAGAAAAAATTGCAATAATTTCCTATAACATGCAGAGCCTTTTTAGCACCTTTATTGCCAAAGCAATACTAAACAACCATGCTTGCCTTATAATAGCATTTCTGTAATGGTATTTTATAACAGAAATGCTATTATTACAGAAATTGTATTATAATAGTAGCATTATTATTGCAGAATCTCTTCTATAACAGAAGCACTGAATATGCCCATTTGTATCACAGAAGATGAAGGTAAACTTTATGCTTCTATCGTGTTATAAATCTCTTTGCTTTTCTGATTAATATGACAGGCTCAGCAATCTTTTTCTCCCAAACTAGAATACTCTATCAAAAATGACCAAGAAGTAGTTCCACTCAGAAGTATTTTAAAGCTGTGTTCCTAGACAAAGAGATCTGAAAAGAGACCCTGCTGGTTTTATTTGAACTTGCTTCTCTGTAGGCATGAATAAATTGTGCTGAAAAATCCTTGTTTATAATTGTATTAATCAAAAACCTAAGCCACAGTAATATGTCAGCCCCAACAGGTAGGCCGGACCAGGAAATCAATTTCACACAAAGGCTAAAACTATTTTTATTGATTTAATCTATAGTCTTGCCAGGCTGATTGTGCTGTACATCTTCCTCTTCTTTATAATCCAGTGAATTAGGCCATTTTTTTTTAATTTGATTTATATGCCGCCCTTCTCCGGAGACTCAGGGCGGCTTACAATGCGTTAAGCAATAGCCTTCATACTTTTGTATATTTTATACAAAGTAAGCTTATTGCACCCACAAACTGGGTCCTCATTTCACCTACCTTAGAAAGAATGGAAGTCTGAGTCAACCTTGAGCCTTGGAGAGATTCGAACCAGCAGAAATTGCAGGCAGCTGTGTTAATAACAGGGTGTGTAGACCACTGTACCATCAAGGCTCTGAACCATTGCCTGAACCATTTCTGAATAATATCGTGTTTGTTATGTATTGAATACATATAGTTGTGTTAAGCCCTGCTAAAGTGAAACTAACCTTTAGGCGACCCTAACTGTTAACTTCAACTGTTTTGGAGGGAAACTTAGAACATTCATATTTGAGTGGGCTTTTTCAAGTATTATGATTGGTTGAGGCCCTGTGGGCCCTGAGAATAAATTACAGGAATTTGCCTGTTGTTCAGCAGTTCCAGTTGATTCAATAAATGCTGTTGTATCTATGCTGTCTCTTCTTGCCTACCATAGCCCACAACATAATAGTGTTGGTCTGGACTTCAAAAATGTTGCAGCCCCGTAAAAGGAGGCAAGGAACATATTGCCACATGTGGTGGCTATGCCCAGATGCAAGGAAATACTGGTCAAAGATAAGAAATTGGCTAGAGGAAATTACTAAATAACTAATAGATCTAATACCAGAACTATTCTTATTAGGTATATTAAGGGGAAATTATAGTAAAAAAAATCAGTATATCATATTACACATAATAACAGCAACTAGAATCATCTACGCATAATACTGGGAAAATGATAGTACTCCTTCGGATGAAATGGTGATTTTAAAAAAAGTGTTAGAATGTATGGAGATTGGCAGGCTAACAATGGAAATAAAAGAAAGAAGCGAAACAGAATACTATTTGATTTGGGACACATGGTTTAACTGGTTAGAGAATAGAAGCAAAGAATAAGAATGTAAAAGTAAATTAAGATGTGATAATAAAGGGTAATATAAAAGGTATGTAATTGCAATATTGATACATTGTATAGAATAGATATGTACACAAAAGGAAAGGAAGAATAATGAAAATAATTTGTACATACTTAGGTGATATACTGATACCGGAGCGCTGTAAAGATCGAAATTGTGATATAAAATGAAGAAAACTGTTTAATAAAAACTATTTTTTTAAAAAAAATGTTTCAGCCCCTTTTGCCTTAGTTAATAGTTCCTGCATATCTCCATCAAGGTTATTTTCCTTACTATGTACATAAGGCCCATGGCTGGGGGAGTTGAATAACAAACGCAGTGCCATGAAGCAAGCTTTGTATCTTTTTTTACAGGTATGATGATATCACATGCACATACAAAAGCAGAGCGTGATACCATGTTTATCATTCTAGCAAAATCAACAAGGTCTGGTGAATGCACATGCTAGATTAGAGAATTTTAACATTATTCTTTCAGCCCAAAAATAAAAGGACATTCTAAGCAAGCCCTAGTCATCTCCTCTATATTATACTGGTGGCCAAAATTAGGCATTGGCAAGAGTTTGCCTTTTTCTATTCTCTAAACTTTAGTTCAGGAGATCCATCCATCATTATGGTTCATTCACAACATTAACTAGGGCTTCTTTGCCCTGTCATGCATATCACAGGAAGCTATGGTTTGTGTCTTAATCAAATCTCAACTGGTTGGGTTTGCATGGACCACTAAACCATAAACCATGGTTTTCAAATCATTTTCTCCTTTTATTTATATATCAGTCTGCATCCCAAAGGAGAAAGTAATCACAATGGCTTTGATAATATATCTAAAAATGCCAAAGCTAAATATTTTGCATTATGGCTGAGCATTATGTGCCCAAAACTAGCATCTTGTACTCCCCATGTGCTCTTGAAGAATAATTTCTTCCATAGTTTTTTGGTCTCATTTTGTCTAGAGTTTAATTTCTACCATCAGGGGCTTTAATTTTTTGGGGGTAGGGTTTTATATTTCTTTAAAGCAAAATGTAAAAGCTCCTGGTCAAGACACAAAGAATTGAAGGCATACATTTTCATTAGATGCAGTGATAAAATGGTTCTGACAAAATGATAGCTGACTGTGTCAATATTATTTACTTCTAGAATAAACTAAAAATGACTACAATATGCTTTCTTTAAAAAAAATTGAGAAAATGTAACTCTGAACACTGTAAAATGATTTATCAGAACTCTTATATCCATATCAACTACATTAATAGACATTTCACCCCCATTCAATAAAATGTATATTGCTTTATACCAACCCTAAAGAGTACCTACCAGAATTTCCCTATATATGTAGAAAATGAATAAGTAAATTTAAGCCTATAAGACCCAACTGTTTTTATTAAAGTTATCTTGTATTACCTTCAGTACTCTAATTCAAGTGCAGGAAAAAAGAAAAAAAGAAACTAAGAACCAAAGCTAGTAGCCTTTTTAACATTAAAATAAAATTTTATATACTTCTAAGTTGATGCAATCAGATTATAGCATCTGGTTAAGATACAGCCTATGAAACAGTAAAGTGAAAAAATTCAATAAACTCATATCTTCTCCAGGCAATTCTACTTTTCCCCCCCAAACTATCATGAGAAAGTTCTCTGTGTTTGCATAAAATAAACTTCTTGTATTGATTTCAAGTAACAGAGCTTAAATTTTCTTCTTCATTTGCAGTGAAAAGATATTAGAAATCTTAATAGTAATTACAAGTAAAAATTAAGAATTGCTTGTTTTCCAGCTTTAACAGATGTGACAACTGCACAGCACAAATCATTTTCTAAAATGATTTCATGGGAGAAGAGGATCATTGATTTGTTGTTGAATTTCTAATTGGATCCCTAAATGATCTTTGCTTCTTGTGTATAGGTAACTCCAGTAATTTTCTAAAGTATCATAAACTCCAAGTCTTATGGAAGAAAATAAGGATACTTCTCTGCATCAGGAAGAGGAGAGATATGAGATCTGCCACCCCAAGTTGAGATGCGCCAGACTATGATAAGGCCAACAAAATTCAGATTTAAAAGTTCTGAAGTAAACTATAGACAATCCTTGATTTACGACCAAAATAGAGCCCAACATTTCTCTTAAGTGAAACATTTGTTAAGTGAGTTTTGCATCATTTTACGACATTTTCATTTCATTTACATTTTCTTTTCTGCCACAATTGTTAAATGAATCACTGAAGTTGTTAAGTTAGTAAGACAGTTATTAAGTGAATGTGGCTTTCCCATTGAATTTGCTTGTCAGAAGATCACAGAAGATGATCACGTGACCTTGGGACACAACAACGGTCATAAATATGAGTCAGTTCCCAAGCATCTGAATTTTGTCCATGTGACCATGGGAATGCTGCAACCATCATAAGTGTGAAAAACGGTTATAAATCCCTTTTTTCCTGTTGTAACTTTGAACGGTCACTAAATTAACTGTTATAACTTGAGGACCACCTCTACAGAATTCAACTGCATATAAACAAAAGTTTGCTCTAGATCAGGGCTGTTAAACTCATGGCCCATGGGCCAGATGTGTCACGTGCTGGCCACGCCCATGCCCAGTTTAGCAAAGGGGGAAAAAAGTCCCGATACGTCATGTGACGTTGCTGTGACGCCGCAAGTTTGGCAGTTCTGCTCTAGATGAAAAAGCAATAGAAAGAGATTGGGCAATTAATTTCTCTATAAGCCATTTGCAAGTCCAAGAATCCTTATTTTGTAGTTCCTGGTTGCAAAAAAATGAACAAATATATTGTATCAGATTTGTATGTGTGTGTAGCATTTCTTTGCGTGATTGAACCCTGATTAATCAATTTCTTCTTCATACTCATTCACACAAAGTATCTTTCACAAAATCACTAGAAAAAATTAGAAGGAGGCCTCCTAATGCCAAAGATTTGACCACAGTCAGCATCAGTTTATAGCCTTTGAAATGACTGTATCTATTTGGGTGGCATTAATATATTTATTTATGTATTTATTAGTAAAACTAGCTAAGCCCTGAGTTGTACAATTAAGCATTCATTAAGCATTATGTTATTTTCTGGAAATAGTTTCCCAATGTATATTTCGATTCGGTTCCTTTTATCAATATCCTCCAATGGCAGTAGCAAACCTATGAGCCATCTATTGAATTTCTATACGGCAATAGTAAAAGCGACTTATGTTAAAACTGTAATTAGAAGTTATGGTTAATGCAGTATCATACAGTAGCAACTTCTAGTAACTTTAATAAAAGTTGCAGCAAGCACTTATCTTATTCAACTTTCAAATTTTAAAAGCAAGATACAGGGAGACTAGCAATACTATTTCACTGGAGTAATATGTTTTTCATTCTTAATCAAGCTGCCTACACACCAATAAAGATTGGCAATTAAAAACAACAACCACAACTTGCAATACCCATAACCTGACATTTTTAGCACCTTGCTGAAATAATTCATCCAGCAGCCAAGCAGAACATTTTTAATTTCACCGAGGGTGGAAGGTTTCCTGAAAAGTTCACTAATCAAACCAATAAGAAAGAGAAACAATGAGAGGGTGAAAAAGAAAGATTTGTTGATAAAACTTGACAGTTTGCATGAAACATAAGCAGGGTTGAAAGTAATAAATAAAGCCAATTAGTGGACCAACGGATAAAGAGACCCCTTTCTGAATCACAGTGATAATTCTGAGCAGTAAGGAGAATATGAGAATGGTGAACTAGTAATAGCTCGTAATTTAGAAAAGAAAAAGTAAAGGAAGTGTCAAAGTTGAGATGGAACCAAATATGAAATTATAAAATAATGTAAATAAATTTGGATTAGCATTTGCCAACCATGTCTATCTCCAAGTCTTAAAGATCTGAGTCAAGGATACATACACATGTTCTGATGTGTAAAATGACTCCTATATAAGAGAGTACAGTTAGCTTGGGGTTGAACTTTGGAGATCTTGATTCTTTGCTTGCAAACATTTCATTACCCAAGTAGGTAATATAATCACTGCCAATGAGTGTGTTGTTTGCTCCCTATTTTTATACAGTAGCTTGCCCTCCCCGTATTGGCAGGGGTGTGGTTTTCTCCTTGGTAATTCCTTAATTAGGATTCTTGTCTTCTGCTTGATTGATCCCTGGTGTTAATTCCTGCTTATCTGGGTGCTAGCTGCAGGAGAAGATATGTTCTGGTCTTTTTTTGCTTCCTTCTTAGCTTTTTAATTGTCTCTTTTGAAGAGTATGCCAATGTAGTTTATTCAGATATTCTTTACTTTCCTTTGACCTCAGGTTTTCACAACAAGGTAAGTCTTCAATAGCAAATATATTATTTTAACATGACTTTTCAAACATTTTGAAACCGCATCTTAATGTTATGATACACTTACACTATTGTGTCCATTCATCTGTCATTATATACAAGGCTGGTTTTGGAAGATCCTTGGAAAAAGATGTCTTCAATGTGACTCTAAAGCCTTGACTCTTTTTTTTTCTCATTTGATGCCCTTGATCTCTCCTTTCTGCACTAAACTACACAACATTCAACAGGAAAATACAAGGCAAATGATAAAGATGCAGAAGATCATTATGAAAAGACAAGCTTCTTTATCTCATCTTATGAAAGCTTTTACAAAGAAAATCACGAAGTCTGCATGCTAATTTACAAGGGAATAAATTGGTTTCTAAGGGGAAAGAGTTCAGATTCTAGAATTCTTATAACCACAATGTATGCTACTCAATAAATCTTGCTAAAGAAAACTGATAGAATTACATTTGGGAAGAATAAGGATTTGCTGAAGACCCTGATATAATAACTCCCCAAAACTGTTTCTTTGTAAAACTTTTATCTATTGGCTCAGGGACCCCGAATAATTAGAATAAAGTACTAATTATTCCTTTTCCAAACAAAAAGAGGAATGTTCTTAAGTATGCATCCTGTAGGGGCACAAAGCATCCAGGCAATCTTTCTTTAAAAGATAATGTGATTTAAAAGCCCGTGCTTTAGATTCATTTGTGTAGTGAAGAATTATTCTGCTAGCTCTCACTTTTAACATACTTCTTTCATCCCAATCCACACTGTACTTCAATTGCATTAGGACTTTGCAAAGCTTGGGAAAGAATTGCTTTCCAAACTTCCTACCTCTAAAGCATCAAAACAGCTGTGTCTCTTAATGTCTATGGAGATTCTCAATTATCCAGGTCATGGTTGTCCCAAAGGTGCTTCTTCAAGACGGAACTGGACTTTCTGGTTTTTCTCTGAAGATGTTTCGCTTCTCATCTAAGAAGCTTTTTCAGCTCTGACCGGATGGTGGGGAATGGAAGGATTTATACTCATTGCAGCTGTGTCTCTTGCAAAACTCACATATGCACAGCCACCTTGCTCCTTGCAGAAGTGTTGCTTGTACATGCACAGAACATGTGCAAATAACCAAGATTGGGCAAGAGCTCTGCAAAAGTCATAAATACTTGAATGTTTCCTTCATACTAATTCACTTTGCAAAGCATCTTTTTTAATCCTTTCCACAGTCCAGTTCTAGGAATAAATGAGAATATAGAGAGAAACATGCCTCAAAGGTTTCATAAACTAATCAAGGCATGCTATGCTTCTGACTTACAGTACTAAATCTATGATGCTAACAGATTATGATATATGTATTTATTGCCATATCCCGGAATGCTAGAAAATTAAAAAGAAATGAAGCTGTAAATGAAAAGGCTGCTATAGATTGATTTCTTAGAAGTGATGTATGTGATGGAAGTGATTAGCTTTAACTGATCTTCTTAAGGAACGTAGAAGAATAATTCATTATAATGGCTCAGAAGTGCAATTAGTGAACTATAGTGTAGATAGTGCGGCTGTTCATAGATCTGCCCATAAGAGTAATTATATTTTGAAAAGTACTTAGTGAAAAATTGATTGAATTGCTCTTATGGGCATAGATAATAGAGATAAAATGTGTAAACAAAATTTGCTATTAATATGTTGTATGTCCAATTTATGTTATGTTTGATGAAACATTTCCATAATGAGTAATCACTTTTGTGGTAGAATTTTAAGCAATCTGGCTTGTCTGCAGCAGCTATTGTCATGTTGTCATCTCAAAACTTTACTCTGCCAGTTCCATTTATATGATACTGCCTATTACCCAGTCATAAAATAAACTGGTCAGATTCCCACTGAAGATGGAAGTCTTGCCATTTTGGTATCCCTGGAATTCTCAGTTTTCCAAGTAGATATATTTCATTATGTAAACAAGTTATCCACTATTCCTATTCAAAAAATGTACTGTGTTTAAATCAAGTTAGACTAATTAGCTTGAAAAATGTAGAGAGCTGGGATTTATCTAGATGTGGCATTCGTCTGTTGTTCAGAAAAAAATGACAAAAATGGATTTTTAAAAATTCAGAATAAATTCAAAATCAAAGCGACATTCAATATAATCAGAAATTAATGGCAACCAGTTTTAAAATATATTTTTTTAATATTCATAAATGATTGAAATAAACAGACCCTAAAAGGCTCCAATTAAAAAAAAACATGCTTAATTTAATGCTTAAATTTATTTAATGATACAGCATTAAAATTCATTTATTGTTAAAGGGGAAGCACATTTTACAATTTTACAATCAACCAAAAGTTGCAAAATAGAAAAACCTTCCTTAAGTCATTGTCCTTATTTCTCCAAGCAAATTTCAAGGTTATGTAAAATTTTTAAATCAATACAATATTCAATAATAACACAGAACTAAAAGGGAAAAAAGCAGAAGAGAAATTACAGTCATAAGGTCAGCAGAAAATAAATGCTCTCCAGTTGGTAGAGCTCAGAACACAAGCAAACATTTGTCTCTTCTTTCCATCTCTTGAAATTCATTGGAAAGCAAGAATGAAAATATATTACTTTAATACAATATTTAATATCCTGTTCCTATGCATTTCCAGCCTCATAGCTCACAAAAGTCCACCAACACATCCTCATAACTATATCACACTCACTGTCTGTTCAAACAATGCTTCAAGGTAGCTTGGGGGATTCTTGGTAGTATGCTAGGATTTTAGGATTGTGAAGAATTGGAAAGAGTGTAGAGAAAAGCATCAAAGATGACAAGAGGCGTGGAGGCAAATCTTATGATGGACAATTAAAGAAATTTGGAATGTTTAGCCTAAAGAAAATCCTTTGAACTCTGGTGCTGGCGAAGACTCCTGCGAGTCCCTTGGACTGCAAGGCGATCAAACTGGTCAGTTCTAGAGGAGATCAACCCTGACTGCTCTTTAGAAGGCCAGATCCTGAAGATGAAACTCAAATACTTTAGCCACCTAATGAGAAGGAAGGACTCACTGGAGAAGAGCCTAATGCTGGGAAAGATTGAGGGTAAAAAAAGAAGGGGACAACAGAGAACAAGGTGGCTGGATGGAGTCACTGAAGCAGTAGGTGTGAGCTTAAATGGACTCCAGAGGATGGGAGAGGATGGGAAGGCCTGGAGGAATGTTGTCCATGGGGTTGCAGTGAGTCAGACACGACTTCACAACTAACAACAACAAAGCCTAAAGAAGGATACACGATAGAGTTTTGCAGTACTTGAAAGGTTGTCCCAGAGAAGAGGATGGGGATTTTTCTCCATAGTGTCTGAGGACAGAACCCAAGCCAATGGCTGGAAGTTTTACAAATAGTCCAAAAGTTGTGGGGGGGGGGGGTGTTTCCTGACAGTACATGTTATTAGGTAGTGAGAAGCATTCATCCTGAAAACATTGGGGATTTTAAAGCAAATATTGGACAGTTTTTTGTTTAGGATGATTGGAGGATTCCTGCTCTAAGCTAAAACATCGTTAAGATAGACCAACAAGTCATATCATCTTCTCAGGGATTCCTAGACTGGTCAAAGGAACTCCACATCATAGGGATTCAAATACTTCCCTCTTATTAAGGTCAAAGATAATAATCTATGACATGATAAAACATTCTTCTAGATTTCCTCCTTAAGAGAATCCAAGAGTCCATGTAAATGATGACACAACATCCACACACCGAGTGGCTTTATTCAGTTCTGTCCCAGGCCTTGCCCCCATCCCTTTCTTTCCTTCCTGCTAGCTCCCCTGTCCTCATTGTTATGTCCTGTCTATTTCATACAAAGCTACTACTTTCCTTTTCTGTTTGTTTCCTGTCATCAGACCTGGAATTCCCTTGTTGGTTCACACCCCAGCTTTATCACTCTAAGGATATCATCTCTTGCTAACAGTAGACCTGAAAAACAACATATTTCTTCAAGGAAAGAAAGCGGAAACCAAACCATTTCATTATATAACTATAGTTTCAACCTGACAACATTGAACTGAAATTCTTCAACATCTGGAACACAGTCATCTTCCCAACTTTCCTTTGGCCATCTCTGCACTTCAATGAGTTGAATTTTGAATTCTGCATCCTTTTGGAATTTAATAGCATTGCCAATATCTTCACTAGATTTCATAAGCTTTGCTTCTTATCTTTTCTATCTGTACAGAGAAATTGTCGGTGAAAAATTTATGTCCTAGTTTTTAAAAATTCCATAGATTTGTTGGTACTGTTTTAATTACCGGTAGGGTTTATTACTTTATATTTTGGGAAATTGTTATTTTGTATTATTAAAATGCTGACATATTACATTAATTTGCTTGTGCTTCATTGTCAGCAGATTCAGGCAACCATAAGAAAGGGAAAAACAGAATATGCTACAAATGAAATCAAATGAAATTTATTGGTGTGGTTAAAAGGCCCAAACTAGACATGCAGTATGGAACAACTATTTTTCAGACAAAAACTCACTCTGCAGATAGTAAATTCAGTTTGAATATGAAAAGAATGGTACTATCAGTCAGAACTGTACTATACGCAGCATTCAAAAGTAGGTTGCATAAAAAGTAGAATACCCAATGAAAACTTCTTTCTGGATTATATTCCTCTATACTGCTAAGGAGGGAATAAATTCCCTTTTCACACTGTCATTACCTGTGTACAAAGATGACAGCGGAAGAAAAGAATGTTATCTTTACTACAGGTTCTCTCCAAAGGAAATCTTTCAGACATCATATATGTGTTCACAGGCCAAAGACTTGCAACTTGAAGTTATATAATGTAAAAGAAGGTTTATTACATGGCCTTCCATTTGTGCAGGCAATTTTTTTTTTTTTTTTTTTTGTGATGAATACAGGAAAGGAATGGTCAAGGGGGTAGATACTTCATACAACTTCCTTGATACATGCTTGTGCTATCCCGTGGGAAAAATCTCTTTAGGAGCAGTTTTTTTCTGCAATTCCTGAAACATAGACTATCATCTTTTCTATGTTTTAATTGAAACACCGTTGTTTATATATGTTAAATGCCTTTCCCAATTTTTCTACTCCCCCTTTGTTTTCATCCTGTTTTAATTTAAACTTTTATCTCTAGTTTGTTCCTCTTCTATTGATTCTTTTTTTCCTTATTTTATTATCTGCTATTTTCCCCTTATCTTTTGACTTTCCTCATTTTCTGTTTTTTTTTTTAATTATTTCAAGTTAAACCCATTTTATGTTTTCTACAAAATTCATTCCAGACTAATTTTATTGTCCACTGTCTTAACTAGGAACTCTTAAATGTTCCTCTAGTATTCATCCACGTTACAATCCAGTTACAGGATTCCTAATCCTTGTGACTTACTGGGAACCCACATGTTGCTAAATACGTTGTTAACCTCTGATTTAACAAGGAGTAGCTTTGGGGTTCATAATTAAATCAGCAGACACAAAGATAATTTTGAACTGTTACTGTAATAAATTTGTACTTTATTATGTTGTGTTGTGCTATGCTATGCTATGCTATATTTGACTGCAGATGGTTGGACTTTGAAATAAAATACAACGTGGTAAGCTTTACAGAATATTCTTCCATCGATCTCAAGAGGCTTTCATGATAAATTAACAAATGAGCTCAAAGCCCTGGAAGTAAGAACACAACACTCTTAAAAATATTATTCACATATTGCCTTACAAAATCTAGTAATGCAAAGTATCTCACATTTAGTTGCAACAGATTCTGTGAGAAAAGATGGAGAACATTTAACTTTCTATTTTTTATTATGTCAACAACTTCAGCTTTGTTTTGTTTTTATTTAGAATAATTGTTCACTGGGATGAGAATATGAGAGAAATCTATACTTGCTCGCTCTTCACTCATGCAAATATATTACCTGATCAGAATTGGAGATATAGAGATATATCTATAATATCAGAGATATTATAGTTTCAGAAACTCCATCTTCAAACTTTGAGTTATGGCCTAGCTTCTCATGAACATGACTGCTGTTTATTTGCTTCCACTTTGGCTTTTCTGTGTGAACTTGATTCCCCCTCCCCCCCACCTTAGATTAGTTGAGAGTTTTCCATCTTTGTTAGGTGACTTGCTTTCTTTTTTTGTTCAGTGTTATCTCTGTCTTTTTGCCTTGATATAAGATATGTTTTACCTTTTTGCTCCTTAACCTATTTTTTTATGCTAATGATTAGGATTCAGAGATCTGTAAAAATTTTGTTTTCCTTGTGATTGTTTACTGGTATGTGAGAAAAGGCTTGAGAGACAGGAGAAAGAAATGTTGCCTAAGGAATGTAGATAAGAGAGGCCATAGCCCACAGATGCATAGTGGGCAGAGAAAGATGCTCAGAATGGACCCTCCCTAACTTCTCAGACTGTAAAGGAGACAGTGGGAGATTTGTACTTTCAGACTTTCCCAGATTCTTTTAATGTAGCCTTACTATAAAGTAAAATTAGCTCTAAATCTGGTCATGTTTCCTGTCTGGTAATGGCAGATTGCCATTTAAACATACCTCATGTTTAAAATAGAGAGGCCTTGTGATTAATGCCCACATGTTTTTATGGTGAAGGTTCATATTTTGACTCTATTCTGGCTATGCTTGGAAGCCATGTAATTCTTTCCAGTCTCTATTTGTATGTTAAGCTTGGGCTTCTTGCTCTGTTTGGATTTTAGCAAATATGTATGTTAGACAATATTCTATCCAACTAGACATTATTATTGAAAATGCTATTCCATATCGCTTTTCATTCTTTTCTATAGCTGTACCTTTATACCTGGTCTTCAGTATTTCCTCTTTCTTCTAATATACTGTTTGATACCTAGGCAGAAAGTAAAAACTTCTAGTGTTAGAATAATTTCATAACGCTAATAAGAGCCGTGGTGGCGCAGTGGTTAGAATGCAGGCTACTTCTGCTGACTGCTGGCTGCAGTTCAGCAGTTCAAATCTCACCGGCTCAAGGTTGACTCATCCTTCTGAGGTGAGTAAAATGAGGGCCGAGATTATTGGGGGCAATATGCTAACTCTGTAAATTGTTTAGAGAGGGCTATAAAAGCACTGTGTGTGAAGCAGTATATAAGTCTAAGTGCTATTGCTTTTTAAATGTGCTCTGTTCATCAGAAAAAAGGAATTGTCTTTTCATGTATATTCAAGGTTAAATCCCAAAGGTGCTCTTCTAAAAGGCAACTGGATTTTGTTTTGTTCCCTTGAAAATGTTTCGATTCTCAACCAAGAAGCTTCATGTTCTTGGATGAGAAATGAAACTTCTTCAAGCAGCAAGAAAAAAATGTCCAGTTGCTTTTACCAAAACAACTTTGGAACAACCATGACCTGGATGATTGAGAATCTCCATAGACATTCAAGGTTAAGCAAATTCTTCATTATTTTTCTATTAATTACAGAGACAGCTAAATCATGATCATGTGTAACAGAGAATAGGAGACAACAATTCAGATATGCATATTCTCTGTATATATTCCATGGATATGCACTGTTGTGCTCCTTTGAGACCTAATTCAGATTCATGTCCTGAGTCCTGATACAAAAGAAATATGCCAATGTTTTTTGCAATGCTGCATTTTTTTTGTCTGTAACATGTGTAGCAGGGAATGTAAGTTATCAACTGCTTAAATAATAAAATTTTAGCATGTTTTGGTATACCATTTTTATATAATTCTAATAACTACAAATATAGTTTATTTATGATTGTGTGTAACTTGGTTAATATAGTAACATTCATCAAATCTATACATAGCATTTCCACTTATTTTCTAAAACTGGATTTTCTGACTAAGAACACAGCAGATGAATAAAGTGTTTAAATAGAATAAAGAATAAGTGTTTAAATTGGAATAAAGTGTTTGAATTATTTCCTGCATTAAAATGATCACTGAGCTTATTTCAACTTGAAACAATATAACAATGATCAAAAAATAAGATGCTCGAAGTGTCTCTTATTCTTTTCTAAAATTCTTTTTAAAAGTTTCAAAAATTGGTTGCTTGTTTATTAAATTATAAACTATCTTCCTCCAAAGGCTCTGAGGGGTGTACAAGTTATATCTTGTAAAGAAACAAATGAACAGGAATTCGCCTGTTATTGAAAAATTGCACAAATATGACTCCATTGTGCTTAGACCTAGATACTAGAATGAGTAACACTGCTTTCAAAGGGATTATTCTTTTACTAAATATAGGTTATCATGATTGGATTTTAGAATTGGAGAGCCAATACAATTCTCAAGGTTTCCCAAATAGAAAATACCAATTTTTCTTCTTATGTTTAAAATACATTTGAAGTTCATAAAGTCCTTGAAACAATGGTGAAATCTAAAATTTGTTACTAGTGGTTCTGTGGGCGTGGCTTGGTGGGGGGGGGGGTAATATGACTGGATGGGCGTGGCCAATTTTTTAAAAAACTTTTAAAACCATTTTTTTACAACCTCTGCGGCGAAGAGGTTGTAAAAAAAATGCTTTCAAAAGGCTCTGACGATCCCAGCTGAATTGCCTGATCGTCAGAGGCTTTTTTTCTTTTAAATGCCTCTGCCAATCAGGCAACTCAGCTTGGATTGTCAGGCATCGTCTTGGATCATCAGCTTGGATGTCAGCTTGGATCATCAAACTCAGCTTGACAATCAGGCAACTCAGGCAAATGCCTCTGATGATCCAAGCTGAGTTCCTTATCATCAGAGGCTTTTTTCTTTTAAATGCCTCTGACAATTCTAGCTGAGTTGCCTGATTGGCAGAGGCTTTTTTTTAAAAAAAAAAAAAAGTCAGGCAACTCAGCTTGGATCGTCAGAGGCATTTAAAAGAAAAAAAGCCTCTGATGATCACACGGCTCAGCTGGGCATGGGGGGGGGCAGGGATTTTTGCTACCAGTTCTCCGAACCACCCACCTCCATTGCTACCGAATCGGGTGATCCGGTCCGAACCGGGAGCATTTCACCCCTGCTTTGAAATAACTTTTTGTTTATTTAATTTTAGAGGCCAACAGACTACAGATGTCTCTGGGCTGCTTATACTTTAAAAGCAAGAACAGTAAAACTTGATAAACAGGCCATAGGCATCCAGAAGAAAAGAGAAACCAAACAAAGCAACCAAACAAAAACAACAACAAAATTTACAGGCTTAACAGCCACCTACCCAAAGCCTGGGAAAACAGCCAAGTTTTCAAAGACTTTCAGAACATTTTTAGGGTGGGAGCTGTGCAGAGTTCTGGATAGATACTATTCCGGAAGGCAAGCACCACTACAGAGAATGCACCCTTCCTACATCCCAATAAATGGCATTGCTTAATTAAGTGGATCATTCTGTCTGATCTTACTGAATGAGCAGAAACTATGGAAACTAGGCAGTACCTCAAACAATCATGTATTACATGTCAGCTCATGGTTCTGACCAGGATTTCTGGGAGTTGAACACATTTAGCTGGCACCAGACTGGGTAAGCACAGAATAGGTCTTACGAAAACAAATTCCACTTACTAATATAATGAACACAAGTTATTTGAATGGATATTTTTAATCTGATTAATGAACACTTTGCAAGCGTTCTATTCAAATCACTGCACTTTGAAAAGATTAGTGCTGGACACAGTATGGTTCTAATGTTGAAAGTGTGAAAACAAGCATAATTGTTGTGGAAAATCCCAAGAGCAAACTTTCAACTTAATATTATATAAATATATACTAGCAAAATCTTCCCTGTGGCTAATTTCAAATGTATTCAGACGGTTAATTTGCTGAACTAGTTTATTTAATTCTGAAATACACACTCTGCCCAAGTCATTGTTTAACATGCATGATTTTAAAAGTATCTCATGAACAAACGTGACATATAAAAAGATGGGAGATTGATCAAGATGAAAATTAATGTTTGTACCAGTGGCAAAAATCTTTCAGTTTTAGACCCACAGGAGCCATGGTACAAATTAATTGTTTCTGTGATTCTAAGATCTTCATCAATCAGATGTAAATTACACTATGCATGATTGGCTGCTTTCCCCCTTTTTAAGTCCCTGTAGAGAGCTATTGGCTGCCAGCTGGTACAGAAGCAGAGCTAAATAGTTGCCTAGTTGATGCTGCCTTGGGAAGAGACTCAGAAACCCAAAGGAGAGGGTATTCACTGTAAAGGGAAAATTAAGAGCTAATTAATTCAAGGAGATGCAGTGGCATCAACATCTATTACATCTCATAAATGTATAGATTATATCTCACCCAGCTCCCCAGCAGTAGGTGCAAACTCTTCATACATATTTTCTGCATAATTTGGACACCACATTCAGGTATATGTAATCCCAGTCTATAGCACGTGCCAGCATAAAAAAAAAAAATCCATTTGTAAATTCTGCTCCCTCCCTAAAGGCTAATTAGCCTACCTAACCTGACATACTGCAATCAATGAAAAATAAACCTATACTTTTAGGAAAAATATTATTAGAAGTCTAGCATTAGGATTGGATATAGGAAGATGAGAAACATCTTGTAACTTTAAAGAGGGATAATGAATTTGTTTGTAACTGCTGTAAAGAAAAGTTATTTTATTTTTTTCTTTCTTTCTTCTAACTGCACTACCTTTTCTACTTATTCGGTTATCTTTATCCCTCTTTTTAATTTCACTCTTTACAATTTTATGTTTACTTTTCATTTATCTGAAAATCTTTAATAGAGATAGATAGATAGATAGATAGATAGATAGATAGATAGATAGATAGATAGATAGATAGGCAGGCAGGCAGGCAGGCAGGGATTCTAATACCATTAATACTGTAAAGGAAATGTAGTTCATGCTCTCATTTTACAGGCCCATACATGTTCTCTTGAATATAGCCACAAGTTTGCATGTGTGTAATTAATCCAAATACTTCAATAAACCTTATTAATCTAAGTTCATATTAACATTCACCTCTTAGTCACTAGTCAGAGCTAATAAAAACAGTAATTTTCTTTCTACACAGGCCAATTGTCCAGCTAATGCGTCTCGACTTAATAACAGATTTTCTTCTGCATTTAAAAGACAGGTTAAAATAATCCAGATAATATTCTTGCATCTGATTTAGCATGATGAAGAAACTAGAACCTCAATAGCGCTAGGCATCTGCTGAAAACTGAGTATCTTGTAAACATGTAGCTTTACTGGAAAGCCATCAAATTGAGAGAATGGGGGATGGATGGGACAGGACCTGTCCATAATCCAAACTGGATTAGGAATACATTATCCTATCATGGCCTATGTATGGATCAACAGACAGTAAGAAGAGGGCAAGCATATCTAAGCATCCAATAGATGGTAAATTGTCCTGCTTTAGAACTGATAGCCATACCAATAGCACTTAGACTTATATATTGCTTCACAGTGCTTTACAGCCCTCTCTAAGCGGTTTCCAGAGTCAGCATATTTTCCCCAACAATCTGGGTCCTCATTTTACTGACCTCAGAAGGATGGAAGGCTGAGTCAACCTTGAGCCTGGTGAGACCTGAACTGCCAAACTGCTGGCAGCCAGTGATCAGCAGAAGTAGCCTGCAGTACTGCACTCTAACCATTGCGGCACTGCAGCTGATAATCCTCTGCTGGAGTTAATCTTCTATTGAAGATAGTCTAGGTTGTCTTGTTTATAGATCAAGAAGCAGATCCGTGAGACTAGGCCTTAAATTTCAGTATCAGCTTCTTAATATTTCATAGTATATTTTCATAACCATATCGTTTGAGTTTAACAAATACAATTACTACTTATCCCACTAATTTTTTTAGTATTGGAATTAGAATTTATGAATGGCTAACAAGAAGCTGGTATTCAATACACCCACCAAAAAACAGAAATTTAAAAAGAGCAAGAGAGAGGGGGGAGAGGGAGAGGGAGGGAGAGAGGGAGAGAGGGAGAGAGAGAGAGAGAGAGAGGGAGGGAGGGAGAGAGGGAGAGAGGGGGAATAAATGGAATAGTTTTTAAAATAATATTAGCAGATTTTCTTTTAAATCTCTTGATATGACCTAGCAAAACCTTAATATCACATGCTGAGAGCTCAGCTTGCAAGGAAGTGATCATGCAGTGAGCTCCAAAATAGGCAAATTGAAACACCCTAGGCTTCGTGAAATTAAATAGGTTCTACCAATTGTATGTCTCTGGAAGTATATACAGATACCCACCACTGGGGTGTTTTGAGAACAACCTATGATCCCAATGTTCTCTCTTCTTCCCTCCTAAGTTACAATATGTTAATTTTGCTACCATTATTTTTGATATCTTGGATGTACAAAATTCAGTGTTGTCTTCTGGTAGAAACTAGCCTCCTAGCTACAGCTCAGGAAGTTAGATGCAAACAAGCTCCCCATCATGGGGATGGCTCAGTATCACTTGACACCATTTAGATAAAATTAAATTGCATTGTATTGTACTCCTACAGAGCAAATAAAATTGCATTTGAAGTAATATCATCAGAAGTTCCATTACAGCCATTGTTCTGAATTGTGCAGGGATAAGATTTCAGAGAGAAAAGGCTGTTTTTTTGTAAATTAAGGTACAGAGAAATCAGTTGCAGTTGCTATTCCTTTACACTTACAATTTCCTTCCTCTTCCTGATTTCTATCATCTCACTTGCAGAAATGTATTGTTCTCACTTGGGAGGAAGGCTTAGAACTGCAGTCAAGATTTCAATTCTTGTTAAGGCCTTTGGATCAATGAGCTAGGCATAAAAACAACTTTTTTAAAGGAAGTTTTTGCTGAGCCACCAAGGAAGGTGAATCAGTTAACAAAACCAAAGTTATATTTTTAGATTCTTCAAGCAATTATTTTATTTTCCTTTCATAATATTTACTTAGGCTGAGATCATATTTCTTGTCTTGTTTTATCAATTGGTTTGATTTTGTTTTTAGTTTGTATATATTCAAATTGATTCAACATTATTTAGCATGCTAAATATATACTCATTATATTTCTTTGGATGTTGCTTCTATTTCTTTCTTTATGCTTACTTTTACCATCTTATAATTCACAATCCAATTACTGTTGTTGTGATAGTTTACATGATTTTATTGGTACTCACTGCACTTTAGCTAACTTGATCATTTCAACTATGCCAGTATGCAAAACCATGTGACAAAATGTCTTGCCGCAACTATCATAGGCTTGCTCTTCCAATTCATACTTATAAGGAGGAAGCTATTTAGAGTAGAATATCTGCATGTGGAAGATATGCTGCTCCTTGTAGCATTCCTTAAACAACAACAAATTCAAATATATTTGTAAGCTGTCTCTACCAGGGAAGGTTTAATCCACAAGACAAATGAATAATGATTCTAGAGTTTAGCAATGACCTGAACTTAGAAATAATGGCAGAAGAATCAGCAGTCCCAACAGAGGATATATTGGCACCATTACAAAACTAAACTCTCTTGAGCCTCCTGAGGAAAGCCTTTAGCTCAATCCTTCAACTTTCAATGGCTGCCCTTGATTAGTCAATATCTCCTTTGTGAGCTTTTGGAAAGATCAAGGGATGGAATATTCCAAGTCAGAAGCCTGCCCTAGTATTTTACTTGGTGCTGCCAAGTAAAGTCCAGAGCTGTGTGCATGTAATCACCAAGACTCAAGTTCAACTTCACTACCTTTAAAAGTTTGGCGGTCAAAGCATTCTCCCAAATTCCAACCCATGCCAGCAATCTGGGACATCTGACTTGAAAAAACGGCCAGGTGCTGCCATCTTCTGATACTAAAAGTTTTAGTATAAACTTTCAGAGTAAGTAGTTTGCTTGGTGCTATCCATGGTGCTGGAATCTGAAGTGCTTTTCAAGGTCCTAACACAAAAAATGATTCATATCTATTAATTGTGGTGCAATACAGGGGGAGCATTGTTACAGGCTGGATTTGGATGTGTCTATTTCAACAAGTGTAACTTCAGAGGCTTCCAGTTTGTCTGTTTATTTCTTGTTTCATTGGAATTTTTGCCGATGAAAGAAGAGCAACGTTGAGAAGAAATTACTAAGCTTTATTCAATGGCCACTGGGTACCTGCTTTGCAAGAAAAAGGGACTCTCAACAATAAAAAGCCAGATGCTTTTTATACGTTTTGGGGTGGGAAATCTAAAAGAACTGATTTGTGGACACATTTTAGTAAGTGAGGAAAATTTTAAGAGGACGGAAGGTTGATACAGTTAAGCATGCACCCTTGATTAGCAAGGATACATATGGTTTCTCACCTCCCATTTCCTAAATGAATTTTGTAGGTGAGGGTTTTTCATAGTTTTTCTTGTCATGGGATTAAAAGGCTATCTTGGCAGTTGAAACATAGCATGTTTGGGTTATGTATTAGTCTAGGGCAGGGCCACTTTACACATGAAAGGGGGGTGAGCAGAAGCAGCAGAGGGAAATGGAGAAAGAGAGGGGAGGGGAGGAGGGGAGAAAGGAGAGGTAGAAAAAAGGATGTTGGGAGAATTTGGAGAAATGTTTGAAGCTTTATTGTATTATTTTAATTTTTCAATCACACTTGACTTTATCATTTTGTGTTCCGTGGTCCATACTTAATATGAAAAATTAAGACTGACTCAGCATCTTTGAATGCAAGCACTTGATTACACCAGTCATAGACTATTATGTGTCTTATTAATAAGATTAGGTTTTGTTTTAAATTTCACTGTTTTTTATGTTGAATTGAATGTAGTTGTTAATAGCTAAACATTGTCTCAGGCTGTTTTCTTTAAGAGAAGGCATGCATATTTTTAGAGAAATAAATAATATGCATGTCTATGGAGATTCTCAGTCATCCAGGTCATGGTTGTCTCAAAGGTGCTTTTTCAAAAGGCAACTGGACTTTCATCTCCAAGAGCTGAAATCACTACTACCAAGAGAAGTACTGGAGGAGGTCACAGAATTTACGGAAAACAAAGTCCAGTTGCCTTTTGAAACAGCACCTTTGGGACAAACAATACGTATTTTCCTAAGCTATGAGTCCATAAGCTATCCATTCATACATGAATCTGGCTGATCCTATTGATAGGAACAGCTGCATTTCAATGATTGGCCTAGAATGAAGCAACTTGGGTGTTTCATTTTTTACTGCTCCTTTTTTTCCCACAATTTAAAAACAAAACAAAACCAGGAAAATCTTTGCATAATAACTTTGAGCCAGAATCTTTAGATTAACAGCAGTAAACTAGTCATGTTATGTTCCTTAGTATTAGAGGCTAAAAGGTCAACAATACCGAATGTGATTCAAAATATGCAGCCTAGAATGGAAAAACTACACATAGTCATTTGATGTGTGAAATGACCAAAAGCCCTATTAACATTTATATCCTGATATGCAGCAGTATTTAATGTAATATTTTGGTCTTGATTACAGCTCTACAGAATATTTTTTACCTGGAGATAGAATCTAGGTAGGACTCTCTTCTCTACATGTGTGTTTGTGCACACTCATGCATGCACACATGTGTAGGAAAGCATACACAGAGACAGTGTGTGTGTGTGTGTATCAGAGGCTTTGCATTAGAATGCAGCAAAATCGTTTCCTTACTTGGACTACAAGTAATAGGTTGAGTTACTCTATTTACTTCTTTCATTAAAAGAAATACATTTAAAATTATTCTAAATTCCTTAAACTTAAAATATGGGCCATGCTTTTTTTAAAAAAAAAAACCCTATAAATAAAATTATAACACAACCCTGCTAAGCTGAAAATTCACATTTAAGAAGTGGCTTATGAAGTCTAAGACAGATTTCATAATTTATGGACGGCAGGACTCAGCAATTTGATAGTATATAGAAATTTAATCAGTATTGCCGGAGTTGTCGACATGGCACGGTAGGAGGTACTTCTGACATTTCATGGAGAACTAAGCAAGATGAGGTACAGTATATGTGCATAATTCAGAAGGGTAGAGTGTTTCTGTTAAATCCCCATCTCTGTGGGAGGTACAGCCAATGTGGAAAATTACACTTGTGCACCATACGCATAAAAGATGGACGAGATCCTCTATTCTATCTTGAATGCAGATGATTAAGAGTGGCTTTATCATATACATGGGTGCAAATGACAAAGTGCAAAATACTTTGTGGAACTTTATTTACAGAGAAGGATAAAAGGGCTAATACACACCTTTGGCCTATTTCAAAACTATGAAGGACAAAGACTATTTTCCTGGCTCCTTAAATGGCAAACATCAGCAACATATTATAACAATAGCACTTAGACTTATATACCGCTTCTCAGTGCTTTACAACCCTTTCTAAGCGGTTTACAGAATCAGCCTATCGGCCCCAATAATCTGGGTCTTCATTTTACCAACCTCTGAAAGATGGAAGGCTGAGTCAACCTTGTAATATGTATCCTTTGCAATAAAGATACAACTTACTATTAAATTCAGCTGATTTATTTCCATTTCACCCCCAGAGGAAATACCATTTTTTAAAAATCAACTGTATTGCACTGAGTAGCTGCATGACTTGATAGTATGACAACACAGAAACCAGATACTCTTTTGAAAATATAGTTTTGTTTCTTATCCCATTCCTGGGAATGCTCCTCTTCTTGAGGGATATTTGTTGTTTATCAGATTTATATAGCCACCTATCTCACAAGTGTGATTTTTTTTCAATAATTTTAATAACATTATCAATTACAGCTTCAGAATGGACTAGAGCCACGATGGTGAACCTATGGCACATGTGCTACAGGTGGCACACAGCACCCTCTCTGTGGGCACATGAGCCGTTGCCCCAGTTCAGCTCTGCCATGCATGCACACGTACCTCCTGCTGGCCAGCTGGTCACCGGGTCTCTGCTGCACATGCGGTGTGTGTATGCTGGGGGGGGGCACGTGCACATGCATGGGATGCGGGGCATGTGCAGTGGGCCATGTGTGCATGCGGAGGGGTGGGGTGCATGCAGGGGGCACATGCGCATGTGCAGGGGTGCATGCAGGAGCACACGCACCCATTGGGTGGGGGGCATGTGGGGGCATGCACGCACATTGCATTTTGGGGGTTCCGGTGTGCACGCATTTGCACACGCGCATGCACTTTGGGCACTCGGTCTGGAAAAGGTTAGCCATCACTGGACTAGAAACTACCCATACCCTCTTGTGTCATCATTTCAGAAATATTATCTAAACAGATAATGATCATGGGTACCCCTACAGACCCTTTCTGATAATAGGTGGGCAAAAAAGGAACAGGAGAAACTTCTGACTTCCTGCCGACTTTCTCATTAAGTTTCTTCAAAGGTGGTGCATGAGTCAGGGAAGACACATGGAATTTCTACAGATTGGGAAGGGTTCTTGGTAGTGCATAAGAGGTGCTGTGCAGATCAGGGAAGGTGCCAGGGGGTGATGAGGATCAGGGAGGGTGCATGGTGGTATGCAACCAAGTATGGCTTTTTCCACAGATCAAGGCTAGTATAATATGTGAATTCCAATTTGGAGGGGGAGAGTAGTGGGAAACACCTGACCACTGACCATTTTACTTTGAGACTCTCATAGGTCTCATAGACATCTCAGCCATTGCTTGTTGGCATCATCTAAGGAGATATAGGGATGGAATTAAAACCATAAGATAACAACAACAGATGGACAAAGATGCTTTGAGCCCAGGTGAAGAGAAAATATTAGAAAGAGACTCAGATTTGTCTCCCTGGTTTATAAGGGGGAGGGAAGAGAAAAAGAGTCACACTTGCATTATTGCAGTTTTTCTCAATAAATAGACTTCTAGTCTTCTTGTTGGAACTTATTTCCTGATCTGGACAACTTCATAAAGTTAACAGGACGGTCATCTTCAGAGATATCAAATGCCAGGTTGGTCCTTACTGGGATCAACATTTCAGCAAGATATTACACATGCAAAATGTATCTCCTTGTTATTATCCTTCTGATGTTATGGCTGCCAACTGATTAAAGAACTTTTAGTTGAACTCTGATTAAATAATTTGAGCAACATGATTGATTACACATATTTACATAATGCCAAATCTTTCATATACATGTCTTCTAATTAACACTTTAATAGGCAATAATTCCATAGTTGTACTTTTCCTTATAATAAAGAGGTAGTGTAACAAACAGAACTATTACCTCTTATTCTTTAGTACAAATAAAACCTAACTTTGATTATTTAGCTTCAAATCTGCTACTAATATGCCACAATCAAACTGCCACATCCAAACAAATATGTCATCAGCTTCACCTCCTAATATCTATTCTCCAACAACCAACTGAAGCTTTAGATTGATAATTGACCCCAATATAGACATGGTATACAATTATTCTCTTCCCTACTTCTCACCCCTGTCCCTTATATAAATGCACAACTCAGAATATTGGCCGTAGTAATGACAGAAAGCTGATGCTGAGTTGTCTCCATCCAAATATTGCTTTGTCTTGTGGGATACAGTTGGGAGAAATGGAGAAAACCTTACTGGATCCTAGACTGCAGTTTGCAAGAGCCCTTAAGGTTCAGGTTTAAATCATCTCTCAGCGTAATCCAATCCACTGCTGATAAAAAGAAGTTGGTGACAATGGGAGGTTGTGCATTTTCCCCAGGCCAATCAGCGATGTGCTGACCTACATAAGCCAAATCAAAGAAATTTATTAAATTTATGACAAAATCTTTTAACTAGCTTAGACATCGTTTTTCTTTACTATTGCTGACTATTGCAAGATTTAGGTTTTCTTTTTGGGGTTACATGACAGTATTTATCAGTAAACCTCCAAACCACATCGGAATAAATAGAGCACGAAATCAGTTTCTCACCCTTCTCTTATGCAGCGTACCTAACAACATTAAAATCTACCAACCCCCAGCCATAACTAACACAATTGTTGAAATAGTGCAAAAAAAAAAAAAAAACCCTCCCAAATTCTCAGGTTGTTTTCTCAGCTCCGAATCATTTTGGGGAATTTCATGTATTCTTGTTTAGACTATTTACACATGTGAATAATTTAGCGCAATATTTCCTTTACCTTTACCCTGTATTTTCCCACAGGTTTTAAAGAAGCATCTGCTTCTAAGTTGTCACTGTATCCTATAATAGTGATTTTAATAATAGCAGATAAATATTTCAGTCTTCTCAGACACATAGCCTGCTGTTAGCGAGAATCATCTCTGTATGTTTAAGGCCTGATTTAATAAAATCTCCATCTGTCTGCCACAGAACAGAAGGCGCTGCAAAATTGTGATGGTCGGGGAGTCTATTGGGAAGATGGTGGTTTGTACAACCTTGTGTAGGCTTCTACAGTACAAAAGAGACATAGCTGTTGGCTCCGATCATTCCCATTTTATTTTCTTATGTTCATTCTCCATTTCAAATGTCACTTCAGTGTGTAAATAAAACCCTGAAAGTCACACATGTGTTGGCCTTCACTCTGCATCACTCACCAAACAGACTTACCTACGGAAGATACCCAATTACAATATGAAGTATGGATGGGTCAGCCAAAAAAAAATCAATCAAAAGTTAAGATATGGGGAATCTTGTTATATATTTGAAATTTTCCCCACTGATAGTACTAGGTATTGTTACTAAGATATACAATAAGTTGCATGTTACAGTGTACATTTATATACTCTCTAATGTAACAGTAGTTCATGATATAAACAGTGCGGTAGTTTACATGTGCACTGTTACATTTCATCAATAATCTCCAAAGTACAAATGCTCTTTGTGATCAGCCCCACATTTCCCACTTTACTTTCTTGTGTTACAAAATACTACATAAATGGTGGCAATATCCTCCTTGTTATCAATCGGAGCACTGCTTTTAATGACTATGGGGTTACTCTACAAAGCTAGATAACTAACTGAAAGATGGCTGACTTTCTTGGCACTTTCATACCAGTATGCCTGAAGATAAACAGATTAAAGAGATTCTTCTCAAATAAATATCTCCTGGGGTTGCATGTAGTTAAATCATAACCCACTAGTAGGACATAGTAGAAGAAATCAGACTGAGACTGGAGTCAAATATTCCTGCCAGTATTCCTGCTAAGATATCAAACACCATGAACAGCTCAGTACTGAGGTAACGAATCTCAAATTCCATCTGTATCCATCTGTGCATATATTCCACATTTTTATCCTAGCATAAATGAAGGGTTAATAACTATCAGAACATTCCCAGAATAACTGCTACCCCACCAAACTTTTCCTGTGGATTCCTTAGTAGAAACTAGGGTCTATATTGGTGCTTTGATACTTAAAATAGAAATTCTGAAATAAGGTAGACGTCATTTAAAAAATCATACTGGTTTCATACTCCAGGCTTAGTTGAGATCCACAGGATTTATTTATGTTCCATATAAAGTTCCAACAAGTGCTGGTGAAGTAATGCCTCATGAAATAATTAATAAGGGTACTTTCACTATGTTCTTGTGCATGTGTATATCTGGCAGCCTAATTAGAACTGTCTTTTGCATACAAAAATTGTCTATTTCATCACATTAAACCATACTTCCACACTCAGAAACATTTCCTTTCCCATGTTAGCCCATCAAATGTGCATTAATGAAAAAGTTACATGTTGAAAATATCATGGCACAAAAATATTGAATAATAAGTTTTGACTTCACAACCCATTGCAAAAAAAACAAAAACCCAACTCTTTGAGCTGGTAGAGATTTCTGTAAGAATAAAAAGGACTTTTCCAATTTTGATTTCCTTCCATGATCTACTGTATGTACTCTCCACGTTCTGTGCCTGGGAAACCTTTGGAATGATGTAACATAGAGAGGAGAACATGGGTGAAGACCATCTATTTTCTTCTTTCCTTCTTCCGTAAACCTCTATTGAAGAGGTAGGCAACATGGTATCTTGCAGATGTTTGGGTCTTTTTCAACTTTCATCAACCCAGCTAACCTGGCAATTATGAGAAACTGTGGACAAAGGATTATTGGATTACTGTTGTTCAAACAAAAGTGGAAACAATTTAGTGGCCAGTGGTGAAAATATATAATTATTGCAAGCACTGAATTTTAGCAATGGATCATTCAATACAATTAATGCATTGCTTGTAACAGGAGAACAGAATAAGTACAGCAATGTAACAAACTCAGAGCAGAGTTATAGCCAATCTAAATTCACTCTACCAACACCTGTAAATGCAAGCAATATGTTTCTTTTAAACAAGACCTGGAAAGCATCTCCAAGGGTATCCTTGGGGACTGTACACTTTTGGAACTAATTAATCACTGGTTGCCACCAAAGCTCCACTCCACTGCATATGAAGCAGACATGACTTGGTAGTAGGGGTAGGCAAAGAAGCATTATCGGGAAAACTGCTGAGCTACCACTGTTTAAAAGACATATAATTTGAAGGCAATACGTATTAAGAGAACAGCAAAGCTGACATCAAAATGGATTGAACTTAAAATATACGCTTGTATTTTAGAGAGGGATAAACTAGACAGTCTGTAACATTGCTTTTTACTTTTGCTTTTTTAAAAAACAAAAACAAAATCCCAATAACTGAAAATAATTTTTTCCCCTTAACTGTGTTGAAAACAAATTTAATTATTGGAAAAATGTTTTTAAAAGAGATGCATGCATCCTTTATGCTGTTGTTCTTCAGGAGATCATTTTCTAGCTGACAGTGGTACTTAATCGTAATATCTTATTTAAGGAAAAATTAAGATACATTTAGTATATGGATAAAAAAAGTATTTGGGATGTCTGTTCAGTTTTTCCCACGTTATTAGTTATGCTCCTATTAATAACTGTTTCGCAGTTTTCCCAAAGGTATTGATATGAGAAGCATGTCCATAAAAACTGTAAATCTATTTACCTCAAGCTATACCTATGAGTATTATGGCAAAATTACATAATGGCCTTGAATGGGAAAGGCAGAGTCATGAAACCTGATTTCCAATTGTGAAAACCAATTCCATTTCTTCTAGTACTTTTTTCTGTTAAACAAACTCAGAATAGACTGCCTTTATAGTAGAAAGCTACTGCAAATAATGAACTATCCTTTGAAAACCAACCTATTCAGATGTCTTTTTCCCATTTAATAAAATGGGATTTTTGTATGATTTTGATCAGGAAAACAAACTTCTTCCCAAGCTACTAAAAGTAGGAATGCCTTTCTTATATTAACTTCATTGCCTAAAGCCCTATTTATGGAATATAGATAGCAAAGCAAATAATGGACTACACCCTACATTAAGTTAATGAACTTCCATCTAAACAAAATAGGTTTCCCTTGTTCTCATCATCCCTAAATGAGAAAAGCAAAACATCTCATTTTAGTGAAATCTGAACTAGAAATCTGAAATATAGAAAATATATGGCACAAGACAGAGAGAACATCAAAGTTAAAAAAGTAATGCCCATACAAATACAGGAATATAGAAACAGAAATTCCTAATGCCTGTACAACTCCAATTCTCCAATATAAAACCGATAATCTCTATAAATTTGTCACAATCATCATCATCATCATCATCATCATCACCAACAACAATATCACAATATTTTGGTTTGTTAAAATAGGATTTCTTGGATGACATTACATAGGAAAAGCAGTTTTAAGTTTCAAAAGTTATTTTGTTAAAATCAACTAAAATACGTGAATAACAGTTTATTTGGATTGCCTGTATGTTTCAGTTTTCATTACTTGCAAAGAGATTTTGTGTGATTTAAAATGCCAAAAACTTCAGCTAATAGCACAGGTTTTCTTTTAAAATAAATGCAACACTTTAAAATGGCAATTACTGTTATAATTGCAAATTGCTCAAAGTTTTTGGATTGTTCCTAATGGTTTTTTTTTTATTTCCAATATCATTTTTGATTGCATTCATTTTCAAGAGTCCTTTTATTAGCATTCAGAGATGCTTGTATTTTTTTTTCATAAGTTTAGACGTAAACTACTTTGAAATTTTTGATAAAGAATTAAGTATTTTGAGTTGTCTTATGTTCTTAAAAGTGTTTGTATCCTTATTGCACACCTGGAAAGAGAGAAACAAACTCACTATGTCATGTGTGAACGGGGGCAGAATTTCAATTGTATAGCAGTTACTGTGCCCTTTTTAATACACAAAAAACCACACATACCCCACCCTCCACAGATATCCCATATTTTTATAACACTAACCCTCTTACATAACAGTTTTCATACTTCATTTTTTTATTTGTTGCATATGTATGCATTGATTATTTGATGCTTAGTGTTGCCCCAATATGCTCATGTTTCTATTAGAGAAACTGCAATAATGTATACATTAAGATACTTCTTAAGAACTGCATGATCTGATTTCCTTTGCTCCTATTGTATTATCTGAATTGTCTATTGCAGAAAGCAATCAAGGAGAAAGTGGTCCAACTACACAAATTCTGAAGGCATGAAGTGTTTTGTAAACACAAACAAAGCTTACAAATGGTTCTTTGAAGCAGTCAAGGACATGACCCAAGAAGTAAACACTTAAGAATCAAAAATATTGATGTACCTAAAATGAGACTCTCCAGTAATGTTCTCCATTATCCAGAAACCATGCTGAACTCAAATACAATAAATACTAAAGGAACTTATGCGATGGACATCTTCCACCACCAATTTGTACAGGGAGGTCTTATTACCTATTAGTAAGTCACCCCTGTCAAGACCAGGATGGGGTGGTGTGTCCATCTTGACCTTCCCAGGTCTCTAAGTGGCTTTTGGTACCACTGATCCTAATATCCTTCTGGGTTAGCTAAAGGAGTTGGGAATGGAGGTGTCAAGAGGCTGAGTTAGGATAGGAGTTGATACAGACATGCACAATCAGCATGTAAACAAATGAAGGATTTCATTCTGAACTTACTTTTACTAATAATGTGGTTTGTATGATTATTATATACAAGTCAAAATTATTATTTATAAAATTGCATGTATTGCATTATGTGCAATTATTATGTACAAGTGAAAATTATTATTTACTATATTGCATGAATTGCAATATTGTTTCTGTTGCTCCCCTCCTGGGGGGAGGTTTCGAAGTATTTCTAGCAGGACTACCAGATTATGTAACAGCTTTGTTCCCTATGCTATCCGTCTGGTAAACTCGCAATATTCATTTTTCTCACCATGTACATGTATACATCCGGACTATACTGTGTTGTTTCTCTGTGTCATATAATATATGTGGGTATATGCATAATTTTGTATTTATTTATTTATTCTATCATGTTTATATAGTGTATATTAGAGGTGGAGACCCTTTGAGAGCTGTATGCAATGAAATTTCATTTTAATGTATGCCGATTAGTGTACATTCAAAGTGACAATAAAGTTATTCTAAGTCTAAGTCTATAATAAAAGATATACAAGAGAAAGGTAAGAGATGGACATCTGCAGTTGAACAACCCAATAGAACAGGGGTCTCCAACCTTGGCAACTTTAAGCCTGGAGGACTTCAACTCCCAGAATTCTGGGAGTCGAAGTCCTCCAGGCTTAAAATTGCCAAGGTTGGCGACCCCTGCAATAGAAAACATGAGTCAGGTGGCTACACAGAACCTGTGCCTTTCTTTCTGCCCTCTGGATAACCATCTCCTGAGTTGACCAATCAAATCCATTTCTCTTCTGACTCTTCTGTCTTACTTCTCTCCAGGTATGTGAAGTATGATAATATACAAATGAACGATGGAAGTATTATTTACAATTAAACTGTGTTCATGCTTCCAACATTGCATTATTTAACTCACTTGTGTAATTGCGTATGATCCCTGTCCAGTAATAATAAAAATCTCTCTTTCTCTCAGAACAGTTCCGACAAAACAGATTTGGATCACCATGCTTTCTTTTGGAAATAAAAATCAAGTTGAAAAGGCTGTGTACCTCTTCACTATTCTACAAGCAATAAAGCTAACAATCAAGACAGGAAGTCTTGCAGACCTTCTTTTCATCCCTTTACCATAACTTCCTTCTGTACTGGTGGTAAAGGAGCCCCCTATTTATCACACACAGACTTTGTGCCAAGCCATCCGAGTCAGAGGCTGTAACAATGTGAGATTCTGAATTAAATCAAGAGGCATGTGAGAAGACTTTAGCATCCCTAGAAAACGTCTACTACGAAGCAAGGCCAAATTAGTCATGCAGTGTGTAAATGCAATGAATGTTGTCCCTTCTTCACAAACAGCAACTGTGAGGGGTGAACAGGGGAAAAAATGCACTCAGCAGCTAGAGCTAAGAATGAATTTGATATGATCTCAATGAAAATAGCCTCCATGCTGTTGCTATATGCATTAGAAGAGAAGCCTTCTTTGCCACTCAGTGGATTATACCTTTTTTCTTTTAGTACAGGTTTTTTTATATATGTTAATAGCTGTTTTTGGCAAACCAATATGATCCCAGCAGCATTTCATATAGGATCTGCAGAATTAAGCTACACCTCACTTGGTAATGGGAGTAGAAAGCAGCGTGCCTAATGGTAGTGCAATTGTGTTTCAGATGTGAAAAGGGCAATGTTTATGGAACGTAACACCAGAATCAAAAGTATTCTCCATTCCTGATTATAATTTCTAGCATACTTTTAGACAAAATGCATTACAATTCTTATCTGAAGTTATCTATCACAAGCAAGTAGCCTTAGTCAAGGAAAGGTCAAAATGGTAATTTAAAGTGGTAATTTATGCTGTCTGTTATGAATGAAGACCTGTATTACATTAGTCAGAGATCACTTAGAAGTTTGCAAGGACAGAATCACCTTTGCTTTTGTGAAAGGCATAAAGCAATCGGATTATAGGTAAGAGAAATCCTTTCGAATAACAATGTTTGTTGGTGGCAGCTGTTGATTTTTGTAGTTCTGTCTTGATACATGTTTAAAACGGATAAACTAACTGAAATAGTAAGTCCTCTCTGCAATATAGGTTAGCTCATATTAGCAGTCCCTAGCTTGGCAAGCTCCAGGTGCATACTGGAACTAAAACTCCCAGAATTCCCAGAGAGCATCAATCAATGATAAAGGACACAATAGCTTATTATATGCTCAATAATTTCTTTCAGTCCTTCAAAAAAAACCTGGCCCCATGCCAGGTAAGCTTTATAGGTCACAACAGTGGGGGGATTCAAAAATTTTTACTACCAATTATGTGCGTGTGGCATGGTGGGTGTGGCATGGCGTGGCTTGGTGGGCATGGCTTGGTGGGCGTGGCATGTGAAGAATATTGTAAAATCTCCATTCCCACTCCACTCCAGGGGAAGGATACTGCAAAATCCCCATTTTCTCCCAATCAGCTGGGAGGCAGAGAATAGATGGAGGCGGGGCCAGTCAGAGGTAGTATTTACCGGTTCACCGAACTACTCAAAATTTCTGCTACCGGTTCTCCAGAACTGGTCAGAAACTGTTGAAACCCACCTCTGGGTCACAACCAGAACTTTGAATTGAACCCAGGCGCAAACTGGCAACCAAGGCAAATCAGAAAGCAGAAGTGTAATATGTGAATGAAGCAGTGAATGAAGAATGTCCATAACTTCCCAGGTGACTGCATTTTGTACCAGCTTTAATTTCCAGATGTTGTTGATTTTTTAAATTTTATTTTATAACATATAAAAATTCCAATTTCAATTGAACAGTGTGTTATCTGGGTACAAATAATTTTAGGCAATAATAATCAAAATGTTTACAGCAGTAGTCATTACATTGACATTAATTCTATAATAATAATAATAATAATAATAATAATAATAATAATAATAATAATAATAATAATAGCTTGTCCATTTTAACAAATCTCCATGATAACATTAATCCTTTTCTTATATTTCCATGTTTTTAACTTCTGTTTTTATTAGCTAACCATTGATAAAATAAGTCCCATGTCAAAAAGTGTTCAGTTTCTTCCTTTTCCTTAATTGTAAGTTTTAGTCTATCCATTTCTGCACATTCTAATATTTTTTTAATTGCATTTTCATCTGTCGGGATTACTTCACTTTTCCATTGTTGTGCAAATACAATTCTAGCTACAGTTAATACATGTAAAATCAAATATGTATTCCCTCTGTCATATTTTTCCAGTAAGGATGCCCAACAGAAATATTTCAGGTTTCAGATTTATGTATTGTTTTGTCATTTTTTTCCAACCATGTGTGTATTTTTGTCCAATATTTTTTTGCCTTTGGGCATGTCCATCACATATGATAATACGAACCAGGTGTCTGATTACATTTCCAACACTTAGTGAACATGTCCTTAAACATCTTTGCCAATCTTGTTGGTGAAAAGTACCATCTATAAAATATTTTATATAAATTTTCTTTATATGCAGTTGACATAGTTAATTTAAAATTCCTATCCCACAGTTTTTGCCATTTATCCAGTTCTATTGTATATCCAAAATTCTTAGCCAATATTATTGTCTCTTTTAATTGCTCACTTTTCATTTTAATACTTAATAAGTAGTTGTACATTTTCTTATTAATTTTTCATCCATCCCTGTTAGTATCCAATTTTCAGATGTTGTTCATGAGCAGCCCCATGTACACACATTACAGTAATCCATTGTGAAGATGAAAGGTGGGTTTCAGCAGTTCTGACCAGTTCTGGAGAACCGGTAGCAGACATTTTGAGTAGTTCAGAGAACCGGTAGTTAAAATTCTGACTGGCCCTGCCTCCATCTATTCTCTGCCTCCCAAGTCCCAGCTGATCGGGAGGAAATGGGGATTTTGCAGTAACCTTCCCCTGGAGTGGGGTGGGAATGGAGAATTTAGAGTATCCTTCCCCTGCCATGCCCACTAAGCCACACCCACCAAGCCATGCCACGCCCACCAAGCCACACCCACAGAACCGGTAGTAAAAAATTTTGAAATCCACTACTGGTGGAGATGACCAGGACATGAGTGAGTGACCTAGAGTAGACCCTCCCAGTCTTGGAACGGGTATCACTGGCTCACAAAGCTATGCAAAGGTCCTCCCAACCATGACTGTCACTGCTTTTCAAGCAGTGGTTAATCCAGGAGAACTTCCATATTTCACACCAAGTCTCTTTGGAGTAGTGCAACCCCATCCAGTATTAAATTTGGTAAGTTCCCAGAATCTGAAGCCCCCCCTCCAAACTCAAACCACATTTAGAAATGTTGCTGTTTAATTAACATTAAATAGCAATAACTAGCTAAAATTACCAATAACTAGAGTTTGCATTTACGCAAGGAGAAAAGAATTAAAATATCATTACAAAGGAACATTCACTTTCTGTCCTTTCATTTCAGTGAATGTACCTCTATCTCTTTTGTGGTCGTTTTGTTTGTTTTCTCTTATCTTCTATGAATCCTGCACAATACTCTTCCTTCTTAGAATATTCACAGATTCTTAATAAACCATTACCCAAAGTTTTCACCTCTGACACTTGCAATCTAATGAAAAATACCCATTTCCATGTATTTGATATTCTGTATAAAACAGCTGTTTCCTTACAATCTACTGCAGAAGGCAGCATATAACCAATTTGCCTCAGATGTGGTCAGCAAAACCGAGGATCATCAACTAGACTGGGAAGTCCAAAAACATCTTTAAACAGAGACAGGCGCAAACCATTTCTGTGTTGTTGTCCATAATTATTATTTTTTTAAAAATTCTAAGGGTTGAGCATAACTTGCAGGATCCATTACTTACTTCTTTAAAGCTTCCCCCTGCCCGCAACAAGCCAATGAAGAGCTGTCTATGACGTTGTTCAAAAGCCACAAAGTATTAACAGTCAGGAAATAAATAGGGTGGGAGACAGTGTCCTACTATAACAACTCAAGAGTGTGGCAAGCTGCCAGGGACTTTAACAGAAGTCCTCCAGCTACAGTTTAAATACATTTCAAGACTTTGTAACCTAGCCAACTTACAAATCTACAATTAATAGACCTGTGCCTCTAGCACAGAGCAAAGTCAATGACAAAAGAAATAGCTATAACAACAGTATTTTTTTTTCTTGAAATGTTAACAATGTCTGACACCAAACACAGAGAATTAGGCCCAGGCTTTCCTCTCTTCCCCACAAAACGCAAAACAAGGACTTTTTAAGCAAGAGAGGTTTAATGCATTAATGGTGGACTCCTGCCTCCCTAGCAGTGGTGGGTTTCAAATATTTTTACTACCGGTTCTGTGGGTGTGGCTTGGTGGGTGTGGCATGGCTTGGTGGACGTCGCTTGGTGGACGTGACAGGGGAAAGATACTGTAAAATCTCCATTCCTACCCCACTCCAGGGGAAGGATACTGTAAAATCTCCATTCCCTCCCCAATCCAGGGGAAGGTTACTGCAAAATCCCCATTTCCTCCCAATCAGTTGAGACTCGGGAGACAGAGAATAGATGGGGGCGGGGCCAGTCAGAATTTTTACTACCGGTTCTCTGAACTTCTCAAAATGTCCGCTACAGGTTCTCCAGAACTGCTCAGAACCTGCTGAAACCCACCTCTCTCCCTAGGGCCTCACTAATTACCAAGCAAACCAACCTTAATAGTTTTGTAGAAAGAAGGCCATTACAGTCTTTCAGCAAAACTGCCCTATGACTTCCGGGAACTCTGGAAAATTGGCTGATCATGAAGAAGCATACATAGAAAAGCTCCCATCTACATCAGTTCCATTTCCCGATAAATGGGAAGAGGATTCCTGTTTCTCTTTCTATACAGACTTCTTGTGGCCTTATTCAGCTGCTACATTTTAACCTGTTTCTGCTTTGCATCAGTATCTGCAGATCAGGATTGTTTGAAGATTGTTGCTTTTTTTTAATACAATAAGCAAAAGTTTGTAGCCAGAGACGGCCTCCTGTCTCCCCCCGCCACCTTTTTAAGAATTATTTTCAGCAGCCTAGTGGCCCCAGTGGGTGGGTGGAGGGGATGGTGACATGCAAAGAGCATGGTAATTTTCAAAATGGATTTCTTAGGAATTTTCACTAGTGTCCATTTGTTTGTCTGTTTCTAGCAAATTAAGCCTAGCCGTACCTTATTAAATTTTCTGCTGGAAACTGGCAGGAAACGATGCCTCCAATTTTCAGCAATCTGACACTGAATGTCAGTGTTATAACTGCAAAGTGCTCAGGGGCTGGGGAAGGGGGGAGAAAGCTCTTCCCTGCTTTATTGTTTTACAAACTACTCTGTGTGTGCATATGCAAGCACAATGAATAAGCTCAGAAGAGTTTGGTTTCTTGTATTAATCTTTTAAAAATTCCTCAGTCCCTCCATTAGGCTTTTGCCAAAATTGAATTGCAAAAGGAAGCAATTTCGTTCTGAGAATTCATCAACTGGAGATATGCACAGGTAGTCCTTGATCTATGACCATAACGAAGCCCGGAGTTTCTGTCGTAAGTCATTACGGTAAGTAAGTCAAGGTACCAATATGACTAATCCATTTTCTGACCATTTTTGCAGCAGTCGTAAAATAAGCCTATTCATTCCTATGGCCTTTTTTTTTTCCAGAAACCAGCAAAAAACATTGTAAATCATGGTCCCATGACTGGGGAATACAGCAACTGGCTATAAATGTGAGCTGGTTGCCAAGCACCCAAAATGAGATCATGTGACTGCAGAGGGAGTGTCACTATCGCAACTCTGGAAGTGGGTCATAAGTACCTTTTGGGGGGTCTGTCATAACTTTGAATGGTTGCTAAGCAACTGTTTGTTAAATGAGAACTAGCTGGATATGCCCTGTTTAACAATCAAATTATTTGGCCACTAATCAAGAAACTGTGATTTTGGACTGATAGCAATATATACAACAAAATACATCTTCCAATAGATGGAAGTTCTTCTTCCCAACTGGATGAGTTTTCCCTATCATGTTTTTCACAGCCACTTCGTGGTCTCTTAAAATGGGCCATGAGTTGGTATTCAGTTATTCCTTAAGCCCATGGGCATCCAGACATAATACATGCAAAAGAAAAAGAGGGCAAGGCCTCAATTGTGTGGTTGCAGCTGTCACCTTGACATTTTTGGGCTCTGCTACCTTCCCACTAGCCTCTATCAGCCCTAGGAAGCAGGCAATGACAAACCACTTCCAAAAATCTTGCTAAGAAAATTCCAGGGATTCATCCAGGCAGCTGCCATGAGTCAACACTGATTCTAAGGCAATAATAATGATAATTTGACCTATCCCAAATCCTTGGGAAGATAGGTGGACAAAAATGCCAAATCCAGTCTGAACATCTGACTGACTGCATAACATATGCAGTCATATGTTATATGTTATACATATGTTAACATAATGGTTTAAGGCAAGTGACTGTCTCCAGATTCTTCAAGTGTCTGTAGCCATCTGACTTCTTTCCAAGGTGTAATGTAGCCTGTCAGGATACCTACACATTTAGGGTACTCTTGAATGATGTTGAAACAAAGGAAAAAAAATATTCAGAAGCCTTCAGTGGAACATTGTATTTTTGAGAAACTTTTGGAGAATTTTTTTCGTTTCCCAATGGAAATTTGGAGAAATCGTCTACCAAATTTCTCTCTACAAATTTGATGGAAAATGTCAGGATGCCCTTTGCTCATCCCTCATCCTAGCCTGCACACAGCTGAGTTCTCATGCCTATATCCTTGCAAGCTTAAGATATTCATCACTCATCACTTATCCATAATGTTCGGCCTATGTGGTATGTGATTGCACAGCAGGTTTGACTAAAATGTTTTAGGCAGATATTTTATGATCGATATGCAGTATCTTGGACCCAAGAACTAAAAAGGGGAAAAATCAACTTTTAGGTGAATGCGTGATAAGTATCTCTGCTGGAAGTCCTTCTCACATACATCATGCAGTAGCTGCATAGACTGAGAGACCAGAATTTAATAAGAAATTTAAAACCACTGCACGTAGCAGATAACAAAGTGCTGGATCTAGGCAACAACACCAGGAAGTTCAGGTGTTTGTTTAATATTCAGTGTGCATATTCTTAAGTAGTCCATGCACATATTTTAAAATTTACATTAAATGTTCCTGCACTTTCCCCAAGAACCTGTAAGAAGCAATATCTTCAATAATAGGTAATGAGACTAGGAGAAAGTCAAAAGAAGGTTTACCTAGAAAAAAGTTTGGTAGAAAATGTCTTATCATTGCATCTGTTATTTCAATGAAATGCCAGAAGCACAAAGCAATTCTTACTCTCATTACATGCATTGCTTTTGGCAAAAATAATGTTATGTGTTTTTCAAGTACTTGGAAAACTAGTGTGATAACCAATGAAAGTGCTTAAAAAGTTCTATCTTAGATGCCTATTCATAATTCTGTACTTATATTCCTTTATATTCATGTCTTTCAGAACAGTAGAATAAAGTATGCATATCTTTATTGTATATTAACTCCATAGCCAAAAATAGACATAAGCTCTTAATGCTATATTTCAATATTTAATAAAACTGCATTTTCTCCTTTGTGGTTATTTAAACATATATAAATGATTAAGAATAAAAGGCATCGGGCATCAAGGTCATAGGAAAACATTCCTTTTAAACATACATTTTCTTCTAATTAGGTCCCGATTAAACGTATTTGTCATAATTGTTTATTTCTTACAAATTAAGAACAATGCTTTGAGTTTTCATAGTGGACAAACAGTAATTAAGGGGTTGGAGAAGGCAGGGGTGGGTTTCCCTTCCTTTCACAGAAGTATGCAGAAATCCATATTAGAATCATATGGCTACATTGCCATTAAGCTCAGTGTATTGTATTGTTCTTAAAGGGGTCCGGAAATAAGTTTCCATTTTTACTGATAAGACACTCATTATTAGTATGAACAATATGAGCTGTGGTGGCACAGTGGTTAGAGTGCAGTACTGCAGGCTACTTCTGCTGATCACCAGCTGCCAGTAGTTTGGCAGTTCGGGTCTCACCGGCTCAAGGTTGACTCAGCCTTCCATCCTTCCGAGGACCCAGATTGTTGAGGGCAATATGCTGACATTGTAAACTGCTTAGAGAGGGCTGTAAAGCACTATGAAGCAATATATAAATCTAGGTACTATTGCTAATAGTGTCATGGTGATATGAAATTCTATACATTTTGTTTATATAAAGGACAGTTTACTGCTACAAATATGACTGACACTATCCTATCATATAGAACTCTCTAGCACAGGGCTGTCAAACTCATGGCCGGCAGGCCGGGTGCATCACACGCTGGCCATGCCCATGCCCGGTTTAGCGATGGAGGAAAAAGTCACGTGACGACGACGTGATGATGCAAGTTTGATACCCCTACTCTAGCACAAAAAAGTACCCACTCAATTTAATCATTCCTATATTCATGCTACTAAATATCCAGAACTTCTAACATTGGTTTTGCTTTATATTTCTAATTTACACGCAAATATGTGCCTTGTTAAAAGTAACCTGTGCATTTTATGAGAGCGATACACAAAGAGTAGGGCATCTAAAAATAAGCAATGTATCATGAATTTCAGTAGCCAAACCTCTCCATGGTAGCTGACATTCCACAAAGAATTTGGGAAGACAGTGGCGCCTCTTGTAGTTCTGTCACCAAGGATATGAACAGGAAACCTAGAAGAACTTTCTATGTTTCTCTATGGCTTTTATTTTATTTTATTTTTATTTTTATTTATTTTCATATGCCGCCCTTCTCCGGGCGGCATACAATGCGTTAAGCAATAGCCTTCATACTTTTGTATATTTTATACAAAGTCAGCTTATTGCCCCCACAAACCGGGTCCTCATTTTACCCACCTTAGAAAGGATGGAAGGCTGAGTCGACCTTGAGCCTGGTGAGAATTGAACTCGCAGTAATTGCAGGCAGCTGGATGTTACATGCTGCCTTAGTAGGAGGCATTAGCCTCCTACGCCACGCAGGCTTTAAAAGAGGCATCAAGAAGTTCTGTTTCTCAAAGCTGTTGACACATCAGGAGGATGCACACAACTCAGTATCATTGTATGAATCTCTGTTTGCTCACCTGTAAAACTGATGATTAGGTTTGGCTTATCTAAAAATATAGATTCAGAACCAGGTGGCTAGGTTTTAATAAATTGAGCAATACTGTCGGACAGCAAATCATAACTGGCATTTCTGTCTGACAGACAACATAAAATTTTAGCGGTTACTATGTCTCCCTGAGAAAACAGAAAATAGATATTGAACAGAGTTAAAATCCCCTTGACCAAATTCATGGTCTGAGGATTTTTCTGAATTAGAAATTGCCTGAGGAAGTTGTGACTCTTATCTAGGGAAAGTGGATCTAAGCTCAGTTATAGATGTGGTAGCTAGCATTTTGAAGAAAATTCCAAAGCTTTAGGTGATATAGAATGAAAGTGTTTGAGATTTGTTCGGTCTAGATAGAAAGATAGTTCAGGTGACATCAACTCTGTAAAGACATGTTGGTTGCTGGTATGTTCTTCAGTGCTCTTTTTTACCTTTGAAACCTTAGACGAGCTAAGTCCATGCTATGTGGAGCCTTGCCCACATCTTCATGAATCTCTCCATCTATTTGTATTATCTTTAGAGGTTTCTTAAAGTCAAGGAACCAGTGAAAGAAATAGGCTGTAGAAGATATGCTCCATCTCATAATCAAAATGCTCAGTTTCTGAGGAAACTCACTGTAAGGCTTGTGCATTCATTTCTGTAGTAACATTTTCTTCCAAACAATGTAGTATTAAATAGCATTACATTACCATATAACAGTGAAGGCAAACCTTTTCAGCACAGAGTGCGCTCGTTGGGGCCGCATTCCAGAAAAGCCAAACTTCTGGATTCTAGCACACATGCACGCCCAATGATGAACTGGTCAGCGTGCATGCGCAGGCCAATTTTTGGCACTGCCACGCACGCAAAGGGATTGCACCCCGGAAAGGCCAAACTTCTGGGTTCTGGCGCATATGCACACTCGACAATCAACTGGCCAGTGCGCATGTGCACACCGGTTTTCAGCCCTGCCACACGTGTGAAGGACAGCTGATCATCACGCATGCATACACACCAGAAACCTGGAAGACAAACAGGCAAGGCTGCACATGCAGGGTGACATGGCTTCGCATGCCACTTTGGGCAAGCGTGTCATAGGTTCACCATCACAGCCATATAAGAAGCTGGTTTACCAGGACCTGGGTTACAGATCCCATGAAAATTCTTTGAATACTCAGATAGTCACCTGTAGTCTATATGCAAGCCTAAGCTTCTGGCCATGTTTTAGTGATCCTGATTTTATTTTACCAATGCCTTTTTCTATTTAGGCATTATTTATTTGCATCCCATTTCTTAAACACAATTATGTCAGTGGAGGAAGGGAGGGAGAGAAAGAGAGAGGGAGAAAGAGAGATTGAATTCTGTCCGTCCGACTTAAAATTTGAGAACACAAGATGGGGGTAGAATTAAGCTTGACTTGTGGTGACTACATGGAAACATCTATGTTATTTTCTTGGCATCAGTACAAAATCTTTTTAACCATTCCAGGAAAAGGAGAAAAGAGAAATGAGACAGTAGAGGGAAGCTGGAGAAGGGGGGAAATCTGTTTTTTCAAGGCCAGAACAGAAAGTGAACAATGACTTTTTTATCCAATGCAGGTTTGGCTGAGATTTTCTTAATGATTTCTTGCTTGAAGGCCAATTGATGATCTTCAATTTTGCAAAGTAACTGGTGGAACTAGTATAGATATGTTTTTATTTATGTCTTTGGGTACTAGAAAGAAAACCATGCCATTTATACAAAAAGAAAAAGTCTACAAGGAAAAAAAAATCAGTGACTAACTCTATCCAACTTATCTGTTCATTTTGGTCTCCTGGAAGTGATTTCGGCCCACCATCATCTGCAAGCCTACGAAGCCAGTGCAGGCTGTTTAAGCAAAACACCCCAAAATCCCACCACCGTTTCCACGGCACTCTGCAATATGTAACAATTCCAGTCTGAATCAGCCTTGAGGAGAGGAGCCTATTTGGGCCCAGCTTTTCATATTCCACAAGCAGAGTTATCATTACCATTGTTGCCTTATCTCTATTGGTGATTGCTTCTTTTCAGGCAAGTATAAAGGCAAGCTGAATATAAATGTTTTGTCATAAAAACGCTATTCAGACAATAAAGAAAGGGTTATAATAGCACCAAATACAGTCATCCCAGGGCTCTAGCACTGATTGAATATGTATGTATGCATATTCAGGTTGCGTCAAATGCCAGAAATCTACTATCTTTCTCACTGACCACATCAGGACATAAACTACGGTGTAGAATTAAATGAGGCTCTGGCATCTTTACTATATAAATATCATAGAATAGGATGCTGCTGCCATCTCATAGGAAAAAAAGACTGCCCTCAGACAAAACTCTTGATTTTTATTTTATTTTATTTTTACATTCTAGCAACTTTGAAACCAAGTCCATTTCTGGTATTGATGCTTCCTTTCTCCTTTCCTTTGAAAGCTGAAATGTCTTTGGTGCTCAGCAGCGCCAGCCACGTAGCGCCACCCAGGGGCCAAATCCAGCACTTTCGGGGGGGTTTTGCTCTGAAAGGGAAGGCAAGCTAGTCATTCTGCACAGCCCTTCTTAGTCCTCTGGCTCCTGCTAAATTATGATGGGACTTCAGAAACCCGTTTCCAGTGCTTCTCCCCCATAATTGCTAAGAATAGCAGGTGAGTTTTTATTGTGAGCACCACAATCAAAGGTCCACCAGAAAGACAAAAAACTAATTACAGACAGAGAGACGGTATGCAGATAGTAGTGAGCTAGAGCTGCTTGCGCAATGCATAGGAAAATGTGACTCATTGTAACAATAAAATACGAAAAGAGGTGGGGGATGGGGGATTGGGAGAGAAGAAGATAAAGCAGGAGATTACAGACCTTGCAGTGGTTTGATAAATGGCACTCTACTTCACTCTGCTTATTGTGTACTTCATACCTTGCTCCTGAATATGGAAGAGAATTTTATTAAAGATTTAGCCACGCTGCTGCTGGTGGTGGGGACTGTCTCACAGTAATTTTCCTACAAAGTAGTTTAATCTATCACAGGGCAGACAGTGCACCTTCTTACCATGTATCATTTCTGTCTATTGAGTAAGTGCTATCCAAATGCAATTTCTTTTCATTTTTGGAATCTGCGATGCATATTCAAGATACATTTTCTTTTTGTCAGGGGCCTAAATTAGGACCTGTATAAAAAAAGGGTGGGGGAGAAACACTAATAAAAAAGTAAACTAGACCGTGGCTGTGTTTCTCAGTAATTATTTTTTTTTTTTAAGCACCACCGCTTTTTAAAAAGGTGAAGAATATGTGAAAATACAGGCCATTCTCAGCTTACAACCACAACCAAGCCCAAAATTGTAGCTGCTAAGCAAGACATTTGTTAAATGAATTTTGCCCCATTTGTACGACCTTTCTTATCCACAGTTGTTAAGTGAATCACGGCAGTTGTTAAGTTAGCAACATGGTTGTTAAGCGAATCTGGCTTCTCCAGTGACCTTGCTTGTCAGAAGGTTCACAAACGGTGATCACATGACCCTGGGACACTGGCCATCATAAATGAGTCAGTTGCCAAGCGTCTGGATATTATGGGGATGCTGCAATGGTTGTGTGAAAAACAGTCATAAGTCACTTTTTTCAGTGCCTTTGTAAGTTCAAACGGTCCCTAAATGAACTGTTGTAAGGACTACCTGTAGTATTGCAATATTAAACCCTTTCTGTGCTTTAGAAAATCTGTAACTATTTATTGGGGGCCTTTGTGATATCACCATTTCTGTTTCTCCATCTTCCTATGTCAGTGAACCTGATATCAATGAAATAGACCACAAGTATCTAAGGAAAATGCAACTTTGGAATGCCCCATTGAACAGCATTTCTACTTAATATGGAAAGAGGAAGCCAAGCTCTAATATTTTATTCAGGATACAGAGCTTATTCTTATTGGATCGTGAAAAAAGGTAAGGCAGAATCATAGCCAAAATGTCGATTCAATGATCAAAAGGTAGTTTATTAAACTGTTTTGGTTAATGTGGAGGTTTTCCCACAAAACTACTTAGGATACCTTTCTGAAGCTAAGATGGTGAACTAATATGTAAAGGATACTGAGTTTTTGCTCAGAGTTGGCATCATGTGTCTGTGCTCTGGGACCACAAAATATATTCAGGCCTCAAGCTTTAAAAGCTGACAAACACAGAATAATTTTATTACAGCGTAACATTAAAGGGGAGCTCTTCTTTTGTTTACCAGAATGCTTGGTCTACTAATCCAGTGACAATAAATTACAGCATGAGCTGTAAGAAGGTTGGGGCTTGGATCACATATTTCAAACAATTACTCCCTGTCTCCCAACACATGATAAATTATTATGGTAACTTTACACAATTACCCCTATTTCACAATAGGAAATGTTCTCATGTATTCTCATGTATACCAAATCTGTAATAGACCTGTGAAAGGCACATTCAACTTGCAGGACAGATCTGACAGTGCTTGAAGTGTAAATAAGTAAATCAAACAAAATTGCTAATATTTTCTTTAGTAAAAGATGGCTGGAGGCAAACTATAGGAATCTAGTGTTTTGTATTTGTGTATGTGTATATGTGATACAGACAGAATCTTTTTATGTCTGTCTATGTGTATAGACAGACATAAAAAAAGAAAGAGGCTTCAAACTGATTGTGGATACCCCTGGCAAATGTTTCTCCAATTTATATTACACACTTAATTGTTCCAAATCTTTCAAAATAATCCATTGTTTACCACCCACTCTCCAAATATCAAGCCACCTTCCATTATAGGGAAATGACCGTATTTGATTGAGAGGTAGATGAGGCTGAAAACAAAATAAAAAGCAAACAATTCTTTGGCATAAATTGACTGTTAGCAAAATGTGGTGCTAAACCGCCAATAGGTTGGGATGTTCCTCTCAGGAAATACTGTGGATCTTGAGGAATACATGACACCCAAACTTTTAATTTGTATTGTAAAAACAATTTCAGATTTATGTGGAATGCTGACCTAACTTAAAATGCTACTAAATCATTTAATATTGTTAGGCAACTTAATAGAAAAGAACTTTACAGATGAGGAATGGCTAGCACCCATGTTTAGGCTCATTAAGAAATTAGATAAGGAAATTACTTCTTGTACCTGTGTAATGAAATATAACTCTTATCTTAAAATGCTACAGTTTTCATTAACGTCTGTCACAAAAAGCCACTTTGGGTGGTGGGGGCGGGATGTTTCCAATCATTGAAACAAGATGTAGGCCTTACAATTCTAGCTCTGCTCATAATGGTCATGGATGGAAGTTACTTCCATCACTATAGGCAGATCTTTTCTAAATGAGAACCAGTTTGGTGTAGTAAACTTTGGGTTGAAAGTTCTAGTCCCAACTTAGTTACAAAATCAGCTAAGTGACCATGAGTCAGTCACTCTCTCTCTCAGCCCTAGGAAACAGGAGAGGGGAGTGGGTGGGTGAATAGATGATAGATAGATAGATAGATAGATAGATAGATAGATAGATAGATAGGCAGGCAGGCAGGCAGGCAGGCAGGCAGGCAGGCAGGCAAGCAGATAACTAAAGACAAAGACAACCTTATATGAGGTCTATCCATGAACATTGCATCTGGAGACTTTGGACCAACTCAACTCACAGTATTATCAAAATAATAAAGTTGGGAAACAAACAAACATCCCTAGAGTTTGTTTGATAGCACTGTGGAAGGAGTTTGCTCCTGCCTTCTTTCAGGAAGTTTCTTAATTTTGACTAGCAGTCCTAGAATTTCCAGTTGATCTCTCATCCAGATATAACCAAGGCCAACTCCACATAGTTTCCAAGATCAATCAAGAGTGATCCAAAGCTGTCAAATGAGAAACATTATGTATTTGGTATGAAGATTTTTTTTTGTTTTGAAAGGCAACATCTGTATGATCCAAAGATCCAACTGGGTAAGGGGATAGCTTTCTCATCAGATGATCTTCCCTAAGTACATTCCTAAACTTGCTTGTTTCAGAAGCCCTGCCAGGATCTGGAGAGGAACAGCAGCTACCACATTCAGTGTATGCAATATAGATTTAAAAAATGCTTGCTGCTATTTATGTGATACCAGTCTTAATAGCTAAATCTCCCATTAGGGAAAGCTGGGCAACTACCTCAAGAAAGCATCTTCTCAAGGGATAGCAAGAAACTTCTATATATGAAATAGTGGAGGAGAGATTTTGTCCTTTGCCTCTGTAACAAAATATCCTAAATTAGCTATGCCTATTTAAAGATCTTCTGAATCCTTCTCATCACAGACTAGTCAGTTTTAAATTGTTAGGAATTAAGAAATATATTCCTTTCTTATTTTTTTTCCACTTCTCCCAGTCTGTGAAGAATCTATTTTCATGGATGTATATTATACTAAGTAAATGAGGTGAGGTGCCTCAAAATGTGGCATTGAATTCTATGTCTACCTCTTTCGTCTTCACAACTTGTAATCTAATTTATATGGGAGCATGAATTTGTAATATTCATGATGGAGCATCGTTATTTTTCGAAGACATGGTATAACATTTGCACAGGCAATTTTTGGATATAGATCCAAATTCAGTGATCCAAAATAATTAGAATGAGGAGAAAGTGGAAAAGTACTGTACATACAATATCCAGCAGTTTCCACCATGCCTGCATGCATAGCTGTAAAGAAAAAAAATGTATACTCATATTTATTCTTCAGCAATATGATGCTCACATAGAAACTTCACTAAAACCTCAGTAAAATCTCTGCACGTGCATTTTCTGTGCGAGATGCAACATTACACACAAAATGTACACACAGATTATATGTAGACTTGCAGAGTTGGTAGACACTAAAAGTTTGAAGTTGGAAGGTTTTTTGAGAGGGAGGTAATAGGACTACACTTTTTTCCCCGCAGACCAGTTTTGTCTTCCTGTTGCCTAGGACTTTCCTCCATCTTAACAAATAATACTTTTTTTTTCTTTTTTTTTTGAATCTTAGGGAGACCACAAGCAGAATGTTCATTGGATGAGCTCATTTAGTCTCACTGCATCTGATGTGAAGATAATTATTTTCCCTGCTGTTCTTTTTTCACTAAACTCAATGGCCCAATTAAAGTTAGGAAATTTCAATTTATAAAAAAAAAAAAACCAACCTCTTGAGGTGATATTTTTTCAAATGATTAGATCCCTTGAATGTTAAAGGTTGATTCAACCTTTCAAATATTGAACCATACTTTGAATAAAGTCCGTCCACCAACTATGTGTGAAACTTCTTTGTCTCAATTGCTAAATTTCCTAGCCTCATTTATACTGAGTTAATTAAAATGGAGTCTTTTTAAAACACTTGTTCCTTGGTTTTTCCCCAAAGGAGATACACAGTACTATCTCCCCATCTCTTGATTTACATTACTCAGACCAACTGTGGAGTTTTTAGTTCCTGTAAGGACTTCTTCCGACAGGCTAGTTCTAGGAAAATGGAAAAGATGGTACTTTTGATCATCCCATCCGAAATCCAGAAACACATGCATTAACAATTGATCCTGAAATACAGTTGCAAAATTATCTAGTGGCTAAACCCCCTTTGTATAATGAGGCTTTTTTGAAAGGTGAAGTCTATTTTCCATCAACAGTGTCATTGCATAAATATGATGATATGGGAGACAATTTGGGAAACGAAACTTACATTCCATTTATTTGGACAGCTCGATATAGTGTCAGCCAGTAAGATATTTAGGGGTCACTATTGCGTAACACCAAGATTAGGTTTCTCACATATACTTTGATTTGTGTGTCATCAAGTCTCTGTTGTTTCTCAGTGACTACCTAGATAGACATTCTCATGGATGATCTGTCTGTCCCCAGTCTGGTCCTGCAGGCCTCCCATGTGCTTTAATCCAATCCATGCATCTGGTATCCTCTTCTCTTTCCTTTCTACCTTTCCCAGCATTATGTACATCTCAAGGGAACTAGGTCTTTGTGTAAGATTTGCAAAATATAAAAACGACCATACAACCGAAGCCAAGCCAATAAACACAAACTGGAACTCCCAACCAATCAGAATGAAAAGGTGGAGCCATCCCAAACTACCAGCACCAGATTTGAAATAGTAACGGCAGTTATTGCAAAATACCCCTCACATAAGCCTGATGATGGCAGATGAGATTCTGTCGAAACGTCGCTTCTACCCTTTTAGGGATATATCTACAATTACACGGGAAGAAACCCGAAATATTAACTATACACACATATATACCCGTGAAAACTTACATAGACAAATATATATATATGTGTATGTATGTATGTATGTATGTATGTATGTATGTATGTATGTATGTATAATGCAAAAGAAATAGTCAGAAAGCAACATATGATGTAACTATTATCCAATTAGTTTCTCATACACTGTTATCTAAGCAGATCCCAGTTTTACAGCAGCTGATAATAATATAGAGGGTGTGAAGATACTGTATACGCTTTGTAAAAAAAAATGTCGATTTTCCTTTATAATCTAAGAAAGAACAGGAGCTATTGGAAGGCTTTTCTTCCTCCTTCAGTTATTTTGATTAAGTTCCTAGATTACACCAAATCCTTACATTATACTGCAATGTTGCATTTCAGCAAGGTGAGGTCAATAGAAAGTAACCCTACTGCATCAATCTCCAAAGATATAGGTTATCACAACCTTTAGCAACTGGGACTCGATAAAGATTTTCCACAGAATCAGAACACAGGGTTTTTTTTCAGTTAGAGCATTAATACAGTTGGTCTGACTGAATTACTTTTTAAATAACTATTTAGCTCTTGAAAAAGTTTTCCAAAGTCTTCAAGCTATCAATAGGCCCATTTAAAGTAGGCAATTCGGACTGACTGAATAAAGAAAGACCTCAAAGTTTTGACTCTTGGGAAGAAAGACTGAGATTGATAATTATCCCACTCTAAAACAGACTTTAAGAAGCGTGGCAGTCAGATAAATCAGCCATCAACAGGCACACAGAGATAAACAACATCTACATACCATTTTAAAAGAGACAATCAAAAAGCTAAAAAAGAAACAAAAAGACCAAAACACCTCCTCTTCAGCGGTTAATACCCACATACTGTAAGCAAAGATTAACACCAGGATTAATACCAGCCCAATAATCAAGCAGTAAATTATACTCCAATCAATAAACTACCAACTCAGACAATCAAAGAATAAACAACAGCCCAATCAAAAAGCATTCCCGCCAACATTGACAGGGATTTGCTTTCAGGACTGAAAGCAAACCCCATTCCTTTATAGCACTGATGTTAGCTAATTGGATAATGAAATGTCTGGGGGAGGGGAATGAACCAAGCTCAGAAAGCACCAAGGATCCTCTAAAACTTAAAAAAAAAATCCTTCCACCCACTCTGACCACTGGGCAGAAAATTATTCTTGCTTGGGTGACTCATCCAAATCTGATTTGTTTCAAAGGACAGGATTTTTTTAAGAAGCTTTCTTCCATTTCTTTACAAAGGTGCTCAACACCTTTTGGGCAGGTATCTGGATTACACAGAATGTATTAACTTTTTCCAAATCATGTATATAGGGTTGATTCTTTCAGCTTTTCTTCTTCCACAGTTCCTGAAGGTAGTAGAGATTTAAGACGTTCTTAAGTGCTCAGTAGATTTTCTGAAAACTATCATTGCTTACTTGAGAAAGCAATGAAAGAGGTTCATCTAACTTGATCACAGACTTCCAGGTATCAAAGGCTGAGTCCTCTAAGCTGGATATCTCTGACCCTTGGAGCTTTACTGCATTGTGACTGAAATAATTTCTATTTCAATTATTTTTCTGCTGTAGGTGTCTTGGAAATCTGGCACTAAGACAAATTTCAATATTCTTTCTGTTGCAATGGACAATCTGTATTAAAATATCCCTTCTCCCCATGAAAACAAGCAGTGTCACCTATTGTTGGCCAGAAGATGTCCCTGGGTTCTCTGGATCAATGTTTCCAGTTGTTGGGTGATTTTTGAGAATTTTAGGGAGATGCCCTGACTGGGTTGTTGTGGTGGTGGTGGTGGTGATGGTTTGAGATTATTCTTACCTCCTAAATGTTTCCATGTTTACAAATCCACTTGGTTCATAGTTTCAGTTGCTGTTAGGTGCAAGAAACCAGGAACCAAGGCTACTCAAATGAGTAAAAGTTTATTATGTGCTAGCTCTTTAAAAGAATCTAAGCTATTAACAGTCAAGGCAAATTGGCCTTGTAGATAAAGGTGAACAGAATTCAAGGAGAGTTGGACTTAGATCTCTTAAATCTTAGATCTCTTGTGGGAACAAAGAGACTCCAAACTGATCTCATGTTTGACCCTCCTCCCTTAGGCCCAGTCTAGTCAGCTCCTACAGTTGCCTTGGCAATGGTTGATAAATGTTTTGGTGGTTCCTTGCAAATCTAGAGGGCCAGATCAAAGGAATAGCTCTATTTCTAGATGAAAGAGAACATTTCTGGCACATAGAACTAGAAAACAAGGCGCCTTAAGCTTGCAACCGTTGCAACAAAGACTGTTTCAAATAGAATGCCCCTAACTGATCTGATAGATGATTTTTTTTTTCAAAGCCCTGAAGTTTCTTTTGGTTTCTTCTTCAATTAATCTAATATGAATGTTGACTCGGTTTTTAAAGAGAGGATAATTTTTGTATTCAGAACCTGCCACATCTGTGTGTATTTCTTTCAATACCCCAGTGGTTTGAGAACAGATATATTTCACGAGCTTTTCCTTAAATATTCCAAAATCCTTACAGGCTCTTTCATATGAGATGAAAAGAGTTTCATTATCACTGGCTCTTGTGAAGGTGGGAAGATGTTTTGCATCCACCAACTGGGTTCTATTCTCACTGTTAACTATGCAGAGCCTTACTCTAGTAACTGCTATGTGCAACTCAATCATCCTTTCCTGTATTGTCTTTTCTCTCTCCTTTAACCTGGTTTTCTATTTCTTGTTAGAAATAGGTTCCAAAATATGTACACGCACACACACATAAACATATGTACGGTTTAATGTTTGGTTTAGTTTGCTAACTTTTGGGGTATACTTATTCCAAATCTTTTCCTGTTCAGCCAAAGAATACTCTTTTCAGTATTTTTATGAAGTACTCTCATAAGAAGGACTCTTCAGTAGTCCTAAGACAGTACTGTGTGGGATAGTAGTGCATTCTTTTTGCTGTCATTGGAGTTATTGTAATGCTATTGTTATTATTGTCGTTCTATTATTATTCATGGGAGTAAACTAATGGAGAAAAACAAACGCCACAAATCTATCGCTTGAACTTGGAACAGTCATTTATTTGGATTATTTGCTGCCATCCAACCTATTTAAAAATGGGCTAACATTCTGATTAACAAAAAAAGTAACTGTGCATGCTATTTCTACATAAGATTTTTAGAATGATCTTATGAATGCTAAAACCATATTTCTGGCCTATAATTCTGGCTTATAATTTGAGTGGCAGGTAGCAACCAGCATGAGACAAAAATAAGAAATATGGAGATTGTTCTACTTCCCATTATTTGTTTTATGTATAAAGCATTCAAACCATTTTGAGTTTTGTTGTCCTGCTTTGGGCAGAGGATTGGACTAAATGTTTTTCAATTCTAGTTCACCTCTAATAAATATATAATACAATGTGAACACTTACTAATCGTTGCAGTGAATTATTAACTAAAAAGGGGGGTTCCTTGTTTTCAAGGAATACAGTTGTGATGACTTTGTAACATAGTTAGACAAGCTTGTTACTACAGACCCATTTCTTGGTACTCACTTGGTAGATCCCTTATAACTTTTTAAAAGATATGTTAAAAAAAAAGAAGTTAGTATCAGGTTCCATTTTTATGATTATTTACAATAATGCCATTGGTGACATTTCAGTCAAGTAGTTGTGAAGAAATCAGTAAAAATACCAAACAATCTTTGACAATGTTGATTTACTGTCCATTTTTACTAAGGTTTTTTAAAGTCATGCAGCATGAGAAATCCATTCATTCATTTGTTACTATCAGGTACTAGTAAATTAAAGTATGTAATTTTTTAGATCAGGGGTATTTAAAATTGTGGGAAATTCCTTTGAACAAAAAACATAAGCTAATGATAAGAGCTTTGAAGAACTCTGCAATTAAAAGAAGACGTACTTAAACCTAATAAAAATTCGTAGCTGTATTAAAAAAAAATAAAAATAAAAGGTAAATGTATCACAGAAGGTGGAGTACATCCTTTCATATATGTTTTTCTTTTTAATGAATCAATTAGGACTGACCTGGATAGTAAGTGCTATGGAGCACTAAACTGCTCTCACAAAACCAGATAGCTAGATGTGCAATTTAAATACAATTAAATAGTAGACCCAGTTTAAAGTGATGTATTTGGTGAAAGTGACAAGCTATTCTGAACCCGATCAAATTTAGGGATATGAAAAGTATTCCTAGAACAATGGCAGTATCATAATTCTTCCTCTGAAAACAAATATAACAAAATGGATGTGCTCCGTAGTATCTTCTAAACTGCTTTTCTTAACGTCAATTTGCTAAAGCAATGCTGCATTTCTGCAGTCAAGTTTGCATCTCATTAATTTCACCAGAAACTAGGTTGCACTACTCAACTTCAGCTTCAGTTTTATTCAAGCAATACATTAGATAAGAAAACCTCCCTTTTTACAACCCTGGAATCTCTTAATTCGGGTAGAGTTTGGATGACTGGATGGAACTGAGCATTTACTGGTCAGATGCCCTTCCTGATGCCACACAGAGTTCCCTGGTTTTTTCTTTGTGCCCTACAAGAGAAACATCTGCTGCTACCTAGCATTGAACTCTCAATCTTCCGAGTGGGAGGTGAGAGTCTTCACCACTAGGCCGCCACATCAGGAAATAGATTAGATAAATCACACACACACAAAAACTGCTTGGGATTTCTTTCAGGCACCAAGAATTGTATATATTTTCTCCATATGGTCCAGAACATGGACACAATAGAACATTGAACTCAAGGGCAAAGTCTTGTAACTTCTCTTTGTACATCAGACATGCTTGGGTTAGCCTCATAAACTATGTAGCTCACATTTTGAGGAGTTTGGAAAGCTTTCCTTTAGTCCAAACAGGTTTTGGACTACAGGAAACCCTATAGGTTTTTCGAAGATTCAAGACATACAATATTTCTTCCTTAAGTTCAATGTGCAAAACAACTTTCTATTAGAGTAACCATGTGTAGTATTTTACATAGGGACATCTTGAGTCTGAAGGTTTGATTTCACTTAAGTCTAATATGAAAAGAGAGATCTCCTAATTTCCCATGTAAATTGAGATATATTTTATCTAGATTGTAATTATTTACATCTGTAAATGTGTATGTATGTACTGTATTTTTCAGAGTATAAGATGCACCAGACTATAAGACGCACCTACCTTTTTTGGTGAGGAAAAGAAGAAAAAGAAATCTCCCTCTGCCTCCCAGCAATTTTGCCTCGTTGCAGCAAACAGTCTGCTTTACTTTCATTTTCGTTTTCAGCATAGCTTGATTAGCACAAGGGGAAAAAAATCTGCTCCAGCAATTTACCTCCTTGCAGCAAGCAGCAGAGGCCCACGCAAAACAACTGAGAGCAAAACAGCTGAGAGTCGGGAGGCCGATCCAATCTACTTGTGCTAATTAGGTTGTGCTGAAGCTGAAAGGAGCTGTTTCTTCTTGCTGCAAGGAAGTAACTGCTGGGAGGCAGAGGCCAAAGGGTGGGGGCCAGTGGGTAGGTGGGGCTACATTCGGTGTATAAGACGCACCTAAAATTTCACCCCTTTTTAGGGGGGAAAAAGGTACATCTTATATTCTGAAAAATATGGTATGTTTCTACACACACACACACACACACATTCACAGGGGTAAAAATCCCTCTGTTCTGCAGATTTTAACTGCATTTCAGAAACAGCTGAGGAGCAACCTTATACAAGGCTCTGCAAAGGGAGTACTCTGATCTAGGTTTTTTCAGGACTGTTTGTATAGCTTGAGAGGAGCTCCCAACCATAATTTTTTTTAAAAAAAATAATGATTTATATGCCACCCTTCTCCGGAAACTCAGGGCAGCTTACAATGCATTAAGCAATAGCCTTCATACTTTTGTATATTTATACAAAGTCAGCTTATTGCCCCCACAAACTGGGTCCTCAATTTACCTACCTTAGAAAGGATGGAAGGCTGAGTCAACCTTGAGCCTGGCAAGATTCGAACTTACTTTAATTGCAGACAGCTGGTGTTAATCACAATGCTATTAGTCTGCTGAGCCACCAGGCCCTTGGTGCCTTGGTTCCAATCCTTGGAAACGTTTACTTTCATAGCCAATAGCATTACCTCGTTCTATTGATTTTACTGTATTGAAGAGGACAGTCATATTTTTTTCCTCTGTCCAATTTGTACACTTCTCCTCGCAGCTGTAGAACCAAGGTATCTAGAGACAAAATGAAGCAAAGTGAAGAAAACTATTGGAAATGTTCACCTGAAAACATGCTTGCACATAGGTTCATAGGTTCCATTTAGAGGTTTTGCTTGATAGGTGTGTAGGGAGATTCAAAGAAAAGGAAATTAACCAGAAGAAAGAGAAGGTCCTAGAATTCAAAATGGGAGAGAAGATCATCATTCTCCTAGCTACAGCCAAAATTACTTTTAGATTTGCAGATACTTTGATCAAAAGACTTCAAATAAAAAAAGATTCCTTGATGTCTGTTTCATCCACAATAACGTTCCTTTCAAAATTTTGTAGAGCAGAGCATCAGGGCAAAACAGGGTTTCCATACATTCTGAAAGTGATTTTTCATGCGGAGGCTCTTGTTAAATTATGCGGAAGATCTGAAAAATGAGGTTTCCTGATAGTGACAAAGACAAAGTTTCAAATGTGCTTAAATTGCCTTACATCAACACAGAAGCTCATCATCAAAACCTGCAAAAATCCAACTTTTGTTTACCTTAACTGATTAATTTGTAACAGCCATATTCAAGTTTGAAAATTGGAGCCAAAGTGTATGAAAGAATTGACCACTGATAAGAGGGCACCCTTTCTATTTTACCCTGCAATCAGAGGTGGGTTTCAACAGGTTCTGACCAGTTCTGGAGAACCAGTAGCAGAAATTTTGAGTAGTTTGGAGAACTGGTAAATATCATCTCTGACTGGCCCCAACCCCATCTATTCTCTGCCTCCCAAGTCCCAGCTGATCAGGAGGAAATGGGGATTTTGCAGTAACCTTCCCCTGGAGTGGAGAGGGAATGGAGATTTTACAGTATCCTTCCCCTGCCACGCCCACCAAGCCACGCCCACCAAGCCATGCCATGCCATACCCACCAAGCCACGCCCACAGAACCAGTAGTAAAAAAATTTTAATCCCGCCACTGCAATCTTATTATCAAAACTTAGTATTCACTCAAGTTTTGCTGCCAGCGTTTTGTCATTTTTCATCCCTTTTAACTCCACCTAAGGAATTTTATTCCTGGCTTACACTTAATATATTTGGTAATTATTTTGCATCCAAAGTAAAAAAAGATTTAAGTTACTACTTTAGTGGTACCATCTGCTATTTAACTTCTCTTTTTCCCTTGTAACAGAAAATGTGGTAGTCTAATAATTTAATCTGTTCCCTATACAACCAGTCCTTGTGAAAGTTTCTTTTCTTCCCTTTATTCATGTCTACTCTTCTCCTCTCCAGTTTTTTCTCGAAAGGCTGGCAATGAGCTCTGTTTCTAGTGGCAATTATTCAAACTCCCTGATAACTTGCCTAACTTTGTTGCATGTTGAAAAACATATTTGCTATCCTTCTGTGTCTTCCGATTATCATCCGATATCTTTTATTCTCACCCAAAGCACTTCAGAAAGTAACAGTCTCTCTGTTATCTCTCCATGTTCCTTCCTGTCAATCTCCTAGATTCACCTCAGCTGAGTTCCTGTGCAGGACAGTTTACTAAGTCAACATTGGCTCATGGCATAATCTGCTGCAAGCCATCACTCTGCAATGTGCCAGAGTTTTTTTTTAAAGTATCCAGTGCATTTGATACACTGGACCATCTAATTATTTTTTTAATTATTATTATTTTTAATAATCTGGCCCCAGAGTGGGGTGGGAATGGAGATTTTGCAATATCCTTCCCCCAGGAGTGGGGAGGGAATGGGGATTTTGCAGTATCCTTCCCCTGGAGTGGAGTGGAAATGGAGATTTTGCAGTATCCTTCCCCCAGGAGTGGGGAGGGAATGGGGATTTTGCAGTATCCTTCCCCTGCCATGCCCACCAAGCCACGCCCACAGAACTGGTAGTAAAAAAATTTGAATTCCACCGTCTTCTGTGTTTCATCACACATGTTCCTCTTATGTGGAATAGTTCTATTTCCCACCCTTTCTCTTATTATTAAATTTGTTTGACTCTCATCTTGCTGTGAGGTGACTCTGGGTGGCTTACAATGTTAAAAGCAGTAAAATCATATATATATATGGTTGTGTGGGTGTGTGTATGTGTGTGTGTGTGTGTGTACAATATATATATATTTATATATATTGTGTGTGTGTGTGTGTGTGTGTAGTTAATATTTCGGGTTTCTTCCCGTGTAATTGTGGCTATATCCCTAAAAGGGTAGAAGCGACGTTTCGACAGAATCTCATCTGCCATCATCAGGCTTATGTGAGGAGTCTTTTGCAGTAACTGCCGTTACTATTTCAAATCTGGTGCTGGTAGTCTGGGATGGCTCCACCTTTTCATTCTGATTGGTTGGGAGTCCCAGTATGTGTTTATTGGCTTGGCTTCGGATGTATGGTCGGTTTTTCTCCACTAGGTGGCAGGGCTTCATCTTTGTGGCTGGTTTGAATATGATTTGGTTGGGATTTGTACATGTTTTTTGATTAATGCTTGATCTATGTTTTATATTTGGTGTTAAGATTCGTCTATCTATGAGAGCAGGTTTCCAAATAGTAGGCAGACATGAAGTGTCATCCCATTTATTCATGCAATATGGTCTTTTCTCTATTTCAATTGCCTCTCTGATTATTCTGCCATTGAGATGTTCTATTTTTGCAACTGTTTTTGTGTTATTAAAATTAATATTGTGTCCTGTTGTATTTATGTGTTGAACTAATGATGATGTGTGTTCTTGCTTTTGTATTGAGTTTTTGTGTTCCTCGATGTGCACACTCATTCTTCTGTTGGTCTGTCCAATGTATGTTGATGGGCAGGAAGCACACGGGATTTCGTATATGCCTTGGTTTTCTAATTCTATTTTGTCCTTAGGGTTTCTCAGAATGGATGATATCTTTCTATCTGTGCAAAATATGGTTTTGATGTTGTGTCTATGTAGTACTTTGCTAATTTTATCTGTTGTTCCCCTTATATAGGGCAAGATGGCTTTCCCATTGTTTTGTTCCTCTTGTTGTTTTTTCTTCTGTCTAGGTGTTGCATGTTGGATCATATTGATGACTTTATTTCTATAGAACCCATTTGATGTCAGTACATTAGTTAGTGTATATAATTCTGTTTGTAAATGTGCTTCATCAGCCTGATGATGGCAGATGAGATTCTGTCGAAATGTCGCTTCTACTCTTTTAGGGATATAGCCACAATTACATGGGAAGAAACTCGAAATATTAACTATACACACATATATACCCGTGAAAACATACATACATATATATATATATATATATACACAAATTATCATTAAAATATAGGATGTACAGGGAAGAGGTGGGATCTGCTGTTGATCCATCAAACCACCTCCAGTGTGATACTTCCAGGCCCCAGGTCTTCGGGCTCTTGACGAAGGTGAGGAGGGGCTGCAGATCTCACCTTGGGGGAGTGACCTGATAGCAATGTTCCAATATTTGAGGTGTTGTCACAAAGAAAAGGGGGTCAACTTGTTCTTCAAAGCACCTGAAGGCAGGACAAGAAACAATCAATGGAAACTAATCAAGGAGAAAAGCAACCTAGAAGTAAGGAGAAATTTCCCAACAGTGAGAACAATTAACTAGTGAAAGAGCTTGCCTCTTAAAATTGTGGATGCTCCATCACAGGAGATTTTTAATAAGAGATTGGACAAGCATTTGTCTGAAATAATATAAGGTTTCCTGCTTGAGTAGCAGATTGAACTAGAATAACTTCTAAGTAGGTCCCTTCTAACTGTTATTCTCTAAGACATAGGAAGAGTTGAATCTAGGTAACATGGCTTATTTTCACTGAATTGTTTACAAACCTGAGGTTCTGCAACTATTGAAAGTTTTAATCCCTCCCACATTTTGAGGCTTGGGCAATGATTCCTCCACTTATTTCCTATCCTATTCATACAAATGCAAATGGATGGTAAGTTAAAAAAAAAAAGTAAAGATGTACCAGCTCTGCCATCCTAGGATCTGAATAAAAATTAAGTAATTTGTTTAACAAAAATTAAAGATGACTGAAAGCTTTGATCTCTGAGCTAATTGCCTGAATATGCATAAATTCCATTAAGTTAAGATTTGACATGATTTAATCAGCCTAGAGTGACCCCTTATGGTAGAAGAATCAAGTGAGACTTGCTGTAAAAGTTTGCAGGTATCAGAGAGGCCAAAGGGTGTCTTGCTGGCCTCAAAACTATTAATTAGTAACTAGGAAAGCAGCACCACACAAAAATCACTGCTCCAGTATTTATCTCTAGAGGTTGCTGCTAGACTGCCTCATTATCATCTGGATGGAAAACAGCTCTCTTTCCTGGGAGCTCTCTACAACAGCCTTATTGATTAGGTTCCCACAGTGCTAAATCATCCTGCAGCTTTCATTGCATTCTGTCTGCTTCCCCACCTCTGAATAATAAAACCATCAAAGGCTTACAGAAATGTGAAGCAAGGCAGATTTTGGTAAACACCATAACATAATGCAGATTCTATTTGTACAAGGCTCTCAAAGCCAGAAATACTTAATATGCCAAAATTGGATTATTTTTTTAAAAACCAAAGTTCTAGCTTTCATTTAATCTTTCTTCTTGTTGCACTCCCTTTTGAATTCTCTGCCAAAAATGTCAGAAATTGTCAGAGGAAGGGAGGGAGGGAGGGAGGGAAGAAGGGAGGAAGGAAGGAAAGAGGGAGGGAGGGTGGGAGGGAGGGAAGAAGGGAGGAAGGAAGGAAAGAGGGAGGGAGGGTGGGAGGGAGGGAGGGAGGGAGGAAGGAAGGAAGGAAGGAAGGAAGGAAGGAAGGAAGGAAGGAAGGAAGGAGCTAATTTGAGATGATCTCATGGAAATCTTTCTCCAATTTAAAATTTACCAAAAAAAAAAAAAAAAAAGAACTTTCTGTCTCGTGACAAATACATCATGGGGAAACAATTAAATACAAATTTAATTTTGTAATGCAGTTAAAACCATTCTGTTTTGCCAAATCTTTGATGCAGTTAGTGGACCCTGACAACGATGGTAACTTTTCTGATACTGATATTTTATAATTCACTTTTATCATATTATAAAACTGCTGTGGAAGTAGTGTAAGAAGAGATTGTAGGGTGGCTGGAAAAGAATCAGAAGTGAGAACAGACATAAACAGTCAAGAAATGGAGGGCAAATCAGTTGACAGCTTATCTCATAAACAGGAACTTCAAAGAGACTTTGTTGTATGAAATCTGGGTAGTTCTTGCTTCCTTGATCTTATCCAAATACATGGAGATTGATATTTGGTGGCGAGAGAAACAGACAGATAGATAGCATGCGTTTTAGGAATTAGAGTAGGATAATGCAAATATATAATCCATCCATATACGCAGATATACAGTTGAAATAACTCTAAGCATTTCCAGTGGAGAATTATGAAAACATTTCAACCTTTTAGAACAATATGAGACAAAACTCTCACAGATTTTAAGATAAAGCTAAATAAATATATAGATACTGTTTTATAAAGAATCTTTTACCAACACCACACAGTTATCATGTATATGGCACTGGATAAATACTAACTACCCTGTTTCCCCAAAAATAAGACATCCCCTGATAAATAAGCCCAATCGGGTTTTTGAGCGTATGGCAATAAGGCCAAGCGTTTATTTCAGGGTTCAAAAAAATATAAGACAGGGTCTTATTTTGGGGGAACACGGTAGGGAAGGGATGGTACAATTGCTCTAAGATTGTTTGGACCTTATGTCACATAGTTTAAATAAAAACGTATGTCACATAGTTTAAATAATAAGACACACTGTATTGGTATTACATATTTGAAGCCCAAAAATGCAAAGGTTATGGTGAATAATTGTCATCCCTTAGTTCTGTGATAGAATTCTATATAGGAACAAAGATTTGCAGTTGGTATTCAGTCACCGCCTAAGGATTGTTTTCCATTTGATATCTGGAGAAGGCATGGAAAACTAGCACATAGCTATTGAATGCAAACTAGGGCATACAAAACTTTTGCTAGACCAGTGCTTGAATACAGCTCATCTGTCTGGAACCCGCACTGCACGCTGGACATTAATACAATTGAATGAGTCCAGAGATATTTCACAAGAAGAGTCCTCCACTCCTCTGCCCGCAACACAATACCTTATGCCACCAGACTTGAAATTTTGGGCTTAGACAACCTAGAACTTCGCCATCTTCGGTCCGACCTAAGCGTAGTACATAAAATTATCTGCTACAATATCCTACCTGCCAATGAATACTTCAGCTTCAACCGCAACAATACACAAGCACACAATAGATACAAACTCATGGTAAACTGTGCCAAACTTGATTGTAGAAAATACGACTTCAGTAACAGAGTGGTCAGTGCCTGGAATACACTACCTGGCTCTGTGGTTTCTTTCCCAAACCCCCAAAACTTTAACCTTAGACTGTCTACTATCAACCTCACCCCATTCCTAAGAGGTCTTTAAGGGGCGTGCAGAAGCGCACCAGAGTGCCTACTGTCCCTGTCCTAATATTCCCTTTTATTCATATCCATTTCATGTATTCATAATTATGTTTATACTTGTATCTGTTACCTAATACATGCTTGACTAAATAAAATAAATAAATAAATAAAGTAAACCCATTTCTATGGAACCTCTCCAGCTAAGAAGAGGATGAGCGATCACCCATATGTGCTCCAGACAATTGCACCTTGTGACGAGACTGAAGGAGACAAAGGGAACAGCTATCAAACCACAGCAGAACCTTTAAAGGACACTAGTTTGCTAACCTCACTTTCTAATCACTTTTGGAAATTGCTTACTTGTATTTATTTGTGTTTGTTTGTTTATTCAAATTTGGAAACTGTCCATGTCATTCAGAGAGTGATATACGCAACTATCATAAGGCTATTACAAAATTTTAGAACAACAAGTCTGAAAAGCCATCTCATCCATTTACCTTCATTTTTGAATAAAAGAAAAATTAACTGTAAATTTCAGAATTAAAAAAATTGAAAATAAATTGCCCAAAAGTTAAATAGGATTTTGATCCAAGAAAGTTATAACTGAATTAAGGGTCCAGTTAAATTTGGAATATTAAAACTTTTTCTTTAAGGTTTGGAAATAATTATACAAATAAACCATATATTATGGCAACTAAACTGTTTTGCCTAAGATATTATAGACACTTGAGAATTTATGACTGGAGAAATTGGTCACTTGCGAGGACTAGATTCTAGGCAGAAAAGGAAAAGAAAAAAGAAAAGAAAAAACCTTGCATTTTGTTTCTGATTAGCACTGGATTTACAATATGACACAAAATGTCATGCCATCTGAAATACCCCAAGAGATTTTTAAAGAATATTAGTCACATATTAGCAGCTACAGTGTCAGCAGTAATATCTGCTTCTATGGATAGACTATATCCAAACCACAGATTTATACTATAAAGATTGTTTGTGATGAAATAGGAAATTACTTCTTTAAATATTTTCTTGCTTCTTCTTTCCTTTTTCTTTCCTTGTAACTTTTATCTCCCCCCCCCTTTTTCACTCTGAATAATTTTTTCCTCATAAAGTGAAATAAACAACTCTAACAAATTTCATTTGACAGCCTTCAGCTATTCCAAAGTTTCTCCTGTTGAAGATTGTATCACTCCTCTGCCTCTATGAGTCTATCTGATGTGAGGTCAAATAGTAAGAGCTGGATGAACAAATCTCTTCATATGCTGGCCTTATGTCTGTTACTCACCTGGCCTATTGCTAGTTAAATGAGTCACTGTGTTGAAAGACATATCCACACAGCCATCCTGACCGTTTATTAGATGCATGACATTACCTTGATTGAATCTTGCAACATTATATTAGGACACATATATTTGCCTTGACTGTCACACGTATATTTGCCTTCATTCGTAATAAATACACTTGTTTTAAGCCTAGTATGTCCATTTTGTTTTTCAATACCCCCAAAAGACACCCAAAGGATTGAAGTATCATTGCCACACTCCTTGTGGCTGCAGGAGACCTAAAGTTAGAAAGATGCTCCCCTAAAAAGCTGGACAGTCATTGAAGCAATAAAGAAGGTACCCAAGGAAGAGAAATGTCTGTTCAGATGTGAGCTCTAAAATGTAGGTCCCATATTATAGAAGATGATGGTTGTCATATTGCTTCAGAATCCTGCAGTTTACTTGGCAACATTTTGGGAGTGGTTTGACACTGCCTTTTTCAAAGGACTGAGAGAGAGCAACTGGCCCAAAGTCACCCACTGGCTTTGGGCCTAAGGGAGCAGCATCTAATTGAGTTTGGTTGATTTCCAAAAACAGCGGAGCCAAGTTATGCCTGGCTAGTCATTGGATAAGAGCCTTGATAGTACAGTGGTCTACGCACCCTGTTATTAACACAGCTGCCTGCAATTTACTGCTGGTTCGAATCTCTCCAAGGCTCAAGGTTGACTCAGCCTTCCATCCTTTCTAAGTTAGGTGAAATGAGGACCCAGTTTGTGGGGGCAATAAGCTGACTTTGTATAAATATACAAAAGTATGAAGGCTATTGCTTAACGCATTGTAAGCCGCCCTGAGTCTCCGGAGAAGGGTGGCATATAAACCAATTTTTTTTTTTAAAAAAAGTGACTATTGCCATGCCACAGGGCTGTAGGCTAGGCTAGGAAGTCTGAAAAACATTCCAGAAGAAAGCAAATGGCAAACCATAAAAACTACTAATAGTCAGCAGGGACTGAACCAGACATGTGGCATCTATGCCTGGATCAACCTGTAAGTGATCTGGGCTGATATTGAAAAGAAAACAACAACAAGGGTTTTTTGACCTTACTTCTTGGAAGGGAAGCCACAATAATTTCTAGACTAGGAAGTTGAAAACACATCCTGAAAACACATCCAGTTAGTATTTTATAAGGCCTTGGTAAGACCACACTTGGAATACTTCATCCAGTTTGGTTACCATAATATAAAAAAGATGTGGAGACTCTAGAAAGACTACAGAGAAGAGCCACGAAGTTGATTAAGGGTTTGGACTAGAAGATCTCCAAAGTCTTGCTTTCTTCTGTTTTTTGGTTTTTGACAGTCCATGTCCACATTTATCTTTAACTTCTTGGATTGCATGCCAGAGTTATTTGGCTCCCTTTCCAAGATATTCAAGACTTTAAATCAATTCCTGATATTCTCCTTGAAGATTTTGGGTATATGCTGAAGATTATTTTGTGAGTACTGGTTAGCTATCTTGGAGTCTGCACAACAGCAGTTTGTGATTTATTCCACTGTCAGCTCCAAGCCATATTTTTGTGATTAAAACTGAGCTGTTCCACCTCCTTGTACCAATAATATAGACAATCTGATATTTATGTACTGCATCTGCTGATGTCCATGTTTATAGCAGCATTTTGTCTTTTTTGGAAAACTGTTAACAATGAAGTATTTACAGATAGTACTTGACTTATGACTGATCATTTAATGACAATTCGAAGTTACAATGGACCTCCCCAGTGCTACTTATGACCCATTTGGAGTTACAACAGCCATATGTCCTCCCTGTGGTCACATTATCACATTTTGGTACTTGGCAACTCACTGACTTTTATGGCTGTTTGCAGCATCCTGCAATCAGGTGACTGCAATTTGTGACATCTCAAATGGAAACCCTAGTTCATTGCAATTCACTGATTCTTAAGATTTCAATATGTTTATGTGTTTATTCTTTTCCATGTTCATATTTCTTATGTTCCATGTTCCCACTGTAATTCAATTTTTGTAGTTTTGGACTTTTCTTGGATGGTACATTGTCAACTAAGCATTCCAAAAGGTTTTAATCTAGCTACACCATAAAGGCAATTATTATATAAATATCTTCATATATACACTGTACATAATCACTTTATGTGGTCGATTCATGTCTTTTTCCAAGTAAAATTTTGCACTGGGTTTACTACTACCTTGTATCAGACAGCATGAATGGATGCCTTTGTTATAGTCATTAAAGTGACCATCTACTTCACCATCTTCTATATTGATGTTGCCCAATATAGGCGACTACTTGCTTTAACTGTACAGCTGGGAAAACCTTCATGCCTGCATTTATTTATTTATTTATTTATTTATTTATTTATAACATTTGTATGCCGCCTATCTCCAAGGACTCAGGGCGGCTCACACAACAATCAACCAACAACTGTTAAAATCAACAAATATACACAAAAATATTAAAAAGTTTTAAAAATTTTTAAAAATTTAAAATATACTACCCCATCAGTCCAGGCGAGGGGACATAAATAGCCAGGTTTTCAATTCACGGTGGAAGGTGCGAAGGTCAGGGGCCAACCGGAGTCCCAAGGGAAGTTGATTCCAAAGAGTGGGGGCGCTCACAGAGAAAGCTCTACTCCTGGGGATCGCCAGCCAACATTGTCTGGCCGACGGCACCCTGAGTAGGCCCTCTCTGTGAGAACGCACCGGGGGATGGGAAGTTGACACTGGTTGCAGGTGGTCTGACAAATAGCCTGGGCCTAAGCCATGTATCATTGCCAACCATTCACAGTGGTTTCTTTGCTCCTCCCATGACAATCCCTGCCATGAGAAGGCAACGTAACAAGACCTGAGAACTTAATCAAGGTGGGGGCATCAAAAAGGACTACAGATGGCCATAATGCTGTTAAGTGAACCCAGAAATACATGTAGGGAGGCTCAAAAAAGTCAAGAACCTGGCTGTGATCATGCAATCAAAGTCATATTTTAAGCCACATTTTAACTACTTTTTAGTACACATTTACAATCAAAATAAAAATCAATCAGAGGATCTCACGGGTAGATGGGACTACTTATTCCTTTATCTCTGTGTAAATTTTCATCTTTTTCTCCTTTACACTCCCATTCTCTTGCTTTTCAGGATTGTGAGCCAGAAAATTTGTGGAGAACTAGAAGTCTCCAGCAGGAAGGATATGTGTGAAATGAGCTCTTGATTTCTTGATGCCTGAAGGCTTATGTTGAAAGAGGACTTGTTGGTCATATTTTGTTTTATTTCTCAGAGAAGAAGAAATTATTGGATGGTAAAAGTAATGTAGATAGCAAAACTGTTTTAATTAAAGAGAAGAATTTATCTAGTTTTGTTTCTACTTGGAAACTGGACATTTTGCTCTAGGCTTTTGCTCAAAATTGAAAGAAACTTAAAGTTTGATTTTAGATTTTGATAATTAGAATGATTTTGTTATTGTAGAAATGGCTTGAAATGTTGTGTCATGTAAAGGAAAAGGTTGAAGTTGTATTTTTTTTATTTTATTGAACTGAAAAAAAGTTGGAAATCACACACATACAACCCCCCTCTCTCTCTCTCCACTTTTCTCTTCCTTTCTCTTGGCTTTCTAACTTTAGGTTTTTTTTTCCATATTTTTATGTTATAATGAAACTTGATAAAAATTGCATATATAAAAAAGAGAAGTGGATTTTTTGTTTAGTTCTTGTACTATCATTCAAAACAAATTTCTGAATAAACTTGACTTTTCTATCAACTTTTTAATAGACAATGGGATTTTTTTTAAAAAAAATCCCTTAATGGGGCAAAAACAGAGTAACTTTTACTTTAGTTAATAAACTCTACAGTTGTCTCATTTTGTAATTGTATTTTTTTCCCTACCATTACAAATGGCCTTATGATAATAGTCATGGTATATGAAATGATGTGAGAGCTCTTAAAAATTTCTAGCAAAAGACTGCTGTCTCCATGGGTGGTAGCTGTTAGAATTACCTTAAACCACTACCTGTCTTCCATTACAATAGAAAAGGCCTTTAATCGATATAATCTTTTTTTTCCCCCAAAAGATCAACTCCCCCCACTTCCCCCCCCCAAAAAAAATCATTCATCCTAAAATAGAGCACTACGCAGCTTTTGTGCATAACTTAATTCATTCTTCAAGACAAGTACAAAATTTGTCACTGACATTTAGTGCCACACCACCAGCAATGGATAAAATGAACTAGTTAGCAATTTAACCTGTTGAGGGGTGTTTTTTTTCCCTTCAAGAAAAAAAAAAACCCAGCCGAAAAAAATATTCTGCCATCATGAGCAAATAGATAACAATTTATAAGAGGTTTATTTTTTTATTTTTTTTTATTTTTTACTTTTGCTGCCCATCCTTCCTTTCTTCAAGAAAAAAGTAAGACTGGCATTTTTTTTTCCCCTAGAGTTCTAAATCATCTTTTTTGGCCTATTCCTTTAATGGTATAAAGTAAATGACTATCCAGAGGATAATTAGGCAGTGTGCTGTCGCTGCGTGTCAGGTCACAGCTGGATTTAGTCAGCATTAACCTTTGGGGAGAATTGGAATATCAGTATCATTTAAAATTAAAGACGTGTAAGCAGGCATTTCTAGAGATGTTAGAAAAGTAATTGTCTGTAAATTGTTTGACCTTGAGATTTAATTGCATGCACAACACACATTCTAGCAAGAACCCTGGACAGTCTTCATTCTCTCATACCTCCCTACCTCTCACTTTGCTGAACCCATTAAGCTACCTGTGGATTTTTCAGTAAAATATTAAAGATGGTTATATATGAAGCCTCAATGCTTTGAAGCAAAAAAAAAAAAAAGAGCCCGCCAAATAAAAGGAAAAACGATGAAAGGTAATGCTACAAACTTTCCTATTTGAATTTCATTTTTTCCATTTGCTTAAATTATTTTATATATGCCTACATTCTCATTTCCCCCCTCCCCTCCTCTCTCTCTCTCTCTTTTACACATACCTCCTATTAAAGACCTGAGCTTTATTTTTTTTTTTTTTTTTTTGGAAAAAAAAATTCCCTCCCGCTAACAAGTTTGCATATTATGCCTTATTCCCCTTTTCCCTAATGAGACAGCTTATGCTTTCAAAGTCCCTCAAGCTAGGCAAATCTCTCCACTGCCTCCACTGTTAATAATGAAACTTCATAATTATACAAATCCGAGGTGGCCAATCAGCTTTTCAGGCTGAGCCTTCGGGTACCTCATGCATTATTTATGTGGCACTTGAGTCTGTGAACTCACTTGCTCATATTAGAAGCCTAATTAATATTTAATCACATGTACAAAGGGCAAATGAAGCTGTGCTAGCCACCCAGCAGAGCGCGAGCCAAGGAATGGACAGGTGTTTGCTCAAAGACTGCAAATACACAAACATGCCCATTCACATAAACTGAAAGAGATACGAATACCTACCAGACATATATGTACATCTGATGCTCTGAGATCTAGGAATAGATTCAATAGTTATTGACCTTTGTCCAGAATGACGAGTAAGGGGCACGCTGCTCCCTTTCCAGGGCCAGCATCAAGAATCAATGTGGTGATTTAGAAAGGATACTGAATTTAGGGGGGAAAAAATCTGGAAAGAGCCTGCATGGTTAGTGCTGAAACTCTGTTTTCCTTGGAACAAGACACTATCAAGCCAAAGGTACTTCCTAGTTATAAATCTCTGTGAAATCAGACTAATACATGAAAGAGCTACTGTTCACCATTACGATATGGGAGGGCTTCAGAATAACACACAGAAGGGCTATTGCTGATGTCGGGCAGAAAAATGAAAAATCATTAAGAACTTGCTCGAGCAGAGCAATACCAGCTTTCTCAAACAGAAGGCATATTTCACTTTTCAAAGGCTGCATTCCAAACTGTAGACAAGGCCACTGGAAAGGAGGAGCAGATCTGAATTTGTTTAATTTAAATCCAATTAAAATTCAACAATGTTACTTAAATACAGCAAATCTGATTATTCCTTATGTCTTTAACCATTTTTCCTTGCTGTTAAACGGCAGCTTTGGAGGGTCTTTCAGAGTTGCAACCGATATTGTTTATCTCTTTTAAAAAGAAACAGAAATAACAAAATGTCAGAATGAGTCCACATCTCAGTTGACAATTGGTGTTAGGAGACGCTGAGAACTTGTTTATGTGTTTTCTTTTTAAAGTTTCGGTCACAAGGTTGTGTGAAACGACGATCACCAACTGGTGGTCCATGGACCACTGGTGATCTGTGAGAAAATGTTGGTGGTCCACAGAAAAATTATTTGCATTTTTTATATTGCACTAAATCAGGGGTCCTCAAATTACAGCCCCTGGAACAGATATGTGCAATGAACATTTGTATTGCTGCAGAGAGTCTCCCCCTTCAGGGTCTTTTTGTGTGGATCGGAGGGGGAGCAGAAATTCTGATTTGGGGTCTGTTTCAGCCTCCTGGTACAGGGCTTTGGGTGAAGGCTGGAGGGAAGTGCCACTGGTGGTGAAGAGCCGGAGGACTTTGTTCCAGTGGGACTGCATCATGGCCTGGAACGGTGCCTGGAACGGCACCTATATCTGGCCTTGCAGTCCCGTAGGTCTTGCCTCTGCTTGGAAAGCCTATGCTCATAGTCCTCAGTGAGATGCTTCTACTGAGCCTCCATCTCGGTCAGCTCCAATTTGAACTGAGCTGTTTTGCCAACTCTTTCTCATGGTGGCTGTTTAGCTCCAACAACTGCTTCCTGTTGGGGCCTTAAGGAGCCCAGGCGGACAGGCAAGGAGTGGCTGGGAGGGGAGGGGCTGGTGAGGCACCCCTCGACATGAGCGACATTGAGTTGGCCATGCCCACCCAGTCACATGACCACCTACCCACGCCAACACAGCCGATCATTAGGCAGATCATATTAGTGGTCCGTGGGATTTAAAATTATGAATTTAGTGGTCCCTGAGATCCGAAAGGTTGGTGACACCTGATGTGAAGAGTCATGAGAACAAATCTGGTCATGAATACTAATGTTAAAATGAAGGATTATTTGAACATACACGAAAACACATATGATCGTCTTAACTTATATGTGGAACTTATGAGTTAGCCAATCATGCCAACTATAGCATTAATTTACTGAAATCCATCTTTTTCATGGAAGATTCCAGAGAATGAGTGAGACCATATGCAACATATTTGCCTTCCCTAAAAAATAGCTTATGTTAAGTAGGACTTAGACTTATATACCACTTCACAGTGCTTTACAGCCCTCTCTAAGCGGTTTACAGAGTATAAACATATGCATAGTAGGGCATGTCAAATTTTCAACTTTCAATTTCCAAATATTAGGGTTCCTCAAAAGTTGTGACATGCCTTGGGGATTGTAAAGATATTTTGGTTACTTTAATATAATCTAGATGTGCTTGGTAAGTAACTACATAAATATCGTAACTTTTTAACATTTTATTTGTTTCATAGGCATATGTTTCTGAAGATATGCATTGGCACAAATGCATAGATATAGAATTACGTTTTGTGCTAACTTTGATTTTAGAATGCTGTAATGCAGCCTACTTTTGTTGACTGCCGGTTCGGCAGTTCAATTCTCACCAGACACAAGGTTAACTCAGCCTTCTATCCTTCCGAGATCGGTAAAATGAGGACCTAGATTGTTGGTGGCAATAGGCTGACTCTGTACACCGCTTAGAGAGGACTGTAAAGCATTGGGAAGCGGTATGTAAGTCTAAGTGCTATTGCTTTTGTTATTTTCATCTGAGCAAGTAGATGGTCACTGATGATGACACTATCCTTTTCTTTCTGTTAAAATAGAAAGAGATCGTCCCTTCCCTTAAAACAGTTGGGAAGAATCCAACCAAGTTTACATTCTGGGTAAATTCTGAAAAGAAAAATATTCTTTCTTTTGGTATTCAATGGGTCCTCTCCAGGGGTGGGTTCTAAATTTTTTTACTACTGGTTCTGTGGGCGTGGCTTATTTTGTGGGTGTGGCTTGGAGGTCATGTGACTAGGTGGGCGTGGCTAGCTGGTCGGAGTCATTTCTGGAAGGTCCTCGCACTTACGATCAGTCCTCGCACTTACGACTCGACTCATTTGTTTGCTTTTAACACTGATCAGCTGTAGGACGGCCCTTTGAAGCCCCGCGGCAAGGGTTTAAACAGTTTTTTTCCCTCTAGTCATCAGCTGGGACTCAGGAGGCAGCAATAGATTGAGGGTGGGACCAAATAAAAGGTAAGAATAACGTGGGTGGGTGGGAGGTGGGAGGGCGGGGGGGGAGAACCTGTTCAGTGACATCATATCGTCGCCGCTACCAGCTCGGCTGAACCGGACCGAACCAGGAGGAACCCACCACTGGTCCTCTCACAATCCTTATGTAATTGAAATACTTTATACATTAGCACTCTGCATCAAAAGCCAATGGATGTTCCTACTGCAGATATATTTGTGTGTATGTGTGCATACCCACATGTGTATTTGTATTTGATTGATAGCAGAGCTTTGAAAGAATTTAGTAATATATATATATATATATTGCTTAAGAGATATATTTTAATTTCTCACATGGCATGGTAGCAGAAGTCCAGGGAGAATATTCCAAAATACCTTGAAATCTAAAAACTGGCACATTTAAATTTGATCCCCAAACTGGAATATAATTTTGCCATTTTATCCAGTGATCTCCAAAGGTTATAATCAATACTTGGAGCTGAGAGCCCCAGTCTTGGGAAAGATCTGAAAGAGAAGTAGAAATACTTCTCTCTCTTTCTCCCCCTCTCTCTCTCTCCCTCTCCCTCCCTCCCTCCCTCTGTCTTTCTCCCTCCCTCTCCCTCTCTCTCCCTTTCTCTCTCTCTCACACACACACATTTACTCTCTTTCTCATACCCACAAACACAGATAAATTTTCATGCTGAGAATAGAGGAAGTTGAAATGGATTGAGAGACAGGGAGGAGACAAGTTATGACTGAAGTTGAAGAACTGTAGAGGAAAATGATGGCTAGCAAGACAAACTGGATTTGGCAGATTTGGTTGCTGAAGAAACCATAGTTTCAGATAGACTGAAGGCCATCAAAAAGGCAATCAAAAATGAAGGACCACACTTCAAATGATGAGTCTATCTAAGCAGAATTATTGAAAGAGAAAAGGATCCAAAGATCAATATTCTACTGTGTACTTGTGGCTGTCAGCAAAACTTATCTGAAACCCTTTGTTTTCTTTAAGAGGAACTTAGCTATAGCTAAGTACTTAACAATATTTTAGGGACACTAACTTCAGGAGGAGAATTATTTAGCAGACAGGGAAATAATTAACTGTTGAATGGCATATAGAACACATAAAAAAAAAAAAAAAACTGTAGCCACTGCTATCTTGACTTCTTTACCAAATCCTGTGCATAGCCCCTGGTAAAAATAAATTTCCTTTGAATCAAGATTGATTACTGGTGAATATAGTCTCACTTCCATATAATTCTCTTGACAACAATATGAAAGAAGTTTCCTGTTGCCTTTTTCATGAAGCTTCTTGTAAATGTCTCAGTTACCTATAGTCCCACTATTGTCCTAGTGCAGTGATGGCTAACATTTTTACCATCGTGTGCCAGGAGGGGGGGGGGCGGGGGAGGGTCGCGCGGGCACGTGCCCACGCGCATGTGTGTGCAACCCCCTCCCCCCCGCTCCTGGCACAGGATGGCCTGGTAGGCCCGTTTTTCTTTCTTACCTGGTTCCAAATCCTCTCTGTGTATCTGGGAACAGCGAAAACAGCCTTTCCCACTCCTTTGGAGGTCCTACGGAGGCTGAAAGGGCCCATTTCCCAACTCCCGGTGGGACAGGAAGTGACATTTTTTGCTGTCCCCAGCCTCCAGAACCTCTCTAGGAGTCTCTAGGAGCCTCTCTAGGAGTCTCTGGAGGCTGGGGACAGGAAAAAAGTCACTTCCTGTCTCACCGGGAGTGGGGAAATGGGCCCTTTCAGCCTCCGTAGGGCCTCCAAGGGAGTGGGAAAGACTGTTTTCACCATTCACAGATACACAGAGAGGATCTGGAGCCAAGTAAGAAAGAAAAACGGGCCTTCCCCACCCACCCCCAGGCCCTCCAGAGGCAGGAAACAGCCTGTTTCCCTACTTCTGGTGGGCCCAGAAGGCCCGAAAATCAGCTGGCCGGCACACGCATGCGCCCCAGAGCTGAGCTGGCGTGCCCACTAATATGGCTCCACGTGCCACCTGTGACACGCGTGCCATAGGTTCGCCATCACGGTCCTAGTGTTAATCAGTTGTTACCCTGCTTCACCTTCTGAGATCAGGCAATGTTGGCTAAATACTGTCATACACCTGGCAAAGTAGGAATTCTTAGGGCCAAAATTCAGAATTGGCTTTAATGTGAGTTATATATATTATTTCTATAACAAGAAAGCCTAAGAAGTCTTAAAATTTGTTTGGGAGGGGGAAGCAAAATCTATCTTGTTTCCATATTCTTGATAAAAAATAATTTCCCTCTAGTTACTACTTGCATTTTAACCAAACTTCCCCTTCATGCTAATGGAAGTTGTATCTGAAATGCAAAGAGCATCTACAGAGAAATGAATTTAATTAGAACTGTGGCAGGGAGAAAAATGGTTCAGCTTTTTATTCCCTCTCTAAGAACCACCTTCTGCCCAGAATTCTCCACTACTGCTGAACATGTAAAAAATAAAATAGATACATTCTCACAATTAACTTCATGTCAATTTCTCTGCCAGGAAAGATGTGCAATTCAGAGTTCTTATCTGTCCCTTGTTTAAATATTATTAAAAACAGGCAAAACAGAGAGATTAATTTTATGTAGCATCTAAGGTAAAGAGTCAAAGTCAATACTGGAAAAGTCAATTGATGCCAAAGCATTTTCAAGAGCTGGACGATAATCTTTCTCCCCTTTTAAGATTCTTTCCTAGGCAGATACATTTATTATTAGGATGGTTCATCGTTCTTCAAAATAAGTCCTTTAGATGTGTAGGAGCACATAAAAAGCTCCTGTGTCTTTTTCCCCCGATGCACATAGTTGCTTCTTTAGCTGCTCCCAACTAACTCCACGTGCATTTACAGGCTTAACCATTCCACTTTGTTTTTTCCTAGCAAAGAAAAGCAGCGGTGCATGTACACTTACACAGAAGCAGCTGAAAGTAGTTTATGGAGAAGCCATGGAAGCATGGGGGGAAATACAGCTGCTTTAGTTATCTGAAGATTGTTTTGCACATGTTCCAGTGCATTACAAACATCTCTTTTAAAAAAAAAATCTGTGCAGCCATATCAGCAATAGCAATAGCACTTAGACTTATATACCACTTCAAATTGCTTTACAGCCCTCTCTAAGCAGTGTACAGAGTCAGCATATTGCCCCCAATAATCCGGATCCTCATTTTACCGACCTCAGAAGGATGGAAGGATGGGTCAACTTTCAGCCAGTGAGGATCAAACTCCTGGCAGCCAGCAGTGAGCAGAAGAAGTAGCCTGCAGAACTGGATTCTAACCCCTGTGCCACCATGGCTCATATTCATAATTATATAAAGAAAGAAAAAGTTATATTTCTGTTAGAAAGTTAATTTAAAAAACCTACCGTGTCAGAATGCGGAGTGCCCAGTCTGTTGAGTTGGGGCAAAGGGTTACTGAGTGACTTGCTGTGTTGTGGACGGACTCAATGTCATCACTTTCTCCATGCTCTGCTGCTCCTGGAGAGCTAGTTACTGTAGATTCTTCCCCTAATACTGAAGTTCTACTATCTCATAGGTTAGGAGGGGTAGATATAAGCTTTCCTTTCATATTAGCTGCATCCTCAGCTTCACTGACTGAGAATTCAGACTTTAGGGGTTTTTTAAGGCATATTAACTGTACTGACTTTAGCACAATGCTTTTGTCAAATACATGTTCTACTGTCATTATCATAAAGCACCTAGAGTAGCTTTTTGAAAGACACAAGAAGTTTGAAAAAAATATGACGCTTAATCATATTTGAATCTTTAAATCTGCATCTGTGCTTTTTTGTGGCTCAAAGGCCATAAGCCTCAAATACCACAGGGGCTGTTGTTTTATCATTGCTCACACAAAACCCAGAAAAGGCAGAAGCACAGTGACTTATTACGGAAGTAAGAAATACGGTATAATAGTTTTCTCTTTTCTGTTATCCTGAATGTGGTGTTTCAATGACAGTTGTGAACAGAATAAGGATTACCGTATTTTTCGGAGTATAAGACACACTTTTTTCCCTCCTAAAAGAGGCTGAAAATTTGGGTGCGTTTTATACTCCAAATGTAACCCCGTGCGATGCCCAAAATGGCTACCCAGAACAGCTACTGCCTTCTCTTACCCCTTCCGCGCTTTGCCTGCTTTAGTCACTGGAGCTCCCTCTGAGGATCAGCTGTGCTTTTGAAGCTGTTTTTCAGCCCCAACGCCAGTGAAGCAATCTTCCGTGCTTTGCCTGCTCTTCTAATTACTGCTCCCTCCAACAATCAGCTGTGCTTTAGAAGCACAGCCCCAACCAGCCCCAACCTTAAAACCAGCAAGCAAACTAATGTACTGGGACTAGCCAGATGAATATCTGGTAGGCAGAATTCTCCCCCCCTCCCATTTCCCTTCCAAAAAAACTAAGGTGCGTCTTATACTCAGAAAAACATGGTACATGAACTGAAAAAGTTTAAAAATCCAACTACCATTTTTTTAAAAAAGTGCCATGTGTCATATTCAGTACCTGTCCTTTTACCTGGAAACCATACTTAAAACAGGACTTTAAAAACCTTATCTGGAAGTCTATTGTATTACAAAGTTTTAAAACCTTATTAACATAAAATACTGGAGTAGTAACCCTAACCACTGAAAACATTATTAATCAAATATATTGCATGATTAGTGTCCTGGGTCATTACTATAATGCATCTTTTAATGGATTGAGCCAGAATACAATTTTTTTCTCATAGAAATGCTAAGTCAAACTTCCCAGAAGGAACATCAAGTATTGACAATTATAATTACTCGGTAGCTACATATCCCATACCCATACCCATACCTAAACATGTATTACCAAGAGCATACAAATTTATACTCAATTTTCACAAGTTTTACTTCACTCTTTGCTGGAGATGAAGTAGGAGAATCCATTAAAGAAGCACTTAGAAACTGTTGGAGATATCATCTGTGTCATGACTGAACTCTGCTGGAGTCATAAGATGTAGAACAGATAACAAATACGCGCACCAGCATTATGACTCTTGATAGTGACATGTAAGTTCTATAAATTAAGGGTTAGAAAAATGACTGTTAGGGTTCTATAGGAGAGTCATCACAGAGGCCATTTTCAGCTTCCTTCTCCTTATCTTCGTAATGCATTGTATAGAGATGAGAAATCCTGAGAAGAGAGCTGTGGGGATTAATTTATTCAAGGAAGCAATGGTTGCTGAGCATATCCAAGATGTGTGTGTGGGGGGGGGGGTTAAAAATGACTATCACACAATGCATGCTTTGGTTTCTTTTATATATTCAAAGAAAACAAAAGGACTGCATGATCAGAAATTAGGTCCCAGGAGGGCTTATTTCTCCTTCAATAAAATATTACCAGGTTAGATAACAGTCAAAGGGTTCTGTTAGACTAATAAACAAAAGAAAAAGAAAAAGACGATCTCTTCTTGACCAGTTATATTCAGATGAAACAGTACTGTTTAAAAGAATGCTGTGCATCTGATTGGGCACACATGGTGAAACCAGCAATGCTTCAGTGCAAAGATACATGGAAAGTGTCTCAAACGATAGAAGCAGCCAAAATTCTGAAAGCTGAAAGATAAATGTACACATACACAGGAGGCCCAGTGCCCCAATTAACTAACACAAGAGGCTTTGCTTAAGTGCACAGCTTCAGTCTAACCTATTATGGTTAAAACCAATATTATGCATACAGGAGAGCAAGGAGCGAGGTTCTAATTTTATGCTCCAAATAAAAATAGCATTTCAATAGTACACATTTTAGGATATATTTTTTTAATACCATTAAAAAAAAAACCTATTTTCTTGTCTGAATTCAAAAATGATTGACTAGTGCATGGATATCAAATAATAAATAAAACAGTCCTGGTGGCTGAAAGACTCCTGAATAAAGAGAAAATTATTTTTGGATTTCCTTTTTCATCAGATATGAAATACTCTGAAACGCCACCACTATAATTTGATAAAAAGCTTGATATCTCCAAATGAAAATAGGACTCAGCACTTTCATTTTTTTTCTGTCTCTAAAGGACCCTTGGTAAACAGATTTTCAAAAAATGAAAATCTCAGGCATAAAGGTGGAAGTAATGAAGCAAGTTTAAATATGCGCTGACCTTTGAAATGAACTGCAATCCATGTTGTTTGGCCAGGATCTGGCTGGGTGGCTGTCTCCACTCATTTCCAGAGTGTAAAAGACTTGGGTAATAGAGCAGCTCTGCTCTCTGGTGGAAGCTGACAGTCATCGCTTGCAAGAAGTATCTGAAATGGCCATAGCCCTGATGCTCTGAAATATAAAACAAAGAATTTTCAATCAGGAATTTTTGAAATGATACGATCCTTGGCTTGGGTATGAAGCTTTCTTCCTTTTTTCTGATCAAGAACATTCTTCCTCTATTGGAACAAATGAAATCTAGGACTCGCCTATCTGAAGAAATAGAACGGTTTAAGAAATCCCAGTTAATTCTTTTTCTAGTTATGCGATTATCTTCTTTCAAGGACAGTCTTAGTATTTAAAGGGGAACTTAACAGGATGCAAAAATATCAGCTAGTACAAACTATTATTTCTTTACCTCTTTAACAATGCAGTCATTACTTCTTTTCCCTCATATCAAAATTATATTTGCAACTTAACGGTTGGTATAAACAACTAAAATATATCTTCTTGGGTCTTTTTTTTTTTTAAGTGTTAGATTTTTAAGGCACTTTCTATACATTCTTCCAAGTTTTTTTCTTCTCTTTGAAGTTTTAAGATGGGGAAAAAGGAAAGGATAGACAAGAACTTTCTCTCCATTCAGCCTCATTCAGGTCACTTTCGTGAATAGCTGTTAGCCAAAGTATCCTGTTCGATCTCTTCTACCTTTAGAAGCCCCATCATCTCTCCTGGCATTGCTCTCGGAAGACGAGAACTAATAAGCTAATACCACTCTTATTGTAAGATTACAGTTAACAGAATCTTGAAAGTCTGAATGTTCCCCCACACCCACCCACTTCATGTATCTTCATGAAAACTAGAGAAGGTTATGCCTGAGATGCTTTCTCAGATTATATTTCTGCACTGACTCAGATTTCCTTTATCTGACTATCCTCTTGGTTGTGCTTCTCTCTGTTCCTCAAGGCTGTCCTTTCGTCCCATTATATGTGCATTATCAGTAGTTCCAAAACCAAGCTTGTGAAATACTGTCCTAAGTGCCTATGGCTTGTGCAGGTGTTATTTCAGTCATGTGGGGAATAAGCTAAAGGTGAAATCTACTTACCTTCCTTACCGGTTTGGAAGTGCATGCACCGCACGTGTGCGCTAGCTTCGCTCACGCATATGTGTGCATCACATGTGTGCGCAGACCCTCTGCACAAAACCTTCTGCACATGTGCAGAGGGTAAAAAACACATTACTTCCTGGTTAAAACCAGGAAGTAACGACACCCAGGTGGGCGGGCGGAGTTTCGCGCCGCCATTGCTACCAGTTCTCCAAACCACCTGCCACAATCGCTACCGTCTAAACTGGGAGCATTTCACCCTGGAATAAGCTATCTTCAGTGCAAAGACTGGGACAAGAGAGCAAAATGTCTTGGAGTAACCCTGCTTGTGATGAGTATCCTAAACTACTGCTGTTTTATAGTAGGGATAGGCAATGTACTACGTGTTTTTTTTTTAATTATTTGATGTATGAAATAAGGCCATCAAGCTGTACAATGACTCTGAATGCTATGCAATAAAATCATTAAAAAAAAAACCTGATAATACAACTGGGAAATCCCAAACATCCAGAAAAAAACAACCAGCCCAGCCCCATCAAATTATAAAGGACTTTATCATTCAATCCAATCTTGGCAGAAGAGTCAAGTTTGATAAAGTATATGGCCCCACCAAACTATGTGCTTCTATGTCTTAAGAATAATAGTTGTAATAATGTTGAAGGAAGAGGAGGGGTGAGCTGTTTTTCCCCGAAAAATAGTTAATAGACAATATAGAACATCTTTTATACTGTATATTGGCATGCCAACTTTCTTCCCAATGATGGCCATTTTGATTGAGCATCTAAACATATTTTATTATTTTTATTATCTATTCATTTATTTTATCTTAAACATTTATATAGCCACCCATCTTATATTGAATTCTGGATAGCTCCCAATCAACAATTAAAATAATATCAATAATAAAACAGAATAGTACGCATATCTATTAAACCATAAATATTAAAAACCTAGTGCCAAAGTTAATTTCCATATGCAGGCCCTACTTAAAACTTCTAGCCCACCTCACCCTATCCCAGTGTTTGGGGGAAAAGCTAGGTCTTAAGTGTTTTTCAGCAAGCTAGGAGGATACAGGCCTTCCCAACTTCCAAGGGAAGGGTGAATGTTCAAAATATTCTCACCAACATGCATGCACATACCCACACACACATATGTGCATTCAATACACATAGCCACACCCATGCATATATTCAATACACATAGCCACACCCATGCATGTAGAAAAGGAATCTTCTAGAACCGTGATGGCGAACCTATGGCACGTGTGCCACAGGTGGCACGCGGAGCCGTATTAGTGGGCACGCCAGCTCAGCTCTGGGGCGCATGCGCGCACCAGCCAGCTGATTTTCGGGCCTTCTGGGCCCACCAGAAGTAGGGAAACAGGCTGTTTCCTGCCTCTGGAGGGCCTGGGGGGGTGGGGAAGGCCCGTTTTTCTTTCTTACCTGGCTCCAGATCCTCTCTGTGTATCTGGGAACGGCGAAAACAGCCTTTCCCACCCCGTTGGAGGCCCTATGGAAGCTGAAAGGGCCCATTTCCCCACCCCCGGTGGGACAGGAAGTGATGTTTTTTCGTCCCCAGCCTCCAGAGACTCCTAGAGAGCCTCCTACAGACTCCTAGAGAGGCTCCTACAGACTCCTAGAGAGGTTCTGGAGGCTGGGGACAGCAAAAAAGTCACTTCTGTCCCACCGGGAGTTGGGAAATGGGCCCTTTCAGCCTCCGTAGGGCCTCCAAGGGAATGGGAAAGGCTGTTTTCGCCGTTCCAAGATACACAGAGAGGATCTGGAACCAGGTAAGAAAGAAAAACAGGCCTACCAGGCCATCCTGTGCCAGGAGCGGAGGAGGGGAAAGGGGGTTGCGCACACATGCGCGTGGGCACGTGCACGCGTGACCCTCCCCCGCCCCCCTCTCCTGGCACGCGATGGCAAAAAGGTTAGCCATCACTGTTCTAGAACATTACTGGTCTATTTCTCAATCCATTAATTCAGAGAACAGTGAGATCACAGACTTCCTAGGAAACTTTGAACTTACTCAATTCAACAAGCAAAAAGATGATTTTAACTGAAAAACAAACAAATAAAAGAACGTCATAACACATTCACTAAATGCTGAAATTCCAGATAAGCATGATTTTGGACATCAATAGTACAATATTTAAAAATAATAAATACATATCTGTGTCAACAGTATAATAACATATAACAGAACCTATTACAATATTCCAGCATCTTGGAATCAAAACGGATTTTGGAGTATTCCAAAATCAAATAAAGACTTTATTATACAGGTCTATATCTGCATTGTTAAACCAAGATTTTAAAAGATAACTACATTATTTGTAACAACTTTAAATTTGTTTGCAAGTAATTATATGTCCTGTTCAATCTGAATTTCTTCCTGAAAGAAATACTGTATACTAGAGCAATTAGAAGAGTTTTAAATGCAATACAGTATGCTAAAATACACCAAATTTCTATTAATTCTGCTATCTTCAGATATTTTTTGTGCTTGACAGAAAGAAATGTAAATTACTTAAAACTGTTTGGAAATGGGATTTGGATATTTCTATAATTAATCAGCTATATTCACATGCACAAACAGTAATTACCATCAATGGATTGGATATGGATTATTTTCAAATAAATAGGGACACCTAACATTGCCTATTTTGTTCAGTGTTATTATGGAAGTATTAGCAAAAGATATTAAAAAGAAGAATATTCAAGTCTTAATGTAAAAAACAGAATATTGTGTAATTATAATTAATCTGTTCATTTTTCTTAAACAACCAAATTGATTTTAAAGAAAACACTCAATTGCAATTTAAATTAAATATATTTTATACAGCATCGAGGTTATAAATTAACTCTGATATGCTACCATAAAAACAGCTTCATGAAGTTAGTAGAATTTATATCAGTCTAGATAAATTTTGATATTTAGGAGTAATTATTACAATAGATTGGCATCAATTAAAGAAATGTAATTATAACTCTGTTTTGCGCAAGATTGGAAGTCATGCTAATCTCTTTTTAGCATTCCTTGGTAGAACAGCTGCAACTAAAATTATTATTTTAAAAATCTATTTTTGCTTCACACATTCCTAGTTATACTTCTAACAACTTAGTTTCATATACAGGAAATAATTTTTCTCCATTTATATATTACTGTACAGAATTATTTAAAAGGCTAGAATGAATTATATAATATAAAACAGATGACAAAGCAAATTGTTTTCAAGTCTTTCAACTAAGACAATTCATATCATTAGGAATTTGAATACTGTTACATAATGCCTTAACATTAGACTTTTAATCAAGGGTGATACCATTCCTCTTTGGGATTTGGAAAACAATGTCTACTATCTCAAATCATCTTTAGCACTTACTTAAAGAGAAGCACAGAAATTATGAACATGATATCTTTCTCCCATTTTCCCATTCCTTGAGTGTTCCCATTAAGATAAATCTGCAAAATGCAGAGAATATGACGATAGCTGGATTTTATAAAATTAGATATTTAATTATTGATGAAAACTCTGTCTCTGCAGAATATAGTTTGCAAAAGGATTGGTCAAGTTCCAGGTTTCAAACAAGTTAGGTACAAGTGAAATGAGTTACATTTCTATGTAAACTATCCATATCTTATCAAGTTAAGACCATTAACCATGTTGAGGAATGGCACACATTTATATCATTTTATCACAAGGGAATCTCATCAATATTATATTAAACTCTTGTAAGAAGTATGACAGGGATTCTTGAAAGGTTTTAAAAAGCTATGGGAAATGACTTGGGATTTGATGAATCTCCTGGAACTCCATGAATATTGAACATTTTTTTTTGCATATTCTTCTTTCTAATATTCTGTGCTAAAACTCCTTTTTAAACATTTTCTTTAAGCATTATTTCAATGTCATCAAGGTTTAGCTATGAAGGTAATCCATAGGTGGCACTCTACTCCATATAAATTGTAATTTTTCTAATTTATATGATGTTCTAATAAAATTGGGATGCAACAAAATTTTTGTAGTATTACACTCAAATAGTCCATCCTTTTAACCTAACACAGTTGAAGAAATTGGGGAAATCACCATTAAAACTCCACAACGAATTCTGCTGTTGGTTTATTGCCCATATTTCCTAAACATATACACTAATTTAATTTTCCTTTGCTGAAAAAATTACTTTCATTATTGAACAATTTATTGGATATAATAACAATGGCTTTCTGAATACAATTCCTTTGTCAGTCGAAATGTTATTGAGAATATGGATACTCAACATATTCTTATTTCTTCTTTCGTGTCTGTGTGTGTACATATACTCTGTATTCTTAAATTATTTCCTGAACAGACAAGTGAAAAGAAAGGAAATGGCAAACGAGACAAGGAGAAGGAAGTGAAAAGGAGGATGTGGTAGTAGTAGTCTTCGGACTATAGAGTTTATGGAATTAAGTGCTGTGAAGATTTTACTAGGAATACCTTAGCATTTCTATTTTTTTACATAACAAAACAGCAATATATTTGACAAAATATGCATTACATACATCATACAATGACTGTAAAATTAGATATGTAGAGTTAACCAAGGACATTGAGTTCCATCTCATGTTTTAATGTCTGGAGTAAATAGAAGGTACCCTGGAGAACAAAATCAGCTTCACAAATGCCATACTGATTGATTTCTCTAATCAACCAAGGCATGTTCTGAGGAAGCTACACATTCATAAGGTCTTGAAATGTTAAAAACAATCATAATGTCTATCCTTGAAAGTAGAAATTTTGGTTCAAATTTGAACAGAAATATATTTAAATCGAAGAGATAACAACTATCTTCAGGAAAGAGTTTTATGTAAACATTCTTATATTCATTGCATATCAATAACCTTATTTAAACCTTATCAGCATAAAGATACAGCCTGCAAACTGATTATTAAAATAGACTGTAATTAATAATCTGGTTATTAAATCTATAAAATTATCTCCTTTCATGCAATGGGACTACTGTCTCCAATCCTTACTGCCCCAATCCCTCCGTGGTCCCAAAATCTACCCCTGAAAATTGGTGGAGAGCATACTGTATGTGGCAGGAACTGCTGGAAAAAGGAATATTCTGTGACTCATGAAAATATATGATTGGATTCTGAATCCTTTGGTATCCAGTATTGGTGATATTAAAAAAAAATGTCAAGTACTCTCAGTCCAAAATGTGGCCTACATACAAAATATTAATTAATTCCATTTATAGTAACTAGTCTTCCTATATTATTCGTCCACAAATCAGTTAAATTCTTTAAATGTATACATTTAGCTGGGTCTGTTTCAAAAGACTTTTGTTAAATATATTTAACAATATACATTAATAAAATGCATGTTGCTAGACTGAGTCATCCCTGAGCTCTGTAACAGGCTTTATAACTTCAAAACTGTTTGCATAAATTAATTGTCTCATGCATTTCTTCTAGAATTCATAGGGTAATCAACAGATGTGCAACACTAAAATTTTAAGTCTCCAGATACAGGTATTGCTAACTGTTGAATTACAAGCATTCATCATAGCCATTTATTTATTCCCAAGTGTTTCATGAAAGAAACATAAGAAAGACTGGATTAGAGGACAGAAAGGGTTTTTGAGACATATAAGTTGAGATGAAGACTTGAGTTGGGTTGAAACCTATTAAGGGAAATTCAAAACCTATGTTGTTAGACAGAACAAAGTGAACACTTACAGATTTTATTGTATGTGCATGGCCCATTGAGGCAAAGTCAGGAATTGGAATAAATAATTCAGTTGTAAAAAGACAAGCACATTTCATAACCTATGGCATGAAACTGAATTGTGTTCTGATAATCATAGATAATACTCCATTTCCTACATTAAAACAAACAATAATTGGTCAAAACTAGAAGCAAAGTCTTCTAAAGTCTACTATAGATCTAAGCCAAAGACGATAAGAGAATATAAAATTGCGGCTATTTCTTATCTATTAAATGCTAAACCAAATTTGTTTGGCATTATGTAGTTTGGCAATGAAACATCTACAAGAAATCAACCAGAGAGCAATGAAGATCAAACAAATGAAATTTAGATGTAAGAGTGAATGTAATTATAAAACATATTATATGTAATAATAAATCATAAAACTGCAAATTTGGCCTTTATTTATGTATTTAATATTGAATATTATAGCATGAGATAATTGTATGGTCCAAAGCTGGTTTCAAATGTTGACAAGTATTTTAGAAAAACTTTCTAATGTTGAAATCTCATGAGACTTTGGACAAGTTTGTATCTTGATACTATGAACAACATTTTGTGGTGGTGCTCACTGAAAAGTTGCCAACCATTTATCAAGATTAATTCTGACAAACCCAGTCATCATCAATAGTCTAGTGATGCTTATCTTCTATCTACCACAATCTTCCAATAAAATATATTTCCACTTATCCAAAAGATAGAACAAGATGTGCTCTTAGCTTTTCTGTTTAATAAGGATACTTTTGCAAAGTCTTTTATCAGGTATTTACTTGTATTGCTCCAGTTAACTTGGTGCTTGAACTATTTTACAATAATAATTTTAACTAACCAATTGTCCCAAGCTACAAACTCAATAAAGTTTGTAGAAAGGTGAATATAAAACTGACAGAAATAATATAGAAACCTTTTTTCAGTGTATCTATCAAATACTAAAAAAGCTGCATGAAACTCACTCATATTCTGTTTTCCCGTGTATATTTTGGATAATTTTTTTTCAAAAAACAGAAGCATGGCTTAGAGACAAAAGAAGGACTAATCATAAATACACTGCTTCGTGAGAAGATCTCATTATTTTACGATTTAATCTCTGCCTGCAATTTTTGTGAGTATGCACTATAATCACATTTAACCTTGAGGAAATCCAGCATCCGGTACATGCTGTCAGCAGGGAGACCTTATACTATTAAATGTGGAAAAACTATCTCTGCCTTTATACTTGCTGTGAAGACAACAACAGCTCAAACAATTACTTATGTGCTTCTAAGCTTTTTGTTTATGTGACTGATTCTTGATCCTCAGTTATTGTCAGCCTTACCTTGCTAACTTACTTTATCTTTGTGTTGGTTCAGATCCCAATGACAGAGAGAAGCAAGCTACACAAAACATTTTTGAAGTTATGGATGAAAGGGTTCAAACCTAGCTTGATTTTTGCATCTGCTACTTCATTCTTTTTCACCTTTCCCATGGTGACTTTCATTCCACAAATGTTTGATGAGAACATGGGAATAGGTATAACTATGAGCTATCCAACAATTTGTTTGCTGATACTGTTTTTAAAAGAAATATCAAGATTCCTAGAAAACAGAAGGTCATTTGTATTTCATATGGTGTCTATAGCGCTTCCTATCAGGAAGGATAAAGAACCCAATGAAAAAGCTCCAGTCAGTAACCAGCTGGATATTGGCTTCCAGTTCAATTTGATGTTGATGATTAAGGAAAATAAAAGCATAAAGAACCTCCAGGCCATTGAAATATATCCAAATATTAATAGCTTTCTCTATAGTGATAATTCGGTTCAACAAGGATCTTAGTATCTTTCTGGTGTTGATGGTTTATATCATTTATGTCACTCTTATATAGTTTACATGTCATTTTTTCCTAAATTATTTTTCCATTTAAACATATTGGAGATCAAATATATATTAACTATATCTCCAAAATATTAGTATTTTCTATAGCAGTTGGCCTCCATTAATATGTTACATCAGAGGTAGTTAAAATTAGGAACAATGAACTTTCAATAACATATACGGCAGAGGTGGGTTTCAGCAGGTTCTGATCAGTTCAGGAGAACTGGTAGCGGAAATTTTGAGTAGTTTGGAGAACCGGGAAATACCACCTCTGACTGGCCCTGCCCCCTTCTATTCTCTGTCTCCCAAGTCCCAGCTGATCAGGAGGAAATGGGGATTTTGCAGTATCTTTCCCCCAGGAGTGGGGAGGGAATGGAGATTTTACAGTATCCTTCCCCTGCCACGCTCACCAAGCCATGCCATGCCCACCAAGCCACACCCACAGAACCGGTAGTAAAAAATTTTGAAACCCACCACTGATATTCGGTAATGTATTTTAAGTTTCCAATAGCTTTAGGAATGAAGGAGGCGGCTAATGAAAGATTTAAAATATCAGTGGCTGAGTCTGATGTAAACCACATAGATACAGCTATGATAGCCCTCATGGTACTAACAATATCCTGAAAATATTGTTTTATAGCACCATTACTTCACATCAAATTCTTAACTAATATAATTTGGTGAAACCATTCAATAACTGTACAATAGCCATTATTATTCTCAAAAGCAAATTAATGGCTAAAAAAGGTCCACCAGACTGGGGTATGATGCCAACAAATTTATTCAATGAAAGAAATCCAAAATATATATTATTAACATGATAGTTTTAAATATTTTACTATGTTCTTCCATGTGGAAAATTCAGAATGTTTTTCTCCAAATATTTATGTCAGACTTTGTTTTATGACTACAATAATCAGTATAATGTTGGTGAGTTTTAAATAAGCTCTGTCACTGTAATAATTCAAATACCATTTAGGTAAATTTCACTAATAGATTATGGCTTGTTATGCATGCATATATTAGTGCAAGTGAAAAGAATATAACATAAATGTCAGTATGGTATTGTCAAAGTCTAGTTCACATTTGAAGCCAAAGCTGCTATAATTTATAACTGCAAGTTGCATCTATAACTTTTTTTATTGGGGCAATAATATCCTTGATTATTTCATGAAATAAAGAAGTCTACTAATCAAAATAATTAACAGGTTATATTCTAATTCATTATAAGCCATCAAATGCCATTGTTACCATTGGTCTCATATAAATAATGGCCCTAGCTTTAAATTGCCTTCTGTAAATCCAGATACTTAGTTTATGCTGAGATTGTTTTCCTTCTTCTGTTCCCATCAACATAACCCTATTTTAGCACTCATTTGAGATATGGATTCGGCTGAAATTCACACAAAATTACATGCTTCCAATGTATAAAGTTTTAGTTTTCATGGAACTCCCTCCAATTCTTTTAGAAAGGTTTGCCCATGCATTAATTCCCTTTTACAATGAAGTGATTTTGCTGATTAATGAAAAGTGAAGAATCTAAGAATGAAGTATTTAACAACGAAATTACTATTGTTTTAATTTTGCAGCTCTGAATGGTTTTAGCAGATATGAGCATCTGCCGATGTAATTTTTGAAAAACCCATAGAAATATAAATCAATGACTACTTCATAAGAATTTTAAATGGAAAACTATGGAAAAGCTAAATGATTTTGGATATACCCTCTACTTGAGATTGTCATCTAGAATTATGCCTTTCACTGTCCTAGGGATTTTGCCAATGGACTTATTTGCAGGTGAAGCAAATCAATTCAGATAACTTCCCATAACTGCTTCCCAAAACAAGCAGTTACTACATCTTTCAGATATTTATGGGTATAATACTGGAAATATTAATAATAATAAAATATCTGGAGTAATATGAAGCTTAATGATGGGGTGACATTTACCCGTGTAGAAGGGATTATTTCTTTAAAAAAAAACATGAAAAAATTTTAACATGAAACTTGGCATGTATAGAAAGCCTGAAAGATGACAATTGTCAACTAGACAATTCTCAAAAACCCTTTAAGGTTCTTGTTCTTAAACCTGATACAAAATTCAGAAGCAAAATTTTACATAGACCACAGGAACTGCCACAAACTGAAATATTACAGAAATATTACAACTGCTAAACCCAGGCAACACTGAAAACAATGCATAGCTTAACCCAAAACTATTACTGTAGTTATGTAGCAAATTAAATCTTTTCATCATACTCAAACCCTAATTTAAAAAATAAAAAATATGGTGAGTTCCTAGCTAAAATAAAACAAAATTAAAATATGAGGAGTGTAAAATGAGCTCAGCAAGCAACCCCAAAGAATTCAATTATATTCAAAAATGTCCTTGAATAGGGACACTGTGCTTGTTCCTTCTCATGTACTCTGTAATCCTTGCCAATGAAATTAGTGTCCATTGATTTCCTAATTCCCTGACAAAAGTGTCAAAATGGAAGAGATAAATGAAAACACGGTTGACCTCTGTTCTGTACATTTTCTGCACCTGTCTACATATGAGATAACTTCATTTAATGTTTTTAAAAGTCAAAAGTACCAATCCCCAAGAACTAAACAGGACAGATTAGATAATCTCTTATGGTTTACTGGGCTACCTGCCCTGACATTTAATTTTATATTTAAAAAAAGGAATTAGGAGTTGGCATGCTACAAAGCAAGCCAATAGCTTCTGACATTACCTTCATCTAAAACATTAAAACAGGTCCCTAATGCAATCTTAGATAATAAAAATGGTGGCTGGCCATAGCTCAGTATTTTGGAAATCTGTCTGCCACCCCAGAAAAAAATACAAATGTAAACCAGGATAATGGACAAGGTTAGAGAAAATGATAGGGTCAATCTCAACCTATCTTGTACGGTGTATATGTGTTTTGTGACTGGCTGTATCAACAATGGGAAGCAGGGGTGCTCACAATATGTTTGTGAACTTGCAAAATGTTGTTTTTGCAGGAACCTGGAAATGTCCAACCACTCCAGGTTTTATTTCTATCCAACTGTAGGTGACATGAAGCAGCCAAGCAAACCTTCCACAACATGTTGGTTCTTTTACATTTCAAGGAAAATATGTTTTCTGTTTCATGCACACCTCCATGAGGTATCTTTGTCTGTTGTTGGTTATAGCCTACAATTATATCACTCACCTATATTTCATTGAATGGAGAGTTACATACAGAGGAATCCAATACTGTTAAAACCTTTCAAGACATTAAAAAAAAATAGATGACCTCCTATTCTCAGTTCCAAGGTAGCATTCTTGAATTTTGAACTATACAGGTACAATTGTAAAACAATCCTCTCTCCTTTGCTTTTTCGATGAATTTGATTACAAAATAAATAAATTATAAGGTTCTTATATATTATAAGGTTCTATTTTATAAGATGAAATTGTAATTGTCTTTTGCGCTGCCTACATTTTTACTTAAGGCACTTTATAATGTCATATATTTCCCCCTTATATCCTCAAAAGGAATTGGTTGAAGAAATATAAACCATGCTTCCTTAAAGCTTCCTGGTTTTAATTTAATTAAAACAATTCTGCATTAACGAGGCAACCATTAAAATGACTTTGGATTTCAATTGCAGGTCATATTAATTATTAAAAACGTTTTAAAGTGTTCTCTTAAAATAATTTAAATGACTTTATCATTTTTAGCATTATTAGTTTGTAGTGACAAGTTTAAAACTTCCTGTAATAAAAGGATGAAAAATGATTCTGTTACATTAAGAATAAATAGAACATTTCCTGCTTGCAAATTGAGTCCCTTTTTCTTTTTCTGGTATCTATGTAATTATGAAAGAGGAAAAAGGACTAAATACACAAAAGAAAGCAAAGCCTTTTTTTAAAGTAGAAGATGAAAATTAAAATTCTGTTCTCAATAGCATTCTGTGTTATCAGCATCCTGTATGTACATTGCAGTGGTGGGGTAAAAGACTACAACTATTAGGTTACACAGGAGTGACATGAGTATGTTTGGGGTAAAACCATGCTTAGACTGAGTTTATAGCATACTGCCCAAATTGACTAGTATAGTCTTTACCATTAGCATGGAAGGCTGTATAGATAGGTACTCCTCAATTTACAACCAGTCATTTAACAATAGTTCAAAGTTACAATGGACTTTTAAAAAGATACTTACAACATCCTTAAGGTTATGGCTGCCAGCCCCAGCCCCTGTATTCACATAAACACATTTTGAGTGCTTGACAACCAGTTTACATTTACGACTGGTTGCAGTGTCATACTGTCATGTGACCACAATTTGTCACTTCTTTGCCATTTTCTGGCAGGGTTTGCTGGTTTCTGGCAAAAAAACACCCATTCAAAATAATAGATTATTTAATGACCATGTGATTTGGTTTATGACTGCAGTGACTCACTTTATCATGATTGTAAAAAATATTGAGTCTAATCTTGGGATGCCTTGACTTAAGACTGCAGTGACTTACAACTGCTATTCCAGTCTCCATTATGGTGGTAAGTGAAGGACTACCTATATGTTACGGTATAACTATGGCTGTCTACACTTTTTCTAATTTATTAAAAAATCAATATATGAAATGACATGATAGGCAGCAGAGGTCAATATCAATGTGCCCATCTGAGGACTATCAAGGTGCACTGAAGATAGTTACACTTCTGTAGCAACAAATAGAACTGGAAATGTATAGGCCAGGAAACAGATCTTTCTGAATTATTTTTAATTATTTTAATTATTTAATTAAATAATTTAAAATTATTAATTAAACAATTAAATTATTAATTATTTAAATTAATTATTAATTAAGATTTAGTCAAAAAAGAAAGTTAAAAGTAACAACACAAGAATTGTTTTCAATACTGTTGCATTCAGTATAATATCAGCATGTGCCACTCAGAGCAATGGTGCAGAGCATGAATTAATAAATAAAATTAAAAACAGAAAAATAAGTTGTGTAACTTAAGAAAAAAGGGAAGGATGCATTAGAGCTAAATGAAGATCCTGGGAAGCAAATGAATCCATACAGGGAATTGAATGCTTAGGTTTAATTTTTAATGAAAGGGTTGAAATCTATGAGGAAAAGTATTAACTGGTTTCATTTAGCTCTTGTTGATCCGTATGGCAGTCAGTCTCACTCAGCCCCATTCACCTCACAAAATGGAGAAATAGGAGGTGAGAGCCTTACGTATGCCATTTTAAATTATAAAAAAAATAAAATAAAAATAGGACACCACCCTTACCCTCACCCTCATAATGATGCATGCAGGCTTGGTGACATGTAATGATCCAGTGAATGGTGATCATAAAAGAATCAGAAATAAAGTTGGGGAGGGGGAAATATGGAATCCCTGAATGAATGGGATTTGGGAGAAAATTATTCTGCACAATATGGATGGATGGGAAGAATGAAACAAAAACAGAAAATAACTTACTGAGTTGTTTGGAATCTTCCAAATGATTACTGTTTGGTGAGCATCTATTTAGAAAAAAAAATGTGGTTTTTTTTTCTGAATGCATGATTTACAGCTCTGTGTATTCATATTTACAGTGCAAAAGAATGAATATAATCTCAAACATGGCTTCAAAACGTAATTCTTTGCTAGTGTATGAAAAACAATTGAGAGATTAGTGAAAGTGTAGGATTTCTTCCCAGATGGGAACAAACATAACCTCCAATATAAGATTATACAAAGAATTTCTGGTTTATAGTAGAAAAGATAGGAAAATAGAATTCCAGAAAATGGTGTATATAGTGACTCCTACTTATACTGCAATCAATATTTCAGTTACTGCATTCCATCTTCCATCGACTTTACATGAAGGAAAAGTCTAACTCTCTTCTGGTTGTGATATGGTGGGTTGGGTGAAGGTCCTGTTTCCATCTGTTCCTTGATTTGATCAGTCAGATCAGACTGTTGTCTTCTCAACTATTATAAGATGGATTGACCTCCAGACAGAATGAAAAAAAAGTGAAAGTAAGGAAAAAGAATATGAAAATATACTAAAAATATATTACAGATGGAATGTCTATGGAGATTCTCAGTCATTGTCAGCCCACGTCGTCGGGGTTGTTTCTGGTGGGAACGGAGGTAGACAGAGTATGCAGCTCCACGTTCCTGCCCGGATATCTTGCGTTGTCATCACTTGCCTCCTCCTGCATACAGACAGCAGAATCCTCTTCCTTCAGATGTTCACAGGGCCTCCAGCTGAGGGCAGATAGGACTGCACTTGCATGGATGAGGTGCCGGCTGCTTTAGCCAGTATTAATGGAGGCTTACCAGATCTATCCCAATCGGAACGGCCCTAATGAACCAGGACTAACTGCTCTGACTTACTGGCCGGAGGAAGGCAGCTGGAGCCCTCCAATCAGCACAGGGATTTGGGGTGGAATCTGGGGGAGGAGTAGCGGGGTGAGGCGCGCTAGATTTAAAATGGGAAGGGAAAGCACGATAAGGTTAGAGCTGACAATATTTCACTGTAATTGCACTGGGTGATTGTCGGAGCATGCCGAATTTAGGAAGATAAAACTTTAGAACAACATGCACCCTGTTGTCTGCGATTTATTTTCTTATCCTGATTCGGAACCTGACAGTCATCCTGGTCATAGTTGTCTCAATGGTGCTTTTTTGAAAAGGCAACTGGACTGCTTTTTCCTTGAGGAAGAAGACATTTCGCTTCTTATCCAAGAAGCTTCATAAAATTTATTTATTTATTTATTTGTTTGTTTGTTTGTTTGTTTGTCAAACATGTACAAGTTAGCAAGTATAAGTATGAACATAAACATGAACAAAGGAAGTAAATACAGATAAATGGAGACAGTAAGACAGGGATGGTAGGCACGCTGGTGTGCTTATGCACGCCCCCTTTACGAACCTCTTAGGAATGGAGTGAGGTCCAAGGTAGACAGTTTAAGGTTGAAGCTGTGAGGGTTTGAGGTTGTAACAATGGAGTTGGGCAGAGCATTCCAGGCATTGACCACTCTGTTGCTGAAGTTGTATTTTCTGCAATCGAGTTTGGAGCGGTTTGTATCGATTGTTTGCCCGTGTATTATTGAGGTAGAAGCTGAAGAAGTCATTGATAGGTAAGATGTTGTAGCAGACAATTTTGTGTACAACGCTTAGATATACACAGGTGCGTAGTTCCAGATTGTCCAAGCCCAAAATTTCAAGCCTAGTGGCATAAGCCTACTGTGAGTAGAGGAGTGGAATACTTTTCTCATGAAATACCTCTGGACCCGCTCAATCGTATTAATGTCTGATATACAGTATGGATTCCAGGCAGACAAGCTATATTTGAGAATTGGTCTGGCAAAGATTTTGTATGCCCTAGTTAGCAATACAATGTTACTGGAGAAGAAGCTTCACAAAATTAGCTTAACAATTCTTAATGCATTTTTAGCAATGCTGTTACAGTGAGCTCTAGGGCTTAAATCATTTGAGATGAGTACTCCTAGGTCCTTAATAGAATGAGGGTCTACAAGGTCGTTTTCCGCCCAACTTGTATTTGGTATTTTGATTTTTATTGCCAATGTGTAGGACAGAGCATTTATTATTGTGATTTATATAAAATCTGATGACACTTCTTGAATGAGAAACCACAGAGAAAAAACAGTCCAGTTGCCTTTTGAAAAAGTACCTTTGAGATATTATAGAGGGCCACAGATGCTATGGCATTATGCTAATGAAGCATGAAAAAGGATATTTGCTGGAATGATGTTGTGGAAGAGACTGTGGATTAGAAAAACAAATAAGAGAATGCTTGCTGAAAAACAGGGATGAGATAAAGACACTGAATTATGTGCATCATGTGCATAGAACTAAAAAATATAGTTGCAAGGAATGTAATCAAGAAGGGCAAATGATGGTTAATATTAAAAGAGGCAAGGAAAATACACAGGGATTTTGATGGAAAGAAAAAAAATATTATGGTTAAAAAGAGATTAAGGAACCTTGAGTACTCTGAATGGATTTACAAAATAAATTGATAAAATGATAGAGTTAAAAAATGCTACAAGGAGTATTTCAGAAATTTGCATGAGAATAACAGTGATATGGAAGAGAAATGAATGCTATAAATGTTAGTGTTCAAGAAAAATATATGAAGTCATAAGTGCTGTGAGAATGTTTAAAAATGGCAAGAGTTGTAGATGATATAAATGGAAAAAAATAAAAATATGGATACAGTGCTTATGGAGGGCTGTGCAATTTGTTTAATCTGGTACATCTGTGCCTGGTGATTGGAATATACTTACTGTTCCCCATAAACAAAAGATGAGTAGCAAGAATGAATGCAAAAACAATGTATGAATTAGTCTGTTGAATGTACTGGGAAGATTGGCAAAATTCTGATTGATAGGATACAAGTGACAATGAGCTAGATTTGGCAAAGCAATGAAGCTTTTGTGCCAGGCAGAAATGAACAGGCCAGATTTTTGCTCTTCAGAAGGTTACTGAGATTAATGTAAGAAACTTTATTATACATTTGTTGATTTAGATAAAGCATAAAATTAAAAAGCACGTAAGCTTCAATTATGGAATATTTTATGTGAATACAGTCTGTCATGCCCCTGTCGGAGCCTGAATCTGCAGAGGAGGATGAGCAGGAGCTGGAGGCAACGGAGATCGAGGGGTAAGTTTCGTTGGCTTCAGAGGAATGTGGGGAGGAGCAGGCAGAGGCAGCCCAGGGCCCCTCAGGATTGGGACATCTTGTTAGCAGGGAAGAACGGGGGCATGATGACTGAGAGAGGGCAAGTGGTGGACATGAGGCGCAATGGAGCTCAGGGAATGAGCAAGGAATGCCCTCTCCTGATCCCCAAGCACGAAGAGTGGAGAGAAGGCAGGAACAGTGCAAGCCGACCCAACCATTCAGGAGGAAAGCACCCCACCCCTCTTCACAAGCCACAACTGGGAACTGAGATTTAAGGAGACTGTATGGGGAGGGGTGAAATTTGGGGCATTAAAAGGGAGTTGCAACTTTCAGCTGGCTGTGTGACCTTCCTGCCTTGTCCCAGGTCATCACACAGTCTTAAAATTTGATTGCTGGGCAGTATATGCCAAAGACAAAATAGGCATGATAAGAAATGAAATGCACAAGGAATGGTTTGTCAGTGAGAATGGAATAAGGCAAGGATGTGCTTAGATATATAATATATTTATGTATAAATATGATGGTGATAATCATATGGGAATCCAAATGGACACCTAGTTTTGTATGCAACCGATGTCTTATTATTGGCTGAGAACCCAAATGAGTCACACCAAATGTCAGATGGACTGTATGATGCAACAAGGAACATGTACCAGGAAAAAATGTGTTTGACAGGAAAATGGATTGAATGCTTCCAAGATATGCATAAATGACCATTAACCACAGTAAACTGAATTTGTGATCTTGGCAGAATATTTTCTGAAATATGGATTGTGAAACTTGAAGATGTTCAAAAGCTGGAAAAGTAATGAGCTGTACTGTGCATGTTCTGTTGTGAGGAATTGTTCATTGGAAAACAGAAAAAAAGGTGTATGCTTCTGCCTACTTTGTAATGCTGAATTATAAATGTAGCATAAATCTAAACTGAATACAAAGAGAATGGGGTACTTAAAAAATGAGAAGAGATAGGATTATGGATGACTGTGCACTGAATCAATATAAATATTAAAGTTAAGTACCAGTACAAACAAAGTACATTAAGGCGTTTTGGTCATACAGAGAAAATACAATCAAACTGCAAAGCAAGTGTCAAGGAAGAGTGAATGGGCTAAGAGGAAAAGGAAGACTGAGAAAGTTATATTTGCATGAAGTAGATGAGATATCCAAAAACAAAGGAGAAACTTGGAGAACAAAATATAATATATGAAGCACTGTACAGGTAATTCTTGACCACAACTAAGATCATAATTCCCATTACTAAGCAAGATGGTTGTTAAGAGAGTTGCTTCCACTGTTACCTTTTTTTTGCCATGATTGTTAAGCAAGTCACTGCAGTTGTTAAGTAAATCATGTGGCTGTTAAGCAATTCCGTCTTTCCCCGTTGACTTTGCTTGTTGGAGGCTGCCTTGGAAGGTCGCAAATGATGATCTCTTGATTCCAGAAGGCTGCAACTGTCATACTGCCCAAGTTTTGATCACTTGACTGTGGAGATGCTGCAATGGTCATAAAATGCAAGGACTGATTATAAGTCACATTTTTCTGTGTCATTGTACCTTTGGTGGCTAAAAGAATAGTTGTATGTTGAGGACTATCTTATTTGACATAAATGCAAGGATGGCTTGCAAGGATCAAAAGGAATAGTGAATGGCATAGACTAAATTTAACTACATTTCCTGTCTTATTTCATGTCTTTAATTTCTTTGTCAATTTCAGTTTATATGTAGTCAACGTAGTCATAGAATGTCTTGACGGATCTATAATCTCCTGGCAAATGGCAAATTTCTGGCTATTTTCCTTCAGCACTGCATATTATCTGTGGTGCACATTGTTTTTATATAAGGAAAAAGAGAAGAGGCAAGGGAAGAATTCTTTGTTTTTTAAACTGTGCTAAATCCAGTTGAGGGATTTAATTTTCACCTCAAAAAGATGGGAAATCATGTCACTGATTTTCGATAGGAATAATCAGATGTGGCTCTGAGATCTGAAAAAAGTTAGAGTTGAGTGCAAAATTACATTAACACTGATTTTTATCTTACAGAAACATGTATTTCTAGATTGTTTCATAAATTAAGAGACTGAAAAACCAAATTCATTCTCGAATCTGATTATGAGTAGATTTGTATGATGATCCGCGCGGGGGATTATGGGAGCGAGGGGGCACTCCCATGTGACGCCTCTCCTGCGTGAGCTGCATTGGCTTCCGGTGGTCTTCTGGGTGTGCTTCAAGGTGCTGGTTACCACCTTTAAAGCGCTCCATGGCATAGCACCTGGGTATTTGCAGGACCGCCTTCTGCCGCCGATAGCCTCCCACCGGCCAGTACGCTCCCTCAGAGAGGGACTCCTCAGGGTGCCATCAGCCAGGCAGTGTCAGCTGGTGACCCCCAGGGGGAGGGCCTTCTCTGTGGCAGCTCCTGCCCTCTGGAATGATTTGCCCCCGGAGATACACATGATACCAGATTTCCGGGCTTTTTGCCGTGCCCTAAAAACTTTTCTTTTCCACCAAGCAGGGCAGGCATAACCCTCCCCCACCTTTTGAGATGTTAGATTTTTAATTGTATATGGGTTTTAGTTGGGATGTTTTAAATTTTGGGCCAAAGTTGTGTAATTCTTTTTAAAAAATTTAAATTTTGTATTGGAATGTTTTTTATTTTTGGCTGTGCACTGCCCTGAGTCCAACAGGAGAAGGGCGATATACAAATTTAATAAAAATAAAAAAATAAATGTTATCATTTTTGTAAAAGAAGAAGACGAGGGGGAGGAGGAGGAGGAGGAGGAAGAGATGCTTTTCAGGCATCCAAGATTCACGAGGAAGCATCCACGAAAGCCAGGAAGGTTTGCATCAAACAGGTGTTTCTGACAAACATACCTTCCCCCAGTGTTTGGCTAAACCACCCAATCCCAGGTGTTCTTTGTCAGGAGAGATAGGGCTGCTTCCCCCTGAGCAACCTCACCGACCTTCTCCATGCCTCCCTTTGCTCCAATTTCCGCGCCTGCAGATTGGGTGGGGACAGCAGCTGTTCTTCATTGGAGGCAATCTGTAATCTGTTGTCACTGCTGGCCCTCCACAATTGCTCCTCTCTAGTAGACAGCTCTCATCCAGTTGGTCGGCCGCAACTCCCAATGCCAAATAGGCCTCAACCTCTGGACTATCTGGGCGTTTTGGAGGGGGTGCCATTCCCATAGGTTCCAATTCCAGGTTCCAATTCCTCCTCCTCTTCCAAACTGAGGTCCAACAGGGCCATCACACATGCCCTAATAGCCACTCAAATTCTGAGGCCAGTTATCCAGTCCTACCCAGAGGTGTGTGATAAAGATTCAACAAGAAGGAACTCCATAGATTGGAAGCTATTCTATTGCCTAGAAGCTAGCCTGCAGAATCAATGTTGAGGAGTTAAATGTCTCAGCTGTGTATTGGGTGGAAGCTTAGTGTGGCCAATTTATTGGTGTCACTCCTTCAGAGCATACTCTGAGAATAACTGTTCAAGTCTCAGCTCTGAGATGTTTACCTTGCTGTGCCAACTTTGAACTCTGGATTTGAACTCACTGATTCTCTTGTCTTGTCCATTGGATTTGTTGCTTGTGTATTGGACCCCTGTTCTCTACCTGAGCCAAGCCAAGTAAAAAGAATTCCTTTCTTCTAACAGTTCTGCCTTAGCTTGTGTATCACTCAATTGTGACAGGCATCTGGCTTACTATTTGTTGTCTGACAGTCCGTAGTGCTAACCCAGAAAACCAGCCCGTTATTCAGAGGAAAGTTTACAGATACAATAGGTCTATTTCGTTTCTTTATGGCATACTAAGATAATGCCATATGTACACAGATCTGCCTAACTGATCCTAGGTGTCAAAGGCTACATATAAGTTACTACTCCTGTGTTTTAATATTTGGCATCTTCCTCCTGCTTCTACAAGCTATCCTGCTTCTATAAGCAAATGACTATTTGGCCATATTTGTTGCCATCATGTGACATATCACAATGTTTTTTTCCCTTCATGAAGCTGGGGTGAACATGGCCTGCATATGACAGATCAGGCCTGTGGGCCGCCAGTTTGACACCTCTGCCTTAAGAAGTCCCTGATATATAGTGGCATAATAATCCTCTCTATTTTACATTACAGCACACTAAATCATAATGTAGTTTAGTTGCTTGTGTTTTAGCATAGTTCAGCAACAAAAGAGGCCTTCTAAATGTTGGTTAATTCTTTTCAGTAATCCTAGGAAGCTTGTTAATGATGAGGGATCCTGGAAATTTTAATTAAGCAATTCAGACAGTGTTATTCCTTTACCCTCTTTTGGTTTAGCAGTTTGGATAAACCCAGCCATTGTGGTTTAGTTAGCAGGCAAATATTGGCTCAGTGTAACTTTCCAAGACAGCCACTGTTTCTCTGCCTTTTATTAAAAATGCTGATCAAAATACATATCTTTTTAATAAATACTCGAGCACAAATAATGTATTTTTAATAAAAAGCTGAAAGTGCACATCTTCTGTTAAAATCATCCTTGATTCATCTTATCCTGATTGAGCAAACCCTTCTTTCTCATGTTTACATCCTTTGGCATAGTCTAGGAAAATATCCCAGGAAAACCTCAAAGACAAAAGTCACATTTATTCAGCCGCAAGTAAAAGATATTTGCTTTTCCTATAACCTTTCAGCCCTATTAAAAGATCACTGGCATGCATCCATAACAGAAAGTACTCTTAGAGCTCCAGTCTAGACATTATCTTATCTAAAAGCCTCTTAGATCATTATATATTCAGAGGCATTATCCAAATTTTTGTTGGCTCTTCAGATATATTAGTCTGATTATTTTATTACAGCATCTCATTGATCAGAGAATAAAAATACAAGGACTACCTAATGGCTTCAAACTACAGTGATGTAACCAAGTGTTTCATCTGTGAATCAAAGTGTAAAGAGAACTAGCCATATTTGCTGGGGAGACAACACATTCATTCAAAATAATACCAGGATCTTTATTCAGAAAAATGAAAGCAGGAGATAAAGAAAATATAACTAATTCAAGAATACATGAACTCCATTCATTACATTTCTTATAGCCACGAGACAATCATAAAATGTAAGAATTGAAACAGGTCAATCAAATCTTCCCAGGGTTGCTTCTCAAAGTGAAATGGGCGCAGGGGTGAAATGGTCCCAGTTCGGACTGGATCGCCTAATCCGGTAGCGATGGTGGTGGGTGGTTCGGAGAACCGGTAGAAGAAATCCCTGGCCCCCACCCATGCCCAGCTGAGACGCACGATCATCAGAGGCTTTTTTTTTTACTTTTAAAAGCATTTTTTCTACAAATGCTTTTAAAAGTTTTTTTTAAAAAGCCTCTGATAATTGCATGGCTCAGCTGGGATCGTCAGAGCCTTTTAAAAGCATTTTTTCTACAACCTCGTCGGCAGTAGTGAAATCTAAAATTTGTTACTACCGGTTCTGTGGGTGTGGCTTGGTGGTGGGGGTAATGTGACTGGGTGGGCGTGGCCAATTTTTTTTTTTTTCTTTTAAAACCATTTTTTACATGTAAAACCATGTAAAGGTCAAAAGGCTCTGATGATCCCAGCTCAGTTGCCTGATCGTCAGAGGGTTTTTAAAAAACCCTCTGCCGATCAGGCAACTGAGCTGGGATCGTCAGAGCTTGGATCGTCAGAGACATTTAAAAGAAAAAAATTTTTTCAGTGCTGTTGTAACTTTGAAGAGTCACTAAACGAAGTGTTGTAAATTGAGGACTACCTGTTTTAAGCATTTGGAAACACTCATTGCCTGCCTGTTTTCCTTTTCTTGTGGATAAACAAAAGTATGCTATAGAAACGTCAGATTCATAAAAATATTTTTAAATTAAAAAAAAGAGCTTCAGGTTCTTGAATTGCTTAAAAATCCTTTGAATATATAGTAAATTGATATAAATAATATTTATATAGTAAACTATACTATTAATACTATATAATAGAAAGATAGTCCTTGATTTACGGTGACAATTAGGAGCAGATTTTCCATTGCTAAGCAAAATGGTTCTTAAGTGGGCCATGCCCGATTTTACAACCTTTTTTTATCATGGTTGTTTAAGTGAATCATTACCAGTTGGTAAGTGAATCATGTTGTTGTTAAGCAAATCTGGCTTCCCCCACTGACTTTGCTTGGCTGGCTCAACAGATTGCAAATGGCGATCAGGTGACCCCATGATGCTGCAACTGTCATAAATACATGCCGATTGCCAAGTGCCCAAATTTTGATCACATGACTTTAGGGATGCTGCCACAGTTGTAAATGCGAGGACCAGTTGTAGGTCACTTTTTCAAGTGCTGTTGTAACTCTGAACCGTTACATGCAGTGGTGGGTTCCTCCCGGTTCGGGCCGGTTCTGCCGAGCTAGTTGCGGTGACAATATGACGTCATCAAACCAGTTCTGACCCCCGCCCCCCCTCCCGCCCCCCAATTATTCTTACCTTTTATTTGACCCCACCCCCAATCTATTGTTGCCTCCTGAGTCCCAGCTGATGGGATATAAGGAAAAAAACTGTTTAAACTCTTGCTGCAGGGCTTCAAAGGGCCGCCCTACAGCTGATCAGTGGTAAAAGGCAGTTTGGTGGTAGACTGGAGCCTCCAAAAACAAATGAGTAGACCGGTGCCTGCAAAAATAAATGGGTAGACCACTACAGCTCTGTAAGCAGTTAAAAGCCTGGTAGACCAGTACCTCTGCTAAATTCTAAAGAATTGTCAAATGACCATCAAGCCACGCCCACAAAATAAGCCATGCCCACAGAACCGGTAGTAAAAAAATTTAGAACCCACCCCTGGTTACATGGTAAACAAATGATTATAAGTTGAGGACTACCTGTACTATATACTATACTAATAATACTATACAGTATAGCAGGATATCCAACATTGGCAACTTTAAGACCTGTGGATTTCAACTCCCAGAATTCCCCCAATCAGCCATGTTGATTATAGTTTTATATATATGTTGATTAGAGTTGAATGATTACTTCAGCTTCAACTGCAATAATACACGAGCACACAATAGATACAAACTCAAGATAAACCGCTCCAAACTTGATTGTAGAAAATACAACTTCAGTAACAGAGTAGTCAATGCCTGGAATGCACTACCTGACTCTGTTGTTACATCCCCTAACCCCCATAACTTTAACCTTAAGACTGTCTACTGTTGACCTCTCTCCATTCCTAATAGGTCTGTAAGGGGCGCACCAGCGTGCCTACCATCCCTGTCCTCCTGTCTCCATTTATTCATACCCATTTACTGTGTTTATATTTATGTTTATACTTATACCTGTTATCTTGTACATGTTTGACAAACTAACTAACTAAATAAAATAAATGTTCCATATTCCATATTCCTGACTCCATATTCCAATTCATTGTTACACTGCCATTGGGCAACTTCTATATTCAAACTTGGATTCTTGATGCCCATCTAGCTAAACTTTTGAACCATGAATGTCCAAGCTTTTGGCTTGCCTGGCCACATTGAGTGAAGAGGAATTGTCTTGGGCTGCACATAAAATATATAATATAGTTAATGTATATAAATCACATAATAATGGTTATGATTTTGAGCAACCGCATTACCAGCTGTGTGTAAGGCTGCATGTGGCCCTTGGACTGGGTTAAACACACCTGTTTTAAACCATATTTTGCTCTTTGCTTATGATTATCATTGGAGGGATTCCCCAACTTATATTAGAGTCTTAGAACACTTCTATTGGTGAAGCCAGACTCTTTCTGCAAAGGAGAGGACCAGCAGCAATAAGAAGATTGTTTCCTATGACAAAAAGAAAAGAGCAGTCATTCATTCTTGACTTGACAAAGTGGATCATAATTTTTCAGAAAGTTTCAGCTGTTTCAGACTGCAATAGACCATTTATGTACGACAGCTTTCCTTTATGGAAACACAAATGAGTATAGAACTCCATATCCAGTACCATATGCTGCATTTACACGATGGTTGAAGCTGTATAGGTGAAAATATGCCATAACTAAAGACTGTCTGGCATCCTATCATGTGAACTCTAAGACAAGTCAACATAGGGATGAATCCAACGAGGGCAGGCACCTCTCCCCTCTTCTCATTTAATTCCTTCACCCCCTTCACTTCAATGGGACAGAGAAATGGTTGACAATATCATTGAATATGATGGTTCTCCCAAGAAAGCTGACACTCTCAAAAAGCTAGAAGACATTTCCAATCTTTTTGGGGCAAAAGTTTCTTTTTGACTAAGAAATGGATTGGAGAATTCTAACATAAATATTCATTTCTAAGAACTTTTGAAAATTGCAATGAAACCTACCCTATTTATTCATCAAAACAGTTTAACTAAAGTTATTTAAACTCTCTTTTTTATTAGCAACATGCCTCTCTTCCAATTATTCTTTGCTCCCCAAAGTGAGCTTTTTACAATCATTACAATCAAATATTTTCTTACAATTTTTTTCCTGTTCTGCATCATCAAGCAGCTGTGCTCTCTTAGTAGTGTTCCCTATGTAGCAAATTTCAATAACGCAAAGAATCAGTACACTATTTTAAAAATAATTTAGTCTGTTTTAAATGCTTTGACTATACTGAACAGCCTGAAAAATTGGACGTCATCAAGATGTTGTCAAAAGGATTCCAGTTATCGTTAGGATTAGGATGCATATGCCAGTAGTTTAAATTTGAATTTTGAGTCATCAGGTTTTGTGAATTTCAAATGAACTTTGTGGCCTTTAGGAATCTAAACTACAATTAACATTTGTGTCATCTGTAAGGAAAACTAACAGAAATTAAAGCATTAAAGATCTAAGAAAAGACAGATAAATGATACATTTATTTTATTATTAGATTTTTTTATCCCACCTTCATTCTTTTACACTTATTTATTGTATTATTTATTTTATTATTCATATTTCTATGCCGCCCATTCTCCGAGGACTCTGGGCGGCTTATACCAAAGACAGTATACTAAATAGCATATTGCCCCCAACAATCTGGGTCCTCATATACGTAAGAAAACACACACAATATTGTTTCCTCTTCCTATTTTTTTTCCACAACGACCCTCTGAGGTGGTTAGGCTGAGAGTGCGTGCCTGGGTCAAGGTTACCAAGACGGCTTTCATACCCTAAGGCAGGACTAGATATCTCAGTCTCCTGGTTTCTAGTCTTCCGCCTTAACCTTTAAATCAAGTGTATTTACCATGCAGTTTATCAGTATTTTTTAAATAATTGATTACATTGATTTAACTTCTTGTAAAATAAAACATCTATACTTTTAAGTAAAAGAGCTGTGCACTTCGTACTAGGCTACAGTGTGGTTTGCACATCTATAGTTCAGGATGTTGTATCATTCTAATCCAGTGTTTCTCAACCTTGGAAGCTTGAAGATGGGTGGACTTCAACTTCCAGAATCCCCCAGCCAGCGTTGCTGGCTGGGGGATTCTGGGAGTTGAAGTCCACCCATCTTCAAGCTACCAAGGTTGAGAAACACTGTTCTAATCATTGCAGTTTGGCACCATGACTGATACGATTTTGTAAGTGAACCAAGGGAATTGTACTTTATCCAATGAAAGACAGTGAAACAAGCCATCGTTTAGCACTGTGGTATTCAAACTGCATTCCAGGAAATCCTGTTGGGATTCAACTACCGTTTCTGTTTATGCTCTATGAAATTATTGCAACATTAATTGTAACATTTTCTTCAAATATTTATTAAGGGTACTGATTTTTCAGGTAGAAGGGTTCCTCAGGTATTTCAAATTTGAAGACTATTGGTTTATTTATTTATTTTTATCCCAACTTCATTCTTTTTGTAAATAACTCAAGGTGGCGAATATATCTAATACTCCTTCCTCCTCTTCCAGTCATTTATTTTTTATTTATTTATTTTATTTGTCAAGTACGTATTAGATAATATATATAAATATAAGCATGAATTGAATACATAAAATGAATACAATTAAAGGGACCATTAGGACAGGGACGGTAGGCACGCTGATGCTCTTATGCACGCCCCTTACATGGGGTGAGGTCAACAATAGACAGTCTTAGGTTAAAATTTTGGGGGGTTTGGGATGAAACCAGAGTCAGGTAGTGCATTCCAGGTATTGATCACTCTGTTGTTGAAGTCATATTTTCTGCAATCAAGTTTGGAGCGGTTCACTTTAAGTTTGTATCTATTGTGTGCTCATGTGTTGTTGTGGTTGAAGCTGAAGTAGTCATTGACAGGTAGGACATTGTTATATTATTAGATTTTCATGCCTAAAGTAAGAGCCTTGGTAGTACAGTGGTTTAATGCACCCTGTTATTAACACAGCTGCCTGCAATTTCTGCAGGTTCGAATCTTACCAGGCTCAAGGTTGACTCAGCCTTCCATCCTTTCTAAGGTAGGTTAAATGAGGACCCAGTTTGTGGGGGCAATAAGCTGACTTTGTATAAATATACAAAAGTATGAAGGCTATTGCTTAATGCATTGTAAGCCGCCCTGAGTCTCCGGAGAAGGGCGGCATATAAATCAATTTTTTTAAAAAAATGATGGATGATTTTGGGCCAATAATTCTCTCTCAACCCGTCCTACCCCGTACTTGGTGCATTCAGAAATTATTGTTTTATATAGTAAACTATGAGAACAGGAACGTTCCCTGTTATGTAAATAGGTTTGTTTGGCAGGAAGTTCGAATTAACTGACCCTCAGCTGATTGGCTGACCACTACGGCTGTAAGGTATATAAAGGGAGCTGGCTCCCTGGGTTAGCTGCTGGAGTCTCACCATACAATAAAGAGCTGTTGTCACTGACTACTCTGGCTTGCTGTGTCCTCATTCACCCAACTTAACATTGGTGATGAAGGTGGGATTTTGAGGCCAGAAGCAGAGGAGAGCTGAAGCCACACTTGAGAAAAAGAGCTGAAGCCACGTTCAGAGAGGGGACCGGAGACCGCATCCGAATCCAGCCAGGCGAGCGAGCGGAGCACAGGAGAATCCCGAAACGATGTCTGCCTACACCCCGCCAGTGCCTTTCGACCCCAAGGAAGAGAAGTGGGGATCCTACATGTTCTGGTTCGAGTGCTTCATGGTGGCAAACGACATGCAAGGGCTACCGGATGTTTGAAAGAAGGCCCTGTTCCTGAGCCACTGCGGGCCAAGGGTCTTCGACATAGCCGAAGCATTGTCGGAGCCGAATTCGGTCCACAGCATTTCCTGGTCGACGCTACAGACCCTGCTAAAAGACCACTATGCACCAACGCCATCGAAGTACGTCCAGCGCTATGATTTCCAGCAACGGCTCCAGCAGGAGGGCGAATCAATCAGCGAGTACGTCGCTGCCCTGAGTAAGGCCGCAACCCAGTGTGAGTACCGAGACCTGGATGAGATGGTCCTAGAGCAACTAATTTGCGGAGTGAGGGATAGCCAGCTCCAGAGAAGACTGCTCGCGAGGTAAAAACCTAACCCTACACTTCGCCCTGGACGAGGCAAGAGCGCAGGAATCGTCAGTAAAGGCTGCAGAGAAACTAAAGAGCTCCCACCTAACCAAAACAACGCAGAAGATGGCGCCAGTGCACCAAGAGGCCGTAAGCAGATCCAAGACACACCAAAGCTACAAACCACGTGGCCAAACCTTCCAATCCGAGCCAGCGCCACACCGTAGGCACAACAAAGATGGCGGCAGCCAGAAGGGTGCGAGATTTGAAGATGCTGGGGCCTACACCATACGCATCGCACAGACCTGCACCTCGCCCGGAGAAAAAACCTACACAACGGTCGAAATTGAGGGACGGGAGTGCCAGATGGAGATCGACACGGGATTGCCGATATCCATCATGTCTTGGGAGAACCTAAAGAAAGTCATCCCCAGCGTACACAAGCGACAGCTCCAGCCACAGCAACGCAGACTGAAGGACTACCAAGGGAACCGCATACCCGTCGAAGGAAGAGGCGAGTTCCAAGTACAGTTCGGGGAGTTTACCGAGAAACTGCCCCTCACCATCGTCAGCGACAACCTCCCAAGCCTCCTGGGCATGGACTGGTTCAGAGCCCTAGGCATGGGATTTACCGGAGTAAGGAACGTTCGAAGCACCCTGAAAGAGGACCTGATGCAGGAGTTCCAGGACGTGTTCGACGAAATGCTTGGCAAGTATGTGGGGACCCTGATTTCGTTTAACCTAAATCCCAATATTACACCCATCCGTTTAAAGCCTAGGCGGGTACCGTTCGCCCTGAAGCCCAAAATTGACATTCAACTGGACAAATTAATCAAACAAGGGGTGCTCATTCCAGTCGACCACGCCAAATGGGAGACCCCAATTGTTACACCGGTAAAGCCGGACGGATCAGTGCGCATATGCGCTGATTATAAATGCACAATTAATAAGGCCCTGCAGCAGAGTGCCTATCCAGTGCCCATCGTTCACCATTTATTGCATTCCCTGGGCCCCAGCAAGATCTTCGCAAAACTCGATCTTGCGCAGGCGTACCAGCAACTGCCGGTAGATGGTGCTACCGCAGAGGCACAAACTATCGTAACCCACAGAGGGGCCTTCAAGTGCACCCGCCTGCAATTCGGAGTAAGCGTAGCCCCCGGACTGTTCCAGAGTACCATGGAGCGGCTACTACAGGGAATTCCCCAGGGTGGTGCCCTATTTTGACAATGTGCTCATTACTGCCGACAATGAGCAGCAGCTAAGGGAAAGGCTGAGGGAGGTTCTAAGAAAATTCAGGGACGCGGGACTCAGAGTAAAAAGAAACAAATGCAGCTTTGCAGTCCCCTCAGTCGAGGTCCTAGGGTACAGGGTAGATGGCACCGGCATACACCCCACAGAGAGCAAGATCAGAGCAATCAAGGAAGCACCCACCCCCAAAGACAAGGCAGAGTTACAGGCCTTCCTGGGACTATTAAACTTTTACGCCATTTTCCTTAAAGACAAGGCAACAGTGGCAGAACCCTTACATAGACTGTTAACCAAGAAAGCCATTTAGAAATGGGGGAAGGCTGAAGACAGGGCATTCGCCGGCATTAAAAAACTGCTATCAGCTGAGAGTTTTCTAATCCAGTACAACACAATGCTTCTCCTTGTTCTAGCATGTGACGCGTCCCCATTCGGGGTGGGAGCCGTCCTGAGCCATAGGCTCCCGAATGGCCTAGAGGTGCCCATCGCATACTACTCCCGAACTCTGTCAAGCGCCGAGCGAAATTATAGTCAGCTCGACAAAGAGGCCCTCGCCACCGTCTCGGGAGTAAAGAAATTCCACGAGTACTTATTCGGGAGAGACTTTGAGCTGATCACCGACCATCGACCGCTCCTGGATCTCCTCGCGGGAGATCGGCCAACACCGGCAGCACTATCACCCAGGATGACACGCTGGGCCATTTTCCTCGCAGAATACTCCTATCGCCTGGTACATCGACCAGGGGTGGACATGGGCAACGCGGATGCACTCAGCTGATGCCCACTACCCGACATCCTAGAAGACCCCACACCCGGCATCCCCATCTTGCTGATAGACGTTTTGGACTCCGGGCCCATAACATCAGCCGAGGTTGCGAGAGCCTCAACCAAAGACCACGTGATCCGGACAGTCACAAGTTCGGTCATGAGGGGGTGGCCGGAAAAGATTGAGAGTGGGGAATTTAAACCATTCGCGGGAAAACAGGACGAATTGACAATGCAAGGGGGTTGTTTACTATGGGGCAATCGGGTTGTTATTCCTTTGCGCCTACGGGAAAAAGTTTTAACATTGTTGCATGAGGGGCACCCTGGGATTGTAAGAATGAAGGGGCTAGCCAGGAGCTACGTCTGGTGGCCCAGCATGGATACAGACATTACCGAGTGGGTGGGGAGATGCCAGCCCTGCCAAGAGTCCAGATCAGATCCACCAACGGCACCAGTGAGGGAGTGGGAAAGACCCCAGGGACCCTGGTCCAGAATACACATTGATTTTGCTGGCCCATTTCACGGACAGACCTTCATGGTCATTGTAGATGCATTCTCCAAATGGTTAGAGATCAAGCTAATGAAGGCCACTACCACCGACGCAACAATCAGGGAGTTAAGACAGTTATTCACCACATATGGATTACCGGACATCCTAGTGTCAGATAACGGGCCACAATTCACCGCGACACAATTTGAGGGGTACTTAGCGGGACTAGGGATCAGACATGTCCTGTCGGCCCTGTTTCATCCAGCTAGTAACGGGCAGGCTGAGAGATTTGTGAGGTCAGCAAAGGAGGCCCTTTCACGTTTAAGCCCCGGAGACTGGCAGGAAAGGGTAGACAAGTTTTTATTAGCTCAACACTCCACACCCTGTACAGCCACAGGCCGAAGCCCGGCAGAACTATTAATGGGGCAGAAACTCCGAGGAATACTAGATAGGCTTAATCCCAATTACTCCCCAGAGGTTTTCAAGGGGGGGGAGAGGAAGCTTAGAGAGTTTACCATAGGAACACCGGTACACGCTAGAAACTACAGGGCCCACTCTGGGAGGCCGGGACAATCACAGAAATCACGGGGCCCAAATCATACAGGGTAGACATGGGGGACGGAAGAGTTTGGCGTAGACACATTGACCAACTAAGAAAATGAGTAACCGCAGACACCGACGACAAATTCGACGACCCAATCTCTGACCATGACTGCCAACCAGAAACACAAACTACAAGGCCGAGTAGAGCGGAGGACTTAGCTGAGGATTCTGGTATCCAGCGCCGCCCCATCGAGGTAGTCCAAACCACCGGAGAAGTCGCCGCCCACGAGGAAGTCCCGGAGGCCTCATTGGCGGAGCAGGGAGAAACAGAAAGTCCCTCCGACCTGCTCAACGCCGCCCCTCTGACTGAACTGCGCAGGTCAACTAGGACTCGCACACGCCCTAGTCACCTGAGAGACTTTGTATGTAAATAACACCCCAAGTGACTTCTGGGAGGGGAGGAGTGTTATGTAAATAGGTTTGTTTGGTGGGAAGTTCGAATTAACTGACCCTCAGCTGATTGGCTGACCACTACGGCTGTAAGGTATATAAAGGGAGCTGGCTCCCTGGGTTAGCTGCTGGAGTCTCACCATACAATAAAGAGCTGTTGTCACTGACTACTCTGGCTTGCTGCGTCCTCATTCACCCAACTTAACATTCCCCCTCTTCCAAGATCTGGTCCAGAGGGAAAACTCTGGGCTTCTTCTCTCAAAACATGCTATCTTGATGACCTCTGGAGCCATGGCTTCCCAGTGGCAGGCATCTACCCTATGAAACAACATCCCCCCCCCCGCCTCCAGATTTAGATCCTATCTATTTGGATGGCCCCCAACTCTGTTAGCCTTTTGGCTGATTCCCCAGGCATTTGAGTCAAGAGGTTAGATGTTGTCTCCTGTGGTTGGTGGGTACAAGGAGATGAACTGGATTATTATTTATCCTTGGGTGCTAGGGATTGTATCTTGTGGGTTTTTTGTGGTATTAATTCTTGTGTACCATCCAGAGTCATTTGTGTGAGATAGGTAGCTATATGAATCTAATCCAATCCAAAAAGGTCCATACACAATATATTCACCAATGGTACTGTTGTATTTTATTAGCTTTTTTTTTTACTTTGATTTATATGCCGCCCTTCTCCGGAGACTCAGGGCAGCTTACAATGTGCTCAGCAATAGCCTTCATCCTTTTTGTATATTTATACAAAGTCAGCTTATTGCCCCCACAACTGGGTCCTCAATTTACCTACCTTAGAAAGGATGGAAGGCTGAGTCAACCTTGAGCCTTGGCGAGATTCGAACCTGCAGTAATTGCAGGCAGCTGGTCTTAATAACCAGCTTAATAACAGGGTGCCTTAGACCACTGTACTACCAAGCTTCTTTTTATTTATTTAAAAGATTCCTGTACTGCCTTGCCAGGTAATACCTTTGTAGACATAGTACAGAAATACAGGTAGTCCTTAATTTACAGACACAATTGAGCCCAAAATTTATGTTGCTAAGTGAGAAATTTGTTAAGTGGGTTTTTCCCGATTTTACGACTTTTCTTGCCACAGTTGTTAAGTGAATCACTGAGGTTGTTAAGTTAGTAACACAGTTGTGAATCAAGTGAATCTGGCTTCCCCGTTGACTTTGCTTGTCAGAAGAACACAAAAGGGGATCACATGACCCTGGGACACTGCCAGCGTCATAAATATGAAGCAGTTACCAAGCATCCAAATGTAAACCACATGACCATGGGGGATGCTGTAATGCTCATAAGTGTGAAAAATGGTCATAAATCACTTTTTTCAGTGCCGTTGTAACTTCAAATGGTCACTAAGCGAATTGTCGTAAGTAATTTGTAATCCAGTGGTGGGTTTCAAAATTTTTTACTACCGGTTCTGTGGGCGTGGCTTGGTGGGCATGGCTTGGTGGGTGTGGCAAGAGAAGGATACTCCATTCCCACCCCACTCCAAGGGAAGGTTACTGCAAAATCCCCATTTCCTCCCGATCAGCTGGGATTTGGGAGGCAGAAAATAGATGGTGGCAGGGCCAGTCAGAATTTTTACTACCGGTTCTCTGAACTACTCAAAATTTCCGCTACCGGTTCTCCAGAACTAGTCAGAACCTGCTGAAACCCACCTCTGCTGTAATGACACATTTCACTATATACTGTATAAACACCACATATAACAAAACATATAATAGAATAGTGGTCATAATTGATCTGTCAGCACAGTGAGCTTATGAAGATTTAGCTCAATAAGAACTGTTTTGGAATGCATCTAAACCAGGGGTCGGCAACTAAACACTCAAAGAGCCATTTGGACTTCTTTCCCACAGAAAAGAAAACACCGGGAGCCACAAACCTTCCTGTGCCTGAGTATTTCTTGAGCGGCCACAAAACTAGCATATATAGTTGAATTAAACATTCTGTTTTCTTCTGAAACTTTTCTTTTCTTGGATTTATCCATGGTTGGCCTATCGGGGGTTGAAAAGCTCAATAAATCATGTGCCGGCAGGTGTCGCACATTGGTGGTTATGATGCCTATTTTGAGCAACAGGTAGCTGCAGCAGAGGGATGAAAGAGCCACATGTGGCTCCAGAGCCGCAGGTTGCTGACCCCTGATCTAAACTGTAGGAATGTTAGCACATGCTTTATTTTGAAAGGGAGAATACTCAAATTGGAAAACTACCACCACCACCATCTCATCCAATAGGGAAGTTCCTTGGAGTTAAGCTGATGTATTGGTGACTTCATAAATAGGCCCATGCATTTTTCTTGGGATCAGTACAGAGGTGTTATGATTTTGCTTTCTTATGAACGTGCAACATGCATTTAACATGCAAAATCCACATATTTACAGGTATATACTGTATGATCTCTTATTCCTCCATAACAGGGACACAAATCCAAATTCACAATTTCACTACTATTTTCACTAAGATCAGGATGAACTAATAATACGGTATCACAGGATCTCACTTCTGGATATGCATTACTGAAATGTTTCATAAAGAAGGAATATTTCTTTCAAATTAATAGCAATAGAAAGAAAAGCTAGCAATTTCCCAGGGCTTTCTAAAAGCAGTCCCCAGGGCAAACCCATTCTTTAGAAAAGAAAATGATAAAAAAGCCATCATGAGAAGCAATAACATCTCAAGAGAACAAAGATACACATATTATTTTTTTTAAAAGCCAAGGATTTCTACCCATATAAAGCAAAGCTATTATTGAAATTAAAATATAACTAGTGCAACTATAACAATTGAGCTCTAGAAACAAGTATTGTTAGATAAATTCTTGCCTTGCATTCTAAAACTTTTAATAGTTATATCAACATTCAGTGTTTTATTTTCTTAAACCAATAAATTAGAAAGATTAGCTCTAAAATGTGATATTCCTACATCTAACGAGATTTAATTCACTCAAATGCAACACAAGTTTAAAGCACAGAAATCTTTTGAAATTAGAGGTAAGCACTAATTAACAAATCAACACGGACCTGATTCAAATGTGTAGTAGGGTAAAAGTGTGTGTGTGTGTGTGTGCGCGTGTGTGTACACACGTACACACACACACATCTGCACAACCCTTCAAATCAATTTGAAGGCAATTGTAATATAGAATCAGTCAGATAAAGCTAAGTGCTTCAGATGACAATGAATGAGAAATGAAGGCACACAATTTTGCTTAAAGTTTGGCTGGGCAGGGAGCCATTTTTTTTTCCTTTGTGGTACGCATAATTTGGTTACTATTCTCTCCTTTGTACCCAAAATTGTAGCAGCACAGGATGAATGTTATGTCAGAAGCAATAGCAGCTTGAGAGGAACTGCAGAATAAGTAACATTAAGCAGTTCCTCGATATTGTATTCTTTTAGCCAAGATTTCTGTGATTCAAATCTGCTTTTCCTGGAATGGGGTGGGGGACAGATGGAGGATAAATTGAACAATAGAGGTAGTCCTCAATTTACAGGTCAACATTGAAGTGAATGAAGGGATTTACAACTGGTCCCCAAAGTTACTACCATTGCAGTGACCCCACGGTCATATGATCAAAATTCAGATGCCTGGCAACCCACCCACATTTGAAACCAAGTGCTGCTTCAATTCCCCCCACTTGCCACTCCCCCTCCCCCCCAAATACACCACCTGCACAGCAGCACTCCTCAGCAACAACAGGTGGGGATAAAATAGATGCATTCTCAGCTAGTTGACACCATCTCCAGGCCTCTTCAACCCCAGTGCCACCACTGTCATTGAGAAATGCTCCTCAAGTCCCACAACACAGCCAGCCACCCCCAGCCCGAGCACAAAGCCCCAATTGCCTTTGCTGCCCTGTACTCCACAGGTCCTGCCAAGCCCAGCTGACATTCCACATGAGGCCATCTTCCTCAGGTCTCATGAGAACAGGTGTGCTATATGGAGAATGGCGTGAGCAACCTCAAGGAGGCCTGGCCTGGCCAGAACTATGGGCCAAATGCTCCACTTCAGAAGTGGGAGGAAGATAGTGAAGGTCAGCCACAGCGTGCAGGAAGGCAAGGGATAGTCCGCCTGGGCTTTGTGCCATGCTGTTGGAAGTACCTGGGATGCTGTGGCTTTTATGTCATACTGCTGGGCTAGTGGTGAAATTCAATTTTTTTTACTACCTGTTTTGTGGGTGTGGCTTGGTGGGCGTGGCAGGGGAAGCATACTGCAAAATCTCCATTCCCACCCCACTCCAGGGGAAAGATATTGCAAAGTCTCCATTCCCACCCCATTCTGGGACCAGCCAGAGGTGGTATTTGCCGGTTCTCTGAACTACTCAAAATTTCCACTAACAGTTCTCCGAACTACTAAAAAAATTCCGCTACCGATTCTCCAGAACTTGTCAGAAACTGCTGGATTTCACCCCTGTGCTGGGCCAAGCTGGGGCAGCAGTAACTTCCATGGAGAGTTGCAGCTTCATAGTGCACCGCAGTTCAGGGTTTCTTGCTGCCACAGCCTGCTAAAAAAAACCCTGAGCCACAGCATGACAAGCAGCTTATGATCTTGGAGTTGCTTTGTGCCCTACAAGGCAGGGTGTAGGGCAGCCAAAAGGGAAGAGATGAAGAAAAATAAGATAGTTGAGGGAATTTGAAAATTGGAAAAACTGAGGCTCAGGGATGGGAGGGATCAAGCCCATAATGGCTTGGATTGGGGTGGGCCCTCACCTAAACCTCAAGGTGTTGGTTACCACCTTTAAAGCGCTCCATGGCATAGGACCCGGGTACCTTCGAGACCGTCTTCTGCCACCAATAGCCTGCCACCGACCAGTCCGCTCCCACAGAGAGGGTCTCCTCAGGGTGCCATCGGCCAAGTTATGTCGGTTGGCGACACCCGGGGGAGAGCCTTCTCTGTGGGAGCCCCAGCCCTGTGGAATGAACTGCCCCTGGAAATACGTAAGATCTCCAACCTCCGCGTCTTTCGCTGCGCACTGAGGACCCTGTTGTTCCGCCAGGCCGGGCTATCAAAATAATAGTTTTAAATTGGGGTATTTTAAATTTCTGGGGTTTTAATTGAGCCAAATTATTTAATCATTTTAAATTTTAATTGCTGTTTTATCTTGTGTTTTTAAATAGGCTGTACACCGCCCTGAGTCTTTCGGGAGAAGAGTGGTATAGAAATAAAATTATTATTATTATTATTATTATTATTATTATTATTATTATTATTATTATTATTATTATTAAAGGTTTGCTACAGAATTCGCTTACCAACAGCAATGGGGAATGGTGGGACTGTCATTGTTAAGCAATGTGATTATGTGATATCAAGCCTTATGCTTAGCAATGGAAATTCTCTTCCAAAATATGGTCCTAAATCAAGGGCCACCTGTACAGCCAAAGACTGCTGACTTGTGAACTGTGGAACCCCAGAAATGGCTCGATTTACATAACACATTAAGCTCTGAGAGAGCCAGTTTGGTCTAGCAGTTAAGGCCCCAGACTAGAAAGCAGGAGAACTATGAGTTCAAGTCCCATCTTAGGTATGAAAGCTAACTGGGTAACCTTGAGCTAGTCACTCTGTTTCAGTCCAACCTATCTCACAGAGTTGTTGTTGAGCGGAAACTAAGAAGAGGAAGGTATATTGGGTAGGTTCTCTGCTTGAGTTATTTATAAAAAAATTAAAATAAAGGCAGGATAGAAGTTAAATACAGTAAATACCGTATTTTTCAGAGTATAAGATGCACCAGAGTATAAGACGCACCTACCTTTTTTGGTTGTTGTTTTTTTAAAGTTTTTTTTTTATTTTTTAGACAAACACAGATGCAAACATACAATGTATTTTCTTTGAACAGAGTATTTGGCCGGTTCACAAATTTAAACAGTGTTTAGTCATTTCAATTAAATTTACAATTTCTATATTTCCTTTTTGCCATATTTATTCCTCATCTATTTTTTTAAAAAAAACCAATATTACCCTTCATTCTCATCTCTAATCTTAATCAAATTCAATTTTTCCCTTCTATTCTATATTATACCCCTTCCCATTGTCATCTATTTTTATATCCATCCTCACATTGGTTAATTATTTAATATTACAATTGTTTAATACAAATTCAACATTTTTATATAAATCAATTAGTTATAACTATCTTTTTTGTATATTAATCAATATGAACATGAATATTCCAATTATTTCCATGCAATCCAATTTCTTACAAATCAATTAATTATATTTACCAATAATAATAAACCAAATAATTTTCCCCATATATTCCTCCAAACCACAACTTAACCATTTCTGCTTTCAACACAATATACAATTAATAGTATCTCAATTATTACAATTCCCTAGTTAAATAGAGCTTTTTTTCTTTTGTTGAACTCTCCTCTTTTGTCCTAAATTTCCCATTGTTTGTACCTACCTTTTTTGGTGAGGAAAAAGAAAAAGAAAAAGAAATCTATCTCTGCCTCATTTTGTCACGTTGCAGGAAAGAGCCTGCTTTACTTTCAGTTTCGTTTTTTCAGCATAGCTAGGGAAAAAAAATCTGCTCCACCACTCTTTGAAGCAAGCAAGAGAGCCCTGCGCAAAACAGCTGAGAGCAAATCAGCTGAGAGTCAGGAGGCTGATCTAATCAATTTGTGCTAATTAACCTATGCTGAAGTTGGAAGGGGCTGTTTTTTCTTGCTGTTTGCTTGCAAGAAGGTAACTGCTGCGAGGCACAGGCCAAAGGGTGGGGGCCAGTGGGTGGGCAGGACTACATTCGGTGTTGTAGGAAGTTAGCACCCACCCCTTTCCTAGAGGAATAAAATATTTTTTGGGAAATATTAAAAAGGCAGAATATTATATTTCCCTGGATGAGAAATGGATAAGCACGTTTCGAAGCAGCTCCCATCTTCCTGCCCCCACCCTTTGTCAATGGGCCATTAAGGCCTGGGCCAGTCTATTCTACATAACAAAGATCTACCTCCTTCAGGCAGAGCCATAGTAGGAATTGCCAAAGATCCAACAAAGATAGGATCAGCCCTCCACACAATAGCAGCAGAAACTCACCACGTGACCTGGGAAGCACATGTGACCATCAACCAACAAGGCTAGCTAAGACCCCCATCCCCTGGGAGTCTGACAACCAATCAGGATACTCTTTCGGGGGCCCAGGAAATGTAAAGCCAGAGAGAGCATAAAAACCCGAGGATTTACTGTATCTGCCCTTTTCTGTTCAGGAACTCAAGCCATGTGATCCTGTCCACCATTAAACCCTCTTTCCAAGCAGTCTCCATGTTTCCAGTGACTTTTTCCCCACTTGGAGCAGAACCCAGAAGGATATTTCTTCCAACAGTGTATAAGACGCACCTAAATTTTCACCCCCTTTTGGGAGGTAAAAAGGTGCGTCTTATACTCCGAAAAATACAGTAATCACAATTTATATCACATATACACACACACATATATATATACATACACAGTACATATGTACTATACAGTATATAGTATCACAGTAGTCTCAACATGTAATGATAAAGCCATAAACTAATGTGAGATACATGAACCCCAAAAGTAAGACTACAAATAGTGTATCAGCCTGAATTAGGCAAAGGTCCTCCTGCTTACAGTTTCCCACTACCCATCCAGCAGTAGTCATGAATCCAGGACAACTCTCAAGCAATAGTAGAAGTGCATTACAGTTTCCTGAAATGCAGTTCAAAAATACTAGGCCTGTCATGATTTTAGGGATAGTTTTCCATTCACCATAAGGGAGACCCATGAGGTGAAGATGGCAGTGAAATGACATTATGACTGTTGCAAGTGACCAATAAGACCAAGTCTGATTGGCTTAGGGGTTCATTCCTCACTTACGTTAAATATCAACTTGAACTTCAGACACAGCTCTATTTTTCTTTAATACTGATTGCAAAGCTTTGCAAAAATTATTACTGGCCCATTGCAAGCCTCCCCCCATACAATTCACAAAACAGATGCTATCATCTATTTCATAATCAGAAAGAGGAAAGTAAGTCAGAGGCAACTTTCTGTGTTACCGTTATCCTAGAAGGGGTGATGTCTATTCCATTCTTTTTTGCTTCAGACTTTGTAAAATTTAAACCTACAAAAAAAATCATGTCTACAAAAAAAATCATTATTTTTTCCCTTTGCTTTTGTTAGTTTGTTTTATCCATCACTACTATTTTTCAATATTATAACTTTTATCTGTGGATAGCCAAGTCCTGCCTTGTGGAAAACTAATTACTGAACCACTGAGAGCTTCATAATGTCCTGCATTAAAGTCCTGAGCATCATACATAATGCATAGGAAGCCTTCTCTGCACTCTGATTACAGCACACTGTCATTAAGTGAGCAAATTAAAGATGTGAATAATTCACTGGCTGGGCTTATTGTCAGTGCTGCATTGTGAAATTAGAATTTCTAATAAGTACTGCAATTTTTAACCCAATTAACACAGAGAACATCTTGAGTCTGATTAGTGCAATAAAATTTATTACCTTATTCGTTGGCTGCAAAACAGCCAGGCTAAATACTGTTTTTAATTATCCAGCATTTGGAGCTTCTATTCTAAAGTCATAGTTTAAAAAAAAACACTGTGGTTTTAAACACAATTTCTAATATTTGAACTACAGTCAAAACATACCTTCTATAATACATCCAAATACAGCATTATCTACAGAACAGCATAGCCAACCATTTAAGAAAAGGAGGTTTTGGTACATATGCAGTAAGGCTTGGCATCCAATTTTTGCACTAAACATGATGTCACAAACCCTGCTAACTTGACTGCTTCGTTTTCTTTGAAAAGCTGAGAAGAATCCCTGACGAAGTATTGTTTACAAATCAGGCATTCCTAATGCAAATTAAATACAGGGATCCATGAAGCATATCTAAGGCATCCTTGATGCCGCTTCCTCTTAGCATTAAGGTTGAAAAAGAAAACATTTTCAAACCCAACAAGAACACGGAAAGAGTTTGCTTACCTCTGATCTCTGCCTTCTACGAAGACACCAACCCACACCAACACCTTCTTTCCTACTAAATCCAACTCCAGCACACTGCTCCTTAGCAGACACACTGGATCTGCTGTCTAGAAGAGAATATATCAGCCGGAATGCAGCCTTTCTGTCAATATTTTCTCCCCGCTGGTGTTGTTTTTTTTTTTTTATAATGTCAAAGAGCAACAAAAGTTCAACATATCCATTCCACCGCTGGCTGTTGATATGGATTCTGTTGTCTAGATTCATCATCTAGAGGAACTTTAAAAAGCTGAGTTGGACAAGGGGGTAATAGGAACCACCAACTACAGTTTAGATCTTTAACAGGGCATTTCCTTCCCTCTTCCCGATTATGCCTGAAGCAATTACCTGGAATCTTTGTTTGGGAGATGTTTTGGCTTCGTCATGCAGAAAAGAGAGAGAGAGAGGGAGGGAGGAAGGGAGAGAGAGAGAGAGAGAAGAAAGGTGGAATAAAAAGCAGACCAACCCAAGGTGGGGGGGGGGAGAGAAAAAAGAAGCTGTCAGTGCAGAAAAATCTGCATATGGTAATCAGTTACCCCAGTACAGATTTATTTAACCATGGCAACTTACAAATTGAAAAAGAATAAAGAGAGACAGATTGCCTTACACTCTTAGAGCAAAAGCAGCTACTTAACTGTAAAAAAAAAAGATGGTTTTCTGAGTTGCACAACTTATTTTACTTTCTGTTGTGGAAAGAAGTAATTATTATTATCTAATCATTATTAGAAGAAAAGTTTTCTTCGGTATTATTTGTATCAGTGTGCCAGAAGACAGGATTAGTATTTTGAAAAGTTTCAAGATAGAAGGATTATCAAATAATCACACTCTGCTCACTGGAAATCGGAAACTTTTGGATTGTTCACAGCACAATCCTAAACGAGAGGTACTAAAGGAGTGCAAGCAACAAAAATCTGCTACTTCTCATGTAGCCACCTCTAAGTTAGATATGGGGGAGGAGGGTATTGCTTTCTTCTGATTCTTTTTGAACACTTTTTAAAAACTGTTTAAAATTATTTTTACTCCCCCCAGAAAACAATGGCAAAATGAACAATTGAGAGAATATAAAGAATCCAGGGAATCCATCGATGTAGCAATCTGACTTTAGATTCTCAACAACTTTCTGAAGTACACCATTCCATTTTTGGAAGATGCACTCTGGAACATCTAGGTCATCCAAGCAGTAACAATACCATCAACATCAGTAGAGCTCAAAATATTTTATTGTGCGGGCTAGCTTTCTGCATTGTACTAAAGCATGCTTTATCTAAAGATGGTCTTATTAAATTAAATCAGTGGCCTTGGGCCACACATCATGCTAGAGATCTTCCAATTTTTTAGATTGTGGAGCCAATCAGTTAACACACTCGAATTCCTAGAAGCCATAATGAAGAGAGAAAGCTCTATTGATAGCAAATTGGCTAACTTTGAATGAACTTTCTGTTAAAATGTTAAGAGCCCCATCAAGTTCTCAGAACACAATTTGAAAACACATGCATTTTGCCCCAAATTCAAGATTGTGTTTATAAACCACAATAAACTAAAATCAAATAATCCACGTTAAGGCTTGTAGCAAAGTGCATAAATGCAATCTCTTAACCCATTCAACCTTCCAGAGATGTTATCTGTGTAGGATAATTTGGAGCTTGAAAGTTTACACAATTTTTTACCAGTTTTTCGGGAGAGCTAGCTGCTTCCATCTGCTGATGTGATTATACTGACAAACTGTTCATTTGAAAAAGGAGATTATTTATCTAGATGAAATATGAGACTGAATACTCACATGGCTGGCAAAATAATCCCCATGCTTGTTTACCAGTTAGGTATGCATGAAATGAAGAACTTTAGATGTATGACTGCTCCAAATCTCAACAATGATTGTTGGCTAAGGTTATAGTTTATGCAACATCTGGAGAGCTACCTGTTCCTCACCCCTGGATATAACACTCATCTATAACATCGCATTTTAAAAATTGAAAGGACAGTTACTTGTTGATTGCACACAATACTCTGAAACATTGTTTGGCATTGTTTTAAAACCATGTAGATATTTGGAAGGCCAGCAGTGCATCACTGGCTCTTAAGTGTTGCTTCCAGGTAGCCCTCAAATAAATGGGACCTGGATAATATCTAACTTTTCTATTTTTTCAATAAGATATAGTTTTAATCACATTTGGTATGGAAAAAGAGAAGTAGACGAATTTAAATCTAAAAGACAAAAACACCTTTTTACAACCCAGTATTCCTTTAATTCGGGGTAGAATCAGGGTGACTGGATGGAGCGGAGTGTTTACTGGCCGATGTCCTTCCTGATTCCACGTGTAGTTTGCAGCAGATATTTTTTCTTTGCACCCTAGGATTCCAAAAGGCAAAGGACTCAAGAAAATCAGGTTTGGGTTCAAGAAAGCAGGGATAACCAAAAAAGGTTCAGTGCACTATTTGCTTCAACCTACATGGCCTAATTTGCTATATTCACCATGGGTTTGCACAACCTAATTTTCCTAGTTGGCTTCACACATCCACACTTGAGTCTCAATCATATTTTAGCCTAGTGTATTGTACAGACAGACAGCACTGAAAGCTGTAAACCGTGAGACAATATATAGCTGAAATTAACAGCTGTACTCATACAAGCCAAGCTAAAAGCAAACAAACCTCATTACCTGTTGTTATGTTTTGTCAACTCACTCACTGTATCTGGAATTCAATCACTCCATATCAGGGTGGATTTGATTTAAATCGAGTTGATTTAAATCACAATTTAAATCATGATTTAAATCACTAGTAAAAAGGCTTGATTTAAATCAACTCGATTTAAATCATAATTTTTAAAGAGCAACTGTCATCTCTGCTACTCCTTTGACCCACTGTTGACTCATTGATAGTCCCAGTGTTGCAGAATATACAGCCTCCTGCGACATAATTAAGCTCTATTTCATGCTGAATAAACTAAATTATTTATGTATCTTAAATAGAAAACTATCTTATGATAGATTTTTACCCCAAAAGTTTTTTATTAAAATAAATTCAATACAAATAAAAAAATCCGATTTAAATAAAAAAAATCCGATTTAAATAAAAAAAAAATCCGAGTTAAATCAAAAAAATCTGATTTTTTTGATTTTTTTAAAAAAATCATTGATTTTTATCCACCCTGCTCCATATTCATCAGCAAACGCATGGACTTATGTTGTATGTACAACTGCAGGACTCATGGCCAACTAGGCATCTTTATGTCATAATTTTCTACAGAACAACCACAATTGAGCCCAAAATTTCTGTTGTTAAGTGAGACATTTATTAAATGAATTTTGCCCCATTTTACCTTTCTTGACTCAGTTGTTAAGTAAATCCCTGCAGTTGATAAAATTTGCAACTTGGTTATTAAGTGAATCTGGATTCCCCATTGACCTTTCTTGTCAGAAGTTTGCAAATCACATGACCCCGGGACACAGCAACGGTCATAAATATGAACCAGTTGCCAAGCATCTGAATTTTGATCACATGATCATAGGGATGCTGCACAGGTTATAACTGTGAAAAACAGTCATGTCACTTTTTTCCAGTGCCGTTGTAATCTTGAATGGTCAGTAAATGAACTGTTGTAAGTTGAGGACAACCTGTACTAGGGTCAGCTCAGCATGCATACAGGTCGTCCTCGATTTACAACAGTTCACTTAGTGACCATTCAACGGGACTGAGAAAGTGACTTATGACCATTTTCACACTTATGACCATTGCAGCATACCCATGGTCACGTGATTTGCATTCAAATGCTTGACAACTGGTTCATAGTTATGACGGTTGCGGTGTCCTGGGGTCATGTGATCATATTTTGCTATCTCCTGACAAGCAAACTCAATGGGAAAAACACTTAACAAACCATGTTACTAATTTTAAAACCGCAGCGATTCTCTTAACAAACGCGGCAAGGAAAGTCGTAAAATGGGGCAAAGCCCACTTCAATGATTTCTCACTTAGCAACATAAATACTGGGCTCAACCGCGGTCCTAAGTCGAAGACTGCCTGTAGTCCGAAGCATCAACCCTGCCTATGATTTCCACTTTGAGAGAACAGTGTAAAGCTGGATAAACTTAGCCCCGATCAGAGGTCTTCAAATTTGGCGGCTTTAAGACTTGTGGACTTCAACTCCCAGAATTCTCCAACCAGCTATGCTGGCCGGAGAATTCTGGGAGTTGAAGTCCACAAGTCTTAAAGCTACCAAGTTTGGAGACCACTGGTATAAACGAACGGTGAACTCAACTAACCCAACTGCTGGGATTCACACGTTCTTACCAACTTATCAAACCGGCTGGGATCACAACTGATCACCAGCCGACCGCAATTCTCTCTAGCGTGAAAAGCGAGAAATCCCTTCTTCGTGGAACTCCCGGCATTTACTGATCAGCGGAGGGAAGGAGCCACTCGATTTCAAAAGTAACCCAGCAAGTCACCCGCGACCGCCTCCACTCGGAAACTCCCACAGGCGGAAGACGCCCCCGAAGCGAGAAAAAAAAGGGAAAAAGCTTCTGAATGGAAAGCTCCTCTGTCCAGTGAGAACGTGATACGTCATAATGCCCCCCTCTTCCTCTGAGCACGCGCAGTAGCGCGGTGCCGGTTCCGCGCGGGAATTACGGAGCGGCGGGAGCGGCGGCGGGATATGCTGCTACAATTTATTCCGCGGAAGAAAGTGGGATGGTGGGAAAGGATCGGCGTTGTGCAATCTACACAGCTCACGTTAGCCTGTGAGCAGGTTAGAGGGCGCGCGCTTTTGCCCCAGGTACTTTCGTTTTGCATGCCCGGCTTTTAGAGCGGAGTTTCGGGGATTTGTTCTCCGCCAGCGATTATTTGCAGCTCCGATTCACGTATGCTGTTTTATGGAGTGTGGGGTATGTATTATTTGCCTTTCAATTGTCATGGACTACAAGTTCTGTGGCTCCCGATTCATATGAGGAAAATGACTAGCAGTGACGGGAGTGGGAATCCTGTGCAGCTGTACATGTATATACATACATACAGATACATATATACAGCTATATAGCTGTACAGCTAGTCCTTGACTTATATATACGAAAACACATACATACAGATGCATACAGATGAATATATATACAGCTATATAGCTGTACAGCTAGTCCTTGACTTATATATACGAAAACATACATACAGATGCATACAGATGAATATATATACAGCTATATAGCTGTACAGCTAGTCCTTGACTTTACAACAGTTCATTTAGTGACCATTCAAAGTTAGAATATCACTGACTGAGTGACTGATGACCATTTTTCACACTTATGACCGTTGCAGCATCCCAATGGTCATGTGGTCAAAATTCAGACAGTTGGCAACTGATTCACATTTATGATTATTGTCCCAAAGGTGCTTTTTTTCAAGAGGCAATTGGACTTTCTGGTTTTTCTTTGAAGTCGTTTTTTCACTTTTCATCCAAGAAGCTTCTTCAGCATTGACTCTGTTCCCCACCATCTGGTCAGAGCTGAAGAAGCTTCTTGGATGAGAAGCAAAATGTCTTCAAAGAAAAGTCAGTTCGGTTGCCTCTTGAAAAAGCACCTTTGGGACAACCATGACCTGGATGACTGAGAATCTCCATAGACATTTAATGATGCTTGCAGTGTCCCGGGATCATGTGATCACTTTTTGCGATCTTCTGACAAGCAAAAGCCAATGGGTAAACCAGATTCACTTAACAACTGTGGCAAGAAAGGTTGTAAAATGGCAAAATTTATTTAACAAATGTCTTGCTTAACAACATAAATTTTGAGCTCAGTTGTGATAGTAAGTCGAGGACTACCTGTATACATCAGGTTGGACAAAAGTGTGATAGGTTGTCTCCATCTTTTAGGAAGTCCAACCTGGCAGTTTCCACTTTTCAAAAACCTCAGATTAACAACCAGTCTTTGACTATTATTGATTAAGATTCATCAAAATACGTTTCCTGGGAATTTCTGTATTGAGTAAAGAGTATTTCTTTATAGATATATTGTATAGAATCATGGCTCAAAATATAGGGTCTTTAATCTGAAATTTAGATTAATCTCTGAATATAAACAAGGAGAAAAATTACCTTGCTTTGGACTTCATTTCCATACTTTCTTGCAACAGCTGTGCTGACTGGGAATTTAGTGGTCATTACAGTATTACTGAAAGTCACTCACTATCTAAAGTTACTTAAATGGATTTCATTTTTAACCTAACAGTTTTCTGTTTTCTTAAATAATAAAAGGTTCTCTAATAATAAGTGTTCACTGTTAGCAGTATCAAATTGTGAATTATTTTACAATCTACCCAATTTAAGACATATTTAAATTTAAGGAGATAGTTTTAATAAAATATCTAGAGGTATTTTTTGTTGCTTTTGTTATGGAGCAAAAAGAATTAGCAAAGATATGAATATACTTTTCTGATCAAATATGTATTTTGTTCTGGTACAGAGACACTCAAGTACAAATGTGTGTGACCTGTCAAATAATCATTGTTAGTAGATATAGTAGTAGTCTGGCTCCTGGGCTCTGAACTGACAGCTGAACTGAAATCCTATGTCAGTTAAGGTAGGCAGCTACATCTATGAATCTGAAATTTTTAGTTGTTAAAAGGTACACCCAGCATTTCATATCATAGAGTCACTGCCTGGAAAGATTCCAGAATGAGACCCATTAGTTAAGAGTATATCAGTTTGAAGCCTATGTAAAGATCTTTGTTCTGATTAAAATAAATTGAGAAAGGAAATATGAACAGACACTCGAAACAAAAGCAAGGCTACTCCCACTGTCCCTTATCTTTTTCATGCTGAGATTTCACTTACACTGATGGTGGAAAATCAGCATAAGATGGAACTGGTGGAAAATTTGTCTTTTAATTCCATTTGCAAGTTCACTTAGAATTGCTGTCTCCCTAAAAAATAATGCCATTTCTATATGTACATCCCTAGTGGAAAATATTTATAGGACTATTGTAGGTTGTTCAAATTTACAAAAGCAGAATATAGACAAGTTAGTTATTATTTATGCATGTATTAAAGTAATTTGAGATTTCTGTCAATCAAGAGATTGACAAGAAAGAATAAAAATAGACGGCAAATTTTAAAAATAAATAAGAAATTAATAGGTAACAATCCCAAGAATAGAAGAAAATGTATCGCCAAGATTAAATTTGTAATGAACAAACTTGAGAAAAATGAAATGTCTCTTAGGGACAGAAAAGACAGTCAGGTGGAACCTGACAGAACTAATTGAGAACTTCTCAAGTTGAGGAACCACTGAGGAAGCCTACCTTTTTTATAAATGTTATCATAATCTCTGATAATGGAGATATTCCAGCAGCTCCTCCTCAGAATGTCATATCTACCTCAGTGACATAACATAAATACTGAATTATGGCATTGTAAAGAACTTGCATTTGTTGGACTTGCTGATATAGTTGATACATAACATTAAGGGTTGACGTGTTAAATCATAGTTGATTTAAGGTAAAATTGGCTAGGCTCTAAATTTATTCATTATGGTAGAAAGTCAGGATATAAACTGAATAAAAAATCACACTAATCTCAAAGGACAAACAAAAGCTGCTCAATGGCGTGACAAAATATGTAAACGCTGCGAATTGATGCTCAACTGATTAATTAAAAAGGAAATAAATGCTCATAGTCTCATGGCTATGTAAAAAGAAAAGAAGGAAACACATAAGTGCTCAGCATCAATCTTATAATTATTATGACTGTTGTTTATTTGGTTTTCCCCAGCAAGATGCAGTATGTTGTGCTCTAACCTCCATTACCCAGCTAACTTGATAATTGGTTGTGAATGATGAGATTTCTACTGCAATACATCTGGAAAACAACTGTAAATATTTATCTGCAGCTAGTTTAATGTTATGTTTGAGCTGACACAATGAATTTAGTTGATAGTTTTGGGATTCTGACGTACTCAGATGCTCAGCTGATTTAAAAACTTATTGTGCCTTGACATATTTCTAAGTCCTTGTGGGAAATCTATCACGTTCTACTTTAATAGGTAAGATTTAGTTCTGATAATTCAGAAAAATAAACATGTGGAAAAATGTATTCTGCATGTTTTTATTTTTCCAGAGAGAAGCGTGAACAATGGATGATGACTCCAGCACTCACTCCATGCCTTCTTCTTTTACTGAGAGCTTAGAGGCTGCAATGGAAATAGAAGGACATTACTCCCAAATTCTTTCTTTCTCCTGTGTCTCAGACCTTAAAAGTGAAGGAACAAGCTTTTCTCCTGATTCTTATTTAGCAAGTGGTTCTCTTAAGAGGTATGTAAAACCTAAAATGCTGCTCATGGGACTTTTATTTTGAACATACTATTAGACAAGCTGGATTTTACTAAGAATGTTCCAGTATCATAATTACTTGGAATAGTATTAAAATCCCTGGTGTGTGAGTATGTTCAGAACTGAGAATTTGGAATGTTTAATTAGCTTCTTCTAACAGCTGCTGTGTGCCACTATGATCCCATTAGTGTTTTCGGCTTTTGTTTGAATAGATCTTGGGGATAATTCTTTATATTGCTGTTATGGAATATCTCTACAATATTTCTTCTACTTAGTTTGGGATATATGTTATATAAGGAACATATTTATAATGCTGATTCTATGTCTAGTACTAGTGATTCAGACAATTATAACATTCAGGCCATGAATTAGTTTTCCTGTAGATCAGGGGTGTCAAACTCGATTTCATTGAGGGTCGCATCAGGGTTGTGTTTAACCTCGGGGGGCCGGAGTGGGCGTGGACGGAGTGGGCGTGGCCAGCTTGACATCACTCGTGTCGGGGATACCTGTGGTGGCCCAAGCGCTCTGCCAGTGAAAACAGGCTCCTAAGCTCTGCTTTCATCTGGGACGGCCTCCTGCAACCCTCTGCAAGCAAAACAGAGCTTGGGGGGCCCTTGTGAGCTCTGTTTTCAGCTAGGATAGCCTCCTGCAATCCTCTGCCAGCGAAAATGGAGCACGTGGCCCTCCCGAGCTCCATTTTTGCTGACAGTGACACCGCGGGCCAGTCCTTCACTATTTACAGGGTGGCTCCATGGACCAGATCTAAGCACCCCACGGGCCAGATCCAGCCCCCGGGCCTTGAGTTTAACACCCGTACTGTAGATAATTTATGTGGTTGTTCTGTATATATGCCTCCTGTTGCTTTATAGTGAGATGGGCAGTATATAAATTTAATAATCTCATGATAAGGAGGACAAAGTTCTGTAGCAGCAACACTTTGTATATTGAAATGTAGAATATATATATCATGCCTTAGACCACAGGTGTCAAACTCGTGGCGTCACATTACTGTCACATGATGTATTGCAATGTTTTTTCCCTTTGCGGATCTGGGGTGGGTGTGGCCTATGTGTGATGCATCAGACCCGCGGGCTGCCAGTTTGACACCCCTGCTTAGACAGAGTTCTCTAGACTGAATACCTTTACAGGTAGTCCTTGACTTACAACAGTTCATTTAGTGACTGTTCAAAGTTACAACCACACTGGAAAAAGTGACTTATGACTGTTTTTCATACTTACAATTGTTGCAGCATCCCCATGGACCAATTTCGGACATTTGGCAACTGACTCATATTTATGACAATTGCAATGTCCTGGATTCATGTGATCACCTTTGGAGACCTTCTGATGGACAAAGTCAGTGGGGAAGCCAGATTCACTTAACCACCATGTTCATAACTGCAGTGATTCACTTAACAACTATGGCAAGAAAGGTCCTAAAATGGGGCAAAATTCACTTAACAAATGTTTCACTTAGGAGGCAGAAATATTGGACTCAATTGTGGTCATACGTCAAGAACTACGTGTATACCAGTGATTCTCAAGTAGATCTGTGATGATCCATGAGGTGCTCTTAAGCCTTCTCATGGTCACCGCCAATTAGCTGCTGGAGTTCACTCACTCATTTAGCCTTTGCTTCTTCACATTAGCTGACCATCAGTTCCTTTAGTGTCATATGCCCCTCCAAAGTAATGTCATGCAACTTGCATTTAAATTAAGAGATCCTTCTCTATGGAACTAACAAAGTGGTGGTACTTGATTAGATATTTTTCGTATCAGTATCTGGAAGCCCTGAGACAACGCTGCTAGCAGGAAAGGGGAGGAGAGTACAATATTTTCCCCCTTCCCAACTCATATGTTGTCTTCAGAGGGGTAGGCCAGTTGCTGTTTGTGCTTTTCTGGATTACATGAGTACTTTTATTTGTATTTGTGTACCTTACCAATGTTGGGCTGTTTTTGACTGATTTTTTAAAAACGAATTACTACCGAAAGCTAGTTTATTGAAGTATAGAAGTGATCATGCAATAGCAAGAAATGAGAATTGCAGTAAAATACAGAAAATAACCAAAATGCCTTAAATATAGTTATCAACTGTGCAGTCAGGTGTGCTAGGCTGTAGAATTGTGATCTCCCATAACCAGTCCAGAAAGAATACTGTGAGACATATGACATGATCTAAAAAAATCAAGATTCCCTGAGCTGGAGATCTATTTCCTGAGATCCCTATGCATTTCATGTTAAGAAATTTGATTATACAGTACTGCAAAGCTAATCATTTATGGGGTACATGAAGTAATTCAAGCAGCAAATAAATAGTTACATTTCGATTAGATTTTTTTAATATAGTACGCAGTTTGATTTTAAAGGGCCTTCTAAAATAGAGTGAATACAAAGACATACACCAGGGGGCATATAACAATTATCTTGGTCACCAATGAGCAAGGCTATGATATATTAATTAAATACAAATTGAATAGATGTGTGCAACCTTCCAGTTGGGGCAAATATTGGAATTAGTTGTAAAATGAAGTCCCAGCTTACTTGGAGGGTGCCAGTTAAAGAATGCCTATGGATGTTGCTTAAGGAAACATAAACAATATTAACTTCGTTTCTTAGGAATTTACTGGGCCTGGATCCCTTTCCACTTGATTATGAAAAGGACATTGTGGAATTATTTGATTTTCAATGGGTTACTGAAATTGCTTTAGTTGAATCTTGTACATTTCTCTTTGGATTATTGAGGTATGATATTATTATTTATTTTATTCATTAAACATGAAACTCAGTCAACTGAACATTCAAAAATGCATCACAAATACCATTGACTGGTGCTAGTGGTTGTTGTTGTTATTATTATTATTATTTACTTAATACATTAAACATGAAACTCAGTTAACTGAATATTCAAAAACGCATCACAAATGACTGGTGCTAATGATTGATACGGGTTGCTGCCAGCTTCCTAGGTATCAACCAAGTACTTTCTTAAGATGTAAATGTTCCAAGTAGCATTATTATTATTATTATTATTATTATTATTATTATTCCTATAATATATTGTTGTTTATTATATTGCTCCATATTTCTTAAAACCTACACTATTTTGTTCCGAGTGTTTGTTCTGAGGACTTTCACTAACTATATTATTGGAGTGCATTGTTACTGAACTTTTATTTATTTATTTATTTATTTATTTATTTATTTATTTATTTATTAAATTTATATACCGCCCTATTCCCGAGGGACTCAGGGTGGTGAACAGCGAAAGATAAAAATACATGTAATACAAACGTTAAAAAACCAATTAAAATATACTAAACACTCTGGTCCTAGATAATTCAAGACATCCCAGTTTAAAACAAAATCAAAAGCAATATAAAGGGAAAGTTAGGCCAGGCCGGCCTGCTGAAACAGGAATGTTTTGAGGGCACGGCGGAAAGTGCGCAGATCCGGGATCTTCTGTATCTCTGGGGGGAGCTAGTTCCAGATGGTGGGTGCCCTTACAGAAAAGGCCCTCCCCCTGGGGGCCGCCAGTCGACACTGTTTGGCTGATGGCACCCTGAGAAGCCCCTCTCTATGGGAGCATACTGGGCGGTGAGAGGCTATTGGTGGCAGAAGGCGGTCTCATAAGTACCCCGGTCCTAAGCCATGGAGCGCTCTAAAGGTGGTAACCAAGACCTTGAAGCGCACCCGGAAGACCACCGGGAGCCAGTGCAGCTCGCGCAGGAGGGGAGCCACATGGGAGCGCCATGCTGCTCCCATAACTACCTGCGCGGCCGCATTCTGGACCAGCTGGAGCCTCCGGGTGCTCCTCAAGGGGAGCCCCATGTAGAGAGCATTGCAGTAGTCCAGGCGGGAAGTGACGAGGGCATGAGTGACCGTATTTAACGAGTCCCGATCCAGAAAGGGACACAACTGGCGAATAAGGCGAACCTGATAAAAAGACCTCCCGGCCACAGCCGTCAACTGCTCTTCTAAAGACAGCCGTGTGTCCAAGAGGACGCCTAAGTTGCGAACCCTCTCCGTGGGGGCAATGACTCGTCCCCAATAGTCAGTGATGGCACCAACTGACTATATCGGGACGTCGGAAACCACAGCCACTCGGTCTTGGATGGGTTGAGCCTGAGTCTGTTCCTCCCCATCCAGATCCGTACAGCCTCCAGGCACCGGGACATCACTTCAAGGACATCATTGGGGTGGTCCGGGGTGGAGATGTATAGCTGAGTATCATCAGCATACTGATGATACTTCACCCCGAAACCACGGATGATCTTACCCAGCAGCTTCACATAAATGTTGAACAGAAGGGGCGAGAGAACCGATCCCTGTGGCACCCCACATACAAGGGGCCTCGGGGTCGATCTCTGCCCCCCTGTCAACACGGACTGCGACCGATCAGAGAGAAAGGAGGAGAACCACCGCAACACGGTGCCCCCCACCCCTAGCTCTTCCAATCGGTGCAGCATGATACCATGGTCGATGGTATCAAAAGCCGCTGAGAGGTCTAATAGGACCAGGATAGAGGAGCAACCCCTGTCCTGGGCCCTCCAGAGATCATCTACCAATGCGACCAATGCCGTTTCCGTGCTGTATCCAGGCCTGAAGCCCGACTGGAATGGATCTAGATAAGCCGATTCATCCAAGTACTGAGGAAGCTGTCGCGCTACCACACTCTCAACAACCTTCGCAACGAAGCGAAGGTTGGAGACTGGACAGTAATTAGCCAACACTGCTGGGTCCAGGGAAGGCTTCTTGAGGAGAGGCTTCACCACCGCCTCTTTCAAGGCACCCTCCCGCAAGGAAGTATTTATAATCCCCTGGAGCCAGCCTCGTGTAACCTCCCGAGAGGCCAGCACCAGCCAGGAGGGACACGGGTCCAATAAACATGGAAGTTAAATAAATAATAGAAGTTAAAGCTGTTTATAAAAGAAACTCCTAGTAAAGATTGAAGAATCCATCCTCCTCTGAAAAGATGCTTTACCTAGGCTGGCAAGCTTGTTGGCATGGATGATTTGCAGAGATAAATGTTTTTTAAAACAAAGTCTAATAAGTATAATACATGTGCATATGCGTGTGCTGTATATACAGTATATATGGATATTAGAATTCTTTATTGGCCAAGTGTGATTGGACACACAAGGAATTTGTCTTCGGTGCATAAGCTCTCAGTGTACATAAAAGATATAAGTGATAAATCATGGTCATAGTCATCATAAATACATTCATCATGAATCATATTATGATCATAACATATGGTATGTCTGTGTAGAGATACATGTATGGTTTTAATACAGTATTTGGGTATATACTTTTATTTTCAATAACATCTTTTTCTTTTAATTCTGACAGGCAATTTATATACAAATTAGAAAACCTTGTTCAGTCAAGTTCATCTGACTTTGGTAAATTTTAAAATATTTTTAATTTACATGTGCCTTACAAGAGTTTGTACAGTAAAATTGTGTGTGTGTTTGTGTGTATGTACACAAAGATAAATACTTGGAGCCTATCCAAGACAGTCATACATGTACAGATATATATGGATATACATTTAATATGGTAAGGCAGGGGTCCCCAACCCCTGGTCCACAGACAACCACCGGGATGCGGCCTGTTGAGAACCGGGCCATGCATGTGGCAGGTGAGCACATGAAGCTTCATTTGCGCATGCATGGGATCTAGGTTGCGCACGCAAAACCATCCCATACCGCCACTGCCAGTCCATGGAGCTAGAAAGGTTGGGGACCACTTGCACAGTAATTGTTCTTGTAAGAATTCTTAGACCGTTATGATAAAAAAGTTGGCATCCTATACTGATTCTGGCAATCCAGCAAAATAATCGGATACATATTTATTTTTCACTCAACACTTAAATGTGGGAGACACATTTTGACCCAGGAATTTTGAGTTGTTTTTAAGAAATTATTTTTCTGGATATATTTTTAGTTACACTGTTTTTAGCTTATTATTTGCCACATGTGTGTGAGAGAAAGGTATAATGCCTTAACGTTTCTTCTAGGACAGAAAGAGAGGAAGGAAAGCAAAAGAAATATTATCATCTTGATGCTGTGTGGTGTACATAACAAATTTCACATCCCTATTTTTTTTTAAAAAAACAAAAATCTTAAAAACAGTGCAGTTATCCAAATAATGTAACAGAAAATTTGACAGCTGATTTGGTACTTCATGTTTTCAACATTGGACAATGTGAACAAAATATTAGTCATTTAAATACAATTATACTTTTTGCTTGATAGATAAAGAGGTTGCCAGTTCCTTAAAACGCATAGCATATTCTGAGTGGGCAGCCATAAAGCAGAAGCTCCATAAATGCCTTTAAAGTTATGTACAACATTGATAGGCTCTGAAATGAATATGAGATTAAGAAGCTGTGATGCTCCAGATGTTGCTGAATTAAAATTCCCATTAGTCTCCCACCAATGTGGCTAATAGTGAAAGATAAAGGAAACTGTAGGCAATGGGCTCCTCAATCCTGACACAAAAACTTATTTAAACAGCTCCATCACAACCATCAGATAAAAATTAATGTGTATGTGTAGGTTATATAGTGTTTAAGGAACTGGCCTAGAAACCAGGACATTGTGAGTTCTAGTCCTGCTTGGGGATGAAAAACTGGCTGGGTGACTGAATCAGTAACTCTTTAAGCCCAATTCACCTCAGTTAAATTAAAGTTATTATTGTAACTTTACAATAGAGGAGGAAGGAGGAAAGAGTATTATATATGTTCACCGCCTTGAGCTACTTAAAAAGTAATAAAGGCTGGATGGGTGGGTGGATGGATGGATAGATAGATGGATAGATACATCATCTTTTCCCTTCTGTGCCATCTGGTTGGATAGTAATACTCTCATGCATACCAACTTTCCCATGACCCACCATTGAGGAATTCTGGGCACAGAATGACTGAACTGCACTGTAGTCCAACAAAACTGGATACTGCCAGATTGCGGAAAGGCTAGGTTATTTAACTTTTCATATTTGGCACTAAAACAAGAAAAACAAAAAGGGCATTTCTTTATTGGTTCCCAAAGCCTGGAAGGAAAGGCTTAACCTCAGTGTCTTCTTGTCTCCTAGTTGATGCCTGCTTTGATCCACTTTGTAGGTATTTTTTTTTTAAAAAAAATTGGTTTATATGCCACCCTTCTCCGGAGACTCAGGGTGGCTGACAATGCGCTAAGCAATAGCCTTCATTCTTTTGTATATTTATACAAAGTCAGCTTATTGCCCCCACAACTGGGTCCTCAATTTACCTACCTTAGAAAGGATGGAAGGCTGAGTCAACCTTGAGCCTTGGAGAGATTCGAACCAGCAGAAATTGCAGGCAGCTGGTCTTAATAACCAGCTTAATAACAGGATGCCTTAGACCACTGTACTACCAAGGCTCTTATGTATGTGAAAGGTATGTGAAAATGTGTAAAGAAGCCATTTTCCCTCTGCCTCTGTCTTTTTCAGCTTCTGGCTTATAAAGCTTTTCCAGGAGTTGCACAATGTATAATATGGATTTTAACTGTCTTGCCTTGGGAAAGTGCGTTGCTTAGGTTCAGGCTCCCCACTTTGGCCAAGTTAGGAGTATTGGGGAAAGAAAAAGCAGCCTTGGGCAAGAACAGGGGAGACCAAACTTGAACTCTTTGCACAGAATGTAAAGGGAGCCCAGGGATGATCTGTGAAAATTTCCAGTGATAGGAGTTGTTGCTAAGGATGATTGCCTTGACTGACATCTTCCCCACCCCTCCATGTCCCCAAATTTTTCCTTCTCCCTCAGCACTTAAGAGAAGAGAGATACTCTCTCTTTTTTTTTAACCATTTGTACTCTTGTTTAGGAAAACCTAGACTGGTGGACAATAGTCCAGATATCGTTTCCCTAGGGAAAAACCTCAGCCAGTATGTCTAGGCAGAATGGGATTCACTTCTTTAAGAAGTTCAGAGTGGGTTTCTAGCTTCAGCGCACGAGCCCTTCAAAATATGCAAATTTGTTCACAGCATCCTAAGAGGTCGCAATTCACAGTTTAAAAACCCTAATTGTGTTATGTCGGCTGGCGACACCCACGGGGAGGGCCTTCACTATGGGAGCCCCAGCCCTGTGGAACGAACTGCCCCCCGGAAATACGTAAGATCTCCGACCTCTGGGTGTTTCGTTGTGCACTCAAGATCCTGTTGTTCTGCCAGGCTGGTCTATCAACATAACAATTTTAAATTGGGTTTTAAATTTCTGGGGTTTTAAATCGAGCCGAATTTATTTAATAATTTTAAACTATTTTAACTGATGTTGTCTTGTGTTTTTAATAGGCTGTACATTGCCCTGAGTCCTTCGGGAGAAGGGAGGGTATAGAAATAAAATTATTCTTATTCTTATTCTTCTAATTTATGAATTGGCTTATTCTTGTTAAACTGGTGTAGATGATTCAACTCAGGGAGTGAATTTGGGGATCCCCAATACACAGTTAGGATAATATGTGAGGGTGAAGGTTTGTTCTCCAAGCTTGTGAGGTGGTTTCTGAATATTTTGTTACCAGGCTAGGTAATATCTTCAGTGGAGTTTAGGGGATGTCAATGTTCTTCTGTTTATAAGGGCTTCAGGTGTGGATGTGTCAGGTGAGGATCTTGTAATTGACACACCCATACCTGAAGCCCTTATAAACAGAAGAACATTGATATCCCTTAAATTCCGCTGAAGATGTTACCTATCCTGGTAATGAAAGGTTTGGAAACCAACCCAGAAGCTCAGAGAACAAACCTTCACTCTCGTCTTATACCTGAGCAACAGATATTCACCACTATTGCAATTATAATATGTATTGTTGTTTACCCTTAAGATGAACATCAAGTAAAATTGTGTAGTGCATGAACTCCTTAAGAGTCCATCCTTAATTTCCAATTTATTTCAGGTCAAGCTGCAAACCGTCACTTAGAAGCGCATAATACGAGACAAAAATGTGTTGAGTTCCTGCAATATGTGAAAGTTTTCATCTTCAGGTGAGATGTCAAGCATAAGTCCTGTTTCATCCATTCTTTATATTTTATGTTGTGTGGTACTATGTCTCCATGAATTTTTTCAGGTATCTGGAGCCACATGAAACAGAAGATGAGTTGTTCCATCCATATGAGAAAGAAGAAGCACAACTCCCTTCCTTGATTGTTGAAGAGCTCTATTCTTTGACACTGCATATTGGCCGCCTATATGACCTCCCTGCTTGCATTCTAGAAGGAAATACCATTCTGCCTCAGTCAAAGGTGGTCCAACTTTTTTTTTCCTTTATAAGTAATATTATCAAACATGAGGATCATACAGAAATATAGAGTATATTATTTGTAAATGTTGGGACATTGATGAGAAGCCACAGGGGAATGTGATAAAATATGGCACAAAGTCACCACCATTATCAAGTGATGACATAAGAGATAATATTACTAGGGCTTATCTCTTGGAATAGATATGGAATATCTCTAACTTGTAGGCCAGTTCCCAGGAGGCTTCTCATCTAGCCTGTTGAACTTCATACACAGGTCCTGGTCTTTCTTCCCCGTTAATTCTGAATTTGGGGAAAATTTTGTCTCTAGTATGCACGTGTGTGAGATAGTGTACATTAGGACAGGGGTTTCCAACCTTGGCAAGTTTAAGGCTTGTGGGCTTCAACTCCCAAAGTTCCTCAGCCAGCTTTGCAAAGCTGGTTGAGGAACTCTGGGAGTTGAAGCCACAATTCTTAAACTTGCCAAGGTTGGAGACCCCTGCATTAGGATATCTGCCTTCTAGAATACATGTGTCTTTAGGAATGGGTGGATTGGGGGGGTTAATATCTCTGCTCATTATTTTCATTCAATTCCCAAAGTCCCAATCCAAGTTCAGTTTGCTCTTTGTTTTCTTCTCCTCCACTATTTTAGGAAATTTTTCACAAGTTTCTCTGTGCCTAGTAAGGTGGACAATCCTACTTCCAAAGGACAGTATACTCGACCTGTATAAAAGTACCCAAAGTACTTTGTATCCCCACACTTTCCTGAACTCAGAAGAGTTGAATTGCCCATCATTGTTTTCAAAAACAAGATGGTCTTGTAGTATATTAAACCATTACTACTGGATATATAGGAAATTCAAAATATTCTAGTTTATATGTATGCTGAGATAAAAATGAAAAACATTCCTGGGGGTAAAAAGGAGATAAAAATATACTACATATACAGGGAGTTCTCATTTAGCAACTGCCTTATTTAGTGACTGCAGTTATAATGGTGTTTAAAATGTAATTTTGCAACCAGCATTCGTATTTATGAGCTTCACAGGTCTATAAAGCAAAGGAAACAGAAGTAAGATTGTAAGCATAGTTGAAGTTTCACTTAGGGAAACTTGCTAGTCCTAGTTGTTACTAAATGAGGACTAACCTGTAGTGGTGCTATAATTTTTAAATAACTGGATACCTATTTACACTATTGTAGTAATAACAAGGCCTTATAGTTTTTGTTATTAAAGAATTGTCTTTTCTCTGTTGAGCTCGGTTAAAAGTAACAATATTTGGCATCATTTTAATATTACATGTACCCTACTACATTAATTATCAATCTGTTTCCAATACATGGAAGGGCAGTTCATTTTAAAATCTTTATATGTCACGGTGTAGTCTGCATATATGAATTAAAATATAACATGCAGTATTTTTCTTGGATATTTTTAATGTAGTTATTTCCTCCATCATGGCACTTATTGCATCTGTACATAGACATTCACTGGTCAGTGTTGGAAATCCTCCATCTTCTTGGTGAAAAGATGCAAAGTGAGTCATTTTGTTTATATCTTTTGTGTTATTTGGAAGGATAAATAAAACACATGCAAATAATTGCTAAAGCAATAGTCTTAAGAAGAATTCATATTCTGTAGTCTTCATAAAGAAGTGTATTTAATATTATGAAACGTGCAGATCCCAGCAGTTGTTAGCCAAGGATCTTACCTGATCCAAACTACTCCTGATTTGGTCCTTCCCAGCCTCAAGCCGTGTTAAAATAAGGTATTGCCTTCTTTTCAACTCACTCATCCACCTATGTTATAACTAGACCCAAGTAGTTATTACCAGACACAATCAGTCCTAAACAAACATATTTTATTAGAACAGCTGAGAATTACTTCATTCTCATCTTAGTCCAAATTAAATCCAAAACAAATTCTTCATAAACAGTCTTTCAGCCTTATCACCTTTATCTACTTTGGCACCCTGCCAGAGGCTTTTCTTGGCAAAGTTCAGAAGCAAGAGAAGCCAACAAGAACAAATGTAGCAACGTTGCTTTCCTACAAAGATCCCAAGAGCCATTGCTGCTCTTTTAAGCCTTCTGGGAGGGGCCAATCATCTCCTGGCTTTACTCCCGAGTCGTCCTTTTTGCTTTAGCTGCTCTTGCCTTCTGGCAGCTCTTCGCATGCGTGCACTAGGAACAGGCTCCTCTTGTTCCTCTGCCTCTCTGCTTTCCGCCTTTGGAGGCTCCGGAGTCCGCGCATCGCTCCCAGATGGCCCTGGCCCCATCTCTGCCTCAGACGCAGATCCCTTATCCGGGCCTTCCCCTGACTCCAGGACTGGCCCGTTGTCCTCCCCAGCCTCCTCATTGTCTGACTCCACTGCCAGCTCCATAGGCTGCTGGCAGACCACAACAGCCTACATCTCCCCATCGCTTCCCTTTTGGCCACCTTACACTCCACTGCCTCTGCCACCGCGACCTGGCCAGCACTATCTGCTTTCCAAAACCTCTCCAATAGGCTATGCACAATTTGGACAAGAGGTCATCATGGCCTTGGGAAGAAGCCTGGCACGGTCAGCAGCGCCTAAAGAAAGAGGTTAGTTGTTATTTCAACAGTGGCAGGAAGAAGACAGTGAAGGTTATCTGAGGGTATAAGGGTGGCAGGGCCAGCAGATGTGGGGGGAGATAGGTAGATGGAAGTGCCTGTGGTCATAAATGCTGGAGGGCTGCCAAGTGGCCACATTTTGATTTTTGGAGATGCTGCAACGGCTGTAGGTTTAGGGACTGGGTATAACCACCAATCGTTCAGGGTCCCTGCAAATTTAGTCTGTGAACAAATAGTCATACCTCAAGAATTAACTGTACAATTTTCAATGAGAAAATTAAGCTTTGTTTTAATTAGTGAGTTCTGGCTCTTAACTCAGATTACAGAGTTTGCTCTGCTTTGATTCTTCCTTTTGTGTAGGGCAGGGTGGACAAACACAAGAAAAGTGATGCAATCTACGAAAGGAAGGGGAGAAGTTGTGGGTTGCATTACTGATATCAGGGATCTTCATCCTTGACTCACTCTACATACTGAGATTCTTACATCAATCTTCATATTTTTAAATGTGGTACTTTCATTACCCCTGGGATTTTGGTTGGTAGCTGGCAGATCTATTAAGATTCTTAAACCAGGACTTCATGGTCCAGGTTTTAGCAAGTTGACATTAAAATTAAAAATTTAAATTTTCAGATATAATGGGAAACACTCATTTAAGTATATTACAGTTTGATGAGTTTGTTTACTTTTGCTTGCAAAATTGGGATTTAAAATGCTTGCATTTATTTATTTACAGTTTCAATTTTTACAGCTGTTCATTTGCCTATAGCTCTATTAAAACCTAAGCTTACACAATGGTTGTTAAGACTATTTAGTAACAAATGAATTTTAAGATTCACAGAGGTGCAATAAAAACATTTCCAAGTAATTTACCAAGAAATAAAAGAGAAAGTGAAATATGGAAATAGATTGTGCTTCCTGTTACTTTTTGCTATTTAAGGGAAGAGTTGAAACATGTTTTTAAACAATGGAAGCTAAATAAAACAGAAAAGATCAAATTACCATCTTATGTGGATATCTGGTGATTGGGAAGATCAGTCTTCCTCATCCTGGTGCCTGCCAGAATATGATAAACTTAAGTTCCTGGTATCCTAAATTAGAAAAATGGCAGTGAATTATGGAGATGAAGTCTGATATTATGTTGAAATCCAGACAATATTCTGAAGGAACCAGCTTGAGGATTCCTAAAATAGGTTATTTCTACTTCATTTCTTTTAAGTATAATCTTTTAGTCCTCAAATTATAAATTATAAACAGCCTTAATGAGATTGATTCATCTGTGCAGCACCATTTTTTAAAATCAATGAATAACTCAACTGATTTATATAATTTCACAATTATAATTATATAATTAATTATAATTTCACAGCAAAACTTCACTTATAAATTAATTAAAAGATCAATGCATCTATCCATTTATTATTTGTCCTATTGATTTAAAATCAATAAACACTTACTGTCCTTTTGATTTTGATGGAATTTCTAACTTAATTCTTTACAAATACATTTAGTTTTCATTGTATTTTGAGAGGGTAAAAGGTCCTTACACAAATTGCACACTCAACAGTCTGAATGTTATAGCAGAATTCTAAATTTAACAGTTATCTTTATCTTTATTAATGAAGTTATAAAAATATAAAAATATTTTGAAGGCATGTAAGTGTAATGTGTGCTCACGTGTGATTAGTATTTTTAAAATTATTCATGCAAGTTCTCTTAGAGTATCCAGAAAAATACAATGTTTAGAATTACTCATATTCTAAATACATTGTGGGGTCAAAAATGGCTATTCCGAGAGATCCTGGTTACTCTAGCCAATGAAGCGTAAAGATATACTCAGATTTTTTTCAAAAAACAATTCCTTGATTGACAACTCCATTTTAAAGGGATCAGTGGTAACCAGACATCATTCAGCACTGATGTAGAGTACTGTCAATCTTAGCTGCTGAATGATAGATGAATGCCACTTATTCCTAACTTCTCTATACCTATACTTCCACAAGTTTATTTAATAATTGATAAAAAGGTATGAATCAAGTGACAACAAGGCACCCTATTCACATTTACTCAATATATGTTCTGTGTACTCAGATTACTTTACCTCTAAATATTTGTTCTTGGAGTTGCATAATATAGGGAGAGGGTTTATATTCTGAATTGGGCAGACACTGAAGGTCACACATTATAGTAGGAAAAGTTTGTTCAGATTCACTGTGAGAGCTAATTTAACACATGAAGGCTGAAGAAGATATTTTCAACCTTACATCCATCTTTATTACGTTTTACAATGCTTAATCCTATATTGCTTCCTTTCTACATTATTTAACAATAAGAATTTAGAGTTTGCAATAAAAGCTAGTATGGAGTGCTTTTGGTCTGGGGAGCTGTTTACGTGGCTATGCCTTCTTTCCAAATATTGCTTTAATTCCCCCTTCTAAATTTTAGAGTTTCCTTTCAGTAGTCAGAGAGAAAGGGGACAAAGAGCAGTCTAAGAAACAGCAATGTTGGGGAAATGCAGAACTCAAACCATCTTCAGATATAGCATATTTTTTGGAGTATAAGATGCACTTTTTTCCCTCCTAACAGAGGCTGAAAATTTGGGTGTGTCTTATGCTCTGAATATAGCTTTTTTGAAACTTTTTTTCAGCCCTAACGAGGTGCTAGCAAGTGAAGCGATCTACCTCTCAACTGTGCTTTAGAAGCTTTTTTTCAGTGAAGCAATCTTCCGTGCTTTGCCTGCTCCCTCCGACTCTCAGCTGTGAAGATTTTTTTCAGCCCTAACGAGGCGCTAGCGAGTGAAGCAATCTCCGTGGTTTGCCTGCTTTTCTCATTGCTTCTTTCTCCAAAGATCAGTTGTGCTTTAGAAGCTGTTTTTTATCCCCAAGCAGGGAATTAAAAACCAGCAAACTAATGTGCTGAAGCTGACCTAGCCACATGAATACCTGGTAGGCAGGTATTTTTTTTTTCCTATTTTCCTTCCCAAAAACTAAGCTGCGTCTTATACTCTGGTACATCTTATGCTCCAAAAAATACTGTAATTCTCCTATCTCCCAAGCTCCCTTCCTACCCATGCATACAGTGGTGCTTTCTCAATAATGCTTTTCCCTCTCTTCAGCCCTAACTGAACATTAATAGCCAAAGGCATTCCTGTTCTTTTCCTGTTCCTGAGCAATCTCCAAATGTAAATAGCATTCTCGCAGAGGGCATTTGAAGCATGCACTGATGGAAGAGAAAGTAGAGTAAAGGAATTCCTATGTGTTGCAATAGTAATTTTGGACCCCAAAGTTAATTATGCTTAAAGGAAACTAACGAAGCTACAGAAATGGAATCAGCATTAATGCCATCATGACCAATTTAGTCTGTAAAGCTTCCTGTATAGATAAGTGTGATATGTAATATTTTAAAAAAAACCTTTTCTTGGGAAGCGGGAGGAAATGGTTTGCAATTAAATATTTTGCCCTACAAGTATCTATATCTAAAACAGGATATAAGACTCTGTTACTGAACCAGCACCGGTCATTTTCATCCAGCTGCAAAGATAATGACATCAAACTTTTTATTTCATTTATTTATTTTTATACAGCCTTTTATTATTTTTTAATTAACTCAAGGTGGTGAGCATTCTATTTTTCCCACAACAATGTGAGGTGTATTATAAGTATGTTCACCACCTTGTGAGATGGGTTGGGTTTAGAGAGAGTGACTGGTCTAAGATCACCCACAAATTATACATCAAATGATACAAATGTTGAGATTTTCTGTATGATAAATTTAGAAAATGAATGACTATAGGTTTGGTTTGCAGTTGTTTGTTTTTTGCACTGAAAGCATATTTCTGTTTCTACATTCATTAATTCGATTTTCTCATTTTATTTGTATTTTCTAGGGCAAACCATATATGCTCACAGATTTACAAATTTAACCGGAGAAAATCTAACCAATATCAGTTTGTTCGAAGATCACTGTGGTAATCTCTTATATGATCTGATAAGTTTGTCAGTTAAGAGGTATTCAAAGGTATTGCAATTTTATTCAATATTATGGTAATATTGCCTAAATTTCTGAGACAGTAGAAATGTATCTATTAATAATATATATTAAAACAGTATTTCCAAGATAAATTCATCTTAGTGGTTTTGGTTAGATGCTATTTCTATTAATTCACCTGTGTGAGGTAGTTAAATGAAAATACAGCTTGAGAAATGTCTTTGTCCAGAAATGAAGTCTGTGAACTCTAAAAGTGAGCAATGTCTTTGGCAAATGGAAAACTCCAGATATTCCTGTTTTCCTATGGCCCTAATGCTCTAGAGAGATCAACAGTCTTTAGAATGTGACAGGAAGCAAAAGAGCTGGTTACAAGAATTATTATATCCATTTATCTCCTAATTTTAGTTGTACATTTGTTATAAAATGTGTGGGGAGGGACATGCCATCACGCACATACAAACACACACACACACACACACAATTTTTAGAACTCTACTTTAAAAAAAAAATGAAAAGGTTTGTTTGATAAATCATTCTTAGGCATTGTTTCCTTTCCCTTCCAAAGTTCCCAAGTGCAAAATAAATTATTCAGCTAATTAACTCTAAACTATCAAATAGGTTAGTCTTGAATTGGATAAAGGGCAAATCTATGTGACATGTAAAAAGTAAGTATTTATTTTCCAAATGCAATGCAAAATGGAATGAAACTTTTTAAATCTTAAAAGGGGAGTGGTATTCCGTTGCTATATGTGACTACAGTACCACCTGCTGGTACATCAAGGTATAACTCATTTGATTAAAGATGGCAGACTAAACAATTCAGGAAATATTGCATTGCTTTGGAACAATGTAGTGTTTTTATTCTATCATGTATGGCATTAAACTTGTGCATTTATAGGTTCTATCATAAAAATTAGTGTTGAATAATTTGAAAATATTGGTTTATTTAGCAATAACATAGTTTTATCATACCAGGAATAGAGAGTTTACAAAGCTAATGCTGCAGAAATTTCTTAACTATTTATCCAGTCAATGGCTTTATTTTTTTCTTTTTCATGCTGATACTGTGGGGAGTAGAAAAAGAAGTTGTTTTTTCTGTGTCCCTTTTATTTGAATTATTCTAAAACCCATGATGATTTTCTGCATGATATAGAGTATAACAGGTTTTAACTATAATGTCAACCATTCTGAATGATAGCCCTTAATATCTGACAGGTAACTTTAAATAACCACAGTACTTAAGAACAAGCTCTGTTGAATTCGGCAAACTGGATACTAAGAAAATATAGAGAGGAAAAGGCATAGACTTAGTCTACTAGTTTTAGAAGCATTTTTCCGAAATGTATATGAATATTAAACAAATTTGCTTATGCGTTATTTAATAATGGTCCATGTGGCACTTGAAATTTCAAATATAACCAGATTATTTAAATGTGATTTTTAAGTAGGCCATTCTTCCAAAAATTGTTTTTGAGAATGGAACAGGAAGAAGGAAGTCACCAAAATTATCTTTTCTAAGTGTTAACAGTAGGACAGTTTCAACAATTTTTCACCAATAAAGAAGCGATCAATGTGTATGAATCGTATTGAGATGAACACTCCTTAAATATTTTCTTAGTATTAGCCACATAAATAATTCCTTGTGGTTTTGACAGATCTAGATAAGTCTCTTTCTATTTTTCTCTAACACACACACACACACGTAAGCTCACACCTATCCATTTTCTTCCTTAAAGGGAATAACTTCTGAAAAAATGCAGTAGGCGATGAAATTATAACATCACAAAGATAATGCACAGTCTTTAAATTTGGATTTCAAGCACATGGATACAAAGATGTGGCAGCTTCTTTTTTTAAGAAAGAAAGAGAAAAAAAAGAAAGAAAGAAAGAAAAAGAAAGAAAGAAAGAAAGATAGATAGATAGATAGATAGATTTATACTGTTTGCTGGATGGCTTAATCTTTTTATATTTACACTCAAGTATTTCAGTGATATTTTTCAACTGCTTCCTCCATCTCTGAAGTTTGTTCATGTAGAAATGTCTTCTATCTTCTCTGAGTTAAAATGTTATTTGTTGCAGGTTAGGCTCTCTGAAGCTCTTATTACTCACCACTATACTTGTACCTGTATAAAAGAGCTGTGGGTTCTGCTTATTCATCTGCTTGACCACAGAAATAAAGCATCTCTTACAGAGGTAGGAATTGTTACATTCCCAGCATGAATACATTTCATGAAACAGATTGTGTTGGAAACCTGCAGAAATTCATAGTTTGACAAATATATCAAACGGTTTTATCCACCCATAGGCAAAATTATATCAAAGGTGTTGCTTTTTTCCCCCTGTAAACTTTAAAGAAGTTTATGTTAGTTGACCAGCAGGGTCAAATAATTTTCAGCATGGTATTGCTGGATATTATCAGACCAGGAGTAAGGCAACCATCCATTCAGACTTAGTTGGGGAATCATTAGCACTGTAGTAGCTTAAAGAATCAATAGCACAATAAGCGATTCTTTCCACCACTAAGAATTTATTGTTAAAATTTCTGGTATTTGGCCCTGGGGAGGTCAGTCATAAATTAATACTGCATGTCCAGACAATAGTTATAGCTTCTTCATAGACTCTTATCTTCTCCTGATGTGTGTTGTGGGCTTCACTATTCTAAACTGATTTACATTGTAACTCATAGAACTTCTGCTTTACTAACAGTACATACATTTGGAATGAAGGCGAATATACGTGTCCCAGGATAATGTTGCAGGATCCAATCTGGGTCGGTCATCAGGACCAGAGGAATGGAATGGAATAGAATAATAGAATAGAATAGAATAGAATAGAATAGAATAGAATAGAATAGAATAGAATAGAATAGAATAGAATAGAATAGAATAGAATCTCAGTGAACATACAAGCAATAAGTAATAAATCATGATCATAGTCATAAAAATACATTCATCATCAATCATAAGAGACATCACTTAGTGATAGTCATAGGATACTAAATAAGCAATCAACATAAATCATACTAGGATACTAAATAAACAACATAAATCATAAGATACAAGCAACAGAAGATTGAATAGTCTTCCGAGCTTTCAGATTCATGCTGGAGCCCATAATTTCTTCTCTCTAACAGAGTGTGACCGACCCAGATTGGATCCTACATACATTTGGAAATGGTTATTGATTATATTAAATGGGATGGCAAGGTATTGCATTGTTACATTATTTTATTGTCATTTATTGCTTTTACTTACTTTTGGTGGGTCCATGATCATTACTATAAAGAATAAAAGCAAATGTTGGGTGTATCAATCTAGAATCCTGCTAGAATTGATTTTTTTTAACTGAACAATTTGCCTGAGTATAAGTAATCACAAAACATCACAAAACACAATCTTGGAGAATCCTGAAATCTGTCTTTATTTCCACCAAATAATAGCAAATCATTGCCCACATCTAGTTTGTCCTTCTCTTGATTATACTGAAAATATTCCCTGTCCTTTATATAATCTAAAGATATATAATCTCTTAAACTATATAGTTACAACTTGAAGTTTATATCTAAAATAGCTGGCAAGCACCAGATTGCCTATCCCTACCTTAGTTGCATAATTTGAATTTTAAATATAAAGGTTTCTTCAGAAATTGTTGATTGAGATGTGGCTGAACTTGATTTGATTCTTTTATTTATTCAGGTTTTTTGCCTCTTACAATCAAAAGACTTGATTTTACTCTTTTACTTTGTTACAGTCCTATGTCAAATGGCGCTTTCTCCATAGATTGCCCCCAAAATGGTATACATTTATATTAATGGTATATTTTGATTGCGTTCATGGGAACTCTAAATCATATTAGGTTTACAGTGAAGGTCAAAGAATTAATATACCCTTGTCCAATTCAGAACCTGAGTTCATTAAGAAAAATATATTATCAAAAGTAGAATTACATAGAACAGTGGTGTCAAACTTGATTTCATTGAGGGCTGCATCAGGGTTGTGTTAGGCCTCGGGGGGCCAAGTTGGGGGTGGCCTGGATAGGTGTGGCCGGCTCATCACTCATGTAATCAGATGCCACTTTTGCTAGTATTTTGTTTTGCTAGCACTCTGCCAGTGAAAATGGAGCTCAGGAGGGCTGAGGAGGCTGTCATAGCCGAAAACAGAGCCCAGGAGGGCCACACACAGCCCTCCCGTGGTCTGTTTTTACTGGCAGAGGCACTGCGAGCTGGTACTTTGGTGTTTCCAGGGTGGCCCCCTGGGCCAGATCTAAGCACCCCGCGGGACGGATCTGGCCCACAGGCTTTGAGTTTGACACCCCTGACATAGAAAAACTAATATTTGGCTAACAGTAAATATATATATAAATGAAAGTATATCCAAAGGTATGTTTAAAAGGTTAGCTAAGAAAAAGATCAGATTGTTTTCTATTTCAGCCTTAAAATTTGTCCTGTGTAAGCTGCTATCTGGTGAAGCAAAAAAGCAATAGGAAAAATTCTCAAGAGCTAAGCAGATGGCCAAAGTGTGCAGGTTTCCTTTTAAAAACTATTGGTTTTCTTTACAGTCTTTTTGGAACTGGCTAAATAAAATTCTGAAGAAAGTATTCAAAAAAAACAATGGTACTGATTCAGTATCTGCCTTTGAATCAATTCCATGCAATGATCCACTGAGCTTCAGTTGGTGGATTATAACCCACCTGGCATTACTTTATCATATTGACCGGAATGGATATACAGATGAAAAGGTAAGTTTGTTCTTTTTCTATGGGGAATATTTGTAAGGCGTTTTTAATATTTCCTTAATTTCCCCAAAAGTTTTAATACTTAATGAACAAAATGGCATATACATTTCTTAAATTTTGAGCTTCAGGAATCTTAATCTTAGCCTACCTTTGAGTTAAAAAAAATGCTTTCTATACTCTTTAAAAAGTGAAATGACAGACACCAATTTAATAACAAGACAATATTAACGGTCAAAGGTTACAATGTGCTTTTAATTGTTAAATTCCTGTTATTCTTTAAGCTTACTGAGGGCATATCAATATGAAAAAGAAATTTTATTGTTATGGTTGTTGATTTAGAAGGAATGTACTATAAAGAGAGTAGTCTTGAATCAAGTAGTCTTGAATGTTTTGCACAATTATGTTGTTGAAGGTTGGTGGCTGAATGCAATAAGAGTGGTAGATAAAGAATGTTTCAGAACAAATGGAGGACGGTGCCATGTCCCCCTTCAATGTATTTGTGGAGAAATGTGCAGAGAATGCTTGTGATAATGGAGTGTATGATGGGAAGGTGAACTTCATTTGCCTTTGTATATAAATAAAGCCATATTATTAGCAGAGAAATCAAATGGTTTGCTGTGAGTGTTAGATTATACGATGCATCAAGGAGGATGGATTTGAAAATTAATGTATCAAAGACCAAGGTAGTGGTGCTTGACAGAGAGAAGAGAGTGAACAATTTACAAGTCATATACAAGTAGTGAAAAACTAGTGCAAGTCGATAAATTCACGTATTTGAAAGTGAGAACTTTTTAAGATGGGCCAATGCTAATGGTAGAAGGTCTGAAACAAGAAATGTTTACCAAAAGAAGCAGAAATGGTTCTGGTTTAACAACACGCTGCTGTCCTCTTTCTTTTTTTTTTTTTTTTTATTGCAAAAGTTTTACAATTACATTTTCACCCCCTTTTTCCCCCCCCCCACTACCCCCCCCAAACTTCCCAACCTCCCCAGCCCACCCTAACCCTCCCCTCCCCCCAGACTTCCTAGTATGCTCATGTCAGATAAAAGGAAAAAACCCTCCTTTGTATATAAAACTTGAACCCCTCCCTCCCCCTTACAAATTTTCATCTTCATTACATTAACCTATTTCTATCTTGGTATATCATTTTCAGATAAATTTTCATCCTGATTACCTTAAAAATATTTCTATCATAATGTAACATTTTCTAACAAATTTTCATCCTTAACCTTAAAATATTTCTATCTTAATATAACATTTTCTAACAAATTTTTATCCTCAACCCTAAAATGTTTCTATCTTATATAACATTTTTAAATAAAGGCTATTTGATACTTCCTAGTTTGATATTTATGCTGAACATAATTTATCCACTTCTTCCATTCCCATTCATAAGTCTCTTGAGAACAATCTTTTAAATATGCTGAAATCTTCGCCATCTCCGCAAAACTGGCCATCTTCAAAGTCCATTCCTCAATCGAAGGCAGCGCTTCATTTTTCCAGTATTTACCTATCAACAATCTTGCTGCAGTTATCATGTACAATATCATTTTTGTTTCCCCCAATGTAAAACCCTTAACTATACCCAATAAAAACAGTTGTGGAGAAAATTGAATTTTTCTCTTCAAAACATTCTGCATGACCCACCAAATTTTTACCCAAAAAGCCTTAACTTTCTTACAGGTCCACCAAACATGATAATATGTAGCGTCTAAGCAGTCACATCTCCAACATTTAGGCTGGGCACTAGGGTACATACACGACAATTTTTTTGGATCTAAATGCCATCTATAAAACATTTTATAGAAATTTTCCCGCAGATTCTGCGACTGTGTAAATTTAACATTCTGAACCCAAATTTTTTCCCATGTTTCCAACATCACTGGTTCCTCAAAATTTTGTGCCCACTTAACCATGCAGTCTTTAACTAGTTCAGTTTCTGAATCCCTTTCTAACAAAACATTATAAAGTCTTTTAATATGCATTGGGCCTTTCTCTTTTATATGTCTAACTAATTCTTCCTCATACATCATAATACCAGTTTTTTGGTCCTCTTTCCATCTCAATTGCAGTTGATTATATTGTAACCAAGTTAAATTAATCCCTTCAGCCAACAATGTCTGTAATGTCTTCAGCTGCCATCTGCCCGCATCTGTAAAAAGAACCTCTTTATATAAAAACCCCCCGAGTGACATTATATTTGTATTCCACAAGGTATGACCAAGATCCAGCCATAGCGGTATTTTATAATTCCAGTTGTTTCGGTGCTTCTTCCAAACTCTCAGCAAAGAATCTCTAAGTATATGGCTTTTAAATACTTTATCCACTTTGCTGTCATAAAATAAGTAAGCGTGCCATCCAAATTCCAAATCAAAACTTTCTGCATTCAATATTCCAGTCTTTTTTCCTCCAAACCAATCACTTACTAAAGTCAAAGCTGTTGCATCATAATATAATTGTAGGTTTGGAAGTTTGAGACCTCCCCTTTCTGGGATGTCTTGCATAATTTTCATTTTTACTCTTGGTTTTTTCTCGTTCCAGACAAATTTGTTGATACCAGTTTGCCATGCTTTTAGTTGTTTATCATTTTTGAGCACCGGAATCATTTGAAACAAAAAAAGAAATCTTGGCAAAATGTTCATCTTAACTGCTGCTATTCTTCCAAGTAAAGACAGCTGCAGTTTTTTCCAAATCTCCATATCTTTTTGCACCTCTCGCCACAACGCCTCATAGTTATTTTGAAACAATTTCATATTTGATTCTGCAACCTGAACTCCTAGATATTTTACCTTTGGTACAATCTCAAAACCTGCCCTCCTTTCTAACTCCAGTTTACGATCTTGTGTCATATTTTTAACTACCATCTTAGTTTTTCTCTGATTCAATCTGAAACCTGAAACTTTACCAAAGTCTTGTATAATGTCCTTCATCTGGATTATCGATTCCATTGGCTGTGTTAGGGTAACAACCAGATCGTCTGCAAATGCCTTTATTCTGTAATCCTCTTGCCTTATCATTATACCTTTCAATGTGTTAGAATCCCTTATTGTATTTAACAAGACTTCTAGTGTTAAAATGAACAACAATGGGGACAGTGGACATCCCTGTCTTGTACCTTTTTCAATTTTAAACTCTGTTGTCAAACTTCCATTGATAATGATCTGTGCCTTTTGCTCTTGATAAATTGCTGAGACCGCCTGTATATATTGGTCCCCAAAGTCCATCTTTTTTAATGTCTTTAATAGAAAATTCCAATCCACTCTATCAAAGGCCTTCTCTGCATCCAGAAAGACCAGCACTGCAGGGATCTGTTTATTCTTCTCAAGATATTCCAATAAATCTATTACTTGCCTTACATTGTCCTTCATGTGCCTACCCTCAATAAATCCCGCTTGGTCATCATGAATCACCTTTTGAATTACTGGCATCAGTCTGTTGGCTAATACTTTTGCGTAAATTTTATAATCCGTATTCAAAAGAGATATTGGTCTGTAATTCTCCGGTTTTTTGGGACCTACTTGCTCTTTTGGTATCAAAGAAATATAAGCTGTAGTCCACGATGGAGGTACTTTTCCCCCTTGTTGTATGTTGCAAAATAAGTCTCTGAGTTGTTCCACCATTTCTGCCTGTAAAGTTTTATAATACACTGCTGTCAGACCATCCGTTCCAGGAGCTTTGGCTGTTTTTAATTGTTTTATTGCTGCTATTATCTCCTCCTCTGTTATGGGATAATCCATTCTTTCCTTTTGTTGTTCAGTGATTTTTGTAACTCTTTTATTGTCCAAATATTTTTCTATAAGTCCATTCTGCACCTCCTCTCTGGCATATAGTTTAGTGTAATATTGAAGAAAGGCTTCTTTTATTAAATTCTGTTGAAAAACTTCTTTCCCCCCAATATCAACACTATCAATAGTCCGTATGCTTTGTTTCTTCCTTAATGTGTAAGCCAACCACCTGCCTGGTTTATTAGCATTGCAGAATGTATTATGCTTCGCATATTGTAAGTTTGTTGCAACTTGTTCCGCTATAAGCATTTGGAATTGGTCTTTCAAAAGTTTTATAACACTAAGTATTCTTTCATCTGTTGGGTTTTTAATAAGTAACTGTTCTTTGTCCTTTATTTCTGCTTCCAATTCAAGTCTTTTCTTTTGTCGAATCCGCTTGTGTTTAGAGTTCATATATATAAGCACCCCTCTCATATAAGCTTTGCTTGCGTCCCACACAATTTCCATTGGGGTGCCTTTATTCAAGTTCATTTCAAAAAACTCTTTCAGATGCTTTTTAAGTTCTATTATATTTTTCTCATATCTAAACAAGTTTTCATTTAATCTCCAAGAGCGTCTCTCATTCTTACATGTCTCAATTTCTATCCAGACTGGACTGTGATCAGTCAAAGTTCTTGGCAGAATCTTTGTTCTTTTTGTCCTAACAAGTAAGTCATCAGACAACAAAATAAAATCAATCCTGGAAAAGGATCCAAATATCTTTTAATTCCAGGTCTTCTTTCATATCAAAAAAAGTCTGTGGTAATCTAGTTCTTGATTTTGCCAAAGTCTTTTTATCTAATTTAGAGTCAATTACTCCATTCCAGTCTCCCATAATTAAAATAGATCTATAATCCCATTGAAGTATTTTAGTATGCAGCATTTTATAAAAATAGTCCTGTTGTTGATTAGGAGCATAAATTCCTATCAGAAGAATTTGACTATTAGCAGAAAGTAATTCAATTGCTACAAACCTACCATCTTGATCAGCTTCTATAAGTTTGGCTGTTAATTTTTTGTTTACATAAATAACCACACCATTCTTTTTTTGGTTAGTTGAGGATATAAAATGTGTTCCTAATTTGGAATTTTTCAAATAGTTTTGATCTTGAACTGTAATATGCGTTTCTTGTAAACAAATTATATCATTATTATGTTGTTTTAAATATGCAAATATTTTCTTCCTTTTTTGTGTTGCATTCAACCCATTCACATTCCAAGATAAACATTTAATCATCCTTATTCTCCTTCTGGAGCGAAGCGCAGAACCTTAGGATGTCATCTGAGATCCTCTGTCCTGCTTTTCCCACAGCCCCAGCCTTGTCTTGACTCTCCTGCTGTAACTTTTCTTTAAGTTCCTTGGCTTTTGCTCAAGTTATACGCTGATCCTTAACTTCAGCCGCCCAAGCCAGCTCCGAGATTGGAGAAGGTTCCAGCAAAGGCTCATCCAAAAAGCCTCCTTCAGCACCCTTCAGCTCTGCTAATTCCTGCTTAGATTGTTGTTCTTTAATCTCCAAAACTGTAGATGTGCGTGGGGATGGAGTTCTTTCTTTAAAGATGTCATTATAAAATTGCTCCGCCTTCTCCACAGTATTCAGACGGTGTTTCTCTCCCTTATATCTCAAAATTATGCCAGTTGGGGCGTCCCAACGAAATGGGATTTGATTATTCTGCAGTTCTTTAACAAGAAAACCATACTCTTTTCTAGATTTCAACATCTTAGGTGGGAGCTCCTTGTAAACTGTAATCTTGGATCCACTCACTTGCACAGAGGTGAGAAAAGATTTTTGCAAAATGTCATTTCTTATTGCTCTATCTGTAAAATATATGACCACATCTCTAGGCAATTGTCTTTGTCTGGCCACCCACGAGTTAACTCTATAGATTTTATCTATTTTGCAAAAAACCATCTCAGGTTCAACTTTTAAAATCACAGCTAGGGCTTCAGCACAGATCTGTCTCAAATCTTGTCTCTCCTCTTCTCTAATTCCTCGAAGCCTTATAGCAAATTCCATTGCACGAAATTGCATCATAACAATATCATTCTCAACTCTCTGCATCTTGTCATCAACATCAAAAAATTTATGATAATTATTTTTCATCTTAGCATTAACTTCTAATTTAAATTCATCCACTTTTGTCTCAACTTTCATAATAAATCCTGCCAGACCAGACGCCACATCCGTTATTTTTTTGGTCACCATCTTTTGGCTCTGCTGCATTTCCTGCATGATTTCCTGTTGTGACTTTTGAATTTTTTCATCTATTTTATTTATTTTGTCATCCATGTCTTGAAATTTCTCATCCAAAATATTTGAGATGAATGCTTTTAATTCTCCCATATCCAAATCTTTTTTTTGGGCTTGTGACTGCGTATCCTGCTTACGTGGGGGGGATCCCCCCCCTGTTTTGCCTTCCTGCTTTTTTGAAGCCATCCTGCCACGTAAGCTAGCTTTCTTAAAAAGGGAGGGTCCGCCTCTTCTGCCACCTCCACAATACCTTCTAAAAAAGTCCCCCAGAATTACTCAAAGCAAAGCTATAATGCAGCAAAGACAAGTAAAAGGGAGAGATTCCTCTTATTTCTGTTGCAGCCGGAGCAACTCTGTAACAACTTTTTAACTTTGTAGCAAGACAAGATAACTTCACCAATCCACACCCACTAATTCATTTGCTGAGCGCCATATTTTTTCAATCACTTTCACTCATTCCGAGACTTTCACTTCAGTAAAAAAGTTCAGCAAAGGACTAATACTTGCAGTTCAAAGTTTCAGGGTTCAAGTGGATTACGGATGTTTATTTGAGTTATTTCCTCGCTCTTAAAAGGTTTCCTGAGGTCGGCTTGTTCCGCACAAGCAGAAGACGTCCCACGCCGCCCGGAGTTTCAGCAGGTTGTAAGGGAGCCGCGCCTGCTTCCTCCCCAGAAACAGTTCCCTGGGGGGGTTGCAGGGGCTCTACCTGTGCCCTGCTGCCTCTTCTTCTTCAATCCTAAGGATTTCGAAGATTTCGAGCCGCTTCACAATCAGGAAGCGGCTCTACAAGCGGCGGGGGTGGCAGTGCCAAAAGAAAGCACCGTCGCCGCCGAAGACGAGGAAACCGGAAGTCCTGCTGTCCTCTTTCTTATCTCGAAGTGAGAGGCATGACAGGAGAAATATAAAAGTAAGCTGAATGCAGATGGATTTAAGTGGTAAAATAAGAAGAGCTAAGGTCAAGAATGGATAGATGCTGAATATAGTAAATGTGATTTGAATGCAAAACTGAGAGATCAGTAGAGCTGATGACATCTTGGAAAAAAACACCAAGTACCAAAATTTGAATGGGGTGGAAGCAGGGATGGTTTGAATGGTAGACATTTGTGAAGATATCTAGTGAACTAACTGGACGTAAAGTAATTTTAGCTATGTAAAAATTTTAAACAAAAAAGAAATCCAAAGCCTTTATTTTCTTGAATTTATTTCTTTTCTCTGTTCTGCATCTTATTTCTTACCCCAGAGAAAACAGTATTATAATTATATATGTATTTATATATACGGTATGTTAAGCACTGAGGGTTTGACTTCATTCAGTTGACTTGTAGTTTTTAGATACATATTCTATTTGGGAAATTTTCCACTTGTTATCATTCTTTAAGCATTGTTTTCATTCTATTTGGATTTTTCAGCTGGTCAGGGAAACTGATTAAGCCATACTACAATTTGACTTGGTTTTAGAATGGCATATAACCCCAGCCAATTGTGATTTGTTTAATGAGCTGCTTTTAATAAAAGCATCACTTTGTTTCTGTATGAACCCAGTCTATGAAATCCTAATGTCTGATAAATTATTGCTGTGAATTTACACTGACCTTGAACACCATAATGAAATCCGGGTGCTTAATATTAATAAGTTTTGAAAATTAATAAAAAAAATGGAAACCAAAATTACTAAATAATCAGCCTTACTGAGAACATGCATACTAATTTTTATAGTCTGGTTGCTTCAGCTTGGCTTCTGCAAGCAGTAAAGACTACAGCAACCACTAAATTATCAGAAGTGAAAAGCTCAACATTATGATAAACACAACTCTTGTTTTTTTTTTTTTTAATTTGATTTATATGCCGCCTTTCTCCAGAGACTCAGGGCGGCTTACAATGCGTTAAGCAATAGCATTCATACTTTTTTGTATATTTATACAAAGTCAGCTTATTGCCCCCATAATCTGGGTCCTCATTTTACCTACCTTAGAAAGGATGGAAGGCTGAGTCAACCTTGAGCCTGGTGAGATTTGAACTTGCAGTTATTGCAGGCAGCAGATGTAAGTGGATGTTAATTAGTCTGCTGAGCCACCAGAGCTCTTTTTCTTATTTGTCTTATTCCTTTCATGAAAAACTTGCTTTGTTATTAGTTTCCAAACCTAGCATTGTTCAAAGCAGGCCAGGACTCTGATCCAGCTTTGAGTAGGGATATTCACAGGCTTCTGTCAAAGCAACTAAAGCTCTAAAAGAGGTAGATCTCACAGGGCAATGTCTGTTTAGTTCTGTCCTGCTCTCCCGCCATAGACATCCCTGGATCTTATTATAAGCTTTCCATGACTGATAATTCTGTAGCTTTCTGCTCACCCTTTCAGGTAGAATCAAGTTGTTTTCAGCCAAGTATAACCCAATTGCTTGTTTGGATCAATAATCTAGAACAGTGTTGCCGAACCTTTTCGCCACTGAGTGCGGAAATGGGAGTGCACCCACATACCAGAAACTGGAAGAGCAGCGCACCGGGTGGCTGCTCTTCCGGTTTCCAGTGTTCCCATGTATGTGAAGACCAGCTGACTGGCATGCCAGAATCCAGAAGAACAACAGGCGATAGTTCGCGTGCCTGGAGAGATGGCTCTGCATGCCACTTCTGGCATGCATGCCATAGATTTGCCATCACGGATCTAGAAGTTTGAAGAACTCTAACGTTTTGTGTGATTGGAACAATATTAATAAATCAAAGCCATACATTTTTCTTCTTTCTTAATAAGAATTTCAAATTTCTTGGAGATTACCATTTGGGCAAACATTTTTGAATTTCTCTTCACTGAAAAGCATACAGTAATTGACTTGATTTCTAGATTTGCTTCCTCTTAATAAATAAAAATGGAAAAACGTGGGATTGATTGAAATTGTTAGTGCTAAATATTTTGAAGTGTTATATTGTTTTGTCATAACTAGTCTTAAGATATATACGTTTGCTATTTCTCATTAAATAATAGTTATGTTTAACTATAAGTTAAAGTGATCAAGATATAGAAGAAACATATACTACCAGCCTAAATTGCCTTACCTTTAATTAATTTATGGTAGATCTGCAATTTCCTGTGTCATATTTTAAAATAATTATTTTATATCTTTCAGGTTGTCTGTTTTGGAAATCTATAGTTGAATCTTAAAGATTCAAATTATTAAAAAGAATACTGTGATACCATAACAGACTAGATTTGATACACATACTCACATGATTTCATTTTTAAAAACATTTAAGTATATTTGACATTCATAACTAAACATATATTAAAAACAAATTTAGGAAAGATTGTGCAGCATCAAAAGTATATGACTTGTAGTATTCCATTATATAATTTATTTGGTTTTGGCTTAATGCTTAATAGAGATGTGTTTGCTACCATTTTTTTTAGTCAACCTTGATATATCCATCAATGTTTATGTATATTTAGTGGTCGGATTAAAATTGGAAAGTGTCAAATTTCTCTAACAAAATATCTAGCTTTTTAAAAATTTGTAAAACACAGATCTTAAGTGTTTCTTAACAACCAAAGAATCTGCATTATCATATTCTTAAAGGCTATATTCATAAATTTCAAAAACCAAATAGAATTAGAAATATTACAACTTTTGAACATTGCAGGGGTCAATTTTAATGCTGCTCAGGGCTACCAAATATAGTTCGAATGACTTTGAGCTAAATATTCTTACCTTTGAATAGTTTAAAATATTTTCTAAGATAAGCAAAGAGTGCTTTCCAGCTGAGCAGCTTAGCAACTCAACAAGTGAACCAGAAGAAGAAACTAGATTCTTTTTGCATAGAGTTAAAAAGAAATGTTGCCTATATACTTAAAGTTGCAACTCAAGTTGTATTTTTAAGTAACATAACGAATGCAAAATCATATTTCATGCTATTAGCTCAGAACTACATGTGTGTTTGTTTAGCAGATGGTATCACAAATGTTTTCCTTAGGCAGAAATGACAGATATACTAAGGGGGTGAATATTTTGCAATGCTTTATGAAAACCTATATTTCAAAGGCAAAACACTTTTTATTAAAGATAGAAAATGGTTGTCATTTCCTCACTGTTGGGGATTTTTAGTTCAAGACTTGAAGACCTTTTGAACTGTGTTTATAAACTTGATTTATGTAAATAGACAACCTTAATTCTTTATTCTTCATTGACATAGACCAAATTAGAGAAGGGAGTAATCATTTCTAGATCTTGTCATAGATTTCATTAACATCACTTGTTAATTAAGAATTTCAGGAAAACTAACTTATAACACATGCTGGCTATGATCTTTAGAAAAGTATCTAAATGAATGAACTGCTAGTTGTGATTCATATTAAATCCACTGAAATTAGCTGCATTCTTGATCCTTTAAATAGCATATATATAGCATAGTAGACACATTGAATTTAGAACCTAAAGGATAATTTAAATTATCTATATTTATGCATTCTTCTAGGTAAAAAGTGATATGAAATATTTTATTTTAACAAGAACAAAAGGAATGTGGTCTTTGTGAGGCTCAGAAATTCTAATCAGTACTAAATTAATACTAATTTTTGTACTAATTTAACAACAGGATAGAAAGAATTTTTTTAGGTACTAATTTTAAAAACAGTGAAAAAGAAGATAGCCTTACACTGTTTCACTTACTTGTCTTAAGTCAGGGATATCAAATTCAATTTCATTGAGGCCGCATCAGGGTTGTATTTGAACTTGGGGGGCCAGGGTAGGCTTGGCCAGGGTGGCCATGGCTAGCTCAACGTCACTCATGTCAGGGGCGTTTGTGGCAACCCGAGTGCTCTGCCAGCAAAAACGGGCTCCCAAGCTTCATTTTTGGCAACGATGGTGTCCTGTAACCTTCTGCGAGCGAAAACGGAGCTCGGGAGGGCTGCCTATGGCCCTTGCAAGCTCCGTTTTCACTAACAGAGGCACCATGGGCCAGTCCTTTTTGGTTTCCAGGGCAACCCTGCGGGCCAGATCTAAGCACCCCGCAGACCGGATCTGGCCCCCGGGCCTTGAGTTTGACACCCCTGTCATAGTTATACTCATGAGAAGAAACATGTTGGATGAGTCCCAGGCTTTAGTTGGTCTATCCATCTGTGCCTATTATAATTAACTATGTACATACGGAAAATTCATTAGTCGTAGAGTGTATTTCTCAGTAGCAGGTATTGCCAGTGATACAGGAGAGGCATTATGACTAATACCATTTAACAAACCTTCATGAATTTGTCTGCATATGATCCTCAGTTTATAAATGATTGCTTAATAAACATTCAAGGTTGCAGCCTACCTGCAAAAGGGAATTTAAGACCTGGTTCTGAAGTTCCAGCACTTCTTCCCCCCCCCCTCGTCACATGACTGTGTTTTATGATGGTGTTGGCCAAACCATGCCATAGCGAACAGTGGGTTCACTTAACAACCCCCACAAAGGTCATAAAATCGGTTGTTTTTCTTATAGTAAATTTGATACTTTATTTTTTATACCCTTTATTAAATAGTATTTCTTTCAGAGCTGAAACTTCCACCATTCAGCTTCACTGAGTGATCCAGGTGCTACTTTTATGAAAGAGGGACATCTCCCTATTTTCTTTCTGTAAAACCTGCATATCTTCATACAGCTCTGTCCTTATGTGCTTTTACTCACTTTTTTCCCAGGTCAGCAATGTAACCTCTACATAGTTTATTTAGGCTACAATCCTGTGGATTAACTGACAGATCACTGACTTCAGTACAGGTAGTCCTTCAGTTAGAACAGTTCACTTAAGGACCATTTGAAGTTACAACAACACCGGGGGGGGAAAGTGACTTATGGCCCTTTTTCACACTTGCGACCTTTACAGCATCCCCATGATCACATGATCAAAATTCAGACACTTGGTAATTGACTGATATTTATGATGGTTACAGTATCTTGGGGTCATCTTTTGCAATCTTCTGACAAGTTAATGGAACAGCTAGATTCACTTAACAATCATGTTACTAACTTAACAATTGCAGGGATTCACTTAATTGTGGCAAAAAAAGTTGTAAAATGGGCAAAATTCACTTGTCTTGCTTAGAAACAGAAATTTTGGACTCCACTGTGGTCATAAGTCAGGGACTACCTGTATGAGTTGCTTATGTATAGGTTTCTACAGAATAATTGTTATTAATATTATTTATAAATTAACTCTTTCCAACTATTTTCCGTTTAGAAACCAGTAGAATCCAACTGGCCTTACGTTGAAGATCTGCTGAAACAATCAGTCAACAATCAAGTAAATATTTTAATAATAACTTGCAAGTTTGATGATGGCTACTTCAAAATATAGGGACAAGGGATTTAATGTATCTTATTCATTCAATTGCTTTCTGAAATTAATTTTGTAGCATGATCATTCTAGTTGAACTTCTAAGCTAAGGTTCTACATAGTTTCCTTCTTATTAGAAGAATATTCTCTTAAATGGTTTTTTTTTTTTTTTTTTTGAAGATAAATTGTCAGATAAAGTGCATGATAGAGATAATTATCCTGGACGTGTTACTTGGCTCCTTTGACAAGATATATTCCAAATAAGAACAGGAAGCTTAGAAAATGTATACTGCATCTGAAGGTATCAAGTTGAGAGACGTGATAAGGGAGATAGTCTATTGCATTGAAAATTCAGCTATATCCTCATCACAGCAGGAAGGTGACTTGACTTGCTGAGCAATTTGTCTTACAGGCTTGAATCAAACTCTTACTGATAAGGTTGTAGCTTTTGAGCATTCATTTCATACCTTATCATTTTTCTTTCTGCGGAGCTGTTAATGCAATACTTTGTGGCCCAGAGGTCAGAAGTGACCTCCTTTTAAAAGTACTTTTAAGTATTCTGAACATATTAATGTGGTTTTTGTGTGAATTTGTTCTTGGTTGCATGATATAAAATGGTAAATTAGTATCAACCATTACATAAATAATTTGTTTGAGTTGTTTTGTGTATCTGAAGTCACATAGTCAAGCAAAAGGATTGGTTTTCCTTTTGACTTTAACTAAGTCAGATTATGAATTAAAATTAATGAATTCAAAGTTTAGTCAAGATTCTTTTTACTGAAATATTCCTGTTTAAGGAAGACAATTGTACTGTACTGTACTGTGTTGTTGTTCCAGTTTGTTCCCTTTCCTCATTTCCTCATCCAGCTTCATTTCCTGTAAATAATTCAAAAGGTCTATCAGCCCTCTAAAATAAAGAGGAAGAAAATTGTGTGAGAATTTTAGCACCAATTCAATTTTAGTATGAGCAAAACTCTGCATATTAATGCTTTGCTACCTTATAATTAAAGTGATAGGTGTAGTTTTATATACATATATCATAGTTTCTTTGAATTAAAGATCTTGCTTCTGTGACAATGAACATAAGATTGGTTTATATATATTATTAGGGTTGGAAGAAAAAATATGAATATATAACTATGGTTAGGGAAAAACAACAATTTTAACTGTTTATATGATGAATGAAACTGCTTTTCAAACTCAAATAAGCTCAAAATGTTTTATAATATTTTTCTGTAGTCTTTGGAAAAATATAGGAATGATTATTAAACCCTCCTCTCCCTCATATTTTACTGTAAAATTTGATTTCATAGCATATAGTATTTTACTCTGAAATGTAATTTAGGAAATTTAGTTAGTCTTTCTTCGCTAAAATGGTGATAGAGAGAGTAGCTTTAGTTATTGTATTTTGCTGTGACTGATATTTAAAGAAGAAAAAATGTAGCTACATATTGGAATTGGGTAGAAAGTTTCCCTGGAATTGAACTTATGACAAATAAGCATATGTTTTTAAATGCTGCCCTGGTTTTGGCCTGTTCATGTAAATAATATATGATTGTATATAAAGAAGAAATAATAGTATTTTTTTCTTAAGTTAAGGAAACATTTGTATATTTAAAAAAAAGTTGTGCTTTTATATTAAGCCAAACTTTAAAAAAAGATTTTTCTTTGAACCTACTGTTGTATTTTATAACCATAATTTCTAACTTATCATGATCAGTGGCCTTTGCCAAGGTGGGAAATAATGTTCCTAAATCAATAGGCTGTTTTGCCCTTAAAAATTAATTTCAGTGGGCCAGTTCCAGTACAATTGACCAAGGATTATATTTTATTTCTGTTCTTTAAAAGGCTACATTCCTAGCTGTCTGACAAATGTGTTAATGCAATAGCTCATAGAATGCTGGCATTTAAAGTTACAATAATGAATCACTATAAGTGAACCAAATCTATCATGCTGTTTATGGTAGCTAAAAAGTTAGAATTCTTCCTTTGTTTCCAATGATGGTTCATCCAAGGCATTAGGAAGTATTTTTAGTCCCAAACAATTTTGCTGGAGGATGCTTAGATATAGCCTAACCATGAATTAAACTTCAAATTATCTTTTAAGTATACCATATTTTTATAACTATATGATTCAAAAAAATATACATGGAGATTAGTTGATAATACTAGATAAATGATTGTACCATCATTTCTCAGATTGCTTTTTCTATTTTGCGTGTTGTTTTAACAGAATTTCCTTTTAAGCCAGAAATAATAGTTATAAAACAAAGTACTTAAATGTGAATCCTTCTGATTTGACTTGTGGTCACGATATAAAATAGAAACCTTGATAAATTAAACAAAAAACTAATAATATCTTAATTTTTTTGTCTGCTAGGCTGGAATTTTAGAAGAACAATTACGGATGCATCTTCAGTGTTGCTTGACATTAAGCCACATCTGGGATGTAAATCTCACTATTGTCACTATAGTTTGGGAACATTACAGCAAAAATCTGGTAAGTAAATATCTTTTTTAAAAAATCTAACTGAGGTTTTTATTTAAAAAAAAGTAATCCAGTGCTTTTTGTTAAGTGGTAGGATTACTAATTTTTACATTATTTATTTTATTCCAACAACAATACAAGTTCACAATATTTGAAATACTTTAGCTTAAATGGTTACATCTTATTATTATATAGCAAATAATCATTCCAGATTCTGTAAAACAAATGATCGTTTTTATGTATTCATTTAATGTACAATGCACTGTACCACAGAAATCATTTCAGATCAATAATATGGTATTTTTAAATGACATTATATTTTCAATAAATATAATAAATAAATACACATTCAGAAGGAAGGGGTGGACCAATTTCCCAAAGATATGAAATTTTTCTGCTGTTGTGGCGATGAGAAGAAAGGAGCAGCAGATCTCCAATTAGTATTCATTAGTTGATTTATGATCTAAAGCTAGAGAGCTCTTTACTTCTTCAGTTATTAGACATCTGATTGGTTATGATAAAATAACTTATGGAAGAAAGGTGAAAGCATGTACCATGTTATGAAACTTTTTTTTTTTTTTTTTTTTTGCAGAACAACCCCTTTACCATTCCTTGGTTTGGTCTTAAAGGTCTTGCAAATATTAGCAAGACACCCTTGTCTATGTATGAGTTGATAAAGAGTTACTGCAATGACATACATAAACCTGACATGTATATATCCTGCAACAGTTTCCAATTTTTTCTTCGCATTTTGGCACAAATAATGAAGAAAGCAGGCAAGATTAATGGTGTTCATCCATGGAAGCAGATCAAAGGAAGGTATTTATAAATAAATATTTATTTATTTATTCATTCATTCATTCTGCCCATCTCCCTTATAAGGTGATTCTGAGCAGCTTAATAGTTTTTCACCTAGGATTTTTTGTCCATCATGTCCTTTTTATTTGTGGATACTTTTTGTCTTATCTTGGAAGCATCCTTCTTTTAAGATTTATATTCAGAAAGTATTCTGAAATATTCATAAAATAAAGGGTTGCAGAAAAATCAGATTTTATTTTAATATTAAAAATATATGTAATTAACAGGAATTCGTGACGTTTCTATTTTTTTTTTCATTTTCAGATGAATATGTGATTCATGCTGACAGTCATATTTATTTGAAGTAGATTATTTGAGTTAGAGCAGTGAGTCAGTAGTAAGATGATCCTTTCTTATATATTAGCTTTCAGAAACCCCAGTATTTTTCCCCCCAAATTATCCCTTGAAGAGAAGTTATATTCACACATCAATGAAAACACTTTGTATGCTAAGAATTCCAGTCACAGAAGGCATTTCGTGTAATTTTTTGTAATTTCTTCCTATTGACTTCCACATGCTATAATCCACTCTTGGTGATCCAGACACTTTTCAGAAGTTTATGGAGCTGCAATATGGAAAAGGGTCAATAGAAACCACCATGTTTTTTGCTTTATGGTTGTTTCCTCATGATGCATTCAGTCTTAAATGTGCTGCTCAGATCCAGGTAAAAGTGTAGATCAAAGTTTTCCAAAATGCTGCTCTAAAGATTTGTTTGGATTATTCCTTCATTTTTAGACCCAACAGATGATGGGAAATTTTAGTCAAACTGCTCCTAACAGGACTGGATTGTATAAAACTACCATAAATTTTATCAGTGTATAAAAGTTCAGTGTAAAGCAGGAAAAAAACTTCAATTGATGATGCATGAGGAAAAACTTTAGTTGATAATAATGTTTTACTAGATTTGTTCAAATCAATTTTCACTTTCTCCCCGAAGGACATCACATATGTATTATTTCATGTATTAGCTTCTGTTTGATGAAAGGTAGATAGTAGTAAAACTTTTTTTTCAAACCTCAACAGTGCCTCTTTCTCATGTGACATTTGTGATTTACATTAGCTCCATCACACTTGTCAGGCACATCTTACAGTTTCCTACTCTGTGAAGGTTTTTCCCCCCTTATTCTGAATGTACTGGTATAAACAAAGTGGAACGTTGAAGAAGAAATATGCATGCAGTAATACATTTTTAGTAGAAAGGCATTCATTCAACATCACTCATTTTTTATCAAAGAATTCTTTGGAACTGAGACTAGCTGGAGTCATCAATTCAAAGAACAATTGATTAGGAGTTGGTTAGAAGATGGGCAGGTATATAAATGCTTTAAATAAATAAATGAATGAAATAAATAGATTCAAAACAAATGTTAAGGAAAAAAATTGTGGGGGTTTTCTTTTATAATACAGAATTTATTCGAAATTCCACCAGAAAAGAATGTGTGAACTAACGGAAGTTGGACTTCAAAATTTCTTGTACCTTTTCCTGGTGTTGGCGGTCTTAGCAGAGACAGAAGATGTTGCTAGCCGCATGATGGAACTTCTGCGCTTCCTCAGTCCCACTTCTACCAGTGTTACTCAGAAAGCTCTTATCTGGAAAGGCTACTTTGCCTTCATCTTAACCTACATTGACAAGAGCATGGACATCAGAGTGCTTGCTGAGCCACTTTCAGCAGCTTTCTGTGAAAAGGCAAAAGAATTCTTAGTCGCAAGAAACGACCTCGTGCAGAAACAAAACCTTTGGATGCTACTTTCCACATATGTTGATGGAGTCCAAGAAGTTTTTGAAAGCAGCTTATATCTGAACCTTTCTGAAGAAAAGCTGATGAGTGATGGGTTTAGTATGTTGTTGCCAGGTTGCCGAGGAGCTGAACTCACCGCAGTGTTAAACTTCCTGCAAGCTGTTTTGTTCAGGCTGAGGTGAGAATTTTTTTATGTCAGTTTTCTGAAGTTCCTTTTTTATTAATTTCAACACAGCTTCTGGGTAATGTATGTGGTGTACTATTTATGCATTTATTCAAATTTTACTGAACCACCCTTTTTTCTTATAACTATCTGAGTAGTGTACAAATGTGATCGAAATAATATACTAGTAATAGGATGTTATCATATAAAGTGAGAAAGAAAGTACCAAATGCAATGAACAAGAAATATGAGAGCAAAAGTGGTTGTGAGGTAGTATCCAGCTAAAGAGCAGCATTCACACACATTTTGTCATCTGCAGAGACCCATTTGGCCAACATATATAGCAAGAAGCTGAAATAAACTTGGAAGCTTTCAGGTTTTTTAGTATAAAAATAGATGAGATGTGTAAGAGCTGTTAGACAAATGCATGTTCATTACTTGCTGATGAAAATGATAAATGAAGATGTGCATGTATAATTAGTGATAGAATTAGGGAAAAAAGATATAAAATATTTTAACATACTCTTTTTCAATATGGATCTTACATTACAAACCATGAAATAGAGTAGAAGAGTATGAAATTTATTGTTTTGATCATTTTTTTTCAGCTATCTACTTAATTCAGGTTCTTCTGACATTTGCTATATATGGCAAACATTTAACAAACAACAGGAAAGTTAACTTCCAATGTTCTCTGTGAATGGGAGCAATTGTTCTTAGTGTTTAAATTTGACCCTCCGTCTTCTAAGGGACTTCCAGGCCATGTAACATAATAATTAAAACTAATCAGATCTTCTTTGCAGGAGAATAAGATAATAGAAGTAGTTTCCATTCTTCTGCTCTCTTGATGTAACAGAAAGTTTCTCAAATGATATTATGAGTTCTACAAGAGATAGACCTGATGTACCTCCTCACAGGGAGTTGGTTTGAATGGTCCCACCACAGTTAGAATAGGCTGCTGAGGGACATTGTCAAAAAAAAAAAAATCCTACATCAGACTGTTTGATTTCTGAGCTTGCATGCTTTTGAGGGTCTTCCTACAGCTTAGAAAGATCAAGTGCAATTTTTACATCAATTCAGTTAAATATTTTTAAAAAATCATACAATGAAAGGAAGGAACAGTGCAGTGGTGGGTTGCTCCCGGTTCAGACCGGTTCCACTGAATAGGTAGTAACTTTAGGAAATAGTTCTCTGAACCGGTAGTAACGGCAGCCAGGCCATGCCCCCGAACCAGTTCCCTGGTCGCTGCTTGCTCACCCACCCAAAGCTGACCGGAGCAAAGAAGCCTCTCAGCCGCCTGGCCGCAGGGTGCCGAAAAGTCCTTCAGCCGGTGAAAGCTGTGCATGTGCGAAGATGGTGGCAGCTACCGGAGGTCTTTTCGGCGTTGTGCGCCAGTGACTGGGTGGAAAAGAAACCTCTCAGCTTCCGAGTTCAGCAGCAGGCTCAGTCCCTTCACACAGGGTCGCTTTTCTCTGCGCCAGAGAAAGATCAAAAGGCGAGGAGCAGCCTTTAATTACGAAGTCATCTAGACGAGGTAAAAGAAAAGAAACCACTGAGGGAAGGAGCCCACCGAAGCTGCCGGCGTTGCAGCCGCCCCCCCCCCCCCCACTCCCCGCAGCTTGGAGCTGCAAAGAAGCGGCAGCTCTGGTTGAGCCATGCCCACTTCTTTCTCTTTGAGAGCTTCTTTGCAACAAGATGCAAAGCGGCTCTCAAAGAGAACGAAGAGGGCGTGGCGCACCCAGAGCTGCCGCTTCTTTGCAACAGCCGAGGACAGAAGAGTTCTCTCAGGAGTGACGCCAGCAAGGAAGGCAGCTGGGTCGGAGTGAGGCGTAGCCTGAGCTCTCTGGGACAGGTAAACAAGTGTGGGGAGGTGAAGGGGAGCGGGCTTGGCCCTCCACGTGTTGCATCCCCCTCCCAGCCTTCGCTGGCGCCTCCGTGCCACCAGCATCTCCCAAAGATGCCGCCGTTGGAGCCGCGATAGGGACTGGGGCAGCCCAGTAGCAGCCATGAGCCGTGCTTTCCTCTAAGCGCTGTGGGCGGCAGAGGGAAACAGGTGCTTCTCTCTGAGACTTGGAGGAAAGCACAGCTCATGGCTGCTAAAGCACCTCAATCAGCTACAACCCAGACGAGCTGAGGAACTGTGGGGAGCCTCCCGTGTGTTGCATCCCACTCCCAGCCTTCGCCTGCGCCTCTATGCCGCCAGCGTCTCCCAAAGCCACCGCCATTGGAGCCGCGACAGGGATGGGGACAGCCCAGTAAGCTGGGTGCCCGAAAATGGTGCGGAGGCACAGGGGGAAGGCTCGGAGGGGGTGCAACACGCAGGAGGCTCCCCACAGTTTCTTGGCTCGTCTGGGCTGCAGCTGAGTCCACTGCCCTGAGCTGGGGGAGTGGGTTGCTCCGGCTGCAATCACAAGGAAGGCCCATCAGAGGCAAGAAGGGGCACTTTTTGGCCAGGAAAGGCAATGGAGGGAAAGCCGAGACGACCACCGCCACCCCATGTGTCCCAACCTGGATATGGGGCCGGAGTGTCAAAAAAAAGTTTCAAAAAGTCCCAAAAATTTTAGCCATCTTTTCGGTGGGCGTGGCTTGGGGGGGGTCATGTGACTGCGTGAGTGACATCACGTTGGCCACGCACAATCAGTCACGCCCCCCACCTAGCCACACCCACCGAACCGGTAGTAAAAAATTTTAGAACCCACCCCTGGAACAATGCTTAGTTTTTTAAAAAAGGGAGGTTTGTGATTAAGCCCAAATATGTTATTCCTTGATTTGTGTGATCATTAGCAACATCCAAACTTTCTTTTTGTGGTAAGCATATTTTTGTTCATAATTTGCATTGAAAGCAGTTCTTTTGGCTAAAAGTCACAAACTTCTTTAGGAAAGCTAGAAGTCATCTTCACCCATCATCTTGCCATGCACCATAATGAGGCAGTTATTGATTGGTCACTGTAGGGGAAGGACTGCAGAAAATACACTTTCTGAGCATTGGGAAGAAACTCACCTACATGTTTACCTTAAGTACTTTGTTACTGTCTGAATAGTTTGACTTCTCCTGTCAGTAGTTTACAAATCCAAGGACAGCTGATTTTTTTCCCCCTAGGCTATGTTTAAATAAAGATAAAGTATTTGACAAAATGCAGGTGATTTATTAGGAGAGTCTTTATAAATTGGTTTAAGTTGGTATTTTAAAAACAAAAACCATCTAGAAGCTAGACCCATTCATTCTTCGTTTGTTCTGAAATGTGCCATGCATATTACCTTAGAAGGGCTTTTGGTCTTGAATAGTCTATATGAACACAGAACAGTCTTTAAAATTAAATAAATAAACCTCTTGATTTAAGGAAGAAGAGTGACCTGCAATTGCTTTAAAAAATAATGCAGATGTTAACAAAAGTTTAATTAACCATAGTAAATGTCATTTGGATAGAACTACTGCTTCTGCCTGAATTCCTTGACTCTGTGACCAAGTTGACAGTGGAGTTCCCTAGACTGATGGTTTTGTGGGACTTCAACCTGCTCTTTCTGACTCAGAGTCAGAAGCACCTCAAAGGTCCAGGGCTGCCATAGCTATGATGGACCTAATTCATCTTATTGGACCCAATTCACAGCAGAGGCTAAATGCTAAATCTGTGTTTTGTACTGATTAAAAGGTAAAGGTTCCCTTTGCACATATGTGCTAGTCTTTCCCGACTCTAGGGGGCAGGACTCATATCCATTTCAAAGCCGAAGAGCCAATGCTGTCTGAAGACATCTCTGTGGTCATGTGGCCAGCATGACTAAACACCAAAGGTGCATGGAACGTTTTACCTTCCCACCAAAGGCGGTCCCTATTTTTCTACTTGCATTTTTTACATGCTTTTGAACTGCTAGGTTGGCAGAAGCTGGGACAAATAATGGGAGCCCACTCCATTACACGGCACTAGGAATTCGAACCGCTGAACTGCCAACCTTTCGATCGACAAGCTCAGTGTCTTAGCCACTGAGCCACCACATCCCTACCTTTTATACTGGTTAGTGGCAATGTAATCTCGGGTTGAATTTATTTTTATTAATTAAATTTATATGACACTCATCTCACTATCCAAAGCGAGGGCAGAATGTTGACATCAGTCCCTTGTCATGATCATTCTCTCCTGGCTCTAGAACAATTGCACATTACTTTGTGTATGTGTGTGTGTATGCACACGTACGTGGGGGAAATTGGATTACATTGCAATATCTTTGGCCAGATTAGTCATTTGCATTCTTGGTTTGCTTTTCTGATTTGGCAAAGGAGAAAATGTCTCACTGTAACAATCCTTTCTACTTCAAGATCCAGATGGGAATAAGATATCAACTCCTTGCATAAATGTAATATCTCTGGCAACCGCATTGAGTGTAATAGTTCTATGGCTGTCAGAATTTGCAAGTAGATAGGAAGTGAGATCATTGATTAAAGACAGAAGCAGCTCCCTATAGGCAGTTAGTTAATAATAACTTCATATGCCACTTTTCTCCTAACCCAAGATGATGGCTCACAGGAGCATTCCTTTATTGCTGATTAAGTAGCATTATGAAAATACTGACTTCGCTGTGTTAACTAAATGCCTTGGTATTTAAAGCTTAGAATGTCAAATAGTTGTACCAATCCCCTTTAACATATCATATAGACTTTTGGTAATCACATTCTACTTGAAATGATCATAGAAATCACAAGGTTTTCTTCCTTTTTTTCCTATTTTACGAAGTGATAGGTAGCCAAAATTGTGGTTTAATTATTGTCATCCTCATTGTAGTTAAAGGACTGTCAACTTTTGTACTATAGCCCCTTTTATTTTTTAGGGTTTATAATGTACTATGAAAAAAATTTCTTGAGATAAAGTATGAGTAGAAAGGTCTTGTAAGTATTCCCTTTTTTCTCCAAAGCAAGGATTTCAAAGCTCCTTTTTCTACACACTTAACCTTTATATTTAAAACAAATAGAGGGGGAGAAAGGAAATAGGTCTTAGACTGTTTTTTCATTGCATTTGTGTAAAAGAACTCAAGATTGTATTCACTGCTTCTAATTTATTCTCGCAACAAACTCATGAAATAGGCTGATATACTAAATGGACCATAGCCAGTCAGTAAGCTTCATAAATCTGAAAATTTGAATAGGGGGACCTTCTCAGTCCTTAATCCAGAACTCTGAAATGGGTGGGTTGCATGCAGTCTTTGTTTTTTAAAAAAATATATACTCTTTTGGCTCCCGATGCCAAAATAAGAGGTAGAAGAGTTTAAATTGTGAATTTTTAATTTTAGATTTGTAATATTGTATGCCACCTGGAGTCACTGTGTATTGGGTGGTTATATAAATTAGATAGATTAGATAGGTAGGTAGGTAGGTAGATTTGATGAGTTTCTAGGCTATGATCAGAATGATACATTGAACTAGCCTGACTTCATCCACACTCCATGACTTGGTCATTTGGTTATTTATAAGAAAACCGATAACAGCAACCAATAACAAAACAAATTGCTATCGTTCCAAAAAGTAGCATCTTTGAGGTCCTACTTCTTTCTGTTATATACCAAATTTTAATTTTAGCTTAGAATAAAGTGTATTTCAACTAAAAGAGGAAGTCTTAAATTAGGAGAAGAAAGCATTAATTCACTTCTTGGTCATTCATGCATTTGTCAAAGCAAAGCAGCATAATTAACTATTAGCTTATTAATCCTAGAAAGAAATGTCTATTACTTCTCAATATTGCCTAATAGTGAAAGGGCACATAGTCTATATGCAAAGGAAACTCAGAACAATGTGTACATCTTTAGGGGTAAGGTTGAGACTAATCACTTTTTTAGGGTATATGAATCTAAAGCATTAGTTCACATCAGAAAATCTAGTTGATTTAATTAGATGTTTCAAATTATATTGCAGCAATTGAGTTTGAAAGGTCCCTTTGATTCAGGTATTTGAATCAAAGTTTTGCACAGGCCTAACTTTCTGAAATTCTGATAATCTATTTTCCAGGTTAGGAAGATTCCAGTCACGATAAGGCAGCTTCTTATATTTGTGTGCATAAATTACTAGAATAAAAAACTGTAGAGCTGTAATGGTGTGTGGGAATGACCTTGAGAGGCAGAAGAAAGTGCTACAGACTGCACAATTATTATGTAAAAAATACCTCAGTCCAGAGAAGGAGAGACTGCACATGGAAAGTGTTTCAGAAGGAAGGAACCTTCCTTAGTTTTCCAGACCCTAAAAGGAAAGGAGGAGAGTAACATTTTCACTCACTCTTGCAACATTCTGTTAAGGTAATCTTAAAATAAAAGTTGTATTTTTTTTTTAATTTGATTTATATGCCGCCCTTCTCCGGAGACTCAGGGTGGCTTACAATGCGTTAAGCAATAGCCTTCATTCTTTTGTATATTTTATACAAAGTCAGGTTATTGCCCCCACAAACTGGGTCCTCATTTCACCTACCTTAGAAAGGATGGAAGGCTGAGTCAACCTTGAGCCTTGGAGAGATTTGATTGATTGCTGTGCTTCTTGTGTGAACTACCTCAAAGGCTTAACAGGTCATGAAACCTTTAAATATGACAATCTTTCTGACTTGTTCTTAACCTAGTCCTGTGACATTGGTACAGTTTAAACTCTTTCTAAATCTTAATGTGTATAATCAGTCATTGAGAATCAGGTAACATACGGGTTTAATTTATGATGGTTGTTGCATGATCACCCAAAATGTTTAGACTGGATTTGGTATTTTTATCTACCAACTGATTCCTTCCCAAGGACCTGAGATAGATGCCTTCTAACATTTTTGGAAGGTTCCAAATTTTTTGGGGGGAGGGGGGTTAGCTATTTTTCAAGATTTAGTTTTATCTTCTTTGAATAAATCTATATTGGAATATTGAGTTACTAAATCTCCTCTCCTGGCCCTTTATCCTCTTAAAGATGTGTTGCACTGAAATAGCTTTCTGGAAGATTAAGAAATACTACTAGCCAATATGGTAACTCTGAAATTATATCACTTTCCTCAGACTTCTACGGTTTCAGAACTTTCTTATATTCCTTTTCCACACTGCTATAACCATTTTATCAGTTCTTATACTTGTTCAGCAACCTACCTGTCAGCTATACATGATTTACTGTTGTGAAAGAGTAAATTCACCAAAATATGCTTTAAGAAAAATAAGTACTTTCCATTTGAAAGTATACTGAGCACCTGCTGCTCATGGCTCATAGTTGTTTAGAAAAATATGTGATCCCTGAAGAACATCAATGTACATCTATTTTCTGGTTGAAGCACTCCACTTTCAAAGCTACAGTGTTTTTTCCCTTGAATGAACTTCCTTCTTCATACTTCTTTCTTTGCAGCTGCTGAGGGGGAAAAATGGCTCTTTATTGAAATGTGCAAGTTTCCCCCACCCCCATTGAACCAAGGCAATTAAAAAAAAAATCAGTTGGTGTTGAACTCTAAATTTGAATTAACCAATTCAACTGATTAACTGGAAGGATCTATGAAATATATATGTGTGTGTATCGTAACACACACATAAAACCACAAACTAGACAGACATATTTACATGCGCACATTTGTGTCTATATTCTGTATATTGGTGTTCTGTGTATCTTGTCTTTAGGATAACTTGTAAGATTTAAGGCTTATTTAAAATGAAAGAAAGCCAAAGCAATTTTCTTTATTCCGTTTCGGTCTCCTAAGGCCTCTTTCCCCCCGGTGAGCTCGTAGCAACAGGGGGGTTTAGGAGAATTCAGCTCTCTGCAAATTAATGTCTCACATCATGAAAATTCAGGACTCCCCTTCCCCCTCACCTTGAAAAGTAATACAGTGAGTGTGAGTATTATTTCTTGCCAGCGGGTGGAAGATGAATGATTTTGTCACAGTTTTCCTGCTTGATGAGCGGTGTCCTGAGGGTCAGGCTTAAGTCTGTGTCACTATGCTACTCATTACTCTTGAGCTAAATAAGGGCTGATTGGATCTAAATTGCCTAGCACATGGGCCGCAGATGAGCTCAGTGAGTAGAGGATGCCTACTATTCAGACTGGGAGTAACCCCGGTGTGCAAATATGCTGCATTCGAACACACCGTGGGAGAACTGAGGAGAACGGGAGGCTACTCACTGCTACCAGCAAAAGAAATCGAAATGTAAAAAGGGGGGGGGGGAGATTCTTTGATGCTGCAGTGTTTAGAATTTGAAATGTAGGAAGTGACAGGTTGATGGTACTTATTAGCTTTGGTCGGATTAGAGAACAGTCATCTAGCTTGTATAATGATAGAAGCAATCTCTAACTCTCGTGGCTGCAGCTGCTGACAGGATTGATGCTACGTCCTACCATTTGCTTTAATGGTGCCAACGGGAGTGGCCTGAGCACATTGGTCGTGATTGGCAGTTATTCATGGTTTCAGTATTCCAAAATTGGGGATGGGAAAGAGAAAAATGATTTTTTTTTCTTTAATTTAAAAAAAAAAACTAGATTGGGAGATACATGAAATAACTTCACATAGGCCTCGACCTCGACCACAATTGAGCCCAGAATTTATGTTGCTAAGTGAGACATTTGTTAGGTGAATTTTGCCCCATTTTACGGCTTTTCTTGCCTCAGTTGTTAAGTGAATCATTGCAGTTGTTCAATTAGTAACATAGTTGTTAAGTGAATCCGGCTTTCCCATTGACTTTGCTTGTCAGCAGGCCTCAAAAGGTGATCACATGACCCTGGGCCACTGCAACTGTCATAAATATGAACCAGTTGCCAAGCATCTGAGTGTAAATCACGTGACCAAGAGGATGCTGCAATGGTCATAAGTGTGAAAAATGATCATTAGTCACTTTTTTCAGTGTCGTTGTAACTTTGGTCACTAAATGAAGTCAGTGTGTAGGATGAAATAGCATATATGATGGGTTAAGATACTCTTGTCATAGATTTATTTAAAAGTTCAGCTTATTTTCTTTTCTTTTAGGAGGGGATCTTATTTCATCCTCTCAAGTATGCATTTGGCAGTTCTGAAACTACAATATCAGTGAATTCGTTTGCATCAAATTCCTCAGAATAAATACTTTGAGGTCCTCCAAAACTGGAACTAAGCAGTCAGAAAAATATAATTTTTCTTCTTCCTCATTCTCTCATGAATTCTTTGGCACAAATCTTTTGCATTTTAGACCCTTTTCCTGAAATCTCATTTGGATTTTTGTTTTGTTTTGTTTTTTTTAAAAATGCTTCTCATGCTGATTGGGTCCCTTTAAAAAAAAATCTGCACATAGACATAGGGTTTGTTTTTGTATAAATACTGGTTATTTCCTGAATTATTCTTTATATATATTGTAGCATATAACAACCTCCTTTGTGCTTTACAGTTGGACTGAGCTTCAATTCTATCATTCCCAAACAGAATGGGAATTGAGGTTCATCCTCTCTGGAGGGTATCAGGTTGGGTAAAAATGGGATCAAAGGTATGCAAGCAACAAGTTATGAACTATATGGAAATGAATTAATAAGTGGCCTTGGAGGAAGACAAGCAGCTGGGAATTGGGAAATTGAGTTGCTGTGAAAGCTAAGGAATAAGCAAGAAGTGCAGAATTACAGGTACTGATCCTGAAACATGTGGGTTCGCTTGAAGCTTAGCCTAGAACTTTAACTTGGAACAGGCTGTTTGTCTCAAAACATTTAACTTTTTTCTATAACACCTAAGCAAACCATTTTGTATCTGCACCTGCACATTTTTTCTCTTTTCTTTTTCTAGTTACCGTGCCTTGTCATTCATTTTTTAAAAAGTTTTTATTAGTTTATAATATAACCTACAAAGAAAATACAAAAGAAAATAGTAGAGAAAGTAGGAAGGGGAAAAGAAAAGGGGGAAAGAAAAAAAAGGCATTGACTTCCAACTCCCTTTGATCAGTGGTGAAATGCTACCGATTCGCACCAGTTCGGGCGAACCGATAGTGATAAAAACTACAGGTTCGGGCAAACTGGTAGTAAAAAAAAAGCTACCGGTTCTTCTGAACCGGTATTTCTGACGATCAGCTATGTCGCACAATTTAAAATCGCTAGAAAGCAGGAAATCTTCTAGTGAACCTAAACCGCGCAGCACATCCCCCAAGCCTTTTGGCGCGTACTATGCATGCGTGGCCAGAAAACCGGTGGCAAACTGGTTCAGATTTCACCACTGCCTTTGATGCATTAGAATAATGCATTAACATCAAAACTCAATGTGCCTTATCATTCAGTTGTTTTTCCTTTCTTTTCTCTGTGCAGCCACCTCTTCCTGTTAACTAATCTCTTTTTCCTTTTTTGCTATTCCAAAAAGAGGGAAAATGTGTGTATGTGTGTTTGTGGGAGATCCTTGTACATTTTTGTGTGAGAGAATGGTATATGCAAGAAATCAACTGGTATATGCAGACGAGCATCAATAACCTTTGTAAACAGATTATCGTATAGACAACTGACTTTAGTCAATAATTTAATTAGTAACAATTTATGATTTCCGTAACCCTCTTTTTGAAGTGTGACTTCCTGCAGGGGTTTATTCTGCTGGTAGGTTGGATTTCTAGATTTGAGTTCAATTGACAATCCTAATTTAAGGAAAATGGATATTGTGCAGCTTTTGTGTGCATGCCGACATGTGTATTAAACATTTCTCTCAAGTCTTCCTTAGAGGGGATGGTCATCATTAATTTCTTATCATCATCATCATCATCTTATCATCATCATCATCATCTTATCATCATCAGGAGCTGCCTCCTGGAATACGATTGATCCCGGATCTCCGGACCTTCCGTAAAGCCCTGAAGACGTTTTTATTTCATCAAGCCGGCCTAGCCTAAATGATTTTTAATTAGGATTTTAAATTTTATGGATTTGGGGTTTTAAATTGGGTAGCCAATGATTTAATTCTTTTAATTATCTTAACTTTTGTATTTGTATGTTTTTTAATTTTGGCTGTTCACTGCCCTGAGTCCCTCTGGGAGAAGGGCGGTATACAAATTAAATAAATAAATAAATAAATAAATAAATCTTTTCAGGTAAGTATGATAATACTTTGTGCTTCTTCTCTGCTTTTTTTCTTCTCTTCATCCCAGGGGGTAATTTTGTACAGGTAGTTCTTGACTTACAACCACAATTGAACCCAAAATTTCTGTTGCTAAGTAAGACATTTGTTAAATTACCATATTTTCCAGAGTAGAAGACGCATGTCCCCCCCCCAAAAAAAAGTGGGTGAAAATTTCAATGTGTCTTATAGACCGAATATGGGCTTGTTTTTGGCCTCCCAAACCCTCCATGCCTCCTGTTTTCGCCCTCACAGCCCCCCAGAAGCACTGCAGTGCTCTGCTTGGCCCGTTTTCATCAAAAATGGACTCATTTTTGGCCTTCCAAACCCTCTGCATCCTGTTTTAGCCCTCCCCAGCCCCCAGAAGCACTCTGCAGACCAAAAATGGGCACTTTTTGGTGAAAATTGGATGCATGGAGGGTTCAGAAAGCCAAAAATGCATCTGTTTTTGGTGAAAATGGGTGCGTTTTGGCAAAAACGGGACACACTAACGTTTTGGGAGGCCTACAAAGTGCTTCTGGGGGCCAAGGAGGGCAGAAACGGGACGCACGGAGGCCAAAAATTATTTTTTTTTCTTGTTTTCCTCCCGTAAATCTAGGTGTGTCTTGTAGTCCAGGGCATCCTATAGTCTGAAAAATATAGTAGTTTTATGACCTTTCTTGTCACAGTTTTTATTGAATCATTGCAGTTGTTAAGTTAGTAACACGGTTGTTAAGTGAATCTGGCTTCCCCATTGCCTTTCTTGTCAGAAGATGATGCCAGGACACTGAAACGATCATAGATATGAGTCAGTTGCTAAGCATTTGAATTTTGATCATGTGACTATGGGGATGCTGCAATGGTCATACGTGTGAAAAATGGTCATTAGTCACTTTTTTTCAGTACCATTGTAACTTCAAATGGTCACTAAACAAACTGTTGTAAGTCAAGGACTACCTGTATTTCAATCAATGGGGACCACGTAATCAATTAAATGTAGGACCTCTCAGTGCAAATCCTATGTTATATGGGTAATGAAAACTTTATGAGTTAATAGAGCTTACGTTTAAATCAGTTCTTGCTTACAATGCAAGTAATGTAAAATTAATCTACTGTACCTTTCTTGACATTGTATGAAGGAAATATTGAAGTCTAGAATTTGGGCTAGTAACTGTACTTGATTGTAGCATGCAGTGTCCAAGTAATCTTTATGTTGAATTCCAAGAATGTGTGACAAGTAAATGAATCTGCAAAAAATTCAGATGTTTAGATCAAAACAAGTAGATCAGGTCAAATTTGGAATTTATGAAAAATTCATGAATACAGAAATGGAGCCAGTGTTACTACAGAAATAAATTCCGTGGTTCTGTGGACTGATGCTCAGCAAATCAGTTGTTTATAAAGAAATTTGACTTTTTTACATTTTTAAATAAGTATATGTCTGTGCTTATAATCCTTCGCTTAATAAAAATATATCCTGTTTTTGACCCCAAAAAGGTCACTAAAGCAAGTTTATAATCCAAACACAACCAAATATGTATGTAAAAAAGAAAATCTAATGAAGACACAAATAAAAACCGAAAAGAATAAAAAACTGACCATCGGAAGGAAGAAAAAAATTCAATAACTCCTTCCATATTTCCCCTATAGAGAAGAAGAGTTTCACTGTTTGGAAGTGGATGATAGTTAAGCAAAGGGCCAGATCGTTTTTTCAGTATTGCTCACTTCATTAGCAAAACTCAGTATTTCTTTCTTTTGCCTTAAAAGAAATAAAATCTTCCTCAACTTTGTTTTTGCTTTTAAAATTCCCTTTTTATCTGTTTATATAAGCATTTTTTTTTCATATCTCTGCTTTAGGAACATGGCAGTTTAGAAAATGCAGTTGACAGAATGCTCATTGTTATCTTTTCAATTCCACATGGGTGGAAGGCTGCATTTCATTTAATTAGAGTTCATTACAAAAGAGTGCCTTTTTCCTGTTGTATTGCTGTGCCATACTGAACCTCTGGAATTTTTAATGACTCCAGCCACCTTTTAGAAGGTCAGAAGATTGAGTGATTGGTACTGCTTTAATAAAACTTCCCCCCACCCCCCCTAAACAAGAACTGTTCTGGAAAGTCCTTAGTAGCTCCATCTCCATGTAAATGAACACTGTAAATTGTGCAGTGAGAATGAGGGTGGAAAGGAATTAAAATAATTCCAATAAATGGTTTAATTTATGCCTCAGCAGTTAAGCATGCTCCTGGTTAACAGAAATACCCTTCGGCTACACAGGATTTTGGAGGGTTGTAGGGCACTCATTTGCACATAAATAGCCATTAACTGATAAATTCCCAAAGGTCTCCTGTTGCATGCTAGTGGTTTTGACCTACTTAGCTAGCTTAAATTTGTTTTACAGAATTATTATAATTCTATCCTTGGCACTTAAACTTTGTGATTAATGCATGCCTCACAATACAATTAAACTATAATTACACAGATTTACAGTTTGCTATCATGGTGTTATTGTTATTACAAAAGAGCTGGGTTTGGCAAATATTAGAAGAATTAGGGTTCTGATACCCATCGCTTTGCAGTTATTAAGTGATTATGTTAAATGGGACTCCTTTACTTCCAAAGGAGAAGTGGGCAAGAGGTGAAACATTAACATATCAGACAGCTTTAAAGTGATAGTGCAGGAGCTATAAAGTAATTTCTGTCACATAGCTAAATTGAATTGGATGTTACTGTGTCTCTTCAAACCAGAGAGAGAAAGACACAGTGTTGAATTTTGTGACTTCAGATCATTCTATAAAGGAGTTTAAATGTAGACATTAGGTTGGCAGGGATGATTATTTTGAGCCATGTTGTAGTGAAGCTTTTAGAGTTGCCTGTGGAAGCACCTGCCAATCCTCAGTTGAATCCTGTGGTGGACCTATTCAAACAAGAACCCTGATCCACTCACTGCTAAATCAGATTGAAGAACAATCTGAATTCTTCTGGCTGCATTCAGCCCAAATATACTAGAGGGGTAGATTAAGATTAATGAGAAGGGCATGTTTGCTATAGCTGTCTACAGTGGGTTAGTGGCAATTTGCAGCATCTGTAATATACATCTGACCTCACCTCTCTGCCCTTTAATATGTGTCTGGTCTACATGGCTGCTTTGTGACAGCACATGGAAATTGATATAGACCTGAAGTAGCATTTGCCTCTTACTCTTTTGAGTATCGTGCCACATACTTGGATTTTTCAGCATAACTATGACTATAATTCCACCAGCAAGATTCTTCACTTTTGATTTCTACGACTTAATGCCTGCATTTGTAGGGGGAAATGTTAAGAAGAAAAAAGCTGCTTTATTGTTATTGAAATGATTTTGTGCTTTATCTGCGATTGTTAGATTAGGATCTTCAGATCTCTTACTAAGCATGAAAGCACATATAATGGTGGCATCAACCATCCATTCATTTGCATATGTGTTAGAGGACAGAAAAGATGAGAGTAGCTACAACTGTGGGAATACTGATAACCATTCAGCTACGTGGAAAATATGGAGAAATTTTAGTGCCAGTTTTTAAAAATAGAGTCAAGTTAATGTGATATGAACCAGCTGTTATGATTTTCTTGGCAACCGTACATATGTGATTTGTCTTTTTTTTTTTCAACTTTCAAGTCTAGATTACAACTTTCAGATTTTCTGGTAATCTACCGAATTTCTAACCAACTCTGATACCTCTTGGTTTATTAAAAATATGTCAAAGCCAACGAGATGCAGCCACCAGCTGTGGTCTAGAGTAGCGATTGCCAAGTTTTCCAGCTTGGTGGCCTGGCCTCTGTGTGTGTGTGTGTGTGTGTGTGTGTGAGCAGGAAGTGCAGGCGTGCGCGCCCTCCATTCATGCAAATGAAGGGAGGGGAAAGAGAGAGAGATCTCAAAAATACTGTAGTATGTACCAATAGTCCTTGGGTTACAATGGCAATTGGGACCAGTATTGCCATTACTAAGCATTGTAGTTGTAAAGTGCAGTGTCAAATGACTGCATTGCTTAACAACAGCAATCCAAGCAGTCCTAGTTGCCATTGTACCCCAAGACATGCAGGTCATTAAGCAGGGGAAGGAGAGCACGTGTATGTGCAAATGCAGGGAAGCCAAGGGAGGGCACTATGCGTGCAAAGGGAAGCTATGGAAAGGAGAGCGCAGTGTGCTGCAGGGGAAAACCAGGGGACAATTTACCAGTGTCATATGGCTTTACTTGGCACCTTCCCCACTGAGTTTGTTTGTAGAAAACTGGCAGCAAAGTTCACAAATGGCGACCAGGTGACCACAGGACATTTGCCAAGTGCCTAAATTGCAATTTTGTGATGAAGACAACGACTAGAATGGGCGGAACTTTGAGTATCAGTTGCAAACTTTGAGGATCGGTCTTATCACTTGTTCAGCACCGTTGCACCTTCGAAGAGTTTCTGAATGAATGGTCAGTAAGCGAGATCTATCTGTAAATTAATGGTTCATCCTGAACTGCAACCAAAAATAAAAAGTGCTGATTGAAAGAGGAAACGGTCACCATGTAAGATCAAGTTTCCAGAACTACCCAGTAATAGGTTGCCCTCCCATAAGTAGAAAATAGCCTGCGATAATAAGAAGAGGAGCCTGGATAGCTCTGCAGACAAGGCACTGTAATTTAACACTAGCTGTCTGCAATTAAAGTAAGTTCAAATCTTGCCAGGCTCAAGGTTGACTCAGCCTTCCATCCTTTCTAAGGTAGGTAAATTGAGGACCCAGTTTCTGGGGGCAATAAGCTGACTTTGTATAAAATATACAAAAGTATGAAGGCTATTGCTTAACGCACTGTAAGCCGCCCTGAGTCTCCGGAGAAGGGCTGCATATAAATCATTTTTTTTAAAAAAAAGAGTACTAATAAATTCCTCAATCCATTGATTTCTTTGGCTCAGTTCAAGCTGTATGCAAACTTTCACAAAGCGAGAGGGGAATTTATGAAACATTTGTCACATCCAGCCAGCAGTGCTGCTGTTAATACATCTGTATTCTGCCCCCGTCTCACACTCATACCAGCAGTCGACCAAGAGTTAAAATAAACCAGCAGACAAGAATTTCCTTTCATAATAGAATTGGCAGCAACCCAGTGGCTGCTTGCCAACAGTTTTTTACTTACAAAGGGAGGTTTATCTCCTCCGACCGAAAACATCAAAGTCCACAAAAGCCAAAGAATAGTCAAGTCCAGTCCAAAAAAATCAGTCCAAGCAGAGTATATAACAAAGTTCCAGAAATGCAGAATGACTTGCTAGCTTTCAGTTTTGTCCGTCACAAAGCCTGAATGGCCACCACACCTCCTTTTATCCCCTGTGGGGTGTGGTCCAGTGACTCAGCTTAATCTCTGGCACGCCTCCTTCTCTGCTGCGTGTGCTTGTCTTTCCGACGCTGTCGGGGATCTAGCCAAGACTTATCTCCGTCACTGTAACTGCGGCTGCTCGGAAATGCCTGGCTCCTGGTCTATCTCTTCTCCTTCGGAAGACACCTGAGGCATTGCCAGAGAGGAGGGTCCTGGAGAACGAGGCCTTACCGATACCTCTCCTTCACTTTCGGAGTTTTCTTCCTCCAATAAGACGGGCTTGGGGGTCAGAGTCACAACAATCTGCTTGCTTGGTGGTTTTCCTTGATCCTGTGGAGTGAAAGGACAGGAGGATCAGCTCAGGTCTAAATGAGATTACAGCTAGTTCGACAGCTTATCTGGTCTAATGCCAACTAGTGTGGCTTTGCGTATCCTAAGGGGTTTACAACAGAAACTGTTTATTGGGTATCATCAGTTTACTCAACACAAGCAGGCTAATCCTCCTCAGTCTCAGCATGTTGCAAAATTGTGTGTGAGTCCAAACCAAAAGCAAGTATAGCCAGAGGCTTGAGAGCCCATTGTCTTGCTTCGTATTGATTTCCCCATCCTTTCTTTCAGATTCATTCAAAGTCGGTAAAAATAAAACCAATAAACAACCCTATCGCGAGCAAAAGGTTAATCTGACCTAAAAATCTGACAAAAGCATCCATTAACCCTAAAAAAAAAGATGGTAGCTTTTCTTAGCAATTCCAAGTTTTCTTTGCAATTGCTCTTACCCCAAATTCCAGGAAGAATATATATACATATATACATATATAATATATATCACAAAATAATGAAATGGCTTGTGGCTTCTTATCCAACAGCAACTACCATTGTCAGTGCTCTGCAGCGTTTGTATTAGTAGACTAACTACTAATTTGCCTCAATTTAAAAATCTAGACTATCATTAGCTGTCTCAGCTAATTTCTCTCCCACTCCATTTATATGTCATATTTATTTATATATCTGAATTTTTGATGCTGCTTAAACTTGAAAATTAAATGACGATATAAAGCCACTTCGTATACTATTTGTGGCTCTCTCATATTTTCTATCTGACATGAAATCACTACGTTCCCTCTGTGATTTTTTTTTTAAGAGTAATGTAGCTCTTATTATTTCTAGCATGGTCAAAGGCTGGTTTTTCAATATAAAAGGCTCTTAATATCAGAAGATAAATCTCATCTTTGCAGCACAAACCCCATTCATAAAACCAGAAGCCGAGCTGGTCTTGTTGGGCAAAGAGAACCAGCCATTTTTGCTTCAGTGTTAGATTTCTGTGGAGATTCTCGATCCTCCAGGTCATGGTTGTCCCACAGGCACAGGTGGGTTTTTTTTTCAAAAGGCAATTGGACTTTCTTTGTTTTTCCTTGAAGATGTTTCGCTTCTGATCCAAGAAGCATCTCCAGTTCTTCAGAATGAGAAGTGAAAATTCTTCAAGGAAAAACAAACTGCAGTTGCCTTTTGAAAAAGCACCTTTGGGACTTCAGTGCTAGATTATATCTATGTACCTAGCAACACTATCCCATATTCCTTTAGATATTGTACCTTATTACTTTCCAACAACTTTCAGACTAGTTTTGATCAGTACAATCAAAGGGTTAAAGCTTTTCTTGAATTTTATCACTTTTATCTATGAGTAGATATATCAAATATTGGGATTGTTTTTCTCCATAAACTCCCTCAGACACACTTACTTGTGTAAAAAATCAAACATTAAGGGGAGCAGCTAAGTTTGTCACACCCTTTTTAGTGCAAGAAGTTAGTGATTCATTTGTAAATTAACCAAAATATGCAATGCTTCCCTGTTACTTATCGGTAGAAATTATATACATTAGAATAAAGGTTCATAACTTGAGATCATAGGTGCACACTTAGCCCATTGTCAAATCTTTTATATATATATATATATATATTAGATATACCTCCCAAATTATCACTAAGTGTAATTTTTACTGTAACAGAATAAATATTTCAGATTAAACATTGGGCAAACAGATTATCTATTGTACTCCTATGTATAAACATTTCATGTGTTGGTTTTACAAATATGAAAAAGCAGAATAATATGGAATCCGTTAATGATCATCCTAGACACAAAGCAGGATTATAATTAAAACATAATATATTATATATTATATTTATTGAATTTGTATACCGCCCTACTCCCGAAGGACTCAGGGCGGTGAACAGCCAAATAAAATACATATAGTACAAATGTTAAAAAACCATTAAAATACAATTAAATAATTGGCCCGGAAAGCGAATTTAAAACACCCCAAATTCATAAGACAAATTTAAAATTCAAAAATTTAAAAACTTTTAAAAACAATTTAAAAGAGAGGTTAGGCCAGGCCAGCCTGCTGGAATAGAAATGTTTTAATGGCACGGCGGAAAGCGCACAGATCCGGGATCCTCCGTATCTCCGGGGGGAGCTTGTTCCAGATGGCGGGTGCCCCCACAGAGAAGGCTCTCCCCCTGGGGGCCGCCAGTCGACACTGTTTGGCCGACGGCACCCTGAGGAGCCCCTCTCTATGGGAGCGTACTGATCGGTGAGAGGCTACTGGTGGCAGAAGGCGGTCTCGTAGATACCCCGGTCCTAAGCCATGGAGCGCTCTAAAGGTGGTAACCAAAACCTTGAAGCGCACCCAGAAGACTGCCGGGAGCCAGTGCAGCTCGCGCAGGAGGGGAGTCACATGGGAGCGCCACGTCGCTCCCATAACCACCTGCGCGGCTGCATTCTGGACCAGCTGGAGCTTCCGGGTGCTCCTCAAGGGGAGCCCCATGTAGAGAGCATTGCAGTAGTCCAGGCGGGAAGTGATGAGGGCATGAGTGACCGTATTTAACGAGTCCCGATCTAGAAAGGGACGCAACTGGCGAATCAGGCGAACCTGATAAAATGCCCTCCTGGCCACAGCCATCAAGTGCTCTTCTAAAGACAGCTGTGAGTCCAGGAGGACCCCCAAGTTGCAAGCCCTCTCCGTGGGGGCCAACGACTCGTCCCCAATAGTCAGTGATGGCACCAACTGTCTATATCGGGATGTCGGAAACCACAGCCACTCGGTCTTGGGTGGGTTGAGCCTGAGTCTGTTCCTCCTCATCCAGATCTGTAAGCCTCCAGGCACCAGGACATCACTTCAAGGGCATCATTGGGGTGGTCCGAGGTGGAGATGTACAGCTGGGTGTCATCAGCGTACTGGTGGTACTTCACCCCGAAACCACGGATGATCTCACCCAGCGGCTTCACATAAATGTTGAACAGAAGGGGCGAGAGGACCGACCCTTGTGGCATCCCACATACAAGGGGCCTCGGGGTCGACCTCTGCCCCCCTGCCAACACTGACTGTGACCGGTCGGAGAGGAAGGAGGAGAACCACCGCAACACGGTGCCTCCCATCCCTAACTCTTCCAGCCGGTGCAGCATGATACCATGGTCGATGGTATCAAAAGCCGCTGAGAGGTCTAATAGGACCAGGACAGAATAAACTTTATTCAGAATAAAAATGTAGCATTTATCCAATATCTTCTGTCTTATTGAACAGTCCTCTAAAGAAGCATTTGGTAATAAACGTATTTTGGCAGAGATTGCTGAATTTTTTCTGTCATACAAATGGGGCAAATCAAAATGTTTTTGTTTCTGGGAGACATTTCACTTACATATAGTTTCCCTGCCACCCCAAAGACAGGTCCCTAAATTGCCACAGATTTCCCACAGATTAAGCCTTCAGCTATATTGTAACTCACAGGACCTCCATGTATAAAATCTGTGGAGTTCTTGGCATTCTCTGAGTTTGGTTGTTTGCATGCAAATGTTTCATTATCTGACCAGATTGCATCATTAGTGCTAGTTAGTGTGACTTCACTATTCATCTCTGAGCTGCTTCTATTCAAATGTGTAAAATCTGTTTATTTTATAAAAGAAGTTGTATCATTTTAAAATATCTTGATTGCAGCAAAAAGAAAACTAATAATTCCCAGTCATATTGATGGCAGAAACTTTCTCCTGTTTAAGTGATTTAAAAGACACAAAATTCTGCTGGTTCAGTTACCTTTCTTACAATTAAGATTATTTTCTGTAGTTAATTTGGATTGTTGGGAAGTGTCAGAGTGATAAACCCAGAAGTGTTTTAAGTGATAGACAAGCTGACAAGTTTTAGAATAACGATGATGTGGAAATACATTCATGTTTATATACTTTTAAAAATCTAAATTAGTCTAACATTTTAGATCCTACAAATATTATGCCATTTTAAAGTATATTTCCAGAGTAAATTATATACTGTTTAAACCTGTAATGTCTCTTTCATACATCTCTACTGAATATGTATCCTCTTAACTGTATGGTGAATGTGTTGTGACAAGCTGATAAGATTTTTTACATGGTATTTTAAGTTTTCTTATGCCAAGAATTTGCAAGAGGCTATATCAGTTAGTTGGCAAAGACATGTCACAATAATGCTTCTTTAATTTTCTGATCTCTGTTGGTTAGCTGAAGAGCATAATACTTATATATGTGAGTAGCAATTATAAGTTTCATCCTTTTCATTGTGAAAAACACGCAGATGACAACAAAAGTAACCATTTGTCTGTGAATAAGATCCAAAGGGTTACATGTACGTTTGATGCATGCATTAACATGTATGTAGATTTGGGTGTTTTAAGGGGCACATTCCTTGAGGTTCTCACTAAAAGGTAAAATGTCCTTTGCTTTGATTCCTGATGATACTACCGTAGTATTTAAAATAGTACAGAGATAATTCACCCGTGTCTTCTTTTGACTTCCCATTGAAATTGAAGAGGCCTTGGGCCTCTTCCATTAAAGTAATACCTAGGTCTGATTTTGCAGTACAGCTTGATTCTGTCCCTGAAGAAGTTTTTGCAGCTTCTGATACCCCTTGAAAAACCATTCCTAAAGATGGGCCAATAATTCAAAAATGCATTTTATATGATGCTGTTATGCAAAAAAAGTGCTTATGCAAATATTTATACATATGCTGCTACCTAATGGTTAATTCTTTGCAAATTTTTTCTCAGGGAAATAATATGCCATGTTTTAATAAAAATTAATAATTAATATCTCTATATTTATATCTATCTATCTATCCATCTATCCTGTCCATCTATCTATTATATCTATATCTGTCTGTCTGTCTGTCTGTCTACATCCATGACATCCATGTTACACAATTCTAAAGAGTATAAAATTTAGTCAATAGGTACATTCTGAGTTTCTTATATATTTGCTAGGAGCTAAATCGATTCTCTCTCCCCCCCCAAAAAAAATTCAGTTAAACTGAAATTTAGGGTTTTTTTAAATCCATCATTAGATTTAGGACTGATTTTCAATTTCCTAAACAGCTACTGAATATAGGTCCCAAAGTGAGAGAAAAATAACCCAGAAAACAGATATTATATTGTGTGTCTCTATTTATTTTTCCCTTATTCATTTCAGATGGTTTCTTTATCAAGGAGGAGTCCATAATGTTAAATGTCAACCATGAGTCTTGTTTCTTTGACTGATGCAGACATGCAATGCAGCATCTGTTTTCTGTGTTTTTTTCCTTGTGATTTTCATCACGTTTTTCTTCCTTGCGGCTGCAATTTATAATTTTATTACAAAGTCTTCTGTTTCAGGCAGATTAATGCAGTTGCCACAGATGGATAGGGCAAGAAATATATACATTGAACAATCCAAAGTGAGGGAGGAGAATAAAGATAGAATGGAGTTTCCACAGGCTTTTTGCTTGGGTGCTTCACCAGATTATTATGGACTGTGTAGACCTAAACACTGCTAGATAATGAACATAACACCAAGCAAATTATCACAACAGTTGTTGGTCCCATACAAAATAAAGTCAGCATAATACCATGTTTCTCCGAAAATAAGACCCTGTCTTATATTCTTTTGAACCCCAAAATAAGAGCTTGGCCTTATTTTCGGGGCGGTCTTATTATTTTGGGCCACATGGAGGAAACCAGAGGAAATGGTGGGGACTGGCTGCGCATGTGTTTAAATATTTTCGGGGGGTGTTATTTTAGCGCATGCGCTCAAAAGCCCGATTTGGCTTATTATCAGGGGATGTCTTATTTTCGGGGAAACAGAATAACAGTGGAAAGAAACACTGTTAGGATAAAATTCACAAATATGCAAGTCCTTTTCTGCTTTCAATCTGGTTGTCAGCTACTAGCAAAAGGAATTTGAAGACAACTGCCTTTCCTTGTAGTTTGCCACTGAATCATACCTTGTCTTTGATTTTACACTGCTGTTTGTAGAATTTAATAAAGCAAATGTAATAATGCTGCTAGTACCTTAATCTACAATCTCAATTTAGCTGACCATGAGATAAATAGGAGCAGAAATGATAGTGCATTTCTACGGATTGTTTTTAATAAGCATGTTATTTAGTTGATCGTCCAAGAGCAGCAATGCCTCGCTTTCTAGTCTGCCAGACAAATTTATTAATGCTTCCTGCCCCTCCTCCAACTGATTCCCTGCAGACAAATCTCTATTGAGCCTTTAGAAAGTCACAACTTCCAAATTAGATTAAGTACTAGGAATTGTACTAGCAGAATCAAAGAAAATTGAATGTGTTATTGAATTCATGCCACATTGTCTCTGTAAAGGACTGACTTTAGATATAACAGTAACTTTAGGCCTTAGTTTGCTATGAGCAGTTGCTGCTATGTACTTGAAAAGGGTTAATCTTTGTTTGTTTTTTCATTTATCTCTACTGAGGCTGCAAAAAGAGGAAAAAAACTTCAGTGATAAATGCTTTTGAGGGGGAAAAAATATTCATAGATTTCTGTGCCTGACCCAGTTTCTGTACATCGTGCATAGAAAATTAACAAATCATGAAAGATTTGGCATTGGAGTATAAGCATACTTACTTGTCATTTGATAAATACATTCATTTTAGAACTGCCTGTTTCCCATTTGGGCCTGACATATTAAGAGGTGCATAATTAATGGATGACATAAATAATTAACATTAACGTTACGGTGCTTAATGTGCCATCATTTATCCATCAAATTGCTTGTATGCATAAATGTCCTTCCGTCAAGTTTTGAATTACGAAAGGTGATTTCTAAATCCTTAAGTTTGTGTGTTGCACAATAACCATCCTCATGCATCTTAAAAAAAAATTCAATTACTCTTCCTCCCAGGGCAATAGACTTTATGGTCACATCACCTTTATTTCTTCTTAGAGCAGCACATGAGCAGTTAAACCAGGGACTTCGGTTAGGCAATCCAGGCCCCAATGCACAGCCTTCATCAGTGGCGAAAGAGCACCACCTTGCTGTTGCCAAAGCTCTCTGGAGAAATTTCTTTCCTTACTTGAAGGGCCAGAGGATGGTGAAGACTCCCCCTCCTCAGCTTGCAGATACAGCTGCAGGTTTGTACTCCCAACTTGACCTCGTCTTTCTTGTGACCGTGATGCATTCTTCCTGTTTTTAAGTAACTTGTTACTGGATATAGTAGAATTTACCTGCACGTTGTAAGATTCCTGTAGGCAGCCTTTTGATGCATGCATGCACCTCAGTGGGAAAAGAGAGAGGGGGACTCATATTTTCCTCTTAGTAGAGGGCTCACTTTATTCATAGGGTGCCTCGGATCTATAAATCGAGTGGCACTTTTTTTTTGTTAGATGTTCATTCTATTTGAAATGTGTACTTGTGATCTTAAGCAACGTTAACGGTTGATATGTCACCATATTCAATACCATGCATATTCTCCATGCTTAAATGAGTTTGTTCAGAGTCTCTTGCCGCTACAAATTCCCTTCCCTCGGGTTTCTCTAAGATTGTGATAATCTTCACTGTTCTGTAAATATATCAGGTAAGAGTTCAAATACATTGTGTGACTTTTTAAAATAATAATAATAACACCCTATATTCTGGAGTCTTATAATGTAAGAATGCCGCTCAAAATTCTAGAGATGGAACAACATCTTGCAACAAAACTATAAAAGTGGTGATCCTTGATTTCACTGGAGCTGTGCCCACCCGATCCGGTTCCTTTGTATTTTAATATAGTACTATTTCTTCCATGATATTCCTGTATACTAACGCTGTATATTTCAACTCAGTGCAAGAATGCACTTGCATTTAGTTATAATACCTCACCGAATCCATTTCAGTATTTGTAAAAGATAGATTTGAATTTAAATGTATTTTCCTCAATACGAATTAAGAACCGAACATATGCATTCTTAAAATCCTAATTGTTAATGGAAAAAGACCTTGCATTTCAGCAGCTTTGCAATAGTTAAGATATAATAATGGCGGAATAAAATGCAATTTCCTTGGCATGTAATGGCATATGGATACAACACTAAAGCAGTGGCTCTAGTACCTTCTTTTAGTCCATTCTAGTTTTCCTTGCATAGTTGCTTAAAAAAGTTTTTTTAAAAAAAGAACTATATAATTGATCGTCACTAACATTGAGAATATAGCAATGTTTGTGTTAAAATGCTAAAGAACAGTGAAAGTATAAGTTTCTTAATACATATTCAGTGAATGAATAAATGACAAAGCACAGTTAAGTTTTAACTCATTTTGATTGAGGAATTAGTGCCAATATCATTTTCCTTTCTACCCAAATGTCCGCAAAGATAAAAATAAACTCGGATTATAAATACAGTGGGTTGATCTATGATAGAGAGCAAGGCCGACTGATGAAGCTAATTTGACAACATTTGGCATAATCCGTGTCACTTTATGATTCCTGTTTCGAGTTTCTTTCATTTTTAATAATAGAATTTCCTGGAAATAGAAAGCAGCTGGTGGAAACAGATTTTAAGATATAAACAGCAAGCAGGAAAAGCATATGTCTTGAAGCTCTGCTCAAGATTTCAAAGTATTTATATTCACTGGGGAAGGGGAAGGAATCTTAGTATTAAAAAAAAACAGTGGCATACAAAGCATAGAAGTTTGTTCTACTTCTTTGCTTTTCTAACATATAGCTACTTCATTTTTTAAAAACAGGTTTGACTTTGTTAGCTTTGGATTTACCCAGCACATGTACCTCAGATCTCCAGCCTCAGCCAATTATATCTATGATGCAGTTGTTTGGATGGGATGATATGGTTTGCCCTCAGCTGGTATCAAGGTATCTAACTCACCTGATACAAAACAGGTAAGCCATACAACATCTTGGTTAAATAAAAGCAGGTGTTGGCATAACTTTGGTTTACTTCTTCTATTGCAGTAACATGTAGGGTTTTTTTTACTGTAGATTTTTGTGAAAGCTGGGTTGAAAATCTATTTTCTAGATTTTTTTCAGTTATACAAATAACAATGCCAATATTATCCTTCCAATACACTAAATAATCCAATTTCAAAAGCCATATTGTCATGCTTTTGTCAAGTCTGACTGAATTTTTCTCTGTCTGCTAGGAAACAGATGTATGGTAGGGAAAGAGGAATGTCAGGAAAAAAGAGGGGTGTCAGAAGATAGAATAATGAAGAAGAAAGGGAATGGATGTGTGGTGGAGAGTAAGGACACTAAATTGCATTTGCAAACAGAGATTATCATTTTTCTTCTCTCTTAATAGTTCAGGAGAACCAACTCCAATACAATATATTAATGTTCCTGAAAACATTGATGTTGTATTATATTTACATTGATTTTCCTAACTCCCTGGCCTATAAAAGCTGCATGGAACTTTTGAGCTGTTCTGCTAGCTGTACACTGAAGGACTATTAGAAAACTGGGAATAAGTGAGATCCTAGATCACTGATGGCTAACCTTTTCCAGACCGAGTGCCTGAACCCCCAAAATGCAATGCATGTGCACCCATGTGCCCCACCCCCATGCATGCGCATATGCCCCCTGTACATGCCATGCCCCCCACACATGCGCACGGCCCCTCTGCACATGCTCCCCCGCACATGCACGCGTGGCCCCAGCATGTGCCCCACCTCACATGCACGCATGGGCCCTCCTCACGGGCCCCTCCCCACTTGCGGTAGAGACCCGATGACCAGTTGACTGGAGGGAGGTGCATCCGCATGCACGGCAGAGCTGAACTGGGGTGACAGCTCACGTGCCCACAGAGAGGGCACTACGTGCCACCTATGGCACGCCTGCCATAGCTTCGCCATCACGGTCCTAGATTTTGCTACAGTTTGCATTGTGCAAACTAGGTTAAGGGTTTTGTTCTGCCCTGTTTTGGGAGAAGTCATGGTATTCTGTGCCATAGTGCATTTCTTAGAGGCAGGAATTCTTGGAATCATTTACAGATTTTTAAAAATGATATAAATCAAGGAGAAGGAATGACTTTTCTACTTACCTAATTTGTTTTTCTTTATTGGCTTTCTTTTCTATACAGTGCACTGGCTGAAGCTCTTACTGGCATGGGTCATTCATCCTACCAATCCTTGTTTGTTCAGTCATGGTTTCGATGCATTTTACAGACGTTTATCAATCAGCCTCCCGAGACCTTAATCAGAACAGATGCTGAGCAAACTACCAGTATGTGCATTGGTTTATATGTGATCAGCAGCAATAAAAACTTAGTCTTTTCAACTATATGCACAATGTTAGTTTACCACTACCATCACTACTGTCACTTTTTTGCCTTATTATTCTCCCAGTTTATGTTTGCCTGCTTGGGTAATTGATTAGTTGCTTATTTTTTAATTTAAATTAAAGCAAGTATGTTCATTTGAAAACAAAAACAAAATTTCCCAAACATTGATGAATAATGTAATTAATTGGAAATCATTGGTTAAATCTGATCATTTATTTCAAAACATTTTAACTCGTGTGAGGGGGCATTTTGCTGTATAACAATTGAAAGTCTGTATTTATAGATATTAATGCTAGTGATTCTTTTTATTATATTTTCAAGCAAAGGGCAAGACACTTGTGAAACTGGACTAAAAGATAGATGAATTAGTGGTCATTTCATGTATTTTAGATTTTGATCAGAGGTGGTATTCAGCAGATTCTGACAGATTCTGGAGAACCAGTAGTGGAAATTTTGAGTAGTTCGGAGAACTGGTAAATACCACCTCTGACTGGCCCCGCCCCCATCTATTCTCTGCCTCCCAAGTCCCAGCTTATCGGGAGGAAATGGGGATTTTGCAGTAACCTTCCCCGGGAGTGGGGAGGGAATGGAGATTTTACAGCATCCTTCCCCTGCCATGCCCACCAAGCCATGCCCACAGAACCAGTAGTAAAAAAATTTGAATCCCACCACTGATTTTGATCTTTGATGATCTCACCTGAATTGGAGTTAACCTTATGAGTTTGGTTGACTTGAGTAGTGGCTAAAATGTAGAAATGTAATGAGCTTAGGTTTGTCTTTTTTTTAATGTTTATTAAAGTATACAGATGTTTGCAAGGGGAAATAACAAAGATGGAAAGAGAGAGGTTAAACGCAAAGGGTTGGGGGGAAGATATTTACTAACAGTCATAGCATGATTTCCAAGAAATATCTATGTTTTTTTTTTAAAAAAAACTGCTTTTTTACAGTCTTTCAAATCTGAACTTGGTATAGTGATATTAGTCTAGAACAAGGGTGTCAAACTCGATTTCATTGAGGACCGCATCAGAGTTCTGTTTGACTTTGGGGGGCATGGCCATGGTAGGCATGACCAGTTTAACATCACTCTTGTCAGGGGCACCTGTGGTGGCCCGGGCAGGGCTGAGGGGATCCAGTTTTGCTAGCATCTGCTAAGCAAAAATGGAGATGGAGGGGGGGAGGGCGCACAATTCTCCAGGCCAGGGGAAAGGGCCACTGCACGTTTCACTGCTCCGTTTTCACTGGCAGAGGCACTATGGACCGGTCCCTCACTGTTTCCAGGGCGGCCCCAAGGGCCAGATCTAAGCACCCCATGGGCCGGATCCAGCCCACGAGCCTTGAGTTTGACACCCCTGATCTAGAATAATAAGATTCAGATTTAAATTTACCCTCTTCCATCGGAACTCACTAAGAGACTTGACCAATTACACTCTCAACTCAACCTACCTTATAAGTTTTTTTTGCAGTTGTTCAGAAGTGCTGGGTTTACTGCTTTGTGCTCCTTGAGGAAACACAATATATAAATCCAACTCACAAATACTGGTGTTGGAGTACAATTCATATCTTCCCCTTGTAGAAGTTGTAGTTCACCATACCTGAGGAACTGTCTAAGGATGTATACTTGATGGGAAAAGTCCAATGCTAAGTCACATCAAATTCTTGTGTTGTGTTGATAAATAGATAAGGCTTATATGGAACAAGTGACTGAACTTACAAGATTGATATTCAAACTGCCAGAAGTAATAACTATCTTCTCAAAGGCTCACTTTGATGAGTCAGTCTACAAACAAGATCCTAAGGAGGCTGTTTTCCGGTTCATTGAGGTACGGTGTTTATTATAAATAGCAGTTTTGGAGGAATAGAATTAGAAAATACCCTATCCTATGTTAATAGGATAGATGTGTCGCAATATCAAGAATTGCTCTCAATTTTTTCTCCTATGTTTTCTTAGGCTGTTGGAAAAAACTACAGTGAGCTTCAGCAACTGCCTGAAAAATCAGCCATGGTAACAAAGGCATTGGTATATCTTGGTGACATATTAAAATATGTAAAACCCTATTTAGTAAAGAAAGGGCCTGCAGAAGGACTTCATCTCACCTACAAGATAATAGGTAATTCTCATGCTCAGTGTTCCCCTTATCAACAATATAAGGCAAAGCCATTAGTGTCAATGCTTCCAGGCAACTTCTCCAGCAGAACTTCTAACCTACAAAAGCCCTTTGGTTCCCTTGCAAGTGTCTGTCAATAAAACCAGCCAGGAGATATAGTGCAAGTGTTCATTAAGAGTTTGCTGGGATGTGCATTTGTTAGGGATGTCAGAAATTCCTTCTGTAGCACATTGAGACAAGTTGAGAATCAACCTTTGCAACAACTTAGGAAGATCTGTCCCCAGCCTGGCCCTTCAGATCTCCAGCGTTGCCCCCATTGCTGCTGGGATTGAGTCCATCAATCTTATTCCTGGCTGTCCTCTTCTTTTCTTTTCTTTCCTTACACTTTTCCTTAATCCTTAGACAGGTAGTCCTCGACTTACGACCACAATTAAGCCCCCAATTTTTTTCTTATTAAGTGAGACATTTGTTAAGTGAACTTTGCCCCCATTTTACAATCTTCCTTGCCATAGTTGTTAAGTGAATCTCTGCAGTTGATAAATTAGTAACATCATTGTTAAGTGAATCTGGCTTCCTCATTGACTTTGCTTGTCAGAAGGTCGCAAAAGGTGATCACATGACTTGGGACACAGCAACAGTCATAAATAGGAGTCAGTTACCAAGTGTCTGAATTTTGATCACATGATTGTGGGAAAACTTTTAACTTTGAAAAACAGTCATAAGTCACATTTTTTCAGTGTTGTAACTTTGAACAGTCACTAAATGAACTGTTGTAAGTCGAGGACTACCTGTAATTACTGACAGTAGTTCTGCTCTTTCCTGCAGATTGTTATCTTGAGGTACTTGCAACCTTCCTTCCTTCTTTCCTTCCTTCCTTCCTCCCTTCCTCCCTCCCTCCTTTCTTCCTTCCTTTCCTTGGAATGCTTCCCTCAGTTCTTCAGAGCTGCATACTATTACATATTTTATTAAAAGTTCTTCCCCCAGGTCATCTTTGAATCAATAATATACATTTAAAAAGTGGGGGAGAGAAAATATTATAGTACTTAGTTTCAGTTTTTCTTTTTTCTTCTAATAACTGACATTCTTTTTTAATCTTTGCTTTATTTTAACGTTCTTACTTAGGAAATAGCATAAAATATATTAAATAAAAATATTGTAACTTATACCTGTCAGTCTTTCAGTTATAGTTATTTGGAAGAGCAGCATAAGGAATTCCAGAAAACATATCTCCATTAGAAAGAATTTCAGCATATTAAGGCTTTGTTGATACCGTCATTCTCAGAATAGCCAATCTATTGATTGCCTCGTGGCATTCAAAGTCAATCGATATTGCTAGTTTTGATTCATTTTCCTGTGCAGACCTAAAAAAATTACTGAGGAATGAAAGTGGGTCACACATTCTGTTCTAATGCAGGCTCCGTCATTCTGTGAGGTTTCTGTTGATGTATTTGAAGCAAGGCTATCTTTTTTCCCAGTGATATTTCCTATTTAGGGAAGTAAGGGGGGATTCAAAATATGTTGCTGAATGTTTTTTGCATTTATAACATTTGTTTTGCTTTATATTTATTTGTTCATTTATTAACCAACTATGTTACTGCTTTCAATGAAAACAAAAGGCAAAAGCAGTTTGCATTAAAAATGATCATACCAAATAGTAAATACACAAGTACAAAAGTAGCATACATTAGCATTATTTCTTTAGTATACTATTCCCTGACGTATCTGGTTTCAGTCCAAAGTTCACAACTCTCATTTTTAGTTCACTGTATAAATGGACGTTCACCATCCCCAGGATTATTAAGCGGGATATATGGAAATGTGACTATTTGGTTGCTATAGTTACCAGTAGACATGAAATCTGGCAGAAATATTTCTTCATGCTTCCTCTCTCTTTTTGCAATTTCAACTTTTGGTTTTCTTGGTTTTATTTTGACAGGATGCCTTGTGAAGTCCTGGGCAGCCATATTGGCTACTTCCAAAGCACAACCCCTCTTGTTCCGTATTATAGATTGCTTGCTTTTGCCCCATGCTGTGCTTCAGCAGGATAAAGAACTACCTGCAGTGATGTTGGCTGCCATTCGTGAGAATCTCCTGTTTTTCCTTCAGGTGCGTTGGTCTCTCTATACTATGTTCATATGAAAACACACACACAGGGATGGACATACACACACACACATACACACACACCTGGAGAGAAGCACCACTTTGATGTAGTAGGTGCTGGCCTAGAAATCAGGAGTCTGTGAGTTGGGCAAGTCACACTCTCTCAGCCCAAGACCACCTCACAGGATTGTTGTGGAGAAAATAGAAAGAAGAAGGAATATTATGTCTGTTTTACGCCTTGAATAACTTATAAAAGTAATAAGGTGGGTTAAAAAAATTCTACAGTATGCGTGTGTTTGCATAATAGAAGTAATAATGAGCACATGCATATGTCGTTAAATTGACAAGTACCGCAAGATTAGGGGTGAGTGCACAATGCTCAGGGCTTGATTTTAATTATCTCAAAAGTATTTGCTACTTGTTCAAATACCTGACCTAGGCACATTTCTCTCCCTTATGTGTTTTAAAAAAATGAAAACTGCACTTTTGAAGCAAATGATTGTTTTTTTTAAAATAATTTTTATTAATATATTCTATACACCAATACACAAATAAAATATACAATCCTGCCACCATGGTATAATGTGATTACATTGTCCATAAATATAAAGTCATTCCTTTATACATACATATTTGCCATCATATATATAATCATCATATATCTATTCTATCCCACCTTTTCTGGACCCAATCGTACCATAATTTCCAACTGTTATAAAATTCTGAATCTTTTTTACCATTGATCAATCTAGTTAATCTATCTGATTCCGCACACTCATTAAGTGAAGCAAATGATTGTTTATGTATCATTCACTGATTATGGATATTCCTCACATAAACACCATTTGTTTGGTGGCCATCAGAAGTTAAAATGGTGCTGAACATATGTTATGTAACACCCAGTTCCTGAAGTTAACAGCCATTGGAGTAACCCCCATTGTCACATGACCAAAATTTGAGAACTTGGCAGACTGTGCCCACTTACAACTGCCCCCCTCCATCTTTGCCCTTTGGCCGCTCTGCAAAGCAACACTCCTTGGTGGCAGTGGCCGTGGCAGAGCTTCCTTCTACTGATAAAATGCTAGCTGTCACTTGATCATTTTGCTAGTGTGAATTCAATATATGATCCTTCATGAATTCTCCAATAATAACTGCATATGGTTATGGAGTCATGATTTACTTCTGTTCCTGTTAATCTTAGAAAGCGTTTTCAACAAAACCTGTTTAAGCAGATAGGAGGAAAAAATGCATAGAACAAACAAAAAGTCATGAACAGAATATTCTTTATTCTAGCTACAACAAGCATAAATTTCATATAAAATAAGAAAAAGGATCAGAAATGAATACTCCAAAGCATTCATAGTTTTTTAAATAAGCTGTAAAATATTGAGGTCCTTCACAAAAGGTTTCCTGACATTGCTTTTCATTTTTTAATTTGGGGAGTTTAAATATTAATTCCAAATACTAAAACTAAAATTAAATTATTGGATGGAAGCAAGATAAGAAAAAAATGTTTTTAACCATAGATAAGCGATCTTCAACAACTAGTATCCCAAAAGAAGACTTTATTTTGTTTTATTCTTTTATGAATTATGCGAACACAGTTACGTAAGTTATTCCTGCACGATTAAATTACATAATAGAATTTTTGGTCAAATATGCAAAATGTAAGTCCTGTTGTTTATTTAAGCTAGGCATTTTATATTAATGACCAAATAATATGTTAAAATTTGTTTGGAACTTTTATATGATTCTATAATAAATTGTCAATCTTTTAACTAAAGAAAATGTCGTCAACCAAATGTTACAGATGGGCACATGATAATGCTGCTATACTTAGATTATGCACTGGACCAGGGGTCAGCAACTTGCAGCTCTGGAGCCGCATGCGGCTCTTTGGGCCTCTGCTGTGGCTCCCTGTCAGGTGATCCCACCACTGGCTGGCCCCACCCCTCGCCCTCCTCTCCCAGTACTCCTCACATGGCCTGAGAAGGTAAAGGCAATGGCGGGGGATGGCGAAGCAGCCAGGGCAGAGACAGAGAGATACAGAGAGAGCGGGAGAGGGGGTGGGTGGGAGGGGAGAGAGATATATGTCAAAAGGATTTTGTGGTTCCCGGTGTTTTTTAACAACTGGTTCTCTGCCCTAATGACTGGCTGGGTAGGCGTGGCTAGGGGAGGTCATGTGACTGGTAGAAGTGAATGACATTGAGTTGGCCACACCCACCCAGGTTTTGTGACTCCCAGTGTTTTCTTTTCTGTGGGAAACAGGTCCAAATGGCTCTTTGAGTATTTAAGGTTGCAGACCCCTGCACCACGGACTAAAGAGGGGCACACTAATCTTTATCACTCTTCTGTAGAGAATAGCACCTGGAGTTAGACCTCAATAAAACTTAAGTATTCCTAAACAGGCTTGAAAGCCTGACATGGATCATTAATGGCTAGAAGTTCAAGCAGGTTGTACCAAGGGGTGATTTTCTACTCATCTGATTATTAAAAAATAGACTTTTATATGGAGCCAGAAGGCTCAAGGGGCGTTTCAGAACCCAAGGGGATTTCAATTTATCCCAGCTGCTATTGGGCATTTTGTGGCTAACCCCCTGAACCAACTTCTTTATAAAGTAGAATTTGGTTTGGGAGAAAAAGACAGTCTGCTTGAGATCTTCCACACCAAGTCTCTGAAGTATTTCAAGTGCCGGGTTGCATTTCAAATGTGGCACGTTGTTTACAAGTAAACGTAGGGCCTGGATAAAGGTATTTAACATTTTGATTAATGCTGTTCGTTTGTTTTTTAATATAACAAGGCCTGGCCCCTTTAACACTGATAGATTCTTTGTGTGCATCCTGAAAACTGATAAGCTATAGACTCAGCTTTCTCCCAGAGGATGGTGAGCTACAAGTACACTAAAGACACTGAAATAAAGATTTTCCCATATGGATAGAAAGAGTGAGGTAGAAGCCCTCAAGTTTAGTAGCAAAAACCTAGCTTCATAGTTTCCAGGTGGCGTGATGTGTCAAACATCTTACCCTCCCAAGTAACAGTGCTTTTCCTTGAAGATCTTAACATCCTCCCTTTAGCAATTCTCATGGATATTCATGATAATTCATAAGAACACTCAGTAGGATTCTGCCCACAAGGGGCAAGCATGATTAAAACTTGGCTCCACATTTTTCAACTCTTCTGTAACGACATCTTAATATCGTGATAACCCCTTTAGTACATGATTTCCATAGCTTACTTTTGTAAGCTATTTACTTGCAGACAGAGATTGCAAAATCGTATATGTATATGTATATATATGTATATGTTTGTGTGGCAGTGTCTGGGCAACTGAATGGAGCTAGCAGAGTGTTTTAATGGCCCTTCCTGTCACCAATGCAGAGTTTTGTTCAGCAGATATATTCTCAGTGTGCCCAGAGATAGAAAATCTGCCTCTACTTAGGATCAAACTCACAGCCTCCTGATTGTGAGGCAAGAGCTCCACCTCTAGGCCACCGCTCTCTCTCTTTCTCCCCCCTCCCTCTCCCTCCCTCCCTCCCTCCCTCCCTCTCTCTCTCTCCCTCTCCCTCTCCTCTCTCTCTCTCTCTCTCTCTCTCTCTCTCTCTCTCTCTCTCTCTCTCTCTCTCTGTGTGTGTGTAATGAATGTTTGAAAGTCACTCAGTCAGTTCTCATGCTTAAAGTGGGACTAGAACTCATAGTCTCTTGACTTCTAGGTCAGCACTTTAACCACTACATCAAACTGAAATAGTCAGATATCATATTATTGGCTGATTTTATTTGTATAGTATATATTTCCAAGAAATAGACTATACTTACAATATAATATAGAAAAATACATCACTATATATAAAACATTTCATTGCCTCAATTACCATTTATTTAAACTATATCAAAAACTAAATATAACCTACCATTAAATCAAGACTATGAATACCAACATTCATTATTTTATTAATAGCAGTATTCTATTTAGTAATTTAATACTAACATTCTATTTACAATTAAAAAGTTGTTCAATAATTCTCATTAAGGGACCTAACAAGAAGATTGTGACTTTGGGCCAGTCACTCTCTCTCAACCAACCCACCTCACAGAGTAGTTGTGGGGAAAATAGGAGGAGGAAGTTGTGTTGGATATGTTTTCCACCTTGAGTTAATTATAAAAATAATAAAGGCAGGATACAAATGAATAAAAATAAAATCTTTGCCCACCTATATGTGATTAAGGATAAAATGGAACAGAGAAGAACAGTCAAAAGATACTTCAAATTTCTCACTCTCAGTCACAAGAGTCATCTGGGTCACATGACCTACAGTAAGTTAATAGGTCATTGTTACCTTTAAGGCAACCCTCATGCCTGTCTCTAGAAAAAGATTCTTTGTCCTAGATTTGGGGCAAAGCAAGTGGAAATGACCAAGCTCTGATAGTAAATATGTTCTTGGTTTGTTTTTTTTTAAATCTTATCCCCTTTTTGTACATTTTAATAAATAAAACACCCACTTGATATATTTGGAAATTTAAGATAAGTTGGGGTAGTGATGCTACCAGGAATTCTCACCAGGGTATTTCTAGAAGATTCTAATTATAGAAGACTCGATGGTGATAGTGATGTTTTGCATTTACAATTTGAATGTGGCAAATTATTATTGTTCCCTTCCCTTCCCATACCCCCCTCACTTCTGTAGGGCTTGTCCTTTATATGTTGCCATTGCCAGTCTCAAAGTCAGAGTGCCTATTTGAACCAATTGTTACGGAATGTGATTCGCCAGTATTTGGGACGCTTTCTTCTTCTGTCATCTCGAGCCGGGCATCATCCCATCTTGCTGGCGTTGCACGGTTCTGCCGCCACTCCAGAAGCCATTCATCTACACAAGACGTCTGTCCAAGTCATCAGGTAAAATCCAGAAAATAAAATCAACGGTTGGCATTTGAATGTTTAATAGCTAAATTGATGGAGGAAAAAATGCATTGGTGTCTTTACTTTGAAAGCAATACAAGCATGAGATTGTGAGAGGAAATGCTCAGAACTTTTTAGCTGAAAAATATCTGGATTGATTTAATTCCATCAGAACACACTGTGTATAACCTGTTTCCCTGAAAATAAGACTCAACCGTAAAATAAGCCCAACATGATTTTTCAGGATGCTCGTAATATAAGCCCTACCCCCAAAATAAGCCCCAATTAAGATCGTCAACCAGACAGAGGCATTTAGTACTGTATTTTCCCCAAAATAAGACCTAACTGGAAAATAAGCCATAATGCATCTTTTGGAGCAAAAATTAATATAAGACCCGGTCTTATTTTGGAGGAAACATGGTATGTAAAAAAATTTGGGTGAAAATGCAGCTGAAGACTATACAAACATATAATTCTCATTACTTATCCTAAAGAATGATAGAATGATTTCTTTTTATTTTCTTCCAGTGAAAATTATCTACAGTTCAAAGGTAATGCCCCTCCTCCTCGCCTAGGATCGGTGTTAGCTTTCACTCTTGAAGCACTGCAAAGGACCAAAAGCATTGAAATATATGATGTTGAGACATTGCTGCCTTCTGTCTTAAAGTGCCTCATATTGGTTAATGAACCACAGGGTAAGCTTAGGAGCTTCCGTTGTTGTCTATATAGAGGTGCATTAGAATATCAGAAAGTATAAGAAAAAGATCACAGACTTCATTGTACAAGGATAATATATACCGATGGTGGTGAATACAAAGATTTTCCAATCTGACGATAGACTTGTGAGTGATTAAAGGATCTTACAACTGTAGTAGATAGTTAATGTCTTGAATCAGCCACTGGCATCATTTGATCATCGATATAATCAGACCTAAATTGATAAAAAAAATTCTGGCATTTATTTCTTAAACTCCAAATGCTTAATTTACAACCCTAGCTACAGAATTAACTCGAGAAGAAATAGGTTCTGTACTGACATATAATCAAAAGCTTTCTAGCTGGGTAAGAGGCATGCAAGGACAAATATGACAAATACCTACTGGGCTGCTTTGCATATTAGTGACAGCTAACCAGTGCTCAAGGAGGCACAAGCAGTCCTCACTTAATGACCATTTGAAGTTGCAAACTAAACAGATGGTACTTATTACTGGTCCTTGAAGTTACAGCATGGTCACATTATCAAAAATTGGGCATTTGGCAGTGGGCCAGCATTTACAACCACAATGTGCATTTCGGTTCCTCCCACCCGCCTAACTCCCCCCCTCATATCTGCTTTTGGCCACCCTGCACTCTGCTGCCACCTACCTTTACAGCTCCTGGCTGACATTCTGTGTTTTCTTCCTCCTTCTGCACCAGCCAGGGATATATGCAGCAAGGGTGGCAGAACCGCATCTACCAAAGGGGGCTCACTGTCCCAGCTGGGGAGGAAGGAAGAGAAGCTAGCACTTTGCACAGGCAGAAGAAATGTGAGGTCTTCTCCTAGCAGTGCCATGGTCTTTATCTAACAACTGGGACTATCGGAACTGCTGTTACCAAGCAACAGAATCATGTGATGTTTTGTCTAACAATCATTTTGCTTAGTGACAGAAATTCCGGTCTGAATTACGATTGTTATGCGAGGTTTACTTCTACTACTATTTTACCTCTTCACAACTATGCAATCTGTCTTGAGCTCATGTGATTAAATCAAACTGGATGTCATGCAGAACCTCCCCTGTACCAAACTTTCAGTTCATGTGGGTTGGCTGCTTTGCCTAGAACTGCTTCCTAGGCAGAAAAGGAACAATTCTCATTGAATGAAGTTCTCTTTAGAACAACTTTAACAGAATACAAAGTTAGGGTGAAATCCTGGTAGCAGCACTTCAGCCGCTGCTGAATCCAGGTCCAAGATTAAGTTGCTAATCAAGATTCCCGCTAGAACAGGGCTGTCAAACTCATGGCCTACAGGCCGCATGTGTCACACGCTGGCCATGCCCACGCCCAGTTTAGTGAAGGGGGTGGAGTCGCAATCGGTCACGTGACACCACTGTGACGATGCGAGTTTGACACCCCTGCTCTAGAAAGAGAATTGCTTGGTCTCTTCTGTGGTTGCAATGTCTTAATTGTCATGCTTCCAGAATATTCATATGATATTAATGGTAACAACCTTGAGTTAGAGAGTACTTTTAAGATTCAAATACTTTAGTTTACCATTTCAACTATTTAGTTTATTGAGTAGATCAAAGGTGAGAGATAACGGTTTGTCTAAGGTTAATGTGGCACAGTGGTTAAACTGCAATATTACAGGCAAACTGCCCACAGCCTCAAGTTCGATTCTGAGAGGGCTCAGGGTTGACTCAGCCCATTCTTCTGAGGTCAGTAAAGTGAGGACCCAGATTGTTGGGGGAAATATGTAAATAATGCTGACATTGTAAACCGCTCAGACTGTAAACCGCTTTATATACTGGTATATAAGCATATCCTCCTATTGCTATTGTGCACACATGAGAAACATGAGGCCTGAACAGACCTACTAAAGCTGATACATTTCACATGTGCCACTTCAGGATTCTGTACAGCAAAAATTAAGAGAAATATACCTCGAAGAGGTTGGATTTTCTCAATAATTCAACAGGCCTTAAAAGATTACTATATAAACTCGGTCTCCAGCTATTTAGTGGTCATTTATTCCATTGTGCATCTTCCCTTTAAACGTTTTACATTCATTAGGCCTTGAGACACTCAGAATCATAATGCCAAAAACAATCACTCCCTCAACCCCAATCATTTCATAAACTTCCTAGAGCTCTTTTTGATGTAGCTATTCCGAGGCTCAATGCAATTTGTCTCTTGCAGTTAAAAAACTCTCAACGGAGATACTACAGTACTTGGTAGAAGGCTGCCAAACAAGGCCAGGAGGCGAGCTTGCAACCCAGCTGATTTCTGTGTTTAGGTAAGTAGAATACTAGCCAACTGGCACCGAAATGATTGCAAGCATTTGACAGAAAACATGTTCTTTTAAGCAACTAATTATCCCTAACATAATTTGATGTGGATTGTTTATATACTTTCATTCTTGGCAAGATGGTTTATTGTGTGGATTGGCCAACAAATCAGGAAGCACACGCACATCCCACCCCCTGTAGATGTTGAATACTAGGGGGGAGATTGTCATAGTTGCAGCCATGAAGATAAAGGAGTTTTAATGTGCGTTGAAGCTTCATCTTTAAGGAGAATTATATACTGCCTTGTGAAATTCCACTGTGCGTTCCTCCGTCGCTGCTCTCTCATTGACAAATATTCTTGATCATCTGCAGATTTGGTACAATAAATATTTAAAGACTTTCCAGGGTGAGAGATTCGAAAGTGGTAAATTAAAACTTATACAGTGGTCTTCAGCTTACGACCACCATTGAGCCCATAACTTCCATTGCCAAACAAGGCAGTTGTTAAGTGAGTTTTGCTAATTTTATGACCTTTTCTTTTTTTGCCAAAGTTGTTAAGCAAATCAATGCAGTTGTTAAATGAATCATGTGGCCATTAAGCAAATTTGGCTCGCCCTCCCCAATTGACTTTGCTTTTTGGAAGCCAGCTGGGAATGGGAAGCACATGACCCTAGGACAGTGCAACTGACATAAATGCATGCCGGTTGTCAAGTACCCAAATTTTGAGCACATGCTATAATGGTCGTGTAAAAATTATGTCACTTTTTTCAGTGCCATTGTAACTTCAAACAGTCACTAAACAATAGGTTGTAAATCAAGTGACTACATGAAATTTAAGATTATTTCGCTTCACCGTTAATAGCTTGAGGTCTCTTTGACTTTTCCAAACCCCACAGGTAATGGAGGAGCCTGAAATTCATGAGAACAAATTTTGTGTAGCATAGGAATAAATGTTACTGTTTCCTAATGTTAAGGTAATTATGATTTAATAGTTGACTAGCTGCTGTAAAGCTGTAAACTGAGATGATAACTGAGGATGAGTCAGCAGGGTTATTGCCTCTTTCAGACAGAATAGGAGTCAGCAGGGTTATTGCTGTTTTAAGAAGCTGGCTATATAAGGGAGGCCATTAGAGGGCATCTCTCTCTCCTCGTATATCACTCTCCTCGTTGTGTTCTATCTGCATTGTAGTTCTCTGGGTAGAGTTGAAGACTGATTGCTTGCCTGGTATGTGCCTACCACATGTATGTCTGTATATAGAAGTCTTGTATATAAACCACTGTTTGTAATGACAAAACCTCTGTGTCCTGTATTTTGCTCCTGGGTTGTCTCAAAATAGTAGTCACGTTGTAAACACTCTGACACCTAATATTGAATGTTATCTTTCCCAAATTTGGTCTTTTCCAAGTATTTTGAATTTATACTCTCATCATGCCTTAAATAACAGAGGTATCTAAAGTGTTTTGGTTTTGAAACATTACAAGCTCAGAAAGGGTTGTTTACCGTAAATGTTTCAGTATTGGCTGTCCATATTGCAAATGTTTCAAGCTCAAAGCTTTCAAGATCAGAAGACATTTGATACGGTTGGAATAGTATTGCAATGCTGTCAACAAAGTTGGATCGCCTGTTTCAAATTTAAAATTAAAATCAAAAACTAGTTTGACATAGTAGTTACGGTGTGGACTAGAAACATTTTGCGTTGTCTAACACTAGCCACTAGAAACAGGAGACTGTAAATTCTAGTTATCTCATAGACATAGAAACCATATGGTGACTTTGGACCATTTACCCTCCCTCTACCCAACTCTCACACCTTTCTCCGTGTGGAGAAAATAGAGGAGAGAGTATAATGTTTGAAGTATTCAAAATAAATTTAAAAAATAAAAAATAAATGGATTTGGGCTTGAATCTGGCTGAGGAACTCTGGAGGTTGAAGTCCACAAGTCTTAAAAGTTGCCAAGGTTGGAAACCCCTGATCTTCCACCCATTTACCGTCATCTTCAAGCAAAGCCATTGCTGCATGTCAGCCAGGTTGTCCTCAGGGGATGATCCAAAAAGACAAGATGGATTGATTACACCATTGTGGCCACCATCTTGATTTTTTAGATCATCCCTTACAGATACTCCTCAGCCATTTTATTACTTTTCCTTCATCTACATTATCTACATAGTACTAAACAATTCATTCAAGAAACCTGTAACTGGGCAAAATAATGCATACTGGGACAACAATTGAACCAAGATACTTCATATCAGGGGTGAAATCCAGCAGGTTCTGACAGGTTCTGGAGAACCAGTAGCGGAAATTTTGAGTAGTTTGGAGAATCGGCAAATACCACCTCTGGCTGGCCCCAGAGTAGGGTGGGAATGGAGATTTTGCAGTATCCTTCCCCTGCCACGCCCACCAAGCCACACCCATAGAAGCGGTAGTAAAAAAAATTGGATTTCACCACTGCTTCACATGGGCTAACTTACAGAATGTGTTCAAAATGGAATTGAAATTTGGCAAATTTTTATAAAACATTTCACTCATATCATAAACATTTCCATGAAGCAATTTATGACATAATACAAAATGTCATAAATCATTTCCTGTGCTGATGTTTTGTGCTATACAGTTCAACACGGGCTTTTTTTCAAAGCATATACATCTCTACATATCTTGCTGAATTTTTAAGAACTTTCCAGGTATAATACAAGCTCTGCCGTTATTGAAGGCATTGAGAAATCTGAGAAGGAAATATCTCCGAAACGATGACCCAAGGGATCACGGGTTGTCTAGTTGTGAGGAAAAAAATTGGTCTCAGACTCCTTTAGATTCACCTTCTTGCCACTGCAAGACCAATTTTACCGAGATACTAAATTTAACAATGTCATGGGCTTGCCACATTTATGTCATAGTAAATTAATTCCCTACATTTGGAGACCACACTTCATTACCCCATGACCAGATTACTGGAATGCTGCATTTTTAACAGTTTTGCTGAACTTGCCTGTATGTTTGCTTTTATTGCAAAAATGTGTATGCCTCCCGACTCGCCAGACTTTTTATTTAGCTGTAAATATTTAACCTAATGATGTTAACTAGTGTCCATGTACGAATTCCTTGTGCCTGTTTCAGAGAATCCATTCCACGTTAAATATTTTTTTTCAGACAGCTTCTAAAACACTGAGTACTCTGAAAAGTCATATTTAGATTTCTAAGAAGTATTGTTCTGTCAGAAACACTTATCTTCAATTATAATTGTAAGAGAAGAAATTGATAGCAAGTGCAAATTGTGGGTAAAATCACACTTCCATTCTGAATAAAGGGGCAGATATGATCGTTTTTAACTTGGATTCCTGATGTTCGTACTGCTGAATAGAAGATGCGTTTCTTCTGGACTTTTTTCTCGTTGTACAATATCTTTTTTTTTTTTTCTTTGTGGTTCTTGGCTGTACACCACCACCATCATCACCCAGATCTGCTCCAGGAGATTCCCCAAATATCCAGAGCTGTAGATTGAAAACATAAACACTTCAGACTACTATGCAAGATGGTTGGAATAATTGACACTCTCATACACTTTCAGTGAGTCAGAGACATAGTAACAGGGATGAGAAACAAAAGGCGGGTTTAACTTCTCTGTAGGGATTACCCTACCAAAGATCTATAACTTCAGCAATGAATTCAGATTAGCCCAAACTAGAAAGGCTTGTGTCGTCTAAGTGCTGGAAAAATGGAGTTCTAATCCTGCCTTAGGCATTCAGATAGTCCTTGACTTGCAACCATTTGTTTAAAGATAGTTCAGAGTTACAACATGCTGGAAAAATAGCCTATATAATAGCCATTATATGACCTATGACCTGTTCTTGAAGTTGCGATCATTGCACCTGTTAAGAAATTCACAGAGCAATCCTAGAGTAGCAAGGGTGTGCACATGAAAGCGATTGAGAGCAGTTGCGAATAACCACAGCCAACACACAGATACACTGAGTTGTGTTTACTTTTAGGAAATAGTAATAAGGCACAGTCCAATAAACAGTCCAGGTCATACACAGATAAAGCAGTAGATAGTAAAACAATAGTCCAGGGATATTCCAATAACAAAGTCTTCTTACAGTCGTTGTAGTCATACACAATAAACAGTTGCAAGCAGTAGCAAACACAGCAAAGAGCAGTAACGATCAGCAAAGAGCAATAATGGTCAGCAAAGAGAAACAAACCATGTTTCAAGCTTCCTCTTAAGGACATTGGCTACAGAGCTAACCAATCAGGACACAGTATGATGCCATACAGCAATACAGTTTTAAAGCTATATTGAGGGTTTATATATTGCCAACCCAACAAGTTAGGTAATTATCATTTCCTAACACCATCACTTCTGCAGTTATCCAGTTGCAACTTGAGCACTCATCCATCCATCCATTCATTCATTCATGAAATTTATATGGCTGCTCACTCATTCTCAGTGACTCTGGGCGGCTTACAAACAATAAAAAAAACCCAATATAACAGAATGAAAAACAGTAACCCCCTGGCAACAACACACAATCAAACAAGCCACTTGATGGGCTCCATCCCACTGTGGCAACTGGCTCACATTTATGATGGTTGCTGTGTCCTATGGTGATCATGTCATCACAATTTGTGATCTTCCCAGCTAACTTCCAACAAGCAATGTCAGTGTGGAAAGCTGGGTTTACATAATGAGCATGTGATTCACTTAATGACCAAATGGTTGTAAAATTGGATCTGATCACTTGACGACTCACTTAAATACTACATTGCTTAGGGCAGTGATGGCTAACCTTTTCAGAAACGAGTGCCCAAAGCATGCGTGCATGCGTGAATCACCAAAATGCAATGTGTGCCCTCACTTGTGCCTGCCCACCCCCATGCCTGCACACGTGTGTTTCCCTGCATGCGCCCTGCCCCCACATGCACTCGCGGTACCACATGCGCCCCTCTCCACACACATGCACACGCAGCCCCCTCATGTGCCCGCACATGCACATACACACACACCCCACGCATGCGTGGCAGAGACCCGAAGACAGGTGGGAGGCACGCATGTATGTGCGGCGGAGTTGAACTGGGGCGACAGCTCACGGACCCACAGAGAGGGTGCTGTGTGCCACCTCTGAAACAGATGCTATAGGTTCACTATCATGGATTTAAGGAATGAAATCCCGGTAGCAATTGTGATTGTAAGTCAAGGACTATCTGTAGAAGCCAAAAGAGTGATCTTGGACCAGTAACTTTGTGTCATCCCTAGGTAAAAGACAACCACATTTCCAAAAAAAGAAAACTGCATTGATATGTCCACCTGGTTGCCTGGGATCATAGGGGGGAAAAAAGTGCATACAGTCAAGCGAACAGATAAAAATGCTACTGCTTCTTTTCGTGATTCATGCAGAATTCACTTAAAGAATTCAGAGAGCTGTAATTTAGATTGGTTAAATAATTAAAGGCGAGCTGATAAAATGGCCATTAAAATAAGAATAGAATATTTTGGCTTGGGAATTCCATTTTAAACGTAACACAGAGCTTTAATAACAATTGGTTCTGAAAGAAGTGCTTAGCGCTACTTTTGGAAAAGGCATTCCTAAGGATTCAAAAGGGCATGTTTACATAATTCTGAACAGGATTTAGTCCTTCTTTGGGATGGCTCCTGAGGGTACAAGCTGGATTTTTGATAATAGCCTCAGAATTGGATGACAAAGGGACTTTTCCATCCTTGTTCTAATCTATGATGAAGACAAATTGTGATTTCGTGTATTGCTTTCAATTATGTAATATACACATTTTATATATAATAAATTATACATATATATTTATATTATAATAAAATAATATATTTGTATGTGTGTGTGTGTGTGTGTGTGTGTGTGTGTGTGTGTGTGTGTGTATATATATATATATATATATATATATATATATATATATATATACTTTTTAATTCATAGGTATAAATGTGTGATATTTTTGTAATCAGGGTTTTTCCTATGTTAATAAAAGATGTTAAACGGCCATGGTGGGATGAAATCTCCAATCATCACTTTCAGGCCTGTCAGATATTTTGTGTTGTTTATTCTGAGCCTTATGGGAGACTGGGATAGCACTATTTCGGTTTTTTTGAACCTCTTCAGCCAGACACACCCATATTTTATGACTCCTCCCTGTAAAGGAATAAACAACACAAAATATCTGACAGGCCTGAAAGTGATGATTGGAGATTTCATCCCACCATGGCCGTTTAACATCTTTTATTAACATAGGAAAAACCCTGATTACAAAAATATCACACATTTATACCTATGAATTAAAAAGTATAAATATTTGACCTTTACAGGGAGGAGTCATAAAATATGGGTGTGTCTGGCTGAAGAGGTTCAAAAAAAACGAAATAGTGCTATCCCAGTCTCCCATAAGGCTCAGAATAAACAACACAAAATATCTGACAGGCCTGAAAGTGATGATTGGAGATTTCATCCCACCATGGCCGTTTAACATCTTTTATTAACATAGGAAAAACCCTGATTACAAAAATATCACATATGTATGTATGTATGTATGTGTATATATATATATATATATATATATATATATATATATATATATATATATATATATATATATATATATACACACACACACACACACACACACATTTGTGTGTGTCTGTGTATATATATACACACACACATATACACTGTGTATATATATACTGTATGTATGTATGTGTGTGTGTGTGGTGTCTGCACGCCCATGTGTGCACACTCTCAGCTGTGTGCATTGGTTGCTTTCCTTCTGCTTCCAGATAGCATCCATTTAGATACTCCATGAATTGTTTTTCAAATAAAAACAAGCATTTCTTGGCTGAGCCTGTTTTCTGAAAACCAAAAAGGTATCTTTGCAATAAATGCCCTTCTCTCCGCCTACAGGCAGTTTATTCAAGATTACACTACCGTGTATGATAATCAGGTTTATAGCATCTTGGAAACAGTGGCGATTCTGGACCAGTCTCTGGTCGTCTGTCTGATTCCGGCTATGACTGAAGCCCTGAGAAATTCAGAGTACAAACAAGGCCTTGGCAGAAACATCTTGCAAAGGTAAGTGTGGGGATTACTGTTGCTTTAGAGCAGGGGTGTCAAACTCGATTTCTTTGAGGGCCACATCAGGGTTGTGTTTTGTGTGGATATGGCCAGGATGGGCGTGGCCAGTTTGACATCACTCGGTTTGGGGGCGCCTGTGCTGGTCTGAGCGCTCTGCCAGTGAAAACAGGCTCCTGAGCTTCATTTTCGGCTGCGACGGCCTCCTGCAACCCTCTCCCAGTGAAAACAGAGCTCAGGAGAGCTGCACGTGGCCCTCCCAAGCTCCGTTTTCGCTGGCAGAGGTGCACTGCAGGCCGGTCCTTCGCTGTTTCCAGGGTGGTCCTACAGGCCAGATCTAAGCATCCTGCAGGCCGGATCCAGCCTCCGGGCCTTGAGTTTGACACCCCTGATTTAGAGCAACAAAGAGATGTCCACTCATTCTTTCCAAAAGCTTTTTTGAAGGATGGTACATATTTCCTTCAGGCAGAAGTTATTCACAGTTCTTTTCGCTTAGTTCTTTCATATATAGAGATTACAATTTCGATTCCCTCTCCCCTCCCCCCCTCCCCCACCACCCAATTTGATTTCCTGTTTTCAGTTTCCACATAAATGCAGCAGTAAATGGATGTCGGAATCATCACGACGCCTTTTGTTGTGTGAACTCCATAATAAGAGTTCCCTAATCAGTATGCGTTACGGGTTTGAAACTCTTGCTGTAAGAAATATGCTACCCTTAAACCAGGTACCCTAATACTGAGCTACTATGGATAGAGATATGAAAAAATAAGCTTTCTGAACTGAAAGAAAATTGTGTGCTTTTAGTAAGGCCCTGTGATTTTAATCACAAATCAGTTGTCATTTTATTGAATATGAAATGACCCGTGCTCTAAACTGGTGCAGTTTTAATCTTTTTGAAATGATGCTGATGCTATCTTATGGAATGGAAGTGGAAAACAAAGCCAATTTAGTCTTCTATTAACTTCCTTTACTTGTTTCCTAAGTGCAGAGAAATTGATAACAACATAATATAAATATATAATTCCTGTTGCTAGTTAGCTTTCTCTTTTCTAGTATGTTTTTCTTTCTGGTTGTAAAATGATAACATGCAAACTTTCAATGATTCTGCCTCGACAAAAAGGCCATTCAACAGGTTCTTATTTGTATCCCTGCTTATTTGGGCCCTCTTCTTTTTAATGACCACCTTCTATGTGGTTGGAAATGCATATTTGGTCCAAGATGCCTTGCCTGCATTATATAACTAAAATTGGATTGAGAGTAAAGTATATGTTGCTCAAAACAAGTGGTGTTTCTCCTCAAACAACCCAAAAGGACTTGGCTGGACTTGTGAATGTATATTCTGGAAGTTCTGCATTCTTATTTTGTCGTCTCTTCCAGGTTTTCCCAATGTCTGTATCTCATCTTAGATTACACCCTGCAGTCTTCATATCTGAGTCCTTCGGGAGAAGGGCGGTATAGAAATCTACCCATACCTGTTTTTGAGTGCTCTTTAAAGCAGGGGTATCAAACTCGATTTCATTGAGAGCTGCATCAGGGTTGTGTTTGACTTCAGAGGGCCATGGGTGGCCGTGGCCGGGGTGAGCATGGCCAGCTCGATGTCACTCGTGTCGGGAGCACCTGTGATGGCCAAATGCTAAGCCAGGACTTCCCTGAGACCCTCACTCATTCTTGTTGTAATCCCCTTCCTTCTTTCCTTCCTTCCTTCCCTCCCTCCCTCCCTTCGTTTTCTTTTTCCTTCCCTCTTCATTCTCCTTTCTTCTTCCTTCCCCTCTTTCCTTATTTTTCCTTCTGTGCTCTCTTCCCATCTTTTTCTTTGTCTTTCCTCTTTTCCTTTCTCCTTTCCTGCCCCTTCTTGCATGCTCAAATGCAAAAGGGAAACATTTCTCCTTTTGTTTTCTTTTTAGTTTGTTTTGTTTTTAGTTTCTGCCCCGTTTTCGGCTGCGACCGCCTCCTGCAGCCCTCTGCCAGTGAAAATGGAGCTTGGGTTGCGTGCACACACACCCCCCACCCCCCATGAACCTTTTTCACTGGCAGAGGCTCCATGGGCTGGTCCTTTGCTGTTTCCAGGCCAGCCCCGCAGGAGAGATCTAAGCACCCCGCGGGCCAGATCCAGCCCAGGGGCCTTGAGTTTGACACCCCTGCTTTAAAGAGAAAAGTGGGGAAAGAATATTTTAAATAAATGAATTGGACATAAATACTTTATAAGCTGGATGGCGATCACTTTATAAGAAGAAAGGATTTCTTTTTGACTGTTCCCGATGATGATTAAAGAATGTAAATCTGGAAAGAGAGACCTGTACTCTGAAACTCAACTTAAATGGAAATTCTTTCATAGCCATTCACAATAGTGAGCCTGACTTCTGTAGCAGAATTTTTGCTAAGCTACAGCTCTTCTAATTCTAGATCAATATCAGGGGTGAAATCCAGCAGGTTTTGACAGGTTCTGGAGAACTGAAATTTTGAGTAGTTCAGAGAACCGGCTAATACCACCTCTGGCTGGCTCCAGAGTGGGGAGGGAATGGGGATTTTGAAGTATCCTTCCCCTGGAGTGGGGTGGGAATGAAGATTTTACAGTATCCTTCCCCTGCCACCCCCACCACACCACGCCCACAGAACCGGTAGTAAAAAAAATTGGATTTCACCACTGATCAATATGCCTGAGAATTATAGAGGTGTAAACTAGAACATCTGTTAATGTAGCGACAAGGAAGAGGTTGATTGAAATAATGATTAAAATTGTCATGGACTCAAGCTGTTGCTTCAATAACTTAAAAAAAAATCTAAAATAGTAATAATCTCATGACTTGCACTAAACAGTACAAAATTATAGGAAAAAAATATTGTCGATTTGCTTACAATAGCAAAAGAATGACATGCCTGATTCTTAAGCTCTACTATAACACTGGTTTTAATTAAAATGTTATATCTTTTGTTTGTTTTCCTTCTTAACAGAGAAGCCTACAAAAGACTTTTATCTCACCTCACAGAGCCTGGACAAATGGAGATACTGAAACTGGAAAATGAGTCCTATTAGCAGCATGTTGATTTGTTTGCGTGTGTGTGTGTGTGTGTGTGTTTGTTTGTTTGTTTGTGTGTAGAGAGAGGGGGGGGGAGATGTTCCCTAGAATGCTGGTCCTTTATGCAGACAACACATTTCCTGTGTATAGGTACATAATGTTTCTGCATATTTTTATATAAGCAGATGTGATTTAATATTTTAAAACTTCAAACAACATATGCAAAATACCCTGAATGTTTTTTCATTTCACATGAACATTGGGTGCCATTACAATCTATCAGAACTAGAAAGCTATGCCAAGAATAAAAATGTGTTATATACTAAATACTAAAAAGAAATGGGAAACACAATCTCCAACAGTATCTTTTTCCTGGTCCAGTAAATCAGCACTCTTTTGCTGTCAGGTCTTTCAGTTTGACATCTTGAATGTTTTGCATGCCAACACTTCACATGATAAAGGCCAGGATGTGGTGAAGAAACTTGAGTACCTTATGTTAACAGACGATCTTGTGTATGCATTGCGTGGAATGGTAAGAGCTGTCCTAGCGTTGCCCTGTTTTAAAATCTGTAAACGTGTATTGCAGAATTCGACCTCTGACCCTTTCTATGTTATCCTTATACTTGCTTGAGCTGTGTTCCTCTTCTTGAATACCAAGAACTGATTCAATAATGAAAACTGCTCACCAGGTCACTGTATTGCTGTATGGATTCTCATTCAATAAATTATGCAATTGCCACATCTGGCGTGTAGACCCTTCATTTTAAGTAGGGTGCTATATTGACTCAGTGGCAAAACGGGTGAAATGAAATTTTTCAGTTAATAACCAGAGACTCTTTTGTGTGTGTGTGTGTGTGTCCATCAATTATTGTCACAAAAACTTCCTCCTAGTCTTGTTGAGAGCATTTTCTATTGTTAGGGTTTTATTATGTAAAGATAGCAGATTATCTCTTCCCTAACTCAGCTATTATTACATCTGTCAGGTTTCGGTGCTATCTTGAATAAACTTCATTCTCAAGCGCAAACTCTCTAATGAATCACTTTTATTTTAAGAATAGCAGAGTCCGACATTCCTGATTCAAGTTGCAGCCAAACTGGCCCCTCCTTCCAACCCCCTCCTCTTCCGCACTCCAACCCCAATGTCCCATTGGCCATCATGCAGATCCATCTCTACATCCCAGCACGTTCTTTTCACAGGAATGTAGCCCCCATCCTCGTCTCCCAGGAAACACTATCTGTAACATACAAAAACTAGGTAAAAGTTCATCTCAGCAATAAATCAAGCTTCTGCTCTCTCTGCTTCATCTCGTTATGTCAGCGCTGGAAGAGAGCCTAATTTGGAACGCTGACAACATCAGGACCTACAGGAACTAAAAGCTTCTTTAGGCTACTTAATAGTGTGGCACCAAAACCTTCTTTTCATTTATGAAAGAAACTTACTGAATTTACATTGTAGTTTCTTCTAAGCAACTATACTTTGGAAGAGTTTAATTCAGTTCAAAAGGCCTTCATTTCTAAAAGGCTTTCTTTAAAAACCTTCAGGTGAGATTCTTTCAAAATCTGAGTCTTTACCTTTCAGTAGAAGCGCGAAACAGAAATACGCCTTTTGCATTAACTTTTTGAGTGCAAAGCCTTTGATTTGTAGGAAAATAGGAATTACATTATAACAGCTTGTTTAACCAAACAGTCTTTTATTGGAAATATAATTAATACTGAGATATTTAAAGAATTTTATGAGTCTCCATTCATGAAAAATTACTCTTGAATGAGGAGTCAGTTGAAAGATTTATTAACACATCTTTTTAACATTGTATTATATGATCGCTGACAGTGATTATTTGCCTGTGGATTCAGGGAACAGATATCTAACTATTGCAGAGAAGCTTTATAAATCTGCATTGGCTGATTATCTTGAGAAGTAGCGGAGAAAATTTGAACAATTGCAGAGTGCACATGACATGGCAAAATATATATGGCAATAATATACGGAAATATATAAAATGTTAAAATTTAATTGGGTACATAAAAAATCCCAAGTGCTTTATGTTTATTTTATGATTCTATTTTAAATAACTGCTTTTATGACAAATTCCTTTATAAAGTTTAGAGCCGCAATATTAATTCACTTATTTCCAAGGAGATGAATTCAGTTTTAGATAGAAATGTCTAATTCCTGATTTAAATTCTGTTTATTGAATGAAGGTTTAATTACTGAATTCAGTGTGACCATTCAAAGGCTTATTAGATTGTAAACCGTAGTAAATCTTTTTATCATAATGTTCAGTTATTGTTTGCGTAAGGTTATGTAGGCCATGGTTATAAATTGTAGTCAAGAAGTCCTGAGCAGAGGACTTAATGTGCAGTTAGAAAGGAGTCCTTTCAAAGATTCAAGAAAAGAAGGACACAAATCTTACATTTTCTTTACCTTGATTCCTTTGCAACCATGAAGTCTTTCCCTACACCCTACGTTATAAAGATAAGTTACAAGCCTGACCTTTTTATATTTAGATAGAATATAAAAGTGTAGGTGATTAAGGCTGGCTTTTAGAGAGAGCTTAAGATCAATGTATTCTAGCTACTCCCAAAATGAAATTTGGACTCAGACAAATTAGGCAACAGAAGCAATCCTGACCTTAGTATACATCTAGACAACCAGTTTGATCTAATGGTTAAGGCTAGAAACTGGGAGACTGTGAATTCTAGTCTTGCCTCAGGCATGAAAGCCAACCGGGGTGATTTGGGGCCAGTCATTCTCAGCTCAGCCACCTCACTGGATGGTTGTGGGGAAAATGAGGGGACAAAAGATTATTAGATACATTCACCTTGAGCTTTTTATAAATAGTAAAGGCAGGAAAAAATAAATAAGTCCTTTAAAATATGCTTATTAATAGTGAGATGTGTACTTTCTAAACTTTGTAGAAAGCTCAGGATGATGTGGTAGGTCTCAGATTTTTTTGCCAAGATAAATTCTACCTTCTACATCTTTGATAGGAACCTCCCCATTTGCACTTTCAGTAGTCAGAATGCAGATATAGAAAGCCAGTTTTAGAATTTTTGCTGCCACGGTTTTGATGATTCAGTCCATTAAAAGTTTTCATTTCTCATTTTGGATTTTATATGTTAACCGTTATAGCGCTTCATTTGTATTTTATGTATTACAGCATGCATTTAAATGGTAGAACCTGTCTTCCCCTCCTTGTAGGCTTTTTGTTAATGCAGTGTATTTCAGTGTACTTCTAATCTCCCTGCAAATTGAAAGAATCTGGCCACCAATACGATCCACTTTCATTTTAGCAATGGAGAAGAAAGCATCCAGTACGCACATAAATTGCTCAGTTTCTTAACCATCAAACAATTTTCTATGATATTGCATAAATTGTTGACAATTCATACTAATTGCCATCATTTACAATTATAGGCAAGTCCATTTTGTCAAATTCTGTATTTTTTTATTGTTGGAAAGATGAAAATGTGTCTTAAATTACTTGAGAGTTTTATTTCACATAAGTGATGAGGTATTTTGCCTTATTACAAAAGCTTCTGAGATCCAGGGGGTGAAAGATGTACCTTCATCATAGAATGAAGCATTTTTTTATTTTTTTTTTAAATCTAAATGGTATTTATAAAGTCTTCCTTCCCTAGCAGGTTATTCTAGATATAACATACTCACCTAAATGGAACAGTTCAGCAAGAAAATAGGTGTCTATGCTGTACTCATATTTTTATTAATAATTTCTTCACTAAATAAACTTGGGTGTCTATAAAGAAATGTAGATACGCCAAAATTAACTGTGACAAGCATGAAAATGGTTAGGAAGCAAACAGCTTCAGGCATTCCATGTGCTCATCAGATCTCTGTACCAAGGGCATTTGACAATGTTTGATAATGGAGTTTTACTTTCCTTGTGTGCCTTGCACAAAATTGTAGGTACAATTCCACAGAATGTGAGATTACAGACATCAGTAAAAATGTATTACATTTTTGTTGTATTTCATTAAGCTGCACTAGAAAACTCGCAGCTTTCTTCTTTTTTCCGTAGTTAGTTGTTGTATGTAGTTGGATTGTTGAAATTAGCTTGGATAAAAGCTATCATTAATGTAGATTATTCCACGTCAGCCACTTAGTTAAGTGGTACCACACTTTATTTTGGGGGTAATAGCACTACAATACGTTTTCTTTCCTTTTCCGTAAGAAAAGCAAGCATACAGAGAATCCAAGAATTCCCATAACAGCCTTGCAAATCTTAACAGAAGATAGGTGCTTTGTTAAAGAGCCAGAAATAAATGTAGAAGTACATCCTTAAGGATTTTCAAGTCAATCTTTGACAAAAAAAAATTGTGTCATATGTAGACTTTGTTTAGAGCTGAATATTACTATTACTACCGGTAATAGTAATGCCATCAAAGATGTTACTTTATAACCCCCATTTTCAATTGGTTTTCCTTGATATGATTTTGAAGTTTTACCATTGCTGTACAGTATATAGTATATTTGACCAGGTCTTGATATTGTTAAAATGATAAGTGCAAAAGACTAAGAATTGTCTTAGAGGGGGACTACAATTGTCCTGTACAGAGAAAATGAATATAGCTGTATATTTGAGATATTGTTAGATTATAATACTTGCAAGGTGCATGGAGGCCACTCAAAATGATACTATATTCATTAACCTACCAATTAAACTGCTAGATTCTTGATGACAAGTTTCTTAAGTACTATAAAGCCAAAGGTGGGAACTTGCTGTAATCCAGATATTTCAGGCTCCAGATCCCATAAATCTTTGCAAGACCAATGTTCAGGTAGTTTGTAGAACTGTAATCTAAACTATCTGGAAAGAACCATTATCCCCAGGAGGAGGGCGTTCTCTGTGGGAGCCCCGACCTTCTGGAATGGATTGCCCACCGAGCTCAGGATAGTCCCCGACCCTCTTTCCTTCCGTCGCAAGCTGAAGACGTGGCTCTTTCGTCAACTCAACTGATCCGTTTGGGGATACACTGTTATAATTTTAAACTGTTTTTAATAGGGTTGTTGATTTTAATTTATTTCATTGTGGTATGTATTGGAATTTGTCATTTTGTAAGCCGCCTTGAGTCCCTAGGGAAAAAGGCGGCATATAAATCGCAATAACAAATAAATAAATAAATAAATAAATAAATAAATAAATCCCAACATCTGGGACATTTTCACGTTTGCTCTTGGGTGAGGTTTTATTTCAACGGGATCCCCTCTTGGACTCCCGTCTACACCTCCAAGTTTAAGTGGCCACTATGGCCAGAAAGATCTTTGTACTGATAAGTTTTCCTCAATTAGCTATGACCAGAAGGCTTGGACAATTGCAACATGCTACACATGAGGGTACCCTTGAAGACAATCTGTATAAATGCAGCAAGGTGTTTCACATTACCTCCACCTGACAGAGGAAGTATGCCTTTTGTGTAGAAGCATCCCCTTTTTTTGGAACAACCCACAACTGAGATAGATAGGGTTCCCATCCTTCAAACATTCCATAAGTTTCTGAAGACCAGGTCTTCATCTGAGTTTATGGTGTCGGTGGAGCCCTTGGCAATGGTTTGGATGTTATTAATGTGGGACTGTCTTTTTGGAGTCCCAAATATGAAATCTAAAACAATAATACACTTTTGGCTGTTAATGTCAATAAAGATGCTTAAAAACTGCATATATATGCAAATTTCTTGTGATTTCCTAAGTTGGTTTACTGCATAGAGAAACAGCACCCACTATGTGCTCCACTGGTCTGTTAGAAACTCAAATAGTTACTGTGTGAAAATATATTTTAAGAATATGAATATAAACAAAAAGGCACTAAACTGCAGTAAATAGTGAAAAATGTTATTTTTATTGTAGACTATGCACATATGTCAGTAATGTTGAATGGAGGCACATTTGTTTGAAATTCTTCATCTATTGATTTGTTTTATACCTCAGCATATTCAAGCATGCAGGTTACGAATTTGCAGTGGGTACACAATTATCAATGTGGTATCTCTTTCAAATAAATGTCAAAATATGTAAGAAATTGGTCATGAAGTTATCAATGATAAAAAATATTACTGTAGATACCCTGCATATATTAAAACAGATTGTGAGAAGTGTAAAATGGCAGTTTCCTATTTTTTTTTCCCAAGATTCAGGCATTCGTTTTAATTATTTTATTCATCGCATTTCTATATACTTCCCCTCTCACCTAAGTGACTCTTGAATGAATTAAAAATTCAGAATACGTTATTTTGAAATTATAATGCCTAAACAACTGGAAATATCGTGAGACAGGTATGATTTTTCAGAATGAGCTCAAGCCTCATACTAACACTTCTTGAAAAGGGGATAAATAGGAAATTACAGCCATGTTTTACCCTCTTTTTTATAATCATCATTGCTCCTTGAAGAGAATGTGTGTCACAGTTATTTGAAGATTTAGGTTCAGTCCCTGGTATCTTAAGGACTCAAGTAGTGGCATGTTTTTATATCTATGGTAGGTAAGATAGTTGGATGTAAAGCTGGCTGCTGTGCTTCAAGATGGTGGGGAAAAAATTATCTGTCAAAGAAACTTGGGGAAAGGGGAATGTTCCATGCACCAAATGTCTGGCCAATCACAATGTTCCTGACTATAGAGAAATGTGAGGAAGTAATATGGCATTTCCCATCCCCAATCTCCATAAATTCACCCATTTTGATTTAAGTTTCAAGATTACTTCGTTTCCTGTGTTTCGTTTATGCTAAAGTTATTAATTGCTAATTATGACATTTGGCTTTCATGAAATTTCACACACCCCTTGCTTGATATCAAATTATTGGTTTTGAAAAATCTAAATATATAATTGCCAAAACGTGTAAAATTTTGGATGATAATTCTACCTTTTCAGGTACAGGTTACCAAAATTGCATACGATTAGCAATTTAGAAGATTGCCAACTGCTGTTGTTAATTAAGTTGGGTTTCTTCATTGTCAGAAAGCACTGGGAATGTTGTTTTCATTGTGAAGTGAATACCCAGCCAATCTTACACTTACTGCATTTCTTGGTACACTTCTTTGGTCGTAGCTTGTTTTTTGGCTGTAATGATATATCAAACAACAGAAGCCTAAAATAATATGTAACCAAGTAACAAAAATATTGCCTTTAGTGTTTTTGGTTATGAAAACTTAAAAACTGGATCATAGATCTCTAGTAACTACAGAAAATATCTTCAAAAGCTGGAAAAGAAAAATCATAATTGTCCAGCCAGATGTATTTTGAATACTTTTGGAGAAAACTTGGAACATGCAGCAATCAGCTTTACAGTGGTATGCAAAATGCTTCACATAAAATTGAAATTCCCTGTTTTGATTTCATTTTTTTTCCCTCCAAATTTGAAATGAGCAATTTTTTTATCACCCTAAAAGCCTTTGTGCTCAAATCACTTCTGGGATTGGTTGATCTAGTTCATTTCAGACTTGAAACAGATCCTCTTAAATTTACATCAATTTAAGTTCAACATCTTTGTAAATCCCTTAGTTTTACTCCTTTAAAATTTACTCTGATAAGCTTGATAAGTATTGTTTCCTAAACAAGCTTTTTAATTTTAAAAATTCAGGATATTGTTTAGGTATTAGTTGTTACAACTAAAAATGGTAAAATTAAACTTTATTTTCTCCAACATGTTAAAAAAATTATGGTTTCCAGTCATCACTTAGGAAACAATGCAAGGTAACATACATGGTCCAAGTAGCAAGTCCTGTTGTCACTCCGGCTTTATGAGACTTCCTTTATAGTGCCACATGTCTGCATTTTCTACAAGTAAAACTATATCTACGTGACTCCAGTTTTTAGCCCCTGTCTGATCTGTGAGGCAAGTATGAGAAATAGCCAGTAGGTTACAAGCACCTTTGCAAGTAAAAGTTGTTGACACAACAGTATGTATTTTCAACATTTCTAATTCCAAGGACAAAGCCCAAGAAAAAACCTTCAAGAATTCAACAGTCCAAGCGCCTTGTTGTTTGTTAGCCCACATTTTGAAAAGTAGAATTCTTTAAATTTCCTTTGTATACTTTTTTGCAAGGCAGTGAAAATGACAAAAACAAGAGCAAGGGATTAAAGTGCAAAAAAATGCTTTTCGGAATACTTGGAGAAAGATTCTTAATAGGCAAACATGGTCAAAGCCACTTGAAGACCCGAGACCGGTGTAATTCTGCCACCCTTTGTTGCTTTTTGGCTTCTACTGCACTTAATACAAGGTTAGATTCCACAACCATTCAATTTTGTTGATGTAAAGACACAATCAGGATGAATGAAGTAGCTTGTTCTCTTGTGGCCAGGTTCCTTTTCTCATACATTGCCCATCTTATGATGAGGCACTTGCAAAGGCTGCAGATTTGGGCATGTGGCATAAGGAGCAGGAAGAAAACAGGCTGCAATTCCATTTGAAGCAAAAGGCAGGGAAGGCCCATAGAAAACTTCTTCTTTTCCTTCCTTACTAACATCCAGCACCTGTGTAAGGAAAAATAGCAATCACACTTAGACTTATATATTGTTCTATAGTGCTTTACAGCTCTCTCTGGCTGGTTTACAGAGTCAACATATTGCCTCCAACAATCTGGGTCCTCATTTTACCGACCTCGGAAGGATAAAAGGCTGAGTCAACCTCGAGCCAGTCGGGATCGAACTCCTGGTAGTGGGCAGACTTAGCCTGCAATACTGCATTCTAACCATTGTGCCACCCATGGTTAAAATTAAGTCTATGCTATTTTATTCAAAGCAAACTACAAAACCTCATATAAGAAATATCAAAGGTGAGGCCACATTCAGGTTTGCTTTGGTTGTGGTTCCTTTGAGTCAGTGTTGACTCCTGGCTACTGCCAGGACAATTCTCTGTAGTTTTCTTGGCCAGGTTTTCAGAAGTGGCTTGCCCATTGCCTCCTTCCTAGAGCTGAGGGAATGACTGGCCCAAGTTGGCTTTGGGCCTAAGCGGGGCAGCAACTCACAAATTTCTAAGCCGATGCCTTGAACACTATACCAGACTGGCTCTCTTTATGCACTGTGGACTACATAATTAAAATGAATATTGTATACTATTTAAAAAAAATACTGGATATTTAAAAAAAAACCACCTAAAGCTAAGTGATATTCTAAAAAATTCAAGCATATAGTGAAATTGTAATATTCATGCCATTTTTTTAATCAGAAATTCACCAAAAAGCTCTTTGGTGATCTAAAGTATCTGATTAAGCACACTTAATATAAAACTGCACATGGCTACACCATTATGCATCCCAGTTAAACATTTTCATAAAAATAATTAGTGAAAGGGTCCAATAGTTTTCTTAAATGTTTTCTTGTTCCTATTCCTCACCAAAGCATCCCTCATCAGAACAATTTGAAAGCTATCAAAAGGACAGTTACCTGGATACATGCTGAAGGTTCATTTGTCCAAATTGAGTAGCCACCAACTAAATATATTCTGCCATTGTGTACAGCCACTCCAGATTCATTCTGGCCTGATAAAGAGAAAAATAAACCATGAATTTCATTGACTTATTATTAAACGTCAGAACGCCTTTATAGCACAATGCCACACATCTAATGCTGTGACAGTCTCAGTTAATTTTAACTTAACATGCACCAGAGGACTGTTTATTTTTCTGCAAATGCAATACATGTTTGTCCCGCCAGCTGATTCTTTAAAAGTTTCTTCTGGATGGAATTTTGCATGCAACTATGTTTGGTAATGTTAGGTATACCATATAAGGTACAAGGCACTGTAGTGGTCATGAAGACAGAGCTCTCTTTTAGAGGAGGAGGAAAAAAGTTCCAAATCAAGCTCAACTGGTGATTTAATGGGTTAATAGTTAGCAACCACTTCCCCCGTCTACTCCATCTCCAATCATCCTTGAGTCTTTTCCATCCCCCTAGTGTTGTTGGATGGGGCTCAGAACCCCGGGGTAGATTTATGAGAATGGGTTTAATGTCAAGGCTCCGACTAACGAACCCAAGCAAATCAGAACTCTGAAACTGACCTCAAAGGTCTTCTTTATTGAGTACATCATATCGGCACAGCTTCAAAGGAAAATCAAGTCTAAATCTTTCCCGCAGTTTCAGTATAATTAAACTAAGAAATAACCCCATCCCCAAATGTCACAGATCACATTGGCCAATTGAGTTAATTGGGCTCGCCAGGCATTCCTTCCCCAACCTTATCTGTTGATGGTAGAGATGACCTTGGTTCTCATGAGAAAGCACTCTGTTTTGTCTGGAAAGGCATTCCAACCCCCTTCCCCTTCGGTGTGGCAACTGTGGAATGGAAAAATGGCTGTTGCCAGATTTGATTTGAAGTTAACCTATGAACTAATTTTCCTCCAAAATGATCTTGAAATGCTTTGTCATCGCCACCTCCGTAGATGTTGTAGATGTCATTTCAGCTTCACAATCTAGCCAACAACCCTGATACATCCTGCTATCTCTCTAATTATTAACCAAGTCTAGCCTTGCTTAGCATTTCCATGTCAGCCATTTCCATGTCAACCAAAGGGGCGGTTGTTTGTTTGTTTTTTGTAATATACGTCTCCTGTTAAAAATAGGATTTCTACAGATTTGACACATTCTGCTAAGAATACTTGCCTGTCAACATGCTGAAATGACACCGGGTCCACTGGTCAGCATCTATGCTGTAGGAGTCTATGTGGCGGACAAGAATTCTGTCATTGTTGTAATCTAGATCATTGCCCCCTAAAACATAGAGTTTCCTTTGAACAGCAGCCATGGAATGGTAGACTCTCCTCTGCAACATGGGGCTGCGACTGAGCCATTTATTCTGCAAAAGCAGACAAAAGAAAACTGTAATTCCTACATACCATGAACATTTTAGGTGTGTTGATTTCCCATTCACCAGTACGCCGAAACACACTCATAACACCTGCTATCCAAATACATCTTGCATAACCGCATCATTTCTTTTAAAGAAAAGAAACCCTCCAAAAGGCCTTTTTGTTTGTAGCGTAATCACTGAAAAATACAAGTTTAATGAAACTCCATCCAGGACCAAAAAAAAAAGACCAATTTTCTGTTATTTCTAAGATATTTTATCATTTTGATGAGTAGCAATATTTAAGGCCAGCATGGAAACTATTTTGAGCTGTTTGAAACATTGTTAAGTGGTAAGTGTCAAAGAGCAGCAGTCAGAAAACAATTGTTCGATGTAGTCCTTCCAAACGTATAGCTATCCATTAAACTGTGCAACACCTGATTGGGAGAAATTAATATTTGCATTTACAGTGCATTCCCTTGACACAGGACTATAGACACCATCTGCTTTGCAAAGCCTGCCTGCATCCCCTGATTATATTTTAGCTTCCTTCACAGCAGTGACTGCCAGGTAAGCCGCCAAGCACTGCAAAAGCAAAGAAACGGGAGTGGGGGGGGGCTGGTGGGGTCATTCCTAATAAGTCAGCGTGTGAATACTAATCAGCAGTGGAGAAGCAGAGGTCACCCCAGCCTGCCTGTTGGCAGGTAGCGATGTGCTCGGTGGCAGATGGTAGACATTATCAGCACACCACAAAGGCCTTGCGCAGAAACAGGCACAAGCACCCAACGAGATAGAGTTATTGAGATTCTGTGCAAGACGCAGGCAAATGCGAGGGGCTTCGAGTGCCCACCATACAATCTGCCAGCAGATTTTTTTAAAATAGAAATAAAAACAGAAATTCATCTGTGTAAAACCATGAAGCAACCCTCGCTGTAAGAATGCTAGCCCGAACTCGCTGCCTTTCCATTGTTAGCGCAGCCTGTGGGGATGGAGTTTGGGAGCAGCCAAAATGTGACAGCCCATGGGAGAGCGTGGCAGACCGGGGGAGAGGGGGGGAGGACACATGAAAAAGGGGAACATTTGACATTTTAAGGTTTAAACAGAGATAGCCTTTATTCAGAATGGGGGCAACATTTACCATATGAGCAAGTCTTTCCATACAAAGTAAGCCTTCTGGCTGTACTTGTCCGATTGAGGCCAAAGGGCTCAGTTCGACAGTAGAAATGCTTACTATAATATTGACAAAGCAGAGCACAGGTTCTGGAATTCTGTATCCAATACTCACACCAGTGGTCCCTATATGAAGGACCTGTATTTTCTTCTGGTAATTCGAACAGCTGGTCTAGTACTAAAAATGGTGAATGACATTCGCCTTCCTCTTCTACTTGACAAACCACTGAAACCATACAATTTTTATATGTAGCCTGTTTTCAGCACTTCTTGAATGCATTGCAAGGCTTCAGCAGTTTGTTGGCTCAAGGGAGAACAACATCTTTGTTAGTAATAGGTACTCTGGTTTTGAGTACAAATTCAGACTCATATACAATTCTGGCTTAAAAATAAAGTTGGGAGCAGAACTCATTCTTAACCTGGGGACTAAGTGATAAGATTCAGTCTTAGGAATTCCATGTAAAAAACTCAAAAGAAACTGGGTAGGGCCTATAAAGGATGCTAATCTCAGGCGAAATCTTATATTTACAACCACTGATAAAGCTCAAGAACATGATTCTTTCAGCAAACAAGGACAGACAGCACCTGGCTGCGGAGAGATTCTGCACAATTAAATAATACACCTTCCCTTGCCACCTCATTGAAGTACATGGAACATGAAGTCAACATGAGAGAGAGAGAGAGAAGCTGTATGTCTTTTTGCCTTTGGGCTCTCACATGCATTCACACAAACTACGGTGTAGAAGTTATTGGAGAAGCAGAGCTAGACTAGCAGAATGAATATAAGCTTACCTGGGTTGGATCATACACCATTAGCCTGTTCTGATACTGCGCCGTGTTTGTCACTCCTCCTGTAACAAACATTCATAGTGTTACACAAACATTAAACCCAGTTGGGAAGGGTTCATGGGAAATTATTAGTAAGAAAGCATGCTAATGTAGAAAAGAAAATTGCTGAGTTCAGAAGTCTTTCTAGCCTATTTATTCTATTTATAAATTAATAATATAAAATGATGCGGAATTGATTGGATCAAATCATTGCCAGCTAAAACAAGACACATATTTTATAACCTAAGAATATGGTCACCCAGTGCATTTTGTGAGGAGGAGAAGGGTATCTGTATTGTGTATGCTGTGGAAGAATCTCATATAAGCCAACTCAAAAATATGCAGTATTTTGTTCCTAATGTGTAATGGTAAAGAAACCTTAAAAATCTTTCTAAGGTTTAAGATTTATTACATGTACCATATTTACTTGTGGATAAGCCAAAAATTTAGGTGCCAAAATAATGGAAAAAATGGGTTCGTCTTCTCCAAGAATATATATATAATAGATTTCCCCCTTAGCTTTTTAAAATACCCATATATCCTGTAAATACTCATAACCTTAACTATTGACAAATCTGCCTTCAAATTTCCAACCAAAATACCAGCAAAAATGTCTGTCCCTTAGATAAGCCATTTTTCAAGGTTTTTTGTTATTAAAAATACAAATGTTGATTTATATGTGGGTGAGTTTATACACAAATATGTATACAGCAATATTAAACTATATCAACTATTAACTGATCAGTCAATCCCTATCAACCGTTACTTTTCCATTACTGTTCTGTGATGCCACAAAATGTTAATGAGTAAATTGCTAAAATAAAAGTTCACTTCCAGAATATTGACAATCTAAGTTATTTTAAAAGAACCATAACTTTTTCTGTATTACCTCTCCCATCCATTACAAATAAGCATTACTATACTTGAAAATTAATTCACTCTGGTGTTAGAAATATATCACCTTTCAAATAAAGGAATACAGTACACCAGAGTATAATTAAAGTCTATTTTAAAACTCCAAGCAAGGTGCTGGAAAGAGGGGGAGAAACATTAAAAAGAAGTCAATCAAAATGATGGGCTTTTAATAAGAAAACACGAAGGGAAACAAAGAGATATTTCTTGGTAAACCTTAGGATGTACGGAAGAGATTAAACTAGGTAGAACTGTTGGGGCTTTCCTATTTGTTGTTCCAGCAGGAGCCATGAGTTGAAGCCAATTTTTAGATGGCACACCAGTTCCTTCAGTAGTTCCATCCCATCTAGAGTAACAGATGGGACATCTATGGTACCAGAAAGTTTCCACGTCCACTTAGAATTGAGTATAGTCAATTTCACTTCAACCAGTCTCTCATAGGCTTTAAATGCTGATCAAGACTTATACCGTATTGCCTATATGACTTTAATTAAAAGTCAATACTTGTAATTAATCTAAAGCTGGACACTATCACCATAATAGTGAGGCACGGTAGCGTAGTGGTCAGAGTGCAGTACTGCAAGCTACTTCTGCTGACTGCTGGCTGCCTGCAATTTGGCAGTTCAAATCTCACCAGCCTCACGGTTGACTCAGCCTTCCATCCTTCTGAGGTTGGTAAAATGAGGACCCAGATTGTTGGGGGCAATATGCTGACTCTGTAAAACCGCTTAGAGAGGGCTGTAAAACACTGTAAAGTGGTATATAAGTCTAAGTGCTATTGCTTTTTCTATAATTACAATACCTGACCCCAAACTGAATGATGATCTCTCCTATCAGAATAACAAAGTTGAAAGTTCTTCTAGTCAAAGCCTCTGCATAAGCAGGAGACCCTATACCATTCTGGACAAATGGCTTTCCAATCTCTTCTTAAAAGCCTGCAGTGATGGAGCATCCACAACTTCTGAAGACAACCCGTTCCACTGGTTAATTGTTCTCACTGTCAGGAAATTAGGTCTCCAAGATCCCTCTCACAGTTACTGCTATTGAGCCAGGTTGCACTTATTCTATAACTATACATTTGGTTTTTTCTTTCTTAAGTGTAAAACTTTACTTTTCTTACAACTGAATTTCATTTTGTTTGATAGGGCCAATGTCAGGGTTCCAAGTAACACCCCAACGAAAGAAAGCTGAAAGAAAGAAAGCAGGTTTCAAGTGTGTTGAGATTCTTCTGGATCTGAGGTGTTGGTTATTCCTGTCAGCTTGGTGTCATCTGCAAATTTGATGAGTTCCCTTCTATTCCTCCATCTAAATCATTTATGAAGATACTGAAGAGTACTGGGACTTAAACAAAACCTTGGGGTACCCCACTGTTACTTCCCTCCATTTAGATGTAGTTCCATTAAGAACTACAGGTTGAGTGCAGTTTGTCAGTCAGTTACGAATTCATTTGGTGGTGATGATGTCTATCCCACACTTTTCTAATTTACTAAGAAGTAGGTTGTGGTGAGCTTTGTCAAATGCCTTACTGAAATCCAAGTATACTATGTCCACAGCATTTTGCTGGTCTACTAATTTGTCAAAGAATGAAGTAAGATTTGTTTGGCAGTTTCATGTAGATTTTAAATAAAATGGGGGAAGGACCAAGCTTTGAAACACCCCACACAGAAGTGCAGGTTTTTAACATCTCCTTCCTCCTCCTTTAACATCTCCTATATTTACCAAAAAATTGTAAAACTTCTAAGATGGCTAGATCAAGGAATGGATATTTTAAAAGTGCACACTGTACTGCCTACTTAAAAACATATGGCAAGAATCCCTCCACCAAAAATCCCTCTACCACCTCCTGGACCCACATAAAATTATGTTCTTTCTGGCTGCACAAATCATTCATAAGGGAAAGGATCTAAGTTGTAAGTGGCTGAGCTAATTCCATAGATGATCCTCAGGGAAATTAAATGTTAAGGGCTCAAAAGCACCTCACAAGATCTTGGTCACCTCATATAAGACTTGGCCAGTGTAATATCCATTGGCCAAGTCAATGTAATATTTATTTTATTCAAAATAAAAATGAGTGATTTTTCTCCTCAAAAAACATAACAAATTACTTACAAATGCCAGCAAGGGGATCTTCTGATGTCCCTAAATTCTGTTAAACATGGTCTCAGACAAGTTTAATAAACCAATACCACTCTAATATACTGTATGCATTTCACTCATTACCTTTCCCATTGTATAAGAGAGCAATTGTCAATCTCTGTCATGAGTACAATTTTATTTTAAATCATGTTAACATTTCTCCATAAATACCTGTAGTCTTACTATTTTTCAATATTCTCAAAGCATATATGTCTTCCCCCACCCCCAACTTGGACCCTAACATTTGTAGTATTATTTCTATTCAGCTCTGATGAATCACTCTCATTCCTTTACAAATCTCTAAAATCCTCTTCTGCCATTCCCCCACTTCAATTTCGTTTTAAATAATTTCATTATTGTTGTTTCCATTCACTCTGCTAGAGGCTCACTGCCTGTTCCTTTTCATCCAGTTCCAAAACATGTTTTTTTAAATTATTCCCTCAAAACTGCTTTGCGTACTTCCTGCCCTTTTTAATTTTTGCAGCTTTTTTTAAATTCTACACAACTCATGTTTCCTATGTCCTAATTTTTGCACTCATTATCTTATAGATATCATCCACAGTTTATTTCACTTCATCATTGCACTAAGCATCCTTTCTCATGCTTCTCATTAGCGTAACTGCAGAGACATCTGTGGCATTCTGTAACATAAGTCTTTTCACTCTGTTCAAAGCAGCTTCCAAAACATTCTTTTCTTACATCCATTCTTCATCCATTCCATTGAGAGATTAATATGTTCTCTAATACTTTCTCAGACTTTGTGAGTTGTACTTCCACTGTAATTTGTTTTCTCTTTCATCACCCCTTATCTTCCATGGAATCTGCCTTACATCATAACAAATTAACCAATTATGCTTCTAAGATTTATATCCATTGTTTTGTTTAAGCTACAGGTAATCCTTGGCTTACAACCACATTTGAACCCAAAATTTCTGTTGTTAAGTGAGACGTTTGTTAAATGAGTTCTGTCCCATTTTACGACCTTTCTTGCCACAGTTGTTAAGTACATCTCCACAGTTAATAAGGTAGTAAAATGGTTAAGTAAATCTGGCTTCTCCACTGACTTTGTTTGTCAAAAGGTTGCAAAAGGTGATCACATGACCTCGGGACACAGCAATGGTCATAAGTATGAGTCAGTTGTCAAGCATCTGAATTTTGATCACTTGATCATGGGGATGCTACAAAGATCATAAGTGTGAAAAACGGTCATTAGTAATTTTCCAGTGCCGTTGTAACTTTGAATGGTCACTCAATGAACTGTTGTAAATCGAAACTACCTGTATGCATTGAAAATGAATCTTCTAAGCAAATATTCCTGAGTAACCATTCTGATTCCCTTTCATCTTGGGTGTCTGAATGGTCCCTTCTTGTTTCTTGTACTCTCATCTCATAATTATCCATTTGTCTTACCTAATGGAATAACTTTTTGTCAAAGATCACATTCATTCCGAATAATGTGCTATTTTTCCTTTAAAAAAATTCTTATTTTTCATTATCATCATTCACTGAAGCATTACATGAGGCTAGAGCGTTATCTAGCAATCTAGAAAAGCCAGTTTCTGTCTGGCACACATTTATCCCTTTCATCCACAATTAAATCTACAGATCCACTGTTATACTTGTATTTCATCAATCGTGCTACATTTCTCTCTTAGTGTCACAAATGTAGAACATGGTCTTTTCTTTTGATTTCATCCTATAATGTGGACTGTTTATTATTTATTCCCATATTCAAAGTTGCAGAGTTCAAAATTTGCCATGGCGTCACCAAATGGGCCCACAGAAACTTATCTCAAATGTCAATTGAGGCTTTCCCACAACATTTTTAGTTTAAAAAAGAAGGAATAAATATAGTAGCTTACATCATACCAGCATCATATGCAATATTCCTTTACTATAATAAAGGCAGTATCAATTAATCCTGGCACATTTCGGCCACTGTGCCACAAATATAATCAAAATCACAGTTTTACTCCAAGTATGGTCTACTATGTAAGGGCACGATCTCTAATTTAGAGACAATCCTGCAAGCCAATATATGCAATAAACTGGCATTCAGGATATATTGGGACTATAGATTCCTAAATTCTTAGTCAACATAGCCATTAGCCACCCAGGCTGAGAATTCTAGGAATTTGTGTCCTAATATAGCAAGGTATAAAAATTCAATATAAAGATGGTTAAAAGATCAGCAAGCACAATGAAGTTATAGACGGGTCTGAAATTACTGCTATTGGTTGAAATAGAGATATTGGTGTGTCTATGTTTCTATGTGTGTGTGGGGGGGGGGGGGTGAATAGGCATAGGGCCAGAAAAGCTGGAAGACAAGTAATTGCAGAGACATGAGCAAAGGGTACATAGCATTTTAAACTAAGATTAAAAATTGGGCTCTACATTTTCTTAAAACAAGCTTTTTCGGGAATGAAAATTATGCAAATCCCAGTTGTGCTTTTGTAAAAAGCATAATTGTCGGACTGGGTACAGTTAAGATATTTGCTTTGGAGTATATGGTATACATTTATTTATAATTGGAACCCTCTTGTTCTGCAGGTTTAGTTTTTTTTTTCCACATACCACATGCATGCCTAAGATACTTATTTAGCATCCTTTAAAAAAAAAAAAACTAGCAAAATGAGATGCTATGGATTTGCATACAGATTTGACTACACAAAATAGGAGTGAAATGAATAGCACTCTCTATATGTTTTAATCCCCCACCCATTAGATCAAATACCCTTGCCTGCAGCAGAATCCCTGGCTTTGAAAGTCATCAAGCTGATTTGTCTGCTCGCAAGCTAGGCTGCCACATGCTGCTACATTGCCCCCTGCAATCACTGCATTTGCAGAGAGACATCCCATGCCTTCCCTGCCAACAAGTATATTTAATAGATTGGTAGTCTTGCTTTCTGCTGCTCCTGCTCCTTTCGGTCTCCCTCCACCCTCTCTCCCTGGGAGGGCAATATGCATCTTAACTGTTTTCTACAGATTTGTCTGACATTCGTGTTACAATTTCCTATCAGCATTTATTTTCAACACTTAGGTTTATTCTAAGTGCTGCAGCAAAAGTTTTTTCTTTTTAAGTGTTCCAGTTTTTTTCAAAAAAATGGGGAATTCAATTTTTCCCATTCATATTTAGCAAGCTTATAATGACCTTTTGGATGGCCAGACTTGCAGAATACTATAGGCCACAGCGAATGAAAATAAAATGAAAGGAGGGAGGGAGGGAGGGAGGGAGGGAGGGAAGGAAGGAAGGAAGATCAGTAGTAAATAGAAAATGTATAAATTGTATCAGAAAAAGAAGCATTTTCCCATTGTAAACTGGGACAATAAAAAGAGCAATTGCTTTAATTTCTTTATGCAACTTTCTGAAAGAAAAAGAAAGGGAATAATGATATCAAGATACTTTTAAAAATAAACTCTATAACAGGTGAGCTGCAAAGACTTTCTCTGCTACTGTCCCTGCCCTGTAGAACAGGTGTCCCCAAACCCCAGGCTGCAGCCCACTATCAGGCCATAGCCTATTTGGAATTGGACCGCATGAGTGGCTGGCTGGATCGCAGAATGCACAGGTTGACTTGCGTGAGCTGCGGACCAGAAGGCACTCACATGTGTATGTGCGGTCCGCCGCTTACACAAACACTGCATGCACACGCATGCCGTCCTGCTGCTCACGCTGCCCAGTTCCCTCTCCCTCCCCCTCATCAGGCCGCCAAGCTGCAAAGATTGCTGTAGAATATGCTCTTCAGTGGTGGGTTTCTACCAGTTTCACCCGGGTTCGGGCGAACCGGTGGTGACGGAGGTGGGATGCTCCGTCCACCCACCCAGACGTCATCACGGATGCTCTGCGCAGGTAAGCAAAGGTAAGTGGAACCCACTACTGATGCTCTTGACTCCTGGCCTTTCAAAAGTCTTTGAAGACCTGGCTCTGCCGTCTTGCTTAGGGATCGCAGAGCAGCACACAAGCCTAGGGATGTTCAATGCCTAAGGTCCTCCTCCTGCCTTTTAAGTTATTTTGATTTTGTTTCTACCACATTCCTGTTAGTGATGTTCTGTTTTTATGTTTTTTACACATTTAACTATACATTGCCCAGAGCTGCTCTGAGAGAAAGATGAGCAGTTCCCAAATTTGACAAATACATAAAAATAAATAATTTGTAACTCTCCAAATACTACAGCAGAAAATTGTATCTTCTACAAAGGGCAGCAACTTTCTTATAACTAAGAGTGGTATTATTATTACGGTTGGTCGCACAGCCAGTCAGATGTTTAGACTGGATGTGGCATTTTTATCCACCTATCGAGTCCTTCCCAAGGACCTGGGATAGATGTTGTTGTTTGATGGTGTTGAAGGTATCATCATAGAATATAAACTAGAGAGACATGGACTGTCCTTAGTTTTTGGTTCAATCTCTTTAAGGCCAATTTTCTTTGGTGGCTGTTGGGGAAAAAATGGAGTTCTCTGTATAGGTTGCTATGAATTCTTAAGGAAAGCCAGATATAAATCTTAATAATTAGCAGAATTGTGTGGGAAGGTGAGGTTACAGACTTAAATGGATGCCTTTCCTCATGGTTTGATGCCCATTTCACTCCTTTAAGCCTCACAAGAAATAAAAAAGGAGCTCAAAGCTTTGGCTCTACCTAACCTAAAGTAGCTCTGAGGATTGCAAAAAGATGTTGGGGAAATCTGGTTTATACATCTAATACAGTATATTGACTATCCAGTCCAATTTTAAATGATTTCCAAATATAGTAAGCATTGCTCCTACCACTTCATACAAATCATTAAGAAAAAAACAGTTGAAGAGGACCTTATAGTCCATTCAACATTTTCCTGAACTTTGATGTGAAAACATTGATGAGCTTTTACTGAGTACAATTTTCAAGCAAGAAGTAGATTCACCAAATAGGGACGCCATCCAGCCCATACTGAACTACCTTGTTTTGTTGAAATTAAGTTACAGTATATACAGTATATTATATGCTTCAAATGCCTACAATCTTCAATAAGGAAGTGCCCAATCAAAAAATTGGGTGGGGGGAGGGAATACTGACTTCAACTAAGTACTACATTGAAAAGCAATCTCTAAACATTTAGGAAACAATCTATTCTGGACTCTTCCTAACTGATGTCAAACTGATTGCTCTATAGCTCTCCAGATACTCATTTTTTAGTGCTTTGTGAAGGTCAAAGATGGCTAGAGATTCAGTCAAACCATCAGCAAGTCCTTTTAATATTTGAGAATTTCACCTTCCTGCTCTGTCTTCTTTCAATTTCAGAAAATCATTTTTAATAGTAAAGGACATATTGCATACTATTTGAAATCCCCATGATACCTTTCAACATGATAACGGTTCCCATGTCTCCTTTTTTGAATGAATATTGACAAAGTAGGAGATTCCATGTGGGAATAAAGAAGTCAGCCTTGTCCCAGAAATAAGCAATCCTCCAAAGCAGATTTGGATAGCCGCAAAGTACTATATGTTGGTTCTATTTCTCTAGATCTAATTGGAGAGAAAAAAAATCTCTATGGCATAAATCAGAGACTTGGTAACCAAGAACCCATTTAACGAACTATTGCTCCCTAGATGTTTCACTCTACAATTAACTCTACAATCAACCTTCCATCCTTCTAAGTTGGTAAAATGAGGACCCAAATTGTTGGGGGCAATATGCTGACTCTCTAAACCACTTAGAGAGGGCTGTATAGCACTGTGAAGAGATATATAAGTCTAAATGATATTGCTATTGAAATTCACTTTGAGCTATAATTTGAAAGAGAATTTCTATATATTATTGGTATTTAACACCTTAAATTGACAAAGATACTGTATATACAAATGGTGTGTCAAACATATGTTGGAAATATAATCATTCTGAAGGCACCTTTTCTCGCCTCTGGTGGACATATAAGGAGGCTAAGAGTTACTTGGATCAAATACGTTTGATACATTTAAAATTCAGAGAATTTTTAAAACAAAGGTACAGTTGCAATCAGTGATTTTACTTTTAGGTTTGATGGATAAGCAGTTAGAGAAAAAATATGGATCTTTGTTTCTAAACATTATAACTGCGGTGAGATTTTTGTAATGCCCAGCAATGAAGTCTTACAGATTCCACAATGGAAGGATGGATGGTGAAGCTAATGAAACTGATTGAGATGGTGAAATTAGCTATCTTGATTAAGGAAAATTCTTGTCTAACTTTGCTTATAGGTGGTAAACACTTTGGGATCATTTTCCTGGAAACAATATACATACATACATACATACATACATACATTGATTTTAGGATTTGATACAGGGTCATAAAATGAAGTTTTGGGAATTGATTAGAAATGTTTGAGATTACAGAAATACTGGGTATTATTGAATTTTAGATCAAAAGGTTAATGAATTTTATATTTGTAACTGTAATGAAGAAAGCTTCCCTTTATTTTTGTTTTGCTTTTAATCCTCTGCATCTTCCCTTCCCCCATCTTTTTCCTTCTTAATAATTTTTGCTTTTATATTTTATTTTTATAGAAATTTAATAAAGTATATTAAAAAAGGAAGGTTCGGTGCTGACATAGTTTTTTATTCTTCACTATTCATAAAGTGAGATATTTGTATTGGTTTTATTTATTCCACCAGTTATTCAAGAGTTCACAATGGCATCTGCTGCAGTCCCTCCTCTTCCTCCTACGTTCCCTAGGACACAAACCATGAGGTAGAGATGAAAAAGAGTGACTGTCCCACATTCACCCAGGGTGTTTTCATGGCTAAGCTTGTGTGTCTCCCTTATTCTAGTCTAACATTTTAACCTCTATACCATAGTAGCTATTTAATTACACTAGGTATTCAATTCTTTTTTAAAAAACTGAAGAGATAAAGGTTTCCCTTCTACTTTAAGAGACTCCACTGAAAATAATGGAGAAAATAGTCCAGTAGCACTGCCAAAACCATAGACAATGGATTATTGAAAGTAATCTTCCAGAGAATGGTAGAAAGGAGAAGTGATATTGTAGAGCAGACGTGTGATAATTTTCTGTCTTATTGTTGTCCAGGAGTACTAGGACGTAACAAGGTTTTAAGATGCATTAAAAAACCATCCATCCATCCATCCATCCATAAAACATAAAACCAGATAATAAACACAAATATTAATATCCTGGGAGCATTTAACAAGCGACAGACATTAAAACAAAACATAGAAATCTTGTCTGTTCTGAAGTTCTCTGATAAGCAATAAATATTTTGATCAATATGCGACTTAAGAAAAAGAAGCATCGGTACTTGCTTCTGCCCATATCCCCAATTAGAAAAACACTGATGCTCCAAGCCAATAAAAACAATGAGAATAAATAAATACACATTAGCAGGGCATGGAAAGTCAAGCTGTTTAAAGCATACTGCTGAAAGCTTATTGGAAGTGGGGGGGGGGGGGGCGGGCAATAGCTAGAGGAAATGAAGAACACTTGTGGGCTTTCTCAAGCATCTGGTTACCCAACACGCTTTATGACAACTAAGTAGATTCCCACAAGGAGAAAGCAGCAGCACTTCTTGCTGGTGCCTCCAACCAATGGAAATGGGGGGGGGGGGGGGTAAATATTATGTAAATGAGGGAAAGAAAAGGTAAGGAAAACATGCAGTGTTGGATGAAAAAGGCCTGGCCTGTACTATAACTATATTTGAGGCCATTTGTATGCCAGAAGGACTGACGGATCAGTTAAGAGCTTAGACTACACAGGCTTACCGTGTCTTCTAAATATACCATCAAGAAATTATAGACCAAAATGCCCTCTGGTTATTGCTGTTTAAAAGAGGCCTTTGCTACGAGAAGCAAACCGGAAATTGAATTAGCTCAGATTGAACTAGTTTGGCATACAGTATTTGAATTGAACCAATTCAACTCAAATTCAATCCCTATCAATCCCTTCCCCGTAAGAAATTCTCTTGCTTAGTAGCCTTTTTAAAATTTCATTGAATCATACTGCTCCTGGTCTTGTCTGCAATCTTTCTTTATCTTTAGGTAAATGGGAGACCTTGTTACCCTTTTTAAAGGTTGACCAACATAGGTGCTTTCCTCTCTTTGAGTATTAGCTGTCCTAGACCATACTGCATCAATCAAGGCAGATTACTGAATATGTTTTTTTTAATGATTTGGATGGACTACATCGCTGCTTTATTTAAATACTTCTCATTTTAAGCATATAGTATGGATTTCTTTGGGAGAAATCTGGGTTGAACTTTGTACTCATCACGTGCATAACTACTGAGAGCAATGCTGGCATACTCCTGTTGTCATATTACACTATAAAAAGGGAGGGGCATGTTCTATGTTTGTGGTTTACAACCTCTACTATTCTCTCATGAGAAACAATCCATATATTTAACCACCATCACCTTACACAAGAAAGTTTCAAAATTCTTTAAGGGTAAAAGAGTGTGGACGTTCTTCAAACATTCACAGGAATTCTAATTTTAATCATTTGATCAGTTACTTTTTATGGATTACAGGGATTCTGTCCATTCTGTTTCTATTTAATATTTCCAAAATGTGCAAAATCTTCCTTTTTGAAAATAGGACAGTTATTCCTAGGTTCAGTACTCTTCTCCCCTATATTAATTTAATTGATTTTCATTTCCTTATTCTCATTTTACCAGTTTTAAATGGTAGCAAATGCAATTGTTCTTTTGAGTTGTTCACAGTCAGGTGGCTTACAATTATTATTATTATTATTATTATTATTATTATTATTATTATTATTATTATTATGCCATGACGACCTATTCTGTAACTGTAGAAGATCACTAACAGACAGCTATTATTTGCTTAAGTTTCATGCCTTAAAATGTTACTTCAACTAAGATAGGTGTGCTAAATCCAACAATTTTGTGAAAAAAGAATCAAGAGTGCATTTATTGGCATCAAGAGATAAGGATACATACATCTTCCTCTTAATGGGCCAATACAAATATGTTTAAAATAAATTGCTGGGGACACTTCTATTTAAATTGTAATTGCTTTGTTCAGCAGGCACTGCACTTTCATTATCCCTGTATACAATTCTCTGGCCGTACAACTCCTCTCCTTTGTGCTGAATACCTATTGCTGAGTATCTGTGGCTCAGAAATATTATATCACCTGCCCCTTGTATTAAAACTCAATTTCCAGCAAACAAAAGGAAACCTTTCTAAAGCATGTGGCCCCAAACTAATGCCACTGATACAAACATGTTGTGTCATGCTTTTAGTCTTCAAAGTTGCGGGTGAAACATTTTCTACCTGATATCCAAAGAAGACCATCCACAACACATCCTGCATGACAGGAAAGGGACCTGTCAAAGGACAGAACAAAAGTCCATTTGTTCTTCTTAGGGCAGTATCGTTCAACAGTTGGCAAAACTTGACGTAGCTCATTTCTGCCTCCCACAGCATAGAGAAATTCATCCACAGCCCCAAGTACAAAATGCTCCCTGCAATTCTTCATCGGAGCTATTTCTGCCCAGGAATTGTTACGGGGATCATATCTACAAGCAGTCCGTACTGCACATGTGCGGCCAGTGGCTTGTTCAACTTCACCGCCTGCTACAAAGAGGAAATCTCCCATTACAGCCACACAGTGGTGGCTTCTTCCTACTGGCATGGGAGCCAGCTCACTCCAGTTTGCAATCCCTGCAATGTGAACATTTTCTTGGTCCACAGGATTGAAGTATCGCAGCTCTTTAACTCTGCATATTTCCCGTTTTTTTCCACCTATGATGTAAAGTGTGTCTGACTGGAAGCGAGGTTTCGTCCTTCTGGTCTGCCAAATTGGCTGTGCATAGATACTTTGATGATAGACCAAAGCCTCATTGATCAGTGCTGTTGCCGTTTCACTAGTTTGGACAAGAGGGTGTGAGAGAGCAACCGTATGCAGTGTATCCTCATCCATAAGCCCAAATCGAACGTACTGTAGAAGTTCATCCATGTACTGATATCGGCAGTTGTGTTCTAGCCATCTCACAGCTAGCTAGAAGGGAGGAAAAACATTAAAAAAATGAACTTATCTACATTATTCACAATTCGGTGTGAGAAATACATATTTGAATTATTCAACTTATCAACAAAAAATTATACTCCCAAATTTAATCTTGCTGCATATATAAAAACATTCCTTCATCTCCCCTAAAATAATGACGACTCTGTGTAGAATTAATGTATGATAACAGGGCCGTCTTGTCTTAGCAAACATTAAAATAATGGGTGCCCTGCATAAACAAGAAGAAACAACACACAACAAATGGGAGTTTTCCCATAATGACTAATGTACATTATATTGGTAATCAATTGACCAGAGCAGCCTTTTCCAATTTGGGCCTGTGTTTGAACAACATGTCTCCAAAGTTCCCAAACTCTCAACAGTGTCCAATGTTGATGTTCAATGAGCATTATGGGAGTTATTATCTCAACATTTTTGGATGCCACCAGATTGGAGAAGGTTGTACCCATTAGTCATGGTCACTGGGTATTTTGGGGATTATAGTTCCAATTTATTTGAACAACACAAAATTGGGGAAAGCTGTAGGAAAGCAAGATAAAAAAATGTCAAGACCACATCTCTATTGAGATATATATATATATATATATATATATATATATATATATATATATATATATATATATATATATATATATATATCTATCTATTAAAGTATTGGGTCTCCTGTTTGAGCTGGGAGTTGGACTAATAGATCTCCAAGGTGCCTTCCAACTTTATTATTCTATGTTCTATTAGCCATACAATATATAAGGCCCTTATTCATTCTTGATGATTTTATTTTTTTATCATTGTTAATGCATGCACGCAACTTTTGAACTCCTAATTGACAGTTAACCAAAAGACACACCCCTGAAGTATACTGTACAAAGCATGTTACAAAGATTAAAATGAGCACAACAACAATGATGAACTAGATGCAATAAATTATTTGAGTGCTAGCAATCATAGGTAGTAGAATGAAGTGCACTCAGGATTTCTTTTCTAGTATATACATGCAGTGCTTTGCTGGACATGTGATAGTACCATATAGCTGTGATAACTATGGATGTATGAGAATAATGTACTGGACAATATTTGAATTTGAAATACCCCACTGGGATTTGTTCCACTGATTCCAATAGGAATGAAGAATGTATCAAGGGGTTTGGAGGCAAGCTACAGTACTATCAACAGAGTGGAAGCTCTATATTAAATAATCAATCCCTCAAAAACCAAGTAGTGACATCTGGAATCAGCTGAAGTCTCCAAACCATTTTACAGAGCAGCACCGCTAATAGGAATGAGTCTCTCGGTTTCCTATTTTCTGCACCTGAAGCTCTGGTGGAGACCTACCTGATGAGAACAAAAGAGCATGCTTTAATAAAGGTTTTTCCCCCATATAGCAAGATCTTTATTTATTGTTTTTTGCCGGATTCTGCTCCCCCCCGGAATGCATATATTCATTTTTAATAACTATTATTAGACTCTCTGAATGGGACATATGATCAGATGGGCAGAATTTCTCCCTCCCACCCGCACTCTTGTCTCACCACTAAAGAGAAGGAAAAAAAATCATGTGGCTTGCGGGAGCAATCGTGTGAAAACTTTTTTTTTTTCTTTTTTTAACTGCTGTCCCTGTTTTCGTATTACAGATACAAGTCTACCACCTCACAAACAGCCCTGGCAATATTCCATGAAACATACTACTATTTAAAGCAAAATAACTTCCACAATAATTTTTGACATTCTTATTCTACAGCATGAAACAAAAAGCAAAATAAGACTATGCCAGATACAGATGATAAACAACCAAGGAGGGGGAGGGGGAATTAAAAGGAGGAGGAGGAGGAAAGCAGGATTGCACTAGATCTGCTGTGGCTTTAAGTATAACCCACGGAGCCCGAAGTAGGGAAGCAAGGAAATAAAAATAAAAATAAATTAAGAGAGCAGAGGAAGCTACAGTGAAGGTCAGGGAGTGAAAGAACTTCCTCAGGGCACAGAATAAATTAAATCCCAAAGAAAAAAAAAGTGATTTCCAGAGTGCAAGGCACAAACTCAAAATGACAATGATTGGCAGCCAAACTATATCCATGCAATATCGAAGGCTGCACGTTCTCATTTACCTCAGTGTAGCCAGCAAGCGCCCATTAAACATCCGTCTGATGCCCAAATTAACCTTCTTGGCAAACTGAAAGAGGCACAAACTATCATAATCAACCTTTCATTATCACAGCAGCCTCTAGTTAAAGGGTCAGAATAATTGTGCCATCAGAGCCCTGATTGTTTTCAATCAACAGACGGCTGGAGTGACAGCTCCGTGATGGAGTAGTTTGATGAAACCGCACCAGGCCTAATCAGAGCAGATGAAAGGAAGGCATGATTGGTGCAAATGAACAGTCGTGCCTCTCTTTTTCATTTACAATCTGAAATTACTCTTAAATTTACAGGTTTTCCCCCCACTCTCCCCTCCTCCTCGAGTACCTCAGAAAGAATATTTGACTTATTATGAGTTCTGACAGTGCAGAGTTATAAAAACACAGGTAGGATTCTGCCTCCTCCCTTTGCTCCAAGTGCAGGCTTTAAGTGTGCGTTCAGCATAATTTCAGCAAAACCCAGTCACAAGATAACTGACTTCCAGTGACCTCACCTTTCCCTGTTTGATTAACCGGGCAGTTTATTTTAGCCAACAGTTTTCACAATGTTAGGGAAGTTTGGAAAATGGAAAGGGAGCAATAGCAATGACAATGAATGTGCAAAGAGCTTTGCAACACATTTTCTTCAACAATAAATGTATTGCCATTCTCAGTTTTGAAGTGATACATTTATGATGTTTTCTCTTCTTTGGGGTGGGGGGAGAGAAATCAAAGCCAAGAACATTTCTGGAATTTAGAGGGGAGGGAGGGGGAGACCTACATATATATGTAGGTCTTTGGTTATTTGGGTTTTCGCCTGCGTAAAATTGGAAGTGTCTTGGCGACGTTTCGACGAAGTCTCATTCGTCATCTTCAGGCTGGTGTTTTTGGCTTCGTGCTTCTAGGAGCAATATGTGATCGCAGCTGTTTCTTCCTTTTAACTGCCAGTGGGGGTGTGAACTGATTGGGTGGGAGCTTGGCTGTGTTCTGATTGGGTGAAGGTGTGTTCTGATTGGTTGGAGGCTTGGCTGTGCTCTGATTGGATGGGGGGTTGGCTGTGCTCTGATTGGGTGGGGGGATGTTCTGTTTGGGTGGGGGCTTGGTTGTGCTCGGGTTAGTCTGAGTTGCAGGGGGATTTGAGCTGGTGAGCTGTGTTGCTGTTGTTTGGCTTCACGTTCGTGGTCGTGCCACATCTTCATGGTGGGTGTCAGTTTCCTTCATGTATGGATTGGAGGGGTTTAAAGTGGCTAATTATGCAGCTGTGGTCTGGCTTCTGGTTTGTGGTCGTGCCTCATCATCGGTGTGGGTTTTGGTTTGCTTTTTGCGTGGATATGTGGTGGTGACATCCTGTGTGGTTTTCGTGAGTGTGGGTCTGGTGTCATTCTTTGTGTTAGGGACTCGTTTGTCAATAAGGGTGGGTTTCCAAATGGCTGGTAGGTGGGAGGTATCATCTCGTTTATTCATGCTGTGTGGGCGTTTTTCTATCTCGATGGCTTCTCTGATTATTCTGTTGTTAAAGTGTTCAGTTTTGGCAATAGTTCTGGTCTTTTTAAAGTCAATTTCATGTCCTGTGGCTTTAAGGTGTTGGACCACGGAAGAAGTTGGTTCTTCTTTTCTGACTGAGTTTTTGTGTTCTTCAATGTATACACTTATTCTTCTGTTGGTTTGTCCGAAGTATGTGGTGGAGCAGGCAGTGCATGGGATTTCATATACTCCTTGATTTTCTAACTCAATTTTGTCTTTAGGGTTTCTTAGGATGGTGGATATTTTTCGGTTTGTGCCGAATGCTGTCTTAATGTTTGTGGATGATCTTGCTGATTCTTTCTGTGGTGCCTTTTATGTATGGGAGGAGGGCTTTGCCGTTTTCTTGTTCTCTGTCTTGGATTTTAGTGGGTTGGTTTCTTTTTGGATTAGGTTGGTAATCTTATTTCTTTGGAATCCGTTGGATGTTAGTACGTTAGTGAGAGTGTGTAGTTCGGTTTTTAGGTGTTGTTCGTCAGATAAGTGTTTTGTTCTGGAGATGTCTTGGCTACAGAGTTGATCTGTGCTGGGTGGTGGTGTGAGAGTGCGTGCAGATAGCGGTTTGTGTGTGTTTTCTTCTGGTAGATGGTGTGTCCTAGGAAGCCATTGGATTTCTTGTAGACTAAGACATCCAGGAAGGGAAGTTGGTTGTTAGCTTCTGTTTCCATTATGATTCTTTATGATCTCTATGAACTGGAATGAGTTTTTTACATGTGAGGTGATGGATTCTGCATAGGGCTGTAGTTGTTTGGCGAGAAATTTGGCTAGGTTTTGTAGAGGTGAGCCTATGGAGCTGACTATGGGTCTAAGTGGGGCTCCTTCTTTGTGTATCTTGGGGAGACCATAGAGCTTAGGGCATCTGGATGATTTCTCTCTGGGAATGATTCTTTGCTGGATCTCTTCGCAAAATACAGTTCACCATGGAAACAGAAGCTAACAATCAACTTCCCTTCCTGGATGAAGCCGAAAACACCAGCCTGAAGATGACGAATGAGACTTCGTCGAAACATCGCCAAGACACTTCCAATTTTACGCAGGAAAAAACCCAAATAACCAAAGACCTACATACAAACACCCGCGAAAACCTCAGAAAATACGTATATATTTTCTGAGAACAATGTGTGTGTGTGTGTGTGTGTGTATACACACACACACACATATATATATACATATATACATATATACATACATACATACATACATACATATATATATATATATATATATATATATATATATATATATATATTTCTTTTTCTTTCTTTTTCGTAGGCTTTTATGTGCATATTCTTTCTAGCCAGGTTTTACCTACGTAATTCAAGATTTTTCTACAGCCCTAGCTCAGTGGAGTCACATCCACTCGATTCTGGGTTTTTTTTCTTCTGGCAGCCAGCAGGCCCTATGCTTCTATTATGAAGTAAAGCTAACAGTCTGATAGTTTTAATTATGAGGAAAGGGGAACAGAATATTCCAGGCATTGCTAACTCACCCCATACTCCTAAACTCTCTCAGCTAGCTTTGCATAATTCTACCACATTGTTTTTTTTTTTTTTTTTTTTGAGATTCTAGTAACTATTAAAATAAAAGTGCCAAAGGCAACCTCATTTTATCACTGAGCAAAGTAGGTGTTTTAAGTGGAAAACTGCAAGACACCTTTATGTTCTTGAGCTGCATCACATACATCTAGCCAATCATATTTCCCCACAGTACATCAGCATTCAGGACACTGCAGCAAAACAAGAGGCTTAGCAGAGGAGATTAATTTGTATCTGAAGAAAGGCAAAGCAGAAAAAGAAGGCCGAAGCTAATTCAAAGAGCTTCATATTTCATAAATTTACTTCCAGTTTGTACCTACCTGGCAAACAGAATTTATCTCTGTGTCCTTTTATATCCACCTACCCTTAATTGTAGCTACAGCAATATTATTTTGCCCCCGGGCTTATTAACTATTGGCAGATATGTAAATGTAGCAATGTTAAGTGGGCATGATCCAGTCTAATTTAAATACGCTTGAGTCCCATTAGTTTCCATGGGAAGCCATTAAGTGTGCAATTCACTCTTTCCCACTGAAATCAATGGGACTTAAAGATGATTAAAGGAAATTATTGTGTAGCATGTAAAAAGAAACATTCCCATGTTCAAAGATGCTTAACAGATCACTGACTTACAGCAGAAACAGCAGTAGCAATAAGCAGCTATATCTGGCTGAAGAGCAGAAGATCATCCTTCAGCAGTATTACTGACCTGCTTTGTTTGAAAAGCAATCCTTATTATTATTGTATTTCATGTCACCAATCTTTTGAAATTCTTCCAGTGATCAGCAGCTGTAGTCTTATGTGAAAGACTACATAATACAATGAAGCTATAATATCATGAAACATTTTGTTTCAAGTCTGACTTGTGTTCTATATTTAAAAACATTCCGTGATGTGACTGTTCATGTTCAAGCTAAAAGTGAAGGGAAAGCAACCAATGCTGTTTGGAGAACCAGCAACTTTTTACTTTACTTGTATATCCCCTGGGTCCTTCTTATTCTTTCCAAGGCAACAGAATTCTGGAAAGAAATAATGTAAAGAGTCTCAGAATTCTTGCTGGTCTGACAGCCTGTCCATCTCCCCACTCAGGAAGCTACTTTTCAAATGAATTAAAATAGAACAGAACAGAACAGGAGACAAAATTTGTGTGTTTGGAAAAAGACAACAAAAGACAAATTGAGTTCAAAAATGTAGATCAGTCCATTTAAAAACTACCAAGTACGCTTATTTCTTAGACTTACTTCAGAAGCTTATTGTGAGGTTTTAAAAAAATGGAATGGGCTCAACTTTTGCAGAAAGGAAAGGAGACAGAACACTACAACTAAGGATGATTTTTCTTCTCTAATCAGTTTCAAAAAGAACATCATCAAAATGCTAACAGAAAATAATAGGGCACTTTATGAACTGCCCAGTCAAGGACTAAAGCTCAGCATCATAGGAGATTATGCAGCTATAATTACACCGCTTTAATTTTCTAATCAGAAAGTTGCAATAGCCAACTGAGGACCTATTTTCCTTAAAATTTCGGCATACAACACTATAATAAAATGTTCCTCTTGGTAGAAAAATATGTTCCTATGCTCTAAGGTTCTTATAACAGACTGCATTAGAATCCACAGTAAAATCCTTTGAGTAAGATTCTACAAAGTTAACAAGCTTAGTATCCCATTCCTGGGCTCAATCTTAAAGTTTGGCCAGAGTATCTGAAATTCAGTTATTCATTCAGATGACACTATTTTACAGCAGGAACCTGGATCATGCCCATCTTTGTCAGATCTTATCAGAAGGGCAGAAGTAATCTGAGACAAGTGATCTCCCAAATAAGCAGAATGTTGTATTGCCCCTGGAAGATCAAGAGGAACCAGTACACTTTGCAAAGCAGTGAGGTTACATGGGAACACTAAGGTATGACCATAACTGCTCATGTTGTTGCATTCTAGACTAGTGATATGAATGGTCTGAAGGGCAGCTCAATGTTGAGCATGTTCAGGTAATAACAGATGAGGTGACTAAAGCATGATTGACACTGTGTAGGGTAACAATGGATGTAACTGGCATAAAAGATTGATTTGTACAAAAGGTCTCTGAGCCCCAGATGCCACCTATTCTTCAAGAAGTCTGGGAAACTTCCAAATTATGCCCCAAATATGGTTTTTCAAGAGGCAACTGGACTTTCTGGTTTTTCTTTGAAGACGTTTTGCTTCTCATCCAAGAAGCTTTTTCAGTTCTTCAAAGAAAATGTCTTCAAAGAAAAACCAGAAAGTCCAGTTGCTTCTTAAAAAGGCACCTTTGGGACAACCATGACCTGGATGACTGAAAATCTCCATAGACATTCCAAATTACGCATTAGGTCTGCCTGGAGCAGTGCAGTCTTATTTAGAACCAAAGATGAAAACTCCCTGATTCCAGATGACTCCCCCCAACCCACAGCTACTTGGTTGGTTTTGCTAGGATTGATCTTGAGCCAATCATCCCACCCAGAATGTAGGGGAAATGAACTCTCATTGTGAGATGAGGGGCCAAATCTCAAAAAGGAGTCAATCTGATCAAGAGCTAAATTAAGCCACTGTTCTTTTTGAAGCATATACACTTTAAAAACCCTACCTTCAATTCGAAAAAATATTCCTTTTGAAATCATGCCCTTTGATTTAGATTCAGAGCCCCAGACCAAAGTGTAAAACCGCACTTTCTTTTTCTTTTTAGAAAGCCAAAGAAAGCATATTTTTAGTTATACTCTGATATTCAGCCTTCCAGGATAGAGGAAGCACACCAATATAGGGGACATTTCTGAATTCTGGCAATGAATCTACATTGACTATTCAAATATGGTAGTTACCTAAATAAAGCAAAAGAGTGAATTTCAGCAATGCTTGGTTGGTCTGTAAAACAGACAATAAAAATGAAAGGGGGGGGGCAGATTTTATTTTAACTATCACATAGTTATAAAGGTGTATGTGTTTAAAAATAAATATAGGAAAAATCTGGAAAGAATACCCTATTATGTCAGCTTAAGTAAGAAAACACTGCTGAAATAGTTCAGAAAAAAGTCATTATAAAAGTTATAAAACAATTTCGTCTGTGAAAAAGGTTAAAGAGGATAGCATATACTATATGCATGCTCCCAAATTCATGAGACAAAACATTAAGCCCTACCAGTTTTAAGAAGTTACAAGAAATGGTACCTTGAGAGGTTAGATGTAACTAAATCCTAATGAAATCAAAGACTTTTTAAAAATCTTGAATATCTTATGTTGAAGCTGAGCTACTCTATTGTTTTCCTTCAGTTCTGCAGAAAAAGAACAGAAAGACCTCTAGAAGACACATTCAAATGTAGTCATTGTGCTAAATATTGTTAACGACTATCTGTATGTTTAAGATTATAGTATTACTATGTAAAATCAGCAGAAAAACATAACTGATTATATCAGACTTACCCAGAATCAATCGAAATACAGACTAGTATTAGTATGCAGATCAAGTTTCTGGTGCAACCAGCCAAAAGACATTGAACATTTTTTCCTGTTTTTATTATTTTTCTACCCCTAAAATAAAAATGGAAGCAAAGAATGTAGGCCTACCACAGAGTTACAAAATAAAGACACATTCTGAAAATAAGGATTTCACACTATGACATATTTGGATCTATTCTAAAATAGCCAAACATATTGTTAACATATGAATCAAATTCAACTCTTGTCTTTTTAAGTTCTCATTTCCAAACTCATCATTCCCTATCCTTCAAATGAGCTGTCTAAACCAAAAGACAACACAATATGCCAACACAATAATACATATTCAATAAAGCAAGGAATAAATGATCTAGGGTCCTTCAAGTATTTTGGACTATAACTCCCACAATTCTGAACACCCACACAGGATGTCTTCATGTTTCACCCTCCTGTCTTCATACAAACTGCTGTGCTTCACTCTTTCAATGTTGTTGCTTGCTGTGCTGTTACCTCCTTTTATTTCAGTCTTTTCCTAACTGGTGATAATATATTTTCTATTCAACAAAGTCAAGAACTGTGAACAGCATAGCATATTCTAAGAAAGTATATTTCCAACACAGAAATGGGGAAGCAGGGAAGATAGATGTCTTTCTCCCAGGCCGGGCTTTCCTCATCTAGGATGGTCTCTGAAGTATGGCTGTTAGATTGTGAGAATTGTTCTCTCCTTTTTTAAAATCAAATCACACAAGCCACAAAGCATGAAACCATAAGAGGAACTATTTTTGCTACTTCAACCTCTGTGTATATAGTATAAAGCCTTACTTTTCAACTGACGTGTGTCTGTGTGTCTGCACCACATAACACCCCAGATTTAACAGCAGATTTATCAACAGATTGTTGTTAAGAAAGACAAAAGGTCTGAATAGTGGATGCTGTAATATCTGGAGAGAGCAGAAGAGAAGACAAAGAAAGAGAGAAAATAACAAAATACAAAGACTGCAAATAGAAGTAGAAGAACTGTGGCAAAAGAAAGCAAAGATACTACCAATAGTAATAGGCACCTTGGGTGCAATCCCAAAACAACAGAGATACCATTTGAATACTATGGTATTGACAAAATTACTGTCAGTAAATTGCAAAAGGCAGCTCTACTTGGAACAGCTTACATCCTGCTACGATACCTATAACAACAACATCTGCCTAACCCAATAGGTACTGTAGATAAAAATGCCAAATTCAGTCTAACCATCTGGCTGCCTATGGGACCAAACAATAATATTAATAATATTTTAGGCTTGCAGAAATTTATTAGCCAGAATTCCCAAACATCTAGAATACAGAGTTGATACTCATCAGATCCTTGGCTGTCCTGAGGTTTTTGCAACAGACAATCCTTGTTGTAATCCTTCTGCGTGCTGTGAAATTACAATTTCTCTAAAGATTGTCTTTATCTTACTTTCTGAGCCAGACTTTGAAAATTAACATAGAATAAAGGAAAAAAATATGTTGTGATTTTCTACATTTTGTTCACATTTAACTGTGATGTTAAACACAGCAAGTCCCAAAATATTTTCATAAAAAGATGTGACCTTTATTGGGTCATAGCCTGCAAGGTGATACTTATGCCGCTGCTGTCTGATTTTGAAAAGGAGGCATCTGTGTTTTCATCAGAGAAAAAACCTTTAGTGTATAAGAATTCAAGTATGCTAATGCTGGCATCGTAGCATTTTTTTATATTCAAATTCTACCCAGAGTTTGTTTTTAACATTTACCAAGTTTTTAAGCATTAGCACTTGTTTACTGGCTATCACATATCGGGGACATTCCCTGGCAAAGTACGAACTATGAAACTATCTACACAAGGACCATGTGACCAGAACTCCATGATAGCCACCATCATATCTGTCTTTAGCCTGGCCTTACCAATATTCAAGATAAATATTTTTCTTCTAAATTGTTCAGCCAGTATACCGAATATGAGTCATCATTTCAGTGACAAGAATGTAGGAATTATTTATGCCTAGGCAATATTGCTATCCACTCCAAGCGCCCTGCCCTTGGGAAAAGGAAAGCGCAGAGACACCATTAAATTTGTGGTCGATGCTTATTGGAAGCACAACTAGTGGATGATGCCTTGGGGGGGAATACTAAATCAGAGTTCTTCCTGTTCATGCATGTGCATACACAACATGGCTGCAGCTGGCTTTTACCAACACCTCACCGATTTAACACACGAGAGTAGTATTCTTCACCAGCTTTCCTACTGTTTTCCCACCAATGCCCCCACCCAAATTTGAAGCCAGGAGCCCCCTCCCTCTCCAATGCCTCTTACCCTGTTGTTGTTCTTTAAGACATAGGATGGGGATTTGTCAAAGTCAATGAGCACTTTATTAAAGAGAGAGTGCTCAGTAATGAACAATTCAGCAATTTAATGAGATTCTGTAGCTCTGGCTCCAGCCTGTATATCAAGTTTCACTTCTCTAAAGCACCCTGACACTAATCCTCTGGCATACCCAATCTTCACCCTGGGCTGAATATTAGATTCTTCCATGGTATATTGCTTTAACAGTATAACCTTAACAAAAATGATGAACTTAACTACACTCGAGGCAACAGAGCAGCCCTGATTTGATTTTCATGTATTGGGTTGACTGTGAAGGAATTGCTTATTTACTAAGATAAAACAAAAACAGTTACTTACTTCCCACTCAAAGCTTAAATTGGCAAATATTTATGTGTGTCTTAATTCATTCTAGAGGTCCAGGAATGAAATTCTGGTTTCATTCATTTTGCCCACAGCAGTAAAATAGCTTAAAGATTCTAGGTAATGGAATTAGTAATCATTAGAGAGGCAATTAGAATAACACCTAGAATGGCCAGTGCAGTGCTTGCTGTCACTCAGAAAGCAGCACTTTTGTCATAACCGAACGCACTATTCGCAATACCAAATGTGAGGCAGCAGAGAAGCACAAAAGCAAAAATAGCTGTGTGAACCATGCAGCATGTGGGTGGGGGGGAAGAAACAGACCATAATGTTCTGCAAAAGTTCTGGTTCTCATAATGCTTCATGACTTGGGGAAATGGTGATCCTACTGCATTTCAGTATAAGCCATTTTTTCTGACAACTCCACACTTGCATTTCTCTCATTGCAATATGGTAAACTCATTCCTGCCCCAGCCCCACCGAGATGTGAATTTTGCACTCCTGCTCAAAGTAGGGGAAGGAGGAGAAATTTTGAACCGTTGAATGGCTCCAAAACAATGGCACTGAACTAAAACTCTTTAGCCAGAATCCACCATTCATAAGAAGTTCCTGCTTCTGTTTAAGATGCTTCCAGGGCAGAGTGTAAACAGATGAGGATATATTATTTAATAGCATTGTATAGCGCTTCAGATTCAAACATAAAAAAGTGCTTCAGAGTGCACGGGGCACTCATCCATAGCACCTTCTTCTGAAAGAAGCTGCCCTTTCCTGCCAGGATTATGCAGCTGGCCTCCATAGCTTCAACACAATCCCAGAAAAATTTTTCGTTTGCGTATCTACAGAACAGAATAACAGAGTTGGAAGGGACATTGGAAGTCTTCTAGCCCAACCCCCTGCTCAAGCAGGAAACCCTATAACATTTCAGACAGATGGTTGTCCCATCTCTTCTTAAAATCCTCCCGCGTTGGAGCGTTCACAACTTCTGGAGGCAAGCTGTTCCACTGATTAAATTGTCCTAACTGTCAGGAAATTTCTCTTTATTTCTAGGTTGGTTCTTGCCTTGATTAGTTTCCATCCATTGCTTTATGTCATGCCTTCAGGTGCTACATCTACAGAGAGGTACTACATGCATAGTCCCATACGCTCTAAAGCATCTTTTTTACTTTGAATGTTGAGTTCTGAAAAGCCCAACTACTTAAATACAACAAAGATTTCTTACTAAGAAACTCAATTTAGTCAGACAAAGTCTATTTATATTTTAGCCCAGTTCAGACATTTGGACACTTCAGACAATCTCCACTGATAGGAAATGTGATAGCTATGGGATTTAAAGGATCATGTTGACATGCCAATTTATCAGCCACTTCCTCCAAGATCAACTTCATCAAATTACTTATTAGGGATGTATATCTTGTCCTTCAAGGAAACTGCTACTGATAGTTATTATACACAGATTAATATTACTAAATATAAGAGAAATGAACTGAACATCTATTTTTGGTTTTGGCAAAGCATATTTCAGCTTATCCCTGCGTATTTTCCTAACTGTAAAGTAGACTACATGGAATACGAAGAGCCTCTTATGCTAAGAATGTAAAGATACAAGCTATGCAGCAAAAGCTGAGAATATAATCCCCCAACCAATTAGCTGTATTTGTTAACCCCTGCTCTATTTTAGAGCCCCTTCTTGGCATATGGAGGCCTTCAGTATGTTGGGATATTATCAACGCCTCCCTCCTCTTCTGGAACAATGACATTTTACTAGCATTCTTGTCAAAGGAGTAAAGCAGTCTTCAGAATGCCCCCTAGTACTTCCTCGGAACAATAATTAATTAATATTGCACTAATAATTAATTCCTAATGCTTTTCTTTTATTGTTTTTTGTCATTTGCTGTAGTCTTTTACCTCTTTTTATTTTGGAAATAGACATTATATTCCACTTTGTTTTATTTTCTTTGATACAGTCGTAAAATTAATCAATCAATAAATTAGTTCCCTAGTTATGGATGTACAATACTAGTCTTTTAACAGTTTAATCATTCTTTGTATATTACCTGCCAGATTTGTTCTTCGCTGAGTGACGTGAGTTGATCACTTTTAAAAACTTCTTGGATGAGACAATATGGCAGTGCAAGGACTTCATCGGGGTGGTTATTTAGTAGTTCTGAGAGATGTTTCACTAAAAAATCAACCACGGCTTTCTCCAGAAGATTTAGGTTGAAAAGATCAGCAAGTTTATAGAGATCCAAGTAATTAAAGCTATTTAACTCCTGGGCAAATAAAACAAAACACACAAATTGTTTAGAAGGAATGATAATTTAATAAAAATTTATAGAATTATAGTGGAAGATAACTTCAGATTAAAATATCATTCTACTTAAAAAGTTGTCCTTCTGCAAATAAACATATTTTAGCATGCTAAACCTAGAATAAATTACTACTGCAATTTTATGTCATCACTATCTATATCTCATAACACAACTACAGATGTGAAAGAATTTGTTTCTATGGATTAAATGTTGGCAATATTTAGGATAATCCTGTAACAACAGATGGAAATGCATTTTCAAAATATTCAAATCAACACTGCTAAATGCTCTGATTTCTTCTACAAAATAAACCTCTTTTGTGTCCTTTATGAGAACATTTGCTGTTCTTTGCTACTCAGCACCAAAACACAAATAGAATATAAAGAACAACCACTAACCTGAGTTAGTTAGTTTGTTTTGGCGCTCCTTATCAAAGGCTAAAAACAATACAATCAGTTTCAAAAAGGATCTTTGGGTTTATATTTTACATAGCACATCACACACTTCCTAAATTTTTAGAAGCACTGTGATATGGCACATACCATTGTTGATGACATTGTTGTCATTATTTTTCAAAATACAAACAACTAGAATAGTTTTCCCAATCCCAATCAATATGAACAGCTACGTTCTTAATAGCAGTTACCATATTTGTCCTTTTTTTCTAAATGCACTCTCAGTCATTATCATGTATCATTTTTTGCTCCATGTGGTATAGGTATGTATATACCAAAAGAAAAAATTAAATTAATAACAAGTACAGTAATATAAATAAAATATAGAATTTTCTTCAAATATCAATAGAAGGGAGTCATTAAAACTCACCCTTTGGAGAAAAATGAGCACTTTCAAAATGAATATTATTCCCAGATTAATTTATATTCTGAGAGGAATTCCAGTTCATATATCTGGAAAGTATTTTCAGAAAATAAATTCTTTGCTTACAAAATTTCTAAGGTATTCTTCAATCCCATGAATATCTTTACAAAATATGCAATTACCAATTGATGAGGGAAGATTCAGTTTTCCAAGTCTGAAGCTAGTATTTCTGGAAATAATTATGTCAGTTAGAAAGTTCTGGAATGTAATGTCTAAAAAAAAAAAAAAATTATTCCCTTTTCCAGCCTAAATTGACCTTATGAGAAAGCTCAATTTTAAAAATTGGGAAAAAGATGATAACATGGAAGAATTGGATGGAAGTAGAGATATTGACTTTGCATCAATTAATAGACAACGCAGTTGAATTTTAACATATTCTATGTCAGTGATGGCTAACCTTTTTTTCTTCATGTGCCGAAAGCATGCATGTGTGCGCGCGACTGCGCGGGTGTGTGCTGGCACCCATAGTGCAATGTGTGACCCAGCATGCCCTTCACGCATGCGCACGACTCCCCACATATTCCCTCTGCCCCCTCCCGTGCATGTGCGTGTGACACCCCCCCCCCCCCGTTTTGGGCCTAATAGGCCTCCCTGTAGCCTCCTGGACCCAAATATGGGCCGTGGAGGCACATTGCACCCCACACACTCCCCCATCCCCCAGACATGCACACCCCACCCACCCTGCACATGCACACGCATCTCCCACATGTGCCCAACCCCTGCACATCTCCAAAATCAGTTGGCTGGCAGGAGGCGTGTATGCACGCGCAGTGAAGCTGAGCAGGGCGGCGGCTCACTGCCTGCAGAGAGGGCTCTGTGTGGCACCTGTTGCACGCGTGCCATAGGTTCGCCATCACAGTTCATGTTAAGCGATAAATTTCATTTATAACATGTAACCCAATGGCAATATTTACAGCTACAACACTTAACAAATTTTTGGGGCCAGCAGCATCTCCAGCTTCTGGACAACCGAGATACTAGAATTTGTTAAACACTTTAAAACAAAAAAATAAATAAATAACTATTCATTTTTTAAAGATATTAGTTATCAAGAAATCAATTTGATAGGAAAATGCTAAGAAATCTGTAGAATAAAGAATTAGAGGTTCCTATATTGCCTATACCAAGAGTATCGAAACCGGGCAACTTTAAGACTTGTGGACTTCAACTCTCAGAATCCCTCAGCCAGAACTTCCTTCTACAATGGATCTTAAGCAACAATTTATGCCACAAAAAATAATAGTTAAAATTTGTTAGACTCTGTTACGTGTGGATAAAAAAGGACTGTCTTAAGAGCATTTTGTGGGAGATGCAATAAGGACAGTACATCTCTAAAACATGCTTTTATAATGCTGTATACTTATTTGATTTCGGAGGAAAGTAGTGGAATATGTGTATGTATGTATCTGTGTGTATGTGTGTATATTATATATCTGTGTGACAAAAGCTAAAATTTTCAGAGAATAATATTCTCTTGAATTACATACCTACATACATGGAATTTGACAACTGGGCAACATCAATGTATTCTGTGCCCTTACTGCAGCTAAAAGTCTGACATTGCAACACTCAAAAGATAAATGATGGGCCCATTTACTCAATGGTTTGAACACCTGATTATACTTGCTACTTATGAGTGGATACATATGGATAAGTATAGGTAGTCCTCAAGTTACAACTATTAATTTAGCAACCATTCAAAATTACTGAAAAAAAGTGACTTATGATCAGTCCTCACACTTACAACCATCATAGCATCCCCATGGTCATATTATCAAATTTTAGGTACTTGGCAATCAACATGAATTTATGATTGTTGCAGCATCCCTGAGTTATGTGATTGCCATTTGCAACTTTCCCAGCTGGCTTTCAACAGGCAAAGTTGGATTTATTTAACGACTGAGTGATTCACTACAGTGAATAACTGTAGTAATTCGCTTAACAACTGTGGCAAAAAAAGGTTGTAAAAATGTGGGCTACTCCTTTAACAACACCTTGTTTAGCGATGGGTAATTTTGGTCCCAATTGTGGTTGCAAGTGAAGGGCTATATATATTTTTAAAAAACCTACTGTGTGTGTGTGTATTTGTCTGCATTAGATATGTATATGTAGAATTATAATTAACTGTAATAATGATATATTATACTTTAATGTTTTTTTTCTTTTTAAGCATTTTTATATGCATTTTTTCTTTGAGAACATATGGTTTTGTATTTTAATTATCAATGTGTTTTTTTGTTTTTTTAAAATTATTTTAAAAGCAATAAAAAATAAAGAAAAACGTTTTTCCCCACATGGTGATGACAATGATAGATGGTGATGATGATTTCATATTAGAATGTATCCTTGTCCATTGAAGACTAAATATGGTTCTAAATCTAAATTCTAAATCCTGGAAACTATCAGTCTTGTTACAACAGAATTATTGTCACTGTAATACCAATCACTTGTTCGACTTAAAATTATACACTGTGCTACCCTGCTATCCAGCTGATGAAGCTGCACGCCAAAAGTGGCATGCCGAGTTGGTGAGATGCATAAAGCTGATCAGATAACCTACTTTCCAATCAGCAATAAGACTTTTGGGAACATAATGCTAACAGTATAGAAAGTTTTTAAAAAGATTAACTTTCTTTAGCATCCTCACACCAATATTAAATCAGCTGCTTGAAACATGACCTTGCTATCTGCCTTTTCGCATCACATTTTAATATATATGAGAGAGATATATTTGTTTTTTTAAGGAGCCCCAAAAGTAATTTATTTCAGCAATAATGCACTAAAATGAAGCCCATTTTCATCAACAAAAATTATCAAGAGATTAGAAACTAACCCTAATAATGAGACATTGAGGGAACTGGGTATGTTCGGCCTTGAAAAATGATGAGTCAAGGGAGACACGATAGCCCTCTTTCACTATCATATTACACAGAAGACAATTGAGGCATGATTTCTTTCATACCAGAGAACAGAATATAGAAATTGGGTTTAAGTTGTTTTTTTTTAATTTTTGAATGATTGACTAGTTCACCCAACTAGTGAACAACACTGGATCAGTGGTGGGATTTAAATTTTTTTACTGCCGGTTCTGTGGACGTGGCTTGGTGGGCATGGCATGTCTTGGTGGGTGTGGCAGGGGAAGGATACTGTAAAATCTCCATTCCCTCCCCACTCCAGGGGAAGGATACTGCAAAATCCCCATTTCCTCCCAATCAGCTGGGACTCAGGAGGCAGAGAATAGAAGGGGCTGGGGCCAGTCAGAGCTGGTATTTTACCAGTTCTCCGAACTACTCAAAATTTCCACTACCGGTTCTCCAGAAATGGTCAGAACCTGCTGAATACCACCTCTGCTCTGGATGCTGACATAGGCTTAAAAGGATAAAAGCAAAATGACAAATAACAACAAAAAAACAACAACCCAAAACCCCACAATGCAACAAAAATACAGCACGAGTGAAGGCAAGCCACAAACATACAGGTAGTCCTCACTTAATGACTATTCCAAGTTATGAAAGCCTCTATAGGGGGCCTTTTGGCCTGAAAAGCACTTATGACCATCATAAAATGTTACAATCCTCCCTTGCAGTCACATCAACGCAATCTGGGTGCTTTTGCATTTTCAACCAGTTGTCAAGTGCCCCATGACCATGTGATTGTCATTTGCAATTTTCTCTGCAGGCTTCCCCAGAAAGTTAATGGGGAAGCCAGCAGGGAAGATTGCAAGCTGCTGCTGCCTGCCGCGAGTACTCCTTTTTTGTCTCTGGGGGCTAGCTGAAAGAGCTCCCTGCCGATCTGTGCCTGCCTGGATCTCCACAACCAAAATCCAAGCAGACATATAGCTTAAAATCCTTCTCTCCTCACCTCTGCAGAGTTCCCTGCAGAGGCAGTGGGTGGGGGAAAGAACCCCAAGTTCCATGTATGCCTAGATCTCAGCTGCTGATTTTCACTGCCAAAATCCAAGCAGACACAGTGCTCAAAATTCCTGCCTGTTTTCCCGCCTTGAGCTATCTAGTTTTATAATATATTTGTACTATCACCAATCATGATCCTACACAGGTCATCTACCAAGTGCAATCAATACTAGCCCAGTACTGTATCTCAAGCCAAATTCCAACTGAAAAGTGTCTGCATAATCTTTTTCCTTCTAGCCAGTGGAGATGCAAACTGTCTATCTTTTTAGGATTAAAACTGTCTAGGACTGCTGGATGGAGGAATGGGTTTTTTTGAGAACAGGACAGACCACTACTTTTTAAGAGCTGGAAGAACCAGCCCATCCCTCAAGGAAATAATCAACACCACTTGGATGTACCTGAAGGCAACTACAAATATCTTCTGGGAAACCTTAAGAGAGATAATGAGTCTAATACACAGGCATTTCAATCACAAGGACCCTATTCACTTCTTCAGGGCCACCAAATTCTAACTCTTCCAGGTAACCACGTTAACCATGCTTCAGTTAACTCCAAGGATTAATACAACTGTTATCGTTCTGTTTCCAAAAGTCTTATTGCTGGTTGAAAAGTAGGTTATCCAATGAGCTATACACATTCTGCCAACTTAGCATACCATTTTTTGGCATGCAGCTTCATCAGCTGAATATCATATTCCATCACATCTCTCCCCCAATAATACATTCGCTCACAAAGGACCCCCTTAACACCACAAACATTCAATTAGCTGACTCACCAGGTTTTGGAGATACAACATCATCCTCTACCCTTTCTCTCTTCAAGACAGTGAAAAGAGTATTAAATTATATTCAGAAATGCCTACCTAAAGTACTGGGGGAATCACTATCATTCTTTATGTCTCTCACTAAAGGAAACAAATGTAGCCCAGACATAATCATTTCTCAACACTGTCCACCAATGCCCACTTATGATGTGGATCACAGGTCCTATTCTTACCTTCAATCATTTTTTTTGGAGTAGAAAATGGAAAACCATGATGCCCCCGTAAAACAGAACCGTCCACAAACCTGTCAATGCCTCTGAGTTCTGTTGTGGCTTATTAAGAGATAAGATAGTTACTGCCAATGTGGTGGGCCTCATAGCAACACAAAACACAAATAAATCCTATAGTCAGTATACCATACTACTCATGCTTCCAGTGTTACTCAAAACTTTCACTGGGTGATCACACCCTCCAAAACTCTAAGGGAGGTAACCCTGGATTTGCCGTCACCACAAGTAGAAATGGAAAAGCTACCCCAACTAAACTAGCCACCATCACATGAAGAACACAGTCAGTTCTATCACTATTGCCAGCACACTACTGACAAATGTTCATCAGATGAGTGGCAATGCCTCCATCTTATCACAGCATACCACCAAATAACTGATCAGAAGTCTTTAGCTGCAGTTAGTCCATTGCTGGCTCACCACTGATTCTAGACAGGCAAACAGCCCTAGCCCTGGCCTACACTGAACCACAAAGTCATCCAAAGGACTTTGCTCATGGTTGACTTTCACATTCGCTGTGAACTACTGCCATATTAACTTCTCTGAAGGACCTCCTCACAAACACAAATCAATTCCAATTTGCTTTTTTATTGCAACTCCTAACTTAAAAGAAGTCAGATTCTGGATTATTGTAAAAATTAAAGACCAAGTCCTAGAAGTAAGAGAAATTTGACAATGGACCAAATACCAAGAAACATAATGAGTTAATTTATATTGGAATGTGTTCAAGTGGAAGATTGAATATCTGTTTGGATCACTTGGATCATAGTATTTATAAAGTTTACATTCAATGGTCTGAACCATTGAATGTCCAACTCTATGAATGTATTTATTTGTGATAGTTCTTTTAGACAGCTGTGTTCTGTATATTGAAATGAATGCCCAAAGTTTGTGATAGTTCTTTTAAACGTATTATTTGTTCTATATGTTACAACGAATGCCCAAAGTTTTGCAGGTATTACTATTCACAAATGAAAGTTCAGGTCATTAACCAAAATGGTTCTTATCCTTCTATGTTCCTATGGACCAAGGATATTCACACAAGAAGTACAAATCTCCTATGTATGTTAAACTATTTTACAATTACATTATTATTTAGGTGACATGGGTTCTAACCAGTGAAAACTAGCAATACTTAGGAGTATCTAAGTTAGACAAGTTACAGTTTGAATTTAAAATCTGAAATCTGATTTGATTCAAACTGATTCACATTTCTTTTATCTATTTGATAAAAGAATGTTAACTTATATTGAGGAAACATCAAAATGCCTGCAGAGTCTTCTTTTTAACTGGGTGAAAATAGCAGGGATCATAAACTTTTCTGAGAAAATTAATCCTTCAACAGTTTCAGCTGGATATATTCAAAGGTATAATCACAATATTATTTTTTGGGGGGAATATTGCCCTTCCATCCCTTATAGATTAGAAATAGCAAGAATGAAAAAAAAAACAGTATACCAGCCTCCAAATTATTGCGTTAGTGTCAGGCATTACACACCCCTGTGCATAGTCCACATTCACAATGTCTGAGACTTTACAAAGTCAAAATGTCATCAAATCTCCATCATTCCAGAATTTTTTTTAAAAAAAGATTAAAAGGTACTTGATTCAATGCTAGGAATTGTTTCAAAATATTGATTCAAAAGCATTATTTCATAAAACATAATTTTAATCAAATTTTAAACATTGCCCAAATCTAATGATCGTATATCCCAAAAACCCAGCCTGAAATCCAGCCACAGCTGTTTCTTGCAACTGTACAATTTACTGTATCCATTCAGGTAACTTGTTTTAGAGATTCCCAAGCATATTCTGTTGTTCCCCTAATTTTTTACATTGAACCACCTCAACATTCTGCACTTGTCCTCTTTTCCTAACTCAACAGCAGCATTCCAATCTCTATTACCTTATGCTGAACTACTGTTACTTTTAGGTGGGAATGTAATACCACAGAAAACTTCAGGAGACAACAATTTTCCCCATTCAGTTTTCAAATCTTACATGGAATCACTAGCCTCCAGGTTCACTCTTAAGTCTGACAAGTAAACAAGCCCGCTGCTAATCATTCATCACAGTCACTATTGAAAACAGGCCATTCCACTTTTCAACACTCACACTAACAGGCAGCATACAAAGAGTAGTAATAAATAAACAAACCTGTGTTATAATTACCTTGCTTACTTTCCTTATAATTAAAACAGAGCATGTAACTAAACTGAAATTGCTCTCCTTATATTTTCATGGTAGAATTCAACTAAATGTAACAAATTCCAAACAGGGATATTATACCCCCTGCTTAAATCATGCACAAATTGCTCATTTATTTATTATACAAATTAACATTTATTCAGTGTGCAAAAATTACATAGTAATTGAAGCTGACAATGGGTGTACTATAATTATAATACTGTATTATTATTGATTAGACTATGCATAGTGCCAACCACCAAAACATCTTAGAAGTTTATTGTAAACAATAAAACATAGACTTTTCAATGTTAATATAACAATTTTCTGGAAATACTATTGAATTTATTGAGCCTTAGCTTTGAGTAAACATGCATAAGAATAGTTTACTGAGAGATTTAACAATGAAGATATATTGATAAATAATTTTATCATATTAGATTGGCAACATGAATTAACTACCAAGATATTTTTCAGAGTGTTTCTCCTACTTCACAATGCGGTACATGTTTTATACATTTACATGACATGCAGATTTAAATAGGTATTTCTTTACAGTGGTGAAATTCAGCTGGCGCTATCCGGATCGGGTGATCTGGTAGTGCCGGCAGTGGGGTCTGCCCACCTGCCCGGACGTCATCATGTCCTGTTTTTGACTCTCTGTGCATGCGCAGAAGGCTCTGTGCATATGGGGAGGAGGCATGCGCGAGTGCTCACATTTGTGAACCGGGAGCAAAGATAAGTGAATACCACCCCTGATGTATACATACACACACACATATGCACACACAGCAACAGTGATGTAAAATACCACATAGTATAACAACAAATGAACTTTTTCTTTTAGTATTATTTCACATTTCACATTTCTTTTTTCTTTGTTGTTGTTTTTTTAAAAAATCACTGCATATGCCATAGAAAAGGATGTATATCAATAACAGGCTGATAAATGAAAGTTAATCACAACCACGCACACAACTGAACTGAGTACAATATACCTCTGTTCCTGTGTGCTGTGCTATAAAAAGGAAAGAAAAACACAAGAAGAACTACGGGGAGAGGCTGTACTTCTTTATGACCTTATTTGAAAGATAAACTCCTTGGGGAAATACAATTTATTCAGATTATCAAGACCCTGCTGTGCAAATCTACAATCTGGGAGCACACTACAGAGATCAAAAAATATTTACTTTATTCTGTTGGGTATAAAAGCTTCTAATGAATGCATAATTAAGACAGAAAAAGTGTATACAGCTTTAGAATTCCATTGCTGAGCCAAAGCATTAATATCCAAGGCATCATACCCAGTTGTTACCCCACCTGCTTTATTTTTGGATTAGAGAATAGTTGTAAGTCAAGGTATTACTGCTCCATTTCCAATATACGTATATACACATGTAATTCAGTGGACAATTTACTAAAATTATGTGGAAATCATACATAAAATATATATAATTTTTCCCTCTCTCCCAAATATATATACGCAATTACACATGCTTGAAGACAGAGAGGAAGAACATAGTATTTTTTAGATTTACTAAATGCAAAATGCAGTAAAAAGAAATGTAAGCCTACAACTGAATACAGAAAAGCCATTTAAGGTTCTCTATATTTTTTTTTTCAGATTTCACAGAAATGCTTCCGAGAATCAGTCAGTCTTAGTGAAAATAGGAATTGAAACACTACAGCTATATCAACTCTTCAAAGTCTTAAATGTCATTTTACCTCTATAAATAGAAATGCTTTACAGGGGGCAAACCCATGGACACAAAAAGGAATTTAGACCAAATATTAAGTGTTTTCTGACATCTTCAATTCACCACCACTGGTATTTGGGGAAATGTCCTAAAAGACGTAATTCTTAGAGACAATGGCAAATATAATGGTATTATTATCCCATGAGTGCGGTTAAATATTCAAATGCATCCCATGGCTTCCCGTATTCCCTCTCTTGATTTTTCTTCGCCATTTTGCCTTTGTTTCTCTTTTCAGTATTTGGCCTGTTGTCACTTCAGTGCTAACTATACTTTGTTTTAATTTAGGTATGCCCATGTGCTTTAACCTTGGTGTTCCTTGTCTCCTTCAATGCCTGAAGAATACCAAAAAAAGGAAGCTTTCTTTTTAACCTTGGTTGAGAGACTGAAAGATCTTGGGACTTGAGGATTCATTTTCCTCCCACTTATAGTATCTTTCTTCATGTTTAGTATACACCCATCACAAACCATTGATATACAACTAATTATTGATGCATACAGTTACCACCTACTTCAAATATTCTGTGAATCCTTCTTCACTGGCAGAACTGAAGAGAAGGAAGGGTGGACAGAGTTTAAAAATTAATTCCTTATGCCCAAAGTCTTCCCTTCTCCTATCAATTTAACTTTTGGTTAAATATTTCTGAAAGAGTCAATTAAATCCAAATAGGGGTGTTTTTTTTTTAAAAAAAAAGGCAACTCTTTGGATTTTTTGTTTTCTATATTGTTATGGTATACAACATTAGCCTACCAAATAAGTTACTTTTCCTTACTAAAAGCAAAATAGATTATTGTCACTATTTTTGATTGCTGAAAGGAGTAATCAATCAAAACTCAGCAAAAATCTGGGAGACTTGTGAAGATGAACTTAACATTTTCCCGTCTTCACCTCTCTCCGTAGCTTTTGAATGGGAAACAGGGTTTTTAAAATGAAGGCTACTCATTCTTCAGAGATGTCTCTGAACATGGATAAAAACCAATTTAAAAAAGAATTTGTTCATGTGGGTGGATAGGCCTAGAGAAGCTGATATAAATTTTCCTCCATTTCATTTGAAGAGCTTAAAGAGTGACATGTATCTAGTATTCATATTTCTCTTCTCTTGCATTACAGCAGCAAGTCTCTTTCAGGTCACGTCTCCCACATAAAAGTGCTAAACTAATGCCGTTTAATGACAAATTAATGTCCATGAATAAAAAATACACCTCTAATAGCATGGAGTAATTTGCCATTACAATATCATCATTGGACATGCCCCTGGTTTAATACGATGTATTTAATTCATAACTTAATGAGTGATATATAAAAAGAGAGAGATGAACCCTGCAATTACATTTATGTGAGTCTGTCACCTTATTTGTAAAACCTTAGAGTCATTTACATTCAAATTAGAACAAATGAGAGATTTCACAAAGTGCAATGATAAATGACCATTGCTGCACAAGACAGGGCTGTATTTCCTGCGAAACCGTTACAGTTCCCCATTATTTGTTAAAAATTACAATGCATATTGCCCAGTGTTGTGTGAATAATGACTTTTTTACTGATTAGGTCACAAGTCTAATATGGAGCAAAATAAATAATTTCTTTTCATTTTTTCCCCCTTTCTAATGCCTTAATTTATTCAAACTAGTGGACTCATACTGCCATCTACTGTTCATTGGTAATAATAATAGGGATTTCTCTAAAATGGACAGTTCTTAGGTATTCTGGAACTCTTTATAATCTGATGCTCCTCATCAAAACAAGCAACTTCTCTTAGTTGAAATGTGATAACAGTTATGGGATACCTCTTAATTACATATATTGGTCAGTTCTCCTTATCGAAAAAATATAAATTAAAGCATATATTGCATGAAATATGTACAGTTCAATATCATTCAGTATAGATCTCATCATACCAGAAACAAGGAATATTCAAATGCAAGTTCTTGATGCATATCCATAAGAAAGTTGCTTTATCTAATGACTCTATCTCTTGTTTGACTTTTTTTTTAAAGGAAAAGAATTATTCACCCTGTGAAATCTATTAGTTAAAGTAACTGCCTGAAGGCAAAGGCTATAGACAGTTGTAAATCAGGACTTTTTATTTGGTGGAAATTAACATTACACTGTGAGAGTTTTCTTGTTTTGATTAATTAAATTTTAATTACTTTCTTAAATTATTTTTAACTTTTTATTAAATGACTTTTAAAAAATTGAATTCAAATAGACTTATATCTTCTTGTAAGCAATTCTGAAAACTCCATAAGAGGGAACAAATACTGGGAGTAAATAGAAAGAACCATAAGGACCAAATTTTGTGCAAAGGGCTGGCCAGTCCAAGGCATTGGAATGGTTCAGCTTTGACTACACCCTGAGTGTCAGGACAGTTCATGTACCTCCTAAATAATGAAATGGAGAAAACAATATTATAGTAGTTTATTATAGAGCTTAACGGGCATAGAAGAATGGGTCCTTCACTGAGGTTAACCATGATTTTTGGATAAAAGATGACCAAACTAAGCATTATATTCTTTTTTAGTATTATCATCATCATAACCCGTGAAGGCAATTACCATGTTTCCCCGAAAATAAGACCCTGTCTTATATTTTTTGAACCCTAAAATAAGCACTTGGTCTTACTGCCATGAGCTCAAAAGCCTGATTGGGCTTATTATCAGGGGATGTTCTTATTTGGGGGAAAACAGGATAGCTACTACTGATGACTAAGGCATATGGAGCACATTGTAATTTGTAGCTAAGAAAAGAAAAGGCATAAATTAATGATACCAATAAAGGAGAATATTTGTAGCTCGGGCTGAAATGAGGAGTCATTGGTACTCTATGAATTTGGCTGTTTTCTTGATGATGTTACCTAGTTTGGATAACAATACGTCTGCAAGAAAGCAACCAAGTCTGCAAGAAAGCAACCAAGGACCCCTTCATAAATTAATGAATAGAGGAAAACAGACAAGCAAAACAGATATGTTGGGTTTTTGTGAAATAAAAAGAAAGACAAAGAAAGCCATAAGTATGCATGAAGATAGTTTGATTTTTGTGAAGAATGCATGCAGGGAAGTAAGGCATACATTAAATGAAAAAAAGAAAGATTATGTAATATGTACCAGAAAGTATGTATTGATATCATCCAGTTTGTTACTGATGGAGTATGAAACCTTAGATTAGTGATAACTACTTATGTTCTAGTGAATGGTGAAAATAGAAGAACAGGCAATGAGTTTGGAGAAAAAATCCATAACATCCTGAATAAATGTGAGCTGAATACAAAAAGAGTACCTAGGCCATTTGGAGACGAAGAATGAATGAGAATGAGGAGAGATGAACATCTGAGAAAATGATAGGTTTCAGATACATGGTTTAAGAAAACATCTATTTTAGACATTCATATGAAAAAAGGAATGAACCAAAAAGCACAACTGATTTGTTTATGATGAAAACTGAGAAATTAGTGAATGAAAAAAGATAAATGAGAATTCTGAAAGAGGGACAAATCATTTGCTAGCTTGAACAACTAATCTTGAGGAAAAAATAGTCATGAAAGAAAAGGCAACTTTTAAATGAAACTTGTTTAAAATGCAGGAAGAATTAATATGAATCCTGCATGGAAAAAATATTACAATATGTATTAATCTCCCAACAGGATTAATGGAAAGTGAACATTTTTAGACTTCTTCATATGAAAGAAGGTAATTATGTATCTAGTGAACAGAAAGTTTTGAAAGTCATAGTTGAAAGCACAGCCTTTCAAATAAGTGATTACAAAAAAAAGTTTTCTATAAGTTGTTCAATTGGGTTTTTAGAAGGATGTATTCCTGATTCCACAATGCATCCCAAACTCAGTTCTTTCAGCAGAGGCTAGAATAGCATTCACTGAAACTCAAGCACTTGTAGCATGTATCATCTATTCATTTAAATTAATTTTTATTTTATTTTATTTTATAAGAAGAGATGTTACATACGCCACTGTAACTGCTCATCTGTCTACTCTTTTACAGAACAGATCTTGCAACGTTCCTAAAGAATAGCATCTACTCTTGACTTTTAGATAGGGGAAAATCAAAATTGTAGATCATGCAGTGTTGCACTGTATTCTTTTATAGAGAAATTCAATGTGTACATGTATTTCTCCCATCACAACTCAGTATTTAAGCAGGATTGACAATGATCTCTCCGTTTCCTGTGAGCTGATCAGGAGGTAGAAACCTCAGGAAATACAGCCAGTTTCTCTCTACTGGCTATGATGGAATGTAAACAGTTGCTTCAGAAAGTGTACATGCAAGTATTTTATGTTAATGTAATTTTTGTATGGGTTCTGATATATTATTTTACTTGTGTTTCAATTTTGATGTACCTATTTTATTATTTTAAGTTACTCTGATCTACAACCATAACAAACTAAACTAAACAAGCTCATTTCTGATCACACACCAGTAGTATTATCATTGGTTTTGAAAAGTAAAATCTCATCAGATGGTATTTTAATAATTCTTTGCTGGAAGACTCTCAATTTGTTGAACCACCACAAAAAAAAAAGATATAGTGGGTTTTTTTACTCTTTTTTTCTCAAATAAATAGAAAGGGCAGATTGGGATAAGCATATATTTATGGTGAGATAATAGCCTACACCTCCTGGAGGAAAAAGATGTGTGCGCTGCAGCATAGAATATGAAAATTGGAATTAAAAGAAGCACTGAAAGTGTATTCTACAAATCAAACTCAGAATGCATATTGTTTTTTTATATTCGTTAAATTACAGCCAGATCAATTATATGCGTTGGAAGTGGAATATGGAATAAAACCAATGAAACAAACATATTGGAACAGGGAGTTATTGGGTTTTCACCTAAAACATCTGAAGAAAAGTAACATAATGTCTATTAAAGGGATTCAATTGGCTAATTCATAGAAATTATAATGAAATTCATTTTCAAATTTTAGGTTTTATATTCAACAAATGAGAGTTATAAAAAAGGAGTCCCTGCAGATTTTACTCCACTAGTCGTTGCCGACTATATGGGGCAGTGCTCATCTCCATTTCAAGGCCATTGAGCCATTATTATCCAAATACATTTTCGCAGTCATGTAGCCAGCATGATGTCACGGAACACTGTTACCTTCCCAGCAAAGTGGTACCTATTTTTCTACACGCATTTGCATCCTTTCGAACTGCTAGTTTGGCAGGAGCTGGGGCCAATATGGGAGCTCACCCCATCATGTGGCATTCAGGTCTTTAACCTGGGCTGCCAGCTTTTCAGCCAACAAGCTCAGCATCTTAACCATTGAGCCACTGTGCCACCCTAATAGAGTTATGTGTAACAAGCAATTTTTTAAAAAATGCAATAAGTCATTCAGAAATCTTAACTCAAGAGAATTTAGTTGCGTCTACAACACTACAGAAAAATCTATGAGATTATTGATATAACAGCATCCAAAAAGGCCCTGGGCCAGATGGAGAATGGGATAAAAAAGGAATCTCTACTTTTGAAAATATATTAAATATTTTATTGGGGGTGAGAAAGGAGACCCTGTCATTGTCTTATTAGGAATCTTATATAACTGAAAGTTTGAAAGCTGATGAGGACCTGATCCACTGTAGATTACGGTTGGTATCTCTATTAAGTGCTGTTGCTAAGTTTTTAACAGATGCATTGCAAGAAGATTAGAGAAGTTTATTTACCTACAATAAACAATCTTACGTAATCTGATTCTATAAAGACATCATGACCCAGATAAAATTAAATTTACAGTTTACATACTAACTTTGTTAGTTAGTAACACCTATCATCATTTTTAGCTTTGTTGGATGCAGAAAAAGAAAAAGCTTTCAATATACAGTCCTGCAAATTATGTTTTAGTTCAAGAAATGTAGAAGTTTAGATTTCCTACAGAAATTATTTCATAGATAATAGTTTATTACTCTAATCCCTCTCCTCAAGTAATTACTAATGGGATTATCTCACTGGTACTTAAATTGCAAAGTGGCACGTATCAAGGATTCTTTTATCTCCCTTAATTTCATATTAAAACCTCACTATGCTTAATAAGACAAACTGGGGAAATTCAAGTAATTCATTACCCAAATTTGAATGTAAGTTGCTGTTACATATAGATAATATTATGGGTTTTTTAAAAAATGAGTATTCACATTCTTTCTGTAAATTTGCAGAAATTAAACAGTTATTTGGGTAGCAATAGAAAATGTTGCAGCTCAGGGTTGAACAGTGAAGTTCCTGATGTTCTCCAAGTTTGGCTGTTTGCTTGCAGATCTTTCCTTACCAAACTACATAAACATTTCAGTGTTGAAAATGTTATCTAGTCTGATAAGGAAAGATCTGCAAGCAAACAAACAACCTCGCAGAGCACCAAGGACTCGATAGGTATAGGTAAATATTCTGTCTATATAATCAATAGAAATAAATGAAATACTGTATCATACTAATTGTAAAGAAGGTCCTAATGGATGTAAACATAAACTCTGTCCATCATCCAGAATTAATTAAATACCTGGAGATTATTATCTCTAAGAAAATCAATGGAAAATATTTTGTGGACAAAAATATTTATGTATGATCCAGAGGAAATAAGGTATTAAGGCCACTATGAAAAGTAATAATGTCATAAAAATTACTTTTTCATCAAGTTTTATATGCTTTTTTAAGTGGTTCCAGTTAAATATTTTAAACAGATTAACAAATTAAATTTGAAGGACAAAACAAATATCCAGGTTTTCCCTGGATTATATATCAATTATAACTTTGATATTTTGATGATGATTTTTATTTTCCTCATTTTAAGAATATCACTGGGCATATTTGTTAACCTTAGTTATATAATGGAGTGAAAGTGATATTAATTCCCTACCAATATGGTCTTAAAAGCTGTTATATATTGAAATATATATTGAAAATATATTTACTGAAAAACAAAATTATATTTAACACAAAGAAATGCAAAGAACTTCATTTAGGAAACAATTTAAATGGGCGGATACACTATAGAAGATACTCAACTAGGCAATTATGCTTGTGAAAAAGATCTTAGAAAAGTAATTATCGACTGAACTTAAGTCAACAAGATATTTTGGATGTAAAATACACCAATTGATTTTAGGCCAAATTTTAAAAGTATAGTTTCCTAATAGTATTGATCTTGTTTTATTTTTCAGTGGTCTGACTACACATTAAGTATTTTGTCCACCAGACACCACCACTCTTTAAAGAGGATTTAGTCCAGGTGGAACAATGTGTACAATTAGAAGACTTGAAAATAAATCCTATAAAAGAAATTAGAAGTTCTGGGAATGTTTAGTCTTGCAAATAGTGTTAAGACTCCAATAAGTGACTTCAGCTCTTTAATTCTATAGGAACAAAATACTACTTGGCTGCTGACACTGTCCTCTTTTAAGGGATCCTTTAAGGCATCACTTTATTTTTCCTGCCACTCGCATGGACCAGTGAGCAGCGTGTATGCTAATTTCTCTCTCAGTTCGGACTGAAGGGAAACCTACCATTCTATTTATATATTTAACAAACAGAACTGATAGTCATGATGGATGAATTATGATAAGTGCTTAAAAAGATGTCATTACGAAGAAATATGTCCTATATCAATTATGTCAAGGCATGGAACAATTTATTTAAGTGTTATGAAACCTATTTTAGTTTAATATTAAGGCAAAAAATCAAAACATTACGAGCAGTTCAATAGTTGAAAAAATTCCCAAAGAGGCTATTTTTTCAACTTATTGTGAATCATTTAATTTGGATTTCTGTATGGAGCAGGAAATTGTACCAAAATGCTAATAATGAAATTCTTAAAAAATGAATTAGGTAAGGCTGAATCACCACCACTGTAACTTAACAAAAAGAATTTAATTGTGAATGTTTTTCATTTCAAGTTGTAGGGCTAATGAAAGAAATACCTTTAATTAGGAATAAATAAATAAATAAATTGCATGTTCTTCTTCAGCCTCTTTCTTTAAACTATCAAGACTGATTTGAATTTTATTGCAGTCTTCTAGGGTATTTGAATTTAACTCTGCCTTCTAGTTAATGCACTATTTTGCTAGGGGTAGGCTTCAAAAATTTTAGCAAGGGGTTCTCTGCCCGGTTGCTGGGTGGGTGTGGCCTAGTCGGCCTCCTGCACCACGGCAGAGGGGAGGCATTTTTGCCCTTCCTGGGCTCTGGAGGCTTTCCTTGAGCCTCCAGGAGGGCGAAAACTGCCTCCCTAGGCTCCAGAGGCCCTCTGGAGGCAGGAAACAGCCTCATTTCCGGCCTTCCCAAACTTCCAATAGGCCCGTTTTTTGCCCTCCCTGAGCCTCTGTGCGCACCCTGCACTTACTTGCATCCAAAACAGGCCGCGTGGGGACTCCTGGGAGGGGCAGGGCAGGGTGGGCGGGGCCAGCCAGGAGTGGGATTTGGGGATTCTCCGAACTGCACAGAATCTTAGCTAGAAGTTCTCCCAAACCCCTGAGAACCCTCAGCAGCCCACCCCTGTATTTCGCCCAATTTTCTTCCATGTTTAGATTTGGTAAGTATTACTTCCAACCACTTATGTACATATTTTTTTTAAAAAAAAATACTAAATAATACAAGCAAAGGACTAAATCTTGTGGAACTTATCTGATGTTTGAATGAGCAGTTTTTGAGCACTATTTTCAAGGCAGTGTATCTTCATTGTGATACCACCAAGTCAATCATAACTTTGTCAAATTGTTGTGGTCCACTAGCGGCCTGCGTGGATCATGGCTGATCCCGACGACGAGGAGTCTGGTGTGGTGTCGCGCCAGCAGCCTGTGAAGCCGGCGCTCGCGTCAGACAGTGAGGAGGCTGAAGAGGATGTGGTGCCAGAGGCAGAAACTCAGCCAGGGCCTTCAGAACCTCCAGAGGCTCCTTCAAGTGGAGATAGCGAAGTGGAGGAGCCTCTCCTCAATGCTCGGGCAGGCAGGGCTGCCAAAAGGCAGGAGTGGCTACTCAGGAGGAGGAGGTCTCCTGGAGAGTAAGGCTTGAGGATAATTGGCCACTCCCTTAGCCTATTTTAAGTCACACACCGTTAGTAAGTTTCTTGCTAGAAACAACTTGTAATTATCATCAGAGCATTTTTGGAACAGTCTTATTGTATCTTGTTTTTCTGGGCTGGTTGCCAATGTTTGCCAGACTTTGGTTTATTCTTGCTACTTAATAAATTTGATAAGGACCGTTGGTGTGTGTCAATATCCTCGGCAATCCGGAGCTGGGGCAGAACACAAACGGCTTACTGAGGTAAAGATATATATTACTCATAATCTATTAAATCTATTATTAAAGATATACCTTACTCATTAATAAGAGCCGCAGTGGTTAGAATGCAGTACTGCAGGCTACTTCTGCTGACTGCCGCCTGACTGCAATTTGGCAGTTCAAATCTTACCAGGCTCAAGGTTGACTCGGCCTTCCATCCTTCCGAGGTGGGTAAAATGAGGACCCAGATTGTTGGGGACTATAGGATGACTCTGTAAACCGCTTAGAGAGGGCTGTAAAAGCACTGTGAAGCAGTATATAAGTCTAAGTCTAAGCTATTATCTATTGAATCTTTGTCTGGCAAGGCTTCTTTTTGACAAATCCATGTTAATTCCTGGTAATTATCATGTTGAGCTATAAGTACTTTGAAAATCATCCCTATATAACATTTGAATTGAGCTCAGGAAAATAAAGAAAAATATCCATTTCATTATCCTTACCTGGATAAGATAGTGTGAACATAAACTCAGCATTTCCAGCAGCTGGAGATGGCTACCTGCAGCAAGCACATCCTGAATCACTCCTGGCTCAAGCAGAACCTTTAAGCAAAGAAAACAAAACCAAAGCTTTAAAATTTCTCTGGAAAAATGTTCTGGAAAACATGCAGAAAAAAGAAAGTGACACTTCTTTTTTTTTAAATGCAATTTTTAGTAAGAATTTTTATTACAACAGTAAAAAATGAATAACTAAATTCAAATGGCATAATAAATAAATAAAAAATACAGAAAAGAATAAAAGCTGCAGTATAAAAAGAAAGAAAACAAGAAATATAATAAAGAAAAAGAAAATAAATACAGAAAAGGAATGACTTCTAACCTTCATCACATATATAAACATATTTAGTAACTCTTCACCCTTATAAGATTAGAAATAAATAATTAAACACCTGCTAATAATTAGCCTTGATGGCGCAGCAGACTAAAGAACTGTTAAGTAACACCAGCTGCCTGCAATTACTGCAAGTTCAAATCTCACCAGGCTCAAGGTTGACTCAGCCTTCCATCCTTTCAAGGTAGGTAAAATGAGGACCCGGTTTGTGGGGGCAATAAACTGACTTTGTGTAAAAAAGAACACCGCTTGGTGGGGAGGGGCGAAAGCAGGTATATACAAAAGTATGAAGGCTATTGCTTAACGCATTATAAGCCGCCCTGAGTCTCCGGAAAAGGGCAGCATATAAATCAAACCAATAAATTAATTAATTAATCATTTAATAAGCAGATCCATAAAGTATCAATTTTTCAATCTTAGTATCAACAAAAAGTCCACAAAACATTACCATAACTGTACAAAACAAATGTCTTATTTTAACCTTGATTAAATAAATCAATTTTATTTATTCACCTTAGTTCTAAGAGCCTTATTTAATTCAATCAAATATTGTTATGGGATTTAATTTATCTTTAATCTTCTTTATCCCATTGCAGATTTCTTCAAGGATGTCAAGAAGTCATTCATTCAGTTTGTATTTCCCTTTTAATTTTTAAAATCTCAGCCAGTTTCTTTTGTATATCTAGTAAAGGGTCCTTTTCCAAATCATTCTCTTGAACAGCCATTTGTAGTTCCACACTCTGTACTTTCTCTGTCTTTTCAGACAAAATTTGTTCCACATCTGTCATTTCTTCATTAATATCTTTTGGATACAGTTTATCCACAGAAACAGATATCACTACTGATAGTATTCATATTGTAGTTACTAGTTTCTGGCTCCATTCTTTAAAGATTTCCTTTAATGTTTCTGATAATATATTTTGGCATTTTGTAAATCATAGTATTAACTGACATCAAGAACAGGCTTGTATTTTTCCCCTTCTTAGAATCTTTAGTCCCCTCTAGTGTTCAGCTTCTAAAATCATAAAAAAACTTATCTTTGTTGTGGTTTACAGTAGCCAGGATAGCCAAAATAAGCCTGTTTCCCATAAGAAACTGTTTTAGTTAATTCCAAACACTTATAGTAAAAGTCAATATTCCAAATTTATCTGGAATATTAATCCACTTATAAGTTTCTTAGATAAAAAAAGACATATTTAGCTTTTCACTGTTTATCTCAAATTCATTACATTCTTAAGCTTATGATCAATTTTTCTTTTGTTCCAAGTTGAAGATTAAATTTACCTGATGACTTGTTGTACCAAAGGTCTCTAACAGCTTTAAGATAGTTAAATAGGCAATTTACAAAAGTACTTAGAAAGTGAGGTTTGCTATGTTAGTGTTCTTTAAAAGGGTCTGCCACACCTGCAAGCAACTTGGTTGATCCCTTTGTCTCCCAGTGCTTAAATTTATGGGAAACTGTTGTCCTGCAGTCTCCACACAAGAAGCACCATCCAGAGCACAGGTGTCAAATTCAAGACCCAGGGGCCAGATTCGGCCCACGGGGTACTTAGATCTGGCCTGCAGGGCTGCCCTAGAAACAGCAAAGGACCGGCCCTCAGTGCCTCTGCCAGCAAAAATGGAGCTTGGGAGGGGCGTGTGCAGCCCTCCCAGGCTCTGTTTTCAGCCGCAATGGCCCCCTGCTGCTCTCTGCCAGCGAGCCCCCCACCCCGAGTTCCGTTTTCACTGGCAGAGGGCGGCAGGAGGCTGTCACGGCTGAAAACGGAGCTCAGGAGCCCATTTTCTCTGACAGAGCGCTCGGGCCACCACAGACGCCCCGGACACAAGTGACATGAAGCTGGCCACGCCCACCCTGGCTATACCCACCTCGATCCCCAAGGTCAAACACAACCCTGATGCGGCATCAATAAAATCAAGTTTGACTCCCCTGGTCCAGTAGGACATGTAGGTAATCTCCCACCCTCTCCTTATCTTCTATCCTCTATTCCCCGGTACCTTGTTCTTTGTCAAGGTTATCTTCAGTTCCCCATACCTCCCATGGAACTTCACAAAGTGATATTTCTTGATGTCATTTTTTACAAAGCTGCAGATACACAATTTCAAATATCCCAACTGAAAGCTTTTGCAAACAAAATGCTTAGCTAGTGTTAGAAATTACTGGTTACAATAATGTTTCTCTTCGTAACAAAAGGGAAAGGGAAGCACAACATCTATACATATTTCTAGGATCACAAAGTGGTTTTCTAAGTTAAGACACTCATTGGCACACAGAAATCTGCATTAAACCAAATCAAACCATACAATTTAATGTTACAGTAGCTGGAACTATCTGTCATCCTTCTGACAGATGTTTCACCAAGGCCAAAGCAATACTGCAATATAAGGAAGAACAAATTCAAGACAGCAAAGGCTTTATTAAAAAACTATTTAGAAAAGCCCTTTTCCAAGCAAAAATACACCAACTGTAAGATGGGAGTAGTAATATACATAGGAAAATGTAGCAAAGCATGCTACATTGAAGTTATGTAGAATATAAATTTATGAAGTGTATCAAAAATGTAGTAGTATATATTTGGTGAGAACATTCTACCCCAACATAAATCTAAGCGGTCCCAAATCCAGGTAAAAGTAACCTTCACTTAAAGGCCATATGATCAGACTAAGAGTCACTATTGCCCCCAAACAGTAAAGGAAACATCAATATCAGTACCAAATTAAGATGCACACAGTTTAGGGAAACTATTTTGATCAGCAAGGCAGAAAATTCTAAAGAAAAAAAAAGATGATCTGCACAAAAGAAGATCACACCAGTTTGCTGTTTTATGATATCCAAATAGTGTCTCATTTTGCCTAGTGATAAATGCTAATCCCAAAAGAATATACAACATTACTGCAGTATATTCTCTGGTTTTAATCTGATATTATTATTTTGAAAAAGAAAAATGTAAGGAAGACTAATACTATGGCAACAAAGGCTCAAAGTTTCATTAATGGGGGTCAATATAATATGGAGATGTGATATTACAATTCATGGCTTGATCTCTCAGAGCCATGTGTTAAAAACATAGTACTACAGCATCCCACAACCATGAGTCTATATGGAATGTGGCAGTATTAAAAGAATTTTTTTAAAAAAAGCTTTTTAAATTAACTACATTTTATCTTTTTAATTTTAAAATCAATATAATTCATCTAATTATGGCATTGGACTGCTTGGTGAGACAATGCTAATCCTAGCAGACAGGCTTTGTTTTATGTCAAAAGCTTTTAAAAGCAGAGGATTTTTTTAAAAATATATATATATATATCCATGAGCATCCAATGAATAAATCAAGTCTGGCTTCTAGAGATCTGAGGGAAATCATGCGTGTGACAGAATCCAATCTGGGTTGGTCACTGGGACCAGAGGTTTAGATTTCCATGCTTTCGGACTCATGCTGGGCTCCAGCACGAATCTGAAAGCTTGGAAGACTAAGCCTCTGGTCTCAGGGACCAACCCAGATTGGATTCTGCAATATTATCCTGGGCACGTATATTTGTCACGAGTGTGGATTTTTTGGAGAAATCATGCCAATGGAGAGATTGGAAATGGTTAAGAAAGTTGTTTTATAAAACTATCACAACCTAATTTAAGAAATGGTCTATTTTAATAATTTCAGTGCATAGTTTCAGCGTCTTTAGGTATGGATAACCATTTGATGCATGGTACATGAAACAGAGTTTTAAAAGTTACTATAAGCCCTCTGGATTGTACTAAAAAGGGCTCTAGCAGCATTAGGCAAAATATGCGACTAAAAATGATTTCTGAGACTTAACAAGGCAATACAGCAATTCAGAGTTTATTAGATATGGCCAATTTATTATCGCAGTTAAGAGCAACTGTAGCCACTACACCAGCTTTAATTAGTAAAAATTCATACAAGCCATAAATATCCTTGGATTTTCAGGCAAGGCAATCAGAATTCCCAAATAATTTTAAAGTGAACATCAGCACAAGAAAAGATTTTTGTAGTGTGACTGCCATTTGATAGTTAGATTAAATTGGGTCTATAACAGTTTTCTATATTTCCAGTTACTGAAAACTACATTACTAACTGCATTCTTCTGAAACTAAGTTGGAAAGCCAGGCTGACAAAAAAATTAAATAAAAGTTAATCAAACAACAAAAATGACATAGTGATGTTGAAATATTACATGTCTTTGCAAAATTATTAGGTAGTGCTACATATGCATCACAATATAATTCTTTCTCAACAGAGTGATTTTCCTATGAAGCTGCCTAAATCATTTATAAATTCTCATGAATCATGAATCCAGCTTTTAATAAACAGGAAGAATTAATCTTCACCAGATACCTTCCAAGTCCCATTTTTAATACTAAATCCCCGCAACACCCAACGTTTTCACTAGAGGTCTCAAGATATCCACCTTCTCCAGAAAAGAAATGTTTTCTTTCCTACTATCCAAAATATGTAAGCAAGTAAGTAAAAGGTTAGATTTCTGTGAAATGTATCTTAAAAGTGAGAGTAAACTTAATTAAAGTAAGTTTAATTAAATATTTCAAATGCAGCACAATGCAGTACAGGACACCAGATGCCTATCAGTAAGACACAGGAGGATCAGCGTGTCATGAACAATCAAGCATGCACTGCATCTTAAAAGTAAATTTTGAATTGAAACCATAAATATGTTTAATATAATCAGAGAAATTTACTAAAAGAAAAGAGAGAACAGTTAAAGATCACAATGTACTAGGATTTAAACTGACAGGAGCACAACATTGGAAAAGTGAAACTTTGGCAACTATATAGGAAAGAAAGACCCAAAACAGAATATGTTGTATTGGCTAAATTCAAGCATGAATGGCTGTTTTACATTTCAAAGACAGGTATTAAACATTTGGAATACAGTATGCTTTTAAGGGGAAAAAATCAAGAGATCAATGAAAAAAAATCTCAGGCAAAACTATTTAAATAAATATAACGAATTCAAGAAAAGGAGAAATACTTAAGAAATGGTTTAAAAAAAAACTTAAAGGAGGGATTAGTAGGGTTTTTTTCAATTTTATTTCAGTTAACTCTGTACTGTCACTATTTTGGCTAACAGCTTGAAAAATGTAAAGTGATTGTCTATAATATAGTTTCATTCTTTAATAAAGTATGCACCGCATCACATCACAATTGTGCACAATCTACATGGCATTTTTTCTCCAAGAAGCTCAGATTATATATGTTTCACTTCCTAGTATTTTATCCTTCCATAAATTCTGTAAAATATATGTCACTGGGAAAAAGTAATCAGTTAAAGTTATTGGATGAACTTCACAGCTATGTAAGAATTTGAATAGGACATCTGTTATATCTCTTTGATGAACCCTTCCTCTCCTTGCACTTTTTATATAGCAGATATTGTTTATAACACAAAACGCAAAAGACCTCTTTAACATGTCACATGAGTTTCATGGCAGATTTAGACAAATCAGGATTTGGCCACTTACAATCCTAGGGTTTTAATTTCATAACTCTTTTAAACAAGATTAGTTTGGAATTAGTTCAGAAGAACGACTTTATCCCTAAAGCCACATCTTTATACAGCAACCAACAGCTGCCTATTGAAAGACCAGGCCAGGCATGTTCAATCCTCAATGGGAGAAAGAACATGGCGAAAATCAGCTAGGGCATCAGGAACCATGAAGTGCAGGAGACCAAAAGGACATAGATGGGGAGGGAAAGTTGAAACCCTGCAATTGTATGTTCAGGCTGCCAAGCATCCAAATTTTGATCACATGACTGTGGGGGAGCTGCAATGACCATAATTTTGGACACAGATCATAAGTTCCTTTGTTCAGTGCTGCTCTAACTTCAAACAGTTGAATAAATGGTCATAAACTAATAGCTATCTGTGCCTTGTCTTGCAGCCAGGTAAATAAGTCAGGCTGCTAGAAGTGATGAATAGCAGAGGCAAGGAGCAGAGAAGAAGGACCTTAAAAAAGTGAGCCGAGGAATCTGCCCTGCTTTCTTATTTGTAGACAAATTAAGCTAAGACAAGCTAAGTTCTACCAGATTTTTGCAACCATTCCTTTGTTTCATCCAGATTTTAAAGGAGAAGTAAATCTAAGCAGCCACAAGCATAAAAACCAAACACTACAGAAAAATGGCTTCCTTCAAACCAAGAAGGAAAAATGTCAGATACTGATCAGTTTGTCATTCTTGGGTGGCTCTCCTTCTCCTCTCTACAATTCTTCACAATGTCTTACTTCTAGTACATAAATGATCTAGCTGCTCCAAAATGATTACATTTTCTCAATGGAAATAAGAAACTTATGGAAGGTCATACTTCTTGGGAGGATATCTCCTAAACAAATGATAAGCATTTTGGCAGCAGGTTATAGATGGTATATGGCTATGCTCTCAAAGAAGAATAGAGAAGAGAACGCACAAAACCACTCATTTGCTAACAAGTGTTTTGAATTATAGCTGGGTGAAACCTTGAGGGTTTCTCTAGTGTTTCAATGGCATTGAATTATCACATGGGCACAGAAACATCTCACTGTTTTTAAACTGTAGCTTCTATCATTTGAAAATAGGTGTCTCAGGAAAACATTCCAGGAAAAGCAAACAAAACAAACAGGCCTTTTTCATGTATGGTTACCATTAGGATGGTCATACAGTAAACTGCAAAATCCAGTTTAGAATTCAATTTGGAATCAGGCAGCTTGCTTTTAACTGATTCTTAGTTCAGAAATCCAAAGTGTGATGTCTTGGCACTTTAATATTTTGTTTAGGATTACTGTAATCTTTCTCCAAGATGTATCTTGGTTATATTTAAGAAATCTGTAAATTTTTGAGACTACACTATGAAGATAAAGCCAGCTACAACAACTCCTTCTTCCAACCACCAAAGTGGCATACCACTCAATTTGAGATTGTTGATGTTTCTCCAGAAGTTACAATTCCAATTTCTATTCTTTTTAATCCAGTAGTCTTTGTTGTTTTCTCTTTTTACGCAAGTAACAGGGAAATATACCTCCTTGGAGGACTGCTTTCTTTTCAACCATTCCGTTGCTCCATATACCAATCCAACTGTTGCTTCCTGATCATCATTCAAATTCTTCAATAAACAGATGGGGTGTCTAGTACACCCATGTTTTAAGGATTATACACAGATTATTGTGATTTTCCAGTCAAAAGCTTTAATGTAATGCAACAAAAATAGATATCGTACAGGAATTACTTGCCTTTTCTATTTACTATCCATTAACCTCTGAATTCAGCTTATATGTCTGGCAGTTCACACTCCACATATTGTTGAGATTTAGATTGCAAAACTTAGAGCATTATCTTATGAGTGTGTGAAATAAGAACAATTGTTTGATAATTTGAACATTTTCTAATAGGTATGGTATTCGAGTATTTATGTCACAATATGTACAGTCTTTTCATTCCCTTTTGTTAGTCATATCTGCTTATAATCCACAAGTAGCATTTTAAGTGCATTATCTTGTAAGATTACAAGATAGGCTTAATAGAAGTGGTGGAATTCAGTTTTTTTTACTACCGATTCTGTGGGCGTGGGTTGGTGGGCATGGTGTGGGTTCTGTGGGTGGGGCTTGGTGGGCGTGGCAGGGGAAGGATACTGCAAAATCTCCATTCCCACCCTACTCCAGGGGAAGGATACTGCAAAATCTCCATTCCCACCACACTCCAGGGGAAGGATACTGCAAAATCCCCATTCCCTCCCCACTCCTGGGGGAAGGATATTGCAAAATCTCCATTCCCACCTCACTCTGGCGCCAGCCAGAGGTGGTATTTGTCGGTTCTCCGAACTACTCAAAATTTCCGCTACCATTTTCCAGAACCTGTCAGAACCTGCTGAATAGCACCCATGCTTAATAGCCATTATCAACATTCCTTGTAGATTGCTGCTTACTAGTTTTACTGGGAAAGGGACTAGAATCTTCAATGGTTCTATACAAAAAAGGTGGTTTCCCACTTTTAGAAAGGAGCAGAAAACCAGAATTTTATTCACCTTCACTCAACAGATGACTAATCAGCAGTTTGGCAGAAACAACATGCCAACCATGAATTAAATTTTTGTGGCTGAAAGCCACACATGGTCACAGGCTTTGCCCTCTTGTCTCAGGAAGGAAAGTTTTTAAATCACCAAATGATATTTACTGGAATACTTCTTAAAACTATATTAAAACAAGATTGGAGAGGACAGACACCAACAAAGTTGAGTTGGATTGGGTTGGGAACTATGGAGGGAAGACCATATTTTTCTTCCCAGTACAGTACATCCCTATGGGTAAGGCAGTTGGGCAGTGAATCAGAATTTTCCAGTTCTCCATTCTACGATACACATATCCTTTCTACACATCTGGCCCAGAACAGAACTATTATTAAAGGGTCTGAAGAAATTCCATAAGCCCTGGTCTATATTGTTTCCCTATCCCAATTGATTTCTTCAATGTTATGAGTGAAGTTATTTGGTAAAAGTGGTTCATATAACTTTTATAGGCTGATTAAGGACTGTAATATTATACCTGTCCGGTGTACGCGAAGTCCAGAGCTTGCTTTAAACCTATTCCTGTGATGCCATGTAAATTCACTTCATCTGCACAACTTTCAACCATACAAAGACTGAACATTGCCTAAAGGAAGAAATAAAATATTTATTCATTAAAACTGTTATGCATAATGTTCATGTTAAGTAGCAGAAAACAGTGATTGTTCTCTTGCTATTCCTTAAAAAAGACCTTTGTTAAACATGGACTGGCTCCCACATAGCACAGAAGTTTCTATTCATGTGGCAAAGACCAAGCAAAGAGAATGTCTCTGCAATTTTTCTTTTCTCCTATACAATAAACCTCTCTGTCTTTTGGAAAGTTGCTTTGGAAGGCTGGAAAAATTCACAGGACACTGTATGAAGAAAAACAACAATGAAACGCACAAAAGCTTGTGGTGCCTTTTATAAATCAAAGGAGCAATTGTCTTCAATCTGGATCTGATCCAATGAAGTTACTAATCAATATGCTATATCAGGGCTGTCAAACTTCCAGCCCACGGGCCGGATGCGTCACACACTGGCCATGTCCATGCCCAGTTTAGCGAAGGGGGAAAAAGTCCCAATACATCACGTGATGCTGCCGTGACGACATGAGTTTGACACCCCTGTGCTATACCTTCAAAGGAGTCAAATTTTGGAGTTACATTTTGTTTTATTCCATTAATATTCTTCCATTTCTGTAGGATCTTAAAACAATGATCTTCTTCCATTTTAATCTGTCATTAAGCCCATAAGGAAGGCTAGGCTGAAAGATGATGACTTTCAATCAAAATACTCAACCTGCTGAATCTGAGTGTCCCCAGTCCTAATCTGGCATTGGTTTCACTGTACATGGGCAGAAGATTGCACTATTGAAAGTATTAAGGGGTTCTGTTTTGTGATTTTACCTTTTAATCACCAAAAGGGAAACATGAGAGCCCTATCTCTTATTTATCAGGGTAGTGGGATGGATACCAATTGAGACACTCCTGGAAGATGGGTGTTGGCAGCAGAAATTACCACTCTCTTTTGTTTTAAAAATCCTACTGAGCCCCAGCAATCTATACTTGAATATCTAGGAAATGAAGAGAGATACCTGGAGCTTTGCTCGCAGTGGCATATTCATTCATTCTATACAAGTACAAAAGGACTTTTAACAAATTAAAAAAACAATATTGTAGCAACTGCTATGAGGTCCCCCTGAACTACAGGTCTCTGCTGGCCAGGCCAGGACTAAATGTACAACTGCATTTTTCCTTCCTACCTAAGCAGTATTCTTTTTTTCCTGGCTAAGCAATGTCTGCACACAGCCTTAAATCTACACCCACAAGGCTTTTTCATGCACATAAGATGTTCCAGCTTGTGAAAAAGCCATAGGAAACTACTCCCACAACACTCCTCATAAGTGAAAGCCTTACACTGAAGGACAAGCTGTGTTTTTGCAAACATTGACAACGCCGTTATATATCAGGAAAGCAACATATGCTACTTCTGACACCACAATGACTAATCGTTTGAATCCTTTTTTTCATACCCTAATCCAACTTAATATTGTATATTAATTTTGTATATTTTGCCAAGAGATAGTATCACTTTCACCTCATGTCTCAATTATGCACTCAATAAAATAAAGGAAAACACAGCATAGTAGCATCAACCTAAAACTGACTCAATACAGATAGTCCTTGGGTTACAACCATGTGTTTAATAGCTGTCCGAAGTTATAACGGCATTGAAAATTGGATTTATGACCTGTCTTGCACTTAGAACAATCATAGTATCCATGTGATCAAAACTTTGGAGCATGGCAACTAGCCCACACTTATAACCATTGCAGGGGCCTGCAATTCCATTCTCTTGCCCTGCATGAACTGTCTCTGCTTCAATTCCCCAACATCAATCTTCCCGGCCCAATGTTTGTCCTTTGAGCTGCCCTGCAAAAGCATGATGCTGCTGCTATGTGCCATTCTCCTAGCTGACCTTTATAATCTTCTTTGCCTTTCCTCCCCTCCGCTGAATGGTCTAGATGGCCTTAAGACCCACAGTGCAGGGGCTCCATCACTGCTAGACCCAGAGGCGGCAGCAGACTTCAGTGGTATCTTCATCAGGGTGCCCCAGAATGGCAGGGATGAGCTCCAACAGAGCTCCAAAACCATGGGGCTTGAGGCCAACTAGCTTCAATGAGCCCAACAAATGGGAAGGGAAATGATAATGATGAAGGCGGATGACATCATGCAGTAGTAAACCCATCTTGGCTAGGCTATACAGGGCAGTCAAAAAGGACAGGCAAGGGAGATAGGGGATAGAGTTGAAGCCGTAGCAGTTCCCACAGGGCAGAAGAAATGAACGGATTCCCTGAAAGCATCCTTGCCTTGGAAAAACCAAAGCTCAGGGCTCAGAAGGACCAGGACAGGAATGGCTTGGATTGGTGTGTAAGCTTTCAAGTGACAGGAGACATGATCGCCATTTGCAACTTTCCCATCCAACTTCCGATAAGCAGTCAATGGGAAAACAGGCAGGAGGTCGCACACTGCAGACACCTTATGTCCTCACCTAATAACCACATTGTCTGGAACTGCTATGGCTAAGTGGTGCAGTCAACATGACGTTTAACAATGGTGTTTTTTAAAAATAAAATACTTAAATTTTAAGGATTTTTTTTAAAAAAATCTTAACATTTTAAACTGACATTTAACACTTAACAAGTGTTTTGCTTAGCAATGGAAATTCCAGTCCGACTTAGTAGTCAAAAGCTAAAGACTACCTGTAAGTTCATGAGGTACAATAATAATAATATTCTGAAAATATCCAGCCAAATGAAATTATAATGCATTGAAAATCAGGTAATTGACAGGTGCATTAAGTTTAGGTAGTCATTCCTTTCTCATTAAGGAAGTCCTTTCAAATGTAGTCTGGCAGTTGCATTTTGATCAAACTGGAGCTAACCAGTCTGCAAAATGCAAGAAGAGTGTATAGTATAGCTGCAGTGTAGGCTGAGAATTAAAAGAGAATAAATAAGTAAGATCAAGTCAGGTCTGCTCACAAAAGGATTTAGCTGATAGAAGATTATGCCTGCTATCTAAATATATGGTAAATTACCCAGATCCAGGGATACCTCCTAGTACAAACCTCACCACAAACAGAGAACATTATTTTCCTGAATTAGGACCAGAACTACAGTCACTAAGCAAGATGGTTACTGTGTTTCCCCTAAAATAAGACCTTGTCTTATATTTTTTTCAACCCCAAAATAAGCGCTTAGCCTTATTTTCGGAGAGATTTTATTATTTTGGGGCTCATGGAACAAGACGGGGCTCCTCTTGCCATCTTATCTTATTTCCCGCTGTTTCTCCTTAACCCTAGCCAGAGGAAATAGCAAAGACCAGCTGCGCAAGCGTTTACATATTTTAGGGGAGGGCTTATTTTCAGGGGAGGTTATTTTAGCGCATGCGCTAAAAAGCCTGATTAGGCTTATTATCAGGAGATACCTTATTTTCAGGGAAACACGATATTAAGTGAGTTATACTTGGTTTTATTACCTTTTTGCCACAATTGTTAAGCAAATCACCATGGTCATTAATCACATTTGTCAGAAGTCTTTGGGAAAATCACAAATGACACTCATGTGACATTGGGACACTACAACTGTTGTAAATACATGCCGGTTGCCAAACATCTGACTTTTGATCATGTGACACAGGGACTCTGTGAAGGTCATAAGTACAAGGCCTGGTCTTAAATCTCTTTTTTTCAGTGCCATCATAATTTTGAATGGTTGTTAAATGAATGTTCATAAATTGAGAACTATCTGTACATATTTTACACATAGAGCGCCTTATGCCAGTCTTCCCTTCCAAGGACTAGATGCACCACACAGAATCTATGTAAGTACATATATACACTCCCAGCAATGTATGTGCAGGACAATACTTGAAAAATATTTTTTTCACACTGAAATGTTTGAGTGGATTATCACTACTGTGTCCAAAATTTAAAAGAAAAAGGAATTTACATTTATCATAATGATCTAGAAGAATACAATTACATAAAAATATAACTATACTGCATATACTATACAAACATATGTTAACTTACTCTGAAATAGTCACTGCATGCTGCTAGCACAGCCTTGTGAGCAGGGAATTTCTGTTCTTCAGCAATTAGAGTTATATCACAGAGTATCCCATCATTTCTTTGTTGGTTCAGAGCTGCCAGGACAGCATCATTGTGAGAACTGGATTGGCAAAGTCTCTGACCAGTCAGCATATCTTGAATACTGCAAAAGAGGAAAAATTAGACCATGAGAATCAAAATAAAATCTATGGAATATACCCATGTGCTTTAAATTAACTGATTTTTAAATTACCACATATATAATCTATTTATAAATGCACCTGTACAATATTTTTTAGGGAAAAAAGTGCCTGAGAATTCCCTGTAAAGTGAAATTGGACAGGAATTCAATATTATGGCTGGAGGCACAGTCAATCAGATGTTAAGATTGGATTTGATATTTCTGTCCACCTATCAAGCCCTTCCCAAGGATCTGGAGTAGGGAGATATTTTATTATTATTATTATATTCATATCATGTGAAATCACAGCTGACACTTCCTTAGCTGATGATGGCCTTTATACACATCAAGTTCTTCCCAAGAACCTAGGATGTCATAATTTATTGGTGTAATGTATGTGCAGATCCAAATATTGTGACCTTTTGTAATTGAAGATGGAAATTTTGTCAATGCACATATTTTCTAAGCGCCATATAATTTTTTTTTGATTTGGCACTCACTGTGTCAATAACTTCTGGGACCATCATGGTCTGTTTATGCCATGTTTTTTCAACTTCAATTATTACTATCAATATTATTATCTCTGGCAATTAAAAATACAGTATTTTTAATTTTTTCCTATTTCTGCACAGAATCAACAGATCTGCAATATTATGGTCTGTCAGAAATATTACTGTAGTACATTAAACAAACATAGATCTTATTCTTCTATACCAAATAATGCTATTATAAACATACAAAGTGTGCCCATACATAAATTATCATTCCCAGGCTCACATTAACTGAACCGCAATTCTTACGTTGTGTAAGAATTGTACAGTGTCAACCAATAGCATGCAATTTCCCCCAATTCCCCTGAATATAAGTAATTAAATTGTCATTGCCACTAGAAATGGTAATACATACCATTCTTTCCAACATTCTGGAAATGTTCAACTTTATATAATGCATTTTTTGAGAGGGCAAAGTGGCAGTACTGAAGTACTGAAATGTCTTACTAAATATAGCACTGGTTCCTTCAGATAATTTATGTATCACTACCAGTTCCTGTCAACGTTTTTTGCTGCAACAAAAATAAACACACACTAGAAAAAACTTTTTAACAAATCACAAAGAATAATGAACTACAGAATAAAAGGACAGTATTACTAGAATGGCATTTTGCATTTCTCAGGGTCGGCCATTCCTACAATACTCTGATACTCTTTGGTCATGTCAAGTCTATACCTGTATCTCCCAGAATTCCCAGGCAGTGTAGCCCTTGGGAATACTGGCTGGGATTTTGAAAGAGGAGAGCTATTTGGTCTGTGGAAGCAAAACATTAATCTGGTGACAGCTTGCCAACTTAAAAAAAAAATCATTAGAAAAGCTTGCTTTTTCATTAACTGCAGCTCTGATAAAGTGAGCTAAAGTCACAAAAGTTTTCATCTTTAAATAAAATGTGTTAGTGACAGTTCAGCTGGAATTCTAGATTTAAAGTCTCAATACATCTGAAGGAAAGACAAACAAATTAAGAAACACAATTCTATACCAAAATTAATTTTAGAATTTGCTTTTAAATGAAGTTGCTCTTTTGCCTACTGACTTGCGTTAAATGTCAATACAATGAACCATGTTATACGTTTAAACATAATAATTTATTAAAATTGCATATCTAAAATGTCCCAAAAATTTAAATCCAAGCCAATTTCCTGTGCTAAATCATTTGTTCTAGCGTTTTGGATACATATTTAGACCTAAAGAGATGCAGAATACAAAGTATACATTTCCTTTTTACCATGCATAATTAGAATCAAATATGAAATATGTAAACAACATAAATAGTCCAATCAGATGGGAAAAAGTATTTGTATTACTGTAATTGAATCAAATTTGGAGGAGCAAAATATCTTATTATTATTCTACTTTAGCTTATATATGTTTTTTAAAAAATAATTTTGAGGACTGCTCTATGAGGATCACCATAATACTATTCTCTTCCTTTCTCTCTCTCTCTCCAGAATTTAGTAGGAATGCACAATATGTAAATGAGCTGACAAACCTGTGAAAAGAGCAAACATTTTTTGCATCAAGATTTTCTGTGAGAAAAATTCTCATGAAAATTCAAGGGAGACTACCACATTACAAAAACAAACCTTTGTTGACAGGGTAATCTTGATGGGGTATCCATGCGTGCAGAGGGTGGTATTGTCGTCCTTTGGGTAATATGAGCACATATAAAATGAAAATTGGCTGAGGCAGATACTGTGAACTATACCTGAGGCACACTTCAGATGGCATCCTTCAGCTTTACTGTTTGGAATCCCTTCCTTCTTAATAATTTACAGAAATGCACTACTCATTCCAACTGAAAAGAAAAAAAAATAGGGTTAGAATTAAAATGACTTTCTGTTCTCTCCCTTGCAGGGAATACTGCAAATCGCTACAAAAAGTAATTAGGCTAAAAATTCATGCTGAATAGTTAATGCCAGCATCAATGCCCAATAGGAGATATTATCTGCCAATATTTGGTATCAAGTTACACAGGTATACTTTTTTGAAACTGCAAATTGATTGGATGTAGAAGTAGTCTATTTTCCAGTTGTCACACAGGGGTCAAGTAGCAAGCTAAAAGAATGTTTTTGCAAGACAAAATCCTGGACTCTCTCCAAACTATTTACTTTTCTTTAATTAAAATTCAAACAATTAAACCAGTTCAGCACAGTATACATATTTTGAGCCATATCTTGAATGAATCTTTTCTGCTGAAGCTCCCACAAACTACTTCAGACAACACATTCTTGATTTCTTTCTGGGGCACAAAAAGTTATGATGCTTACACTACAACATTCAACTTCATGACTGAGTCATTAAGAATATCCTACAAAGCAACAATACAAAAATTACAGAAAAGTTTAGCATTATTTTAATTCCCACATCAAAAAACAGTCCCTTGAGTTTCATTACCTCCACCCCCATTCCACTTCATATCTTAACCCTGTTATTTCAGCATGAAAAGTTCAAGCAGCAGTGGAAATACAATTAAAGAGGTTTTTCATTGACTGATACTTGTATCCTATCTGCCAAGACAACAAGAATGTGAAATAGAACCAGAGCAGGATGATGCAAGTTTACCACTAATTGTTCCCCCATGACTCTTACTAATCAAAATACACATCTGCACATGTTATTTTACAGGTCCGCTTCATGTGAAGGTAATGCAATCTTATTTTTGCACATTCCAGAACACATATCTTTCCACATCAAAGAAAACATCATCTCTAGAAATTCCATGCACAGATTCAAGGCATAATTCTGCGCTCATTTTTTACATGGTAAAAAATTTTCAAAATCCATCCTTTATCATCATCTTCCTCATGATGAACACAATGAACATCACATATTTTGTTAGCTCTATGAATAATTATAGGAATGCAGAATACACACAAATGGTCCAATATAGGATCATATTGCCATAAATGCAGGAGATACATTACAAAAACTGACTCCAATTTTTATAGTACAACTCTTTAACAGAGCAAACTTACACATTTTATTAGCTTTCATTTTTAATTTTAATCTTTCAGTTCTCATATAGATGTAGGCAAATATTTTGATGGGTTTACAAAGCCTCAAAAGTCTTTCATGTTAATAGCTGAATATGGAACAACATTTAGATGTTTCAAGAAAAATGGTATTTGAAGAAGATAGATGACTCAAACTGAATAGAAATCAAACAATTTATGGATAAGAAGACAACAGCTAAGAGCACTTGGCTGAAATTGTCTGGGCTAAGGAATTTAAACAGGGTCATACCTGGTAACTGGCAGGTTATATCAGGCTGGTAGCAATAGCAATAGCACTTAGACTTACATACCACTTCACAGTGCTTTACAACCCTCTCTAAGTGGTTTGCAGAGTCAGCATATTTCCCCCAACAATCTGGGTCCTCATGTTACCGACCTCGAAGGATGGAAGGCTGAGTCAATCTTGAGCTGGTGAGACTCGAACTGCCAAATTGCTGGCAGCCAGCAATCAGCAGAAATAACTTGCAATACTGCATTCCAACCACTGTGCCATCCTGACTCTTAGTAGGCTAACTGAGGAGTTACATTCCAAAACAGAAAATGGTGGAAACAGTCTAAACCAAGAAAACGACCTGGATACTTAAGTAAAATATTCACTAGCTGGACTGAACTTTATCTTAAAGTTAGGTATACCATATAATAAGATGCCCAGCAACTACTTAGCTGTTTTCAACAATAATCTGAATTTGTTAGATGTATCTGAAGGATGATGTACAAATTCAGTATAAGATCATAAACAATTTCAGAGGACAAATTATACTATTGACTTCATAGGGCAGTATTCAACCTGTGTATCCATCCTTATGAGTGCAACTTATGTTGCTATTTGTAATATGCTTCAATATTTATTACAGGTGTAGATCCCTCTCTAATTGGAGTTGGCAAAAAAGAGAGCAATGTTGCTACTGAAGACTCACAGCAAAGGCGGAAATCATCCATTTTCCATGTAATCTCTAGTTTCTCCAGATACGATTAGAAAAATTCCTGCTAGAAACTTTGGGAAATCTTTTCAACAAAGGCAGCCTTAAGCTAGATGGATCAGAAGACTCACTTGATACACTATAAAGAAGCTTGTATGACCTTGATTTTTTTTTTCCTCCACAGAACTGGTTGCCTGGAAACATGACTACTCTATCCATTTATTCAATAATTTTATGGTTCTCCACTCATTACTCCACCAGCTTTAGATTTTATTGGTTAGAATATTCTACTAAAACATTATACAAGAAAACAGAGACCAACCATTTCTCTCTGAAAACCAGCTTTTTGTCCTATGTGCTGGCTCTTTAAAAACCTGGGACATTCACAAAGATAATATTTTCAAGGTTACGTTCTTATGTTTACCATTGGTAGCATCACTTGAACCAGCAATTATTGCCTTAATAAATGTAGACATTGCTGAATAGGAAATTTGATTCCAGCTGCTTTGATCTATTGCACAGCAGTGAGCAACAATGACTTGGAGAGGTGATGCTGACTTGAAAAGCACATTCCACTCCAGGAAGAACATTATGACCAGATTAAAGCTACAATTCTATGAAATAACAGCAGAACCCGTGAAGCAATACATAAAAATTCCAGTGTTTCAAAATCATTTAGAGTTACAGTATATTAATAGTATGAAAATATTTCTATTATTTGTGAAAGAAAAAATACATAATGTTAAAACATTGGTTTTATTATCCTTTTCTTGAATTATGTTGTTCATTAAAGTAATACAGGGCAAAATAATAGAAACAAATTAATTATGGAGGCTGGAAAGAAACTAATATAATACTAAAATACTTGCATTTTCTTGTAAAGTATACCAATCATACTGCTAGATTCATATGTCACAATGTATAATGCTTGTGATTTAATGTTATCTGAATCCCTTCTGTTTATTCTGGTTTATATAGAGAGTTTATGGTTTACTTTTGCACATATCAGCAAAGAATTTATCCACATTGATTCCATATGAAGCAGACCTTAATTGAAAATGTTTTAGAGGTAATAAGGATATTAACTGTACTTGCAAATGTTAGGAATTCCTATAAAACATGAGCAATTCCAGTATAATTTTCAGAAATACAGACACAAATGGTTTTCAAATGTGGAAACCATTTTCCACATTTCTGCTACCAGAATTGGGTAGCAGGATCATTTCTGCATTCTTTGTATATAATGTTAAATAAGAATTGAAACGTTAAAGAAACATTATTGTTCCTTACCTTCCTAACTTTCAAATAACGATTTTGATAGTAAAAAATGGCCTTAGGAGAGAACATTGGGGAATGTTAAATGTTGGTATCTACCTTTTTTCATTAGTACATTAGTATTACTGTATTAAAATGTATATTGTTTATTACTGTTACACTATGTGATTTTTAATCCTCTGATTTTTCAATATACACTATACTTAGCAGTTAGAAAGGTGAGATATTTCATTTACCTTGAAATGAACAGCTTCACTGGCGAGGTATGGGTCCCATTAATTCCATATGGGTAAATAATCAGGCTGACAAGAATGAGTGGGCTGATTATATCCCTACCTATGTGGTTTCATATTATCTAAGGGAAACTGGAAGTGTATTCTTCCATGACCAGCATGGAAACAAAAAGTAGACAGCTAATAATAGGCCAATTTCTTTTACTAGCCTAGCAACAGGTAAATAGTCAGCCTTTCCAAACTAGTACTAGTCAGTAAACAATTTTCTGGATTTATTTACAAGACAACTTTATCTAGAAATTACAATGATAAAGTGGCGAAAAACTGCCATCTTAACTCCTCTCTCTTCTCAATAAGCTTAAACTGCATAAACAACAGACCCAAAGGAATCCCATAATAAAAAGATTTATAACTTCTGTTGGCTTAAGAACCTTGCCAAGATTTTGTGAATCCTGTTGAGGGTGAACCTGCTGTGAAAATAAAGGGTCTGAGGCCCAGATTTTGAGGAGAGGTGCTTCGAATTGTAAGGAGTAAAATCTGCAAGGCTCTAGGCACCCATTTTGGCCTATATTCCCCAAAATAAAACAAGTGGCAGAAATGTTGGGTCAATTCTCCTGGAGGACAAAATCTGAAAATACCAAAAAGAATACCAAAAATACCAAAAGCAAAAGTTTATGCTAACTTGCCATAACCTCCATTCCTGTTCTGTTTCTTTCACAAAACCCACATTTATTCCATAATTTTATAGCCTTATATATCCATGTCATTCCAAATTTCAAAATACCATACAACTAGATCAGTAGTAGGTTTCAATTTAGTTTGCTACCAGTTTGCTCGTGTGTGTGTGCTCATGCGCATGTGCAATGCTTCTGCGCAGAAGCGTCCAGGTGGGTGAGCCGATCCGGGGTGAACCAGTAGCAACCCATCACTGAACTAGATTCCACTACTAGCTGCTAAAAAAACTAAATAGGGTTTATGGGGAAGCAACAAGCAGCATTAAAATCAGGCTTTTTGTGAAGAAAGCAGATGAACAAAACATCCATAACAATCTTTTCAAATCAGGATAAATAAAAGAAAGGACTCCTTTATATACTGCATGCTTAAGCCACGGAATTTACTATTCCAAGTGATAAAGCCAAAGCTGAAGAGCTTTAAAAGATTATTAGGCCTATTCATAGAGAATAAGTTATTAATAGCTATTAATCGTGATGGCTATACATTTTCTCCAGTAGAAAGTACAACAGGGTTCTCAGGATAAAGGCTGATGAACATTGGTGCAAAGGAGTTCTTATTTGTCCCCCTTGCAATTTTTCCAAATGGTATTTGGCTGGCTTACTTTAGAAACAGGATGTTGAATTAGACAGAATTTTAGCTGGATGCAAAACTGCTCTCCTATGTCTGTTTATTTATATATTTACTTCTAGTATTTATACCTTCCGCCTGAAAAGCTTTCATAACTTGCATGATAATAACAATTGGACCCAAGTCAAAGAACTGCTTAGGATTGTATAAATGATTGTTACATTTTCCAGCAGACTTTCTGCACTCTTCAAAAATAAAAGTTTAAACATTTTCCCCCAACTCACTCACTTTTTGTAGAAAACTTTCAATAATCTCCCATTGCTGTACAGTACAATACTATAGTGTACTGTATAAAAGCAGCAGCAAATCTCTTTATCTGGTGTCAGCAACCCAAGATCTAAAGCTCAGTTCCAGATCAGCAAGAAATGTTATCTCCCAACTTCCTGAACCAAAGCTCATTGTAAATAAATACCACCCAAAATAAGAGAAGTTGTCAACATGTATTGACTTCTCAGAGACTTTGATTGCACATCTTAATAAAACCAAGCTCTATTGAATTAATTATCTTGCTTCAATTCACAACACACTGAGACACAAATTAGCCAAATGCACTTTAGACTAATGTATTACTGTATGTGAATCCAGTCAAAATGGCCTTTTAGTGAATGTTTCCTTAACCAAATACATCACAGATCAATCAATGTAAAAGAGAGGCAGGGCAAGCTAACAGGAAAAAAATACAATAATAAAGTTTTGAAAAGGGCAAATGGAAAAGAAAAAAGGGGGAAACCCCCACACTCACGCAGATTTTAAGAACATGAACAAGAAAGTCCAGAATATCTGGATATGATCCATATTTGGATATAAAGGAAGCAGCCCAAGAATTATGTACAAGTGGCCCCAGAATCGCACAAGTGGGGAAAGAACAAAGTAGTTTTTAAGAATAGGATATACTTTATGGATGTGATTCCTCTCCATTTACAGCCAAGTCAATCCTATTCTTCAAACTGGTTGGATGTAGCTAGTAGCCCAAGTTATCATATAGCTTTTTTACAATGTGAAAAGCTCTAAAGCAGTGGTTCTCAACCCCCTGGGGGTACACAAAGTCTTGAAGAAATGTTATGATTTAAATCTCGAGTTAAGTCTTGGCCATGGTCTGTGGCCATGATCCGTGACCCCCAAAAGGTCCATGGTGAAGAAAAGGTTGGGAACCACTGCTCTACAGTATCTGCATTTCCAGATGGCAACAATGTGAAAGGCATTTTGAACAAGGGCACCTCCTTTCCCTTCACCTGGCCTGAGACTACAAACCACACTTTAGATCACTGTTTCTCAACCTCAACAACTGGAAGGTAGGTGGACTTCAACTCCCAGAATCCCCCAGCCAGCAACGCTGGCTGGGGGATTCTGGGAGTTGAAGTCCACCTACCTTCGAGTTGTTGAGGTTGACAAATAATGCCTTAGATCTTTTTCAAAAGCAGCAAACCACGGTTTCACATCCTGGCAACCCCAGCTTGTAGCCCCTTCTCTTCAGAGTATTTTCCCCAGAACTGCAAGGTGGGTTTTTTTTGTTTGTTTGTTTGTTTAGGGGTTGGTTGTTTTGTTGTTGTTTTGTTTTTGGCCTTCCTTTCCACCAAGAAGGTCAGGGGGAAATTTGCTGAGATGACCGGAAAACATCAGGGGCAAATGTATCACTTGTGCAAGGAAAGGCACAACCTGCCCGCCACTCAACTGGGCAAATCACCCCTCTCTTAAGGGGGCAACTTCTCCAAGCCCCACCAAAAGGCTCTCAGAGTGCCATTTGGTATTCGATGAACAAAAAGCAGCATTCATACCAACTCAAAGAGATACCCAAAGCCCCCCCCCTTCCACTCCCGGACATCCTTCCCTAGACCACCACCACCCTCCCCTCCTCGCCCCAACAGTCCTTCCAAGAAATGCTGCAATGCCAAAAGAAAAAAAAAAGGGAGGGGGGGAGCCTGAATTCAGTTGCTGAAGCAGGGCAACGTATCCCACAGGCGCCGTTGAAGGTTGCCCCGGCAACCGAGGCAAAACCTTCCGTTATTGGTTGAGGGGCAAGTTTGTCGGTTCCCCCCCCCCTTCCCGCCCCTCCGGCCCGCTTAATAATCAGGGAACTAAGTAGACTTTTCTGTTATGCGGCGGCGGGGCAATGACGGCGTCTGGGGGGCTGCGGCAGCCGCTCGGCCGCCAGGCCTCTTTCCTTATGAAGCTCCGTCCTGCCTCCCTCCCCGCTCTGTGGGAAAGCCGTTCCTCCGTTTCCACGAGGCTGAAAATACGATCTTTCCCCCTCACCCCCGGGGGGAAAGTCTATTCGGAGGAGCGGGCGGGAGTCCGTCCCGGTCGCCCAGCCTCACCTCTCCAAGAAGGGAGCAGGAAGACCTCTGGATAGTTCCCCCCACCGCGTCCCGTGGCAGCAGTCGGGCTAGTCCGGGCTTTCTTTCCGATCTCGGGGGCCGAACGGACCGAGGACAGCCGAGAGAAGGGGAGCTGCTTCTGCGGCTAAACGGCGCTGAATTGCACACTGACCGGAGGCTGTTAATGCTGCTGCTGCTGCTGCTGCTGCAGGAGCAGGAGGAGGGAGTAGATACGCTCCCTCTCCCTGCCTCTCTCTCTCTCTTTTTATTCCTTTCTCTCTCTTTTTTTTTTCTCCTTCCTTTCCTCCTCCTCCTCCTCCTCCTAGTTGTATTGCTCCCCTTTTCTCCAATGCGCAGGAGCGGCGGCGGCGGTGGCAGCAGCAGCGGGGGACAACGCATTGTTAGCAACCGCGAAAGCCGGAGGAGGTTTATCGACTAATTCACCTGCAGGAGGAGGAGTCTAGAGGAGGCCCGCTCGGAGCGCAAGAGAAACAACAGCGGATCAAACGGGAATTGCCTCGGCTGCTTGTCCGCTGGCGGGTTGGATTAAAGCCTCGCCGCAGGCGGATTCAAAGGCCTGTTGCAGAGTGGCAGGAACTGGCCCGAGACATTTTGACTGCGGAAGGTGGAAAGAAGCATAGTATTTCGGTCCGTCCCCTCCACCCGCCGCACCCTTATATTGAAATCTACCTGGCAGAAAGCAAATTCTCCTTTGGCGGTGGACCATAACCACCGTTTTTTATTTATTCTTTGGATGTATTGTATACCTTACCTTTTCTCAATAAATAATCACAACTGTTACCTGATCTTGTTGGGACTTGGGAGATTCAGAGGAAAAGTTTTAGATCTGTAGCAAGCTACACCAAGGGGTTGTGTGTTTGCCCCCCCCCCCCCCCCATTTATAGAATTTGAAGGAGGAAAGGTTTTTTTTAAAAAAAAATGGTAACAGCATTTTCATATTTAAAGAAAACCACATCAGTGTTGCCCATATTCTCATCAAGAATCAAGTTGGACTTTTCTGCTCTCCATTAAAAAAAATCCCCATACTTAACATTCTTTTCTCCAATGTCCCAAAGGTGCTTTTTAAAGAGGCAACTGGACTTCAACTCTGAGCTGAAGAAGCTTCTTGGATGTGAAGTGAAATGTCTTCAAAGAAAAACCAGAAAGTCCAGTTGCTTCTTGAAAAAGCACCTTTGTGGGGGCAACCATGATCTGGATGACGGAGAGTCTCCATAGACACTTTTTTCCAATGGTTAGCAACCACTCTGATGACCCAAAGGTGTGTTTTCAAAAGGCACTTTTACTTTGCTTTTCCTGGAAGACGTTTTGCTTCTCATCCAAGAAGCTGCTGCTTCACTTGGATGAGATGCAAAGGGTCTTCAAGGAAAAAGTCCAGTTACCTTTTGAAAAAGAACCTTTGTTACAACCATGACCTGGATGACTGAAATTCTCCCTAGACACACTGTCATGAGGCTGAACTAAAGATCTCTGCCCTAAAATCACTTGGTCACCAAGAGATTTCCCTATGCTGTTTGAGCATACAATAACGTGTGGACCCAGCTATTATTTATAGCAGGGGGTTTATGAATTAGGTGAGCTCAACTCATATAATCAGCCAGAAGTGTCTGCGGGGGAGGATGTGTATGAAAGCATAGCAGGGGTGAAATGCTCCCGGTTCAGACCGGATCGCTGATCCGGTAGCGATGGCAGCGGGTGTTTTGGGGAACCGGTAGCAAAAATCCCTGCCCCCACCCCCCATGCCCAGCTGAGCCATGCAATCATCAGAGGCTCTTTTTTTTTACTTTTAAAAGCATTTTTTCTACAACCTCTTTGGCCAAAGAGGTTGTAGAAAAAATGCTTTTAAAAAGTAAAAAAAAGCTGACGATCACAGCTGAGCCGCATGATCATCAGAGGCTTTTTTTTTACTTTTAAAAGCAATGCTTTTAAAAGTAAAAAAAAAAGATTGCGCGCCACAGCTGATCACCCCCCCTTGCACACTGTTCTACTTACCACATGCCTCCTTTTGGCATGCACTGTGCGTGTGCACCTTGTATTTGGTGCATGGTGCACACCGCATGTGCAGCCAGCAAACTGGTAGTAAACAGGTTCAGATTTCACCACTGAAGCATAGTGTCCATAATCATGTTGCATTTGCCATCTTAACTTTTTCACCCAGCGTGGTAATTAAGCAGAGTAAAACAAAGTATGGCCTACTACAATGTACAAGCCAGCCACATCAGCAGTTGTAACAATCTGGTAGAAGAAAGTGCTTCCTGGAGCAAGACTTGTTGGCAGCAAGAATTATTTCCCCTGCCTCTCCTGCTATCTGCAGTTGAGATTCTGTTCTTGCCAATATTAAAGATTCCAAAAGCAGAGATTATATGTAACTCAGAGCTGAAAGCGTATTTGTGATGTTCTCTGAGCTACAAAAGACTGTAACCTCATCTTTCTCTCCCTCCCTATTTTGGTCTAGATTTCAAGCTCATAATATTTTTTTCTGATACAACTATTTTATCATTTTTAGATATGTGATAATGACCTCTTTCATTTATCTTTACAATATTTTAGCCCCCTACAAAATGATGTTTCTTACAAACATTAAAAAAACAATGCCGTAATAGAAAACAGACTGCTTTCTATTGCTTATTTATGGATTGTTTTAGAAAGTAGAAAATTGGTAAGCAATTCTGTTAAAACAACCACTATCATCATTTTCAAAAAATATACCTTTTTGAAAAGGAAATAGTAAATAATCTGGTAGATTTCAACAGAGGTCATAGTCCACATTTCTATAATGTATTCATTTATAAGCTTGAGGTGATCAGGTCATGTCTTGGGATTCTATTGTAATAATTTATTTTTACATTTTGGGGAAAAAATCAATGGAGACAAACATATATAAAATAATCTTTTTCTGATTATAGGCCAGCAAAATAAGACAAACATTACAAGATAAAGAGAAACATAAAATTCTAAAATATTTAAGAAAAATTGGAGAAGGTACTATAGCATACTGTACAAATTATAGGGCAGTTTTTAGTTTAGCTGTGATCAACAAATGAAATCATTAGTGATAGGAGATCATTTGACATTGGGCAGGTTATAAAAATTAGATTCCCCATATCTGACATAAATGTTGAAGATAGGAGAGCACTGAAAATGTGCATTCAAGAAGAAATAGATTTCATATAGTGAGTGTGTGTTTCAGGTAGGCAGTAAAAAACAAAATGTTAGGCAAAATTTATTCAAATATATTTCCCATGTTTTATAGTCTGATTCACTGCTTTTGAGATCCGATTCCTAAAGGACATTCTCCTAAGTGTGCTATAAGGATGTTTTCAAGAATGTTGAACATGCAGGCCAAATTGCCCAGACCATAAATCAATATCCAGCATTCCTCTGTAACAAGAAAATCTTGGTAGAAGATAATAAGACTACTTTTAAAATGTTCCAGATCATTATGTTACTGATAACTTTATTTTTGAATGGAGTAGGATGCAAAATTCCTGCTTTTTCTGTAAACACTATAAAGTGTGGCCATCTTTAAGAGGGGCCTACTTCAAGTATTGAAGAAGTACTATGGAAAGAACTGATGCCTCCAAGGATTTCTCCAGGGTAACTGTATTGTTAGGTGCTAGATTAATATGAGTTAATCTAAATTAGGTCTCCATTGAGAAATAGAGAGGAAAATTATGAAAGGAATCTGTTGAAGCCTGCTGAGTTGTCTGATCAACTAAGGCTTTTTTAAAGTGTTGGTTGTTTAACCCACCAATTAAAGTGCTATTCCATCAATCTTGAGATGGTATGCAAGTAATAAACATTTGTCCAGCTGTTCTGTATTTCTAATCCTACATTATCTTACCTCTAATCCTAGATTGCATTAACAGAGGGATAGAATCAAGAGTACCGCTTTATAAGGCCTTAATATAGTCGCACTTAGAATATTGCATGCAGTTTTGGTCACCATTTTATAAAAAAGATGTAGACTAGAGACTCTGGAAAGAGTACCAAAAAAAAAGATGATTAGGTGGCTGAAGGCTAAAATATATGAAGAACAGTTGTAGGAATTGGATTTGTCTAGTCTAGTGAAAAGAAAGACTGAGATGACATGATAGCAATATTCTAATATTTGAGGGGCTGCCACTAAGAAGAGGGAGTCATCCTATTCTCCAAAGCACCTGAAGGCAAATCAAGGAGAGAAGCAACCTAGAAGTAAGGAGAAATTTCCTAAAAGTGGGAACAATTAACCAGTGGAACGGCTTGCCTTCAGAGGTTGTGGGTGTTTCATCACTGGACGGAGGCTTTTAAGACGACACTGAACAGCCATTTGTCTGGAATGGTATAGGGTTTTCTGCTTGTGAAAGGGGTTGGACTAGAACAGGGGTCCCCAACCCCCAGTCTTTGGACTGGCATTGGTCCGTGACATGCCAGAAATTAGACCATGGAAATAAATGAAGCCCCATCCGTGGGATGCAGGCAGGACACGAAACCACACCCCTTCCAGTCCGCAGAAAAACCTCTCCATGGAATAGATCCCTGGTGCCCAAAAGGTTGGGGGCCGTTGGACTAGAAGATTTCCAATGTCCCTTTCAACTCTTATTCTGTTAAGAAAATAAAAGGACCATCTTACAAATGTTTGATAATGCATTAATAAAATGATGCTACTTCTTCCTAAGATTTTTTTTAATGGCTAAGCCTTAAGTAATAGGGTTCAGAGCCCATTTATAACCACATTTACTAACTATGATTTGAAGAGAAGAGAAGAGAAGAGAAGAGAAGAGAAGAGAAGAGAAGAGAAGAGAAGAGAAGAGAAGAGAATTTTTTATTGGCCAAGTGTGATTGGACACACAAGGAATTTGTCTTGGTGCATATACTCTCAGTGTGGATAAAGGAAGATATGTTCGTCAAGAATCATAAGGTACAACACTTAATGATAGTCATAGGGTACAAATAAGCAACCAGGAAACAATATAAATCTTAAGGAAACAAGCAACAAAGTTACATTCATACAGTCATAAGTGGAAGGAGATGGGTGATGGAACGATGAGAAGATTAATAGTAAAGCTCTCTTAACCAGCATAGGAGAGAGAAAAAATACCAACTACTTTAAGGCCTGACACCACTGTCATCCAGCTATAAAAAGAATGCATTTATTGACTGTTGCTATATCTTTACTGCAAGCACTTTTAAATAAAGATTGATACCTAGAGTTAAAAGGACAGCTGGCATTTTTTCATTCTTACAAATATGGAGCTCCTACTTGGCAAACGGAAGAGTTTTACAAATTTGTTCCCTTTCATTGATAAAATAAATTGTAGTGAATTGATAAAACACAGGCATAATAGATTCAGCACTTCTCATTTTCTCTGGAGAATTTGAAATAAGCTTATATAACATTTTTTCAGATTAATATCACCAATTAAAAATAACTGCATCCCAAATAATCTGATAAGAACAAAACATTTGGCTCTCACTCATACCAGACCTTTCAGGAACATACTGTTAAATAATAGGTGTGTTCTTAATAATTTACTGCTAATGCTCCTTCTGATCAGCAATACTTAATATGTTTTATTTAATATGTAGTTAAATCCATGACTATAAATCACTGCTTAGAAAAAGTGCTGTTCTGGGGAAGGCTTTCATTTTTCTTCTTTTGTTTCTTAATTTAATTGCCACATTACAAACGTTCAATAATTTATGTTAATCCTCCTCTCCTTTAATAACTAGCAACAACCACTCTACTAGACAGTAATAGAGGAAAAGAAGGGAACCCAAGACCTGCTTCATTAACTCTGCATAGGTCCACATATGGTTCTAGGCTTCTTTTTGGACTTTGTCAAATTGATCCAAAGTTATGGACATATCCATGTAGTATCCTTAGCAACAATAGGAAAAACTTTGTTTTTTTATTTCTATGGCTCCGGGATTTCCTGGTGCTCTCTCCTGTCCCCAGTGCAAACCAGGAATAAACCTAGATAAATCTTATTAAATGTGCCATTGGCCATGTTCAATCATGTAAAAATATTTTTTCTTAATATGCAACACAACTGTAAATAAGATGCACAAGTGCTCTATTTTGATGCTATTGTGGTCTATAGAAGATACCGTTACGGTGTCCTTTCTTCCCCAGGCACCATTATTTCTTTCCCCATCTTTCTTTTCAAAAGTAACCCCCCCCCCAAAAAAAAATTCTTATATTTTGAATTATTCTCTAGTTGGAGTTACAAGCTGGTACTCATCTATATCTAGCAGTCCTGCTTCCCTTTTCTTTCCAGTTCTCTTTTCCATCTAGCAGAATCATAACAAAATCATACACCTCTTCCCATTTGTCCTTTTTATGGGATGCTTCTGCTTTCAGTACTTTAATGGACCATTTGTCTAGAAAATGTATCTATTATTCGTAATTGTTCATTAAAATGGAGAATATGACTTACAGCAGTATTGCACAAATGACATATTTTTGATTATTTGCATAAAAATGTAATATAACGGATATACCGGTACATGTCCATTGAATCCAGGTCTCTTAAATAAATATTTTCCCCTATCACAATTTTTGAAGAACTCTTCTTTTGGCTTATTCAAACTTTAAAATTTCAAGTTATGGCAAACTGCCCACCTATTGTTTGAATTCATTAAAATTTGCTTTCCTGAAATCCATGATGTATAATTGACTTCTTTCAGCTTTTTTTCCTTGGTTTGATCTCCAACATAACATAGCTATGGTTTCCCCAAAGTGCCCTCTTTTGTCCCTCAATCTAATTCCTCTCTGTTGGTTAGGAATATGTCCAGGAAAACTAATCTTGTACTTTCTTCAATCTTTTGAAAAATGACATTTCTAATATAAGAGGTTGAAAACATATTGGACCTCCTACTCCTAGCTGAGTTAACCATCTAGAAAATATGATGATTTAAAGCTAACCAGCCAATGTAAGGCTAATGCAACTGTAAAGCTGATGAAATGTAAGGCTGATGCAATGAGAATGAATCAGCATTGGTAAAACCTCTTTAGACTCTGAAGGGATTCACACAAGTCTTTTACTCCTTTAAGAGGTGTTTATAAATTTCAGCCAGGAGAGGGCATATTCTCTCTCCTTGTGTCTGGTATTCATTGCTGAGTTCTCAGTGTAGAGTTAAGAAGTTTGATTGCTTGTCGGGTATTTTGCCTACCACATATATTTCTGTATATGTCTTATATATAAACCACTGTTAAATGTCTGAGGCTCTGTGTGTTGAGTTTTGCTCCTGGGTTGTCTCCTAATTGTAGTCACACTGCAAATGCTCTGACAAAATCTAAAAGTTAATGTCTTTTATTACCATTATAACCTATCCTCTTGGAACTTTTGAACTCATTTTGAAAGAAATTATTCATACTTCTGCTTTGCTAAGTAACTTATGTAATATATAACTACCACATATTGTACATGACTCGCTAGCTATAGTAATCTAATTCCATACATCAACAATTATGATATACCTTACACTACAAAATGAGATTTGTTTCTTTTGGATCTAGATTGCAGTGTCTCCCCTTACAACTGTTGTAAAAACGATCATAAAATTGAAGCTGGTCACACAGTGCCTCAACTTACAATCACAATGTCTTATGTCCAAAATTCCAAGCTCCATTCTGGTTGTAATTCAAGGACTACCTGTAGTTTGGACTTTGTTTAGACAATGCATGAATGTAGCCAATGAAATGTATTTGTAGATCATAACATGGGTCAACCTTGTTTAAAACACCTAGCAAAGAAACATCAGTCACTTTCTCCTTTTTTAGTATTGGTAACATACTGATTTGTAATCTTGTCACTCTTTTATACAGTTTTTCAAACCCAACATATAAAAGAGGTGACCAAGTTAGGGATGGTAAGAGAAGGCTGGATCTTTTTCTCTCACACAATTTGTTCCCCAGTTCATATCCTGCTTGTAATCTTCCTGGATGGATTGCTTTGGCCACTGTTTAACAAATGATGTTTGATCAGATCCCATGGCTCTTCTTACATACACATTTGTGAATCATTCCTTAATATTAAATTGAAATACAATATAGAAGTATTTTCTAAGATCATTAAGGGCTTCATAGCTACTTTTTCCATATTGCCTAATGTAATGGAGTAATGCAATCTGAACACCTCAGCCCAGGGGTCCCCAACCCCTGGTCTGCAGTATGCCAGAAACCAGGCCATGCAAACAAGCGAAGCCCCATCCACAGCATGCAGGCCGCACATGAAACACCCCACCCACCAGTCCATGGAAAAACCGCTCTCCTGTTGTGACCCCGACTCCCGAGCCTGTCCTAACAGAGGAAGAGGACTCAGAAGGTGATGGGAGGAATTGATAAGGCCTCCCTCTCCAGGACCCTCCTTTCTGGCAATGTCTCAGATTCCATCCAAAGGCCAGGAGAAACAACCTGGGATGTGCCAGGTGGAAGGCACATCGGAGCACCAATTGATAGGGTGCGAGGATAATGAATCCTGGCTTGATCCCAGGCAGCGTCGGAGGGAGAAGCGTGCTCAGCAACGGAAGAGGCGTGGGAGGGCCAGAGATTGAACTAAGTCACGGAGCCACGCCCCACCAGGAATAAAAATGGGTGGGATTGCTCTTCAGGCTTTGTGACGGACAAAGTTAAACCCTGAAAATCACATTGTGATCTCTGAAATTCGGTTTGGATATATTTTGGACTGAATATTGACTAAACTCTTGTCTCGTGGATAATTTGTTGCTCCTGGAACAGACTGAAGATAAGTCCTCTTCTGCTTTATGGGAGTGGAAATGGTCTTGGCAGGCATTTGGCAGTTTGCTGCCAAAACCTTGGTCTGCCAAGAATTCTAATCTGTTTACCTAATAAAATATTGGCAGGCATGCTTGGTATTACGTTTGCCTGTGTGAGGAAGGGGATCAGAACATCTCCATGGAACCAGTCCCTGGTGCCCAAAAGGTTGGGACCTGATGCCTTAGCCCATTATAAATATAGATCAATTCTCCAGTTAATATACCTCCTTCTATCACTTCTTTGGGACTCACTTTTAATGGCTAGTTAGATTACACACTGTAGAAAGACATTTGCCAGACTTTGCTTTAGTACTGCATATGAAGCTGAAGCTATGCTGCTAATATTGCAGCCTGCCTATCTCTTTTTTCACTTTAAAAAGTGCCACAATTTTATTCTCAGGCAGATCTCTACACTTGTGCTAAGGATCACCACCCTGAGGTCTATCTGAAATCATTAAAAGAGAAATAGTACAAACAAGAGACACCAACTAGCACAGGATTAGCATTTATTTTATGCAGTAATTGCCACATTGCTTAAGATGTGGCTAATTAGCACTATGAAAATACATTCACTACTGGATAGTGTCCAATAAATAATCAACATATGCATTTACTAATGTTGATAAATTGCTAAATTAAACTTACATTATGGTGGTTATTTGGTCTTAGAGGCAAAATAATTATTTGTGAAACACAAATGTGTGCCAATATCCAATGTTTATTATTTTGGACATGGATACATTCAAGTAATCACTTAATTCCTCCTCCCCCCCCCGCCACCTACATATGGCTGGAACAATCTCTTCAGGAGGATACTATGGCATATGGTAGTGATGGCTAATCTTTTTGTCTTTGTGTGCCGAAAGCATGTGCGCGCACCCATAATGCAATGCATGCATGACCCCCCCTGTGCGCCCCACCCCCTGTACATGTGCATATGACTCCCTGCGCGACCCCCACCCTCCCGCACATGCATGAGCTACCCCTTCGCAACCCCCACCCCATGCATGCACACTGACCCCATGTACCCCTGCATGTATGCACAACCCCGTACATGCACGTGACCTCCCCGCATGCACCATCCCCCCGTGCATGCATGCACGTCTCCCGCATGCACCCCGCCTGCCACACATGCGCAGCAGAGACCCGAAAACCAGCTGGCCACCACGAGGCGCACGCACATGTGCGGTGGAGCTAAGCTGGGATGACAATTCACATGCCCGCAGAGGGCTCTGTGTGCCACCTGTGGCACGTGTGCCATAGGTTTGCCATCACGGGCATATGGTATCCAAAATTGCAGAGAGATCCGGAAGCAACAGCATGTACTCCTCTCTCTCTCTCTCTCCCAGGAAAGATCAATACGGGGCCAAAGTAGTTTAGGTGCCAAAACTGGACCCAAAACTTATTTAAGAAAATCTGTTTTATACAATAGTTTTGATCTATTCAGCCTCTGTGTCCTCAAGCAATTTCTTCAGGAATGGGAGGTTGGGAAAAAAAGCACATGAGGTTAATACCTAAATTTACAAACTGTGCTCTCTCTCCATCAAAGAAATAAGCTCCTTGCTGAAGATAAATTTAACCTGAAGATAAATTTAACTTGGGCTTTCCTGTCAACCAATTGTTTTCTGAAGAAAGCTTATCTATTTTCTTTCATGCAAACATTAACTTCAAGAATACTTTTTTACAAAGATTATATTCCTAACTTTAGTACTGTATTACTTACAAAGCTGAAATATGTTGGAATATCACCAGCTATCTTTCTTGTAGAATAGGCAAGAAGCTGGTCATTTTTGATGACTAGTTGTATTATTCTATTCACACGGGGCAAGCAGCCTCAGGCAAATTCCAAGCGGAATTCTGTAACTATACATCTTTTTTTTTAAGAGGGGTTTTCTTTCTTTGAAGACCCATGTGAAAAACATTCATTGGTAAGAGAAAAGAATGCAGGAAAAAAACAAACTGTAAGGATTTGCACTTGGCAGGACCAACAATTAAATGCTTGAGGCTAAATACTTGTATAACAACTTACCACACCGAAGAAGTGTCATGAAAAGTCATTGTGCTTTCCAGACATGCAATAAACAAAGCAACTTTTGCAACAAGTAAACCCAGATCAAAAATATGCATTTTCTGTGGTTCACATTTATTAGTAGATAATCAAAAAATGTGCCATCATAGATCTGAGACCAGGTTTATTTGCCTACATATTCCTATTGATCTTTGAATATGGTCACATACCAGAAAAAACACGGTTCTTATATATTCAATAAATGATCAGTAGAAACTGTTGTAGAGCTGGCCAATCTCCTATGAAGCAGTTAAAGCAGGGGTGTCCAACTCACATCATCACAGGGTCGTCACGTGACGTATTGTGACTTCTCCCCCTTTCGCTAAACCGGGCAAGGTTATGGCCATTTGGCCCACGGGCCGCTAGTTTAACAGCCCTGAATTAAAGGCTTAAGAGCAGCATCTTCTTTTCAATCAACTGTAATAGTAACAGTAACAGAGTTGGAAGGGACCTTGGAGGTCATCTAGTCCAACCCCCTGCTCACACAGGAGACCTATACTAGGGATTAGAACTGCTGAACTGCCGACCTTTCTGATCGACAAGCTCAGCGTCTTAGCCACTGAGCCACAGTTTTTCCATATATATGCATCAGGGGTGAAATGCTCCCAGTTCGGACTGGATAACCCGATCCGGTAGCGATGATTGCGGGCAGTTGGGAGAACCGGTAGCAAAAATCCCTGTGCCCCGCCCCCCCATGCCCAGCTGAGCCCCACGATCATCATTTTTTCTACAACCTCTTCCGATGAAAAAATGCTTTTAAAAGTAAAAAAAAAAGCCTCTGATGATTGTGCAGCTCAGCTGGGATCATCAGAGGCTTTTCAAAGCATTTTTTCCTACAACCTCTTGGCCGAAGAGGTGGTAAAAAAATGCTTTGAAAAGTCTCTGAAGATTCCAGCAGAGTTGCCTGATCGGCAGAGAGGCTTTTCAAAGCATTTTTTAAAAAGCCTCTCTGACGATCTCAGCTGAGTTGCCTGATTGGCAGAGGCTTTTCAAAGCATTAGAAAAAATGCTTTGAAAAGTTAAAAAAAAAAAGTTGGCCATGCCCACCCAGTCACATTACCCCCCCCCCCCACAAGCCACGCCCAATGAACCGGTAGTAACAAATTTTACATTTCACCCCTGATGTGCATAGTCAATCTTGACGATTTTATTATAATTTGGATAGCTATTACCACTATAGGGAGTCCTCACTTAACCATCTGTTAAGTCTGTTAAGCAACCATTCAAATTTATGACAGTGCTGAACAAGTACTTATGACCAGTTCTCATACTTACAAGGTTGCAGTGTCCATGTGGCAGGCAGCTCACAATTACGATGTTGAAGCATCTCATGGTCACATGATTGCCATTTGCAACTTTCATTGGTTTTCAACAAGCAAAGGCAAAAAGAAAGCCAGCAGGTCCCAAAGGGGGATCATATGACATCACATTTTGTAACTGTCTTATTTAGTAATGGAAATTTCAGTCCTGATTACTGTGGTTAAATGAAAACTACCTGTATCTCCTACTAAAATGAACAAACCTAAAAGTGCTTAGCTTTGGCTCAGTTTTCTCTTCAAAAACTCATTATTTTACAGGTAAAAACAAAGGAAACTTAAAACAAAAATGTTAATAATTTATTTGGCTTGAATCTTTTTCCACATATTGTAAAGAACTTTTTAGTATGAGTACTCTACTATATTAAATATAGCTTCTTGGGCTGCACAACTAGTTTTTGTTCAGAGGACAGATATTACGATTAAGACATTTAAGCCAAACCACACTATGTTTTGGTGAATTAGATCTCTGAATAATTAGTTCAAGGTTAAATTTTCTCTTATTTATTGCATTTATCAGGCAATCTAGCCCTCAAAGATGCTTGAAATGGTATTCAGTGAAAATATATCATGATGAGAAACTAATGATGAGTTTTTACTACATCCAACATGTTTTCACGCTGCTGGGTAAGTTAATCTTAAAGCATCACAGTGCTTTTGTCCTTTGTCTTCTGTGTGTGTGTGTGTGTGTGTGTGAGAGAGAGAGAGAGAGAGAGAGAGAGAGGGAGAGAGAGAGAGAGAGAAGCACAGAAGTGAAAGGAAGCCTGACACTGTCAGCACCATTTGATGTTTCTTTCTATCAGCTATTACCTAGCAATTTTTGCATCTTTTTCCAGTGTTTTTTCTATTCCAGATCTCATTAAGATCATTATTCTTCATGTTATACTAAGAAACTATGTTTGCACACTTTTTTCCCCCAAAACCCATTTTGTTAAGCAACAGCATCTAACCAACGTTGATTTATCTGGAAAAAAGCTAAATAGGGATAGACCTGATTAATTTATTTGTTTATTATATATAAATTTTATTAAAGAATTTTTAAGAGATTAAAGAGAAGGCAATGAAAGTTTTAAAAAAAGTATTAGGTAAGTAAAAAAAAGTGGAAAAAAAGAAAAAAGTTTTAAACAAGTGGCTTCCAATCTGTTTGACAGCAGTTATAAATGCATTTATATTTTACTTTCTCTAAGTTTACAACATAATTTCCTTATTTCCATAGCCTGAGCCTATTTAACAAACAAACTCACAAGTTCTTTGTTTTATAACAAAAATTCTATAAGGGGTCTCTAGTCATTTATACTATGGTTATCATCCTTTCTCTAATCAGACAAGTCAATTTTGCCATCTCTGCTAATTCTGACATTTTAGAAGGCTGGAACTGATTAGAATTTGGATAGAGATCACCAGGAAATCCCAGGACTGTGAATTAGACTTTAAAAAAACAAAACAAAAACAAAACAAAAACAAAAAACAAGGGTACAGCAAGCTACTATCATACTATTGCTAAGAAAACTACATGGGCAATTGAACCCAGTGCTCTAGTTTTCTAAAGAGGAACTTGACTAAAATCTATACATTTAAAATTTAGAAATAAAGATTAGAATCTTATCTTTACTTCTACAAAACTACATTTTACAAATCAAAACATTTGCATGTATTGATTTTCCTATTGATGATATTTGGAAATTTTTCTGGAAATCTCTTTTTACTGAATAGAGGGTAAAAATGATTAGTAATTAAATTATCCTATAAGTCACACCTGGACAAAAAAACCCCCCTCATTTTATAAAAGCATGTAACATTATGCACACGTCTAAGCAGTTTAAAATCACAGTGTTCAATGATATTTACTGGGAATAGGTTTGCAATAGAAAATAATGATAATTGCATTTGCGAAGGGATTATGTTGCTAATATGGTGGCTTTCAAAAATTATAATTACCATACTTTTCGGTGTATAAGACGCACCTGAGTATAAGACGCACCTTAATTTTGGGGGAGGAAAACAAGAATTGGGAATGTGCAACAGGAAGAAAAGCACTTTCAGGCGGCAGCTCTGCAATCCCCTCCCCAAATCCAAAATGGTTCCCAGTTCCCTGCTGCACATTGCAGAGGAACTGGCCACCCGCCGCCTGAAATGCGGCTCTGATTATTGCGTTGGGGAATCCAGGCAGCGGTGGCTGGAAAGGAGGGGTGTTTTTCTTTAGGAGCTCCCGTTCGGTTCACTCGGCTCCTGGGCGCAAAGAGGCGGCAGCTCCTCACATTGCAGGGGAACTGGCCGCCCGCCGCCTGAAACGCGGCTCTGATTATTGCGTTGGGGAATCCGGGCAGCGGTGGCTGGAAAGGAGGGGTGTTTTTCTTTAGGAGCTCTCGTTTGACTCGCTCGGTTCCTGGGCGCAGAGGGCTTAGGCAGCAGCTCCTCACATTGCAGGGCAGTGAAGTCATTGCGGCCATTGCCTGCCCTAAGCTGCCTGCTGGGCAGCCAGAGAGTGACCAGCCACAAATCATGGCACCCGCCTTGTTCCCTGAAGCTGCCAGGCAGATTCCCTCCCCCCACTCGACCGTCCCGAAGAGGGTTGTTCCTCAGGCTGTGCCCCGACCCAGATCCCTGCCGCCTGGAACTGCCTGAAAATGGCCAAAGGGTGAGGGCCGGCGGGTGGGCGGGGCTACATTCGGCATATAAGACGCACCCAGATTTTCACCCCCTTTTTGGGGGTAAAAAGGTGTGTCTTATACACCGAAAAATACGGTATAACTCCTATATTCCCAGAACTTTAGACCAAAGCGGGGCTTATAGGTGCAAAGCCTCTGGAAAGCATTATGTAGCTGATTTAACATTGCAACCTAATTGGTGTTCTTCAGATCTGTTGGGCTGCAAACCCCTCATCCTCAGCCAGCAAAATCATTTGATTTAAGGTTACCATATATCTAACAAAAGGAAGACATGTCCTCATATCTAGCAGCCATAGCCTTAAAATTAAACATTGTCTAACTCTCCTTCTATATATTTATGCCTGCATGTATGTATGTATGTATGTATATGTATACACACCGGTGGTGAAATCCAAATTTTTTTACTACCGGTTCTGTGGGCGTGATTGGCTTGGTGGGTGTGGCTTGGTGGGTGTGGCAGGGGAAGGATACTGCAAAATCTCCATTCCCATCCCACTCCAGGGGAAGGATATTGCAAAATCTCCATTCCCACCCCACTCTGGGGCAAGATGTGGTATCTGCCGGTTCTCCGAACTGCTCAAAATTTCCACTACTGGTTCTCCAGAACCTGCTAGATTTCACCCCTGATACACACACACAATTATTCACAATATTTTAATTTCAGTGGGCATCACCTTGTTAGAACCAGACTATGTTCTTCATATGTAGTCATTAAAACTTTGGGGTATTATGAAAATGCCTGCTTCTTTTTTTTATCTGTTGACAGATTCTAGATTGACATTATTTATTTCCTGATTCTATGAGCAATCAATTTCAACCCATCCCCTTCAAATCTTCAAATCACTGTAATCTTTAGGTGACATGATTCCCACAGGTTCCTGTGGTGAAATTTGAAGAGCGTTCTTGTCCATTCTATATTATCATTAGCATGTATTTGAAAAATAAAAATTTATAGGGAAAGCATAGCAATTGAAATCCTGATACTAAAACTATATCTGGGGGGTGGGTGGGGTTGTTTTTGTTTTTTTGGCAGTTTTTCGCTGTAATACTTGTCATGGAGGCCCAGAAAGTTAAAAGGTGTGTGTCCTCTTTTCCAATCCTCCCAACTCTAGTTGGATCGCAAAGTTTCGAGCTCGCACCTTCCTGATTCACATGGGGGGTGGGGGTGGGGTGGAATATCACAGAAGGTTCGGGCTCAAGTTTACAATAAAACGAACGTCAGTTTCGGATTTCCCAAAACAAAACAAAACAAAACAAAACGCGAATTCGACTTTCTGTTTTAGAAAACAACCCGACCTCCGCTCCACTAAGCGGCGCCCTCGGCCGCGGTCTGTAGTCCTATCGCCGGTCTTCTGCGCGAAGGCCAGCCTGACACCTTCCCCGACGCGTTGTGTTGTGAGCCGGTGCGATGGGCGGCAGGGTGACCCGCGTGCTTAGCAAGTTTAACGTGGAGAGCCGAGCGCACCGGGAAATCAGCAAAAAGAAACCCAAGCCTGCACCGCGCCACCTCACTGCAGCCAAGCCGGATTGTGAGTTCAGCGGGCGCAAACGCGCTGCCGGATCGTGGAATCACCCCTGCGGCGCTTCCTTTGCTTTCTGCTGCAGAGAGACTGGATTAAAGGGAATTTGGGGGAAGGAGGGAAGCAGCCGCCGTCCCGTCGGGAAATATCCCCGGGCAGCCCCGCGGCAGGGAACGAGTGTTTGCATTGCGTCCATAAAGAGCAAAGGGCTTCCTTTTCCTTTGCATCAAAGGGGCCTTGGGAGTAAATCTTGCAAAGGGAGGGGATATTCGTAGTCAGGCTTTGTCCTTTAAATGAATCCGGTCTGGGGGGGCGGCTGCACAGACAAAAGCAACCGCGATTTTCGAGGTCAAAGGCGCTGGTGACATTGAAGCGACCCTGCCTTCCGCTCCCAAGTTTTGGAAACCGCGCCCGCGCCTTAGCTCTGCCTTTGGAAAGACAGATTGATGGTTGGACTTTTAGCAGCAGCCGCATGCGCGTCTGCGATAATGAGCAGAGGCTGGGAACGGTAGTCTGGGATGCAATAGAGGTGCAAGGGTGCTGAGACAGCGTGGATATAGCAATAGCAATAGCAATAGCACTTAGACTTATATACCGCTTCACAGTGCTTTACGGCCCTCTCTAAGCGGTTTACACAGTCAGCATGTTGACCCAAACAATCTGGCTTCTCATTTTACCGACCTTGGAAGGCTGAGTCAATCTTGAGCCCGTGAGACTCGAACTGCCAAACTGTTGGCAATCAGCAGTCAGCAGAGGTAGCTTGCAGTACTGCATTATAACTACTGTGCCACCACGGCTCTATGAAGATCTTCCGGTTCCATCAGTGCAGACGTAAACATACAAATGATCAAACAATATCTCCTTTTTTTTTATCCTGGCTGACATTCTTTACACGAAATAGCCCTGTTGCAAAATACGAAATTATAACTCCTGTAAAGAAGCAGGTACAGAGGGTCCTTGACTTTCAACAGTTCGTTTAGTGACCATTCAAAGTTGCAAAAAAAAAAAATGACTCATGACCGTTTTTCACCCTTAGGACGGTTGAGAGATCCCCAGGTTGTGATCCAAATTCAGCTGCTTGGCAACTAACTCATATTTTTGACAGGTGCAGTTTCCCGTGATCACTTTTTGCGACTTTCTGACAAGCAACATCAATGGGGAAATCAGATTCACTTAACAGTTGTGTTACTAACTTAAAAACTACAGTGATTCATGTAACAATTGTGGCAAGAAAGGTGGTAAAATGGGGCAAAATTCACTTAACAAATGTCTTGCTTAGCAACAGAGATTTTCAGCTCAATTGTGGTCGTAAGTCAAGGACTATCTGTATTGTTCCTTCCAGCTCCAGACAGATCAGTCAACACACAACACACTTAGCCCTCCTTTCTTTATTTTCTATGGTTAAATAAGCCACAATCACTTAGTTTATGCAATGTGCTAAAGTAAAACCAGAGAAACGACACTCGGACTGACTTGCCCAGCCACATGGGTGGCTAACCATTTTTCAGGGCTGGAAACGTCATCAACTCGACCCACCCACAATCCACTGGAAAACAACTTCTACCTATCTTTTCCTGCTGTGCCGTGATGTTTTGTGTGTGTGTGTGGGGGGGATGTCTGTGTTTGTAAACACACATACAGATTTTTTGTTTATGATTTCATTTAGACCCGTATTGTGGAGTCCATGGTGCTTTCTGAGCTTGGTTGTTTGCTTTCAGACATTTCATTAACCTACTATGTAACATTAGCAGTGCTACGGAGAGTGGTGTTTGTTTTCTTTTTATATACAGTAGCTTGCCCTGCCAGTATTGGCGGGGATGTTGTTGGTTTTTTTGTAGTACTTCCTTGATTAGAGTATTGTTTTATGCTTGTTTGATTGTTTGTTTGTTAGGTGTTGATCTCTGCTTATCTGGATGTTGGCTTTTTGTTTCACAGAACTAGTAAGGAGACAAACAATCAAGTAGAAAACAATATCCTCTTCAAGAAACTACCAAGGAGAAAACCATACCCCACTAACCCTGGCAAGACAAGCTATTATATATAAATGAGGAGCAAACCCCACACTTACTAGCACTGATAAGTTACCTAGTTTGATAATGAAAATTCTGCAGGTAAACAGCCAAGCTCAGAGAGCACCAAGAACTCCACAGTTCAGCTCTGAGCTACATATATTCTGTTCTATTGGAACTGTGTTATTTTGTTGTAAAAATGGAAAGTTATGGGTTTTATGTTTATTTTCTTCAGGGTCTGCCAATTTCCAAGAAGAGATAAAGAAAAAAGATGAAAAGCTTCTTACTTTCTTGAAGGATGTCTATGTTGGTTCCAGTGATCCAGACTTGCAAGTGAGTTACAGAGTCTTGAAATGCACACACACATTGATAATTCAGCTTTACATAGCATACTGGGGACAAAAGAAGTTTCAGGATTTTTCATGACACAGTCTAAGTCGTCTTTGCTTTCTTATATTGATTTCTTACCCATATCAGTACAAGCCAATGCCTGATATTTCTTTCAGTTTCTGAATGCAATTAATCTCTTATACATTTCCCATTCCCAGTGACATTTACCTAATAAATGCAAGGATCTGTCTATGTAAACTTTTTCACAGATTTCCCAAATGTCTTTTTTATTTCACCTGCCCAAAATTCTGTTCTGCCTTTATTTTGGAAATGCACTGCAAATGCATCAGAATTCCTGGTAATTTGAAGACTCTCACAGGTAGTCCTTGACTTACAACCATTTATTTAGCAATCGTTTGAAGTTACAAAAGCACTGAAAAAAGTGACTTTTGATCACTCTTTTCACTTAGACTGTTGTCATGTGATCAAAATTTGAGCTCTTGGCAGCTGGCATGTATTTATGACAGTTGCAGCATCCTGGGATAACAATAGCCCTTAGACTACTGGTCCATAGTGCTTTACAGCACTCTCTGAGAAGTTTACAAAGTCAGAGTATTGCCCCCAATAATCTGAGTCCTTATTTGACCAACCTTGGAAGGCTGAGTCAACCTCGAGCTTCATCAGGATCAAACTCCAGACTGTGGGCAGAGTTAGCCTGCAATATTGCATTCTAACTACTGCACCAATGGCATGTAGGTTACAAATGGCGACGATGTGATCTCCGTTTGTAATCTTTTCAGCCAGATTCCAACAATCAAAATCAATGTGGGAAGCTGGATTTTCTTGGGAAACGGCAGTGATTCACTTAACAACCATGGCAAAAAGGGGTCCTAAAATTGGATGGGACTCACTTAAACAACCTCTTGTATAACAATGGAAATGCTGGTCCCAATTGTAGTCGTAAGTTGGGGGACTACTTGTATTCAAAAGTAAGCACTTCTGAATAACTTATTTGTATTTGGAATCTGACATTAAGGTGCTTATAGATGTCCAAATATCTGGAAGATTATTCAGAAATAATATTGGCTGTGTTTAATAGGGCTTTCTCTCTAAGATAATTGTTGTTGATTTTAATATAAGAGAGATAAATGGGCCTGGATGATAACTCTCATGCATTTGGTGAACAAGTTAGGTTCAGGGCCTATAGACAGTTTATTCTCAGAGTTTAGAAGTTAGAAAGAAATGCTGAAGGGTGTCCTGCTCGGAGATGCCCTCCTTTTTCTTTTTTGCCATACTGTGCCTCTGGCAGCTTGCTCTACTTTCTGTCCCAGATCTTTCTTTGCCTCCTTGTTTCTGTTCATCTCTCCCCCTCTCGTCCACTCACTGTAGTTGCAGAGATAGTTATCTTTAGTCTGAATATTAATATTTCTCATGAGGTTGTATGGAAAAAAAAATACCATGGCTGTGTTTGCTATCATTGCTGTCTTCCACTATCCTTTTTGGAGTATTTTAAAGAGAAATTGTACATCAATCTATAACGAGATTTCTGGGGAGCTTGTGGGGCACTTTGGGGAATGAAAAAATATCTTAAAAGGGTACCCCTCACTCACCAGCATTGCTTATTTTAAATTTGAATGATTATTGGTAGTGTCAAAATGTAAAACCCAGTATGGGAAACAAATTGCAGCACAGCAAAGAATGATCTGTTGATATCGACAAACCAGTTATCCAAGATAAGAAATTCATAGCCGGTCTCCCCTCCCCCCCCCCAGTAGTCTACTGCAAGCAGTCCCTGTGCTTAGCCTTTTCATAGCAATTAAAACTCTCAAGCAAGAACAGACCATCTCTTAGCATATCAGTTTGTAAAATTCCTTGTGTTTTGATGCTATAAAATAGGTCGTCAGCTCAGTCTAATTTCAAAAATCCACTGCAAAGGATCAGTTTAGAAAAACTGTCTTTCTTCTGGCAGTCCACTAGGTGGAGATAAAAACAAGAGAGAAGAATCACTCTTGCCTTGCTGGTCCCTCCCCAGCCTGCAATTTTGACTTGCAAAGGGGCATTATCCTACAGGGCCCTGCAGTGTGGGGCTGCAGTGTTTCTTAACCTGGGTGACTTTTAAGATGTCTGGACTTTAACTCCCAGAATACGTCAGCTTGCTGAAGTCCACATATCTTAAAGTTGCCAAAGTTGAGAAAACTAAGCTGTAGAATTTGCAATTGCTTCCTTATTCTCCTTCCTTCTTTTTGGATTTTTTTGCCCAACAAACAATTGCTTGGCCTCAGTTATCATAACTAAAGCTCTGTGGCTAATCCTAAATACTCCATTTACAATTTTCTAAGATTCCTGAAAAGATAATGAAATGTATTAAAAAAAAATTTATGATTAGATCATTTATTTTTCAGAAAAGATGTACCTCTGAAGTTATGTCTTTTATCTTGTATGTTAATGGGCACGGCCTCTTGTCATTTAGGTTACCCAAAAAACAAATCTTCATTGGGAATATTTTCATGTATAATTATTTAAAAATAGAAATAAGATACTGAGGATATCTTGACAGGCTGCAACATTTGGCCAAAATCAATTGGATGTAATGTAAAATTAATCAGGCTTGCATTTAGATACCATGAAAATAAGTTAAGGTGGCTGTAATTGGCACTGGATCCTGCATCTAGAGACTTCTGTTTAGATAATGCAAGAAATCAAATGTTAAACTAAAAGGGCCTGGGCTTAAGCCAGCAGGGCTGTTTTAGGTTCTTAATTGTTTTCTAATTTTGCACTGATATCTTTTTTCCTCCTTAAACACTCCAAGTAGGTTAGCATATAGGTCTCCCCTCATTTTAGACTCAGAACAATCTTGTGAGGTTTTTAAAACGAGAGAATGTCTTGAGAGAGAATGCCCAGAGCCACCAGCTAGGTCCTATAGCTGAGGGAAAATTTGAATTATATCCAAGAAGAAACAGTATTGAGGAAGAAAAGGAAGAGCTGCTGGCAAGTTAACAGTCAGATAAAAGAAACTTGAGTCCAGAACAGAATTGAACCTGAGGAAGCATCTTAGACAAGACCCTCCCTAGTTCTCATGAGGATAAAGAGAGGGAGAAGGCAAATGCATTGAGGGGGAAAGGGATTTTTAAAACCATTGGAAAATAAAAAAGTAACAAGCCACTTTGTTACAGATGGTTACATGAAAAATAAATACCTTAATATAGAAATAGAACATTGACTAACATATTTCTAATGGTTTTTTTTTAATGTTTTTTTTCTCTCCTAGAGGAAAAAAAAAGGGAGAAATCTCCCACATAAGCAGGAGGATTACAGGCCGGTAATAGATGGACAGTTCAATTATCTGGACATTCAGACTGTTCCCAAAGGCAAAGTCTTGATAGAGGAAGCCATGACTCTTCTCAACAATCATCACCGCTCTCCAGAGACATGGACTGCTGAGAAAATAGCAGAGAAATATTCTTTAGAACTGAAGGATGTGAATAACCTTTTAACGTTCTTCATCCCATTTGTTATGGATTTCCTTCCTTACAAAGACCAGAAAAACCTGGACTCCAAATAAAAATAGCAATCAGAACTCGAGAGAGTTTGTCAATGCTCAACCATAATTACATATTATCTACAGTAATTCTTCCTCCCCCATCAATCGAACATAGGCAGTTTCAGCAGTGTCTGCATTTTCTGTGGCACATCTGTATCAGCAAACCAACCTGATCATGGAGCTGTGAAGTGCCAGATGGGGGAGAGGTGCCCACAGCCAGTCACGCAGTTTTCTTAAATATTCTAAAAATGTTGGCTGCCTTGTGGATGATGTGTTCCAAAGCATGTGTTCATTACTCAGAATCAGACAATAAAAGTGCAGGTTCTTTGCACCTGATATTTTTCAGCTGGAGCTCTGGAGAAGCTTCTGCCCTAATAGCATTCTGCAAATAGCTTTCAAAACAGATTTGTATCTTCCTTCTGAGAAATTGCCAGTGCGTATCTGTAGTTATTATATTTGGTCGACAAAGGAGCACGCATACAAATGGGGAAGATTAAATTTAGGGATGGCGTTCTTTTAATTTTGAGTTTATTACCGGTGTTAGAAACAAAGAGTGTTTGAAGCAAATGCTGTTTTTCCTCTGTTTCAGTGACTTTGGATCCTAATTCTAGTTATTCTTCCTTACTACCTTGTTCAGCTTAATATCCTATTGTTAATTATTGGCATCATACCCATGAAATCTGTCTTAGCTGCTAAACTTGTTTCAGCCTGTCAGTAAAAGTCTGTAATTGATAACTAGTGAAGGTTCTGCATTTTATGACTGTGTGGAAATAACGATTGAGATACAGCTTTTCTCCTTTCAGTTCTAATACATTTGTTCTAGCTACTTAGCTTTTTTTGGTTGTTGTTTATAATTGGAGCAAACTTCCTGGTGAGACTCGGAGAGCAGGAAACGTGAGGGGACAGGATTGGTTATTTGAGCCACCAATTGTATGTTATCTCCAGTTCTCAGCTTTGCTTGGGCAAATAGAACAACTAAAAGTAAATCCCTATAGGTATAGATGTTGTATTTTTTTTTCTCTCTATAGGAAGATAGTGGGATCTGAATCCAAACCTTAATGGATTGATGCACATTATTTGTCTTTTGTCCCTACTAGCAACAGAGATGGAAGGTTGATGAAAATTTTCTCAGTCCATAGGGGAGTGTTTGGAAAGCGTCACCTCTCTGTTTTGACTTGTGTGGCCCTGGAGATGCTTTCTCAGAGGCTATTATTTGCAAACAAAGATACCCTGGTTCATAACATTGACTCTAAACTGACTAGTGAATTGCTCTTGGACGTCTCTTGAGGAGGAAGTGTTCATCAGGTGCAAAAGAAAAGTCTTTTGACTAGAAGAATCTGGACCCAGCTAGATTGGTTAAAATACTCTCAAGAAACTGAAACCTGGATTTAGATAGGTATACCTTGAAGAAAAGCAGATTAAGATGCTATTTATGGATTCCAAAATGTTTCTGTTCATAGAACTTGTGACTTTTTTCATTAGCGCCTCTGGTGTGGCATGCAAGTTAATCAAAAATAGATACACATTAGAACTGATACATAAAACCCTAATGGGAATTAGCTATATTATTGTGTTACCCTGTTGTAGCCAAACCCAAAAAACATCAAGCAGCCCCTTCAATTTCATTATGGCATAGACAAGTATTGATTAGAATCTGTTTCTTCAGATGAAATAGTGTTATCCTGAATTCATTCCAGTGTGGAATGAAGAAGAATGAGATTAAGAGAAATTCTACCCAAAACCCAGCAGCAGAATGGTTTTGTTGAAATTTAAAACGTACGTAAAAACAGCTTTGGTGATAAATTACAAATATTTACTGTAACAGCTCTGCCTCAATAAATTAATTTCAGCTTAGAATGAGCTCATTGTCTTAACTGAGCCTATAGACCAGTGTTTCTTAACTTTGGGAACTTCTAGGACTTCAACGCCCAGAATTCCCCAGCCAACCGGAAGTTGAAGCCCACATATCTTAAAAAGGTCAAGGACACTGCTAGAGACACTACAACTGAATGTCTTAACATATAATTCAATCATATCACACTAAGCCAAGCAGGATCAGAATTGCCTAGATTGGGACAGGAGACAGTAGCAAAGGCAAGGCTATAGTATGGACTAAATATTTTAACATTAATTATCAACAACTGGATGGCAGTGAGCTAAAAAGCTGAATCTATAAGCTCTTTAAAGAAAAGTGGGATATAAAGCCAGTACAGAGGTACAATTCATGCCAACATCACTGGATGGTATACAGTGTTTTGGTGATGGGGTCTCTGTACTCTTCAGTGGTGGTCAGTAAAGGTAAAGGTTCCCCTCACACATATGTGCTAGTCGTTCCTGACTCTAGAGGGTGGTGCTCATCTCCGTTTCAAAGCTGAAGAACCAGCACTGTCCGAAGACATCTCCATGGTCATGTGGCCAGCATGACTAAACGCCAAAGGGGCATGGAACACTGCTACCTTCCCACCAAAGGTGGTCCCTATTTTTCTACTTGCATTTTTTATGTGCTTTCGAACTGCTAGGTTGGCAGAAACTGGGACAAGTAAAAGGAGCTCACCCCGTTACCCGGCGCTAGGGATTCGAACTACTAAACTGCCGACCTGATCGACAAGCTCAGCGTCTTAGCCACTGAGCCACTGCGTCCCCAGTGGTCAGTAGTACAGCTAAAAAAACAAAGAATCAGGGTTGGAAAATCTGTCGGAAACATGCTGATCCTCCACATGTTTTTTTTTTAATTGCAAAAGTTTTACAATTACATTTTCACCCCATTCCCCCCCCCCTCAACCCACCCCAGACTCCCCAACCTCATCCTCCCTAACCTTCCCTAACCCTCCCCTCTCCCCGGACTTCCACAGAATATGCTCACATCAAAAAAAAAAAAAAAAAAAAAACTTTATATAAGACTTGAACCCCTCCATCCCCCATATAATTTTTCATCTTGACTAAATTAAAATATTTCTATCTTAGTATAACATTTTCAATTAAAAGCTATTTGATACTTCCTTGTCTGATATTTGTTCTGCACATAATCTATCCACTTTTTCCATTCCCACTCAAGTCTCTTGTGAGCAATCTTTTAAGTATGCTGAAATCTTTGCCATCTCTGCAAAACTGGCCATCTTCAAAGTCCATTCCTCGATAGTGGGCAAAGCTTCATTTTTCCAGTATTTACCTATCAATAATCTGGCTGCTGTTATCATGTACAATATCAACTTTGTTTCACCCAATGTAAAACCCTTAACTATACCCAGTAAAAACAATTGTGGAGAAAATTGAATTTTTTTCTTCAAAACATTCTGCATAAGCCACCAAATTTTTATCCAAAAAGCTTTAACTTCCTTGCAAGTCCACCAGATATGATAATATGTAGCGTCTAAACAATCACGTCTCCAACATTTTGGCTGAACATTAGGGTACATGCATGACAGTTTCTTAGGATCTAAATGCCATCTATTTTATAGAAATTTTCCCTCAAATTCTGTGACTGTGTAAATTTAACATTCTGAACCCAAATTTTTTCCCATGTTTCCAACATCACAGGTTCTTCAAAATTCTGTGCCCACTTAATCATACAATCTTTAACCAATTCAGTTTCTGAATCTCTTTCTAACAAGACATTGTAAAGCCTTTTAATATGCATTGGACCTTTCTCTTTTATATGTCTAACCAGTTCTTCCTCATGCAACATAATACCAGTTTTTTGGTCCTCTTTCCATCTCAGTTGAAGTTGATTATATTGTAACCAAGTTAAGTTAATCCCTTCATCCAACAGTGTCTCTAATGTCTTCAACTGCCATCTGCCCGCATCTGTAAAAAGAACCTCTTTGTATAACACCCCCCCCCGAGTGACATATTTGTATTCCAAATAATATGACCAAGATCCAGCCATAGCAGTATTTTATAATCCCATTTGAGTCGGTGCTTCTTCCAAACTCTCATCAGGGAGTCTCTAAGTATATGACTTTTAAATACTTTATCCACTTTATTTTCATAAAATAAGTAAGCATGCCATCCAAATTCAAGATCAAAATTTTCTATATTCAATATTCCAGTCTTTTTCCTTCCAAACCAATCACTTGCTTGAGATAAAGCTGCTGCTTCATAATATAACTGTAGATTTGGAAGTTTAAGACCTCCCCATTCTGGAACATCTTGCATAATTTTTAATTTTTAATTTAATTTTTTAATTTAATAACTCGGTTTTTTCTCGTTCCAAACAAACTTATTCACTCCACTTTGCCACTCTTTCAATTGTTTATCGCTTTTAAGCACCGGAATCGTTTGAAACAAAAAAAGAAATCTTGGCAAAATATTCATCTTAACTGCTGCTATTCTTCCAAGTAGAGACAGCTGCAGTTTTTTCCAAGTCTCCATATCTTTCTGCACATTTCGCCACAACACCTCATAATTATTTTGAAACAGTTTCATATTTGATTCTGCAACCTGAACTCCTAGATATTTTACCTTTGGTACAATCTCAAAACCTGCCCTCCTTTCAAGCTCGTGTTTACGATCTTGTGTCATATTTTTAACTATCATCTTAGTTTTTTTCTGGTTCAGTCTAAAACCTGAAACTTTACCATAGTCTTGTATAATGTCTTTCATCTGGATTATTGATTCCATTGGCTATGTTAGGGTAACAACCAGATCATCTGCAAATGCCTTTATTCTGTAATCCTCTTGCCTTATCATTATACCTTTCAAGATATTAGAGTCCCGTATTGTATTTAACAAGACTTCTAGTGTTAAAATGAATAGCAATGGGGATAACGGACATCCCTGTCTTGTTCCTTTTTCAATTTTAAAATCTGTTGTCAAACTTCCATTAATAATAATCTGTGCCTTTTGCTCTTGGTAAATTGCTGAAACCGCCTGTATAAATTGGTCCCCAAAGTCCATCTTTTTTAAAGTCTTTAATAGAAAATTCCAATCCACTCTATCAAAGGCCTTTTCCGCATCCAAAAAGACCAGCACTGCAGGTACTGCAGGTACTGAGGAATAAACAGGTACTGTTTATTCCTCTCAAGATATTCCAATAAATCTATTACTTGCCTTACATTATCCTTCATGTATCTGCCCTCGATAAATCCTGCTTGATCATCATGAATCTTGGATTACTGTCATCAACCTGTTGGCTAGTACTTTTGCATAAATTTTATAATCATTATTCAAAAGAGATATTGGTTGATAATTCTCCAGTTTTTTAGGACCTACTTGCTCTTTTGGTATCAAAGAAATATAAGCTGTTGTCCATGATGGGGGTATTTTACCTGCTGGTTGAATGTTGCAAAATAAATCTCTAAGTTGTTCCACCATTTCTGCTTGCAAAGTTTTATAATACACTGCAGTCAAACCATCCGTTCCAGGAGCTTTAGCTGTTTTTAATTGTTTAATTGCTACTATAATCTCCTCCTCTGTTATAGGATAATTCATTCTTTCCTTTTGTTGATTAGTAATTTTTGTGACTCTTTTATTATCTAAATATTTTTCTATAAGTCCATTCTGCATATCATCTTTAGCATATAGTTTAGTATAATAGTCTACAAAAGCTTCTTTAATTAATTTTTGTTGAAAAATTTCTTTCCCTCCAATATCAATACTATCAATAGTCCGTATACTCTGCTTCTTCCTTAATGTATAGGCCAACCATCTGCCCGGTTTATTGGCGTTACAAAATGTATTGTGCCTCACATATTGTAGATTTGTTGCAGTTTGTTCCGCCATAAGCATTTGGAATTGATCTTTCAAAAGTTTTATAGCACCACGTATTCTTTCATCTGTTGGATTTTTAATAAGTAGCTGTTCTTTATTCTTTATTTCTGCTTCCAGTTCAGATCTTTTCTTTTGTCAATTCAGTCTATGTTTAGAATTCATATAAATGAGTACCCCTCTCATGTAAGCTTTGCTCGCATCCCACACAATTTCAATTGGGGTACCCTTATTCAAGTTTATTTCAAAAAATTCTTTCAGCTGCTTTTTAAGTTCTGTTATATTTTTTTCATATCTGAACAAGTTTTCATTTAATCTCCATGATCGTCTCTCAATTTTACCCATCTCAATTTCTATCCATACTGGGCTATGGTCGGTCAAAGTTCTTGGAAATATCTTTGTTCTTTTTGTCTTAACAAGTAGATCATCTGACAACAAAATAAAATCAATCCTAGAGAAGGACCTATGTCTATCGGAAAAAAAAGTATAATCCAATTCTTTTGGGTTATGTATTCTCCAAATATCTTTTAATTCCAAATCTTCTTTCATATCAAAAAAAAGTCTGTGGTAATCTGATCCTTGATTTTGCCAAACTCTTTTTATCTAATTTAGAATCAATTACGCCATTCCAATCTCCCATAATTAAAATAGATCTATAGTCCCATTGCAGTATTTTAGTATGTAACATTTTATAGAAATGATCCTGTTGTTGGTTGGGAGCATAAATTCCAATCAAAAGAATTTGGCCATTTACTGTAAGCAATTCAGTTGCTATAAACCTACCATCTTCATCTGCTTCTATAATTTTAGCTGTCAATCTTTTGTTTACATAAATAACCACACCATTCTTTTTTTGCAAAGTTGAAGCTATAAAATGTGTTCCTAATTTAGAGTTTATCAAGTATTTTTGATCTTGAGTTCTAATATGAGTTTCTTGTAAACAAATTATATCATTATTAAATTATCTCAAATATGTGAATAACTTCTTCCTTTTCTGTAATGAATTCAACCCATTCACTTTCCAAGATAAGCACTTAATTGTCATCTTCATCTTTTTGAAGTGACGAGCAGAATAGCCGAAGATCTTCCGAAATCTTCGGTTTTGCTCCCCCCATGGCTTCAATCTTTTGTGTAGTACTCTTAGCTCCCTTTTTGTATTGTCTTTCCTGTTGTTGCTTTTCTTTAAGTTGCTTAGATTTTGCACGAGTTATACGCTGGTCTTTGACTTCAACCATCCGAGCCGGGTCCAAGATTGGAGAAGATTCTAACAGGTGCTCCTCCAGAAAACCTCCTGCAGCACCCTGCATTTCCTCTGGCTCCGCCTGCTTAGACTGTTCTTGCACCTCTTGCTGGAGTTGCTTCTTATCACTCTCCTTAATCTCCAGCACTGTGGATGTACGTGGAGATGGTGTTCTCTCTTTAAGAACAGTAGAATAAAAATGTTCTGCCTTCTCAACAGTGTTCAGCCGATATCTTTCTCCATTGTATTTCAGAATTATACCAATTGGGACATCCCACCGGAATGGTATCTGTTGTTTTTTCAATTCATTCACTAGAAAACCAAAATCTTTTCTATCTTTCAACATTTTAGGTGGCAATTCTTTATAAACTCCAATTTGAGCCCCCTCCACTTGCACAGAGGAAAGAAAAGATTTTTGCAGGATATCATTTCTTATTGTTCTGTCTGTAAAATATATCGCCACGTCTCTAGGCAATTGTCTTTGTCTGGCCACCCAGGAGTTCACTCTGTAAATTTTGTCTATTTTATAAAAAACCACTTCAGGATTAATTTTTAATAACACAGCCAAGGCATCAGCACAAATTTGTCTCAAATCCTGTCTATCATTCTCTCTGATTCCTCTGAGCCTTATAGCGAATTCCATGGCCCTGAATTGCATCATTGTAATTTCATTTTCAACTCTCTGCATTTTATCATCAGCATCAGAAATTTTATAATCAGTATCCTTAATCTTAACATTGACTTCTGATTTGAATTCTTCCAATTTGGAATCCACTTTAATAATAATAACATGTTGTTGATAGATAACCAGGCAGCGTAAAGCAGTCTAAAGAAGCATTTTGCAAGGCAAGCTAGCACAAATAAAATCCTGTGTCTTGCAAGGCTCACCTGGCCAATTTCAAAAGCTGTTCCCAGTTGTCTCCACATCATCTGCAGGGAATATTTCCGCTGAGACTGCCTTCCAGGCAAAGGACTGTCAAAACAGCCACAAAAGCCTTGCAAGGGGCATGGTTGATTTAAGCTCTTGTTTCACTTTCAGAATTGTGTAGTTTGAAGCCCTGTGCCCATGTTCCAGGCCTTTGTGCTTTTTGGGGATCCTACACCCTCATTTACTAAAAATCAGGGATGTGGTTTTCCGCCATTTTGAGCCAGGCTTCTTACAAAGATGTAGTGTTTGTTTAGGTAACTTAAACAGATCCCAAACACCATACAAAAATCCAAGAAGCCCAAAGCCTATACAGGTAATCCTCAGGTTACAATCTTCCTTTTAGCGCCCATTTGAAAGTGGCAACAGCACTGAAAAAAAGTGGCTTAGGATCAATCTTCACACCTATGACCATTGCAGCATCTCTACGGTCACATTCGGGTGCTTGGCAACCAGTACGTATTTGCGACAGCTGCAATGACAGCGTGTGATCGCCATTTGCAACCTTCTCAGCTGGATGACCTTGGGTTGGTCACTTTCTGTCAACCCAAGGAATGAGGCAATGGCAAACCACTTCTGGAAAACCTGGCCAAGGAAACGGTGTGGACTTGTCCAGGCCGTATTTGAAAGTCGGATATGATTGAACAGAAGAAATAAAACAAAACAAAAATTGCAGTGATGTTTTTATGGCTAGTTATCCATTGTAATATTTGTTTCCGAGAGTCATAATGCAAATTATGTATTTGCATTGGGGGTTCTTGAAAATGGAAAGCATTCAGAATCTATAGGCAAAGCTTTAAAATAGAGTTCTCTAAAAGTTCAGAAATGAAGCTGAAATTCTCAGAAGTAGATAATGCGAGAGAGAGAAAATACAAAAGCTCTAATCCCTCTCAAATTGGGTTGGCAATAATTGGACATCTTCCCTGTGAACTGTTTCTATAATTGGAAATGTGAGGAAGAGAGTGCTGCAGCAACATGCAGTTCCAAACAACAGCTGCCCCAGAAATGATAAAAATAGTGGCAGTGACTTTTTTTAGGCTTCGAATGAAAATTAAGTTCCTTCCCCAGAAGTAGGTTTAGTGGAATTCAGTGGGGAATCCTATCCGTACTTTGTGTTCAAAGTATCTAAAATGAAAATGCCAAGACTCTAAACAACCTGATTGAAAAACACATTCATCTTTCACCTTCTTGACAGTAATGAAATCTATTATAATTTTTAAGAAAGAGTTATAGCCATAGGCTATAAGATAAATGAAAGTATGACTTGCACCTGAAAGAAGGCCTGTTTTTTTTTGAGTCCTGAATCAATGGAATGAATACTCTGCCAATTTAATGTAACAATTTCCTTACTGCAGGGTATGTATAGTAAAACTAGAAGATTCATAGTTGGGAACTACAATTTCATTCATGTGCTTCTTTGCTGTCTACAGGCAGCTCATTTCTACACAGCATGGAAAAATTGCAACATCTTGCAGCAGTGCTGGAAGCCATAAACCAGTAGCTCTTACTGCCATGCCTTCATAAATGGCTTCCATTGTGAGAACAGCCAGTCAGAAAAGCCCAATTTATCATAAGACACATTGCTTCTCAACCACTATGGGGTAGGGAGACAGAATGATGAAGGCAAGAGACGGGGGTCCTGACACTAGGCCTATTATGATGGAGAACTCATCTATGAAAAGCCATCAATGGAAAAGGTGACTGAGCCTGACTAGGTGACTCAGTGGCTAAGACACTGAGCTTGTCGATCAGAAAGTTTGGCGGTTTGAATCCCTAGTACAGGTCTCCTGCATGAGCAAGGGGTTGGACTAGATGACCTCTAAGGTCCCTTCCAACTCTGTTAGCGTTAAAATCCTTTATTATTTCCAAAGCTAGCAGCTACAGTGATGTCTCCTGGATTTAAAGCAGGGGTCTCTTACCTTGGCAACTGTGGGCTTCAATTCCCAGAATTCCTCAGAAGTCTTAAAGTTGCCAAGGTTGGAAGCCTCTGATTTAGAGGGAAAAGAGCCACAGGATTTCAAAGTGCTTACATGGAATAAGACTGTAAGAAAAGGTAGGCTATCCACGGGCATATGCCTGATAGATATAAAAACTGAAGGGCCTGATAATTATACAATTGATTAGGGGAACAAATGATAATAAAAATGAGATGGGAGATCACCCTTGAAGGGAGAAGTGGCAACCTTTTCCTTAACTAACCTAATTAATAAATATTCTAACAAGCCAGCCTTCAGAATTACACAGGCAAGGGAAGTGACCAAGGTAGGGTGTCTTTTGCTCATTTCTTGTTTATTTATTTCTTTATTTTGCATAACTGCAATGAGAATGCTACATATCCTTGATGCCAATTAGTTTTATAGGAAATTGGAGGTCATTATTTTGTGTCAAAGGAAATAATCTTTATCAAACTTTTTTCCCCAAACCCTTGACTGGAGCAAAGGTCTGCATTTTTCCTAGGAGGTAATCAAAGTATAATGTACACATTTATATAACTAATAGTATTTGCATGCTATAACTTCCCACCCTTTATACACTTGTTATGATGTCACATCAGTGGTGGGTTGCTCCCGGTTCTGTCCGGTTCTATAGAACTGGTAGTAAAACCGGTGGGAGGCTCCGCCCACCTGCCATGACATCATCGGTGATCTGTGCATGTGCAGAAGAGCGTGCGTGCGCATGAAGCAAGCACCCGCACGCTCTCCCTGCAAACCGGTAGTAAAGGTAAATGGAACCCACCCCTATGATCACATGCACATATAAAAGAGGCAGAGCTTGCACTGTGACATTGAAGTGCTGCTTTCATCATTCAGGCAAAGCTCCTGAGATGGTGGTGTCCATGTTCTTCTACAAGTTTAGTACCTTTAAGGACTGGAAACTTGTTCTTGGAGGACTAAGAACCCACCCAATTTATGATGCGATGTTATAATGCAAAAGCAACTAAACAGCACAATATCCCAAAAGAAATGTCTTTGTTTTGATTCTAATGCTATTAAGGATTAACAAATTATTGAAAGCTATTAAAAATATAATTTACTGCCCAATTTTGCATGTTTTCATCTGACATTATTGTGACTAATCATTCTAGGCTTTATTTAAATAGAGAAAATTATTTTTTTAAAAAATAAACTGACCGAGATGAGTTGCTATTGCTGGTATAAAGATCTTGCAAATTTACCGCCAGATGGTTTTACAACTGAGTTTAATTTAACTGCATTTTGCACTATGGGTGCATCTCAACAGCAGACAGAATTATATCAGTTTATGCTTTAAAAGGAGAAGAAAACTTAAATGCATATATTCTTCCTAATAAATACAAAAACTAGATCTTTGTGGTGCTTCATACAGTGTTATATAATTCATCTTCTACACATATACCAAATATGAGAGCACTTGAACTCCTTTTTTTGAGAGGCAGAGATTATGCCCCTCTCCTGTCCTGGAAAAATACTATTTTTTCTTACCTTTACTGTAAGCCATTATTTCCATGGAGACAGTAAGTCCACAACAATCTACCCTGCTCAAAAATAAACAGAATGGTCTTATCTTCTTCTGCCTGTCTACAAGGTTGTACCAGCTGCTAGACCTTTTAATACTGTTTTATTGATGTTTTATGGGTGGTGGGCCAAAAGGGAAATTGATTTATTTGTGGTTGAAGCATGGGTGAATGTAATGAGCATAAATTACAAATCCATTGAAAAGAAATAAATAAAAACCAGACACATTACAATGCCCATAACAGAAAAAGTAATGCTGCTTGCTTAAAAGTGAATTTATTTTCTTTGTAGAGCTCAATTTTTCTTTTTACAAAGAACTAAGGAAGTGGAAAGAAACCTCTTTCCTCCTTCATCATCTCTTCAGTTTCAGAAGTCATCTGGCAGATGGATGGATATCTATTATAAACTAAAATGTTAGCTCATACTCCCAGTAAGAAGCACTGTGAAAAACTTTATACACATGTATAGCAAACAAAAGGGGACGTGGTGGCTCAGTGGCTAAGACGCTGAGCTTGTCGATTGGAAGGTCGGCAGTTCAGCAGTTCGAATCCCTAGTGCCGCGTAACGGGATGAGCTCCCATTACTTGTCCCAGCTTCTGCCAACCTAGTAGTTCGAAAGCACGTAATAATAATAATAATAATAATAATAATAATAATAATAATAATAATAATAATTTTATTTCTATACCGCCCTTCTCCCGAAGGACTCAGGGCGGTGTACAGCCTATTTAAAAACAGAATAGACATCGAATTAAAATAATTAAAAAATATTAAATAATTGGCTTAATTTAAAACCCCAAAAATTTAAAACATCCAATTAAAAATTATGTTGCTAACCCAGCCTGGCGGAACAACAGGGTCTTGAGTGCGCAGCGAAATACCCGGAGGTCAGAAATCTTACGAATTTCCGGGGGCAGTTCATTCCGTAAAAAATGCAAGTAGAAAAATAGGGACCACCTTTGGTGGGAAGGTAACAGCGTTCCGTGCGCCTTTGGCATTTAGTCATGCCGGCCACATGACCATGGAGACGTCTTCGGACAGTGCTGGCTCTTCAGTTTAGAAACAGATATCAACACCACCCACTACAGTCGGGAATGACTAGCACATATGTGCAAGGGGAACATTTACCTTTTTATAGAAAACAAACGAATATAAACCCAAAGCCATGATCAATTTTAATGTTTATTATAAAAGCGTGAAAACATTAATGAAGAAAAAAAGGGGGTACAATGAGGTTCTGAATGTGAAAGAAGACCTTATTTGGTCCAGTTAAAAGTGGGTAGCAATAGCAATAGCAGTTAGGTTACTATATCATCCCATAGCACTTTACATCACTCTCTGGGAAGTTTACAATGTCAGCATTATTAGCATATTGCCCTCCAACAATTTGGGTCCTCATTTTACCAACCCTGGAAGAATGGAAGGCTGAGTCAACCTCAAACCTCATTGAACTCCAGGCTGTGGGCAGAGTGTGCCTGCAATAGTGCACTTTAACCACTGTGCCACAGGCAATCATTGAGAAAAAAGTATACAAGAAAGAGAAGAAAGAAGTAAAAGTTATGAGAACCGAAATAAAGGAACTGTAGGAAAAGAAAATACAATCCCATATGAAAAATAAAAAATAGATGAATTGATCTCCCAACAAAATGGATGGAAACTGAATGTAAAGAAAGAATGGAAAACTGAACTACATTTGTGAATGCCTCAGAAACATGAGAAGATATACAAATAGGGCATATGAAAAAAAATGATAGTAGTTGAAATAATGAAGTTAAAAGGACTAAATATGAAAAATATGCATATAACAGAATGACTGCTGCAAAAACAAGGATGATATAGATATTCTGACAGACATTATAATGTGAGTATAAAGAAAAAGCTACTTGGAAAGAATGTAGTCACAGAGAGAAATGAGCAGTTAAAATTAAAAGTAAGTACAGGTACTGTAATCCTCCACTTACAACCTCAGTTGAGCTCCACATTTATGTTGCTAAATGAGAAATTTGTTAAGTGAATTTTGCCCCTTTTTACGACTTCCCATGCCACATTTGTTAAGTGAATCACCGCAGTTGTTAAATTAGTCACATGGTTGTTAAGTGAATTTGGTTTCCCCATTGACTGTGCTTGTCAGAAGGTTGCAAAAGAGAATCACGTGTCCACAGAACACTGCAACAGTCATATATGTGAATTAATTGTCAAGCATCTGAATGTAAATCATGTGACCGTGGGGATGCTGCAAAGGTCATAAGTGTGAAAAATGGTTCTAAGTCATTAAGCGAACTGTTGTAAGTCGAGGACTACCTGTATGCAGAGCAATTCTGATGATAGTAAATACTGTCTTGAATGTGATGCAAAAGGGTCAACAAGGAGCCTTTACTAGAGTGAATGAGACTGAAAATAAAAGTGTTGAAAGTGAAGTGAAGCAATTCTGGAAAGAAGTAATTTAATGTTTTATATAGAAATGATGGTGATATGCCAAAGACTGAACTGAAATGATTGCTGCAAATGTTAGTATCTAAGAAACAAAAACGATGAAAAGGAAATTATGAAATATGAAAATGTTGAAAAATGATACAGCTGCATCTGCCAAGGGTATAGCTGGAGAAATGTTGCCACATGGATGGGATTTGTTAAGGAGTAGTTATGCCACATGTATGGGAAGATCACATAGGTGCCTAATTATTGGAAGAATGTTGTTCCCACTAAGCAAAGAGAAAGTTAACAACAAAAAGTACAAAAACTTAGAAAGATTAATTGGTTGAGTTGCCTGTGGAGTTCTTTGTCAGAGTTGTCCAGGTGGTTGCCAGATGTCAACATTGGTTTGAAGGAACAGAGTGGGGGGAGGAAGAGGGAGAGAGAGAGAAAGAGAAAGGGAGGGAGGGAGAGAGGGAGAGGGAGGGAGGGAGGGAGGGAGGGAGGGAGGGAGAGAGAGAGAGAGAGAGAGAGAGAGAGAGAGAGAGAGAGAGGTTTTATAGCTTATACCCTTGGGCTAGATGGGAAACTTGTCAGAGTTCCTACCAATTTCACAATTAAAATTTAAGAAAAGAAGAGACTAACATTTTACTCTCCTTTTGACAATTGTGTTAAAAACAATAACAAAGAACTGTCAGCTCCTGAATCTGAAAAGAAAAACAACCCTCCCCACAACTTTCATGGCTAGCCTCCCAAATCAAAATTGCTACTAAAAGAAGAGAGCAAAAACTGATGCTGTGGGTATGCACACCAGAGCACACATCAGCCAGTTGGCATAGAGTCAACAGAGAAAGCCAGAATGAAGCACAGCAGGTGGACCAGACAGACAGGAGAAAGGGAAAAGGCTACTTTTGATTCAGAGAATGAAAACTCAGCTGGAGGTCACCTTCCCAGCAGCCTAAGGGCAGGGTGAGGACAATGCAATTATCCCTGCCCTCCTAAATTTGTAGGGGCTCTGTCCTGACAAAACAGCAAGGGCAGATCAGTCCATAGAGACCTTGATAGCTTTATAAATCAAGCTGGTTTAATCTTCGCCTATCTCCCACAACCTTTACAAAACAAAGATAATCACAAAATGAAAGCAAGCGTGCTTTTCCTGTTCATTGAAATGGAAGCACAATTAGTGCTAAAAGGAATAAGCAGGAATTTTTTAGGTAGGACATCTTGGTGAAAATTAAGACATAGGAGTGCTGCTTCAAGACATTTTCTTCATCAGATTCACAGTGGGTAGACTCATGGCAGATGTAAACTGGGAGAGAGGGAAAGACAGGACAGTTATGCAAAAACAAATTACCTGACAGACAGATTATCAGTATCTGATCCATTTAACTGTAATGTGTTAATTGCAGTTTCTGAGATTGCCTGAAACTTTTTGATGGATGAGAGTTCAGTCTACATTAGTCTAGCCCAGTGATGGCGAATCTTTTTTTCCTCAGGTGCTGAAAGTGATAGTGCGTGTGTGCCCACGCCCATAATTCAATGTCCCCCATGCCCTGTCCCCTGTGCATGTGTTCGCGCTTCCCCTGCGCTCCGTTTTGGGCCTAGCAGGCTTCCTTGAAGCATCTGGAGGCCAGAAATGGTCTGTTTCCAGACTTCCGGGTGGCCCGGTAGGCCAGTTTTTCACCCTCCCCAGGCTCTAGAGGCTTTTCTGGAGCCTGGGGAGGGCAAAAAATGGCCTCTCAGAGCCTCCGTGCGAGCCCTATACTTACCTGGCATCCAAAATGGGCTGTGTGGAGACTCTTGGGAGGGGAGGGGCGGTGTGGCGGGGCCAGCTGAAAATCAGCTGGCCGGTGCACACATGCACACTGGAGCTGAGCTAGGGCAATGGCTCACATGCCCACAGATATGGCTCTGCGTGCCACCTAGGTTCGCCATCACGGGTCTAGCCATTCTATATTAAACTGTTAAATTGTTAAAAATGTTAAAAATTGCAAGTTAGAAAAGGAGCTACTAGACGCCATGGCTCTCCTCCTACAAAGACATTTTCTGTATCTGAATCAGAATTCAGACACCTGCTGGCAGTCCCATATTTTTCTAGAATTAGTGATTTAGAGCAAAACTGTGCTTTCAATGGAAGGATTTCAAACATCACACAGAGAGTGTACTGTATGTTAAGCAAACTGAAAAACAGGAGTTTGGAGAAGTATTTAGCTGAATCGCTATTTTTCCTTTGATATCAAACTCTAATTGTCTAAATCCCTCTAAGGAGAATGCCACAATTTTACTCTTAGTCACTCCTTTTGTTCATTTCTTGGCATGTTTTTCCTAAAGGGCTCAGTAATTGCCCATCCAAATGGTGCTGACAGAATGCTTGTTTTTGAGGGCTAATGTTTGTGCAGATTTTTTAAAAATAACTGCTATGAACTTGCATACATTTCCATCTTAATAGTTCCAATAGAAAAAGCTCGTTAATTATTGCCAAAGCTTCTAAAGGCTCGGAGCTGCTGTGTGTGTGAATGCTTATGATCACTTAATGAATTTTCTTTCTGCTCTTTTGCAATCTATGGGCATTTTTATTTTCTTCAGTTTGAATTGACCCAGGGCATTTTGATCCTTATAATGTATTTCCATGGATGTGCCTTTGTGATAGTCATGCTCATCATTTTCATGAAATGCTTTTTGGCACATAGATGCAATAACACTTATTGTTTTGTTATTTTCATTTTGTTTATTATTTATTCTTTATTTATTTCTCACCTTTATTATTTTTTATTAATAACTCAAGACAGCAAACATGTCTAATACTCCTCCCTCATCTTATTTCCCCACAACAGCAACCCTATGGGAGTAAGCTGCACAGAGACAGAATGACTGGACCAAAGTCACCCAGCCAGGCCTAAGGCAGGACTAGATCTCAGTCATCTGAACTTTTTTTTTCATATGGATTTTATTGACTTCACAGACTTTCCAACAAATAAAGTGAGCTGGAGCCTCGGAAGCGCCTCTGTCCTTGAAAGTCTTCGGATTAGCAACCGAGCCAAGGATCCGGGTGGTTTTTCCTCATCAGGAAGTTGATCTTTCTGCCCATTTCAGAGTTATAGATTCTCTGGCATGCTTCGTAGGCCTCCCACCGCCTCTTCTGGCACGGCTTCTCATAATACCGCTTGCGCTTAACGTGGTCGATAATTCCATCCACAGTGAGGACTCTGGTGAGGACGCGGTAGGCCAGCTCCACATCTCCACCTGGGACCATCACGGTCTGGGCGAGGAACTTGGTGTGGTGCACCATTTCCACCCACGGACATCCGGTGGGGCCGGGAAGCACCTCTCACTGCAGCCTAGGGATTTTCAGTCATCTGAACTTCTATCCTGGTGTCTTAATCATGAGACCACACTGGCATTTTTAAATTTCCTTCAAAAAAAAATGAAGATAATAAAAACTGAACAAAATTATTCATTATTTCAGTTAGACATCAAATGAGAAATCCATGAAAAATGGAAGTGAGGCATTATTTCTTTGAATTTTTTTTTCCTGTAGCTCATCCACTAAAGACACTAAAAATTAGTTTCACTTTTAATTTGATTTGTACAACCACTTTTGAATTTTTTTAGTTTAAATAGATAAAGTATCCCATTTTCTAGCCTAGCTTGGTAGGACTTAGATGAAAGACCACCAAGAACTATAGTGAGAAGTTGAAAAACTATCCAGAAGAAGAGAATGGCAACCATTTCCATAATGTTGCCAACAAAGTAGCTTGGTTGTGTTAATTTAGTAATCTGTATCCAAGCTCAATTTAAGGAAGAATTTACCTCATATTTGAGATCCAGTGTGGCATTGTGATCAACTAGGACTGGAGACACACAAACTCAAATCCAACCTCAACCGTAGAGTCTCAGAAGGTAACTTGGGGCTACTTCCTCCCTGCCAACCAAATATCCTCATTGTTGTTTTTTTTGTTGTTGTTGTTGTAAATGTATAAAATGAAAATTAAAACACTTGAAAAAAATAAAGGGAGAATCCTTGTGTAAGCCAGCCTGAGTTCCTGGAGAAAAGGAAATTTGGTGATCTGAGTCAGAAATATCAAAAAATACCCACTTTCAGAAAGGACATCTTCAATAAGGAATATGCTACTTTCTTGAAATCAGAAGCTATTGCTGTATATCTAATTCATCCCTCAAAGAAGAGTTTATTATAACCAGAATCCACTCGCTCACACCCTGTTTATATTTTCCCCAAAAAGTCAAGAGGGAAGTGGCTCAAACTCAAACTACAAAGAACTCTATCCACTTCCTTAGGTTCCAGAAGCTCAAAAAATCCCAGTCGAAAACCCCAAACTGTGTCTCACTCAGCATTGTTAATTGTGCCAAACAGGCATTCAACCCAAAGTATACACAAGTGATTTGAAGCAATAAGCAAACCATAAAATAATCTGGTATTCCTTCATAAATTTCAGTTCATGTTTTCCTAAAAGGATCAGAGATACTTTGGCAATAGCAATAGCACTTAGACTTATATACTGCTTCACAGTGCTTTACAGCCCTCTCTATGCAGTTTACAGAGTCAGCATATTGCCTCCAACAATCTGGGTCCTCATTTTACTGATCTCAGAAGGATGGAAGGCTGAGCCAACCTTGAGCCTGGTGACATTCAATCTGCCAAATTGCAGGTAGCTGGCAGTCAGCAGAAATAGCCTTCAGTACTGCACTCTAACCACTGCGCCACTGCAGCAAGATGAATTAACCATGGAGAAGAACTAAAGTTTTATTTCCATGTACTGTCTGTAGCAAAGGATGGATGTTAATATCCTCCTCACTTCAGAGCCTATCTCATCTATTGTGTTCTGAAGTAAAGATCAAATGAAGCATGTGCTCTCTCTTGGATATGTTGAGGCCTTGATTACTTGTGACAAGCCAAAACTAATAGATTATATTAGTTATAATAGATTATAATTATAATCTAATTATAATAGATTATAATTAGTAGGAATAGTTGCCGTGTGTTTAAGTGTTAAAAATGCCACTTCATCTACAACTTTTGGAGGATTTCAGGTGAGCAAATCCAAGGCTTTGTGAGGGGACACAGAAGACATGCCCTCTGCCCTGGCTGTAAACTGCATTGGGTATTTCTCTGGCGCAGGATGAGAAAGAAAAGCTGCTTTGGCCTTGGGAGGATAGAAAACTCCCTGTGAACTCTGACTTGCGTGACTCTGTTGTTAAGAGCAATGCCTACTGTACAGTCAATGTTATCTCTCAGGAAATAGGTACCAGCATTTGCCATCCCAGTTACCATGGTATCTAAGCAGACACAGTGCTGCTCAGAAAAGAAATAATTAAGCTTAATTTTATATTCACTCCTTCAAATACTTTAAACTTCACAAGCTCACCATCCTGCTCTTCTCCCCTGTCCCTCTATAGAATGGCTATTTCTTATCACATCCTGAAATACTGCCTTTGCTTGATTGAATTTTCTAGAGGTTTTTTTTTTTTTAAAGAATCTTCTTTTTTCCAGCACCCTTCTGCTCCCTCTTGAAGGATCCATAAAGAATGTAAAAATCAGTGTTGCTACAAATATCCTTTTATTAAGCAGACATAGTAGTAGGGACCACAGCTTTTGAAAATTATGGTTTTTGGCTTGAAAGCTGGCAGAATGCATATTTCATTGTGAAGACTCAACAATATCTCCTAATCAGCTGCAATTTCTCCACGGGCAATTTCAAAATTGCCTGAAACTTCTATTAGTTCAAGGTTAACATTTCTGCAAATTTATTATTCAGAAACCTTTGTCCCACTTCATCTGATGACATGGCTAACTAGCATTTACCATTGCTGATATATGTCCACAGACTATTATTATTAATGCTGTCATACAATGTAATAGCTGCATTCAACTGTATTCCCTGGAGTTTATTGCAGCTACTTAAAATATTTCTCTAAGAAATCTAATACATTTTAGGATAAAAGCATTATACTCCCACTCAAAAGGCCTTCATATATCCAGGGCATGCTTTAACCAACAAAAATGATAGCGATTAGAAATGTTCCTCACATATGAGATGACTGACAGCTTTCAGGAAAACATTTCTAAACTGTTTCCTGAACTGCCACATTCAGAAAAGGCTTTTAGAATAGACTTTACAGTAGGTACATCTCCAGTGAAACTGTGAATTGGCAGGTGTAAAGGTAAAGGTAAAGGCTCCCCTTGCACATATGTGCTAGTCGTTTCCAACTCTATGGGGTGGTGCTCATCTCCGTTTCAAAGCCAAAGAGCCAGCACTGTCCAAAGATGTCTCCGTGGTCATGTGCCGGCATGACTAAACGCCAAAGGTGCATGGAACACTGCAAGTAGAATGCAAGTAGAAAAATAGGGACCAGCTTTGGTGGGAAGGTAACAACCTTCCCACCAAAGATGGTCCCTACTTTTCTACTTGCATTTTTTACATATTTTCGAACTGCTAGGTTGGCAGAAGCTGGGACAAGTAATGGGAGCTCACCCCTTTACGTGGCACTAGGGATTTGAACCGCTGAACTGCCCACCTTTTGATCGACAAGCTCAGCGTCTTAGCCATTGAACCACCGCATCCCTTTTTGGCAGGTGTACACTAAATGAATTTTATCATCATCTGATTTCATCAAACTTTACTAGATAGCCTTGAGAAAGACAACTCTGAAAGACTGAATGGAACTACACTATACCAGTTTGTTTTGGGAAAATAATGGTGAAGCGATGTTGTTCACCATCTCTGCTGCTTCCTGATGGTAAGTCAAAGTCTCCATCTTGTACAGGTAAGAAATTTACCTTTGGATGATTGGGGCTCTTATGCTCTGTCTGGGAGCAGGAATTGGTTGCAGGTTAAGGGAGGAAAAATAAATCCATGAAAGTTTTTAAGTAATACACAGTTAATTTCAAAACTGCAAAATTATTTCCTGAAAAGGACTAGGATTCACGATGAAATCCATAAATGTTATTTCAAATTGTTCCTCAACACCCTCATACAAGTTACATGCAGTGTACACACACTCATAATTCCATGGGTGTTTGTGCGCGTTTGCACAAATTACATAAATACCAGCAGCCCGGCACTCTAAAGCATGGGCGTCAAACTCGCGGCATCAAGTTCCCGTCATGTGACGTATCATGATGTTTTTTCCCCCCTTCACGGAGCTGGTGTGGGCGTGGCCTGCATGTGATGCATCCAGCCCACGGGCTGCCCGTTTGACACCCTGCTCTAAAGTGAGCCTTTTTAGAACTGAGATTATTAGTCTCATGAATATATGAAAATGTTGGAAGAAATCAAACAACAAAGCATAGTTGATTCCGGGATAATGTTTTTATCATATATACGCAAAATTCCAAATGAAATGTGTACTGAGAGGACATTATTGACCCTTGAAAACTAAACTTAGCAGCCATGGTTTGCTGAAACAGTGGGGGGAAAACTGAGGATAAAATGACATGTCTAGAATCTAAATGTCTCATCAAGTCAAAGCACTTGCCAAACCAGAGCAGTGCTGATTTGCACACTTTTATGTCAAACAAAGCAACACCTCTATACTTCGGACACATTGTTTGAATACCTAGCTTTCTGGAGAAGGCTGTAATGCTGGTAAAGGTGGAAAGAAAGAGAAGAAAAGGATGTCCGTCAGCAAAGTGGGTGGACCCAGTTATAGTAATGATAGATGCCCCATTGGAAGACCTGAAGGACCAGGTAGGAGAGTTTTGGAGAAAATCTATATGGTTGCTAAGGGTAGACAGCAATTTGGTGGCATGTAATTAATCAAATCAATATAAATATATAATATATAAATATTGAGATAATAAAGTCTTATTAAGAGCCTTGATGGTACAGTGGTTTAATGCACCCTGTTATTAACACAGCTGCCTGCAATTTCTGCTGGTTCGAATCTCTCCAAGGTTCAAGGTTGACTCAGCCTTCCATCCTTTCTAAGGTAGGTGAAATGAGGACCCAGTTTGTGGGGGCAATAAGCTGACTTTGTATAAATATACAAAAGTATGAAGGCTATTGTTTAGCACATTGTAAGCCGCCTGAGTCTCCGGAGAAGGGCGGCATATAAATCAAATTAAAAAAAAAATGTGAATGCCCTTGGCAACAATTTAAACTTATTCCTGAAATTTTGCTTCTTCCATTCAGGAGCATAAAGATGGGGGGCGGGATAGTGCCCAAAATATTGCCCCATACCACTAATAGGTAAAATTTCAGTCATTAATATTTGCATGTTGAAGTCTCATGTGGAATTTGATTGTGGATGACTAGCAGGATCTAGAATGGAAAGATTCTGCTTTTATGCTGCCTCTCTTTTCTTGACTGGGCCCTACATTTGCATCACTATACTGTTGGTCTGGGGTGTTTTGTTTTGTTTTTCAGAAAAAAACCACCTCTTTCTACTGTTGCTATAGTGCTAAACTTTATAAAAGCAGAACCTGCCAAAAGTTTCTTAAGAAAAGAAGCTAAGCTGTCAGTAGTTTATTAATAGACCTTTTCTGTGAGGACACTGCATGTATTGGAGGTTTCCATTCCTAAGGAAAGCAAGAGCCTAATTACCATGGCACCTTGTTTGATTCTACCACGGCAATTCTATTTAATTCACAGTCTTGGTAAATTAATCTAATTTGAAGATTTGTTCCAACATGCACTGCCATTCTGTGCTTTCCTTTGTCCAGGATTGACTCTGTGGTTTTCCATAACAATTTTCTGATTCATAGAAATGAATGTTGCCCCATTTGCTATATTAAAGGAAAAGAACAAATGTCATTTGTAATAAAATGTTGCACTGTATTATCTCTGTATAGGCATATTCTGGATATTATACAGAATAAAATTCTGTGGCTGTTCTTTGGATGGCTTGCGACTGCAATTACCACAATTCCTAGGGTTTGGTCATGTTGTCTTGGTGATCTGGCAATTGTGGACACAGTCATTTGGAAGGCAGCAGATTAGGAAGAAGGTACTATCAAGTACAAAATGATCAAGCAGATCAAGCAAACAATCTCCACTATGACCTGTTCTTCCTTGGTCCTTCTAATAAAAGAGAGCTTACATTGGTGACCTTTGTTTCAGTGGAAATTTGTGTGTTGGTAAGGCAGTATTTCTATGACTCCCTCTTAGAAGTCAGTAGTCCTATTTTAGTGCTGTTTAATTCTCTTTCTCCCACTGTGTTTGTTACTAAAAATAAAGATAATGGTTTCTCCTGTTCAGTCGTGTCCAACTTTAAGAGGCAGTGCTCATCTCTCTTTCTTAGCCAAGGGAGACAACACGGTCTGAGGCAGGGGTGAAATGCTCCTGGTTTGGACCAGATTGGTAGCGATGGCGGCAGGTGGTTCGGAGGACTGGTAGCAAAAAATCCTTGCCCCTGCCCATGCCCACCCAATCGCCAGGTCCCTGCTTGCCACTTCTTTTAAAAAATGCTTTTAAAAGGTAAAAAAAAGGCTCTGACGATCCCAGCTGAGCCGCACGACCGTCAGAGCCTTTTTGTTTCCTTTTAAAAGCATTTTTTTTTACGATCTATTCAGCTGAATAGGTTGTACAAAAAAATGCTTTTAAAAAGTTTTAAAAAAGAAGTCTCTGACGATCACAGCAGAGCCACTGTATAGTGTATATGTGTGTATTTATATGTTGTCTGTTTCTGAAGACTCTGAGCAGCTAATAATCTCAACACCCCCCCAAAAACACCAAATCTATACCAAAAAAAAAAAAAAAAAGAAAGGAAAGAAGATACAAAACCAAGAAATGAAATAGCCAGGTGTATAGAAAGCCAGCTTCAATTGCATATCCTCTCCCTATGCTGAAAGCTAAGGAAGGATGAAACTGATCAAGTCTCTGAGGTGAAGGATTTCCAAAAAGTGGAGATGACTACTAAAAATGCCCTTCCTTAACACCAAGTCAGGAGTCAATCTTCTGGAAATGAGAGCTGAAATATATTTATATTATTTGATCATCTGAGACTGATACCCTCTCACTGCTTAGGCTGCCATGTTCTATCTATACCATCTGTAGCTTCCAAATCTTGTTCAAAAGCAGCTCCATGTAGAACACTACAGTAGTTCAAGTGGGAAATCACTAACACATGAATTGTGAACAATTCAAGAATTGTCACAATTGGTGCTCAAGATACAACTGTGCAAAACAGTCTTTGATCAGGAGCTGGGAGTATACTGAGAACTACTTCTGAATAGGAGAGTGAACCCCAGTCAAAGATAGTATTTTTCTAGAATTATTAGATTCATCACCAAATGCCACTTGGAAAGATTCAGACAGAGTCTATTCCACTTCATCCAAACTTTGACAGCCTCCAGACACTGAGTCAACATTTTCATAGCATTATTTATTGGCCTGAAGATGAAATATATTGCTCGGCATCATCACCATATTAAGGATACCAAACCCCATGCCAATCAATGTGAAGTGGTTCGGGAATAACGAGAGGCACAAGCAAGCAAGTGACAATAGCTCTTTAATATACAGTGAGACTTCAGCAAAAACTCAGAGGCTGCAGCCCTCCTTATATACAATCCAGGAGGGACTGTCAGCCAATCAGAAACGTAGGCAGGTTTGAAACTCCCGCTTAAAAGTATCAATACATAACACCCCTCCCTTCCCAGAAGGCACTAATACTCAGAAATTAACATATGTACACACAAAATCTCGCAGGTGCTTAGGACGAGTTCTCGCCCTAGTTGACCTGTGCAGTTCAGTGTCTGGTGGGGCATCGAGCTGGTCGGAGGGACTCTTCGTCTCTCCCGGCTCCGCCAATGGAACCTCCTGGATTTTGTCCGGGGCATGGTTATCCCCGGCTGGGAGTGGCAACTCGCTGGGGCAGCGCTGGAACCAGGGCTTGTCAGCTAAGTATTCTCACGAACCCGGGCTTGAGTTAGCTGTTTTGGGAAAGTTGTTATAGTTAGGCTCGGAGATGTCTAAGTTGATGTTTGCCTCGCCGACCACCCTTTTTCTAAGTTGGTCTATGTGGCGCTTCCAGAGTCTGTCCACCCCTACGTCCACCGTGTACGATTTTGGGCCTGTTATACCCACTATGGTTCCTGCAACCCATAGAGGTCCGCTGGCATAATTGCGAGCGAACACCGGGGACCCAACCTGAAACTGTCTTAAGCCACAGGTCTCTCCCTTGAAGTTTTCGTGCGAGTAGTTAGGGTGAAGCCTGTCTAACACGCACCGGAGCTTCCTCCCCATGAGGAGCTCTGCTGGGCTTCTCCCTGTTGCTGTGCATGGTGTGGCATGCTGGACTGCTAGGAATTGGTCTATCCTGGCCTGCCAGTCCACGTTGTCTAATCTGGACAGTGCTTTTTTGGCTGTCCTAACAAAGCGTTCAGCCAATCCGTTCGAAGCCGGGTGAAACGGGGCTGATAGGGCATGGCGGATGCCCAGTCCGGCCAAGTAGCCTTCAAAAAGAGTTGCCGTAAATTGAGGGCCGTTATCAGATACCAAGGTATCCGGCAGGCCGTGGGTGGCAAACAACTTCCTAAGGACCTTGATAACTGCCTCGGCCATTGTTGATGGCATTAATATAATTTCGAGCCACTTTGAGTAGGCATCCACAACTATTAAAAACGTTTGGCCATGGAACGGGCCGGCAAAATCAATGTGGATCCTCCCCCATGGGTCTTTTGGTTTCTCCCACTCTCGGATGGGCGCTACTGGGGGATCGGGACGAGACTCCTGGCAGGGTCTGCACTTCCCCACCCACTCGGAAATGACTTGGTCCATGTTGGGCCACCAGACATAGCTGCGGGCTAAACATTTCATCCTAACAATGCCCGGGTGCCCTTCGTGCAGCAACTCCAAAACTCTATTCCGTAGCTTCGTTGGAATTACCACCCTGTCACCCCATAGCAAGCAACCCCCTTGCATAAACAGTTCGTTTCGTTTGTTGGCAAACCCTTGGTACTCCCCTCCGTCCACCTTGTCCGGCCACCCCTTCAGAACCCAACCCATAACAGTTCGGATGATTGGGTCTCTAGCCGAGGCTTTCGCCACCTCGCCAGAGGAGATAGGGCCCAAAGTCAACATGTCCAACAAGAGGACTGAGGCTTCCGGCGTTGGGTTGTCCAGTAGGTCGGGAAGGGGGCAGCGGCTAAGGGCATCCGCATGACCCAGGGTTCGCCCAGGTCGATGGACGAGCTGATACGAGTAGGCCGACAGAAAAATGGCCCATCTGGTCAAACGAGGGGAAAGGGCAGCGGGGGTTGGCCTATCGCCCGCCAAAAGTCCTAGCAAGGGTCTATGATCAGTCACAAGTTCGAATTTCCGGCCATAGAGGTATTCGTGGAACTTTTTAACCCCCGCAATCGCAGCCAGAGCCTCTCTGTCCAACTGACTATAGTTCCGCTCTGCGCTGGACAGGGTGCGAGAATAAAATGCAATGGGCGCCTCTAGGCCGTTCGGCAGTCTATGGCCTAGGACGGCACCAACTCCTACGGGGGAGGCGTCACAAACTAAGACAAGCGGCAGCTCTGTATTGTACTGAATCAGGAAGCTGTCCTCAGACAGGAGTCTTTTCACTGCCTCAAAAGCGGCTGCCTGTGGTTTCCCCCAGACCCATGGTACATTCTTCCCTAGAAGCTTGTGTAGGGGATCTGCAACCGTGGCTTTGTCCTTCAGAAACATGGAGTAAAAATTGAGCAGTCCAAGGAAGGCTTGGAGCTCCGCTTTGGATTTGGGGGCAGGTGCGCTCTTAATAGCTCTCACCTTGCTTTCGGTAGGGTGGATGCCTGTGCCGTCCACCCTGTACCCCAGAAATTCCACAGAGGGGACAGCAATCATACACTTGTTTTTTTTAAGTTTCAGTCCCGCTTCTCTGAACCTGGACAGGACGTTCCTTACTCTGTCCCCTAGCTGACGTTCGTCTTGGGCACTGATTAAAACATCATCGAAATAGGGCACCACTCCTGGGAGTCCTTGCAACAGGCGCTCCATGGTGCTTTGAAATAAGCCGGGTGCGACGCTCACCCCAAACTGGAGCCTGGTGCATTTAAATGCACCCCTATGAGTTACGATTGTTTGCGCCTCTGCCGTGGCGTCGTCAACTGGTAACTGTTGGTAGGCTTGGGCCAGGTCTAATTTGGCAAAAAATTTTCCGGGCCCCAGGGAGTGTAATAGATGGTGCACAATCGGCACCGGATAGGTGCTCAGCTGCAAAGCCTTGTTGATCGTGCACTTGTAGTCGGCGCAAATTCTTATTGAGCCGTCGGACTTAACTGGGGTCACTATAGGGGTCTCCCACTTGGCATGGTCAACGGGAACCAACACCCCTTGCTTAATCAATTTGTCCAGTTCCGCATCGATCTTCGGTTTCAATGCGAACGGCACTCGTCTGGCCTTAAGTCTTACTTGGGCTACGTTGGGGTCTAAGTTTAGTGAAATAGGGGTCCCCACATACTTGCCCAACGTGTCCCCGAAGACGTCCTGGAACTCGGACAGGAGACTGTCTTTCAGAGTCGATTTGGACATCAGGTGGACGCCGGTGAAGCCCATGCCAAGGGCTCGGAACCACCCCATGCCCAGAAGGCTAGGAAGCTGCTTTGTGACGATGGTCAGCGGCAGGTCTCTTTCGTAGTCTCCGTAGGTGACTCGGAACGTGCCCACGCCTTCGAGGGGGACTCGGTTCCCCTGGTAGTCTAGGATGCGCAGTCTCTGCTTGGAGAGCTGGTCCTTCCGGTACGACGGCAGGAGGGTCTTTAGGGTCGCCCACGACATTATGGAGAGAGCTGATCCGGTGTCGATCTCCATCGAGCACGGCTTTCCGTTGATCTCGACCATCGTGCTGACTTTGTCCTCGATCGCCGTGCTGGCCTGGTCGATATGTATGCTGCGGCCATCTCGCGGTTCAAATTCGCGCCGTTTTTTCGCACCGCCTTCTCTCGTTGGCTGCTTCTGACGCGCTGATTCCGGTTGGCTGCGGCGCTCACGTGGTTTGAGTTTTCTGGGCAGAATGGCTCTACAGACTCGCGCCAAGTGCCCTTTTTTCTCGCAGCGTCTGCAAATAGCCTCTCTGTATTTGCAGGACAGTCTATCATGGTGCCCGCCACAGCTGGGACAGCTTCGCCGGGGGCTGCCAGTGTCTTTTCTCTGGTGCTCCGTTCGGAAGACGTCCTCATCCGACTCGGACTCCAAGTTGGATCCGGCATCTTCTCTGTGCACCGGGGCAGACTTGGGGCTGTCTTTGCTGGTCAGCGGACGCTGCAGCGTTTCAGCGGCTTTTGTGGAGGCTTCATGAGCCCTGGCTTCGTCTAGGGCTCCCGCAAGCGTCAAATCAGGCTTGGCGAGCAGGCGCCGTTGCAACCTAATGTCCCGAACACCACAGATAAGTTGCTCAAGCAACGCATCGTCCAAGTCTCTATAGTCGCAATGGGTTGCGGCTTTTCTCAGGCTAGCCATGTACGCGCTGACCGGTTCTCCCTCACGTTGAACGCACTGTCTGAGTTGGTATCATTGCACGAACTTGGAGGGGACGGGAGCGTAGTGAGCCCGGAGAGTTGCCATCAGGGTGTCCCAGGAGACAGTTTGAACCGGCGTAGGCTCACACAGTGACTCGGCCATCTCGAACACGTCTGGTCCGCAGTGGCTTAGGAAGAGGGCTCTCTTTCAATTAGCAGAGAGGCCCTGCATGTCGCTGGCTTCAAGCGAGCATTCAAACCTCGTTAGGTACAAGACCCATTTTTCGCGGGTCGGATCAAAAGGCTTGGGCGGAACGTAGGCAGATATGTTTGGTATGCCTCCTGTGGTTCGCCTCGTCGCCTAGTTGAAGCTCGTGGTCTCACTGGTTGGCTTCTTGTAGCCTCTATCCCACCTTCGTCGCCAATGAAGTGGTTCGGGAATAACGAGAGGCACAAGCAAGCAAGTGACAACAGCTCTTTAATATACAGTGAGACTTCAGCAAAAACTCAGAGGCTGCAGCTCTCCTTATATACAATCCAGGAGGGACTGTCAGCCAATCAGAAACGTAGGCAGGTTTGAAACTCCCGCTTAAAAGTATCAATACATAACACAATGCATCCCCCAGTAGCTTCAGGTAGAGGTAGAAGTTTAAAAGAAGTAGAAAGAGAAGATTGCTCTGAGACACTCCACAAAATAGCTGTCTCAAACTGGCTCCTCCTCTCCTTCCACTGACTGGATCTGCCCCTTCAAGATGTAAGAGAGCCATCATAAAACAATGCCCTCCTCACTTCAACCCTTAGGAAATAACTTACAACATTACAATGATGTAATGTTTTAAAGTACAATGAAAAGATGTCCTCTTAGCCATAACATATTCTTTAGTGGAATGTTATAATAATATTTGACAAAATTTTCTTGCTGTTTTTGAGTTGTTTAGTCACTATGTCCAACTCTTCCTGACCCCGTGGACCATAGCACAACAGGCTCCCCTATTCTCCATGGTCTTCCAGAGTTTGCCCAAATTCATGTTCATTGCATCCATGAAATTATTTATTTATGAGTACGTTTCTTTAAAGCAATAATAGTAGTAAAAAGTAGGTGAGGCACCTTTTATAGATTTCAGTCAAAACCTCTCTGCCGGTTTTGGCTTTATTTATATAACTGCATGATGTCAATCACTATTGGTGGTTAGTGGTAAAGATCTGTTGGTACCTCCTGCTATTGGAAGGAAAGCCCTCCCTATCTTGTCTGATGCTCTACTATCACTTGGTGTAACAATATCTTACTTTAGAAAAGATAGGTGATCTAATTCCCAGAAAATGTTCTGGTTTTCAACTTCACTGTAGTCTCACCATGGCCATTTGATTGGGTCTGATAAAGAGGTAGTATTCAGCTGGTTTGTACCGGTTCACGTGAACCGTTGGCGGAAATTTGGCCAAGGTCGCCGAACCGGTAGCAATGGCCGGCTGCCCACACCCCTGAACCGGTCTCCTAGTCGCCACTCGCTTGCCCCGCCTGCCATATTTGTTGCTGCCATATTCTTGGTGCACGCACATCCCATTGCCTTGCAATTCCAATGTGATGTGCATGCGCGAAGAACATGTGGCAATGGCAGGAACCTTTTCCGCGACCTCTGGTACTTTTTGGTGGCCTGTGGCCAGCTGGTGCCTCTTTCAGAGCCGCTTTGCAACTGCGGCGGCTGGCTGGGAGCCACCGAAAACTCCAGTCAGCTTGCCTTCTGGACTCTGGACCAGCCGCTGCAGAAGGTAAGCAGTCTGTACAAAGAGGTGGTAGTGGGGGAGGAAGCAGGACTAGGGCTGGGGTTGCTAAAGGAGGGGAAACAGGTTACTGGCGAAGGGTAGGCGGGGGTTGATAGGTGGAAATTACAAAAATTTTCCTACCTTTTCCTGTGGGCATGGCTAGGTGGGGAGGTCATGTGACTGAGTGGGCGTGAGTGATGTCAATTGGCCATGCCCATTCAGTCACATTCCCCCCACCTAGTAACACCCACTGAACTAGTAGCGAAAATTTTTGAAACCCACCACTGGTCTGATGATACCTATCATCCAAAACATCTGGAGGGAAACAGGTTGCCTGTTTCTATTGTCCCTTGGGAAGGCTGGTTACTTTGCCAATTTTATGAAATATATATAATTCAGGACAAAGGAAAGCCGAAATACAAATAAATTTGATCTAGATAGAGCCATGTGATACAAGATACAGTTGTAAAAATATTGACAAAAAGTCATTGGTGGGAAAGCACATTTTCATCTCTATTGCAAGACTGTACCATGTAGTGATGTTGAGAACAATCTAACTTTGATTTTGCTAGACTGCCAGATTTTACTTCATCTTAGAAATCAAGTTAATATTTTGGTAAGATTGTACCAGTAGCAATTAGCAATACAACCAGTAGTTTTTCATAGACATATTCTTCATAGAAATAGCTTTCTTAGTCTAATAAGATATTGATATAGCTTATTAATATCCATTGTAAGTCTGTGCAAGACAGGCAGATACAAAGCAAATACAGTTAAGCAGTTAATTAATTTCAAGAGAAGAGCAAAGCGTGTATTTAAACTTCTCTCAGTAAAAATAAACAAGGACCTTGAGCAGACATTTTAAAACTTTATAAGAATTCTCTTTATTCCTGGATTATTTCCTCATATTTGCACTCCTTTTCTGTTGGTGTTGGGCTATAGATTTAAGTGCATCAGTGGTGGGTTGCCCCCTGTTCGGACTGGTTCTCAAGAACTGGTAGTAAAACCAGCAGGAGGCTCCACCCACTGACCTGGACATCATCAAAGTTGATCTGTGCATGTGCAGAAGAACGCACGCGCGAGCGAAGCAAACCAGTAGTAAAGGTAAATAGAACCCACCCCTGAAGTGCATGATATTGATACCTCCATGTCAGCACTGGAAAGAAGTTTTGGGAAACATTTAGTGTTTCCTTGCTGAGTGCCTCTTGACAAAATAAAGTGTTGTGTTTATCTAAAGCAATGTGTAATTACAAAGTGTAATGTTTATCTAAAGCAATCACTGAACATTTAGTGCAGTCAGATGGCACATGGCTTTCAAAGGAAATAGTGTAACCGCATTGTTTCATTAGAGAAGATTTTACTATGAAAACTAAGCTTCCCTTTCCCCAACTCAAATCCTTTCAACACTATTTCCTCGATATTTAGCAATATTTTTTTCAAAAGACAGTAGATTGTGGGTTGCAATTTACAGAATGTCTAGCCATAATTTATACTGTAAAAAACTTATTCCTAGGTTAGAACTTGGTCTGTTTCTAGCATGGTCATAAAAGGTGACAACTGTAATTTTCCTCTTGCTTTGTTATTTGGGAGAGTAAAATTTCAATTTTAATATTTGACCTCACACAAAATTGTGGTATTATTAGGGAAAATGCAATGACATGGGACAGTTTGGTTAAGTGGTTAAAGCACTAGGCTAGAAGCCAAGAGACTGTGAGTTCTAGACCTGCCTTAGGCATAAAGATCAGCTGGGTGGTTATAGGCCAGCCCAACTCACAGAGCTGCTGTTGTGGGGAAAATAAAAGGGGGAAGGAGTACATGTATTTCTCAATTTACGACCATAATAGAGACCAAAATTTTTGTTGTTAAGTGAGACATTTGTTAAGTGAGTTTTACCCCATTTTACAACCTTTCTTGCCACAGGTGTTAAGTGAATCGCTGCAGTTGATAAATTAGCAACCTAGTTGTTAAGTGAATCTGACTTCCGCGTTGACTTTGCTTGTCAGCAGGTAGTAAAAGGTGATCACGTGACCTTGGGCCACAGCAACGGTCATAAATATGAACCAGTTGCCAAGCATCTGAATTTTGATCCCATGATCATGGGGATGCTGCAATGGTCGTAAGTGTGAAAAGTGGTCATAAGTCACTATTTCCAGTGCCTTTGTATCTTTGAACGAACTGTATTAGGGATCTTTGCCACCATGAGTTATTTATGAAAATGATAAAGGTGGGATAAAGGTTAAAATAAATAAATAAACATAAATAAGTGGTTAAGATTAACTGAATGGTTTAGGAGACAGAAATCAATCTCAGGGAGAACAAAACAAAATAGTTTGAAGAGATGGCAAGTTTTCAATTTACTATTGGAAATTGACTTGGCCACATATTAACAAATCCACAGTTTCTCGGGAAGAAAGTGAGGCAAAAATAGAGCTTTATTGAACACTCATTATTCAAATAAACTTCACAGAAGTAAATACATAACTGGGGTGCCAAATTAGCCTATTAAATATTACTAATTGTGTGCTCAGAGATTTCCCCCCAAAATAACAGATTATTTGATCTATTGACCTGGCATGTGTTAGGGCTGTGTTGGCGAACCAATGGCCCGCGTGCCGGAAGTGGCACGCAGAGCCATTTTTCCAGGCACGCGAGCTGTCGCCAAGCTCATCTGAAACTGTGCATACGTGTGCGCCCCAGCTGGTGTTCAGGCCTCTGGTGCACATGCATGCAAGTCATGGGACTCAGCTGGTCTTCGGAGCTCTCCTGTGCATGCACACGTTTGTGCATGCGCATGAGATGACTGGTGCGCAGTGCGTGCAGGCGCAGACAGCGTTTGTGTGCATGCATTGTGCATGTGACAGCTGTGCACACGCGCATATGGTGAGATAGAGCACGCAGCATGTGCTAGGGTGCATGCGTGAAAGCTGTGCACATGCAGAGATGGTGCGGTTGCGCATGCAGCACATGGGGTGGAGCTGCGTGTTACTGTGGATGGCATGTGAGTCCGCGTAGTGTGTTCCTGTTCATCACTCGGTAAGTAAAAGGTTCACCACCACTGCTTTAGGATGATTGGTGACTGACCAGTGCTTCACATTACATCATTTGACAGAAAAATATATTGCTAGCTAAAATAGTTTCATGCTGCCTATATTGATTTGAAGTCAGCATTTGACCAAAGGCCTAGAGACAGACTCTGGGAAATAACCTGACTTTCCTTGGTAAAGAAAAAAATCCAACTAAACTTCCAAAAGTACAGAATGTAGATGGCTTAGTGATGTGAATATAGCAGCAAGTTAAAGCCATTAAATAGTTAAGATTTTTTTTACTCTCCTGCTAGATTGCGAATGATACCGTTTTCCCCAAAATAAGATTTCCCCTATAAGCCCAATTAGGCTTTTGAGCGCATGGCAATAAGGCCAAGCACTTATTTCAGGGTTCAAAAAAATATAAGACAGGGTCTTAATTTTGGGGAAACACGGTACTTTCAGAATATATAATTGCCCTTTTGTAAAAAAAAAAAAAAAAAAAAAAGAGGTCAATTACATGTCGTTGGCTCTAAAGTAATTCAAGCAGAACCTGTGTACCAATTGCTCTATGACTCTGCATTATTTATAAGGGACAATAGATGACTATGAATAACTCAGTCCAAATTTGTAAGAAATATACCTTCTCTACCACAGCATGCAAAGTGCAACACTTGAATCGCAGACAGAATTAAATACAATTGAGATGAGGAGGTGTATGGGTGATTGTTCTCAACTTCTGGCTCAAATTATTGCTTTTCCTGGCCTTGGCTCCTTTTGACAATTCAGGATAATTTTTTATGTATTTGTCTGGATAAAAAAAAAATCTGTGAGAGTTTGCCTGAACATTATCCGTGAATTTTACAAATTAAAAATCAACAAAGAAAAGTTGACACACAAATTGGAGTAAAACATCTAACATATAACCAGTGGTGGGATTCAGCCAGTTCGCACCACTTCGGGAGAACCGGTTGTTAACTTTCTGAGCAGTTTGGCAAACTGGTTGTTGGAAGAAATCATTAGGGCAGAGAACAAGTTGTTAAATTATTTGAATCCCACCACTGCATATAACCCACTAAATCAAGGTCCTCCTACCCCTGTCTATGGACTGGTACCACTCGGTGGCCTGCCAGGAACTAGACTGTGCAAGCAGGGAAGCCCGATCCATGCCTTCATGGGATGCAGGCAGCGGACGAAACCACATCCCTTCCCCAGGCCATGGAAAAAACATTCTTCTCTAAACCAGGTTGGGGCCACTGCACTAAATATGAATTCCACAGCAATTGGTTATCTCACTAACATTACTGTGGAGGAAACAAAAAGAAGGAATCTGGCAAGAAGGCTTTCTGGCACTTTAATCCTTAAAGAGATTGTATAATTATCATAAATATGTCTATCTAAAAGATATGCATGGTATTTGGCAAGAGACTGCAGCTAATGTAGGAATTCTATTTGAAAATGATACTTTGAACAGTTTGAAAAAAATCAACCGAATCCAGACTTTTTTCTTATTTTGTAGGATGGGTTAAAATTAGTGTCAGGACTAGGTGTACAGTTGTTTGCATAGAACTTTATACATACAATAAAAGAAAAAAGTCAGTTTACCTTGCATTGACTTTTATAATTTGCATACTTTTTATAAATGGGAGTCCAATACCCAAACACGCATTTAACAAGATGATTATGCTAGGTTTAGTGATATTTAGTATATTGTCAACTTAAACTGCATTTCAGTGGATTGCCACTTGCCTGGATTTATCCTAGCATTTTAATCAATGTTTTGCATAAGGTCAACTATAAGAACATGTTTAAATAAATAGCCACAATTTACAAAATAGATCCATATACTGCATAATAGTCTATTTCAATGTATAATAATTTTAATTCAAAATAAATAATACATTTTTACCACCTAGTCTTCAATTGGGTGGCCATACAAATACATAAACAAAAAATACAAGAATATCACAATGCATTTACAAATGTAAATATAAAATTCAAATATAAAACTGTAATATTTTAACTTCAAGTGCATTGGCTGCATTGACGCTACTTCTTAAATTGCTACTTACTCATACTCCAGTAGCAAATGATTAAAATGCTTTATTGTTTATTTATTTATTATCCTGCTTTATTATTTTCTTGCTTGATTGCGGAATCCATCTTGAATGCTATCTCACCAGCTTTTGTTTTTACTTTGGCTGAGCACAGCACAAAGCTTGTTTTCCCCCTTCTCTTCCAATTATTTGCCTTATCCTATTTTGCTTTCTCCTTTCTTCCCAGTACAGCTAGCTATTCTAATGTCCCATTTTTATGCTGCCGTCTTCTGAGAGGGAGAAAGAGGTTTGTAAATGTTAATCTATGTAAGAGTTGTGTCTTTATATGCAAGTGAACAATCAATCTTGTGAAAGGATCTCATTTTATATATGACTTATTTGAAGTCGTATTGTTAATTCAATTGATTTAACAAGTCTGCCCAAGTATGGTTTCAGATTAATGTGTATTTGTAGACCTATAAATATGGACACATATATGCAAATATGTCAAATGCAAAATTTTATTGGAGGAAAAATTCTTCAGGACTGATTTCTGCTACATCTACCCATTTTAAATTAGTAAGATTGGGAATCTGTGCATGTCACAGGATTAGTTTTGGTTATTTGTTTTCTCTTATGTTTATTTGACAGATAATCTTAACATGCAGGACTGACTATGTATCAAGTTGGTACAGACTCTTAGCAACCACCTTGATATTTTCCATGTATACATAACCTGGTCCAATCCATCCACCTTATTGCTGCCAATTCTCTTCCATTTCCTTTCATCTTCCCCAGTACTGTATTATAGCCTTGTCCAGAGTCTAGGATTTCATATAATAGGTTTTAAGTAGGATTAACCAAGCCTGACTATTTATGCCTTGAATGAGAACTCTGGAACCTTTTGATTTCAAGGGGCTGTTCTGTCAACTTCCAGATCATGCCTTTGTAAATAATAATAATAATAATAATAATAATAATAATAATAATAATAATAATAATAATAATAATAATAATAATAATAATAATAATTTTATTTCTATACCGCCCTTCTCCCGAAGGACTCAGGGCGGTGTACAGCCTATTTAAAAACACAGAAACAAAACAACAATTTAAAATTTAAAATCATTAAATAATTAGGCTCCAATTAAAATCCCAGAATTTAAAATACCCCCAATTTAAAACGTTATGTTAATAGCCCTGCCTGGCGGAACAACAGGGTCTTCAGAACGCAGCGAAACACCCGGAGGTCAGAGATCCTACGTATTTCGGGGGGCAGTTCATTCCACAGGGCTGGGGCTCCCACAGAGAAGGCCCTCCCCCTGGGTGTCGCCAGCCGACATAACTTGGCCGATGGCACCGAGGAGACCCTCTCTGTGGGAGCGGACTGGTCGGTGGGAGGCTACTGGTGGCAGAAGTCGGTCTCGAAGGTACCCGGGTCCTATGCCATGGAGCACTTTAAAGGTGGTAACCAACACCTTGAATCGCACCCGGAAGACCACTGGGAGCCAGTGCAGCTCGCGCAGGAGGGGTGTCACGTGGGCGCAACGAGTTGCACCCATAACCACCCGCGCGGCCGCATTCTGGACCAGTTGGAGCCTCTGAGTGCTCTTCAAGGGGAGCCCCATGTAGAGAGCATTGCAATAGTCCAACCGGGAGGCGACAAGGGCGTGAGTGACCGTGCGCAAGGCGTCCCGATCCAGAAAGGGCTGCAACTGGCGAATCAGGCGAACCTGATAAAAGGCCCCCCTGGCCACGGCCGTCATGTGCTCTTCTAAAGACAGCCGTGTGTCCAGGAGGACACCCAGATTGCGAGCCCTCTCTGTGGGGGGCAAGGATTCACCCCCAATAGTCAGCGATGGCACCTGCTGACTATATCGGGGCGCCGGAAGCCACAGCCACTCGGTCTTGGAGGGGTTGAGTCTGAGCCTGTTCCTCCCCATCCAGGCCCGCACGGCCTCCAGGCAGCGGGACATCACATCAAGGGCATCGTTGGGGTGGTCTGGGGTGGAGATGTACAGCTGAGTATCATCAGCGTACAGATGGCACTTCACCCCAAAACCACGGATGATCTCACCCAGCGGCTTCACATAAATGTTGAACAGGAGAGGCGAGAGGACCGACCCTTGCGGCACTCCCCATGCGAGATGCCTCGAGGTCGACCTCTGCCCCCCTGCCAACACAAACTGCGAGCGGTCGGAGAGGAAGGAAGAGAACCACCGCAGAATGGTGCCCCTTAATTAAGGCATTTTCCACCATCTAATTAGGAAATTATATTCTGTTTACACTATTTGTCCACTTTGACAAGCCCCATGTCCTAATGTTTACAGATAGGAAGATTTTTCAGTTCATCTATAATTTGCTTTTTAAAGGGAAAGGAATTGAACTTGGGGTCTTCTGCTCTACGATTGAAATTAGAATACTTCCAGATACCTAATTTTTTGTGAGCAAGCAGACTGTACTATTCATGGAATTCAATACACTCCCTTATGTTTTCTATTTCTTTTATCTTCTTTCCATAAAAAAATACTGAGGGGGAAGTCCGACTACCTACACCATTCTTTTGATTGGTAGCATTAAATATCCTCCCTCTGAAGGAGTTCAGGGTGGTCTCCCATATACACAACTGAGCTGAGTGCTTCTATAAATCTTCATATTTAACAAAGTACATTCAAGTAGTTAAAGGTATGGGCAGATTTGGGAGGTTCTTTTGAAGTCCCAAATTATTATTCTCTCCCTCCTTCCTCCCTTTCTCTCTCACAGAAATATATGCATGCATACAAACCCAAGCAAATAGGTGGTTTCCAATCAGGCCTTTTTTTGGATCCCAGAAATGTGACACTGTTTATTTATCATATTTGTGTAGCTGCCGCTTTTGCACATGACTGTGGGTGGCTTACAATATTGTCTGAAATGTCCACATTCCAGGAATTCACATTATTCTTGCTGCAAAACTCTGCACATTCCAACAAGGTATGGTAGTTTCTTATGCTGTAAATTCAGTGTTCAACAGCTATATTTGCTTTGGTACTAGTTTGAATATCAGGTTCACTGTCCATGAAAAAAAGTTGACAGGATGCCACTGTTTCTGGTTAATTGCTCCTATTATGCTCCTTCCTTCCTTGTTTTAATCTTTTTTTAAAAAAAGGACACACCTCTAATAGCTATCAATCAACGTTTTATTTCACCTCACCTAATTCTGTTTCTTTGTTCTACTGCAGCTCTTTAATACTTCAGTGAGAAAGACAGTGACAGGGTTGGCCTAAAACCAGATCTAGAGATAAAAGTGCGATCATCCCTCATCATTTCTTTACCTATCTGATTCGGAGAGCTGCTTCTTGGGGGAACGGTGCGCTTAAGACCACAGGCCCTTTTTAGGAATTCCAAAAGTCGAAGAAGTACGTACTACAAGCCCTCCTCTCCCTACATATTCACGCGGGAAAAATAAGGGCCGGAATCTTCACACGTCATACCTGTTACATCGGTGTGTTGTGTTCTATTGTGGTTTCTCAGCCCCCCCCCCCCCCCGGTCGATCATGCACACAAAGCTCGACTGGGGTGGTGGTATGATCCCTCTCCTCCACTCCGCCTCCTCTATTTTTCCCCCGCTCTCCCAATTTCCGAAATAAGTAATCCGTTTTGCGGACGAAAGTCACTCGCCCCCAAAGAGGAGCAAGGTTGCTCTCTCCGCTCAGATAGACGCCGGGCCAAGCCAACTGCAATTTTTCCTCTTTCCAGAGGGCTAAAGGCGGCGGCGGCGGCGGCGACAGCTGCAACGCCCCCGCTCCCCATTCTGTTGCGCACGCACGAGTCCGGGTTGCTCTCACCCACATTCCTCGCCACCTCGGGGGGAGGGAAAGAGGAGAGGAAGCGCTGTTTGCTGGGACCGAAGTCTGGACTTCCAGCAGCGGGAATCCCGCACCCAACCATCCGCCCACTCCTTCCCTTCCCAAAGACCCTTCCTTCCGTAGCTGTGCCGGTGCCGGCGCCGTTGCCCCCGCGGCCCTCCGGAAGATGCACCCTGGGAGAGCGCTCGCCTTCGCTGGCGCGCACGGCTGGGGGCCGGAGCCCGGAGTCTCCACCTCTTTCGGCCTCGGACTCCGCCCCGAAAGCTGGCGACGGCGAGTTGGGTTCGCGAAACGACGAGGTTGAAGCGGGCAGGAGGAGGTGGCTGTGGTGGCGGGCAGACGGGTTCCTTCTCTTTCCTCTCTGCAGCCGGGGCGATTGGTTTCCATCGGCTCCGAAGCGGGGTGGCTGCTCTGAGGAAAGGGTAGCAAAAGGCGGGCTTGCGCTGCAGCCGGGGAGACCCTCCAGGTTGCAGGCAATGGTCCACCCTCGCTGCCTTGCTCGTCCCCTCTTTCCCCTCCCTGGCTTGGAAGCTTTTGTTCTCTCCAGTTCGGGGCACAAGAGAGCTACCTGCCGCCGCCGCCGCTCCTGCCTCCCGACGTCAGGAAAGTTCGAGGAGAAAACCGCCTCGGGTCCGACCTCCTTTGGGTTGCGGCGCCTTCAGTTTGGTGAGGTTTAAACCTCGGGCGGGGCCGGGGCTGAAGGGGAAAAAAAAGGAAAAGGCACAGTGGGTCTAGGCAGGAGCAGCGGGGCGAACAGGCGACCAAGAGGAGCTTTGGGAATGGAGTGAGGGGGAGGGAGGGGAGAGAAAGTGGGTCTCCAGCAAAAGCTGGCTCTGGGCAGTCGATTGGAGTGGGGATTGTGGGCATTCACTTCGCATGCGAGCGCTTCGGTTTACTTTTTTCCGGAGTTGAGGTTCAGATCTGCTGGCTTTTGGGGAGGAGGGGGGGGGGGACAGTGTAGATTAGTTACTCCTGAAGAAAGAGGTATAAAACACCCACGCGCGCACGCGCGCGCACACACACACACACACACACACCTAAGGAAAGTTGAGATTTTTAAGCCCTCTGGGGATTTCGAAAAAGGTAACGAGCGAAGAAGGACTGGATCAGACACGGAATGCGATGTAGGCGATCGTGTGATTGCGATGCCTTCCTCTGAGTTGCTTTAAAAGCGGGCAGCGCTCTTGTGGTGATCCGGATTCCTAAATTCCCAACCTTATTTCTAAATCGGGCGAGGTTTGGGTGAGGCTCCAAGCTCCTGGCATCCTTCGGTCTGCCAAGGGCTACGTACCTATGGCTAAACCTCAGGGAAGTTTAAATGGTGTGATTTGATGTGTCCCAGATTTGCGGCTGGCTTCCACAACTATGGATGGCTATGGGCGAGAACCTATCCCGCCTGTAATTAATTAGGCTGTATTAAATTCCAGTGATGGTTTGGTTGTCATAAGTAATGAATAAAGGGTGCGCGCGCTCGCATGCACCTCTGCTTTTTCTAAAAAGTCAGTGTTACAAATTAAAAGGTATTTCAATAGAACCTATCACTAATGTCTGGTAAAAACGTGTTTATTATTTCTGTGCCTATTCTGTGCTGGTGAACTGAGAATTGAGGAATGAAATGGTATTAAGGTGTTCTGGTTCAAAAAAAAAATGCTCTGACTATGGTGTTTTGTTTTTTTTTAAAGCTCAGAAGTTCAAGGAGTTGTCCTGGCTATAGGGAAATATCCCCTGTCTCTGGAAAAAGTGGCATGCTTGATCACACTTTAAAAGCTTAAAAAAAATATATCTTAATTTTTTTCAAGAATCCTATGTTCCAGAAGTCTTGGTAAAAGTATAGGGATGCAACCAGACCCAACATTGGGTCTGTTTCATTGTTTCATTAACCCTTTCGTCCTTGTTGCCATCTACCTTAATAATAAAATGCTATTTTCCTAATGGTGTTCATACAGAAAAAGAAATCCAGAATCCAGGTTCATATATAGCAGCATTTCCTAGCTTGATGTTCTCAAGATGTGTTTGATTATTATTTACACCCGTTTCTCAACCTCAGTCACTTGTAGATGTGCAGACTTAAATTCCCAGAATTGTTCAACCGGCATTCCTGTGCACATTTTCAAGTGGTGGAGGTTGAGAAACACTGATTTACATCATCCCTTATGGTATCCTACCCTGTTTCCCTCAAAATAAGCCATCCCCTGATAATAAGCCCAATCGGGCTTTTGAGCGCATGACAATAAGGCCAAACGCTTATTTCAGGGTTCAAAAAAATATAAGACAGGGTCTTATTTTCTGGGAAACACGGTAGGAATGCAGGGAATAATAGTTTGCTATAGCTGAAGAGTGTCAGATTGGCAAAAGTTTAGAATAGAAAGGGCTGCATCTTGTCTTGCCAGCAGTAAAGAATAAGCAATAACCCAAATTCAAATTTTCACCATCTCTTGATTGTTTCTTATCACAATTTTCTTGTCTTTTCTTTATTCTGAACTAGTTCAGCTGAATCATGCATGACTGGAAGTTTGTAGTGTTAGCTAGTGTCTATAGATACTTGTTTGGAAGTCAGATCACTGGAACATTTAGGAAGGAGAACACATCTCTAGGCTGCTATGTGAGAATACAAATATCTGTGTGTCCCACACCTGTTTCTAGGATAGAACATATTTTACTAGCTTTATCAGAATATATTTGAAGTTTAAAGAATATGAGCTAAGATATGTTTATTTAGGGTGGCAGAGGATTGTCAAATTTGCTCCTCTAGAGAAGTGAGTGAGATACTGGACACAGTCATTCAGTTTTCTTGTTAGCAATAGTTTTCTTCTTTGGTTTTTTTAAACTCTTCAGTCTTGTCTACAGCCTTGAGATTTCCTTTTCCTCAGAGAGATACTAGCTAATCCATCCTGCCTAGTTTTTCATCAATAGCAGATGGCAGAACCTAGTTCAACTCACCTGTGACAAATTAGACCCTAAACGTGAGCTTTTTAAAAGCATCCATACACATTGTTTGGATAAATTAGTAGATTTTGTTAATGGCGGAATCACACATGCAATTAAAAGTATCTAAGCAATGCTTAAGTTGGTGGAGAAATAAGGTGCAGGAATGAATGACTTTTCAAAGGATAAGGAAATATAAGATAGTTCAGATAATTTATCTTCTTCAGAAGTTATCATCCTTTAAAAAAATTCACCATGAAACAAATAACAAGGGATATGGATCTTATTAGAAACATTTAGGTTTTGGAGAGAATAGCTCTTTTAAAAGGAGCTGGAATTCTTTCAAATGGAAATAAAAAGTGAAATATTTATATTCTCCTTTTAGAATATTATATATTTAGAAGAGTGTTTAGTTAGAAGAGTATTATTTTGATCAGTTTTCATCTATCTCATGCCCTTCAGAAAGAGCACCAGGTTGTGTAATATTTTACATCTTCTGAAGGGACTTCATATTGTTTATATTTTATTGCTGTGATATTCTTGTTGGGATGAGTTATATCTGTTCCACACAAGTTTGTTCTAACCTGATTCGTTGAATAAGCCAGAATACCTTGGTTAATACAACATTATAAAAAATCATGGCTTACAAACCACATTTGTTACATTTTATTGGAGAAAACATATAGCTTAATACTTTAGATGAGCACAGGCTATAGAATTTAAATCTGCTTCACTTTTTTCTTCCTTGGAAGAAGGACAAAATCTGCAGAAATATTAAATGTATCTCAAATTTATTTATCTTTAAAAATACCCAGCATCAAATGGGTTTCTTGCTATATATTATAAGACCTTCCAAAAAATTATGTTTACGCTTTAGCACAAGTAATGAATGAGATCAAACAATGCCAGATGCATCCTTCTATATACTCTGGGCAAGTTGGATTTTTTCCTTCTTTGTAAATCAAATAAATAAAGGTTTCTTGCCATGAGGAAGGATTTATCAGGCACTGCTGAACTTTATTCATTACTTGACCTTTCTAATATGCAAAGGATAATATCAAATGTATTTTGAATGCTGTTAATAATATAAATAAGAAAAATACAATGATTTTTCGGGGCACAGAGAAAGTCTTTTGTGACGGAAAGGAGACCTGGCCTTGGGAATCGGGAAGGAAGGAATGAATCATGATGGGGCTAGTTTGAGAAGAGATTATTTAAACCAGGCCTGTCAAACTGGTGGCCCAAGGGCTGGATGCGCCACACGCAGTTCACAGCCATCCTGGCTCTGCAAAGCCAAAGTCACAATACATCACGATATGTCACGTGACGTGATCGAGTTTGACTTAGACCTAAGAGCATGACAGAGAAACCCCAAATAACTTCCCATGCTTTGATTGTTTGGGACAGGATGGAGGAGAGAGAAATTGTGACAGGTTTTCAAGATTCTGAAATTCTACCCTACAACAGTAAACAGTATTGGAATTCCTGCTGTGACTGTTTCTTGCCCTTGTCTATCTCAAAGACTGAAACTTTGAAATTTTGGATGGCCTTGTATAACTCACAATTTTGAGGAAGATGCAGTGGTGAAATGCTGCCGGTTCACACTGGTTCGGGCGAACCAGTAGTGATAAAAACTACCAGTTCAGACAAACTGGTAGTTAAAAAATGCTACCGGTTCCTCCGAACGGGTATTTCCGACGATCAGCTGTGTCGCGCAATTTAAAATCGCTAGAAAGCAGGAAATTCTGCTTTCTAGTGAATCTAAATTATGCGGCACAGCTGATTCCCCTCCCCCCCACTGCTCTACTTACCTTCCCAAGCCTCTTTTTGGTGTGCACTGTGCATGCGCGCATAGCATGCATTTGGCATGTGGAGCGCATACACGCAGCGTGTATTTGGTGTGCATTGTGCATGCATGTGTGCAGCGCACATGCGCGGCCAGTGAACTGGTGCCAAACAGGTTCAGATTTCACCACTGGGAAGATGAACTGAAATTTGAATTTCTTACCTGAATAAAGAATAATAATCTAAAATAATGGACCATCGACTTTTTTTCTTTTGTACAAAAATGCATTTGAACAAAGGAGGTATCTCCTTCCTTATTTATCTTGGCATTATAGCCTTTCACAAGAAAGTTATGACAAAAAAATAAAGTGTCACAAATCAAACCAACAAATCAAAAATAGAAAATAATGATGTAACTAACTCTTATTCATCCAAAGGTTTCTTTAGAATCAGTAATGGAATGCATATAGCAATATAGTTTTGTATGAGAATATTGGACTAATAAGAGCAAGACTCAAATACTTCAATGGAATATAACTCAAGAATATAACAAGTTCAGAATTCCTGTTAAACCAATTAAGTACAGGTAGTCCTCAACTTATGACCACAATTAAGCCCAACATTTCTGTTGCTAAGTGAGAGATTTGTTAAGTGAGTTTTACATTTTACTACTATTCTTGCCACAGTTGTTAAGTGAATCACATCAGTTGTCAAGTTAGTAACGCAGTTGTGAAGTGAATGTGGCTTCCCCACTGATTTTGCTTATCAGAAGGTCAGAAAAGGTGATCACATGACCCCGGGACACTGCAACTGTCATAAATATGAATCAGTTGCCAAGCATCTGAATTTTGATCACATGACCATGGAGATTCCTCAACAGACATAAGTGTGAAAAATAGTTGTAAGTCATTTTTTTTGTGCCATCGTAACTTTGAATGGTCACTAAACAAACTGTTGTAGTTGAGGACTATCTGCATCTGTGAATTTATACAAACCAATAAAGAGCAATTCAGAAAAATAATTCATAGACTTGGAAAAATATCATGGAAGATATTTTAAAATGGTTAAAATTCCTGGTTAGGAAAAATGGCAACAGTAAAATGAATGTATTACTAGATTCAATTTTCTATTTCAAATGACCCTGATAAGAATTGAAGGCATGCTATTAAATAAGTAGCAGAGACAAGTAACTATATAGTCGAAAGGAAGAACAATAACTAACCTTAAGATTTTATAAGACTTAAAAGAATAGGGTAGACAGTCAGAATTAAATTTAAACTGTACTATCAGCCTATAACATGAATCATGGATTGGATTAAATCACATTACAGAGGGTTATACTTACAGACCAGTATTCTCAGACAGTTTGCATAAATATATTTGTCTTGGTAGAAACAGAAATGCATAACCAAATAGAAATAATTCAACCATAAGTAGAAATTAAAAGTATGGAAAAACACAGAAAAATCAACTTAAACTAAAGCAAGCACAACTTGCCTTGGTATTATAGCTATTTTCATGAAAGTGAATTCCACTTCTTTCCAAAATATTAAGATAATTCATATGGGCTGCTAGACCTAATTCTTAATAAAATGAAGATGAAACATTTGAGATTCTTACTTAAGAATTATAAGAATTACCTTACTGTTTTTAATATCTTAAAATAAACAGTATAATCAAAAATAAATTATAAAAGTAGAATGGATACCTGACTGTATTTGAAAAACATATAACACAAAATTCAGAACATGTATCTTATTTATAAATTGTTATTGAAACACTTCTCAGAAATTAAGCAAGTTGTATGATTAAATGGATGCAGAATTTAAACAGGGCAATAATACACAACAATGCATATCTCAGTGGAAGACAAATCCACCAGGATTGTTCTATCTAGAGAAAACTGACATGTTTTAATGTGAATGTATTTTCTAAGTAATGATTGTCAAAATTCTAAAAATCCTTAGAAATTCAATAATTGGGTCTGATCATATCTGATGGTAGTGTAAACAAAATTCTGGAAGATGATTTTATAGAATGAAACAAAAGCTAAAGGTTGATTTCTCTTTCCTGTCAGCTAAGTTTTTGTTAAGCATTAGTAAACTTTCCTTCCTACAAATATATATTGAATAAGCTCTGTATATGATAATGGGTGACAGGGCATTTTGTCCTTTTTATTGGAAATCACACATCATTTTCTCTTAGAAGAATTACAAATTAAACTGGGAGTATATAATCAATGTCAAAAAAACTTGGTTTCTACTTGAATCATTATGTAAGAATGGAATTTTTAGGTTTGATGGAACATTTTCTTAATAATTCAATAGTAAATTCCTCATAGGGAATCCTGTAAAATCTGCCTTCTTGTAAGAATATACCAAAAAGTGCTTAGTACTTTGTTGTAACCAATATTATTTCTGCCAAAAAGCCATTGTGCTTCAGACAATGTTTATAAGGCCCATTCATTTTCAGAACTTCATGAGGACAGCTGACAATGAACTGGCCCTGGAGGATTTTAGGTAGTAATGAGTGTTGTGTGTGGTTTGTCTGTTTTTTAAAACTACCATTCCATTCTTGATTTAATTCCTTATTAGATTTCAATCCATACCAGTATAGCTGTGTGGAGTTTTTGTTGTTATTAATTAGGAAATCCAGTTTCCTATAGATCATTCTACTCAAATGGTCCATAACTGAGTTCTATATAGTAGAATAGTTTTTGAAGTGACCAAAAACATCACATCTCCCATCTCAAAATCAAAATAGACCGGAATGCAGTGTCACCAAGATTGGACTACAGCGGAAGCTAAGAGTTTGAGTCAGTGAAAGGCAATTACTTTCCAGAAAGATATCTCTAGATGTCCATCTGCTTTACTAATTTAAGGGAAACCATGTTGTAAAAACAGGTGAGATTTTAGACACTTATGAGCACAAACTTAACCTATTTGCCATTAATGCAAAGTAAATCCTACTAAGCTAAAAGAGCCTTGGTGGTACAGGGGTTTAAGGCACCCTGTTATTAAGCTGGTTATTAAGACCAGCTGCCTGCAATTACTGCAGGGTTCGAATCTCGCCAAGGCTCAAGGTTGACTCAGCCTTCCATCCTTTCTAAGGTAGGTGAAATGAGGACCCAGTTGTGGGGGCAATAAGCTGACTTTGTATAAAATATACAAAAAGGATGAAGGCTATTGCTGAGCACATTGTAAGCCGCCCTGAGTCTTCGGAGAAGGGCGGCATATAAATCAAATTAAAAAAAAAAAAAGCTGTCTATCATGTCTCAAAAGAAGTCTTCACATATGTAAATAAGTCTTATCTTCAGGAGCTGGAGGAGAAGCTATGAAATTAGAGTCTCATCATTAGGTCCCATTCTAGCATTCAATTTTTCCCTGATAATGGTGAGTGCTGACCAGTTATCCCTCTTATGCACTGCCAGTTGCACACACACATTTTCTGATAACAAACTCAATATATTTATTGCGGTCATAAATCTTTCAGTCCAATAACAGTAAAGCACACTACAAACTTGATCCTTTTGGCATAGGAAACAGGCCCAAGAGCTTACTTTAGCAAAAATATTTGGATAATCTTAAATTCAGGAAGACCCAAGAACAGTCTGCTTCTAGTCCAAAATTCAGATAATCCAACAACAGAACCACTTCTATTTTGAGTTAAGACAATACAGCATTTTATTGATCCCTATGCACCAGGATAGAAGAAACTTCTTTTTTCTTCCTGCCTTTTCTGAAGAAAGTTCTTATGGAGGATTAAACAAAATGTAGAGCAACAGGGAAGCTACTGCAGTAAATTTCTGCTTTTCACTGCCTTTGCATCTGTATTGTTTCCTGGGGGGATAGGGGATGTTCTGTCCATCCATCCATCTGTCATTCGTCCATCTCCCACCTTTATTATTTTTATAAATAACTCAAAGTGGTGAACATACCAATACACTTTCCTCCTCCTCTTTTTCTCCACAACAGCAACTTTGTGAGGTGGGTTGAGCTGAGAGAGAAAGAGTGATTGGTCCAAAGTCACCCAACTGACTTTCATGCCAAAGTGAGACTGGAATTCACAATCTCCAGGTTTCTAGCCTGGGACCAGTTTAGATGGCATGCCAGAAAGGGATCAAGCTATTATATAACAAACATTGGATCACTTTGTGGGTTAAAACACTAATGGTTAAGCACAATTTATAATATACTGTAGATAGGTAATATTATTGTGTCAGAATCCACAGTCTGACCATGATAATTTAAAACTGATGACAGAATTCCTAGATCAAGGGTGTCCAATTGCATGCAGCTCTGGGCAGATCATAAACTTTTAACATTATTGTGTGATTTTTAGCTATATTTGTATGCATTAACTATATTATATATTTTATATGCGACCCAAGACAATTCCTCTTCACTCAGTGCAGCCTAAGCAAGCCAAAATGTTAGCCACCCATATCCTAGATATTTTGAGGTGAGTATTATGTAGAATTAGTCCTAATGTAGGCACAGATTAAAAAACAAAAATACCCAGTAAATTTCATTAAGTTGAGCTGAATGTTTATATGTGCAGAAAGGGGGAGAACAAATTTAATAATAAAAATCAACTTTCCTCAACTGGCATGACCACTGGGTTAGATTTGTAGTCACAATACATCTGGAGGACACCAAATCAGAAAAGCCTGGTATAGTATAATGCCATCAGTCATTCTATGATAGTGATAGTAGTCTTTCTTTTTTAAAAAGAGATATTTAAGATCTATACTTAACCTATAGCAACTTGTTTAAGCTGCAGAAGAGTTGAAGTTATTTCCAGTCTGTAAAGCAGGTTGCTTTTAAAATTTCATACATGCAAAAACACCTCAAACCATTACATTACAATTTATATGTTATAAATGAATGTAGCCTAAACTTGAAGGTTCAAAGTTTTGTTTCCCAATATTTTATTCCTCATCAAAGCATTTATGGCATTTTCTTATTTTTTTCTCACACACTTTCACTGTTTGTTTGTTTGTTTCCCTGTCTTATTTAGCATTGCAAAACTTGGGGGATATGCTATGATTTATACAGCATCTTTTTATTCCATTCTAAAAGGAAACTTACATATTTACAGAAGGAGCCCTTTCATAGAGCAAAATCTTTGGATACTACTCAAAATATTCACCATTTGCTTACATTATTATTTGTTGTAATTTGTAAGTTTAAGAACAGTCAAACTATATAAATGATTAAGAGAAGGATACTCAGACAAGGGTGCAAGTGCAGTAATTGCAGGTTAAGTGCTTAGAATCTCTCATTTCTAATGAAAATATTTTTATATTGACATATTTTGTTTGTATAACCAAAAGTACATAGAATAGAAATTGCCTTTTTCAGAGCATATATTCCTTGTGCAATAACATTAACATAATGGAAAAGAAAGAAAGAATTGGTAAAGACATTCTAGCAGACTGTACAGTAAAAGGTAAAAATAGTTTCACAGAATGAAGAATTTCCTTGTATACCACTAAAAGGTCAGACAGTGTATGATTCCCCTCTTAATTTTCTGACTTCCATTCAAAAGTAATGTAGATGTTTTTAACTATTAATGTTTCAATTAATATTCAATAATGTTAGAGGGTACAATAGCTAAGAAGCCTGTTTTGATATGTGATTATTTGGTATTCTAACGTACAATATTATGGATGCATTACTCTTAAGTTCCATGCATATGAATGTCATATATTTTAAAATGAGAATTTATCAAACTCAAATTCAACCCTAAATTCAGAAAGTAGATTACTGATAGGAAAATGTGAAGTGTCAGTGAGTAAATGCAAGTGATGGACACTATAAAATAATCTAATAGCTTTGGCGCATAGCTGTCATACCAGAAAATGAAAAGATGAAGATACTTGATTGTTTCTTTTCCCTGACTATGATTTTAAGTGCTGAAATTTCTGCTGGTAAAAAAATTAAAACCTTAGTTGGATGGGACAAATTTAAATCAAACATATAGGTGAACTAGGGAAAGGAAAAGTTAAAAATTAGCTAAGAAAACCCCCGAAAGCCGTTAATGAAATTGATTCAGGATCTGGATTTAAGGTTGGCTAGACAATATTTTGGTATGCAACAGCATCTGCTTTGAACACGCAGAACAGATTTAGAGACAACATAAAGAAGGAATGTGACAAAAGTTGAAGCAGATAAATGGGCAATAAAAATGGGATGAAGTTCATAGAAGAACTCTATAAACCAAGAACCAGAGAACTGTAAAATAGAAACTATTGTAAAGAGCAGCTCAGCGAGCACTTTTGAAACGGAGAGGTTTTTCTTTTAAAAAGCTGTGAAGAGGTAGTTGTTGAAAGACAACCCTTTGCAGTGAGCTGAATAGTTATTTCTATTCTAGCTATAGTAATTTATCTGGACCTGACTTTGAAAATGATCTTTTTATGCTTAGAAACCTGTCACATCATAGTCTGCTGATGCAGGTTTGCAGATTCAGAATCAGTTTTGCTCTGTAAAGTCATATTCCTCTAAGGCTAAGCTTTTATTTCATAAAGAACAAGGAATTCACTTTTGTTGATTACAATGTGTGGCTTATACTGCATTGTGTTTGGCAGGGATAGATGTGCAACATTTCAAATCATCCTAAAGCATTAGTCAGACTCGCAATGAACCCTCAGACTATGAATAACTAATCTCCCTATTTATTTTATTAGCACAACTAATTATTTTAGTATATATTATTTTTAGTTGACTTCTAATATAGATAGAAAGGTGATATTAAAATTTAAAAGCCCGCAGCCAGATGGATTAAAGTGTTGCTAAGGAAACTGACTTGGAAAAGAAGTGTCAGAAGAATGTCCACAGAATATCAGGCTGTTTTGAACTAGTATTTTAAACCCATGTAGAGGGATAAATCAAAACTGGAAAAGTAGCTGAGTTTGTAAGCATTTTTTAATTTTTATAATTGTATAATTATGCAAAATTCAGAATGATAGCATGTAAGAGAGATGAAGGAATGGCAAAATCCACTATTATATCAATCCTGATGAATGAACATCCAGTCTCAGTTTAAACATGCCCAGCCAAGAAGAGTTCACCACTTCCAAGGCAACCTGTTCTACAAGTTATACAAGGTCTTGATGTCCAACCCAAATTAACTCTTCGTAATTTAAAATCTTTTTTTTTTTTTTTTTGGTCCTGTCTTCTGGAACAACTCTAAATAGTTCTGTCTGGTCTTTTATGAGAAGGCTATTAAGATACCTAACCCAAATGTTATGCTTTCTTCTTCGGGCTCAACATACTCGGCGCCTCCAAATTTTCATTTTTTTTTCTTCCTGATCTGTTCTAATGTCCTTTATGCAGTGCTCAAATATGGATACAATATTCTAGGTCTTGTCTTATCAATACAGAATACAGAGGAACAATGACTTCTCTTGATCTTAATAGTGTACTTGTGTTGATACAACCTAGAATTGCATTTACTTGTTTTTCTTGGAGTTACTTCCTATTACAAGCTCATATTTAGCTCATGATCCATCAAGACACCTAGACTCCTTTGTACACATTACTATCTAGCATGGTATCCATTCCCCTCCAGCACTGATTTTCTTAGAACTTCACATTTGCTGCTATTAAAATTAATCTTCCTTATTTCTGTTAATTATACCAGCTTGTCAAAATCCACCAGAACCGTGCCTTCTTGTTGATTGCTATTCCCCCATTTTGGTGCCATTTGCAAATTTATTCACATTTTCTGACTCCTCCCTTTATTATCAAAATCTAATGTCAGAATTCTTACACAATCCTCATGTTTAGTAGGTAAATCATTCTTATTTTTTCTAAGAAACTTAGGACTTAATAGAGTTGCCAGTTTGGTAACTTGGAAAAACTTAAGTTTTAGACAGAAAAAAACTACCAACAATATAATAAAATAGATGTACGTTTTTTAAGGTCTAGGCAAGATCTCTAAATAAAAAACCTAGTAATAGAAACTATAAATGTTTATCCTTTATGTACAGGGAATTTCCGCTTGAAGGCATGCCCCATTCTCCACATGATTTCCAAAGGCTCTGGAGGCTACACAAGAGCACACCCCATTTTCGCATGGCCTCCAAAAATAGCATAAGAAAGGGCATGCTTTTGATAATAATTGTCGGTTGTTGGCACTTTTGGTGTATCCTCTGACATGTATATTCATCATCACTGTCCTAGCTCATATTTTAGAATTAAAGCATATGAACATATGGACTTTATTTTTGTACTTGCCATTCTTTACCTGAATTGTTTGTTAATCTTTTACAATAGACCCCTTTGGACAATTGCTATTATTATGTACTTTTGTCACTGCTTGCGGAATTATTTCATACTATGCCTTTTGTGGGCTTCTTGCCAGAAATTTCTATGCTGATTTATTCCACCACGAATCAAATGAAAATGTAATGAAAACTGTGGTACTATGTATTTTTTCATGGTCTAAAGCAGAGGTGTCAAACTCGTGATGACACGTCATCATGTGATGTATCGCAACTTTCCCCCCCTTTGCTAAATGGGGGGTGAGCGTGGCCAGCGCATGACACATCCGTCCTGCGGGACGCGAATTTGACACTCCTGGTCTAAAGTAAACCTTGGCTGAAATGCATCTAAAACAATTTCCTTCATGTCAGTCAAATTTCAAAATGTTTCTTTGCTGGGGTCATATATGCTGGTAATTATTAACTTGAGCTCATGTTATATTAGCATTAATATTCAAATAAAGTAAGCTGTAAAACTGAGAAAAAATGTATATGAGGAGAAACAGAATACTTACAGTAGATTGATTTTAACTGCAATGGATTTTATAAAATATTTTTTTAATTGTAAAAGAATATGGCATGAAAAATGTTCTTTATATAATCAAATGGATAGCCTTTGATCGGAATGATCAATAATAGTTCTACATATTCCTTAACATCACTGTACTTGAACATAATAGTTCCATATGAAAATGAAAGAAAATTATTCAGATTGTGAATGAAATAATATTGACTAATCAAGATAATTACTTAGTATATGATTATATATATATATATATATATGAGTGCTCTTCTACTACATTTATATTCCATTATATTTGTAAATGTAAGTATACTTGATTGTAAGAAAAAAACAAGCATTATTATTCCTTAATAAACATGTGGAGTAAGTATCTTTTCCCCAAACATATTCATAATAATTTATGTAGTTTTTATTTGAGAGTCGTGTGTACTTTCTGTGTGGCTTACTGTGGTATAAGACACGTGTATCAGCAGAATGTATACATGTGCATAAAAATCAATAGCCTTGGTAATGAAAGTCTACTTTTATTTTAGTATTATTTATATTAGATAGCCTTGAGAATACTACCAAAATTCTGTTGTATTAATTGATTTCTTTTCTGGATGGGTCTTGATTAGTTTTTAACATGTGAGTCCACTTCTAAAAAGCAGGGAACAGTAGACAGATGAAGCCAGTGTTGACAATCACCTCACAACTTGATTATCTGAAATAATTTATAATATAATATATAAAAGTTCTCTCATAATCTTGATCCTCAACAACTGCTTTGTTTCTTCACTATTCTTATCCTACCCTCCCAAGCTTCCTGCAGTCCAAGAGATTCTTCCTCTCTCATCCAGGTGAACTTCAATCCAGCACCATCTGTAACCTGTTCTGATGATTTGTTTATATGCATTTGGAAAGTCAAGTGTATCATGTGGTTTCCTGCACTGATGCTTTAAGAATTATGGGTACTGTATCATATAATTCCTTATTCTATAAGACTGTATGGACATATTGTATGTATGACCCATATGCTTGTTCTCATGAAAGCAGAAGTATTTTCTTCCATTACATCCTCTAGTTCAGGGGTGACAAATTCAAGGTTAAATCCAGCCCGTGGGGTGCTTAGATCTGGCCCGCTGGCCCACCCTGGAAACAGTGAAGAACCAGCCCGTGATGCCTCTGCCAGTGAAAATGGAGCTGAGGAGCACCGTGTGCATCCTTCCCGAGCTCACTTTTTGCTGGCAGAGGGTTGCAGGAGGCCATTGCGGCCGAAAACAGAGCCTGGGTGTGCCTCATGCTGCCTCCCCGAGCTCCGTTTTCACTGGCAGAAGGTTGCAGGAATCCGTCGCGGTCAATAACGAAGCCCGGGAAGGCTGCACGCGGCCTCCCCGAATTCCGTTTTTGCTGGCAGAGGGTTGCAGGAAGCTATCATGGCCAAAAACGGAGCCTCGATAAGTGATCTTGACCTGGCCACACCCATCCTGGCGATGCCTCCCTAGACCCCTGAGGTCAAACACAACCTTGATGTGGCCCTCAATAAAATCAAATTTGACACCCCTGCTCTATAAGCGAACAAATGAAGTTTAGATCTGATCTTCTCTATTTTTTGTCTAATGATGCTTTTTTTCTGAAAAGAGTCTGTTCAAATATATCTAGCACATTATGTCCCTAATGTAAGCTCTATTGCCCTAAGACAGATAGGCAGACATGGAATTGTCCTCTTAGACATATGCATGAAAAAGAGGTTTGACTGTAGCAGTATAACTGGAAGCTGCATAGAATAAAATGGGCAGCTATCTAAATGTTTTAAATAAATAAACTGATTTTTTGAACTTTGTACCTGATCAGATTAAGGCAGGTTAAGATATGCAAAAAAGCATATGTTATGAGAGCTACATGAATACAATGGACTGGGAATGGTCAGAAGTAAACAAAATAAATTCATAGGAATAAATTTGAGTTCACAGTATTCCTTTCTTTTTAAACCCATCCTCATCACAGGGCCTGCCTCTTTCTGCATAACAGCCTAAATTCATCTTTTCACCCCCTAAACAACAACAATAACAACAACACATATTTACATACAGATCCATTGACAGAAATGCAACACCCATATATGCCTATGCTGTTAACCTTTCACATAAATGCCCTTCTCTTCACCACCTTTTCCTCAACCCTCTGAGTGCACTGCCGAGATTCGGCCATAGTTGCTTCTCACAGGCTGACCGAGATGGATAGGAAAAGGGTTTCTTTTTAATTAAAAGTTTAGTGGTAAGGCCATGATTGATGGTCATTGGTTTCTCACGCCTAGAGACATTTTGAGAAAAGTATGGTGCAAGCTGCTGCAATCCAGTTGTTCTTTAAAATTATACACAGGTAGTCCTCACCTTACCACAGTTCATTTGGTGACTACTCAGAGTTACAACAGGACTGGAGAAAGTGACTTACGACTGTTTTTCACACTTACGTTGCAGCATCCCTATGGTCATGTGATCAAAATTCAGATGGGATCATGTGAGACCCTTTGATGACCTTCTGACAAGCAAAGTAATTGGGGAAGCCAGATTCACTTAACAACCGCGTTACTAACTTAACAACCGCATGGATTCATTTAACAACTGTGGCAAGAAAAGTATAAAATGGGGCAAAACTCACTTAACAGATGTCTCACTTAGCAACAGAAATGTTGGGCTCGATTGTGGTTGTAAGTCAAGGACTACCTATACTTAATTCATTTTAACAGGAATACTGAACTTGTTACATTCTTGAGTTATATTCCATTGAAGTATTTGAGTCTTGCTCTTATTAGTCCAATATCTCATACAAAACTGTATTGCTGTATGCGTTGCATTATTGATTCTAAAGAAAAATTTGGATGAATAAGGGTTAGTTATATCATTAGTTTCTATTTTTGATTTGCTGGTTTATCTGTACCTGTACATCTAATTTAAATACTTGATAGTGCTGAAATATTGAGGAGCAGAGTTTTTGTCCGCAGCAGTATTGGTGCATTCAGTAATATGATACTTTGTTTTAACATTCTAATCCCTTTTTGATTTTTCAGACCAAAGCACTGCCATGAAGGGTACAAGTCAACCTTCCTTCTTCTGGATATGTCACTATAATTTCGCCAAGGGCCCTGAATCATGACATCTTATTTATTAAAATGCCTTGAATTCACATTCTCTCTCTACTGAAGTGATGGTTTTTCCCGCAACGCTGACACCAGCTCATCCTGTGTCATTAAATGCAACTTTTATTGTCTATGAACATGCCCATGCCAATATTACCACTCCGTTGATCTTGGTCCATAAGGGCACAGCTCAGCTACTGAAATACCATTTGGGTGCCATGGTTACTACTGAGATAGCTCCTTTGACAATCAATAGTACACCTGCCCTCCTGTTACAAAGCTTCACAAGCTTGAGTCTACCACTCCAGATCGTCCTTTCTGCTGCCATGATATTTATTTTCCTTATTTCTTTTGTTGGTAATCTGGTCGTCTGCCTTATGGTTTATCAGAAGACTGCGATGCGATCTGCCATTAACATTCTTCTAGCTAGTTTGGCTTTTGCAGACATGCTGCTCGCTGTGTTGAACATGCCTTTTGCTCTGATAACTATCATCACTACCCAGTGGATTTTTGGGGATGTCTTCTGCAGAGTCTCTGCCATGTTCTTCTGGCTGTTTGTCATCGAAGGAGTTGCCATACTACTCATCATCAGCATTGATAGATTCCTCATAATAGTTCAAAGGCAGGACAAGCTGAACCCTTACCGAGCAAAAGTCCTCATCGCTGCTTCGTGGCTTGTGGCCTTTGTTGTGGCTTTTCCACTCTCTGTGGGGAACCCCAGCCTACAGATACCTTCCAAAGCACCTCAGTGTGTCTTTGGCTACACAACAAACCCGGGTTACCGCGCCTATGTAGTAGTGGTGGTTTTGGTCTCATTTTTCATTCCATTCCTCGTAATGTTATATTCTTTTATGGGCATCCTCAATACCGTACGGCACAATGCGGTTCGTATCCATAGTCACCCAGATAGCATATGCCTCAGTCAAGCTAGCAAACTTGGTCTCATGAGCCTCCAGAGACCTTTTCAAATGAATATTGATATGAGCTTTAAAACTCGTGCCTTCACCACCATATTGATTTTGTTCATTGTCTTCATCATTTGCTGGGCCCCCTTCACCACCTACAGCCTTATTGCCACATTTAACAACCACTTTTATCACAAGCACAATTTTTTTGAGATAAGCACCTGGCTCCTTTGGCTCTGCTACCTCAAGTCTGCCCTGAACCCACTCATCTACTACTGGAGAATCAAGAAATTTCACGATGCGTGTTTAGACTTAGTGCCCAAGTACTTCAAGTTTTTGCCACAGCTACCTGGTCAAGCTAGAAGACGTATCCGGCCTAGTGCTGTTTATGTATGCGGGGAGCACCGGACAGTAGTGTAAGCCTCGCAGCAAATGGACATTTGCTCTTTTCTGATATATGCCTGTTTTAGTGGGTTTTTTTTTTATGGCTTCTTTAGCTGTCAGAATTACAATTTTTAGAATTCACATTCAGCTTTAAGAAGGAGATATTGGTTGAGCTTTTCTACCAGAATATAACCATACTATGTTGTTGACCACCTACTAAAGACGTTCTGTATACATGGGGGAGGAATTGTGTGTATAGGGCAAAGCTTTCTATTGCAATGGCTTTTGCTGCTAAAAGAGACCAGTTGAAATGCCATTTTTCTCTTCCACAGACAGGGTTGCAAAATGTAAGCTTCAAAGAATCCCTGAATCGTTTGCACAGTTATTCCCTCCATGCAGAGGTGAAATCCAGCAGATTCTGACAGGTTCTGGAGAACCGTTAGCGGAAATTTTGAGCAGTTTGGAGAACCGGCAAATACCACCTCTGGCTGGCCCCAGAGTGGGGTGGGAATGGAGATTTTTCAATATCCTTCCCCCAGGAGTGGGGAGGGAATGGTGATTTTGCAGTATCCTTCCCCTGCCACGCCCACAGAGCTGGTAGTAAAAAAAAAATGGATTTCACCACTGCCTCCATGTATATGTAACTCTATGGATTGAATGCCACTGCCTCCCCGGTTCTGTGGTAGAAAGGAAAACTCATTTTGGATGTACGTCAGGTGATCTTAAGCACTGCTAACCATTTCATTTCATTGTAGATGTTGTTAATGCTGCTATTTTATGGTTCATTTAGATGAATACTTAATAGGCTTTTTTTTTTCTAAACAATGTTGCTGCATAGATGAGCCAAAATATTTGCATTTAGTTAATTATTTGCAAGAGTTGCAGTGACATTAAGGGGAAAAAACACATTCATGCACTTTAAACAGAACTAGGTGGAGGGGAGTGAATGGGGATGAAGAAAGTTTCAGTGACTTCTAACGTTTTTGTTTCTTGTTGCAAGGTTTTTAATTCTTCCACCAGTTTTGCAGTGTTTCGGAATGATGCTATAACATATTTTGTTCTCAGATCTATTTTATAGTCCTTTTTGAGTTTACTTGAATGTCAGAAGTATGTAGTGTAAATTCATTTAGACTAAGACACTTAGGTAACACTTGTTACAATCTAGAGGAATTAAAGTGCTTTAAATCCTTCTAAAGTCAAAAGGAATTAAACTGAATTCCAGTTACTTAAAAACACATGAGATTTGTCTTTGATTATTATTTCAATGGGATGTACATGATTATTCATATTCAATGTCATGACTTTAGCCCAACGAAAGAATAACTGATCCTGCAATCATTTGTAAGCATATCATGGAAATATGAATTTCCTTTGAATATCAAACTCCTACTGCGAACTGTGTTGAATCAATATTCAATTAGAAGATACACTTGAAATTTAGTTAAGTATATTTTTTAATTTATAAATTGGACCTGTACATAGTATACAATTCTTTTGACGAAGTTTTTTTGATTTTTTAAATTTTTTTAACTAAACTAGGAAAATAAAATAAAAATTTCCACATTTTCTCTCCACATGCTTACAAATTGATTTGTTATCTTGCTTGAATTATGAAAATGATTTATTTTTCCTTTTTCTTTTCCTGTCAAGACAAACTATATCATGAGGTTGCATGGCCAGCTATGTTTCTCTTGCAATATCCTGAAATTATGTTCCCTTTTAAGAAAAGCTGAAAAAATAAATACTCAGGAGTATTTATCTTAATCTTTTAAATACATTTGACCAATGTACATATATTAAAACTTGTGTCAGTTCTGTTATACGTGCACTTTTCTAAAAACACCTTGTTGTCATTCCTTTACATAACCAAAACAACTACTTACGCTGGAATAATTTCTTAATTTAAATCCTTTAAATTTAAAAAAGTTGCATTAGGGCCGAATAGGTCATGGTCAGAAGCAGATTTGTTAATTCAGAACCGTTGGTTCATGTGACCTAACTTTATAGCACACTACATTTATTTTCCATTGCGCTGCTCCTCCAATCCAAGGACGGGTAATATCTTCTAGTTGCTGGGTAGAACTGAGTGCAGATCACTTCCAATTGGCTGGCCACGCCCACAGCGTCCAATCATCTCCAGTCTTTCTCACTCAGTTGCTGTGAGAACTGGAGAAATTGAGTGCTCCCTTATTTCTGTGATCCTTCCAACAATTTATTATTTTAATTTTTTATTTTTGTACTATTTCTGGCTTTGTCTGAGCTTGGTACTAGACGGGAGGAGTTTGGGGCTCCAAACCGTCCCGTTTCTCTCCCTCCCCATCGGGAGAAATAGGGCACCGGATTCTGACCCGGCTGGGCAGATCCGCGTGGCAGGCAGCCGCTTTCGCCGGGACTTGGACCTGGGGGGCGTGTTAATTATCAGCGACCCCTCAGCTCTCCATTGCCAACTCCGGAGCGCTTGCCGGGCTCAGAGGCAGCCTCCGAAGCTTGCGCTCATCAGCTGGGAGGCGCGGCGTGCATTCCGCGACCTCTGCCTCGAGCGCCAACAAAAAGGACCCTTTTAAACTTCAGGGCCAGAAGCCACCAGCCGCGAGAGCTATCTCTGCGCCATTTTGTGAGGCCCTGTTCGCCGCCGTTCCCCTCAACGCTTCAAGGTACTGTGGGGATCGGGGCCGCCATTTTGGACTCCCTGGTTTGGGCGCGGCCGCCATTTTGCGGGCGCTTGATGGACAGCAGGCTTAACAGGCCCTAGAATTGCACCGCTTGCCTCCAGTGCCCCATCAATTGCAGGATTCTTGGCATTTGGCCTCTTCTGGAGATTGCCCTGTGAACCTAGGAGTGTGTTCCTGGCTCACTTGACTGGCACAGTCATCTTTCTGTAAAACGTTTAACAGAGGCCGGTAGTACAGCGGACTAAAGCAATTTCACAACTGCAATCACTGCAAGTTTGAATCTAGCCAGCATCTATTTTTATTACTGGGTTGAGCTCAGCAGCTTCTGAGCCAGTTGAACCCTATCCTCCTCTGTCCTCACTGTGGGCAATAGTCTGTTTAGTGAGCCTCGGTGTTGACAATTCTTGGGACTGCTTTCCCTGATCCAACTGAAGGGATGGCTGATTTAGCTTTGTCTTCTGATTCAGAGGGCGCTGGCACTTATCCTTCGCCTGAGTATAAGTCACGGCCAAAGAAGGTTAAATCCAGGTCTCACAAGACCCTGTCTACTTCCAAAACGTCTGTCTCTAACAAAGCTGAGCAGAGGAGGCATCAGGCCTTGGAGAGACAATTTGAGCGGGCTCAGCAGCGACAACAATCATCGTTGCCAGAACAAACCCGTTGTACAGAGGAACGACCGGGTCCCTCCAGGGATCCTCTAGTCAGGGCTGTTTCTAATCTCCAACGTTCCAAAGGAGTCTCTATGTCACTACCGGATGTCTCCATTCCCTCGAGATCAGATAGTCTCGTAGGCCGCAACATACCTGAGGCTACCTTTACTCCTACTGCAGCGGGGCTCCGCCCGGAGGTACCGGCCAATCCTGCGAACCTTCACTCTATTTTATCTGACGCATTGGCTAAGATTTTGGCAGCAGGTATCCAAGCGGATTTGAGTTCCGAAGCTGAACCTTCGCAGGCTCCAGCCCAGGCCTCAACCCAGATAGCTGCTTCCGCCAGACGCCATTACCATGACTCTTCTTCGGAGGAAGTAGAGGAGGGGGAGATCTGCCCGGAGGATATCGAATTCTCTGACGACGAGGACCTCCCACCTGAGAAGCCAGCTTTCAAAAATCTTTTCCGGCCTTCTCTCTTTAAGTCTTTGCTTCATAAGGCCAAGAGAGCCACCAAATTTGGCCTCAGTAATGTGGACGCAGACAAAGGCCAGTCCTCAGCCGACATTGACCCCCTATTCCAGGTGTCAGAACAGGATAGGGATGTGATCCCTTGCCCTCCCCTGTTCTCCAATGTCATAACTTCAGTGTTTGGCCAGCCGGGTTCGCTTACATCCCCCAGTGGCCTAGACAAACGTCTCTATGCTGCAGACAAGGAGTTGGAAGACATCCTTGCCATGCCTTCAGTGGACTCTCCGGTCGCTAACTTGTCCTCTTCTGCACTGATGACTTCGGATGTGGTCGATGGCCTAAAAGCAGAAGACCGTAAGATGGAACTGGGTTTCCGAAAGGCACATCAGGCGGTAGCTTGGGCCATCAAGGCGGCCACAGCAACTTCATTCTTTAACAGGGCTTCCCTGATCTGGCTCCGCCAGCTCCAGGAGAGGTTGCCACCCTCTGATACAAGACTACACCAGGACATTAACAAATTGGTGGCCGCTACTGAGTATTCGGCAGATGCCTCTCTATCAGCGGCTAAGTTTGCTTCAAGGGCCATAGCGGCGACGGTGACAAACAGACGGCTCTTCTGGCTTCGCAGTTGGAGGGCGGATAACAAGGCGAAGTGGAAGTTGGCTGCAGCCCCCTTCTCTGCCCCTTCTCTCTTCGGTGCTTGTTTGGATCCGATTCTGATTGAAGATAAGGACAAACGCAAAGTCCTGCCTTCTTCCTCCTCTTCCTACCGCAAACCTGAGCGTAGATTTCAACCTTATACTCCGCGCCAGTCCTTTCGATCCTACTTGACGGGAGCAACCAATACTTTCCGAGATCGTATACCCAAACCTCTGATGGAACCGTGGATAGACAGTCCTTTCGGGACAGAGGTAGGTCCCTCCCTCAATCGAAGCGCCCCTTCAAAGGAGCCGGATACCGTCCACCTCGCAGAGGCAAGTGACTCACCAAGTCCAGGTCCCATTGGAGGTCGTCTCCAGCACTTCCATCTCCAGTGGGACCTCTCAACAACGGATGCTTGGATCCGCAACCTGATACGTCATGGTCTCTGCATCGAGTTTCATAACACACCGCCGAATCATTTTCGACGTTGCCCTGTCCCTCGATGCCCAACTCAAAGACGCCTCATGGAGGCAGAGATTTCACACCTACTCTCGATCAATGCGGTGGAACCTGTTCCCAAGGGTCAAGAGCGTGCTGGATTTTATGCTACCTTGTTTCTGGTGCCCAAGTCATCCGGGGGCCACAGAGGAATACTGAACCTGAAACGACTCAATCAGTTTGTACTATATCGAAGGTTCAAAATGCAATCGCTCAGGTCGATTCTGTCTTCCATCAGACAAGGGGACTATCTTCAATCGGTGGATCTCAGGGAGGCTTACCTCCATGTCCCGGTACACCCCCTGCATCATCGCTATCTCAGATTCGAATACAACAACATGCATTTTCAATATTGCGCAATGCCCTTCGGCCTTTCCTCTGCGCCCAGGACATTCACGAAGCTGGTAGCAGTGATAGCAGCCACCATCAGAACTCGCTCGATACGTCTACTATGTTATCTAGACGATATTCTCGTCCTCTCTCCGTCCCCCTCCCAAGCGAGGAACGACATAGAGATAGTTCTACAGACATTTCAGGCCCATGGTTTCTCTATCAACCATCAGAAGAGTCACCTGATCCCAACGACCCGCCTCCGGCATTTGGGAACAGTGATCGACTCAAGACTAGGCCAGGTGTTCTTATCACCAGATTGCATCCTAGATATAAAGACATTGGTGGGACAGGTTCAGACCCAGAGGAAAGTATCACTCATCCTCCTGACACAATTGTTAGGGAAGTTAATCTCGTGCATTTCCGTGGTGCCTTGGGCACGCAGGCACTCCCGGCCCCTCCAATGGCTGTTGCTACCCTTTCAAAAGACAAACCGCAGTACATCCACCTTTCAGATTCGGCTACCTCCGCAGACACGCCTGTCCCTCACGTGGTGGAGGTCCCCCACGATTCAGAAAGGGTGCTTCTTCCTCGAGACACAACGCCTTGTGCTGACCACCGATGCGAGCCTTGTGGGTTGGGGTGCCCACCTCCAGAACGACGTGGTTCAAGGTCAGTGGTCCACGACAGAACAGTCAAACAGCATCAACTGGCTGGAGTTGAGGGCTGCTTGTCTTGCTCTGTGCCATTTCAGCAAGGTTCTGGAGGGGCAACATGTGCTAGTCCGAACGGACAACGTTACGACCAAAGCGCACATAAATCGGGAGGGGGGCACACGATCCAGATCCCTGATGTTGGAATCAGAACGGCTACTAGCTTGGGCGGAGCGCCACACGGCGTCTCTGGTGGCGGATCACATCTCGGGGCAAGCCAATATCACTGCTGATTGGCTCAGCAGGGAACACATTGACCCTGCAGAGTGGTCACTGAATCTGACCATTTTTCGACAGATAATACGACGGTTCGGCCTTCCACAGGCGGACCTGTTTGCGAATCCCGAGAACGCACAGCTCCCAAGATATTTCACACGCTACCCAACCGCTGGAGTGGAAGACTTCGACGCTCTTCATTGTCAATGGCCTCCAGGACTCTTATATGCATTCCCTCCATTCCCCCTGATTCCACGACTCATTCGCAAACTTCTACTCGAAAAGGCCGAACTGATCCTCATTGCTCCCCATTGGCCTCGCAGGCCCTGGTATGCCGACCTCATGGACCTGTCCCTTGTGCCATCCTGGACGATTCCTCCCACAAAAGACCTCCTCAGCCAGGGGGTCATCTACCACCCAGATCCGCAGTGGCTCTGATTGACCGCTTGGCGCTTGAGCGGCTCCAAATGCGGAAGGACAGATTGTCGGATGACGTCATCCATGTGATTCAGTCTGCCAGGCGGCCGTCGACCACTAGGATTTATGAATCATCGTGGAGAACATTCGCTACCTGGTGCTCTGTGCATCATGTGGATCCGACTTCAGCTGATATACCAGACGTCCTGGACTTCCTGCATGAAGGTCTGGCTAAAGGCCTAGCCCCCGCTACACTTCGACGCCAAGTGGCAGCTCTTTCAACAGTCCTCACATGTGAAGACCACCGTACTCTTTCGCAAAATCCACGAATTAAATCATTCTTGCACGGAGCCACCAACCTCTCACCACCGGTTGTTCATCGGTACCCATCGTGGGACCTTCCTCTTGTGCTTCAGGCTCTTACCACCACGCCCTTCGAACCGTTGGCTTCGGTGTCTTTAAAGTTTCTGACACTGAAGGTTACCTTTCTACTAGCCATTACGTCTGCGAGGCGTGTTTCTGAACTCACGGCTCTTTCAGTGAGGAAGGATTTGTGTACCTTTTACAGCGACAGGGTGGTGATGCGCCTGGATCCGACTTTCTTGACCAAGATTAATTCTCATTTTCACAGGGCACAAGACTTAGTCCTTCCTAACTTTTGTCCGGATCCTCATCATCAGTCTGAGTCTCTCTGGCATACTTTGGACGTTAGGAGGGCCCTTCGCCGTTATATCAGACGCACTGAATCATTCCGTCAGACAGAGTCCTTGCTTGTTTCGTTCACTCCTTCCTCAATGGGACGTAAAGTTTCATCGGCTACAGTAGCCAGATGGATCAAAGCATGCATTTCGATCGCCTACGACGCCCAGGCCCGTGCTCGGCCAGCTAAGATCTATGCACATTCAACACGCAGTGCAGCAGCTTCAGCTGCCTGGGCCACAAATGCTTCTGTCTTGGAGGTTTGTCGAGCGGCATCGTGGGCCTCATCTTCCTTGTTTATTAGACACTATAAAATCGACAAGTATGCTTCAGCTGATGCTGCCTTTGGGCGTAGGGTCCTACAACAGGTGGCCACGATCCAAGGAGGAAATGACAGTCAGTCCCCCGCCCAGGGCAATTGAACTCGGGTACATCCCGTCCTTGGATTGGAGGAGCAGCGCAATGGAAAACGGACGTTGCTCACCTGAACGTCCATTTTCAGGGCGCTGCGACTCCAATCCATACCCACCCTGGACCTGCCTGTTTTATTGTTTGTTTGCTTGAGCTTCGTTGACTTGTATTATTCCGTAGTTCTATCTCTTCGTGAGAAAAGACTGGAGATGATTGGACGCTGTGGGCGTGGCCAGCCAATTGGAAGTGATCTGCACTCAGTTCTACCCAGCAACTAGAAGATATTACCTGTCCTTGGATTGGAGTCGCAGCACCCTGAAAATGGACGTTCAGGTGAGCAACGTCCGTTTCATGTCTAAAAGACATTGCTGTCAGCAACCAGGAACATTGTTTTGACTTCCCAAGGAAAGCATTTCTTGAATACCTTAAACATGTGACAAAATTCCCAGAGTGGAAGGAGTGGGGATGGGAACACACCATGGGCCTTACTCTTCACATTTGTAATATTCCCTCTCCTCTCATACCCATAATGTAACCCAGGCCGGATGCGTCACGTGCTAGTTACGCCCACACCCGGTTTAGCAAAGGGAAAAAAAAGTCCTGATACAACACGTGACGACACAAATTTGACACCCCTGATCTAACTTCTGAGTTATACATTATACATAGAGAGAATTTTGACATCCTTTATGCATAAGCTTCCTGTCTTATAATTCCAGATTCATTTGTTTCGGCATTAATTGGTAGGACTAAACAGGTCAGATGGCATGGTCCAGTTGGCCTTATAACTGTGGACCCTCTTCATGTAAATAAAGCATGCAAGGGAAATAGTTGCAAGATGAGATAATGCACTGATAGACATAATCAGGAACAACTTCAGATTAAATTATATTTAGAACTCTGAGCATTCTTGTGTTTCTGGAAATTAAAACTGGAAGAGACGAAGAAAAATAACCCTGCTACTAATATTTCAACTGTATAGGAATTGGGATATGTTTTCTATAGAGCTGGAATAATCAGAACTTTCATCTGTTTGGCTATTGTATCATGTCAATTGGCCATCCCTTTCATTATAGGGTTTATTTTAGAAGTGCTACTTTTAGCAGTCGATCAATAAAATGTTCATACCCAGAGATGTTTGGAACAGCTTATTCCTTAAGCTATGGAAAGATTCCTAACCTTAAATGGCAACCTATGGTATGCTCTACTATAAATGAGTACTTCTCTTGTCTTATAGCAAAATGAAAAAGATTAGTTATAATAGTTAACCAAATTGTTACTTTGCTTACTAAAATTCATTACTAATTGATCACATTGATCCAAAGCAGTCTGGATGACAAAGAAACATTGACACTATTTCTGAAAATACATGATATCTCCTTGGACTTTAAACAGCTGTGTAGACCTAAAAGGACAACGTTAACTTGAAAGTAAATCCCACTTCAGTGTGTCTCATACCCAGGTAAGTGTGCCCATGGTGCAGATCTGTGTTTAGTAAACCAGTTCTGGATTCTTTGGACGATCAATCAGAGTTGTGTTACTCACACTTCTGGATTTATATCTAATGAAAATATGCTTATTGAGAAAAATCAGCTTCGATTTTTAACAGCTTGAAAATGACGAAATGTTTGCTCCTATTAACATGTCAAAATCAGAAGAGCCAAGGCAAAATTTCCAAATATCTCACAATACCTCATAATCTATTTCCTCTGTTGCTTCTAGTCTGTTCTTCCCACTTTGTCATTGGAATGGCCAAATATAAAGAATCCAAGAACTACTGTTGTCAAGAAACACTTAACGGAGAAGGAAGTGTAATCATGTTTAATGTTTACATTTTAAGTCATTTCAGCTTACACGGTTATCGCCATTGGCTCTTTTAATATACTGTTGTTTTAGAACAGTGCCTTTTTGTTTGATATTGATTTTTATATCCTCCTAAACTTGAAAATCCTTCAGTTCAGTTGGTAATCAGCCTCATACATGTGTCCATATGCTCTTCTACCAAGATTACACCCATGGTTAAAGAAAACACATATAGGCAAATCTTTCAGAAGGCAAACAATACTTTAAAATATATCTCAAATGATTTTATTAAAACATTCTAGGTAAAAACATTCTTTTGTTCCTCCTTTAAAATATATATTTTTGCTCAAACTCAGAAACGAAAGACAGGGTGCTGAACTAAGATATATTTTTAAATACAGTATATATATATATATATATATATATATATATATATATATATATATATATATATATATATATTTGTAGTTATTTAAGCAGATTTGTCAAACAGTCACATTTGATATAAAAATCTGTTGCTAAAAGGAGTTTCATGAGATGTTTTATACTCTGAAGCGGTGTCTTATTTTATGGAAGCATTTACGGTATGTTTGTATACTGAATAACAGTAGTGTCCTCCCTCTCCCTTCAGTGTGGTATTTTTATAAGATTGTTTTTAATGAGCTTTATGTAAGTTGCTATCAGTTTAGTTCTCTTTCTCTTATGTCATTATGCAACGTTACCCTTGTAAACAAATGTATTCATTTATTTTTGCCACATAAAAACAAAGCACCACAACATACTGTGGTTGCAAAAGAAAAAGTGATGACTTCCTTAACTTTTTATTTCTTTCTACAGATATTATTAGCCATTGATGAAATGTTTCTTTTCTTAAAAACAGACCTCAGTTTTTAAATTTTCAAGTTAAACTTGATCTGTATGTAATGTATATATATATTTCCATGGAAATAATTAGAATAAACAATTATTAAGACAAACTTTTTCTGTAACAGTTTATAGGGAAATGGCATTTTTAACTAGCTAGACTTATTCTTGGAACTATCAATTAAAATATTCTAAAAATTAGTTTTCGTGTATTGGTTGAAGCACCATTTTAAAGTCTCTTCATATTATGAAAAAGAATGCTCAGACAAGATTTTTTTTTTGTAGACATTCAAAAATAACAAAAGCTTCAGATAAGATCACGTTATGTCAGATGGGTGGAAGAATGTGACCGCATAAAGAATTTCTGATAAAGGCAGCAAGATATTTAAAAGAACAATGAATGACTCATTCCAGTTTTCATTTCTAATGTGAATTTCAGTGCAAATAATTAATGAAATGTCTTGTTTACACTAGACTGACAATATGGAGTTGTCCAGGTTGTTCAGTTGGGCACTTTTGTCGAAAAGAGGGGCATGCAACTTTTTCTTGATTGAGGGCCCTATGTGGTCTTTGAGTGATGTGGTATACAAGCAAAGGCTGCATTCCAAGAAGCGGTGGAAGAGGCCACAACAAAAATCAAATTTGTCATCATTTGCATTTAAGTTTGATTAAAATTAATTATAATTAGTCTGATTGTTCTCCTGTCCTTATTCATCATTTTCACCTCTCATTAAAATTACAGATTGGTAACTATCCAGAGATCTTGGGATTAATTTCATACCCTTTAAACAAATATGAACACTCAAAATTGCTTTATATTTACAAGTTGGAAAAAGGTTGAACTGTTGCTTTCTAAATCCACAAAATTCAATTCATGTGTAGAAGCTCAAAAATCTTCAAAAGTTTTAATATTGTAATGTAGTAAAGAACACTATAATAATAATAATAATAATAATAATAATAATAATAATAATAATAATAATATCAGAAAGAGATTCAGGACCACTCAATGTCCCATGCTAAAGATCAATTCCATTGTCATTCTATTCTTCCTTAACTTTCTGCTATGGTTGGCCATTTTAAAAAGTTCTTCCTTAAACTGAGGAAATACTCAGGTTGGCTTGTTTTCTGTTCCTTACCAATTCTTTATTTTGTGTGATGTGTTTGTAAACCTATGGACAAGGGCTATCCTATTTTGATTGATCTTATGGAATTCTTTTTGAAAGTTAGGAGATGTGATTTGAATGAAAATAACCTGATACCATGACCTACTCTGTGATGATTAAACCATTGCTGTCTTCCATCCAACTTATTTCTATACCCAAAGTATTATTTCCCATCTTTAACCATAAATGTGTATCCTGCTCTCAGAAACAAGTTTATATTAAGTTATGATCATTTCATGCCAAGTGAGGAGGAAGATTGGGTGAGAATAGTTTTTTTAATGAAAGTCATATTAAAGAAATCATTTTTTAAAAGTCATTATTTATTTGTATCCTGCCTTTTATTAATTTACAAATAACTCAAGGCATACCCATCCCACCTTCCTCCTCCTACTTTCCACACAACAACAACCCTGTGAGGTGAGTTGGGTTAAGAGACTGACTGGCCCAAAGTCATCCACCTGACTTTCATGGCCAAGGCAGGACTTGAACTCATGATCTCCCACTTTCCGGCCTTAGCCACGAAACCAAACTAGCTCTCTAATTTTATCAATCAGTATTTGTTACTATTGAAAGTGGGATCTATGCCTGCCAGTTTTTAAAAAGAGGATAATCTTATCTTGTACTAAAATGGTCATGTAGGATACCATACATGTGACACTCATTCAGCACGATTAAACTGCCTTAGTACAGTTGATTTGGAATCTAGTAAATCTGTGGTAAATAGGTAGAATATACCCTTGCTTTCTTATAAGGCTGGATGTGTCCCCTCATGATTCTGAGAGATGTCTATTCTTTAAACTAGGGCAGTGGTTCTCAATCTATGGTCCACAAACCCCTGAGTCCTCACAATGTTACAGGGGGTCCGCTAAGGTTTGAAGAAATATTATGACTTATATTGAATTAAGTCTTGGTGGTCTGTAGCAATGGTCCATGGCCCCAAAAGTTATTTAAAGGGGATCCATGATGAAGAAAAGATTGAGAATCACCAAACTAGGGTTTTCCAGATAATGCTGAACTATAAGTCCACCATGTTTCTTAATACACTAGCAGAGTGTGACTCAAAGGAGGTAGTCCTTCACTTAGAACAGTTCGTTTAGTGATTGTTTACAACGGTGTACAATGGCACTGAAAAAAGTTACTTATGACCATTTTTCACAGTTCTGACCACTGCAGCATCCCCATGGTCACATGATTTACCTTTGGATGCTTGACAACTGATTCACATTTATGACCATTGCAGTGTCCAGGGGTCATGCGATCGCCTGCAACCTTCTGACAAACATCAATGGGGAAACCAGATTCACTTAACATCTGGGTTACTAATTTAAGAACTGCAGTGATTCACTTAACAAATGTGGCAAGAAAAGTCATAAAATGGGGCATGTCTCACAAATTTCTCACAACAACATAAATTTTGGGCTCAATTGGGGTTGTAAGCTGAGGAGTACCTGTATTTCTAAGTCTTTTTTAAAATTACCTTGTTAACGTATATGAATAATTTCACATTTCCTTCATATGAATCAGGTATATGACATTGTGCATGGAAAGTATTATAGTAAATTTATTGGTAAAGAGAATCTAAAGATGTCTTGTTGGTATTGCTCCTAGAAGGTTGATTCTACACTGATGCTAATAAGCATTCTCAGAGGAATTCATTATTTTGAAACCCATTCCTAATGTGAGATGTTTTGTGCATTTGAAGTTCATGCTAATTTCCACAAAGGGTTCCATTGCTAAGCAACATATTCTGTTATCTCTGGAGGGCAAAGGCTATACTACCTATATCTTAATTAAAGCTAAAAGAAATATATTATCCCTCTCCAGTGCAGTTAAAGCATTTGAGAATGTTCTCTGCTTTAAATTGAAGCGATCACCATTTTTGTAACTTTTTTTTCTTATGACAAGCAGAACCACCAATGAAACAATTTAAAAACAAGACTTTCTTTTAAATCTACCATTGGACAATCCCTGTGAAGTTCTGCAACAGGTAGATATTTTCTTTAAATTCTTCAGTGGGACAGGCCAGCAACAAATCATGGAAAATAATATGCACATATTCTCTGACCAAACTGGAAATAGATTTCAGGGCAAAATGAAATATAAGTGTGTGAATGCTAGAAGAAAGGGAATGAAACAAAACAGACATGATGAAAGAATATGAAAGAACATGGTGAAAAACTCAAAATCATCAGCAACTGGAGAAGATCCCTCCCAATTTTTTCTTCTTCTATCTAGAGCTAATAAGTTACAATGAATCACTTGTCTCTTGCAGCCAGAAGCCAAGATCTAGACTCTCAGAATTACATAGATCTTATATAAAACATTGATCAAAGGTAAGTCAAGGATGCACACATTATCTATAGAGATCTGAAATACGAAGGATACAGGAAAACCCCTTTATAAGGGATAAAGATGCATGATTACAAGAACGAAAAGGCATCACTCAAAGTGTGAAAACATTGTCTGCAGTACCATTATTTAAAATGTGATATCGATATATCAAATGCTTTGATGTATGAGAAGTACAAAGACCCTAATTGTTACCTTACTTTTCTCTACTGAGGAAAGAGCAGACACACGCATACACATCCTTAAATCTACACATTTTGTAGGTATTTTGAATTCTTGGCAGTACATTAGCACAACTATATAAATAATGATAAAATTAATAAAAAAATTAAAGAATGTATAGCACTGTGATTACACATAAAGTTAACATTAAAACAAGTATAACTAATGTTTTGTTTTTATTCCATCCCTCCATATTTTCTTCTGTTTATATTTGTTCCCTAAAATTCAAATTCATACGGAGGAAGAGTTGGATAAGGCTAAATACAGACTAGCTATGAGGAGGAGGAGAGATTAACCTTGAAATAGAATCAGCAATAAATAAAAAATACAGAAAGATCAAAACTCTTTGTTCAGGAATGAATATAAAGAAAATAACCTTTTTTCAGTAGCTGAGATCATCAAGAAAATTCAGGTAAAAATAACAACCCAATTCTGCTTCTTTATGAATTGGATGCTGGAGGGTGAAAAATATTTCATTGGTGAAAAATAACAGCATCAGTTCTCACCCTCTCTAGGCAGAGTTAACCAATTTACAAGCCAGGAGGTAATCTGTGGCCATATCATTATTGAGGCTAGTAGGACCAATGCCTTCCACGTCATACATGTGCGTATAGCATCAGCAGACACAGAAAGCCTCTTATTCTGCTGATAGATTACAATAGTAGTAAAAGAATTGTAGTCGACTAAGGGTTTGTTCCATGTGTAAAGTGGTGTTTATAAGAGGTACATATAAAAACAGCAGGAAAAATATTGTTATACAGTATCCTGGGGAGCCACTGCCCCCACATTTTTCAAGCGGTATTCTGGAGACCCTTGAACCACACATCCAATAATGCCTTGCTTGTGGTCAGATAAGCATTAAACAATTGGAGTACACACTCTTTATTATTGGGAGTTGTAATTTCAGCAGTGCAATTTGATTTAGGCCACAATTCTCGGGCCAAAATATACCAAATATACCACTATCAAATAGTGTTTGAATAAATCAGAACTAATACAAGTTGATTGATACTATGATCAGTCTATCCTCAGCTGGAGGGAGGGGACCAATTAGTACCATTTACCTTAGTGTGACCTTGGTATGACATCCATAAAAAGGAGATTAGTTTTGCCATTGCAAAAACTTTAACTGAGGAAGGAAGGAGTCACAAGCTTTTAAAATGATGTGTGAACCCATATTATGCATGGGACAGGAAATCAGGAGAGTTTTGGCCTCCTATTAAAAAAAGCAAACACATGCCACCATGAAATCACCCTTTGTATATGGCAGCTAATGTAGATTTGAGCTGCGGTGGTACAATGTTTAGAATGCAATATTGCAGGCTAATTGTGCTGATTGACAGCAGTTCGATTCTCATCGGCTCAAGGTTGACTCAGCCTTTCATCCTTCTGAGGTTGGTAAAATGAGGATTCGGATTCTTGGCAGCAATATGCTGACTCGATAAACCATTTAGAGAGGGCTGTAACTGTACTGTGAACTAGTATATAAGTTCTAAGTGCTAAGTTTAATGCAAGGGCAGTTTGATAGTTATTCAATGCAGAGTGAAGGGAAATTGGTGTTGGTTTAACATGCCATATAAAACCGAAGTTGATTTGGGAGACTCCAGTAAAGCAATGAAACAGCAGCTACAGCATATAATAAAACAACGTTGGGTAATCAAAAAAAAAAAAAAAGAATATGGGGCAGAGCAGGGGTGAAATCCAGCAGGTTCTTACAGGTTCTGGAGAACTGGCAGCAGAAATTTTGAGTAGTTCAGAGAACCGGCAAATACCACTTCTGGCTGGCCCCAGTGTGGAGTAGGAATGAAGATTTTGTAGTATCCTTCCCCTGCAACGCCCACCAAACCACAACCACAGAACCGGCAGTAAAAAAATTTGGATTTCACCACTGGGGCAGAGCAAAGCTTTGATGATAGTAGCAACATCTTCATTCCACGTAAAAAAGGCTTCAATCCATTTAATAGACTTCCAGTGTATTTTACCAAAGACTTTTTTTTAGAGCATCCACTTTATGCTTGATTGCAGTCAACAGCTCAAAAACAAAAAAAAAACACTCAAAAAACCCCCATCTGTTTGCACTAACAGCAAGCTTTGCTGAGTTATTAAATCAACTGCATCCTCCCTTTTTAAGGTATACATCAACTTCATTCTGCACAAGCAATGCAGCTGCTGAAATAACAGTCTAAACTAGAGGGCACTGGAATAACTGGATGTCCTCAGGGGAGAATAAAGTTCTGTTAATTGTTGGCTTTCACTCTGCTAGTAAATCCTGCTCCAGAGAATTATTTCTATCTGAGGAATAAAGGGGCCTGGAATTAGGGAATTGGCTGCTTGCTCATTAGATATATCCAATTACATGTGGTCTGAGACCAGGGATGAAATCTACTTATCTTCCCTACTGGTTCGGAAGTGCGCACACACCTCATGTGCCATTTTGGATCCTCCCCACATGCGTAAAGCCTTCTGCACATGCTCAGAGGGTAAAAAATAGCTTACTTCCTAGTTAAAACCAGGAAGTAATGACGTCTGGGCAGGTGGGTGGAGCCTCATGCTGCCGCCGCTACCAGTTCACTTGAACTGGTGCAAACCGGTAGCATTTCACCCCTGTCTGAGACCTGAAGTGTACATGCTGACTGTTCTTTTTTCTATTTCCCACTCCAGTCCAATCTGATTGGTTAACAGCAGCCTTATTCAATATAGCTTCTATAGCTAGAAACCTTACTACCTTTGCTTAAAACAAAAATTCTTTTAATTGCAGGCTAAACAAGGTAAGATAAAATAATAGAAGCAAGTAAAACTAAATAAAGGTTTATGAAATGTTTGAAATACTGAGGAATTTTCTACCAGGTTATTATCTTGTCAGCTGCCCCTCCGAGTAAAAGAAGAGAAATTAGGTATGTCAATAAAGACTGGAGGTGTTTGTGTGTGTGTGTGTTCTACCAAGACAAGATGATCTTGTGGATGGAACTCTGCTTCATATCCAACTAGAGTTCCATAAATCACATGCTTCATATCCAACTAGAGTTCATATCCAACTAGAGTTCCATAAATCACATGTGATCTGATTTCTGCCTAAAACTGCCCCACCCTAAACATCTTACATGGCATAAGCAATATAAGGTAAAGGTAAAGGTTCCCCTCGCACATATGTGCTAGTTATTCCTGACTCTAATTCAAAGCCGAAGAGCCAGCGGTGTCCAAAGAAGTCTCCGTGGTCATGTGGCCGGCATGACTAAACGCCAAAGGTGCACGGAACGCTGTTACCATTTCACCAAAGGTGGTCCCTATTTTTCTACTTGCATTTTTTATGTGCTTTCGAACTGATAGGTTGGCAGAAGAATGCTTACAGTAGTAGCTCTTTATCTCGTACAAAAAAGGTTATGCTTGCTCAATGAGAACTACTAGGTGCAACGTGAACTACATTTCATTCACTGAATATCCTAAGAGAGAGGTAAGCAGGTGTTGCATTTGGGAGCAAGTAGCAAGCAGATTCCCAAAGGGTTCATGACCTTTTCGGAATGAGAAACATCTGGCTATACTAGCATGGCTAGCTGCTAAACATCTGCAGGCCAGCTAATTGACTGTCAGCTTTGCAAAATAGACCAGGCAGGAAACATAGATAGGTGGGCTAATTCTACTTTACTGTAAGGTTATATTAACAGAATCCTGCTAGTCTGAAAACACATTTCTCCTCCCATCCCCTTTACAGCCCAAGAAACTAGAGAGGGTTCTTTCTGCATTGCTTCCCCACCCACATTCCTGCGGCATGCCTAAATTGCTTTTTAATCTGGCTAGTCTCTTGGCTGACTCTCTTCTCCCTGTCTCCCAAGGCCATTCTCTCAAATTTGACAGGAATGTAGTGGTGCAGAGAGACCCTACCCAAGGGCATATTGCTTTACTATTTCCCTTCCCTTCCATCTTGTTCTAGACTGACAAGGAATTTTGAGTTTATGATGATGTTTCAGAAAAAGCAAAGCCAAGGCAAAATGTGCTTACAGAATAGATCAGGAGTGTCAAACTCAATTTCATTGAGAGCCACATCAGGGTTGTGTTTGACTTTGGGGACTGGGTGGGCATGTCCATGTCAACGTCACTTGTGTCGGGGGCACCTGTGGTGGCCTGAACGCTCTGCCAGCAAAAACGGAGCTTGGGAGGGCTGTCTCCCGAGCTATGTTTTTGCTGGCAGAGGGTTGCAGGAGGCCATCGCAGCTGAAAACGGAGCTCAGGATGGCCGTGCCCAGCCCTCCTGAGCTCTGTTTTTGCTGGCAGAGGCATCACAAGCCAGTCCTTCACTGTTTCCAGGGCAGCCCTGCGGGGCAGATCTAAGCACCCTGTCAACAGAATCCGGCCCGCAGGCCTGAGTTTGACACCCCTAGGATAGATTCACATCATGAATTAAGACATAAACCATATCTTATAAGCCTTGGTGATTGCACATAACTGCAGTGCTAAAGCCAGGTAATCATGTATGATGGTTTATAGAATGGTATACACTAAATCACAGAATGGATAATAGCTCTCTTTCATATGTATGAACTATCCACCAAATAGTCTCAAAGGTCCTTTTTCAAAAGACAACTGGACTATTTTATTCCCTGGGAAAGGAGATGTTTTGCATCTCATCCAAGAAGCTTCACCCATCAAATAGCAATCTGCCAGAGGAGTATAGTTAAGAGTTTAATCTAGAGGTAACAAATCAGCAAAAGATAGGCCCAAATTCACTCAGCATTATTGTGAGTTTCACATTCCAAATTATGACCAATCATGGTTTTTTTCCCCTGATGGAGTCAGCAAACCAGTCACACAGAGACTTGTTCCCACACTCTGTTGGCTGTATGAATGAACCTTCTGCAATCAGACATTGTACATAAGGGAACTAAATATAGCCCATGCTATAGAACATTATGTGCCTGAAATACTCTCCTATCAGCTATTTGTACCTAATGCTGTACTAAATAAGGTAGAAGCAATGCTTACAAATCTAAGTGAAGAATTATTTATATCCAGCTGATTCCAATGGAGAACAGGAAAGATGAATGGATGGATGACCTTTTATCAATATAACACACCATAATCAAAACAGGCATTAATTGACATTCGTATCAGGCCAACCTACCTGAGATCAGGATGCAACAATTTGATTAGCTGAGATCACAAAGCAACATAAAAATATGTTGATATGGACACCATAAGGTTTTTAAGGAATCTTTGTCTATTGCCTTTGCTTATTCAGCCACAAAAGAAACATTTGGAGAAAGAGAAGTGCAGAGTGTGGAGAAAAGAAAACTTATCAGTCATTAACCAGCTTATATTTTGCAGTTGTGTGGTGACAGAAAATATTGGGTAAGTGTAGGGATGGATTCAAATAAACTTCAATGTATGCCCCACAGTCACTGAAGAAACTGAAGTTGAAAAGATGTGAATATTTTAACAAGATCCAACACATATCTTGAAGTTAATCATGAAGCACTCTCTCTCTCCCTCCCTCCCTCCCTCCCCCCCTCCCTCCCTCTCTCTCTCTCTCTCTCTCTCTCTCTCTCTCTCTCTCTCTCTCTCTCACACACACACACACACACACACACACACACACAAAGATAAAGATTCTGGAATAGTCTATACACAATCCATAGATTTGAGTTTCATTGAAAATCTAAGGGGAACATCTCATGCAAGTAGATTTACTAATAGAGGGCACTAAAAGAGATATCTATGGATGTACTGATGCCCAGAGCGCACCTTAGTTTTTTTTTTAAATTTAAGTCATATACTATTCATATAAATCTATTTGATATATCTGATAAAGGGTGGTGGAGTGCCCACATGTGTTATGTAGACAAATGTAGGATACGGCCACCTGTCATAAAGGCACAAAACTAACTACACATAAAAAAGCAGGGTTAGGGTTAGGGTTAATTTTGTTAAACTGTGAAATTATTTATATGTAATTGGGTACTGTATTTGTCTCTTGTACAAGACAAAATAATACATGAAAATTTCTGTTCGGGTTCCAGTCTGTTTTCAGTGTTCAAATATTTATAATTAAGACATGATTCTTAGCATCAGAAAGTATATTCCTTGTGAGGAAGAATAATTAAGCATTCTGTTTTTGGGGACTCATTTCCAAGAATATGTCTAGTTTAAACCCCCAAATTTAATCTGAATTTTCAGAAGTGTCTTTTTTTCCCCCTGTGCTTTCATTACCTCTGAGGTTCCTGTTTGAAAAAACTGGTGCACTAATGTGGGAAGATGAAGCTTAATTGTATGCAGTGATATAGACACTTTGAAGATCTGCATCAATTAGACTCTAAGCATTTCTGAAGGAAAGGATGTATGTGTATGAATATTTATCACAAGCTGGTGCTTTTTCTCATTTCATGTGGAATCCATACTTTCATGAGAGAAGAAGGATAATTTGAACAGATCATGGTTTCTGGCAGTGGTTATTTGGTGGGCAGGGTGAAGAAAACAATTTCTCTTACAATGTGAGGAGATTTGTCCGGGTTTTTTAGCATTTCTTCAAATTCACTAGGAAGAACTTGATTTGCAATTGCTAATACAGTATGCCACTGAAGAAGGGAAGTTAAATATAAAAAAATATTCAGTTACATTTAGTGATTTATAAAACAGTCTACACAGTATCTTTGATGTACTTACATAACAACAATTGGGGATGATTAATTCATTTGTGCAATATTTTCTATGTTTTCTGTGCAGCTCTGGCCATTCATTTTTTTATATATATTTATTATTATTATTATTATTATTATTATTATTATTATTATTATTATTATTATTATTATTATTATTAAAAAGTTTTATCAGGTATTACAACAATTTTTCCCATCCCTCCTCCCCCCTTCCCTCCTCCACCCACTCCCCATCCCTCATCCCCCCTCTCCCTCCAACCCTCCCTCTCCCACCCACCCACTCCGGACTACCCAGAGCAAATACAGGGTATAACATTTAACAAACATAAATTAAAATATGCTAACTTTCTGTAGGCTCCAAACTCCCTCTTGCTCTTTAACTCCCCTTTCAACTAACAAAACATAGTTCAAAAAGAAAATTTTGGTTTCATTCATAGGCTATTTGAAACTTTTTAGTCCGATATTTGTTTTGAATATAGTCAATCCATCTTCTCCATTCCGATATATATCTTTAATTTGAATGGTCCTTCAAGTATGCTGAAATTTTTGCCATCTCTGCTAGGTTCACTACTTTTAATGTCCATTCTTCAATAGTTGGTAAGTCTTCCTTCTATTTTTTTCTATATATTCTTTACCGTTCATTGTTTTATAACAACATTTTCCACGATTTATTGACAGTCTACTAAAACAGATTTCATGCAGACATTAAAGAAAGGGCAAGAGGCTTCTATTGTCTATCATTTAAAATATGCAGCCATTTTATAGATTTTTACACCGGAAAAATACATGCTCGACATTACAAGACAAGATAGAAAGACCTGCACATGGATTAGAGAACAAACAAAAGTATATGATATCATCAAGAGAGTAAGAGAATTGAAATGAAAATGGGCAAATCACATAGCAAGAAGAACTAATGGCAGGTGGACCAAGGCGGTCATAGAATGGATCCCACTTGATAAAAAGAGTCCATGAAAGAGACCTAAAACAAGATGGATTGACAATATCAGCAAGTATTGCGAGCCCAATTGGCACAAGAAAGCTCAGGACCATATTGGTTGGAAACATGCAGAAGAGGCCTTCATCCTGCAGTGGATAGACAATGCCTAAGATGATGATGATGATGATGATGATGATGATGATGATGATGATGATGATACTCTTCTATTATATCCACACTATGAAATTTGGTAATATATTGAAAAAAGTGTATAACCTCTGATATAAATTCATAACCAGAAACAAAGTTAGCACATTTGTTAGTGGAATTTCACAAGGGTTTCAAATATTCATATTTACCAAGATGAAATTCACCCCATCAGTGAATTAGGACAACTGTTTTTCCCAGAGAACAGGCTGAGCCAAAAGGATGGCTAACTCGAAGGCAAGGAATTAATAGGCACTCTGTGTAGGCGTCCAATGCAAATAGGTTTGTCACTCTGCCAAATTCACTGTGGTTGCTAATACAAACCAAGTAATTATTTTTTAAGTGCATTTAAAAATCAATTTAATTATAAACCTGCCAAAGCATGATTTCCATTTAGGAAATCCAAATAACTGCTTAATCAATCCATATTTCAATATTCTTAGTTTGCCTTCACATCTCAACTTTGGGTATCACTGCACATGGACTAGGTTTTAGACATAAAAGATCATCCTAAACAGTGGTGAAATCTGAATCGGTTTGCTATCGGTTCACTGGCCGTGCATGCACGCTGTGCAGGACACATGCACAGTTCGCACCAAACACACGCTGTGCATGCATGCGCAATACACACCAAAAGGAGGCTTGGAAAGGTAAGTAGAACAGTGGAGGGGGGGAAGCATTTTTTTACTACTGGTTCGGGCGAATAGATAGTAAAAAATGCTTTTAAAAAGTAAAAAAAAAAGGCTTGGATGATCACAGCTGCGCCACGCGATCGTCCGAGCCTTTTTTTAAAAACTTTTTTAAAGCATTTTTTTACTACCTATTCGCCCGAACCAGTAGTAAAAAAATGCTTAAAAAGTAAAAAAAAAGTTCAGACGATCAGCCGAGCGATGTGCAATCGTCGGAATTTTTTAAAAAATTTTTTAAAGCATTTTAAACTACTGGTTCCGGAGAACTGATAGTAAAAAAATGCTTAAAAAGTAAAAAATAAAAAAAGTTCTGAAGATCGCGCGTCGCTCAGCTGATCATTGGAACTTTTAAACATTTTTTTACTACCAGTTCGGCGAACCAATAGCATTTTTTATTACTTGGTTTTTACTACTGGTTCGGACGAACCGGCCCGAACCAGTAGCATTTCACTCCTGATCCTAAAGGACGTCATATCACTTGCAGGTGAAATTTAAAAATAAACTACATAACAAGAGTATCAGAAGGCATGGTGATGTTAAAGATTGTAATAAGGGCTATTCAAAATAATCCTGAAAAAAAATCCTTCTCAAACTATGTGACTCAAGTTGTATTGAACTTAACTGAATTGATCTTTATTATGGTCAAATTCCAGAATTTACACAAATATACAAAACATAACAGCTAATGACCAATAACTCATCAATAGGCAATATTTGTTGATTACTTTAGTCCAGTGGTTCTTAAATTATTTGACCCAATGACCTCTTTTCCTGAACTTGAATAATGTCATAATCTTGTCAACAAACCAACCAACCAACCAACCAACCCAGATTCTTTTATACAAGAATCCTGGCTGTGGCAGTCCCAGACTGGATCCTCAACACACAAACAAGCAATTACAAATTGCTCCATTACCCCCAGGACAGGTCTAAATTACCCCCTTGTGGGTAATTACCCCTAGCTTAGGAACCACTGTTTTAGTTCATGCCTTTAATAAATATTGTGCTGCTATAGGTTCATGTTGCTAGATTACAGAATTTTGCAATGGAATAAATCACTCGTGTTTGTTTCAGACATCACAAACTCATCCAAACAGCCTGTCCTTCTGTAAGTAACATCAGTAATCACCTTGTATAAACTTTCCATATTTGCTATAAATCTTGCGCCTTAAGATAATGTGTTTGATTGATTCATCCTCTTCAAATTTTGCCTTTGAAGTCTGCTGATGTGAGAGTGTCAAAGTGGTCTCAGGAAAATGTCCATCAATATCTTGGATACATAAATTAATTTAGACAGTCTGCAGGACACTTACTCTGGTTTGCTCTTATAGAATGTAATAGTCTTATAGTTTCACGCACTTCATGTTGAAATCTGTGATGCTCTGCTTAATCACCGCTTTGGCTTTATCTTGACAAAGTGAAATAGGGACCTTACTTTCCATTATTTAAATCTATAACTAATTATTATTATCAAAACAGTCTCATTGGAATGATATTGATCCTGAGACAGGAGAAAATAATATTTGTCAGATCTTTGGCTCCAGTGATAGAAAAGCTAGACTTAATACTGCATTAGGAATACATCTAGATGCTTTAATGTGACACCTTTAAAAAAAACTAATAACAGAATTGGGTATGTCTGTCTAGTGAAAAAGAGTTGGTGTGATATGATAGCATGTTCCAATATTTCAGGGATTGCCATAAAGAAGAGGGGTCAATATATTCTTCAAAAGAATGAAGCACCTGAAGGCAGGACAAGAAGCAATGGATGAAAACTAATCAAGGACAGAAGCAACCCAGAACTAAGGAGAAATGTCCTGACAGTGAGAAGAATTAACCAGTGGAACAGCTTGCCTCCAGAAGTTATGGGTGCTCCATCTCTGGAAGTTTTTAAAAAGATATTGGACAGCCATTGTCTGAAATGATATAGAGACTCATGCTTGGATGGAGGGTTGGACTGGAAGACTTCCAGCATCTCTTCCAACTCTATTATTCTGTTCTGTTATTTTGCTATTTTTTCTATGATCACATGTATCAATCCCATCAATCCCAAAGAGAATTCAGAATGGTATATGCCGCTGACAGGAGGGTTGGACTAGAAGACCTCCAAAATGCCTTTCAACTCTATTATTCTATATTCTATTTGGGAAAGCAGACACAACACATAGAAACATTTCCCAATTCCACTTTCCCGAAAGTCCATAAAAGTTTACAGCCTCAGAACCGTGAGAGAAGGTGGGCTCATTTACACCACATAGTTTGCTGAGAGAAATGACATAATCTCACTCACAGGCATCCATGATGGCGTCCCACTTGTCTGGCTAATTGAACTACACCCTGGCATTTTGAGGAATAGCAATAGCACTTAGACTTACATACCGCTTAACAGTGCTTTATAGCTCTCTCTAAGTGGTTTACAGAGTCAGCATATTGCCTCCAACAATCTGGCTCCACATTTTACCTACCTTGGAAGGATGGAAGGCTGAGTCAATCCTAAACCTGGTGAGTTTTGAACTGCCAAATTGCAGGCAGCCGGCAGGCAGCAGAAGTAGCCTGAGGTACTGCACTCTAACCACTGCACCAGTGGTGAAATCCAATTTTTTTTTACTAGCAGTTCCGTGGGCGTGGCTTGGTGGGTGTAGTGTTGCTTGGTGGGCATAGTTTGGTGGGCATGGCAGGGGAAGGATACTGCAAAATCCCCATTCCCTCCCTACTCCTGGGGGGAAGGATACTGCAAAATCTCCATTCCCACCCCACTCTGGGGCCAGCCAGAGGTGGTATTTGCTAGTTCTCTGAACTACTCAAAATTTCCTCTACCGGTTCTCCAAACTGCTCAAAAGTTCCGCTACCAGTTCTCCAGAACCTGTCAGAACCTGCTGGGTTTCACCTCTGCACTGCGTCACATGTGCTGTGTCTGCACCCACCTCATCTCATTCATGCTCTTAGTCTACAAAAGGGAAACACAGAGCATGTGTGGGTGTGTAGGAGCAAGCAGACAAGGAAGCAATGTTTGGGCAATTATAGCCATTAAAGGCAGCAAAAAGGTAGCCAGGACCACCAGATACGGTGAGCATATCTTAGTATGATTCCTGCTAGGAGCTTGTCTTGACAGTTTAGCTGGAGTGCTCAATAGCAACACAGCTTAAGAGCAGAGCTTCCAGCTCAGCAGCAATCAGAAGAAAAACAGCCATGCTGAGACACCTAATCCCAACAAACACCAGAACCTTTGGAGTGAAGCAAAGGCTATATGCCACTTTACAAACGTTAAATCTTTAATACACAGCAAGGACTGAGCATCAAAGATCTATTTATTACTATTGTTATCAAATTTATTTACTGCCCATGTCACAGTTCAAGGCAACTCTGAGTGGTTTATAGTAAGATAATATACAAATATCCGACAATTATAAATATAAAAACAGATTAAAATTACAAAAATTAAAACAAACTTAAAAAACATGGGTTTGGGGGAAGAGATGTGTTATGTCCTTATAAGGACATCCGCCCGGATTGGCTGCCAGCCACCGGGCGGGAAGATTTGAATCCCTGTCAGGGGGCGGTGCGTCTGCCGGAGCGAATATAAGGAGAGCCCCGGCAGCGCACAGCCAGTCTTGCTACTGTTTCTTATTCTAAATAAAGTTACTAATGTAACGAGCTGGTCACGTCTTCCTTTCCCTGCGCCGATCTAACACTGGCGACGAAGGACTGAGAGAAGAATGAACCTCACGGCACCAAGCCAACAGACAAGACTCCGGCACCGGGAACTACAGTAGGCATTTCCAAAGGCATGGCATCCGCTGAAGTCACTTTGCCAGCCCTTGCTCCTTTCCGCCCAGGGAAGGACAAGTGGAAATCCTACGTAGTGAAATTCCGGCAATACCTGAGAGGCAACAACATCAGGGATGCCGATGATGACCGGAAGAAGGGCATCTTCCTGGCCAACTGCGGCTCCGAGGTCCTCGACATGGCAATCGATCTCGTAGCACCACGAGACATCGAAGAAGTGCCATGGACAGACCTGCTGCAGATCCTGGAGGACCACTATGCCCCAACAGGAACACCGGTGGCGAACCGTTTCACCTTCCACCAACGGGACCAGAAGGAGGGTGAGACGATCAAGGAATTCGTGGCCGCCCTACGCCAGATCGCAGCCAGCTGTGAGTTCAACCACGTGGACAACGCCATCGCTGACCGCGTGGTCTTCGGCATGAGGGACAGAGGCCTGCAAAAGAAATTCCTGAGCAGGAAGAAGCTCGTGCTCAAGGATGTGGTGGAGGAAGCCACCGCATCCGAAATCTCGGAGAAAGCAGCTGCCGCAGTAAGCAGAGCCAAGGGAATCCACAAGATTCGCTCCACAGAGCAATCTTCAACAGAGGATTCCACGGCCGGATCCGAGTCGGAGGGAGAGTCCACTGTCCACAAGGTATCCAGACCCCCAAGGCGGGAAACCGCCCAACGGAACTACAAAGGGGAGCGCTGCGCCAGCTGCAGAGGGGACCATGCCAGAGCAACCTGCAAGTGGAGAGATGCGACCTGCCGACGCTGCAACAGAAGGGGTCACATCGCCGAAGCCTGCAGAGCTGAGGAACCAGCCCCAGAGCCCTCCAGCCACCGTCCCCGCGAGAATCGGAAGGATTACCAGAGGTCATCCAAACGGTCCTCTGGCCCTTCCAGACGCAGAGACGACGAATTTCCCCGGAGCGGAGCGGTCCACCAGACGACCATCGCTCACACGACGTCAGACAGTGCCACCAAGTTCCATGTGACCATCCACGTGGAAGGAGCACCCTGCAAAATGGAGGTAGACTCCGGCTCGGTCTACTCCATCATGGACTGGCAGCAGTTGAAGCGCCTGCAACCCAGCATCACCAAGCAAGAGCTGAAGCCACTACACTCCAAGCTCGTCAACTTCGGGGGAAACCCCATCGGAGTGCTAGGAAGAGCCAACATCCGGGTCACCTACAAGCACTTCGAAGGCAAGCTCCCCATCACCGTCGTACGGGACAGCCGACCGAACCTGCTAGGAGTGGAGTGGTTCAAGCCGCTGGGGCTCTCAATCGAGGGCATCAACCAAATTGGCAGGGACGAACTCGACTACCTCATCGAAGAGTTCAAGGAAGTCTTCGATGGTAAGCTGGGGAAATTTGTGGGGAGGCCAATCTCCTTCAATCTGGACAAGGGAATCACCCCAATTAGGCTCAAGCCCCGCCGAGTTCCGTTTGCCCTGCGGCCCAAAGTAGATGAGCAGCTGGATAAGCTGATCGCCCAGGGCGTCCTGGAACCGATCGATCATGCTTCATGGGAGACCCCCATTGTGACCCCACTGAAGCATGATGGGTCTGTGCGCATCTGCGCCGACTACCGTTGCACCATCAACAAAGCGTTGGCACAGAGCGCATACCCAGTCCCAGTGGTGCAACATCTGCTGCATTCCCTGGGATCTGGATCAATTTTTGCGAAACTGGACCTGGCCCAGGCTTACCAGCAACTGCCAGTGGATGAAAAAAACGGCGGAGGCTCAAACAATTGTCACGCACAGGGGGGCATTCAAATGCAACCGGCTCCAATTTGGAGTCAGCGCTGCCCCCGGCATCTTCCAATCCATGATGGAACGCCTCCTCCAAGGCGTTCCAGGGGTGGTGCCTTACTTCGACGATGTGCTCGTCTCCGGTGACTCAAGAGCTCAACTCCTTGAAAGGCTCAGGCTTGTCCTGCAGCGATTCAAGGCCAAGGGCTTGAGGGTCAGGCGGGACAAGTGCATCATAGGAGTACAGGAAGTCGAGTTCCTGGGCTACCTCATTGATAGCACAGGCATCCACCCCACCAAATCAAAAGTGGAAGCAATCCATGAAGCTCCAAGCCCAAAAAACAAAACGGAGCTTCAGGCTTTCCTTGGGTTGCTCAACTTCTACGCCATCTTCTTAAAACAGAAAGCCACAGTTGCTGAGCCACTCCACCGCCTGCTGGGGAAATCGGCTTCCTGGAAGTGGGGCCAGGAAGAGGAAGCAGCGTTCCGGGCCATCAAGGGACTACTGACGTCCAAAAGCGTCCTCATCCAATACAGCGAGACGCTCCCCATCAAGCTGACCTGCGACGCATCGCCATACGGGGTGGGGGCAGTCCTCAGCCACGAGCTGCCCAACGGCACGGAGGCCCCCATCGCCTACTTCTCGAAAACCATGTCCGGCGCAGAGCGGAACTACAGTCAGCTGGACAAAGAAGCCCTGGCCATCGTGGCAGGAGTGAAGCGCTTCCACGAATACCTCTATGGAAGGCGCTTCACCATAGTCACCGATCACAAGCCACTCCTGGGACTCCTCGCAGGCGACCAACCCACCCCGACCTTCATGTCCCCGCGGATGACGAGATGGGCCATCTTCCTAGCCGGCTACTCTTATAGGCTCGTGCACCAGCCAGGCACAGCCATAGGAAACGCCGACGCACTCAGCAGATGCCCATCGAAGAACCCGGTGGAAGACCCAGCCCCCACGCTCCATCTATTCCACATAGATGATGACGCCAGCTGTCCAGTCTCCTCCGCAGATGTGGCCGCGCACACCCAGAGGGACCCCACCCTCCGCCAAGTAAGGTCCTGGATCCTCAGGGGGTGGCCAGCGAAACAGACGGAAGAGAGGTTCAGCCCGTTCACCAGGAAACAGACGGAGCTGTCCACCATAAAGGGCTGTCTGCTATGGGGAGACAGGGTGCTGATCCCAAGCACTCTGCAACGGCGGACGATAGAGACTCTGCACAACGGGCACCCAGGCATCGTCCGCATGAAGGCCCTGGCACGGAGCTACGTCTGGTGGCCCTCACTGGACAGAGACATTGAACAATGGGTCTCCAGATGTGACCCGTGCCAAGAAGTCCGCCCAGCACCACCACAATCCGAAGTCACGAACTGGGAGACCCCCAGCAACCCATGGTCGAGGGTCCACATCGACTTCGCGGGCCCGATGCAAGGACGGCACCTCCTCATCGTGGTAGATGCCTTCTCCAAGTGGCTCGAGGTGATACCCATGGCATCTACCACAACAGAAGCGACGATCCGAGCCCTGCGCCGCCTGTTTGCCACACACGGACTACCGGACGTGCTGGTCTCGGACAACGGCCCCCAGCTCACATCCCTGGCCATGGAGTCCTTCCTGGCAGGACTGGGCATCCGCCATGCCCTCTCCGCTCCGTACAGGCCGGCCGGAAACGGACAAGCGGAACGGATGGTCCGGCTCACAAAAGAAGCCCTCACCAAGATGGGCCCGGGAGACTGGCAAGAACGCATCGACAACTTCCTCCTCACCCAGCACATCACGCCGCATGCCACCACCCACAAGAGCCCGGCCGAACTCCTGATGGGCAGAAGGTTGAGGTCACCCTTGGACCGGCTGCACCCCCAATACAGCCCGGAAGTGACCGCAACCGCCAGCCGCCCGCTTCGCGCCTTCAGCAAAGGGAATTCAGTTTTCGCGCTGAATTTCAACGGCTCTCCTAAGTGGCTGAAGGGGAAGATTGCCAGCACAACCGGCCCCAAATCCTACACCGTCGAGTTGGAAGATGGACAGGTCGTGAGACGTCACATCGACCAACTCCGGAAAAGGTGGGGGGGAGCACACGAAAACCAGCCTGACGAGGTAGGCCTACAACACCCAGACGAGGTAGGCCTACCACACCCCTGCGAGGCAGAGCAACGCCATCCCGACGAGGTCGGCCCAGCACACTACCAGGCACTGTCACGCCGGCAGTGCAGCGAGGTAGACCGGGGCCAACCACACGGGGGATGGCAACACCAACCCGACCAGGTGGGCACCCGGCACAGCAGGCCCAGGGACCCCCGACCCAGCCCGCAGGTAGACCGGGACCTGCCCAGAAGGGGAGCACCGCACCCCACCAGTGACGGCAACCCACGGCAGCCCTACCAGGGAGACCTCAACGCAAGGCGAGTAGACCGGGGACCGTCGCAGATGGGCACACCACAGCACATGGGCGAGGGTGGCACACGACTCCCCGGCGAGGGGGACCCCCGCCCAACGCAAGAAACAACCCGGCAACAACAACCCAACCCAGACGACCCCAACCACCAACTGGCGGTAGACCAGGGACTAGGGGGAAGGGAAAGCCGACAACAACCCGGCCAGGGAGGCCTGCGCCACCCCGGCAGGGGAGACCTCCACCAGCCCGAGGAGGAAGCCCCACAACGACACCCCGACCAGGTCGACCACCACCAACCCGACGGGGAAGGCCAGCGCCAGCCCGGCAAAGGAGACCTGCGCCACCCCTGCAAGGTCGGACACCGCTACCCGAACCAACACCACCCACAGCGAGCAGACCGGACCCAAGGGCACCGGCCCGAACCACCCTCCGGACCACAACGAACCGGGCCGCAGCAGAACCGCAGCCACCGGGAGACCCAGGAAGAGCAAGTGACAGCCGGGGTCTTACCGAGACTCAGACGCTCTTCCCGGGTCGAGACCGAACAGCACCGCCGAGGCGAAAGATCCACAGGCCAGGAGGAAGACCACCAGAACCAGCCACCCAAGGTCTGCGGTCCGGCCGGAGGCGCTGAGGGTGACCCCGCACACTCGCCAGCCGAACCGAGCCCGGTTCCGGGGAAGGAGCCAGGAGCCACAGGAACCCCGTCCGTCCAGGGCGGGGACGCGGAAGAAATGAGACTGCGCAGGTCAAGTAGGGTGCCTAGGCGTCCTACGTACCTGCGGGACTACGTCACGTTCATTGACGAACGCTGACTGTTTTTTTTCTTTGGACTAGGGGGGAGGAGTGTTATGTCCTTATAAGGACATCCGCCCGGATTGGCTGCCAGCCACCGGGCGGGAAGATTTGAATCCCTGTCAGGGGGCGGTGCGTCTGCCGGAGCGAATATAAGGAGAGCCCCGGCAGCGCACAGCCAGTCTTGCTACTGTTTCTTATTCTAAATAAAGTTACTAATGTAACGAGCTGGTCACGTCTTCCTTTCCCTGCGCCGATCTAACAAGATGAGTATGCCTTCTTTATTTGTGCACCCACCACCTCCATCCAACAGCTTCTTTATTTGACTATATCAACTTGTAAAGCCTTGGAGGGTGTCAAGAATTCAGAGCAACAGCATAATGTTGGGGAAGATGTGTGCTATAATAAAGAGTACATACAGTTGTTTTCTATGCTGTGGGATGCCACATCTTTGGAAAACATACAACCATCACACTGTATAAGGCTTGAAAATATGGCTCTCATGCTGTTATAGGAGGTTAACAGAAAATTAGTGTAACTTGCCTCTGGCTACAAGGAAAAAAAAATGGTGTATAAACCATAGGACAAATAAAATGCATTTTAGTAATTGTGTTCTTATATAGTTAACAATTTAATCACTACAAAGTTAACAACATTTTAGAAGCTCATTCCAACATGTTAAGAGTTAATTATTTCTTGCCATGTTCAGCAACAAATGGAAAAATAGTTTGCATATCCTATTGTCTGATGTGTTTCTTCCAAAAAAAGTATTGTATTGGTATGAAACAATTGTACTATACTGGTGAAACAATTGTACTGATGTAGAGTAGGTTGGATTTATTCATTATACAGGTAGAATAGAGATGAGGTTAGCAACCCACATCCATCCATCAACTCAGCAGGAAAAATTTGCCAGCCTGTCACAAAACATCTGAATAGTTTATAATAGAATATAATCCAACTAGTGCCTTAAACTTTAACAGAGCTAATTTTAACAAACTCAGACAGAGCCTAAGAAAAATTCCATGGATAAAAATCCTAAAGTGTGAGAAACTCTGAAAAGTATGATCATAAAAGCCCAGTCTAGCACAATACCACTGAAAAAGAAAAACAAGAAATCCAAGAAGATTTATGCATGGTTGCATAAAGATCTCTCTGATAAACTGAAGGACAAAAAGGATAAGTAGAAAAAAATGGAAAGAACGGGACATAATTTAGGCAGGATATCAGCAGATAGCCCAAATCTGCAAAGATGAAGTCAGGAAAGCAAAGGCTCAGAATGAACAAAGACTTGCAACAAAAGTCAAAGATAATAAAAAGGTTCTTTTAACGTATAAATAACAAGAAAAAAGTCAAGGAAACAGTCGGCCCATTAAAGAGAGAAGATGGCAAGGAAGTAACAGAAAGAAAGCAGAGCTGCTTAACTCATTCTTTGCATCAGTCTTCATGCAAAAAGAAACTATAGCTCAACCTACCAAACACATATCTATAAAAGACAGACTAGAAACAAAAATTAAAATAATCAAGAAAATGGTAAGAGAACACCTGTCTGATCTTGATGAATATAAATCACTGGGACTGATGGATTATATCTCAGAATTTTGAAGGACCTGGCAGAATTTAAAAAATCCTGGAGAACCAGGGAACTACCAGAGGATTGGAAAAGAACTGATGTGATTCCCATCTTCAAAAAAGGAAAAAAGAAACAAGACTCAGGAAACTACAGACCAATTAGCCTAACATCAATACCTGGGAAGATCCTGGAAAAGATAATCAAAAAACAGATCTGTGAACATCTAGAAGTAAATAAAGTTATAACTAGTATCCAGAACAGGTTTGTTAAAAACAGATCATGTCAAACCAATCTTATTTCATTCTTTGACAGAGTGACTAAATTAGTAGAACAGTGAAATGCTGTGGACATAGTATACTTAGACTTCAGCAAAGCATTAAAAAAAGTAGACCACAACCTACTTCTTGGTAAACTAGAAAAATGTGGGCTAGACAACATCACACCAGATGGATTTGTAATTGGCTGACAAACCATACTCAATGAGTAGTCCTTAATGGCACTATATCTACATCAGGGGTGGGTTCTACTTACCTTTACTACCAGTTCGCAACGGGGTCCCACGCATGCGCAGATGCATTCTGATGACATCGGGGTCGGTGGGCAGAGCCTCCCTCCGATTTTACTACCAGTTCTATGGAACCGGTCTGAACCGGGGGAGGCGGGCAACCCACCACTGATCTACATGTAAGGAAGTAAGCAGTGGAGTGCCACAAGGTTCCATCTTAGGCCCAGTACTCTTCAATATCTTCATAAATAACTTAGGTGAGAAGGGGAACTAATCAAATTTGCAGATGACACTAAGATGGCCAACACCCCAGGAAACAAGCTCAGGATCCAAAGAGATCTTAAAAGACTTGAACAATGGGCCCTGACTCACTTAAACATGAGTCAGCAGTGTGTGACAGCAGGCAAAAAAGCTAATACAATCCTGGGTTGTAAAAACAGAGGCATAGAATCAAAAGCAGGTGAAGTATTAGTACCGCTTTTTAAAGCCTTAGTAAGACCACACTTGGAATATGCATCCAGTTTTGGTCACCACGTTACAAAAAAGATATTGAGACTTTGGAAAAAGTGCAAAGAAGAGCAACTAAGTTGATCAAAGGCCTGGATACAAAAACATATGAAGAACAGTTGCAAGAATTGGATACGGCCAGTCAAGAGAACAGAAGTACTAGGGGTGACATGATAGCAGTATTTGAAGGGCTGCCACAAAGAAGAAGAGGTCTACTTTTTTCCAAAGTGTCAGAGGGTAAGACAAAAAACAATGGATGGAAACTAATCAAGGAGAGAAGCAACCTGGAATTAAAGAGAAACTTCCTAACAGTGAGGACAATTAACCAGTAGAACAGCTTGCCTTCAAAAGTTGTAGATTCTTCCTCACTGGAGGTTATCTGAAATGGAGGTTATTTGAAATATCTGAAATGGTATAGGATCTCAAGCTTGAGCAGGGGGTTGGACTAGAAGACCTCCAAGGTCTCTTCCAACTCCATTCTGATTGATTGATTGATTGATTCATTGATTGATTACGATCAACCACTCACATCTGATGCTAGGACTGCAAAACTATACACGATCTTTTTAAAACATGGAATAATGCTTCATGCAGATTGTGTTAATAATTTTAAACTTTTTAAATGAGTCAATTCTACCATCAACCCGATACCAGATAGCCATTTTGGTGCAAGAAACCTGTACTGGTTGCTTAGCAACACTGAGACATGTTCATCAATTTAGAAGTAATTGGTAAGCTTGCGCTATATTAGAGAAGATAACCTCAGTTTTTTTTCCCCCTGGTATTCCCCATCCTATTAAATCCCAAACTAGAAAAGTGAAATTGATAAAACACCATGCTAGAATGACATTAGTGGGGACTTGACTGTATCCTGAGTAAATGAATACCTGCTTCAAAGCATCCATTTGCAATTCAGTGTCTTTGTATTGTTTATGAAATCAGCCAACCATAAGAAAAAAATTTGTCAAGAGAAATTAAATGTCTCTAGAAATAGTGATTGGATAACTGTATGGACAGGAAAATTAAAAGCAGATGGCAAATTTAAATATTGTAATTTCTGATTTCCTGTTCCATGCTAAGCATTTTAAATTAGAAAGCAGTAAGAGCAGTGGTGGGATTCAGCCAGGGGTGAAATCCAGCAGGTTCTGACAGGTTCTGGAGAACCGGTAGCGGAAATTTCGAGTAGTTCGGAGAACCGGCAAATACCACCTCTGGCTGGCCTCAGAGTGGGGTAGGAATGGAGATTTTGCAATATCCTTCCCCCAGGAGTGGGGCAGGAATGGGAATTTTGCAGTATCCTTCCCCTGGAGTGGGGTGGGAATGGAGATTTTTCAGTATCCTTCCCCTGCCACGCCCACCAAGCCACACCCACAGAACTGGTAGTAAAAAAATTTGGATTTCACCACTGGATTCAGCCAGTTCGCACCATTTCGGGAGAACTGGTTGTTAACTTTCTGAGCAGTTTGGCAAACTGGTTCTTGGAAGAAATCATTAGGGCAGAGAACCGGTTGTTAAATTACTTGAATCCTACCGCTGAGTAAGAGTATGGATTTGTTTATGTGGCAAACTCATGCAAACTAAATATAAGTATGTCTACAAGTGCTTGGGTGTATCTTAGTCTAAATGGCACAACAAATTTTGTGATCCTATTTGTTAAAATCAGCAGCAAAACTATGGTAGCGCCTATGAGGGAAGATCTCTTTTCAGGAAGAGAGCTTGATATGTATATTTTCAAAAGGAAAAAAATATACTCCTATGCTGTGAACCTTTCATCAAGAATCTTCCAAAATGAAGATTAAATTCAGCAGAAGATTTCTCTAATTCTGATGCTGGGTTTTCTTTTTAAATATATCTGTCAAAGGCCCAATGTTATTTTTTTAATTAGTTTATCAGAATACAAGATACAAAGAAAATGAAAATGAAAATAATGGGAAACTAGGGAAGGAAAAAGGGAAAAGGGAAAAGAATGGGGTAGAAGGGAAAAAAGGAAAAAAGGCATTGACTTCTAATTCTTTTTAGTGTGGGAAACGATACTAATAACATTGCAGGCTCAACTTTTTACTTCTACACAGTCATAAATACTAGCCATTTATATGATTACAAACCCATCTAATCAACAAACTCAAACTCAAAATTTCATTTTCTTTTCATCACAAGCACAAAATCCAGAAGCAATTTCTGAATGGGAACAAGATTAGATGCATATATATCCACCAAAGGTCCAAGTTGTTATATGATCTAATCTTGCTGTCAGTGTTCCAGAAAAAAACCCCTCTCCTAGTAAAACTCTTTCTATTTTTCAAAGTTCTATTTACTAGAATAGGTAAACTGGCACATCTGGGAAAATCTGAATTTGAGAGGTCTGGGTTTTCCCTCAGTAAATCAAAACCCCCAAAACCATCCCCTCACTCCTCAGACGATCACATGCTCCAATCACCATTAGTCGCATCTTGAGATATCAATCTGACCACTCCTTCTCCAGATGCAGGATCAGCCTGACCTTGACTGACAGGAAGAATGCTATTATGTCTACAGACAACCCCTCTACTAAATCCCCCCTCCTACTTTTCCACACATTAGGAGGTGGCAGCATGGAAGCTTCTGGACTAATATGGCTTCCAAAGCTGACACTTGCTTCCAGGCAGATCAAGAGTGCTCTCTCTCTCTCTTTTTTTTTAGAAATGTAGCATCAGATACCCAGGAATTCTTCTACTTGGGAATTCTCCCCTTACCAAACCCCTGCTGATTCTTAAGTTATCTGTATTAACTTTTTTAAGCTCTCATTTCCTCATTGTTACTATTCAATTTCTTCTCCTGAAGATCTTGGAGCACTGATGAACCACTGCATCTCAGCAGTACTAGTACAGAAATATCTCTGCTGATTAGGAATGGTTAAAAATGAAGTCTGCCTAGCACAAAGACAGCACAGGACTGAAATGACAATTTAGGAATAAAATGAAACGGTCAAGATGTTCTGTAGAAAATCTTGTCCACTCTATTGTTCATTATACCAAGCTATAATGTGTTCAAACTGGCAGAATGTATCCAGCAGACCCCTCAAAAAACTAAATCCTGGTTATTTATGAATTCTTCAGCTGCCTACATAGAAAAATGAGGTATTAATGGCTAGGAGCATTTTTCATTTCAGAACAGGCAAAATGGCTTTAAGTATATTTAATTCTCATGGGGGGACTGCTTTTTATGTTGCTGCTGCTTGCATTTACTTCTAAAATGTTGCTTTTCTTCAAATATTTACTGCGTCCTTCGTAATCAAACTGTTAAAATAAAATACCTGTATCATGTACTTTACGTCTATACGCTTGAAATAAAAAAAGGAGGAAATGTTTTCCATCCTTATTTCTGTCTTAAACTTACTCTCATTTACATCCCAAAGGTATTATCTTAGTGCAAAAGGATTCCCCGTTGCCAGGAATCAAAGAGCTAAAACATCCTTTTCATGTTTTCAGGCTATGTCATTGACTGATACAGAGATGGTGGGTTATTTTAGCAATTATATACTCCACTATCTCACCTGGTATTAGAAAAAATATTTTTTTAAAAAAAATCTGCCCCTAAAGTTAAAGGTAAAGGCTTCCTCTGTCGGTGGCACAGTGGTTAGAATGCAGTATTGCAGGCTAACTCTGGATTCTACTTCTAGGAGTTCAATTCTGACCGGCTCCAGGTTGACTCAGCCTTCCATCCTTCCAAGGTTGGTAAAATAAGGATAAAATAAGATTGTTGGGGGCAATATGCTGATTCTATAAACTGCTTAAAAAGTTCTGTAAAGCACTATGAAGTGATATATAAGTCTGTGCTATTGCTATTTCTGACTCCAGGTGCTAGTGCTCATCTCTGTTTCTTACCCAAGAGAGCCAACATTGTCTGAGAACATTTTCAAAGACAACTTATTGCTGATGCTTACATTGAGTTATCTCCACAGTCACAACAGTAAGTTGCCTTGCAGTGAAAAAGCTGGTTCCTGAAGAAAACCATTATTTTTACTAGGGCTGTCTATTAAAGTTGCCACCTACAGTATCACTGAACATTGTATCTCCAACTCAAAATAAGTATGCAATCAAGACAAGCTGCCAATAGGTGTGCCAGTAGCTACCCATTTAGATAGATGATAGACCCTCACTTTTCCTTATTTATAAACACCTGATATAGATTTATTATATATATATTTGTCATTGCTATTATAATTCTTCAACTCGAAGAACAACGTTATCTCTGTTCTATGCATGGTCAGGGATGAGAGCTAAACGCAGGCCTTGCGATTTATGCACAATTAATTTTCAGCCCCAAATTTCAAGTCATAAATGTCTTTGCTTTCGTTTTAACATTGGATATTTGTCTCTTAAGCTGTTTGTGGAAACTGTTGTAGTCAAGACTGAAGAAAAACAAAATAATGTATCACTTCAAATAGTCTCTTTTGGGGACCATTGAAAACTACGCCCAGCTTAAGTTCTGCATCATGTATTGAACAAATATAGTAGTCCAATTCATATAATATCAAGCTATAATCCCTATTTTTTCAACCCAGGGGCTGGATTTTATACTTTACATAATGTCAAAAGCAATGTTATAATTCATCATCATGTCTGAACTGAGCTACAGTAATCTAGCAATCAAACAAGAATAATTATAAAGTATCTTTGATACAGGGATTAATTGGAATTGTTGGATGTTTGAAGGAGTATGTATTTTTTCTTACTGGACATATTTACATAATGTGGGATGTTATGAGTCTGGATTTTTATAGTCTTCATGTGAAAACCTTTCTAAACCTCTGTAAAGCCAAGTCACTGGAACCCAATCCCCTAGTACAGTGTTATTTAAACTGCAGTGCCACATGGATTTAGCTGAACAGTGCAGACATTGGACTGATCCCAAGAGTCTTTTGTTTGTATTCTCTCATAACAAAGCCTTATGTTTTATTGAAGTGTATTACTTCCTGAAAAGAGAAACTGTTCTTATATTTGTTTTAGCTATTGAGTTCAACATATTCTCCAAATAATAATAATTTTCACTGACTTACCTACACAGTCACAACAGTAAGTTCCCCTGCAATGAAAAGCTGTTTCCTCAGTTTCCCTTTTTATAATCTGTTGCAGACATAATGCACCCAAAATAGAGACAGGTACAGGGAAGCAATGAACAAATCAATAGCTTGACTCATGTAAATTTGCTGACCTTTATCCAAGGAAGATGCAGAGATGATAGAAATAGATTGTAATAATTGGATTAGAATACTGCATATTCCCCCCCCCCTTTCTCTCTCCCTCCGTCCTGGTTCGGGTGAACTGGTAATGGTGACGGCAGGAGGCTCCACCCATCCACCCACCGAGTCATCCAGACGTCATCAAAAATGCTCTGGGCATGCCCGCACGCTACCGATAGCGAACCATTAGCACCAGGCTTTGAATCCCACTACTGGTTCCACCAATATGGGATTCTAGGTGTACGTAGTCCTCTTAAAATTCTTACTGACAAGATGAAGGCCCCCAAACCAAGCATCTCAAGAGGGATGGGACAGGGGACATATCCAGTATTCTGCTTTCTAACCTTGAACTGTGTTAATATTGGAGAGTAAATAGGGAAGAAAGCAAATAGCAAATCATCCTAGATAGTGTGGGCAGATCTTTAAAAACAGTAACCCAGCAGCCATTTTGTTCTCTGCCTGCTCTAATGTCATCTAGAATCAGGTCCTACTATTTCTTCTCATTTAGGTGACATTTTATCTTTCTATCCTAAAATGTGGGATCTTTGAGCTTGATCATTTTCTTGCATACATTTCATTACTGAGTTACCTAGTTTGGTAATGAAATGTCTGCAAGAAAAAACAACCAAGCTCAGAGAGCACCAAGGACACCAAAATTCAACCCTGAGCTACAAAGATTAACTCCTATCAGTCTCGTAATAATGATCATTTAGTGAAACTGAATAGCATGAAATTTAAGCCAGATTTATTTATATATTTATTTAAGAAAAATATATGGCTTCCCGACTCTCTCTCAATAACTCCAGGCAGTTTACAAAGATAAAAACCCAATATAAAAACAATAAAAAGCAGTAAGCCAACCCCCACCCGCCAATTCCTGGCAACAACAATCAAATAAGCCATTTGATGGCCTTCATCCCACTCTGGGGGCCCATTGGCAAAACAGGTCTGCAAGGCAGGAGTGAAATGCTACAGGTTAGGACCGGTTCGGTGGGTGGTTCGGAGAACCGGTAGCAACGGTAGCGCGAGGCTCCACCCACCCATCCGGTTGTTGCTTCTTGTTTTTTACCGTCTGCGCATGCACAGAAGGGTTTGCGCATGAGGGTCTGCACATGCATGTGACATGTGTGCAAGTAACATACGTGCATGTGACATGCGCATGCACACTTCCAAACTGGTAGGTAAGGTAAGTAGATTTCACCCCTGCTGCAAGGCCTTGTGAAAGAGTGTCAAAGCAGGATAGGGGTGGCAATCTTATCTCTGGAGTGGGATGATGTTCCACAGGGAGGGAGCCATGACAGAGAAGGCCCTTCTTGATGCTGCTAGGTGGACCTCCTTAGGATAGGGGACTTGTAGCATCTCCTGCCTCCCCGCTCTGGTAACCAGGAAAATATGGTTTTTCAAATAAAAGGAAGTATCTATTCACACAGCAGATAATCAAATTATAGAACATGCTACAAGATATGTCTACTAGCTTTGGGGTAAAAATTAGATTCACACAGTACAATTGCATCATGATTAGCTTTCCTGGCAGCCACTATCTCCTACATCAAATCTGGTTTGAATCCAATTGCTGAAGAACATAAACAGGAAAGTATCAGAATGTTTGTGTCCTGTTTGTGACTTTCCCAAAGCATCTGAGTGGGAACAAAAGGATGGACAAGATGAATGATAATTTGATTCAGTGTAGCCCTTCTGTTTCTTAGTCATTGGATCATTGTCTCTATTTTTTACAGCAATTAACCCATCAAATTTCTAATAAGGATGCTGCCCAAGTCTTGAACAGCCATCAGACTCATCAATGCTTTTGTTATAGTCCAGTCAATAGTATTGCACTTAGAATAGAATTCTTAGGATACTTTATTGTCACTTTAAATGTATACTAATCGGCATACATTAAAATGAAATTTCGTGGCATACAGCTCTCAAAGGGTTACCACCTCCAATATACTGTATACTACATAAACATGACAAAATAAATAAATACAAAATTATGCATATACCCACATAATCACATATATTACATGACACAGAGTAACAACACAAATTAGTTCGGATCTATACCTGTACATGGCAAGAAAAACGAATCTTGCAAGTTTACCAGACAGATGGCAACAAAGCTGTTACAGAATCTGATAGTCCTGCTAGAAGTACTTTGAAACCTCCTCCCAGAGGGGAGCAACAGAAACAGACTGTAAAAGTGGATGTGTGCAGTTTCTTTGAGCTCTAAATACATAGCGTGAGGGTGTTAAACTGGTGGCCCACGGGCCGGATGTGTCATGCGCAGGCCACACCCACCCCAGCTCTGCGAAGGGAAAAAAAATGTCATGATACGTCACGTGATGGCAACGTGATGCGGCGAGTTTGACACCCATGACATAACGCTTATAAGCAGTATCGTGAATAACAGGAAGTGACCTTGCTATAATCTTCTCGGCTGTCCTTACCACTCTCTGTATGGACTTTCTATCTGAGGCACTGCTGCCACCAAACCAAATAGTGATGCAGTTTGTTAAAATGCTCTCAACTGTGTCTCTGTAAAAAAAAATGGCCAGAAAGATGTGCTTTCTCAATTATGCAAGCTTTCTAGCTGTGACTTTCAGAACCAAAGTTCATTTTATGACTAGGAGATGAAGTATAGATAATACAAGAGCTTGGTTCCATCTGCATATTTATGCAATCTATTTCCTGATTTACCATGAAGGTCTTCCTTGTCTATGTAAGTCTCTTTATATAGATAATATATATACACAGAAAAGTGTTGTCTTCCTTGTGTTGTTCTAATTGTGGCAGCAATCTAATGCCCAACCATAAGGCTTTAGACCAGTGGTGAAATCTAAAATTTGTTACTACCGGTTCTGTGGGCATGGCTTGGTGGGGTGGGGTGGGGGTAATGTGACTGGGTGGGCGTGGCCAATTTTTTTTTTACTTTTAAAACCATTTTTTCTACAACCTCTTTGGCGAAGAGGTTGTAAAAAAATGCTTTCAAAAGGCTCTGATGATCCCAGCTGAGTTGCCTGATCGGCAGAGGCTTTTTTTCTTTTAAATACCTCTGACGATCCAAGCTGAGTTGCTTGATTGTCAGAGGCATTTAAAAGACAAAAAAAGTCTCTGCCGATCAGGCAACTCAGCTGGGATTGTCAGAGCCTTTTAAAAGCATTTTTTCTACAACCTCTGAAAAGGTAGAAAAAATACTTTTAAAAGCCTTTGATGATCCCAGCTGAGCCGCGCGATCATCAGAGGCTTATTTTTTTACTTTTAAAAGCATTTTTTCGGCCGAAGAGGTTGTAGAAAAAGTGCTTTTAAAAGTAAAAAAAAAAAAAAAGCCTCTGATGATCGCGCGGCTCAGCTGGGCATGGGGGGAGGGGGCAGGGATTTTTGCTACCGGTTCTCCGAACCACCCGCCTCCATCGCTACTGGATCAGGTGATCCAGTCCAAACTGGGAGCATTTCACCCCTGCTTTAGACCTTGTATGTTGGTTCTACTGAAATTACATTATTTTATCTCATGAGAATCCAGGCATATTGTTGAAATAAAAATGAAAATCAAGATGAAAAATCTGGCTGAGTAAAAGCACTGAGAATGAAATAATGAAAGAGCTCAAGACACACAGATGATTAAGCCTGGAAAAATATTCCAAAAGACTTTTATAGAAACCTCAGAAGGAAAAGATAAAAAGAAGCTTTGATTATTATTTTTTTCTTTTGCTTTGTTCATTTAGTTATGGATGATAGCATGTAAGCAATCTACCAGACAAATATTTTTCTAGAAAATTACTTTTCTTCAGAACAATCAATGGTCATTTTGTTCCTTTATGTTCTTTAAAATAATTCTCTGGTTACAACAATAAAATTTCCAAAGCACATCAGAAAGCAAATGTTTTACAGCTAAACTTTTCAATAAACAATCAGAAAACTAATTAGAATGAGTCTACAGAATATACTTTTATGGACCTATAGCACAGGTGGGTTTCATCAGGTTCAGACCAGTTCTGGAGAACCGGTAGCGGAAATTTTGAGTAGTTTGGAGAACCGGTAGTAAAAATTCCCGCCCCCATTTATTCTCTGCCTCCCAAGTCCCAGCTAATCAGGAGGAAATGGGGATTTTGCAGTAATCTTCCCCTGGATTGGGGAGGGAATGGGGATTTTGCAGTAATCTTCCCCTGGATTGGGGAGGGAATGGGGATTTTGCAGTATCCTTCCCCTGGAGTGGGGTGGGAATGGAGATTTTACATTATCCTTCCCCTGCCACACCCATCAAGCCACGCCCACCAAGCCACACCCACAGAACTGGCAGTAAAATTTTTTGAAACCCACCACTGACCTGTAGATTCCTATGTGGACAGGTTCTTTAAAATACTGAATTGCTACGGTGCATATTTTTTGTATTTGAAAGCTCACTTAAAGATTATTATGTACTATACCATAATTACTTCTCGCTAACCTTTTTTGGAAGGGCCCAAGAACAACCAAAATCCAAGAACTATCATCAGCATGTGAAAAACAAGAAATTAATAGCCATTAAATTAGCTGTTAAAGTCCTCCTAGGACCATGATGGCGAACCTATGGCACTCATGACACAGGTGACATGCGGAGCCATATCTGTGGGCACACGAGCATTGCCCTAGGTCAGCTGCAGTGTGCCCACATGGGGTGGGGAAGGCCGTTCTCACCCTCCCCAGGCTCCAAAAAAGCCTCTGGAGCCTGGGGAGGGTGAAAAACTGGCCTACCAGGCCCACCGGTAACTTTTTTTCCGTCGCGTGCCAAAAGCAGGGGGAGTATGTGGGGCGGGGGTGTCACACTCGCATGTATGGTGGGATGGGGCACGGGGGGCATTGAATTATGGGTGTGGGCACACACATACGTGACACCCCCCACGCTCCCCACGCTTTTGGCACACGATGGCAAAAAGGTTAGCCATCACTGTCCTAGGATTTAAATCAGAGTCAATTTGGTGTCACGGTTAAGGCACCAAACTAGAGACACACAGATACTGTGAATTTTAGTCTTGCCTGAGGCACAAAACCAACTTAGTAACCTTAGGCCAGTCATTTTCTTTCAGCCTAGGAATCAGGCAATGCCGAACTGGAAAATCTTGCCAAAAAGCTGTAGGGTCTAGTCCAGTTGTCAGGAAGTCCTTTACTAACTTGAAGACACACACAAACACCCTACCACCACTAAATCAAGGTTCATTGCTCAGCTGAAAGCTTGGGTACCATCTGCACACAATCTCAATATTGTTATTATCAATTTTTTATGTGTCAGAAGGAAAAAATTCTGAAATACATGCCTAGAAAGCAACTGTATATTTAAAGTATATTTAACTGAACTCAATTTTTTTTTTAAAAAATGAAATTAATTTTATTTTTGTCATCTCCTCATCTGCTACTTTTTGAGTGTGGTCTCCAGCATACAACTCAAATGTCAGATGCAATGCTCAGTCCAGAGGTGGCACACTTCTGATTGCCAAGAAGAAAAGATTCTTTGGGCTCTTTTTATTTTTTATTTTTGTTTTCTTCCCACAGGGCTCTTGAAAGTTAAAGGTATCAACATCAGGGAGGCTTTATTGAAGTGAGAAGACAAGAATCACTCATTTATGGCTCACTGCCTCTCATTTGGCAAGGATGTGTAATGATAATACAGGTTATCATTTCTCAGCTGTTCTATGGAGGTTCACCCTAATTTTTACAATATTCCTCAATTAGCAAATGGTGGCTGGATTACCAGAATGTTAAACTATAATGTGACAGGATACAATCTGGGTCAGTCACTGGGACCAGAGGTTTTGTCTTCTGAGCTTTCGGACTCTCTAGCAGAGTGTGTGCTTTGGGCTGTTCTCTGTGTGGTATTTTTTTATGATGCCTGTTGTATGTGGCTTTTTATATGTTGATTGGAGTGTTGATGACTGGCTATTAAGTTATTGGCTATTGTTTGTTTGTGCTGCCAATCCCTCTCTTCCTTGATAAGCTGTTGGTAAATCAGCACTTCTGTTGAATGATGAGGGAAAGTTTCCCAGGCTTCAATCATTTCCCAGGCTGTTTTTGTGCCTGCCTGTCCAACAATCTTAGTAGCTGCAAAATGGGACACATACACTCTGGGACATGTATATTCACCTTCATTCATTGTCTGAACTTGATTCAGTGTCTGGGTCACCTGCAAACCCCTCCTCCAATCACTGAGACTTAGTTAAGAACTATCCATAATTTAACATAGCATACGAACCCAATGAGTATCTGCTAGCATTTTTACAGTGGGTTTCATTGTAATGCATCATTCCTGGGCAGTGTCAAACTGAAAAGTCATCTCATATGGATGGTTCAAATAAATAGAAAACACAGATTTTACTATTTTAAATCAATACTATGCCAATGTGTCATATGAATTGGTTCAGAAAGGCCTCCATCAAGTCTTAGGCATTTAAGAGGGAAATATAAGAGTGGCTTGAATTTCAAGTAGCTTAAGCCAACACATGTCTTCTGTTCATCTCCCTTTACCCTCCAGAAGTTATAATTTAAGATGCAAAAAATATAACCAGACTCAGGCTAGTTAACTCTCCTTTAATTAAAAATAGCTTCTGGGTGTCTGAAAATACACTACATGAATGTTGATGCTGGTATATTTTCAGCTTTATTTGAAGAGCTGTCATGTTTAAAACCTCTAAGTTTTAATACGAATAGTCTTAAATACTGGACTGAAGAGAAAGATGACACATCCTCGTGATCAGGGGTCAAATGCTACCAATTCGAACCAGTTCGCCCAAACCGGTAGTAAAAAAAAATGCTACCAGTTTGGATGAACCGGTATTTCCAACAATCAGCTGTGCCGCGTGATTTAGATTCGCTAGAAAGCAGGAAATCCTGCTTTCTAGCGAATCTAAATTGCGTGGCACAGCTGTCCCCCCCTCCGCTCACTGTTCTACTTACCGTAGAAAAGGCTTCTGAATCCTCCTTTTTCAGCGCTGCATGGTAGCGCCTGTGGTGCGCATGCGCGCAAAGTGCATGTTTGGCATGCACCGCGCATGCACGCACGCAGCAAACTGGTAGCGAAGCGAACCGGTAGCAGATTTCAGAGCATTTCACCGCTGCTTGTGATATTTTATTGGAGAAGAAAAGAACTAATCTTCAAAAGCTGGGAAAAAGAGGAAATTAAAAGAAGTATATTGTGTTCAGCAAGACTCAAAGAAACCCTAAACTGTATCCGCTGAAATTCATTCTTCTCTGCAACTGTTAATTGCAAAGGGACCTTTGCATCCAATTATCTGCAACTCAGACAACATTGGAAGCAAAACCAGATGGCAGCTTTCCTTTTTCAATTACTGGGCTGCTCTCAGTTTAAGGCTATCCTATAGCCTGAAATCCCTTCCATAGGAAAAAAAAAATGAGGGGAAAATTGAAATAAAAAGCTGAACAAATATTTTAAGATAGCTGTTCTTCAACAAAAGCTATCCTGTTCTGTTTGATTTCGGGTGATCTTATTTTTCTTTAATTGTTTACGAATTGTTTGTCAGCTGCCTCCAGTGCCTTTGACAGATGGGATAAAATTGGTTTAAATAAACAAGGAGGAATGTCCATGATAAGGCAGCATAACACGAACAACAAACTGTCAATTAATCAACTTCTTGCTAAGGGGGCCACAGATTTTGCTTGACAGATGCAACCGAACCTTTGCAACACTAACATACAAAAAGCGAGTAAATAAATTGTAAGAGGCTGCCTTGAAGCAGCATTGTTCTGACAGCAAGGGGCGGTGTGAATTTGTTTTAATTATGAAGTACCAGGGACACAGTTTATTCTGCTTCTCCAGTAGGGTCACTCCTTCTGTGCTGATAGTATTTGAAGTGCTCATTGAACCCCAGCGTTGCAATGGGCATGCTTGTGAGTGTGAGAGAGTTTGGGTCCACACATGTTCTTGGAAAATGCGGTTTAATTAAATACATGCTGCTTTCTCCTACTGCTTGGTACCTCGAGTTCCCTAGGAAACCACTCACATAGAAGAGAGAGAATGCTCTGCTTTAAAAAATTGGGGAGGGGGGGAGGATAAGCTTCAATATGGCACAGACTTTTTTCTTTCTCTTTTTTAAAAAAATTAATTTCATTAAATTTATCAAAGTCTGCAATACAAATACAAATGAAAATTATGGGAAAATAGGGGAGGGAAAAGAGGAAAAAAATAATGTAGGATAGAGAGGGGAAAAAAGGTGGGGGGAACATTGACTTCTGATGCTTTTTAGCACCACAGAATAATGTAATATGACAACCCCAGTTTTTTTACTTTTTCATGCTTAATATGTACTTTAATTTTTTTCCATCTCAAGCACAAAATTCAGAATCAGTTTCCAAGCAGAAACAACGTTGGATGTATTTTTTTTCCTTTGATTTAGAGTCGTTAATTTAGCCATCTCTGCTAGTTCTTTCCGTTTTTCCAGCCATTCATCCATTGTGAGAATTTACTTTACGTTTTTGACATGTGTATTTTAAAAAAACAATTATGAACCTATCTATCATCTCTCTCTCTCTCTCTTTTTATCTATATATTTATCTCTATATCTGTCCCTCCTAATATTCTTTACTAAACATTTTTATGCTTAGGATTTTGCAATATTACACCATTCTACCAACATCAGTCCTGCTATGATGCTTTCACAAAGAATGAGGTTCTCAAATAAAGATTTATTTGGCAAATACAATTCTGATTTATGCAGTATTTATCAGTGATATTCTCTCACTCCTACAAATTATGTTAGCTGGTGCTAGTCCTCAGTTAATATACATAAATTCCTGAGTGCTATTGTGGATAATTTATATTTAAAGTTTTTTTTTTAATGTAATTGTGGAATGTTTAAAATCTGGTCTAAGTTAAGTAAAACATTATATTCAAGGATGGGAGGAAGGGAAATAAGACATTTCTGCTGCATCTTACTCTGTTATTTTTAGTGGACATTATTCATCTTAAATTAGCACACTTTTCATTTTCTTTAGTCTGGAAAAAAAAAAAAACCACCAAAAACCCAATGGTTGCAATGTATTAGCTAAAAAAAAAACCAAACCTGATTTTGTAGTAACGATTCATTCACTGTTTCTTTTCCACCCCCATTGTAGATTATACTAAGGGCAGGGCAGGCCAGCAAAGCAATAAATAATTAAAAAAAAAACCTCTTTAGAATGAGTACAGAGGACAGAAAAGAACAACAAAGATGATTAGGGAACTGGAGGCTAAAACTTATAAAGAACGGTTGCTGGAATTGAGTATGTCTAGTTTAATGAAGTTTAATGAGGTAGAACTAACACTGTACAGGACAACCAGAATGGTTGAAGATCTAGGGAGATTCCTTGAATAATGCTGAACTGTGTGATCAAAGGACTCCTTCCTTCCTTCCTTCCTTCCTTCCTTCCTTCCTTCCTTCCTTCCTTCCTTCCTTCCTTCCTTCCTTCCTCCTTCCCCTCCCTTCCTCCCTCCCTCCCACCCTCCCTTCCACCCTTCTTTCTTTCCTTTTCATTTGGATAATGAGAGGAAGATGTAGGAGTAGTACTCTTGCTTTAAGAATTTTTAGCTGTCTCCTACTAAGATTGGCGTACAAGGCAGTTGTCAATGTGCAGAACAACACTTTCCCTAGGCGCATACAATTTCTCTATTGATTTAAGTTAAATAAGAGTTCTTGTTAGCCTGAGGATCCTGAAATAGCACTGTTCAGACCCAATGTGCAACCACTTCAATTAGGCGCTAGAGCCGCTCTGCTAATTTTTCTAACAGGAAAAATTTCCACTTGCCCTGCACAAGCCAAAAACTCCAGGGCAAAAAGAATAAAGTTATCAACCCCTTTCAAGCATATTTCAGCATTTTTCACAGCCCAAGTTCAAGAGCTAAATTTAGCCAGGGTGCTATTGCTCTGAATGCATTAGTTTATAATCCACACATTAACAACTGCAAAGGTGAGACATTTTCTCAAAACCTGGCAACCAGTAATTTTTTTTTTTTAATTCTTTGATTAACACCCGGTCAGCAAAATCTGAAGGTGAGGACCTAGCTGAAACTTTCAGTATGGCATTTCTTTCCAAGTTCCCCTACACAGATGAGTTTGGATTATTTTTCCCAAAACTGCATCCACCAAATTGCCAATATGATTTTGATAATAGGATTGTCATATTCCATTTAGAAAGTGCAGTGTGAATGAGCTGTAGATTTAACATGGTTGTTATCAACTGTTCAAAATTAATGCAATTCTTCCCTCCTCTTTCTAAACCCTAGGCAGCTCACAAGGCAGATTGCATTCGTAAAAATCACATTACTGAAGTGAAACCATATCAGATCACCATGTGGAAAAGCAAGCTTCCCATATAATGTTATCTGTCTACCAAGTCAAAAGCCCGCAGCAACTAAAAATAAATGTTCAAGCGAATGAGAAAGGAGTCCACTTTAGCTTCAGAGAACAAGATGTCCCTTAAATGTCTATGGAGAGTTTCAATCATCCAGGTTATGTCACAGGACAATCACCCATCTCCTGCTTACAACACATTCCTTTCAGCAGTCCCAAGAAGGTTGCACTCCCATTTGCACTCTGATTCAGGTGACCCTGAGGGTACAGATCAGTGGTGAAATGTAAAATTTGTTACTACCAGTTCTGTGGGCGTGGCTTGGTGGTGGTGGTGGGTAATGTGACTAGGTGGGCGTGGCCAACTTTTTTTTTTTTACTTTTCTAAAGCATTTTTTACAACCTATTCGGGATTTATATTCTTTGCAGGCATCTGGTCATTAGTACTCTGAAGGTCTGTCATTACCTCTCTGAAAGTTGTTAAGGCCATTTGGGGATTAATCTGTACCAGGGGTGAAATGCTCCCGGTTCGGACCGGATCAGGCAATCCAGTAGCAATTGTGGCAGGTGGTTCAGAGAACCGGTAGCGATGGCGGTGCAAGGCTCTGCCCACCCGCTCGGGTGTCATTACTTCCTGCTTTTAAAAGGTAAAAAAAAGGCTCTGACAATCATGCACCACAGCTGTGATCGTCAGAGCCTCTTTTTTTTTTTTTTTTTTTTACTTTTAAAAGAATTTTTTTACAACCAATTCAGGCAAATAGGTTGTAAAAAAAATGCCTTTAAAGGGTAAAAAAAAGGCTCTGACGATCGTGCGCCACAGCTGTGATCATCAGAGGCTTTTTTTAACCTTTTAAAAGCATTTTTTTTACAACCTATTTGCCTGAATTGGTTGTAAAAAAATTCTTTTAAAAGTAAAAAAAAAAAAAAAAAAGAGGCTCTGACGATCACAGCTGTGGCGCATGATTGTCAGAGCCTTTTTTTTACCTTTTAAAAGCAGGAAGTAATGACACCCGAGCGGGTGGGCAGAGCCTTGCACCGCCATCGCTACCGGTTCTCTGAACCACCTGCCACAATTGCTACTGGATTGCCTGATCCGGTCCGAACCGGGAGCATTTCACCCCTGGTACAGATTAATCCCCAAATGGCCTTAACAACTTTCAGAGAGGTAATGACAGACCTTCAGAGTACTAATGACCAGATGCCTGCAAAGAATATAAATCCGTTTATTCCCCATTATTCAGTCAGAATTGAAGAAGCTGCTTGGTTGAGAAGCAAAATGTTTTCAAGAAAAAACCAGGGAAGTCCAATTGCCTTTTGAAGAGCACCTTTTGGACAAGATGTTCCGTAATGTTGGTGCAGTCATTAAAAAAGCCCACCCTTTGATTCCAATCAATTTTTCTATTATAGGCAAGAAAAGAAAATAGTGCCTTCTCATGTCTTTTTAATGATAACATTTTGAGAAAATCAGTTGTTGTTTTGTGGAGGAGGTGTTAATGAAAAGGAAACAAAGGCTTTGGCCTAATAATTCAAGTCACTCTTAAATATGCAATGACCTGATAAAAAAAGTTGCAATTTTAAAAGTTAAGGGAGAGACTATAGAGCCTAACTATAAAAAAAAATTGTTCATGAGATTGTAATCTCTGCACTATTTTTTCCTGTCTTATTTATCTGATGTCTTTTCCTCTTGTCTTAGTTTAATTTATAGACACTGCTCAATTTAGATCTCTAATCATAAAGGTTTTCTCCCTCTGTGGGTATTGGGTCAAAGAGGCAACCTTTGCAAAACAGAAATTACAAATGTACAGAGAACCTAATATAGTCTTTCCATTGTGTGTGTGTTTGGAGGGAAGGAAGGAAAGAAGGAAGGGAGGGAAGGGGGGAGGGAGGGAGGGAGGGAGGGAGGAAGGAAGGAAGGAAGGAAGGAAGGAAGGAAGGAAGGAAGGAAGGATTGATTTTTTATTCTCCCTGTCAGATTGCCACAAGGAAACTCAATCAGGAATCCAACAGGAAGTCAAAAATTGCTCCTGCTCCCACTGCTTTTTTGCTCACCTGTGATCTTCCCATTTCTCTGTTTAGATAAGGAAATATCTTTGAACAATCATCAGTGGGGTGTGGTTTGTCTAGCTCCCTATACAGACCTTGAAGCTCCATCATACCTTGTGATATCTCCTTCTTCTGAGTGTAGCTGCTCACCTTTAGGCTAGATACAGATTGGCACTGGAGGGCTGGAATAATTGTGGCTATATAGAAAACTGGGTTCCCATGTTTCTGCAAGTCAAAACATGGTTTGTCTGATTTGGTGTTAGCAGATTAGATGAAGCCAGCCAATGAGATTTATAAACCATGCTTTACAATTTAGTGTGCTGTGTAGTCCCAGACAATTGTGATGTGTTCAGTGAGCCATGGCTAAATAATGGAGGTCTATGAATCCAGATTGATTCTCTATAGATAGTATCCTGATTGTTAACATTTCCCCAATAAACATATGTACTTGTTGCTTAGTAATTCTGTGTATTTAGCATAATGTGGAGTTTTGTCCTGATATTAGTATTTTTTTTTGCTTAAGCTTCTCAATTGTGTGCTTTCAGATGTGTGGACTCCAATCCCCAAATTTCTAATTGCTGAGAATTGTGTATGTTCAGCTGCATTGCCTAGAGGCAAGTCTTGGGCTGTGACAGCACAAGGACGTATACTAAACCTCCCCCATCCAATCAAGAATTCTTTTAGAGCAGGCACAGTTGGGCTGCTAATTTGCCTTTGACAGAATAAGAAAGAAGTGATATTTCAGAAAATGTCTGTGAGGAGGAGTAAGTCTTCTTGAGTCACCGAATTCTCTAACAATCTCAATTACTTATAATTGTCTGAGGAGCCATCTGCCAATTTTAATACCCCCATCTGCTAAACTGGGACAAAGTAGCAGCCTCCTTCAGAAGGACATTTGGAGGATGGAGGCAACAGTGGCACTACAGGAGCAGCAACAGTGAGGTACAAGGCAGAGGACATTATAACAGAGAATTAGTAGAGGAGAGAAAGGAGCTTCACAGTGGTGCTGAATGTGAAGCAGAAATGATACAAAACAACAGTGTCTTCTCAGTAACCCTCTATCCAAATCAGCCCAATTAGAGGCTGAGAATTAAGCAACAAGTACACAGTTATGTTGACAAGTGGTATAAATCATTTAGATAAGATATGTACAATTCTAAAAGAATAAAAGACCAGCTATTTATCAGTCTTCTCCAATGTAGTAATATCCAAATACATTGGTCCCAGAAAATCGAGACATGTGTCCCCAAATTTTGGGAGATGGAATCCCAACACCTTAAGACAAGGGTGTCAAACTCAATTTCATTGAGGACCGCATCAGGGTTGTGTTTGACCTTGTGGGGCCGGGGTGGGCATGGCCAGGGTGGGTGTGGTCAGCTCAACATCACTCGTGTTGGGGTGGGCTGTGGTAGCCTGAGCGCTCTGTCAGCAAAAACGGGGCTCCCGAGCTCCGTTTTTGGCTGCAATGGCCTCCTGCAACCCTCTGCCAGTGAAAACGGAGCTTGGAAGTGCTGCCCATGGCCCTCACAAGCTCTGTTTTCTGCTGTGATGGCCTCCTGTAACCCTCTGCCAGCAAAAATGGAACTTGGGAGGGCCATAAGAAGCCCTCCCAAGCTCCATTTTCACTGGCAGAGGCACTGCAGGCTGGTTTTTCATTGTTTCCAGGGCAACCCTGAGAGCCAGATCTAAGCACCCCACCATTTTTGGTGCCACCTTTGAAAGAATCCTTGTTTCCTTTCATTCTCCTTATCGATGTTGCTTTCCTTGGATATAAGCCATACCGTCCTTGTATTCAGCACTTCATTCAGTTAATCAGTTGTGATAGTTAATTAAAGACTGCAGTCAATTTAAAAGGTGAAAATTAAGCTGCTGATTAATTTATTTAATGCGCTGCTCTCCTGCTTTTCCTCCATGGTGCTCAAGGCATTGTACGTGTTCCCGTCGATCATTAATCTTGCTTTTACACCAACTGATTGGCCCAAGTTCACCCTACAAGCTTCTTGGTTAAAGAGAGCACAGCAATCTTTATTTGAAAGATTGTATACTTTACATTGCTTTCACGCCTACAGATCAGATCAAATTTACAGTACATTAGCCCTAAATCAAATAATTTTGAAGGTATTTGTTTGGAAACAGGCTCAGGCAAAACATACCATTCAAAGTTACTTCATGAAGCAACAGAGCTCTTCACTTCTAACAGGGAATAGAGTCATTCTCTTTCCAGGAAAGTCAGAAAAAGCCAGAAAAGAAAAGTAGAATATTTTATTAAACCAAGTAAATACACTTGTTTATAACAAATATGGGGCAGAGAGATGGGGAAACTTGAAGGGAAAGACAATTAGAAGTTGTGAGGAGTTGGTTGACAAATAAAAGAATAAAAAGAGAAGGGAGAATAGAGGAAAAGAATATACTCTTTGTGCACACAGAGGTATAAGTGTTTATCTGCAAAAATAAACACTGGTAGACCTTATGAAAAAATAAAGTTTATTCTGTACACAGCATGAAGTGCTGTACTTTTCAAGAGAACCAACATTTTTCCTATCACCTGTTTAGATAATTAGCTTTCATCACTGATAAATCGTCTCTCAGCAAGTGAGAGATAGACCATAATATCTCTCCACCACGTTCTGCAAGCCTAAAATAATGCATTATCAGAAGAAGAACTGATAGGAGAGAATAACATCAGAATAAGAACTATACATTTACGATTTGGGTGTTGTGGTAGCAAAGTTTTAAACTGTATTTATTTACACACACACATACACACACCACAATAAACTTAGAAGCAATGATTTAGCAAATAAACATGTCTGGTTGCAGTGGCAATAAAGAAATACATCTTCATTTCGCCTTGCCAATATCAATTTATCTGCCTTTTTGTAGCGGCAGCTAGTGTGCTCTGCCTCCTTTTTCTTATGTTGTTATCTTACCCAAATTGTCAAATACTCATAAAGAGTAATTTGAAAGGAAAAACGTATGGCATTTCATAGTTCTATTTTCAGAAAGCAGGTTTCATAAAACCAATTGTATCTTTGATAAGTTAGTTAAAGCTTTAATTCTCAACTGGCTGTTGCATAATGCCATCTATTGTGTTTGACACAATGCCATTTTCACAGGTAGTTAGGCTGAAAACTGATTTTATGCGCCAAAGAATTGTACTGCTATCGTAAAGGTTTTGAATTTTATTTCGATCAATGAATCAGTTAGCCAATTAATTACATCACTAATCTACATCACAAAAGCCATTTATTTATAAATTCCCACCACTACATGCACAAGAATCTGTTTATTTTTATTGCTACTATACACTCTTTTTGTATCTGAGGAATATCCTATCAGCAGAAACAATCCTGTAATTTTTTATTTTTTTTTATTGAAAAAGTTTTCAATTACAAATTTTCCCCCTTCCCCCCTCCTCCCTAACCCCCCCTCACCACCCCTTCCCCCCTGTGACTTCTTCAAAATAAAAACCTAATACATAACAGATTATATATTTTACCATCCCCTTACTCCCCCCTCCAAATACTGACCCTTACTTCTAGTAATATTATTAATATTATTACTTCCCCGTCTTACCAAACTTCAAAATAACATTCCATTACAACACTATATGATAACTTCTGATCTAACACAGTAATATTATTATAACTCCCAATTTATTGATAGTCTGCCCTTTTTTTCCCCCTTCCCCATACTTATATCTATATATTAATATAACATTTCACAACAACCTTCCATTTTAAAACTATATAATAAATCCTACTTTAACATTTAATCTTTTGCGTATATTAATATAACATTTCAAAACAGCCTTCCCCATGAATTCTAGTTTTATATTTGTTCTACTCTATCCATTTCCTCCACTCCCATATATATATATATATATCTTAAACATCCCTTTTTTTAATCTATACAATCAATACACTAGCCTGTCTCCACCCACTTTCCTACAAGATTACTGTGTACAACAATTCTTAATATCTTTATTCTTCTGCCCATCCTACTAAAAAAATATTCCCTTATATAAACAAAATCAATGACTTTAAACTTATAATCCATATAATATCTTCTTTGATGTCTTTCCACTGGATTGCCGACTCCATCATCTGGATTAGGGTAACATAGCATCCCAGTTGCAACAGAGTATTCAAAATCCTCAGTTATCATCTGCCCCCATCAATAATAAATATCTTCACATATATATATATAAAAAAAGAAAACAACCACCCGAGTGACTTTGTAATTGTAATCCATATCTGTAATAGTGGCTTTCTTCAGGATAATTAATTCCCATCTCGTAATGGGGTAACAACCAGATCTTCTGCATGCCCCAGCATAACTCTCTTGCCTTATAGCTCCGCATAGATATAATACGTTAATCCATAAAAAAACAAAAAACAAAAAGTAGATAATTCCAGTCCAACAATTCATAGGCCCTTTTCACATCCCAAAATTACAGCATTGCAGAGATCTGTCGTTCTCCTCAGGATGATATCAACCACTACTTCGCCTCATCCATCTTTTCATATATTCAGTCATGTATTTTTTCAAAATAACTGGCTTTACTGTTGCTTAGTTTAGAAATTTTTATTTTTGTGAGACCTGTTTCTTTTTTTTTTTTTCCTTTCTTTTTGCGGGTTGGATCTCCATCCTGATTTCCTTCCTGCCAGTTGTATATCAACTGGTCGATTTTCATTCTGTTTTATAACTTGGTCCTGTTGGTTTTGTTTTTGTAACTCATATTTTTTTTCTGTAAATTGTATATCAATTGGTTGGTTTCCATGATTATCTGTAACTTGGCGAGTCATCACGTTAGAATCCGATGTCACTTCTCTCTTATTTATAAATAATCCATCTGAGGTATCTGAAGAATCCAAAGGCAATTCATCTGCAAAAGCCTCTGTAACTCGGTATTTTTCCTTTATTTCTAGCTCCTTCTGTTTGTCTTGTGTTGTGCATAAAGATGTTAAGTTCATTTTTAAATTTTTTTGATAAAATTCTTCCGCTTTTTCAACAGTATTTAATTGATATCTTTCTCCTTGATATCTAAATATTATAACAATCCTGTAATTTTTAATGATAATGTAAAAAGGAATACATTGAATTTTAAAAACAAAATGCTGGCATAGCAATTCTGTTTGCAGCATTTTGTAACAAAATCCAAAGGAAAAGATAAAAGTTTCCCGTGGCCCTTCATGTCCAACTCTAGGGGGCAGTGCTCATCCCTGTTTCTTAGCTGAGGGAGCCGTTGTTGTCCAAAAATATTTCCATGGCCAAGTGGCCAGTATGACTACATGCCAAGATAGATGAACCACTGTTACCTTCCAACTGAAGTAGTACCCATTTATCTATTTGCATTTGTGTGTTTTTGAACTGCTAGGTGGACATGAGCCAGGTAAGTACCACCCCATCACATGGGGCTTGGGGCTTGAACCTGGGCTGTTAGCTTTCCAACTAAAAGGCTCAGTGCTTTTAACCTCTGAGTCAGATACCTCCCCCAAAAACCTCAAACACTTTTAATTTCTTCTACTGTTGTATGAAATATTCAAATACCAAATAGTGTGTGATCACTTCCTAAGTATTTGATAGTATGCATAAATATATTATACTAAAAATGATGGCAGAACTGGAAATAAGTTACCGTATTTTTCAGAGTATAAGATGCACCAGAGTATACGACACACCTTAGTTTTTGGGGAGGAAAATGGGAAAAAAAATTCTGCCTACCAGGTATTCATCTGGCTAGCGTCCTTAGCCTGGTCAGCTTCAGCACATTAGTTCACTCACTGGTTTTGAGTGTGCGCTGAAAAAAAGCTTTGAAAGTACAGCTGATTGTCAGAGGGAGTTCCAGTGAGGCTTGGAAGGGTAAGAGAAGGCACAGCTGTTTTGGGTAGCCATTTTTGGCACCATGTGTCACATTTTAAGCCTCCAAACACATCACGTTTTTGGGTGGCAATCATCGCCGATGTGCTTTGGTGATCCCCGCAGCCTTGAAGGGCTCTCAAATGGAGTGTTTGGAGGCTGAAAACATGACGCGTGCAGCCCAAAAACATAAGCCATTGTTGGTGGCAATCTCTGTAGGCAGGAAGAGGTCGTGCGTAGGCCGAAGGGTGAGGGCTGGTGGGTGGGAGGTGCTACATTCGGAGAATAAGACGCACCCAAATTTTCAGCCTCTTTTAGGGGGGAAAAGTGCATCTTATACTCTGAAAAATACGGAATCTCTCTTCTTTTTCTTGATTCATAGTTTCTTGACTCAGGACCAAGGACAGCTCCAAATGAATTAAGATACTGTACAGTACAATGATATAGCTATAAAAAAATCCCTTCATTAAAAAAAGTATGCTTTGAAATCCACCACATTACGTTTTCCATTCATAAAAAAACATTTCACTAACTTTTATTGGTTTTCGGTTACTTTTGACTCTCATGACCCAATGCAGGTATTTTGCTATAATATCCGACAACCAATTTGGTATAGTGATTAACATGTTGACCTGGAAACCAGGATATTGTGGAACTGTTTCCCTCTTTCTATTTGAACTGAAATTTTCAACATCCTTGACTAGAAAATAATGCTGTTTTTTTTTAAAAAAAAGATGACGACAAGAAGAAACAGACTGTTGATCTAACTGACCTTGGGTATTGATACAACCACAGCCATTTTGTTTCCGTTGCTAAAATTGGTAATTCCATTCCATTGAGATAATTTGTAGGGCATATAGAATGCAAGGGCAATAAGCATCCCATGTAATGATTTCAGACAACGTTCTGCATAGAGACTGCATATGCATAGCTTAACTAAGAGCTGATTCTTTCTATGGAATTGGGAGCCTTGTATTTTTTGGAATTCTTATAATCTAAGAAAAAGGAATATTGTCCATGTATACACGCAAGCTCATTGTAGCTATTTGATGATGTAGGTGGAGACTGAGTGAGACTCCTCAAATCAACCAATGTCAACCATGCTTACCATGTCACTATCTCCTGGAATTGAATTTGGTAGTAACATTGTAGGAAGAACCGATGAGATTTGGGCAGCAGTTCCACTTTGAATAGCTGCAGCCATTGCTGGAACACTGAGCAAATAAATTACTAGTTTAAGAGTTTTGTGTATCAGTTTCCATGGTACCTGACCATGGAGCATAAACAATATATGAATCATAAGAGATGCTCTTCAATGCATGTGATAAGTGGCTTAATGTCAAACCACATTGATTGGAAATGTTTAATAATATCATTGGGCCAGGCCCAAAGTTGGCAATGATCAATTTTAGCATAAATGGAAGTAACAGTGCCAATTTATTTCTTCCATGAATTCTGCTTTCTCATTGTTTCTTTTTCCTATCAGTTTTTTTAAATTTATATAAAACAGAAGGGATCAATTTTATGCCTATTAGTGGTCCTGAAAGCAGCATCTCATTCCACTTGGTGGGTTTAAGCATCTTTGCTCAATTTTTCATGCAAGAGTCCATTTGTTTGGGATGGTTTTTATTACTGCTGCAGAATATTAGCCATACAGGAGAATACTCTTCTTGGTGTTCCTCATTCAAAGTCACTTTGACAAAAATTGACAGCTATTATATGTTCTTATTTGCAATTTCTCCTGCCTGCAGCAATGCAATCCACGTTAAAATAAATTGGGTATTTGTGGGGGTCTGTAACCTTGAAAGAAGACCATGATGGAGCATTCCTTCTCATAAAAGGAGTCAGAGATGGCAGAGAAAATACAGCTCAGGGGAAGGGATCAGTAGCAAATTTCCCCTCTGTGTATAGGAAGCATTAATTCAACAGAGTTTGATAAGGTTCAGTTAGTAATACAAGTCATTGTGAACATCGATGATGCTCTCATTAAAAATAAATAGGAATGAAATAAAGACAGTGGAACCAAAAGGGATAAAACAGCCTGGATTGTGAAATAACTCAGAAGAGATTTTAGCTGCTTGGTATCTCCTAATAATTTGTGGAAGGAGAGAGAGGAAAGACAGATTTCCTCAGTTTTGTTTTTAGTTTTATCCTTAATTTCTTTGGTATTTTTCTTCCTTTTAGTAAACCAGTACATTGTTTCCAATGATTTTCTCCATAAAGACCGCTGCATACTGGGTGATTCGATTTTATTTTAATTTTTCCTAGTTGTTGAGCAGATTGCATGGTATAGAAATGCCTCTGGCCACACAATCAGAGAAAGAATAAAATCATGGTCTAGGGAAGAAATCAGCTAAATAAAGTGTCTGTAGTGTTTTCTTAAGGGATGCTGTGGCTCAGTGGGTAAGACGCTGAGCTTGTCGATCAAAAGGTTGGCAGTTCAGCAGTCTGAATCCCTACTGTCGCGTAACAGGGTGAGCTCCCATTACTTGTCCCAGCTTCTGCCAACCTAGCAGTTTGAAAGCACATAAAAAATGCAAGGAGAAAAATAGGGAACACCTTTGGTGGGAAGATAAGAGTGTTCAGTGCGCTTTTGGCATTTAGTCATGCCGGCCACATGACCACGAAGATGTCTTTGGACAGCGCTGGCTCTTCGGCTTTGAAACGGAGATGAGCGTCACCTCCTAGAGTCGGAAATGACTAGCACATAGGCGCAAGAGGAACCTTTACCTTAGTGTTTTCTTGAAAGACATGTTTAAATCCCAGCAATTATGGGCTTATGTTATCTGTAAAAAACTAGAAAAATTAAGTTTATTGTTATCTGTAAAATTAACAATAAAGAATGAAAAGGCATTATTAAAAACATTTGGGATTCTTTTAAAGAGAAATCTCTTTGGATAGATTTTCCCCAAACGATTTTAAAATACTTTTTTTACTTTATTGTTCAAGAAATCAATCCTATTCAAGGCACAATTACATTTATCTCAGAAAGAACAAAATCTCAAGGAGAGGAAGAACTCCTACTGAATCCACAGATTAAACAGCTAGGAAGCAGCTGGCAGAGAAAACATTTTTGCCTCAGCATCTGCAGACATCAGAGAGACGTATCAAGAGGTGCCTCCTCTCCCTAAATAAATAAATTAAAAAAAAAACAACCTAAAAGATTTGGCAAACGTTCACCAATCTCATGTTAGATATTGAAGATTCACAGAAAATTCTTGAGCTGCAAGAATACCAGCCTGACCAGATGTTGACATTCTACAGTGAAATGGTGTGGGATTTAGTGTTTTCCCATGAGCTCAAAGCAATGAATTTTGGGTGTGGGTGTGCTCAAACATGTTAGATTGTGCGATATATCCGGGTTCAGAAATGATTGCTGACTTGGGCCAACAAATACTCATAGAATGCATTTAAAAAATTGGAACAATGACATTTAAGAGAAGAGCTTATAATATTTATTTCAGTGAAAAAACATTCTATTGCTAAAAGAACAAGAGATGTCTTGCAAATGAGGCCATTTGTTTTCATGACAAACAAATAGTGATCCTAGAGCCTCACTCTGTCTAATTCTTGTACCTCTGTATTAGGTTAAAATTTGTGGAGGGAAAATGTCATGGGGTTAAAGCATGGATGCCTACAATATATCAATATAAGCATTTCCTTGAACAAAGAGGCACCAGCATTATACACATCTTACTGAAATAAAATACATTGTTGTTGTTTAATATGGTTTGGTATCAGGTTGGTGTCAGTTCTTAGAGACACAATGCAGATAGAACTTCTCCAGGATGATAGTGTTGTGGCCCATACGCAGCCTGTGCGGCTGGTGGCTGATTTGGACAGCGAGGAGGCTGGTGTGGTGCTGCGCCAGCAGCCTGTGCAGCTGACACTCGAGTCGGACAATGAGGCTGGAGAAGATGTGGTGCCAGAGGTGGGCATTCAGCCAGGGCCTTGGGAACCTCCAGAAGCTCCCTTAAGTGAAGAGGACGAAGAGGAGGAGCCTCTTCCTGATGCATGGATGCGCAGAGCTGCCAAAAGGCAGGAGTGGCTCCTCAGGAGGAGGTCTCCTCGAGAGTAAGGCTTGGGGCTAATTGGCCACTTCCTCAGCCTATTTAAGGAGGAATGCTGACTGAAGCAATTTGCAGGGAGTAACTTCGTTCTCTCTCCTTCGTGCCTTGATCTTAGTTCTCTGCAAATTGCTTCTGGGCTTTCTGCCAACCATACTAAGATTAAGATTATTTATTCCTTGGATTCTTGTAGGCTGTTAAGAAAGTTAATTAACAGCCTTTGTTTGGGAAAAAAAAACCTGTTTACTTTAGTAAACTAAGGTTTGTACAGACTTTGTGTGTGCTGCGTTCTTTGGGGTCCGTAGCTGGGGCAGAACAGATTTAGCCTTTTACGACTTCCAACTGTGCCTATACAGGTAATCCTCGATTTAAAACAATTCATTTAGTGACTGTTCAAAGTTACAACAGCACTGAATAAAGTGACTTATCCATTTTTCACACTTACAACCTTTGTAGCATCTCCATGGTCATGTGATCAAAATTCAGATGCTTGGCAGCCAATTCATACTTATGACTGTTGCAGTGTCCCGGGGTGATGTGATCACCTTTTGCCACCTTTTGACAAACAAAATCAATGGGGGAAGCCAGATTCACTTAATAGCCATGTTATTAACTTATTAACTGCAGTGATTCACTTAACAACTGTGGCAAGAAAGGTTGTAAAATGAGGGCAAGACTCACTTATCAAATGTCTCAATTTACAACAGAAATTTTGGGCTCAATTGTGGACATAAGTTGAGGACTACCTGAGTTGCTGCTTTGTCATTGAGTGCATCCACCTTGTTGTTGGTTGCTCTCTTCTTTAGAAGTACCTGTCAATGCAGATTAATGCCCACAGTCCCCAAAAGAAACCAAGGATCCTTGCAAAACTTGCACAAATATCAAAGATCAGAAGGCTGAAAAAGCAAAACATTCGATAAAAATAAAAAGATGTATTTTGTGCTGTATAGCTTTACTTACAACTATAGCGGGTGGTGCGATGATTAAGACGCTGAGCTTGTCGGCTAGAAAGCCGGCAGCCCAGGTTCGAGAGCCGAGTGCCATGCAACAGGGTGAGCTACCATCTTTGCCCCAGCTCCTGCCAATCTAGCAGTTTGAAAACATGCAAATACAAGTAGATAAATAGGTACCACTTTGGTGGAAACATAACAGCATTCCATGATGTCGTGCTGGCCACGTAACTGCAGAAATGTCTTCAGGCAGTGCTGACTTAATGGCCTTGAAACAGAGATGAGCACCGCCCCCTATAGTTGACAATGACTAGCGGAGTAAAATCCACAGGGACTCCTATAACTTTACTTAAACTTGAATTTAGTTCAAAATTTGCTTTGGAAAGATAAGCATATACTTTTAGAAGCTGACAATTGAGATTCAGGATGTAGAACCAGTTTTATGATGATACCTATATATTTTATTATCTAGCAAGGGTTATGTGAGATTTTTTTAAGCTTAAATTCTAAAGCAAGTTTCCATAAATACTATATTTGGATTAAACTCTACGTTTTCTTCAGTGTTTCTCCATGGGCCTTTTCTTTAAAAGAAAGTTCAGCTAAAAGGGATACAAAGCAACCAATTAGATTAGTTCTAATTCTTGCTTTATGATCTCGCATTGTAATCCATCTGGCAAGTCCGGATACACCCAGTTCTTATAAATGATGGCACACACGTGCTTCTATCCGTGATTTTTATTTTTAGCTTTCACAACCTAGTTCTATTTTTTGCTAACGAAAGGGTTGTTAAGAAGGGGAAATTGTGGGAAGACAGAAGAGCAGACAGCTGGAGACGGTAAGCAGGGTTTGTACAAAGTGCGGGGTAGGTGATGCATACAGGTGCAAAAAGGTGTGATGCTATTTTGAGTAAAATAAAATATGTATTTCATATAGTTAATAAAAAATGGAGCACAACTATTTTGATGACACCGCTTGCTGTCTACTGCATCCCCTTGTGGGTCAGGAAAGATTATCTAAAATAACCTGAAAAAAAAGCACGACTCCTTAATGGGCAAAACTGGCATTGTCAATAAAAATACAATTGTGTAAAATGAAATACCAGCACTCAAATTATTATTTCTTTGCTCCTTTCCCTTTGGAAAACAACCATCAGCTCTGAAGCAAGCAGTGCTTTGCCTTCTCTTCAATAAACCATCAGTGGATCCAATAAAACAGGATCCATTTCCATCAGGTCTGCAATTTTTCTTTGATAAGAATCTTGCTGAAAAGATGGTGGGCCTATAGCCGTTGAAGACTTGGAAGAAGCCAACTATCTGTACCATTTTAAGTTTGGTTTTAGGTTGAGCGATAGTACCATGATAGCATTAATCACATTGTTTGATCATCTTTGCAGGGTTTGAAGTGGGAAAAGTGCATTCATTCTGGCCCTTTTGATCTTCCGGTGTCTTTCTGGTTTTTCTGATCATGGTATCCTTCTGGACCAGCTTAAGGAGTTGGGACAGTATGGGAGGAGCTTTAGTGATCCAACTCTCTTTTCCAACTCTGGCTTCAGTCACTGGTGTGGGTAAGGTCCAACTCTAGATACTCTGCAAAGCAGGATGACTGAGAGCTCAACTTTTTCCCTATTCTTATTTAACATCTATATAAAACTGTTGGGTGATATTATCCATAGGCACACGTTTAAATACCCTGTTTCCCCCAAAATAAGACATCCCCTGATAATAAGCCCAATTGGGCTTTTGAGCACATGGCAATAAGGCCAACCGCTTATTTCAGGGTTCAAAAAAATATAAGACAGGGTCTTATTTTGGGGGGAACACGGTATCATCAGGTATCATATGATACCTAGCTATATACCTCGATCATGAAGTAAACAACCATAATTTTTTTTCCCTGTGTCTGAAAGCTGTAAGAATCTGGATCCTAAACCCAAACAAGACTGGTTGTGGTTGGGGTTTTAGAAACTTCCCTGGATCTGATGACACTTCATTTTTAGTTGTGGATGGCAGTACTTTTGCTTAGATAGAACTCATTGCAATTTGGAGTACTTGCAATTCCTGCCTGAGAAGCAGGAGGTAACTGTGACCAGGAGGACATCTGCCCCAATCCATATTGTACACCAATTGTGCCCATTTCTGGAATTGGGAAGCTCTGCTCCTGATCATTCATGCCTTAGTCACATCCTGATTGAACTCTTCTAATGATACTCTTTCTCTGCTTCTAAAGGGCCCAAGCTACTCATAAAACAACAGCTAAAGTAAAGACAACCAGGAATAATTTGATATAGGTTTCGATTATGTGAATAAATTCTAGAATTTAAGATCTTGACATGCACATACAGCAGGCTAACTATCACAGCAGAATTTACACATTCAGGGATGATACCCATTGTTTTTCCTCTTAATCATCAAGCTAATTCATATTAGACAAATCCATTAGAAAAAAAAAATGATGTATACTAAATGCAATTGCCTTTCCATAGCCAACTAAGCTAAAGCCAATCAAACGATATTATGTATATGCTTCCATATACAGTATGCTACTTCTGCACTGCACAATTTTTTTTTTCCAGGACAAGCGGCCTCATTGGCTGTTGAATGAGATGCTACAGCTGCATATCCAACCAAATTAATAAACTTAAGGCGATTTCCCCTTTAGTTGTGTATTTAATAATGTTCTCTTTCAGTTCCCCTAAAATTGCAGTTTGGTGACAACTTTGGAAGAGAATCTGGGAGGTCACCTTCAAAGCCTTTGAGGATTGACATATAGTCTAAGAACCTCAGATTTTGTTCCTTGGGATAATAGCAGTTTTAGTTCTGTGCATATATTGGGGAGTGGGGTGTGTTGGGAGGAGGAATAAAGATTTGAATGCCTACATGACAGTCTGCATTTGTAATATTTTTATGGATAGTTATGGGATATAATCTTAGAATGATACCTTTGGTGCAGTGGTGAAATCCTCCAAGGTTTGCCACTGGCTTGTGGTGCGTGCATGTGCGGTGCGTGCCAAATGTGCACTGTGTGTGCATGCATGTAGTGTGCACCAAATGCACACTGAACACACATGAGCACCACAGGTGCTACCACGCAGTTTGGAAAAAGGAGGCTTAAGAAGGTAAGTAGAATAGCGAGGAGGGGAACAGCTGTGCCACGTGATTTAGATTCACTAGAAAGCAGGATTTCCTGCTTTCTAGCGAATGTAAATATGCGGCACAGCTGATCATCGGAAATACCAGTTCGGACGAACTGGTAGCACTTTTTTTACTACCAGTTTGTCCGAGCTGGTAGCTTTTATTACTACCAGTTCACCCGAACTGGTGCAAACTGGTAGCATTTTACCCCTGCTTTGCTGGCAGCAGACTATAATCCTTCCTCTCTTCTTAGTTTTTTCTAAAGTAAGCAAGCCAACAAAAATAAACCATTGAATCTTAATTGCCTGCCAAGATATACTTTTACAGGTATGTGTTACGCAATGAAAAAACATTGTACTGTTGGAGAGTTTGAAGGGTTTTTTTTCCCCTTGCAACACAGCTCTTGTGTAAACTTATTCACTGAGAATTTTAGCACGATCATGTACAGACTCAGATTCCTAACAGCAGAGTGCACTCTACTACAAGAAAAACACAGTGACCGCAAACTTTTTCTGGCTCTTGTTATGTTCGGAATGATATGGAAAGTAGCTATACTGGATGCAGGGGTTGTAAACTATGAATCTTCTTAGATGGCTTTCTGACTAGTGAACAATTATGTGCATGGCTAAAATAACGAAGGGGAAGGGACGAGCAACCTTGAAGAGCTCCTGAGTCATATAGAAGACCCACAATTGCTGCAGAGGACTTTATCTTGCTGGATGAGGAAGCCCTTTCCCACCAGGGAGCAGGCGCATTGGCTGCACTTGAAACAGTCGCTGTGCCATTGGCGCTCCTCAAACGAGATGAACTTGCCTCCTCCAAGAGCTAAAAGGAGAAAGCAAAAAATGAGATGTTGGGATTGCCTGCGGCTTTCGGCAGATTTTGATTACACTCTAATAAGCAGAGTTCTTTCTTCTGAAAAATCTGAGTTTAAAATCTGAGAGAAGCGATATATAGCTAAGACAAATGAGTAGTCTAGGGTTTTGTTTGTTTCTTTTGTTGTTTTGGTCTTCTGGCTTTGCAAACATATGATCCAACCCTGAATTACTATGTTCTCAAATGCCTGATTATTTCATTTTTCTCTTTAGAGGCACAGATTCTGAAAAAAGAATTATTTTTAGGCATTTTGCCACGAACTCCCCACATTCACAGGGAAAAACCTGCTTGCTATCTCAGCAATGGATCCCCCCATGCACTGACATGATAAATGGCTGAAACTGGTTAACTGAAGCCCAGCCCAACCCAGACCCTCCCTCCCACCTCCAGTAAAAGCAGCAACATTTTTTCTTCTTTCCCCAATTCTTCTCTTCTTCCAGCGAGTAATTCAGTTGAATGTGCTTATCCCTTTCCACTCCAAATTCCAACCTGTTGGTAATTAAACCTGCAATGTTGTGGTGTCAGATACAATGAAAAGATTAAAATCATGTTTTCTAGTACCACCACATATTTCAGATCACTTTCTATCTAGCCTGAATATCATTTAGTCTTATTCATGATGGAAAATTGTGACATTGCTATCTGATCTTTCATATGCTTTCATGAAGTAAGGAATGCAAATGCCATCTATGCCTAGAACAAATTTATTTCTCCCAGGACTGTCAAAATTGAAGTTACTTATAAGCAAGAAGATTAAGAACAGTCACCAGTAATGGGTTCGGTGCAGGCCACACACTTCTTTGCAAAATGTCCTCTGAAGCACTCCAGGCAGTAAGGATGTTCATCTTTGGACATGAATTGATGTTCTGCAAGTTGCTTCTTACATCCAGTACATAGAAAACATTCCTTATGCCATGGCTGGTCATGGTAAGTCACCCCACCATTGGTGACCGTCTAGTATATGAGAAAATATCATTAGTGTAAAATGATGGATTGACATATGGTTGTACCAAAATTACATTAAATACTGTGTTTTCCTGAAAATATGACCTACTCAGAAAGTAAATCCTAGCTTGATTTTTAAACATGCGCCCAAAATAAGCCTGAATTAAGACCCTGCCCACTCCCGGATGCATGGGTAAAAATTAAGCTAGGGTGAGGGTAGTGGAGCTGCCCTAGTTGCAGCCAGTCCTCAGCCCATTTCTTCCGCAGCCAGCAGAAGAAAAGCTTTTCTGAAGGCCGCTACAGCCGATAACAGAGCTCTGGATCGAGCCAAAGCTCTGTTATTGGCTACATAGGCCTTCAGGAAAGCCTTGCTGGCTTGCAGAAGAAATGGGCTGAGGTGTGCAAGGCGTGGCTACAACTATCCTAAAAGCTTCTGACAGCTAAAAGGAGGCTGGGGGCAATGCACGCAAGTGAGGTGCATCAGTGGATAACATCCCTCCCCCCAAAATAAGACCTGGTGCCTTTTTTGGTGGCAAAAATATATATATAAGACAGGATCTTATTTTTGGGGAAAGATGAGTAGTTATTACTGCCGCTTGATCAAATTTCAAAAAGAGATAATGAGAATATTGAGGAAAGCACTATAGGCAGTCCTTGTTCAGTGACCACCTTGTTTAGAAACCGTTTGTAGATACAAACAGATTGAAAATGTAACTTTGCAACCATCTCTTGCATTTATGACTTTGCAGGTTTGCAAAGGAAAGCTGAAGTAAGCTCATAAGGACAATTGTGGGTTCACTTAGCAACTGCTTTGCTTAATAACTATGTTGCCAGTTGTCACAACTGCTAATTGGGGTTGCTAAATGAGGACTATCTGTATCACAGTGTCTGAAGAACTAAGCCTTTTTCAATTAATATCTCCCTTTTCCTTCTCTTTAGGGCAGTGCTGAGGAAGCAACAATGCTCCAGATGTCGATAAATTATACCGTATCAGCTTCAACCAACATAAAGCCATTGTGAGAGATGCTAGCAGCAGTTCAACAAGATCAGGGGAGCCTCAGGTTCCCCTTTATTGCTTTAGTGAGATGGATTCTTTATCATGAGGAATATCCGATGTCTTTTATAGCACTGTTAGTAGATTTGTATGCTGAACCCCATGTTACTTTAGCTCATATCTAATTATTTGAAAACATTTGGAATATATCTAAAGAGGCATGAGAACATAACATACAAATCAAAATAATAATAAGAATTTGGAACTTCTGCATAAAGCAACAATCTTTTTTAGTTATATAGTTAGGCACATGGCACACATCAGGAGTGGGTTCTAAATTTTTTTACTACCGGTTCTGTGGGCGTGGCTTATTTTGTGGGTGTGGCTTGATGGTCATGTGACAATTCTTTAGGATTTAGCAGAGGTACTGGTCTACCAGGCTTTTAACTGCTTGCAGAGCTGTACCGGTCTACCCATTTATTTTTGCAGGCACTGGTCTACTCATTTATTTTTGCAGGCACTGGTCTACCCATTTATTTTTGCAGGCACTGGTCTACCCATTTATTTTTGCAGGCACTGGTCTACTCATTTATTTTTGCAGGCACTGGTCTACCCATTTATTTTTGCAGGCACCAGTCTACTCATTTGTTTTTGGAGGCACCAGTCTACCACCAAACTGCCTTTTACCACTGATCAGCTGTAGGGCGGCCCTTTGAAGCCCCGCAGCAAGAGTTTAAACAGTTTTTTTCCTTATAGCCCATCAGCTGAGACTCAAGAGGCAGCAATAGATTGGGGGTGGGGCCAAATAAAAGGTAAGAATAACGCAGGGGGTGGGGGAGGCAAGGGGGAGCAGAACCGGTTTGGTGATGTCATATTGTCACCACTACTGGCTCGGGGGAACCGGGCAGAACCGGGAGGAACTCATCACTGGCACACATGCAACAAAGGCTGGTAATTTAATCCACACCTCTATTTTATTTTTTTTATTAAAAGGATTTAGGAGGAAGCCTTAATAGACAAAGCAATGATGGGAGGCCCAGCTCATCATGGCCAACTCGTTGTGGGACAACTTGCCATGGCAAGTAGGAAAAATGAGTGTTTATGAAAGTACTGTTGAAAAAAAAAATCATTTAGTTCAAACAAAAGTAGCTAGATTATTTACTGGGGTTCACCAATATGAACATTTTATGTCAATTCTTCTTTCTACACTGGCTGCCTATTCATTTCAAGATTTGGAATGATTGCATTATTGTCCAGTTCGCATGGTGGTTTTCATCTGTATTTTATTTGCTTTCATTGTATGAGGTGGTATCAGGGGTGAAATGCTCCCGGTTCGGACTGGATCGTCCAATCCGGTAGTGATGGCAGCGGATGGTTCGGAGAACTGGCAGTAAAAATCCCTGCGGCCCCCCACATGCCCAGCTGAGCTGCACGATCATCAGAGGCTTTTTTTTTTTTTTTTACTTTTAAAAGCATTTTTTCTATAACCTCTTCCGACGAAAAAATGCTTTTAAAAGTAAAAAGAAAAAGCCTCTGATAATCGCACGGCTCAGCTGGGATCATCAGAGGCTTTTCAAAGCATTTTTTTCTGCAACCTCTTGGCTGAAGAGGTGGTAAAAAAAATGCTTTGAAAAGTCTCTGACGATCCCAGCTGAGTTGCCTGATCAACAGAGGCTTTTCAAAGTATTAGAAAAAATGCTTTGAAAAGTTAAAAAAAAAAAAAAGTTGGCCACACTCACCCAGTCACATTATGCCCCCCCCACCAAGCCACGCCCACAGAACCGGTAGTAATAAATTTTACATTTCACCCCTGGGTTTTATTCCAATTATCTCTTTGGATTTCTTTCATTGTAAATCACCTATTGAAGAATATTTATTAAACAAACATAAATATATATTTTTAAATGTGCGCTTCCTTGAGGTCCAAACAGAAAGTAGGATATACAGTATATATATATATATATATATATATATATATATATATATATATATATATACCTGACAAATAAGTATATTCTCACTGTGTTCATAGAGTTTATCCCCAGTAAAAGTCACTTTTTAAATGAATGCCTGCAAGGCCACTGTACAACTCATCCCTTCTCTGCTCCCTGCTCTTATTTTCATTTCCCATACTACCTTTTTGCAGGAGTAGCAATATTGTGCAAATTGCTTCTCATAACAGGGTACACAGTAATTGTCATCATCCTTGGTAATCAAAGGTTTCATTCCTAGTGGTTGGCGGCAGTACCGGCAAACAAAGCAAGCTTCGTGCCAACAATTGCCTTTAAATTCCATTTTACGAGAACCTGCAAATTGAATTGTAATCCCAGTTACTTTCCTGGCAAACAGCTCTTCTTTCTTTCTTTCTTTCTTTTTTTTTACTGAATCCACTGAAATAAAGATGCAGTACAGTTAGTCAACTCACGACCACAATTGATCCCAAAATGTATGTTGCTAAGTGAGAAATTTGTTGTGAGTTTTGCTCCATTTTACGACTTTTCTTGCCACATTTGTTAAGTGAATCATTACAGTTGGTAAATTGGTAACACGGTTGTTAAGTAAGTAAATCTGGTTTCCCCATTGACTCTGCTTGTCAGAAGGTTATAAACAGTGATTACATGACCCCAGGATATTGCAACTGTCATAAATATGAATCAGTTACCAAGCATCTGAATTTTGATCACATGACCATGGGGATGCTGCAACCATCATAAGTGTGAAAAATGGTCATACGTCATATCCCCTGCCGCTGCTCCGGGCTTTGGGAGACCTCTGCCTATGCAGAGCCAGGCGTCAAGAGCAAGCCTGTGAATCTAAAAGAATAATTAAAGAAATGAAGAACTGGACCCTTAATACTGAACCGCAAGTATCTCACCCTTTCAAAAACTATTTAAAAGAAAAGAGCAGAGGAAAAGAGGGAAAAAGAGCCTTCTAAAATGGCGTCTGCTGTGGCTGGAGAAGGGCTAAAAGGGAAAGTCCTTCCGTTTCTCATTATTACAATGTAGCGGAATAAATATCATTGGCTACATTTCTAGAGAAAACCTCGCTCCTGTGCTGCTCAGAAGTTTTTTTTAATGAGGGAAAGTCTTTTTGTTTTCTATTTCTTCTCTTATTTTTGCTAAATCTTGTCTGTGTGGGAAATGGCATCAGGACTTATACAGCTGGACAAACAGGGGGGGGGGAATTTCCCCCCTTAAGAAATTGCGCCAACAAATTTCAACTCTCCAGCGTCAGAAACCCGATTTTAATATATTAGAATTTATCCTTGAAGAGATTGTAAGAAGGGATGAGATTGTGAATCAGCAACTTGAAAAATTTAAGCAGGAAATTAAAGAAATTGGTGAATTGGTGAAATCAGAGTCTGACTTCTTGAATAAAAAGATTTCAAAAGCTGCTAATGGTTTATCAGGCTTTCTGATTCGGGTGGAGGCAAAGACTGAATTATTAGAGACTAAAATGAAGGAAATCGAGGAGAATTTGGATGACATGACTCAAAAAATTAAAAAGGATTTGATAAACATTCAGGATAATAGCTTGGAAGACAAATCTAAAATGGAGACTGACCAAAAGATTGGTAATGAGGAAAATGTACAACAGAGGATTGAAAGAGAAGTTTTAATGACTCAATATAATTTTACAGAATATGCAATTAGACTGAGAGGTCTGCAGGAAAATAATAGAGATGATTTAAGGAAAGTATCTTCTGAAATTCTGGCTGGGATCTTAAAGGTTCAACCTGATGAAGTGTATTGCAGGATTGATAGAACTTATAGAATAAACTCCTGGTGGGCAAAGCAAAGGCAATTGCCCAGAGATGTGGTGATCTATTTTACAGATAAAGAAATTAGGAATAATATTGTGCAGAACTCTTTTAATTCCAATTTGCAATTTCATGGAAGAAAGATTTGGATTTTCAAGGAGCTCCCGCCCAAGATGTTAATGGAGAGGAAGAAATTTGGCTTTTTAGTGACTGAATTAAAAAAAAGAAATATCCTATTCAGGTGGGACATCCCAGTTGGTTTAATATTGAGATATCAAGGCGTAAGATATCAATTGCACACTGTTGAAAAAGCGGAAGATTTTTATCAAAAAATTCTAAAAATGAATTTAACACATTTAGGCATAATACAGGATAAGCAAAAGGAGTTGGAAATAAAAGGAAAACATCAAATTACAGAGGCTGTGATGGATAAATTGTCTTTGGACTCCTTGGAGACCCCAGCTGGACTGTTTATAAATAAGAGAGCAGTGTCATCCGAACCCAAGGTGATGAATCATCAAGTCACAGACAAGTGCGCAAATCAATCAGTTGATATACAAGTGATGGAGAAGAAAGATGAGATGATAAAATTAACCCAACAAGAACAATCCACAAAGCAGAATGAAAATCAACCAGCAGATATACAATTGGTAGGCAAGAAAAGAGGATGGAAATTCAACCCGAAAAAGAAAAAAAAAAGAAACAGATCTTATAGAAACAGCAATTTCTAAACTAAGCAACAGTGAAGCCAGGCGCTTTAAAAAATGAATGAATATTAGAAAAGATAGTGGTGGCGAACAATTGTCTGATACTATCCTGAGGATTGTGGCAGATCTCTGCAAGGCCATGATTTTGGGATGTGGAAAGAGCCTCACTTTGTTGGATTTGAATCATCTAATTTTTTCTTATTTACCTTTTTTTTCTCTTGGAAATATATTATAACTACTTTGAGTTATAAGGCAGGAGAGTTTTGCCGGGGCATGCAGAAGATCTGGATGTTACTCAGTAGGATGATGGGAATTAACAATCCTGATGAATACCACAACTATAACCATACGGATATATTCATAATTATAATGTCACTCGGGTGGTTGTTTTTACTTTTATACAGGTGTGAGGATATCTACTACTGATGGGGGCAGAAGATGACTGAAGATTTTGAACAAACTGTTGCACCAGCATGTTATTTTACCCTATTATGGGTGATGGATTTAACAATCTAGTGGAAAGACATCAAAGAAGATATTATATGGATCATAAACTTAAAGTTATTGTCTTTTCTCTTTTTACATAATGAAATGCATATATAGATATGTGTATATCTTAGTAAAGTGGGCAGTTGATTATATTTAGAATTGTACTGCATGATTTTGTAGGAATTGAAGGGTTGAAATAGGTTAGTTTACTGATTGTTATAAAATGGGATGCATATATAGATATGTGTATATTTTAGTAAAGTGGGTAGTGGATTATATTTAGAATTGTATTGTCTGATTTCAAGTCATATATTTAGAGGAGTGGAGGAAGTGGACAGAATTGAATAAATTTGGTTGCAGGGAGAAGGCCGATTTAAAATGTTATATTAATATATATAAAAGATTAAAGGTTAATTTGTAATAATACTCAATAAGTTTAGGGGAGGAGAAAAAGGGCAGATTACCGTAAAAATGGGAGTTATAAGATTAACAAGTTAAGGGTCAGTATTCCGAGAAGGGATTAAGGGAAAGGGAAGATATTATGTATGTAACTAGTTATGAAATAGCCTATTGTTGTGAAGAAGTCACAGGGGGGGTTGGGTGGAAAGGGTGGGTTAGGGAAGAGGGGGGGGGGAAAGGGGGAAAAACTTGTATTTGAAAACTTTTTCAATAAAAAAAAAAATGGTCATACGTCACTTTTTTCAGTGCCTTTGTAACTTCGAATGGTTACTAAGGGAACTGTTGTAAGTTGAGGACTACCTGTATTGAGGTACTCTTTCTTTACCAGTTGCATATAGCATCACATCACAAAGGGCACAAATTTGTCAATAAACATATTCTGTCAAGATTTCTTTTGCAATGTAAAGATTTTCACAAACTAATCACAGGATATACAAATAATTTGTTGATATGAGGGCCGTACAGTTTGTGAAGTTTGCTTCAACATATTTCTAGTAACTTTCTTTAAATTTCTTCAGATGTCAGATTCAAAAACTCTCTCTCTCTCTCTCTCTCTCTTTCTCTCTCTCCTATCTATCTATCTATCTATCTATCTATCTATCTATCTATCCATCCATCCATCCATCCATCCATCCATCCATCCATCCACATATATATTGTATACATCCACACAAATATACATCGGTTCCTTCTAGTTCCTGTAGTTTTCTTGGTAAGATCTTAGGTTGCCATTGCCTGCTTCCTAGGGTTGAGAGAAATGATTGGCCTAAGGACACACAGTTGGTTTTGTGCCTAAGGCGGGAATAATTTCCTCACAGTCTCCTAGTTTTCAGCCTGGTGTTTTAACTATACCACTCAGTTTCCAAAGCACCACTATGGTGGTACCTTTTTGCAATTACAATTGTGTGGACACATGGTGAAATTAATGCTGAGATTTATATGCTGCCAATTTAGACAGAATCATGGCAGCTAACAACAAATCCATAGTAAAACAAAAATACAGTAATCACAATTGAAATGTCCATGGTAGCAATTAAAACTTCCAAATTAATGATAATTTGAAGAGTCCATAGGATTGGCCCTATTAAAACTGTGAGCTAGGGCCATGCACCAGTGAATAATGCCATAATAATAGGATAAGTAGTATTTTAAATATATATTTTACCATCAGATAATTGGAACTTTACAGCATCATTGCCTCAAGGAATCGAAAAATCATTGTTTGAAATTGCTATGTGAGGGAGACTTTGCAAAGCAGAGGAAGACAATTAGAGAAAGACAATTAGAATAGTTTTTTTATATATGGAATAATTTGAATATAAGCATAGTGAAATCAATGTGTTCCTAATCAGTGAGTGAATTAAGTACCGTTTTAAAGATACAAGCATTGCAAATTGAGTCAGTACAGAATGACTTCATTTTAGCTTCAGTACTGTATTATTTTTAGGTTTACTAAAGACACTTGTGGCAAGACACATTTCCATGAGTTTCTTCTTCATTTTATCCATTTAACAAGAGGAAGAATTGCTGTGGATAGGTTAGGAACTGCCTCTGTGTTTATATATCAGTATTCCTAATCTAAATCAACATAAGAAAAGTTAATAATGTGCTTATCACTGACCTGATGGAGGGCTGAAACTGGTTAATTGAAGCATGGAAGTGATAAAGCAAATAACAAAATGCAGCCAAAGAACAATGGTGAATAGATTTAGTGTGTTGTTGTTATTGAATATGAGTTTGCAGGTGCTGTGCTAAGGGAAACTGAGCCTACACAAATATCTCAATGAGAAAAGCACAAATTGGAAATACAATTATAAATATCAAAAAGCAGAATTTCATCACGTTTCTCCTCTCTTAGTAATCAGAGGTTTCCACTGAAGACTATTCTTGACTAGCAAGTTTTTGAGAAGGGTTGTTATAGGATGGGATATATATTTTATAATTACTGGGCTCTTATTTCCAATTCTTTGGGCATCTATTGTTTGAAATAAAGTCAAAGTGAGCAAAGTAGCCTTTTCTTTATGGACAGAAGGAATGGATCATAACCATTTGGATTAAACACAGGGGTGGACTGCTGAGGGTTCACAGGGGTTTGGGAGAACCTTTAACTAAGATTCTGTGCAGTTCAGAGTACCCCCAAATCCTGGCTGGCCCTGCCCACGCTGCCCCTCCCCTCCCAGGAGTCCCCACGTGTCCGGTTTTGGATGCAGGGCATGCACGGAGGCTCAGGGAGGGCGAGAAATGGGCCTACTGGAAGTTCGGGAAGGCTGGAAACAGGCGCATTTCCGGCCTCCAGAGGTCCTTTGGACCCTGGGGAGGCTGTTTTCGCCCTCCCGGAGGTTCAAGGAAAGCCTCCGGAGCCTGGGGAGGGCAAAAAGCCCTCCCTGCTGTGGTGCAGGAGGCCAATTAGGCCATGCCCATCATTGCCACACCCACCCAGCAACCGGGCAGAGAATCCCTTGCTAAAATTTTGGAAGCCCACCCCAATTAAATACACAGACAGACACACAGACACACACACAAACAAACCAAGATTTCAGCAAGCAGTGTTTAGTCTCCCAGAGTTTTTTTTAAGGAAAGGACATCACATGGCATTCTAGTATCAGCCACTTCTGTTTGGTATACTTCAGTGACAACAATGGGACAACACAACTCTAAAGTGTAGGTAGTGTGTGAATGTATGTAAATATAAATGTGTGTGTGTGTGTGTGTGTGTGTATTTGTTTTCGTAGATTTTCACAGGTACAGGTATGCAAGTCTTGGTGTATTCGGGTCTTCTCCTGTGTAAGAAGACCCCTTGCATAAGCCTGATGATGGCAGATGAGATTCTGCCAAAACGTTGCCAAAGTGCTCTCAATCTTACACGGAGGAAGACCCGAATACACCAAGACTTGCATAGATACATATACATATACATATACATATACATATACATATACATATACATATACATATACATACACACACACACACACACGTATGTGTGTGTGTGTGTATGTATATATATATATATATATATATATATATATATATATATATATATATATATATATATATATATATATATATATAGTTTTCTGAGGTTTTCACGGGTGTTTGTATGTAGGTCTTTGGTTATTTGGGTTTTCTCCTGCGTAAAATTGGAAGTGTCTTGGTGACGTTTCGATGAAGTCTCATTTGTCATCTTCAGGCTGGTGTTTTCAGCTTCGTGCTTCTAGGAGCAAAGGATTCTAGGAGCAAAGGAAAACACCAGCCTGAAGATGACGAATGAGACTTCATCGAAATGTCACCAAGACACTTCCAATTTTACGCGGGAGAAAACCTGAATAACCAGAGACCTACATATATATAATAATATATAATAGGGCTGCATAATATCTTGATTTACGTAGGTAGAACCTGGCTAAAGAGACATACACATAAAACCTACGAAAAAGAAAGAAAACACACACACACACACACACATACACATACATACACACATACATGTGTATACATACATATATACATACATACAGAATGTGAGAGGGCACTTTGAGAAAGAAACAGTGATACCAGTGGAAAAGAAGAGTGGGGAGAACTGCAATGAAGAATAATTTTAATTACAGTTCTATAAGAAGAAAGGGACTACAAAACTCTATGGTTCTGATGTAGTGGAGACTACATCAGCAGTGACACATTTTACAGAGACACCGGCAATCATTTCCCATTATACTTACCCGTCCCAAATGCTTGAAAGATGAAGAATTATTAATAGGTCATGGGATGGAAAAGAAATAGCTGATTTCTACAGCAACATATGGTCTGTGCAGGGCACATATAATGAAGCATTCGCCTGAAAAGGAGAAGCCCTTGGAAGAAACCTTCCCCCATTAGATTTTTTCCCCCCTTACTAATTTCCATGAATCAAAGTCTCCAGGTTCAAGTGTCATCCCACCCTTTTCGTTTATTTATCTCCATTAAGGAATGCCCATCTCCAGCTCCCTATGATCTTACCAGGCATAATAGTCCTCTTGCAGTGAAAGCACTTAGATGAATATTCATTAGAATAACAAGTTGTACACAGCAGGCGCTCGTCTTTAGCTGCAAAAGGCTTCTCAACCAGGGAGTGGTGGCATTGGGCACACTTGAAGCATGTTTCGTGCCAGTGGCAGCCTTTATAAGCAAAATCCTTGGAGAGAGTGAATAATAAAAAAGCATTGTCTACTCTGATTCCAACTGAACAAAACTATGAGCTCTCGGACTTCACACCAATTGTTCAACAATGACCCGAAAGAAGATAATTTCCCTGTCTTTTATTCCTCTTCTTTTTTTTCCCTTCTCCTTGTGATGTTCTCACAAGGAGAACACTTGCAGATTGCACTTGTACCATGGTCTGCAAAGGAATCAGTAGTCTACTGTACAGCTAGTCCTTGTCTTACAACCACAATGGAGCCCAACATTTCTATGGTTAAGTGAGACATTTGTTAAATGACCTTTGCCCCATTTTACAACCTTTCTTGCCACAGTTGTTAAGTGAATCACTGTGGCTGATAAGTTAATAACCGGATTGTTAAGTGAATCTGGGCTGCAAAGGAATCAGTAGTTTACTATATAGGTAGTTCTTGATTTACAACCACAATGGAGCCAAAAGTTTCTGTTATTACGTGAGACATTTGTTAGCTGAGCTTTGCCCCATTTTACAACCTTCCTTGCCACAGTTGTTAAGTGAATCTGGGTTCCCCATGGACTTTGTTTGTCAGAAGGTCACAAAAAGTGATCACAAGACCTTGGGACACAGCAACGGTCATAAATATGAACCAGTTGCCAAGCATCTGGAATTTTGATCATATGATCATGGGGATGCTGCAAAGGTCGTAACTGTGAAAAACAGTCGTAAATCACATTTTTCATTCCTATTGTAACTTTGAATGGTCACTAAATGAACTGTTGTAAGTTGATGATGACCTGTATATCTTTAGGTTTGTTATGATTTTATGGTTTAAATTACCGTATAAGATGCATTGGAGAATAAGACGCACCTTAGTTTTTGGGGAGGAAAATAAGAAAAAAGCTGATTGGCAGGTGGATCGGTCTCCCGGAATATCCCCAATCAGCTGTTCCCAGAGGTGAATTTTAGCAACAGGTTCCTTGGCTGTGAGCGCTGTGCCTTGCTTTTTCCCCCTTTTTTTCCTGCTTTTTTTTCTGCCTCTGAAACCTCCGTTTGAGAAGCTGGGCGGGGCTACATTCAGAGTATAAGACGCACTCAGATTTTCACCCTCTTTTTTGGGGGGGAAAGGTGTGTCATATACTCTGAAAAATACAGTAGTACTTTCCCTGCAAAGGATTTATGAAGAACATATGCCTCTGGGACAGAGCTAGAGCAGAACTAAAATATCTGCAATCAGCTGTTAGGCAGAGTGAGGCTTTTGCCTTGAGCAGCAGATGGTTGGTGGCTAAGAGAGGAAGGAAATGGGAGAACAGCCACACAACATCTTGACACCGTTTAATCTAACCTTCTGCCCTCATTCTGGTTCTTTTGTTGTTGCACTGCTGAAATGGAGCTGGTCTGGTCAATTTTAATGCATGGAGCGTGAGATACAACTTTAGTCCTTGCTTCAGATAGTAAAGTGACTGAGTTCATTTATAAATGCACTATATATATATATATACAGTCATGTTTTGGGTGGTTCTACCCTATAGACTCCAGTGGAATCTGCAAAATAATAGATATTATCATCTTCAATATCATCTGACAAATGTCTATGGAGATTCTCAGTCATGGTTGTCCCAAAAGTGCTTTTTGAAGAGATTACTGGACTCTCTGGTATTTTTTCTTTGAAACTTCTTGGATGAGAAGCGAAACGTCTTCAAAGAAAAACCAGAAAGTCCAGTTGCCACTTGAAACTGGGATGATCCCACTTTTGGGATCATCTGACAAAATTTGTATGAGGAACATAATTAAAAAAGAAAAAGAAATAGAGAAGATCTTGATAGTTATCCAGGGTAGTTCTGATTCAATTTGGCCACTAAAGATTCACAGAATATAATTTGTGTTTCAGTTACTTTGCTCCTAATGGGCATCGAGTTCCAAAGGTTTCTTCTCCAAAGCTTTCTGGAAATTCTAGGGGTCGAACTTTTGTCATGCAAAGTAACACCTAGATCTCTTCCTCGCTGTCCAATTTCACTTGATGATTTTGCAATTGTAATTCATTATGATTTATTCAATTTAGATACCACCTTTTTACTTAGAGGTCTATCAAGGCAGCTATTCATTGCTATGGCTGTTGTCTATGTGCATATAGGAGACAAGAGGTAAATGTATGTGTATGTGTATAAACATGTGCATTTATGTATAGAGAGACTCAATGGAGTTATTGCAGATGTCTCCCTTCCTTGATGATAACTGCTAATAATTAACTATAGGAAGGAAGGAAGGAAGGAAGGAAGGAAGGAAGGAAGGAAGGAAGGAAGGAAGGAATTATTGAAGGATACTTTGAGGAAAGATGAAACCAAAAAAAAAAAAAACCTTCAAAGATATAGTTAGTGTATTCAGGCTTGCCCTATTCCTGGAACTGCAAGATATAAGAGATATATCAAAAAATTAAATTATCATTTAGCAAGTACAGTATTTTTTTTAACCAAAGACATCAATTTCTTCCTTTCTCTTCCTTTCTTTTTCTTAGCTATCATGCTCACATAGATAATGTTATAAACATAAAAATGATGAATGTCATTTTATTTTCTAGTGAAACTCCCTTTAAATCTTTGCAGTCAAATGGAGACCATTGGCAATACAGGGGAGAGGAAGTCATTTTTCACTAGCTATTTGTCAGTGGAATTTATTTTAAAGGTTTGGTTGATCTTATCAATTGAATGAAACCACACATAGAAAAGAAAATCAATGCTGTTATCATTATGGAATAAATTGTGAGAATAAAACAAATACTTTTTTTTAAAAAAGGGGGGATACTAAGGAAGCTAAAATGTTGCACTGAAGTTAATACAACTATTTAATATCTTTCTAAAGCTTCTGCAGTCAGATGATGGATGAAACCAATCCTATCTGATCTGTAGGGAATCTACGAACCATTAAAATTCTCTGTATCTCTCTAGAAGCTTAATCACATACTTGCCTTTGTGTCTGCATAAAATCTATAGATCTTAATCTATGTTTGTGTATACAGTGGAAGTAATCTTTTCTTTTAATTGGATTGTATATTAATGTGTCAATGGATTATATATTACTGAATATAAAAACATCCTTATCAGGTCACAATGAAGCTTTATCTCTGTGCCAGCAATATTAGATATAAATCTTTATTTTAAATTTTTATAATGGACACTGCTGGACTATCAGCAGCAGATGCTCTTCAGGACAGGGGTGTGGACTCCATCTTTCATTATTCTCACTATTGGCCACACTGGTTGGGGTTCACAAGAGTTCAATCATACTAGACAAGTGATACAATACCTAAGAAATAAAAAGGTGAAATTTGCAGCTATCCAAATTCTACTTAATTCTGAATAAGCAGTCTTGTGCAGTCAGGGAACATTTTAGGAATATCAAGAAGATCTTGATATTCTGTACTCTGCCATAAAGATCCTGCCTATTCAAAATGTAGTGGTTTTTGTGATGTAGCCAATCAGAAGACACATTCACTCAGGGACAACTGGTGAAATTGTTACCTGCAGGTCCCTGTCCTCTTCCAGGATTGTCCCTATCACTTCTGCCAACTTTAGCTTTCTGTTGCTTTGTTGACAGATTGAAAGCTTCCAACGAAAACATCCATCCATGTTTATTGTTCATTTGTATTAACATCTATGTGTTATTCTGTGGTCCAGAGATACATTTGGAAGTAAAGATGAATATTAGAAGCATGACTCCCTAATAATTACCAGGTTGCTAGCAATTTTTGCCAACGAAACAAAAGTGGATACTGTTAAGTGGGGTGAATGAGGACGCAGCAAGCCAGAGTAGTAAGTGACAACAGCTCTTTATTATAGGGTGAGACTCCAGCAACTGACCTGGGGAGCCAGCTCCCTTTATATACCTTTCAGCTGTGGTGGTCAGCCAATCAGCTGAGGGTCAGTTAATTCGAACTTCCCGCCAAACAAACCTATTTACATAACAGATGCTAAATTTGCCAGGTGCTAAAGTAGATATCCAGGGACACACTAGTAGCGGTTTGCTAATCTGTAGGTTATTTCATTTAGTACATCTACATCAGATAGTACAGAAAAAATGATTGTGTACTCCAGTGCTAAATTTGTTACCCAAATTAAATCAAACATTTCCAAAGTTTTAAATACTAAATGATAACAACCTTCTGTTCCCTGCTGATTTAAAACATGCTGAAAATGAACCCATGAAGCTGGAAGATTCCAGTTTAGACAATCTAAGTTTCATCAGTTTCTGTATTAACATAAGAGTACCATTAAGAAGAATCTCCAAATTATTACAGAAGAAAAGATTCACATCACAAATAATAATTGCATAGCTGAACCTTTGGGTATCCCCCCCCCCCAGTGGGAGTATAGATGGTCATGAAACTAACTAGTCAGTGCTTACCTTTGAGTCACATTCAATGGCTTTCTTACATTTTTCACAAAAGTTAGCAAAGCGGCTGTCATAGCATTTCACACAGAAAGCGTTTCCTTCTTTCATGACGTATCGTTTTCCACAAAGTGAATCCTTGCAGTGAAAGCAGTTTGACTGAACACTGGCCATTTTTAAGCCTTTTGATGCTGCTGCAGATGGAAAGACAAGGCACGTATCAATGAAATAATATGGCTGCAAGAACAAGATTCTCAATTTTGGAAGTTCTGCACAGTCACAATGAGTCAAACCCCTCCCCCCAAGTTCTAATACAGAGGAAGGAACAATTTTAAATCTTCATTATTCTCATTGATGATTTCAGCAGATTTAGTCTGTCTTTTTCAATCACCCCACCCCCACCCCGGCTAGTCCCTTTAAAATATAAAAATTAAACAACTTGTCAGTTTTTAACATTAAGCAGAGGATTCTTTATGGGTGCTAAATGATCTTCAATAGGACCAACCAAGATCAATAGAAAACTGATTGGCAGATTGCTATTTGGGGAAGTAGCATGAGACATCGGCCCCTATTTCTGGATATTTTTCAGAAATGCATTTCTAGAAAGATTTATTATCAGTCCATTGCAAATCTTCCTTATCCCAACACACCCACACATGTATATTTTTGGCCTGTTCAAACTGAGAAAAACACATTTTAGATAAACATTCAAACTTCACGATACAACAGAATCTTCAGAGGTTTGCAGGCAAGCTATTTTAGTCTCGTTATTTGCCCATTGGACCAGAAGAACTTTGCTAAAATTAGGGCATGGGTTCCTGAGAATGAAGAAATAAACAGAACTCAAAAGAATTCTCAGTGAAGCTGATCATAAGCACATCTGCTGGAGTCATTGAATTCTCTCTATTATAATATCACTGTAGAGCCTTGGTAGTACAGGGGTTTAAGGCATCCTGTTATTAAGCTGGTTATTAAGACCAGCTGCCTGCAATTACTGCAGGGTTCGAATCTCGCCAAGGCTCAAGGTTGACTCAGCCTTCCATCCTTTCTAAGGTAGGTGAAATGAGGACCCAGTTGTGGGGGCAATAAGCTGACTTTGTATAAATATACAAAAGGATGAAGGCTATTGCTGAGCACATTGTAAGCCGCCCTGAGTCTTCGGAGAAGGGCAGCATATAAATCAAATAAAAAAACAACAACTGTGCATAGGGTCTGTTATGGGCTTAAAGAAGAACTAACTGGAAAAAAACCACAAGAAACTCCTTTCACATATTTAGCATAGGTGTGTAAACTGGTTCAAAGGGTTGTGCTCTGGAATATGCCTTAGAAGAAATCAACCAAATGAAAACCTTTCTTCCATCTTTGTAGTCTTCTACTGATACTTCTTTATTTCTATATTTTTCTCCATGCATTAAATCACTGGTCATATGCTAGTGCTGGCTGGATATTGCCTGAACTCACTATTTTTGCAGTGCTATTTTATTTCAGTTTTAATAATTCTACTCAGCAATTTTTAACATGATGTATGACGATATATAACTCTTCTCATTTTGTGGGCATTCAGTTTTACCTTCTTCTGCAATGACCTATAGTATGCAGGGGTGGGCTTCAAAAATTTTAGCAAGGGGTTCTCTGCCTGGTTGCTGGGTGGGCATGGCCATGGTGGGCATGGCCTAGTCGGCCTCCTTCACCATGGTGGTGGGGAGGGGGGTGTTTTTGCCCTCCCCGGGCTCCAGAGGCTTTCTTCAAGCCTCCAGGAGGGCGAAAGCAGCCTCCCCAGGCTCCGGAGGCCCTCTGGAGGCCAGAAACGGGCCGATTTCTGGCCTTCCTGAAACTTCCAGTAGGCCCGTTTTTCACTCTCCCCAAGCTTCTGTGTGTGCCCTGCACTTACCTGCCACGGGGGGACTCCTGGGAGGGGTGGGCAGGGCAGGGCCAGCCAGGAGTGGGATTTGGGGGTTCTCTGAACTGCATAGAATCTTAGCTAGAAGTTCTCCCGAACCCCTGCGAACACCCAGCAGCCCACCTCTGCCTGTTGTATGGTATTTATTGGACCCAGTTTGTTGGGGGGGGGCAATGTGCTGACTCTGTAAATCACTTAGAGAGGGCTGTGAAACACTGTGAAGTGATATATAAGTCTAAGTGCTATTGCTATTGCGAATTAACACTTTACGTTGTTTTTCACTACTATCTATTTCATTTCTAAGTTCCCTGTTAAGTCCAATTCCTTCTTTCTCTCTCTCTTTCTCTGAAAGGAGAGGATGTGGCACACAAGGAACCCCCTGCATTTTAAGTTATATTCCAACTGTAGGAAGTTAGCACCCACCCCTTTCCTAGAAAAATGAAATATTTTAGGAAATATTAAAAAGGCAGAATATTATGTTTCTCTGTATGAGAAATGGAGAAACATGTTTTAAAGACAAAGCAGCTCCCACCTTCCTGCCCCCCCACCCTTTGTTAATGGGCCAGAGGCAGAAACTCAATCTTTGTCAATGGACCATCATCTGCAACACAATAGCAACAGAAACTAACACAATGGGACCTATCTAGGAGGAAACTCACCACATGGCACCTGGGAAGATTACATCAGCCAGCAAGGCTAGCTAAGACCTCCACCCCCTGGAAGTCTGACAACCAATCAGGATACTCTTTCTGGGCCCCAGGAAGTTCAAAGAGAGAGAGCATGAAACCCAGGGACTCGCTGTATCTCATCCCTTTTTCTGTTCAGGAACTCAAGCCATGTGATCCTGTCCACCATTAAACCATCTTTCCAAGCAGTCTCCATGTTTCCAGTGTCTTTTCCCCCTCTTGGAGCTGAACCCAGAAGGATAATTCTTCCTACACTAACCATTCCTTGTTGGGCTGGAAAGGAGAAGAGACTAAACTCAGCTTCCTATTCCTGAATAGGTAATTCAACGTTTTACAAAGAAAAGTAAAACCTTCATGCACATATAGGTAATCCTTGACTTACGACAATGGGAACTGGAACTTCTATAACCCTAGCAAGGTGGTTGTTGCATAATCACGATGCTGATTAAGCAAATCCAGCTTCCTGGATTCACTTGTTAATATTCTGACAAGATTAACTTGTTAGAAGCCCCCTAGGAAGGGCACAAAGATGATCAGGTGACCTTGGAACACAGCAACTTTCATAAATATGTGTTTGTTGACAATTGCCCAAATTTTGATCATGTGATCACAGGGTTCACTGTGGCAGTTGCAGAAATCAACTTTTTTCAGTGCCATCAAAGTTGGAAGGGATCTTGGAGATCCTGTAGTCCAACCTCCTGCTCAACTAGGAGACCCTATACCAGTGATGGCTAACCTTTTCCAGACCAAGTGCCCAAAGCACGTACGCATGGATGCAAATGCATGTGCGTGCGGCCAAACCCCCAAAATGCAATTCGCACAAGAGTCCTCCACATGCGCCCCTCCTCCCGTGCATGCACATGTGCCCCCCCCACAGCATCCTGCACACCCGCATGCGCCCCATGCTTGCCTGTGTGGCCCTCCTGCAGCACCATGCCACCCCGCACATGCGCGGCAGAGACCCAAAGACAGCTGGCTGGCAGGAGGTGTGTGCACATGTGTGGTGGAGCTGAATTGGGGTGACAGCTCACATGCCCACATAGAGGGCGTCATGTGCCATAGGTTCACCATCATGGCCCTATACTATTTCAGACAAATGGCTGTCCAATCTCTTCTTAAAAACCTCCAGTTTTGGAGCACCCACAACTTCTGGAAGACCAGCCATTCCACTGGTCAATTGTTCTAACTCATCTTTTTCGGGATGGCGGGGGGGTACGTCTTGCATGATGTTTACCATCTGCTTGAGGAAGAAAAAAAAACTGCTTTTTTTTATTCTCCCTGCCTGCAGATCTGTGCTGAACTGGACTGGGAATGGCATTCAAATAGCAGATATTATTGTCTAAATATATAAGCACATCCATGAGAGTTATTACTAATGCAGATTTCTCGGGTAAAAATGAACTAGCGATGGAGAACTGAGTTTTTAATTCTATTCCTGGAGGATTTGTGGTATGACAGCGTGGGGGAGTAGAAGAGTATGACAAGGTTGGAATGCTATCTCAGGCCAAAAATAGCAATAGTTTTATTTGGCATAAGCAGTGGAAAATTTCTTACCCAGCGCATTCAGAATCATTGCATTTAAATGCTTTGCTGCATCTCCAACTGTGTCACAGCTCTCCACTCTCCAAAATGACACATAACACAACCCATTAAAACAAGCCACAGCGTAAACATTTGTGAAAGCCTTATACTTTCACAAATATTGTTCGTTTGTTTTAGATCAAATAAGTGAGAAGAGCACCACAAATCTCAAGAACAGAGATAACTGTTGCAGTAGAAACCTTTCCAACACGGGAATCTCATTTGCGGGGTTGGTCAGCAGCTCCGTTGGAACAATTGAAGCAGGAATATTGAACTCCTATGTCAAATTTCCTTATAATAAACAAACAAACAAACAAACAAATAAATAGGCATTGTTACCTACTGTATGCTTGGCAAAGAAGTATTATAGCCTATAGAGAAAGAGTGATGCAAAGACCATTGATTTCAAGAGCTTTATTTCCAAAAAATGTACTGTATGCATAGATTACAGTGGCTTGTTTTATAAATATTTAAAAGAGAACATTGGGTAGAAAATGGATCATTACCATTACCATCTTTCTAAAAAAAAAATCATCTTCTGGCTATCAGAACTGTTAAAATAGTCTAAATGGAAAAAAATGTTAGTCTGCTCCAACAGACCACTCTTTATGGTTATGAATTAAGAGTACATAGCTGAAATCATTTAGCACAGTATTCTTGCTAGTTAATCATTTAAACAGTATCAACTTTATCCTCTATACATTTAAAGCATGCAGAGAGTGTGACAGGATAATAAACCATGTAGAAATACCCAGATTCAATGAGTAGGGTTCACATATCAGTCTAGGTCACAGTGTGTTGGTTTTGGCTTAGAATATTAGGTGAAGTCACCCCCTGTGGTTGGCAACTCATGACTTATGTCTGAGCATAATATGTGAACCCAACAAATCAAGTCCTAGTAAACATGTAACTATGTTAACAATTTAGACTAAAAAATTAAGGAGCCTAGCTAGCTAGACCAAGGAAGATCATTGTTCCTACCCGATTTGTGACAACAGTTGCAGTGGTGAAATCTGAACCAGTTTACTACCGGTTCGCTGGCTGTGCATGAGCAGTGCGCACCACACACTAAATGTGAGGTGCACGTGCGCAATGCATGCCAAAAGGAGGCATGCAGTAAGTAGAACAGTGCGCGAGGGGAGTGATCAGCTGGGGCGCACAATTTTTTTTTTTTTACTTTTAAAAGCATTGCTTTTAAAAGTTAAAAAAAAAGCCTCTGACGATTGTGCTGCTCAGCTGTGATCGTCAGAGGCTTTTTAAAAACCTTTTAAAAGCATTTTTTCTTGTAAAAAATGCTTTTAGAAAGCTCTGACGATCCCAGCTGAGTTGCCTGATCGTCAGAGGTTTTTTTTTTCTTTTAAAAACATTTTTTTTACAACCTCTTTGGTGAAGAGCTGGGGGGGTGGGGTGGGCAGAGATTTTTGCTACCCGTTCTCCGAACCACCCGCCAACATCGCTACCGGATCGGGTGATTCGGTCCATACTGGGAGCATTTCACCCCTGAACAGTTGGCTCAAAAAAATCTTTCATTTGATTCCTGTTCTTTCTGATGAATTCTGTAAATGAAAGAGCAAGGGAGCAAGGTATGTTCTTTCAGTCTCCATCCTTCCATCTGTTGTATGAGACTTAAAAGCATTGATTTATCATAACTGATAAGGATTACAGTTAGATAATCCTGTGATATTGTTTGAATACTTAAAAGCTATATAGATGCTAACTATGAAGTGGTTTCTGTTTTATATTAACTGATAGTGCCAGGTGTTCCACTGACGGTGATTAAATCAGAGTTCTTTCTCCAATTTTAATTTTAGTTTTGTAGTAACTAAACTTTCTTTTTATTGCATCTTTATCAGATCCACAGAGTTAATGGATGGCTCAGCAGTTAAAGACTCTGAGCTTGTCAGTTGGAAAGTTGACAGGTTAGGTTTGAGACCTGAGTACCATGCGATGGCATGAGCTCCTGTTCTTGCCCCAGCTGCTGCCCACCTAGCAGTTCGAAAGCATGCAAATGCAAGTAGATAAATAGGTACCATTTTGGTGGGAAGGTAGCAGCATTCCTTGCACCTTGGCGTATAGTCATTCTGGCTACATGACCATGGAAACGTCTTGGACAAAGCTGACTCCCTCTGCTAAGAAATGGAAATGAACACTGCCCCCTAGTGACTGGCAAGGAAAACCTTTGTCTTTACCTTTATCCACTGGGGATCATAAGCTGAATGACAACTACTATGAGTTAGATGTGCCTATCCTGACTGGTTAGTTTTGTTATAACTAACATAATCCCATAATCATACACTGCTTTTTTTTTTTACAGACATGAATATAATATATTCCAAAAAAGTGAAATACCTAAGGATAAATATGACAGCCAGAAGTACAATGATAAAAGAGAATAACTATGGACCTTTGGTCCAAAAAATAAAAGAAGATTTGGAAAAATGGGGAAAATTAAAATTGTCATTGTTGGGGAGAATTGCAGCAATAAAATCAAATATATTGCCAAGGCTCCTTTATTTATTCCAAACAATCCCAATAAAATTAGATAAGAAATTTTTTAGCAATTTGGATAAAATAACTACAAAATTTGTGCGGGAGGGGAAAAAACAAGAATTAAATTAAGTATATTACAAGATGATAAAACTAGAGGCGGCATGGCAAAAATATTATAAAGCCTCAAGTTTAACATGGATTAGAGAATGGGTAACCCTGGAAAATCAAAGATTATTAAATTTAGAGGGTCACGATTTAATGAAGGGATGGCATGCCCTTTTATGGAGTCCCAGAAATAAAATATTCAAGCATTTTAATAACCATATTATTAGGAAATCATTAATTGACATATGGCAAGAGATAAAAAGCAAACGTTATATGAAAGTTCCCGGCTGGTTATCAATGATAGAAGCAATAACTCATCCCAATTTATTAGTAAAACAAAAACTGTTAAGATACAGAGAAATATTAGATTCACAAGGAGTATTGAAAACAAGGGAAGAGCTTAATGAACAAGGAATATTAAAAGACTGGTGGCCATATTCACAAATAAAAATAAGATACAGAAAAGACCTAGGAGGAGGGAGGAATAGACCCCAAACCAAACAGATTAGATAAATTATTAGAATCCAAGGAAGGAAAACTAATTTCAAAAATTTACAAGTACTTATTAGAATTCGATTTGGCAGAAGAACTGGTTAAAGGACAGATGATAGCATGGGCAAAGAACATCAGGCATAATATACAGTTAGAAGAATGGGAGAGGGTATGGGAAAATAATTATAGTATGACAAAATCGGCAGCATATAAGGAGAACCATTATAAGATGTGGTACAGATGGTATCTAGCTCCCTCGAGGCTAGCGAAAATGTACCCGAATGTAAATCCTGTTTGTTGGAAATGCAAACAAGCTCAGGGTACTTTTTTCCATGTTTGGTGGCTTTGCCCAGAAATAAAGAAATATTGGGAAAAAATAAAAACATGGATAGTAGAAATAATAGATCAAGAAACTGAATTAGAACCAGAAGTTTTCTTATTAGGCATGATAAAAAGGAATATTAGAAAAGACATAACATATTTAACGCTATATATAATTACGGTGGCCAGACTGGCATTAGCACAATTGTGGAAAACAGATTGTATGCCAACAGATCAGGAAGTAATTCAAAAAATTTATACATGCGCAGAAATGGATAAATTAACTCTAGAATTAAAAGACAAGGAAGACTCAAAATATTTTATAGTATGGAATAGATGGTATAAGTGGATAAACCAAAGGAAAAAAGGGTAAAGATAAGAATTAGGGGAAATTCAATCAATAAAGAATGCACCGTCAGATAGATAGAATAGGTAAATAAGTCACTGTTTGTATATATGTGTTTATATAATCACATGTATTTAGTTTGTTAATGTAATTGTGGATTGAAAATGTAATTTTATGATTGAGAAAATTTGTATATTTTCTCTTTTTTAAAATATTTTTAAATTTAATAAAGTTTGTTTTTTAAAATTAAAAAAAAAGAATATAATATATTCCACCTTTGAACTTTATTATATCATTTTCCCAGTCCTAAAATTTTGTCAATCTCTTCCCTGAAATTGGAAAAGACAAGTTGGCATTGGAGTGCTGTCGTCTGCCAGTTCTTTAAATTATATCTTTGTCATCATCAATATAAAAGAGGCCTCTTTGAAATGTTTTGATCTTGACTCTGTATTAAAAGCAGCAAATGCCAGATAAAACCACAAGGCAGAAATGACAAAAAAGTAAAAAGGTGGGTGACTTAATCCAGGTTGGTTCATGGACCCAAAACAGTCCACCAGAGTGATTTAACTCCTGTTTCTTCTGTCCTCCAAAGATAAATATTGGAATGTCAGAATTTTTTCCTCATAGTAATATATTAACATATAGGTTTATGTTTCCTAATCTTATCCCTCTTTTTAATGGAGGGTAGATGGGTAAAACCACCAATCCACCTGACTCTTAGTTCTGAGAAAATTCCATTTAGGCATGAAGTTTGTTGATTCAATACTTTTAAAATATTTATGGTAACCTTTGTTTGATCTTGCATCCTTTTAAAATTCTTTAAGTGATGTCAGATTACCCAGGAATTTTTTTAAAATAGTACCACATTAATCTCTTTCAGCTAACATGACAGCCTCCTGGATATAAGCTTGGTTTTACATTTGTACACAAAAATGTGCTTTGTTAGAATACCAGATTTGTTCCACAAGACCAAATCAACCAAATATGGCACGATCCATACCTAAAATGGAAGACTTAGGTTCTTCCAATTTTTTAAAATTTTTATATTTGATTTCTAGTTTTACTAATCACAAGATACTGCCTTTGGTTATCCTGTTCATTTATCTTCTTTTTTTTTTTACATAAGAAAAAAACTATAGAGTGATGGGAATATGCAGTAGACTTAAAAGTCCTGAATTTGAATTATTGATTACATCCTGATTACATCTTAAAAGGTACATCCTGGTAGCTCTCGGGAGGAATTTCAAGCTTCACAGTTGTAAAAAATAAAAATAAAAAGTTTTTTCAAAATGATGGGGGTATGGGAATGGACTTATAAAGTTCCTTTCTTTTTCCCCAAAGAGTTTCAGGAGTTCTAAGTATGCTTCTTACAATTAAATTGCTTCTTGGGAATCCCTTCTACAAAAATCTGCTGTGCAGATGTTGAATAGCAAGGGAGGGACTAGGAGCAGGAAATACAGGTAGTCCTCAATTTAGGACCCCAATTGAGCTCCAAATTTATGTTGCTAAGCGAGTCATTTGTTGTGAATTTTGCCCCATTTTATGACCTTTCTTGCACAATGGTTAAGTGAATCACTGTAGTGATTAAGTTAATCATACAGTGAATCTGGCTTCCCTATTGACTTTGTCACATGTTCGCAAAAGAGTGAACATATGACCTCGGGACACCGCAACAGTCATAAATATGAGTCAATTGCCAAGCGTCTGAATTTTGATTGCATGACCTTGGGGATGCTGCAACAGCCACAAGTGTGAAAAACAGTCGTAAGTCCCTTTGTCAGTGCCATTGTGACTTTGAACAGTCACTAAACGAATTGTTGTAAGTCAAGGATTACTTGTACTGCCGATTCTACCATTTGTGATGAAGTAGCCTCTTCCATTTCAGAACTTCAGTGCTTACTTGAATTTGGGGCAAAAAAGAGCCCGATTCTGATTCTAATTAGAAAAATGAAAGTGGCAGTTTTAGCACAATAATGCAAGGCCACATATATATGGTATGGATATAAACACAATAATTGCTGAATAGAAAACAGAAGGCATTTGCTGATGTCCAGGTAGTATTCTTTGTCCTAACTGGTTCTTCTTATCGAGGCATTATTAAATTTTAAATATTAGCCCATCTCTAATAAATGTGATTTCTGAAGGTCGAAACATGAATTCTTTCTGTTTTTTAAAAAAGTTTGAAACTATGACATATGGTCGACATAATTATTGACCATAATATCATTTTTAAAATGATTTAAGTAATCTGGTCCAAAGGCAAATGAAAATAACTACCTTGCTGAAGCTCAGGAGGTTTGCCTGCTGTGAAATTCGATGTATTATTTCAAGCTTAGGCAGTAGATACATAGATATGACTTTGTCAAGAAGTGGGGCTTGCAATGAAGTGGAAAAAAATATTTTGTTTGACTAATTTGAAACAGATCTCTATTTCTGGTCCCATTTGTTGTGCGTTAGAGAAGCAGATTCCTGTATTGGGAATTGACGTAGTTAATTGTTAATAATTGGAATCAGATGTGAGAAATTCCAACTTGTAACTCTGCTCTTCCCTGAAGCAACATACTGAAGAGCAAACCATGAGATCTTCTCATGGTATGATTACGGTCAATCAGGAAGTGAAGTTAGATTGATGGATTTGTTTATTTGGTAAATTTACATACCCTCATGCCACTCTGACTGGATTTTAGAGAATGGTGGGCTTGTTCTGTGGCTTCTCAGAACTTGTGAAATTCCCAGGCACAGAAGATATATATGGTCAAATTTAAGAATTCATCTTTGAAGATACTTTATTAAAGGTGTTTTGTTTTCTTCATCAGAAACTTTTAGAGGAACGAAATGATGATCAGCTCTTGTAAGGATCCCTTATATTTCTTATTGTGAGAACAATGTGCTCTGTAAAATACACTAATCTGCTTATTCTTTTTTCCTCATAAATAAATATCTCTCTGCTATACCTGCCTGAGCATTGCTCACCCTTTTATAGCCCTTACTTTGTTTTATCTTTGCATCTATGCCGTTTACTCCACCGAACTGTAAGAATTATCTTATTTAGCAATATATTACACAAGGGTGGGAGATTCCTTTTGGTAGCAGTAAATAATTTGTTAGGGATTTATTTATTTAATGTATCAAGGGACTTATACTCTTGTTAAAAATGTTATATTTATAACTGCACAGAATACTGTTTTTTATTGTAACAGTTGGTCAAGGACCATCATAAAGATATTTATTTCTAAATAAGCACATACATAATAGAATATGACTTCTAACTGCAGATGAACGCAAGTTTTTACACCCCATCAACATACAATTTGCAACATTATTCCTTATTCAATTTTCCAGATATGTTCCCATTCCATAGTTTTTCTCAGAACAAATAAAAACTTCTGAAGCATCTAAAATTAATTAGTCCTTCCAGTGCATAACATGCACACTTCTTTAAAACTGTACTTTTTTTTTTTTGATATAAATGTTTTTCCACTATCCACATAGTGAATATTAATTGACACATTTTGTCAATAGGATTACAGGAATAAAAGGAACTAAAGTTATACATTATATTTCATAATGGCAGCTATGGGAGGAGATGCTTAGTACAGATTTGATTAATATTTTGAAATCATGACAGGCAAAAATAGATTGGAAAAGAAAAGGAAAACTTGTCGCAATACTCACCTTTTTTTTTAACAGTTGCTTCTTGTCATCTTTGGACCTGAGAACAACAACAACAAAAAATCTTGAAGAAACAAGCCCCCGCCGCCAGTCCTGTTTTTCTTCTGCAAGATTCTTTTGGTTTTGGAAAAAGCAGCCAAGAAGGTCACTGTTTCCTTCAGATCTCAAACAGCTGACTCCCTTCCTATTTGTCATTACACACAGCTTGCAAATTGGAGTGCAAATCCCTGTAGGAGGGTCTTAAACAGGCTTATACTTCAGAAGCAGGGAGGAGACATTTCAAAGATCTGGACATTTGAGAAACTACAACTGGCAAAATAACTTGTCCTGTATTTTCCATATAAAAGAACTGATCCTGTGGAACAGTTGTTTACTAAGTCGCATTTGGCTGGTTATATGGTATTGAATTAAGCAAAAACCAAACCAGCTACATGGTAGCTTAGTAAAATGTATGAAGTCAGTCACTGATTTATAAGGTGCCACATTCTATGGGCCCATTCAAATTGGGCCATCTTTCCATAAATTCTAGCTTCTGGGTGGCCATGAAACTTGGCCTTTCAGAATACCATCTTCCTTTGGCAGCATTTTGATCAAGGTTGCCTAGGTGCCATCTCTGTCTGAGTTGGATCCAAGAGTTCAGATTACAGCTCTCCATTTCAAGCAAGGTGTTTGAAATGTGTTGGGGGCACAAACCCATTTCTTCTTGTCTTTTAAAAAGCAACTACCAGCAGCTTCCACTGCAAACCATAGTGATGTCACAGGGTTGCTCTAATCACCCAAATGCTGCAATTAATTACATAATTGCTTCAGGAAGTCTGATGCAAGTACACAAGTCACAGCACTGTTGTGATTACATCATCACGCACATAGTTTTGCTTTGGAAGTTTCTAGAGGCAGCTGCGAGACTTTTCCGGGGGGGGGGGGGGGGGAGATTCAGCTGTTTTCATAATTTGGTGTCAGTCCTCCTGGGTAATCCAGACAGGAAACACGATTAAATGAGCTAAATCTACCTAATTGTAAGGCTACATTAACAGAGCAAGTCTGAAGGTAGACATTTCCCGTTCCCACTTTTAACCACTTGACAGTTGGGCAGGTCTTTCCTAAGTTTCGTTCTCTGCCTGTTAAACAATTGTAGGCTCCTCCCCCTTGTCTGATTTTCTCTAGGCAGCATATTTTCTCTTGTCTTCAAGGTTGCAGGTTTAGATTTGGCTAGTCTAAAGAAAAGAAGGGACATGATAGCAGTATTCCAGTATTTGAGGGGCTGCCACAAAGAAGAGTGGGTCAACTTATTTTCCAAAGCACCAGAGGGCAGGACAAGAAACAATGGTTGGAAAGTAATCAAGGAGAGAAGCAACTTGGAATTAAGGAGAAACTTCCTAACAGTGAGAACAATTAATCAGTAGAACACCTTGCTGTCAGAAGTTGTGGGAGCTTCATCACTGGAGGTTTTTAAGAAGAGACTGGACAGTCACTTATCTGAAATGGTATAGGGCTAACCTTTTCCGGACCGAGTGCCCAAAACGTGTGTGTATGAACCCCCAAAATGCCCCCACATATGCGCACCCCCCCCACATGTGCTGCAGAGACCCGAAGACCAGCTAGCTGGTAGGAGGCACGCACACATGCGTAGCAGAGCTGAACTGGGGCGATGGCTTGCGTGCCCACAGAGGGGGTGCTGCATGTCATCACAGGTATAGGGTCTTCTGCTTGAGCAGGAGGTTGAACTAGAAGACCTCCAAGATCCCTTCCAGCTCTGTTCTGATTGAAGTCAGGTCATCCACATATTCCATTTCATTTGGAGAGATACTTCTTTTGGGCTTGTTTGAATACTTTGTGTGCTTCAAGCTCATCCAGGTTTTTCTTCAGTTTATGGTTGTAATGGGAATGCTTAAATAGTATTCCTTAACTAGAACTGAACATCCTTTCAGCTTTCAAAGCACAATGATCGGTGTTAGTTCCACTTTAGTTGCAAATTACTGTACTCTGCAATCTGCAGAATAAATTACTTGTACACATGGGTAGAAATCGGAGCTTTCTTCTAGTCATCTTCTACTCTTCTAAAACAAATAGTCAACTTCCAGAGTTCTCAATGCAAAATGTTGGGTTCCATCCTAACTGCTTTTCCAATTTATTATATTCATGCCCTTTTTCAAACTCACTTCTGCATGTAACCTTTGCAGTTATTTTCCATATGACAAAATATATAAAAATTACCATTATGATTTCTTTTATCTGTTGGTCCAGACAAATTTGAAATACAGATTCATGCAGGGACCCAGGAGTGTCTAACAAATGCCTATGGTTATCTGGTTTAAAAAGAGTTATCAGAATTGCAATTTTGATACCTCAGGGTATTAAAAAGATAAAATAAATATCCCAATGTATTAAAGTTGGTTCTTCTTGCTTACCGAATATAGCAAAAGATCTGTAATCCTCTAGTTAAAATAAATATATGAAAACCTTACTTGCTTTAATTAAAACATTTTAAAAATATAATTTTATTCAGAAGCCCTTACAAAATGCATTATTGTATATATATATTTAGGATAGATAATCATATAAAGCTATATCCAGTAACAAGTTAAATATGCCGAACAGGCTTGTGTAGAATGAGAGTCGGAGTATTTGAGTAATTAGCTTCTGTCATCTTTGTTTTTTTATCATCGGTTTAGTGCTATGCTGTTTGGATGCAACACGGAGGCACAGAACTGATTACAACACATCCCACAGATGCTAAAACTGATAGTTAGATTTAGAATAAAACAGTGAGACTACTAGCTAATGTACACGTAAAGTTGGCATGTGGTGATTTACTTGGCTGCTTTTACCATTTGGCAAATAATATATTAGCAACTCATCCTTATCTGCAAATGATTGAGCACTCCATGCAAATTTGGGCTGGAACCTGGGGGGATACTGCTGCTTCCCAGTTTTCAAGTGATTTTAAATCACAACCCTGTCTTTTTAGTTCTCTGATCCTTTCCAGTATCTAAAGCAAGAACAGAACATGAATAAACTAGTACTATTTTCATTAAAAGGAGACCCTGAAAGTTAATGTTAGAATTTAATGAAAAACTCTGAAATATAAGCACACACACACACACTCACAGATTGATTCTGATCCTTTTACATTTGGATATAACTGGCAGTGGAGGGGGGGATGTTTTAAAAATTTTAATTATTATGCATTCTTTTCGCTCAGTAGATCAAAATTGAAACTTGGAAGCACTAAGGAAAGCAGAATACTGAAGAATGAAAGAAAACTGGAACTGATGTAAGTAGCAGAGATCTGATCCAAAGTGAAGGGCAGAGAAAGAAAATGGGAGGGACAGGCACAAAATATGTCACAAAGGAGAGTATACTAGCATGGAGCAACTCACTGGGTACACGATGGAGGTGTGGGAAAACCAGGAGGGTAAGAGTTGGATAAGGCAGGGAGAAAAAAAAATCTATCCAAGAGGAAGGAAGGAAGGAAGGAAAAAAGAAATCTCATTTTGAGACAAGCAATTCTGTTATGCTTTTATAACTAAACACTCTTTCAAGGAATCCAGTTTGGTAGAAGACAACTCTGCTTCCCTTTGAATCCAGCTTATCACAATCCTATTTTGTGCCTTTATTTAAAGCCAGCAGATGCAAATTACGTTACAAATGCAGACAAGACATGGAGAAACAACATCAATTCTGGCATTATAAAACCTGCTAATATTGTAGTATCCAAAAAGCACTACCATATTACTGCATATAAACTGGGCTGGGGTGGCGCGGGGGGGGAATCAGGAATTACATGAGTGTCGATAAACCAAATGCTTACTACAGTGTTAAAGTCTGATGAAATTATACTTCTAACACAAATGGATAGAATGAAAGAACACAGCAGTACTTTGTACAAAAATAAGAATAAAATCCTCCAAGAATAGCATTAGGATGAAATAACTCACTCAACACCACTGAGAAATACAGAAACTGATGAAAGTGCAAGTGGTAAGTTTTCCTTCTGAAAGAAGATAAAATCCTATTATTATGGATATTACTGAAGAAGCATCTTGCAATAAGCAGCCATAGATCCTATTTAAGTTCCTTTACTATAAAAATACGGCACGCTAGCAAAAACATAAACTAGAATATACTTGGCCACCAAAGAATCTTAAAAAAAATTTGGTGAGCAAATTTTCTCCCCCCCCATAAGATCAAAATGATATATCTTTATATTTAATATAAATTTAATTTTATTTAATTTATAATATTTAATCTTTTTCAGTAACTTTAAGAATACCAGACAATTTTGGCCACTCCCATTTTCTTCATAATAATATGGCTTTGACATTGCCACTGTAAGAGCTTATGCATATTATATTGTATTCTTCACCAAATAATCATGAGTGTTGAAAAAAAGTTACAGTGATGGCCGTTGAAAGACCAGGTTATTTTAAATCACAGCCCTGTCATTTTATTTCTCTGATCCTTTCCAGTATCTAAAGCAAGATCAGAGGATGAATAAAAAGGAGACACTGAAAGTTAATGTTGGAATTTAATGAGAAAAATCTATCCATATGGTTGCTAAGGGCTGACACTGACTTGATGGCACACAATCAATTAATTTTAGGGGCGTGGGGGAATCTAAAGATTCTCCAGTAGACAGTTCTGGAGAATAACATACTAGATCCAAAACACAGTATTGTATGTTACCAAATGTTTCAGAATGATTCCATATTCAGGCAAGTCATGGTTTTGCAAAAATACTAGATTTCCTAAGGGGGAAAAAAATCCCTCTCTTGTACTGAATGTATGAAATTGTAGGTTGTCAAATTAAAAAGAATTTCCTGGACAGTGTTGTATAAAATCTGAAAGTTGGCATGATTCTATATAAAGCACTTTAATAAATACTATTACTGATATAACTAATATATTTTATATTTAGAGATCATTGCTGCAGGCAGCCAGTCTCCAAAACCAAATATTAATTCTGTTTATAAACCTGCCTAATAATCACCTGATTCAAGAATTATCAGCTATATAAATAATAGGGAAATCAACTGACCACTGACCAAAATGTAAATGATTTTTGTAAAAAAAAATCTTGTTTATTTAACTGCCCACCTCCTTCCTAGAAGAGCTCTTGTTGGTATTTTCCCTTTTTTCATAATTAATATTCAATGAATATTTCTTGACTAGATGCACACATTGCTACTACATTATCAGCTTCTGGGTTTCATAATACAATACAGTTTTCCAAGAAAAGCTTCTAAAAGCCAAGGCTGTTTCAAGATCATTAGCAATGTTTTTCTCTAAGAAAATATTCTGACTCTTTGAGAAGCCTGAAGGAAGTTTATTAGTTTTAACATTCCTCCGTTACAGAAGATTTTCTGGACCTGAGAATAAGATCTTTGACAGAGCCAGACAGCTCCTGGAGTTCTTTCCAGATTGCTTCTGTGTTTTCTTCGGTGTTCAAGGTGCTCTCGACTGAATCATCATCACCTTGCCCAATCTTCTTGTTTTGACTGATCAGTTGCTTCACTACTAATCCCTGGTACTTGACAAGAAGAGAATGCTGATCCTAAAAAGAAATAAATTAGAATTCAAAGTAGCTTTTATGAAGGCTAATTAGATGAAATGAAACAGACAAAAATAAACTCAAAAATCCAGAGAAACAGGACGGCTCAAAGGAAATGATAGATTGCAAGTTCCAATCTTGCCTTAAAGTATGGAAGACTTTGGGCCACTCACTTTCTCTCAGAGAACCCACCTCAAGGGCTGTTTTTGTGGGGAAAATGAGAAGCGGGAGAATTATGTATGCCTCCCCGAGATGCACAAAATGAAAGTGGAATAAAAATCTAACAAATTAATTAATGCTTTCTGAACAGGATGATAACATTGGGATCAAGGCAAAAGAGAAATGTGCAGTTTTGTACACCGTGCCATATTTTAGTTCGTTTATGAAGAATATATCAGATCCAGAAATGTAACATAACAGCTGCATCAAAGGCCTAATTTGTTAACCCAGAGCTATTTGGGTTTCATTTTGTTGCAGACTTAAAATATTTTGCTAAAATGTGGTAATAGAAATGCAACCCATTACAAAGCAATTCTGTACATCCCCATAAAATTAAGGCCCATCAAATTCAATGGATCTTTTCCAATAAATGAGCATAGCAGTGCCCCTGAGCAGTGCAATTTAAGGGCTAGACAGTATTGTATCCATTACCATATCCCAAGCTCCATTGGTTTCTACTGATCAGATGAGAAATCCTGTATGTTTGTGGGAAAGGGTTTTTTAAATTATTATTATGCCAGGCTAGCATAGCTTATGGTACAAAATCAGACTCTTTGAAAGGTCCATGAGATTTTTGATCCAATGGATCCAGTGAATAACTCTCTATTTCTCAATCAGTGGAACTCTGTCATAGCAGTCTCTTTCCTTAGACCTCTCTACTTGATTTTAATTCTGCCAGTCCTTCAAAAATAGTGGTTTATAAGTCATTAAAAAAAATGGTTTAATGAATGTCAGTATGTTCTTTTCTTTTGCCCCCTCAACCCCTATTACAGATGCAGAATGAACACTTGTGAGAAGGCCCAGGACCCTAACATTGCAAGTCAGACTATAAGAGTAACATTAACTATTGTGAGGCCATGATATGAAGATTCAATTGCAAACTGCAGATGACCTTAGAGGGGAAGCAACCACAAAAATGTAGTACTGCTGAAGTGCAGACACGAAGCATCAAAGCTGACGGTATGAAAAGGCACTGGCTCAACTGTACACATATGTTTGAAAAGACATGAAGCTACAAAATAAGTTCAAAAAAGAAAAAGGCCTTCAGTCCTAGGATGTGGGCTGCAGTGCTGCTTGTGAAAAGAGGCCAATCAGAAAGGAAACAAGAAGTGCTGGAATGCAGACATGGTTTCTTCCAATGCTCCAGACTAGAGGTGCCAAGCTCGTGACCTGTGGGCCAGATGCGTCACATGCTGGCCACGCCCACCCCCGGTTTAGCGAAGGGGAAAAAAGTTGTGATATGTCACATAACGACGACGTGACAACATGAGCTTGACACCCCTGCCCTAGACTCTGGCAAACAGAGCGGTAGGGGCAGGTGTTTGCTTTAATAAACAAACCCTCAATTACTGGAAGAACCATTTAACATTCATTGGGAACATTAATGGCTGAGTTGTGGTTGCATAAAACTCATGAGCCTGCTGAATGAGATATGGTTTCCAACAAATTAACCCCCATACATCAGGACTGGGCATAATTTTCTTAACCCCCTCTGCTCTTTGATTAGGCAAAACCAGATGTGCCTTAGAGTCAATAACATAACCAGGAGAGTTTGGTGCTGAGTCCCTCTTGTCAGTGAATGAAGTATATATGTCTATGAATGGAACATAGGAATATAAAATAATCTCCTAGTTTTCAGTGAAAATACCTCTGGGATCCTTGTACTTAAGAAGGTAATTATCTGCGGCACACATCTTCCTGGTGCATGAAGCATAGAATGGGTTGAAAATTGAAACACCAAGACTGATGTCAGATGGAGAATTAGAGCTGGATCTTCTGTGACTTTCAGATGTTCAATCAGAGCTTGTCTATGCTGAAACAGGATTTGTCTAAGAAATTAAACAGGAAGAGTTAAGAAAGATTTTTTTTATCACTAAAGCATGTTGAGATTTACCACAATGACATTTGCAAAAATAATGTATTAAAAACCATAAAACTATTGGCCTTGGAGGAGCATTCTCTTGGGAGCCAATATGCATATTAAATACTGCTAAATATTGCTCTATCAACCTGTATTTACCTACCGATAAAATTGAAAATATTTAAATTATATCTAATTTTATAGTTATATCTATACTATAACTTTTAAATACAATAGCAGATAATAAACGTTTTAAGAATTTAACAGGCTTTCATTATATCAGTAATATAAAATAATTAAAATTCTCTACCCATAAAGTGTTTATAGACAATTCTGGCCTGATGGGCGAAGCTGAAAATCATGACTAGATTAATTTCCATTTGCACAGATCTTCCTTCCTTCCTTCCTTCCTTCCTTCCTTCCTTCCTTCCTTCCTTCCTTCCTTCTTCTTTCTTTTTCTTTTTCTCTCTATCCCGCTCTCTCTCTCAATCTGATAGTTTTAATTTCATTTCCCCCCCCCACAATCTATGTTCTTAGTTAAAAGGCAAAAAACAAAACAAAACAAAAAATCCTTGCTTTTCTAGTACTGGCAGCATCAGTGAGCAAAATCCTTGCAATTTGGTCAGCTCATCTCTAAACCTCCTGGTCTGCTTGTGCTTTTAAACAATTCCCTGGAAATTAGATGAATGCCTTTCAAAGTGGAAGTCTTTCCAGCTAGCATATCTAAATGTTACAGCCTTGACAACAATACAGAAGTAGGTTGCCATTGCCTTCTTCCGGTCTTGAATTTGAAGCTTTTTTCTCCTGAATCAGTTGACTTTCTTCAGACAGAACGTGACCAGCTAATCCCTGTGCTATCGACTAGTCTTAGTATTCACACGCCCCTTTCTAACTTATTGGCAAGGGTGATTTACACAGAACTTCAACCCTCAGGCTCATATGAATCACTATTATATCCTCACCACAAGAAGGTGGTAATCTTTCATCACCCCCAAATTAACACTTACCTTTCTTTCTTCTTATCTCCCTTTTTCACCATAATATCACAAGCCTCTGCAGCAGCATCAAGACAAGAAACAAATTCTTCCAAAGTCTTTTAAAAAATAGAAACAAACTCATTATTACCAGTTCAGGTTCCAGCAATTTCTCTAACAAAAGTATTGTTTTCTAGGCATATAAAAAGAATAAATCAATGAATTGCCAGAAAGGAGAAAAAGAGAGAGAAAATACTCTTCATCTATCAAAGCAAGGATGTTCACACAGAGATATGTACCACAGATAGGACTGTATTAAGTCTAGGTGAGATATAGGATAAACATTTGAGAGGTCAGATATAATGGTTTGATAAATTAAAAAGAAACAACTTAAATATAGGATTTTGGATAGATGCAGTTAACTGAAAAGTGATTCCATTCCTAAGTCTGATCACTGATTGCGAGGATATACCTTTCGTAGATGCTCTGCCATTTTCTCTTTACCCATTACATTTTTGTAAAAATAGTTCTATCACAATGAGTTCGCTTAAGAAAAAAATTAAACACAATTCTTATATCAAGGTATGGAATACAATGAGATGGATCAAATGAAAACTATCCACATTTCATACAGATTTCATTCAAAAGCAAAACTACATTTTAAAACTAATCTGACATTTTCTTTTTTTTTTATTGAAAAAGTTTTCAAATACAAGTTTTTCCCCCTTTCCCCCCCTTCTTCCCTAACCCCCCCCTCACCACCCATCCCCCCTGTGACTTCTTCACAACAATAGGCTATTTCATAACTAATTACATACATAATATCTTTCCTTTCCCTTACTCCCTCCTCAAAATACTGACCCTTAGCATATTATTCTTATAACTCCCATTTTTACGATAATCTGCCCTTTTTCTCCTCCCCTAAATTTATAGTGTATTATTACAATTTAACATTTAATCTTTTATATATATTAATATAACATTTTAAAGCAGCCTTCTCCCTACATCCAAATTTAACCTTTATTCAGTTCTATCCAATTCCTCCACTCCCCTAAATATATGACTTAAGGATCCTTTTTCTTAGACTAATCAATCAGTAAACTAACCTATTTCAACCCTTCAATTCCTACAAAATCATGCAATACAATTCTAAATATAACCCACTGCCCACTTTACTAAAATATACACATATCTATATATGCATTCCATTTTATTAAAAAAAAAAAGGACAATAACTTTAAATTTATAATCCATATAATATCTTCTTTGATGTCTTTCCACTGGATCGTTAAATCCATCACCCATAATAGGGTAAAATAACATGCTGGTGCAACAGTTTGTTCAAAATCTTCAATCATCTTCTGCCCCCATCAGTAGTAGATATCCTCGTATATATATAAAAGTAAAAACAACCACCCGAGTGACATTATAATTATATCCATATAGTTATAGTTGTGGTATTCATCAGGATTGTTGATTCCCATCATCCTAATGGGTAACAACCAGATCTTCTGCATGCCCCAGCGTGACTCTCTTGCCTTGTAACTCAAAATAATCATAATATATTCACCAGTAAAAGAAATCCAGAGTAGATAATTCAAATCCAACAAGGTAAGGCTCTTTTCACATCCCAAAATCACGGCATTACAGAGATCTGCCACAATCCTCAGGATAGTATTAAACAATTGTTCGCCTCCACTATCTTTTCAGATGTTCATTCATTTTTTTAAAGTCCCTGGCTTCACTGTTGCTTGGTTTAGAAATTGCTGTTTCTATGAGATCTATTTCTTTTCTTTTTCTTTTGCGGGTTGAATTTCCATTCTCGTTTCGTGCCTACCAATTGTGTATCGGCTGATCGATTTTCATTCTGCTTTGTGAGTTGATCTTGTTGGGTTAGTTTTATCATCTCATCTTTCTTCTCCATCACTTGTATATCAACTGGTTGATTTGCGCACTTGTCTGTGACTTGATGGTTCATCACATTGGAGTCGGATGACACTGCTCTCTTATTTATAGACAGTCCAGCTGGGGTATCCAGAGAGTCCAAAGACAACTTATCCACCACAGCCTCTGTAATTTGATATTTTCTTTTTGTTTCCAACTCCTTTTGCTTATCCTGTATTATGCCTAAAGATGTTAAATTCATTTTTAAAATTTTTTGATAAAATTCTTCCGCTTTTTCAACAGTGTTCAGTTGATATCTTACTCCTTGGTGTCTCAATATTAAACCAACTGGGGCATTCCACCTAAATAGGATATTTCTTTTTTTTAACTCAGTCACTAGAAAGCCAAATTTCTTCCTCTCCATTAACATCTTAGTCGGGAGCTCCTTAAAAATCCAAATCTTTCTTCCATGAAATTGCAAAGTAGAATTAAAAGAGTTCTGCACAATATTATTCCTAATTTCTTTATCTGTAAAATAGATCACCACATCTCTAGGCAATTGCCTTTGCTTTGCCAACCAGGAGTTTATTCTGTAAATTCTATCAATCCTGCAATACACTTCATCAGGTTGAACCTTTAAAATCCCAGCCAGAATTTCAGAAGATATTTTCCTTAAGTCATCTCTATTATTTTCCTGCAAACCTCTAGTCTAATTGCATATTCTGTAAAATTATATTGAATCATTAAAACTTCTCTTTCAATCCTCTGTTGCACATTTTCTTCATTACCAGTCTTTTGGTCAACCTCCAATTTAGGTTTGTCTTCTGAGCTATTATCCTGAATGTTTACCAAATCCTTTTTAATTTTTTGAATCTTGTCATCCAAATTCTCCTCAGTTTCCTTCATTTTAGACTCTAATAATTTAGTCTTTGCATCCACCCGAATCAGAAAGTCTGATGGACCATTAGCTGTTTTTAAAATCTTTCGATTCAAAAAGTCAAACTTTGATTTCACCAGTTCAGCAATTTCTTTAATTTCCTGCTTAAATTTTTCGAGTTGCTGGTTCACAATCTCATCCCTTCTTACAATCTCTTCAAGAAGAAATTCTATTATATTAAAATCAGGTTTCTGACACTGGAGAGTTAAAACTTGTTGGTGTAATTTATTAATGGGGGAGATTCCCCCCCGCTGTTTGTCTAGCTGTGTGAGTCCCGGTGCCATTTCCCACACAGACAAGATTTAGTGGAAAAGAGAGAGAGAAAAAAAAGCTTGTTTCCAACCAAGATCAATATCAGATCCCCAAGAAAAAAAAACAAGAAAAAAAAAAAAACAAGAGTGAGAGTGAGGTTTTGCCTCAATTACGGCCAGAAGTATTCATTCCGCTACTTTGTAATAGAAAACGGAAGGACTTTCCCTTTCAGCCTCTCTTCAAGCCGCAGCAGTCGCAGCAGCAATCGCCATTTTAAAAATCTTTTTTCCTTTCACTTCTTAAACAACTTCAATAACTTTTCCAATAAAAAGAATACTTGCGCTTCAGGATCAGAGGTCCAACTGACGTCTTCTTGAGTTAATTTAACAAATTTACAGGCTTGCTTTTGCCCCTTAGCTCTGCATGTAGCAGAGATCTCCCAGAGCCCGGAGCATCGGCTGGGGATACGGGGAGTCTCTTCCGCTCCGTCCCAAAAGTAAAAAAAAAACTTTTGGGATTAGGCAGAGGACTCAACCCACCCCAGCCTGCTCTATCTCCGTTTCCTCATGGAAACGGAGTTTTTTCGAGCCGCCATTCCGCTATAAAGGCGGCTCTTTACAGGCAGTGGGTGGGACGATCCCAAAGGAGCGTCCAGCGGGGACAAACAGCAAACCGGAAGTCACTAATCTGACATTTTCACTGAGAAAAATGTAATTAATGTTTCCTATTCCTATTAGGAAGTTTTATAATTTTATAACTCTCTTCTTCCAAATAGACATGAAAATTAATTTTCTACCATTGGTGTCCCTACCTTCATCTCCATTTTGATTTCTATGCAGATAAAATGTCATTTCCCCCTAATCTGACTGGTATTAACCTAAGAGGGGTTGGGGAAGAGTGGTTCAGACTTAATATCTACATATTTCAAAATGTCATTAAGCTAATGAATAATTAACAACATCCTTCAACAAATTAATTACAAAATAAACTTGTAATTAACTTGGAACTTACCTTGCCATTCAGAGAAACATGGAGCTTTGTTAAAGGACCTCTCATCTCTTCAGATAATGTACTTAAAATTTTTTTCCTCATCTGTTTGAGTTTTAAGAAGAAAAGAACATGTTAAAGATAATGTGAGGTTTCAAGGTCTAATTTATTTATTTCTGAAAATGCTTAAATATTTCACAAGTATCAATATATTCTAAAAACTGTCGTGTGTGTATGTGTATGTGTGGGTGCACACACGCGTAATTTATTTTTCCTAAGCTACAGTATCTCTTCCTTATTTTTACAAATAAGGAAAGAATTGGATGATAATGTCCTAAATAATTTTTTTTATTTATATGTTAGTCTGGGAAACAGACAGGAAATATTGAAAAGTTTATTCTTAGCTATTTATCTGAGAGGAAGTAAGATACCTAACTCACAGCTACTTAATTCTAAATGATACAATACTTGGCTTAATTTTTTCTTGTTTAGTTTATTTCTACATATTTAAGATATGTTTCAAACTGCAATTAGAACACAGTGTAACACAACAGATCCTTTTCAATGTGTCACTTGTTGATCCTACTACACAGGTTTCATCTTAATTGTACTGTTGCTAAGTTGTTTCCATGCACTGTTAAAGATGATAGTTATTCCTATAAATTACTAAATGGTTTAAGATCAGGATATCTGAAATATCATCCATTTTTCTATAAACATGCCTGTTTTTTTGTTGTTCAGTCACTAAGTTATGTTCAATTCTTTGTGACACCATGGACCATAACACACCAGGGCGCCCCCGTCCACCACTGTCCTTACACTACCTGTGTGATGTTTTCAGTAATATGCTGGAAATATTATTTCCATTTTAATTATTGTAAAATGACTTCAAATGTATTTGCTTTCATCTTCTCTCTTAAAGGATTCAGGTTCCCCCATGCTTGTTTTTCTTATTTTAGCTTTTTTGAAAATCAATTTAAGTTGTAAGTTGTAAGTGTTAAATTTTGGTATGTTTTGGAAGATTCTGGAGGGCATAATCAAACACAGTGAAACGTGGTACCTGTCAAGATTTTAAAATTAACTGTAAATGGGCAGATTCCTTGCACAGTTTGGGAAAGCCATCATTCTTTAAACCAAGACGCTACAGAAAATTGCACTGTTGTACCTCAGTTGTAATGGTAGTGTAGTCATCAGCTGCCATCATTACATCAGCAGCAAGGAAGTTGAAAATAAGATTAGTGATATCTGTACAAACTGTCCTCAGCATGTGTTTGGCAATGTTATTTTGTGTCTCATCTGTAAAGTAAAATTTCTATTATTAAAATGCTAGTTTAAAATCAGCACATTACGTAAGAAATCTCCACAATCTAAGTTCAGCATAATATGCATATATGGGTTAAATGGCAAAATAGAAATCTCAAATAAATAAATAAATAAATCTTGCCATAGTTATCCCTTTTCTATCCAGTAAACTTTCTTTGGGTCACACTGTGAAACTCTGTGTCCAGCTACTTTTACTACTAAAATGTGACATCAAAGAGCATGAAAAGCTTGCTGGAAATGTCAAATATTTCAAACTAGGTCATCCTGCTTCCAACAGACCAAAAAACAACCACCCCATACTATGTAAATCACAAATTACAGAATCAATAAAGATCAACACAAAAATATTGTAGAGATGAAGCAGCAGAGAGAAGACCAGAAAAAACAATGAGCCAAAGCTATAGCAGAAAATGGTCTAAGAAAATTGGAGCAAAATCATCAACCAGCTGGAAATCAACAGTTAGAATCAATAAAACATGGTTCATATGAAACCGAGGTGAAATAAACCTGGAACAAAAAATGGAGGCACTTCAGCTCCTGCACAGTAAACTTAATACATACATACATACAACTGTTTTCTTGTTTCTTCTGATTAAATATTTTTTAAAAAAATCTGGATTGATCAGAATCAAGTAGCATCACATATACAATGCTGTATTATGATATGATTTAATTTCTTCTTAGAAAACCATAGGAACCCAACCACAAGTTTTATGAGTTCAAAATTATATTTGAACCAAACCACTATAATTATCTTCAAAAAATTATTCTTAAACCAAACTGACTTATCAAGACGTGTAAACCCAGCCTTTGTAATTTGATACTCACTGTAACTACCTAAATTTTTCTAATCTATCTGTTGTTTAGCTCAACTGTATTCTTCCAGTTCCACATAATCAATAATTCTCTGCTCTAACAACAAAATGCTTATTTATTATGTTGTTATGAAAACTCTTTATCTCACCGGTGAAATGTTTTGCTCCTTTTTCAAATAACCGGATATTGTTATACAAATTGGAAACTTCTTCCTGCAAATCCTTAATTGTCCTTTTTCTGCTAGCTCCAGAATAAGAAGTTGAGGACAAGAATACTGAACGCAACACTTCCTGATAGTTCTTTGTTAAGGGCCTAAAGGATAGGGGGAAACAGAATACAGGGTGACAATTAGCAGAAACCAACCATTGGTCCAAAAATGATAGACTGTCAAAACAAAACAGCCTGATCTTGAATCAGAGAACTGCTGATGTCAGGCTGACCTTCACATCTGTCAGTACAGAGGAGTGAATGGCTTCCAATAAAGATAGGAAAGGGAAGGACCCCATACTAGGTGGCAGAATGCCCAGGCACGAAAAAGAATTAGTAGTACTTTGTGTCTTATTGGCCTTGTTAAAATTAATTTTCCCAGTGGGCATAATAGGCAGATGGAATGAACTTGAGGGATAGGAGGAAGAGTTGCTACCAAGACAATGATCAGATCAAAAACAACAATATTGAATATGGGGAAGAAATGTAACTTGAAAAAAGAAATATCAGACACGTTCTCACAAAGATAAAGGGAGGAGGAAATGCATTCAAGATTCTGTTACTATAATCATATAATAAAAGTAATATAGGCCTATATCAGTGATGGCTAACCTTTTCTGGACTGAGTGCCAAAAGCGCGTGCATGTGTACCCAAAACCCCAAGATGCAATGTGTGCATGGCCCCCAGGCGCATGCGCTCTGCCCTTCTGTGCATGCACCCCCTGCACACGCTCTATCCCCACGCATGCACTCACGGCCTCCACACGCGGCCCATGTGTGCACGCCCCCTGCAGGCACCCTGTGCATGTGGTGCGGGCTCCCATGTGCCCCACTCCCGCGCATGCATGCGCCCCCCACACGCCCTGCAGAGCTAAACTGGGGTGACGGTTCGCGTGTCATCAGAGAGGGTGTTGTGTGCCACCTCTGGCACACGTGCTGCAGGTTCGCTGTATGGGCCTATATGATTTTGGTTTTCTAAGTTGGTCTATCCTGAAGGATTGATAGTGGGTGGGAAAACTCTCTCTCTCTCTCTCTCTCTCTCTCTCTCTGTGTGTGTGTGTGTGTGTGTGTGTGTGTGTGTTCATGGGGGTGGAGGGAAAATACAGAATACATGGCTCCATTTCCTCTGGTGTTAGACACTTTTATAGGCCACTTGATGCATCCTGTGCAATTCCTGGAATCAAAGATTAGCTGTTTCAGTGATACTTTTCTAATATCTATTTGAAGTTGCTGGATTCTAATAGCAGCATTTACTTTTTTCTTGGGATATGCTGATTGATCAAACAATTTAAAAGTCAATAAAACAAGAGACAAGAAAGAAGTTTCACTTTTTTAGGGGCATTAATGCTTAACAAAGCAGGAGCATTTTCACTCATCAGCTGGAGCTGCTTGAAGGAATGACCACCTAGTTTGTGGAAGATTTCAGGTCATGAACCATAAGGGAATCTAAGAAAGCACAGATTCTCTCCATTTTTGCACTGTGAAATTTCAACCAAGCTGCAAGTTACAACCTCTAGATAAAGCTAGATGATTACAAAACAATCAGAATACACTTGCAGATCAAACCAGAGACTATTTTTAGTCCATGGTGACTATATTTGTATTTCTATCCTTCTAACCAAGATAAGCATCTTCTTAGCTCTTATTATATTTACAAAGATTTCACAAACATTACTTATCTGTGACTTAAGAGAAAAATTAGTAACACTCAACTGCTGTCAAAGTGAGAACAAAATACCCTGTAGACATGTATGGGGAATGATTCTATGCATCTATTGTACGTCTATGTGCATGTAGGAAAAATTATGAAAGTTGTAGGGATTTGTCAATGCACTGCATCTAACAGGATATCCTCAGATAGTTACTGGATAGTCCTAAAACAGGGTTGCCAAACTCACGTCATCATGGTGTAGTCACATGACATATCGCAATTTCCCTCCCTTTGCTAAACCAGGCATGGGTGTGGCCAGCATGTGACACATCTGGCCCGTGTGCCGCGAGTTTGACACCCCTGGTCTAAGATAATATAAATTTCTATCTCTCTGGAAAGAACAAACATTACAATGATTCATACCTGAGTAATATTATAAACTGCCTGCAGCTGTAGTTTCATTTGTGAAAATATTAAAAAATGTTTGTGCCCTTTCAAGTTCTATGTATTCCTTACAAAATGGAATGATGGGTTTCTGCTTGGCCAGTTATGGGCAATATATCTAACTGCATCCATTTCTAACTGCATCCATGACAAAAATCCCATTGAGATTTCACAATGCAAACTCTCTCCATTCTTGCACTGTGAAATTGCTACCAAGTATATAAGGAGTGGAATGTATGCCTCAATGCAGATTTTGTCACTTGCCCTCTGCTGCTCCTGTAGATGTCTGTGTACAAGAGATACAGATTAATATTTTCTCAAGTTAAATGATTGCAGCTACCTGATTAGATGACCCGCAAGTTCTGTGATGAGCTCTTCAGGACAGTCCCTTATGTGCTTTCTTAAAACATCCTCAATTTCTTCTTGCGACATAAAATGGATCTCAAGTTGCTTGCTCCTACCTGTTGTAATATGACAAACATTTCTAATTGACTTAACAGATCCTTATCGATAGAAGAAGCTATTAGATCTTTACAGTAAAAGCTAGTGCAAAATAAAGTCATCTTAATATCAAAGGTTATTCCACAACGCAGGAAAACATTCGGTGCTGAGCATTGCTCCAAAATTATTCTAAATGATGGATATGTTCATGCCACAAACCTAAGGTTTGTTTCTTATAAAGTTATGGTGATGAATTGAATTCAAAACACAGATAGGTGCATTATTTAAACAGTCTTGGCTGATCTTGAAAAGCTAAGCATGGCCAAACCTAGTTAATACTTAGTCTACAGATAATTTAGGAACTATAGTTATAGGTTGGACTATGAAACTGAGAAACATCCTGGAAGAATTCATAGCAAACCAGTTCTGAACAGATGCCACAAAAACTACATTGATGTGAATGTGAAGCCACCAGGAAACAGGTGACTCAAAATCTTTAATTATTTAATCCAGGAAAACATGGATTGGCTCTATGAGAGAGCCGTAATAAAATGGATTTCCTACCCCAAACTACTTGTTTAAATGACCCATCACTGCTACTTGGTGCAAATAATGTGTTCTGGTATTGGGGTTGGGCAAAGCATTTGATTAAGAGCCATGATGGTATAGTACTGTAGACTACTACTGCTGGCTGCCGGCTGCCAGTAGTTTGACAGTTCAAATCTCACCAGACTCGAGGTTGATTCAGCCTTCCATCCTTCTGAGGTTGGTAAAATGAGGACCCAGATTTTGGGGGCAATATGCTGACTCTGTAAACCGCTTAGAGAGGGCTGTAAAGCACTGTGAAGCGGTATATAAGTCTAAGTGCTATTGCTGTTGCTATTAAGGTGCTTCACAACATACAAAGCGTAAATGATTCACCTGTCCTTGAATTATTAAAGTAGCCCCTTCCTTCAAATGCTTTGCATAGCGCCACCACATAACAATCAGATGTAATTTTTTAAGGTAAAAATTAATTAAAATTTAAAGTAGCTGAAGAGTTGTATATTGGGATTTTTTTGTTTTTGTTCATTTCTTTAGTATTTGAGACAGATCTTTTCAGGAAGTGTCACTTTGTCCTTAATTTACTTCAAGACACTTTTCAAAGAATTATCTATAAAAATCATCATCATATTTAACTCCTTAGTGGGGGTATGTTCATATACATACACATTTTTGTAGGCATGCATTTTATGATAAATTCAAGCATGTACAAATAAAATGAAACACAAAATAGACTTGGAAAACTACAAGAGGTGGCATAATAAAGCAAGCACTACTTACTTGTGCTACTTGCTTGTGCCTCGTCATCACTATCGGCATCTTTTCTTGCCTTCTTTTTGGTTTTTTTAGTTTTGATTTCTCTAGCATTTCCACCACCACTATCTCTCACCCTTCCAGTGCCCTCTGGTGGAAAAACAATATAGTTACCATTGGTCATATGAATGAGTCAAGTCATATTCATGGAACACATTCATAGAACATCATCTATTTTCATAAGCATAATGAAATGGAACTGATATCCTTCTGAAAACAAACAGGGAAAAAATAGTAGTCCTGAATTCATAAACACATGCATGGAATTAGTAAAAAGCCACTGTGACATGATTGCATAATAATGAATTAAAGAGAACTAGGAGCACAATAGTTCAATATTTATTCTAATTTTTCTCTTCATCCATAAACTATATGTAGAACTGGTTGCAAAATGTAACTCCTATGTAAATCAAACAGTTACTAGGAAAAAGAGAGCCAACATCTATAGCAAGACCTCAACCATACATTTGCTTAGGAATGAAAGAAAACACATTTCAATCGCCCACACTGGAATTAAAATAACACTGTTTTTCAAAAGAGGGGAAACTATTATTGTAGGTAATTTAAACAGAACAATGTCCTGTAGTATTTTTCATATAAAATGACCTCAATTAACCAGCCAAAACATTTTAGCTACAAGCTATATTCAAACGCTTTAGATGCATGCTCCACTAAATAGTTGTAATCAGAAAAATTACAGAGCGGCATCATTATTGAGGGCTTAAATTGTTTATATTAAAACATTTTTACAAAGAAATGCATGGATAAAGTGCATTCTTTTAAAAAAATGTTTTGTGTTTGTTCCTCCATAGTTATTGTTATCGGAGAACAAAACTGTCTTTTAGCTAGCTATCCTGTGATAAATATCACTTAACAGAAGGGTCAGCTATACACAAGTTTGCCTGATTTTTATGCAATCCACACTAATGAATTTTTTGTTATTTGTTCAATGTGACTTTCTTCTCTTTCCTCCCACCATAAGTTTCCGCTGCCTGCAATCCCTATTCCAGAAGACTCACAAATTTTAAGAATGAGGGCTGAGAGAGGAATAAATGCTTTTGAAGGCAGGCCCCAGAAAAGCCAGAGGGCTTTAACTCTGAGTAAACACGTACCATGCTACTATCTCCTCAGCAGCATCATGGAAAAACTACAAAGGGTCCTTGGTGCTCTCCAAGCTTGGTTGCTTTCTTGCAGACATTTCATTACCCAAACTATTACCTGACGTGCCTAACAAGGTCACCATCCCAAATTTTAGCTAAAACCCAGCCTCCCTAGGGCAACAACAGAAGGGACACCACTGTTCCTCCCACTGCTCAGCTTCAAACAGGAAATTCAAAAGATAACAAGTCAACTACAACAGGCAAGATAGGTTCCAACCACATCAAAGAGAACAAAACACTTGAAACACTTCTGTCCAGGAAAAAAAAAATGGAACTTGTCCATATCTGAAACAAGACCATTCAATTTCCCGCTATGTCTTGAATAGAGTATCCAAAACTCAAAATTTCTATTGGAAGCCCAGATCGTCCGAGATGAGATGAGTACAAACTATTTTGGATACCCATGATTATGTCCCGCAGCTTTACCTGTGGCTTTCTTCCTTCTTTCATCCTTTTTGTCTTTTCTGCTCAAAAATGTGTTTTCCATAAGAGCAGACTGTTTCAGGTCCTCTTCTGTGATTAAATGAACGGGGTCATTTTTCATTTCCTGAAATGAAGACCATATCCAAATATGTGTGTTATATTAGGAATTCCTGTGGGGTGTCAAGATTTTCAGTTATCTTCCCATCAGTTTAATATTAGCCTGAGACCCAAAGAAGTTTGGAGCAGTATGAGATCAATCAGGGAAAGTTCCAATTTATCTCATTTAAATTCTAGACCCAGAACTGAATACAGAATCTGTGATTCAATTGAAGCTAAACCTAGAAAAAATATATTATGTGGAAATGGTTTGGACATCTATGAGATCCTATGTGGGCAATCTGCAGTTCAAATATACTTTCCATGCCATAAAAACTGTAAACTAAGCCATTGGTGCACCCCTCTCCCTGTCAGGCAGCAGTTCTAGTTATAAATATGTATGTCTGTAGCCTTGTTCAGAGATAGGCAAATTTAAAAAAATGCTCAGGACAAGTCCTTCAGAAGACGTTTTGCAAATCATCTCTGTTAATTTGTCCGTTTGCATGTGCATGATCAGCCGCTTTGCGTTTCTGATTTTTTTAAAAAAACCCTGCCTATATATTTCTGCAGATACAGAAATCATTGTTCCCTCTCTGTTGTACTTGGTTTATCTGCAACGTTGCCTCGAGTCCATCAGTTGAGACACCTTGGAAGAGATCCAGTGGCAAATTATTGTATCTTTGCATACCAGTAAAGAATAAACTGGGAAAGGCCAAAACTTTGTAGCAATTAGCTAATAAATTTCCCAGAGCTATCTGGCTACCTTTAGAAAGACGATACTGAACTATATATTCTTTTCTCTATTGGGGAATGATTATTATATTTTGATGACAGATACAAGCTCAAATAATCTTTGCGGAAGTAACATATGTGTCAGATCCAAATTCATTACTGTTATCTTGGACACTACATACTGCATTATGTCAGTTTTTGATAGGAAACATTTAATCCCACTATCTTTCGCTTTAAATGGCTATTTTTCCTGCAGAGAAATGTTTATACCTCAACGCTTCACAAAATTGCTTACAGTACGTATGTCTTGGCTGTAATTTTGCTTAGGCTACCCTCTTAGAAATTATAAATTAGGCAAGCAATCTTCTCCAAGGATTGTTTTGAAATGTTACGCACAGTAAACCAACCTTTTCAGCTTTCTGGTGCATAAGATCACTAAACAAATCAGCACAGCTGCTGATAAATTTCTCACTGACTACATTAGTGTCACCAAAGACCAAGGCTGAAGGTTGCTTATTGAAGGATCTCATCACTTGCTGAAGCAACATGCCGGCATCTTCTACAGATAATGAACTTGGAAGAAGAGGCTAGGATCATAAAACAAAAGCGGTCACATTCAAGCTTACATTTATTGGTTAATGAACCACCTAAAATATTTTAAAAATCAAGGAGGAAGTAAGCACTTCATAGTATATGCAAAATATATTTAAATTTCAAAATACTACCGGTATGATAAAAACTTCATACTTTTATCATAGTATTTTGAAATTTCTTTTTGCTTTTTGATGCCATCCTCTTTATTTGATTGTTATAACATATATGCAGTCGTTTGTAAATTTGATATATGATAGTAAACCTGGCACAGAATTTATCAATGTAAATCTCAATTTCATAAAAGAAACTAACCTTATTCAAAACGTTACATTTCCAACAACTGGTATAAAAATATTAACACGAGGCTTGATAACATCATGGCATCATGTGATGGTTGTGAGAAATCCACATATACATCTGGATAAATCAGATTTTACTGATCATGCTGCAGAATTAAGCTAACTTTGATACTGATGTTCTCTTGTATTATATCTATGGTAATTTGAATAGATATAATTGTATGGAAGAATGCATAAAGAGAAACCACCAAGATTTTAACAGTGAGCACACTTGTAAAATAAATAAAGGAAAGGAAAGGAGCAGACAAAGACAAACTAGTATTAAAATGGAAGTTAAGATATTGTAACTCAAATATTATGTTCTGTAGAATTTGGTTGCAGGAAGTTGATTTCAAGCAATAATTCTACTAGGATGAGGACAGGTATTGATATATGTCTAGTAAGTCTTGCTACAGGGAAGTGAAGAAATTACTACTGCAGCTCCATTCTAATAGCTCCAGACATACAGTAAAATTCAATAGTCATTTAAAGCAGTAAAATGATTGTGTTTTTAGACAAAGTTCTGCAATAAACCAGATGAAATAGTTCAAGCAGGCATTAAAAACAGTGTAAATTATAAGTTACTATTGAGCATAAGTAAGGTACATTATTAATTTAGGAATCCTAATCTCATTCAGGTCTCTGTATGACAGTTGACTTTAATTTTACCCCTACATTCATTCAAAGACATTTAATATCAAGTACTTTCTAAAGGGATGATGAAACAGAAATCAGATTTCAGCCTTCAAAGAAATCTGATAGAGTTTCAAAATATAGAATACGTTCTTCTTCCCAACTGAATCACGGAGCAATACAAAGTATGTCACTGATATTATATAGAAGGCTATATTAAGAAATAAATCTGTTCATTCAAGATTCGTAAGAAAATAGCACTTCAAACAGCATTACATTTTGTTGCCCAGGTTAAATATTGATTTGATATAATCTACTCTTTGAAAATTAACCTGTTAATTCTTTTCAAATTAGAATAAATGATTGTCGAATGATTTTTAACAGTCTCACACTTGGAGAGGTTGTACTTCTAGAACTCACACTATTTCAATCTGTCACAATTAGATACACAATATTGTATTATAGAAATACATACAAATACAGGTACAATATATCACATCTCATATTATGATTGTAGCACTCTGAAGGACTCTGTAAGGTTCAATTCAAGACTCTTTCTCAGCCCTTCCCACATATATTTGGGATTGAATGCAGGACTTTCTATAGACAACATATGTCACTAAAAACTAGATCTTATTTCTCAACAATAAAAGTAATCAAAAGTCAGAAAAAGCATACCATAATATCCACCCACAGACCAGAACTGATGGCTTCATCCACAGATGCCTCCACTTGATCCAACATTTCACGACCAACACAAGATGCTTTCAGAAACAAAAGTGGTAAAGACTTGTATCTTTTCTTTATGTAGCTCACAGGATCAGGGATGCCAAGTCTTGACAATGCATCGAATTCTACAAAATTATATAAGGTCTTTTACAATGACATACAAAGTATTAAGCATGAGGGGGGGGGGATATTTATTTCTCAGTGGATTCTAGACCCTTCTTTATATATGGACTGTGGGTTTTATTCTGAGCTTACCTAAAAGCCTCTTATCTTCAATTTATTTTATTTATTTCTGCAAAGTATGCGCTACTAAATTCCAAAAAGGCTCTGAGGCACTTTTATTAATACAAAAGGTAATACAAAAATAAACCATCAAACCCTAAAAGCAGTATCAGTCAGCTTCCTAGCCATTTACACATTAAGAAAAACAGTACCAAGAGCAAATAATACCTACTGTAAAGAGGGGACCTGCCATACAGAACACCCCAATTTTTTTCCAGAACATCCCAGTCTTGAAAGCTTTCCTATAGCCAAGGGCTGCTTTGACCACTAAATTGTGGTCAAAGCAACCTTAGCTTTATTCCAAAGATGAAGGGCAGCTCTATCTATAGAGCCTTTCTACTACTCAGATTGCCACCAGTTTTGTCCCTCATAATAAACTGGTTACCAGCTTCTATAGAGTAAATGGGGGTGGGTGGGTGGGTAAATAAGAAAGCAATATTATTTTTCTGAGCCAGAAACTGCTTTTATAATCTGTATCCATGGGCTTTGGTGAAGCTATAAACACATTTCTCCATTCTTTCTATATGTTCCTTTCTATAAAGGAACATATTGCTCTCTTTCTGGGAATGTAATTGTTGGTGATTGTGGACTCCTAATTCAGGAATCATAGTCCCAAGTATGCACTTTCTTTCTTTTCCATAACAATTAATGGTCAAATTCTCCCTTATAGGAGAACATAAAACAGCAAATGTAAAAACTCCTGTTTAGTGACGCTACCTTTTAACAATTCATGTTTTCCCTAGTTACTGCAGTTCTTTTCTTGGTCATACAAATGGATTCAAGGATAATGAGAACTGACAAGTGTACAAAGTGTGCACACATACGTGTATAAACAACCTCTAGAATATATTTCTCTTAATTATTTTAAAAAAGGGTTGATCAAAAGGATTTTGTTACCTAAATAACCATTTTGCTTGAAAAATGAATCCACCCAATTACTCTGAGTTCTGGCGTAAATGTCAGGGATAAACACAGCTTTATCTTGCCTTCCACCAACCACTGTGCCTTTTAGACATCCAGAATTAATAAGTTCTTCAAGCAAAGCTGAGGGGAAAAAAATGAAGTAGCCGCAATATTAGAAAGTTTTATAAAGAAATAATGAAAGCAAACTTAGCTGCAATAATAAAGTACCGGTATGTACCCTTACGTTTCAGGAATAGAGCTGGCAGAACATAGTAACATAGTAAGTAGTTAAGCATATTTAATGGTCTACAACTAGGTTTCTTTTGTGAAATTATATAGTTTAAGATAGGATTCGCTTAGTTTCCGGCTTGATTTGTAATTTGGAAGCATGGAAGTTTGGATTAAAGTGATTTTTAATATTTAAACATTGTTTTTGCTTTGCAAATCCCATCTGTCTCTTACAACAGCTATCAAAAGTCAAATTCAAATTATTAAAAAGAGAAATGGAGAAGTGCTTCTAGGCATGTACCTGGCCTTAAATGACAATGTATTTCTATATATTCTGCCATCTACTCTTACATCATCAGTGGGGCATTTTCTACAGGTTTAGTCCCATCAGCAATAAATTCAGCCATAAAAAATAAACATGAGAATTCATACACATTTGTGTGCACATTTTGGGGAATCTTTTTTTCTAATATGTATAGATTTGCAAGCAGTAACTTGCTGTTTATCCATACCAGTGGTGGTTGCTACCAGTTCACCCCGGATCGGGTGAACCAGTAGCAGCAGAGGCGGGAGGTTCCACCCACCCATCCGCTTCCGCACATGTGCAGAAGCATTACGCATGAGCGCAAGTGCGCCCATGCCCACAAGCGAACTGGTAGCAACGGGTTTTGAAACCCGCCCCTGATCCTTACATACATTTTTGTGAACTTATTTCATTAATAACTACATTTAATGAGTATTACAAAATACTAAAAGCTATGGATTCCGACATATTGTACGTATGCATTTTTTCCTTTATAAATTTATAGACAATTTATATACATAAAAAAATAGAACATAGCTAACAACCAGGTCTTAAAAAATGATAAGCACAGGGAATATCAGCCAGATTTTTTAAAGCAAGTAGTTGCAGATCTCTCTCACTATTGCAATATTTATACTCCAAGAACAACTAAGACTGGAGTGAAGTGAAAGGTTATGATGTGTGTTTTCTTGGGTTTTTGATCTCCTGGCTTAGATAAAGCTTCTGGACTTTGGGAAGCAGTTATTTGCATCAGACTTCCGTTTGTTGACATAAAGTCCCTAGAAACTTTCATTGTAACAGCTATTACTTTAATAAAAATAGCTTTCATAGCAACATGAGTCATTTTGAGTTTAGACAATAATGTCCTTCTGGGAATAGCACTCTAGTTCTAAGAACACCAGCCTTTAGAGTGGGCTAAGCAATTGGCTCCAAAGCAAATTATGATTCCATTTTATGGACTTCAATGAATCTATTTTAAATGGGTATGCATCTGAATCCAGCTCACTGCATTCAAGAAAACAACCATTGTACACTATTGATAGCATGGCTATTCTGTTTTCTGTCAAGGGCAGACAACAAAGTGGTTGAAAGGCCAGAACAAAATGCTTTGGGCTCCTTTAGGGATAATAGAAAGTAACATGTGAATAAGGCTGAAATAGTTGAATGACCACCAAAGAAAGCCCAAGGCCTCTTCCTAGAATGTGGGGAAAAAAAGACACTCTCTTCCCAATCTCTGCATTATAGAGCAGAGGCAATTACAGGTAGTCCTCGACTTATGGACCACAATTGAGCCCAAAATTTCGTTTGTTAAGTGAGACATTTGTTACGTGAGTTTTGCCCTCATTTTACGACATTTCTTGCCACAGTTATTAAGTGAATCACTGCAGTTGTTAAGTTAGTAACATGGTTGTTAAGCTGGCTTCCCCGTTGATTTTGCTTGTCCCATGACCTTGGGACATGGCAACGGTCGTAAGTATGAACCAGTTGCCAAGCATCTGAATTCTGAACACATGATCATGGGGCTGTTACAAAGGTCATGTGAAAAATGATCAAAAGTCATTTTTTTTCTGTTATAACTTCAAGCGGTCACTAAATGAACTGTTGCACTTGTACCTTGAGAGAGAGTTATAGCCTTCTTCTTTTCTGAACCTTATCAGGTAAATGAATGATTTTAGTTGGTTTTTAAACTGATTCTTTTATTGTTATTGTTGATCGGCAGTTGCTTTGTTTTAATTGTGAGCATGCAGGCTATAAATCGAAATAATAAGAAACGTTAATATACTGCCTGATACGGTACAGAGTCAGATTCACTGGTCTTTCTAGTTTATGATTACCTAAATGACAGGTAGTGGACCTCCATTGTTTCAGGCAACAATCTTTTCTAGATCTGCCTAGAAATGCCGGAGATTGAACTATAGAATACAAACTACTTTTGTGTACTATCAGCTATCATGATGGTGCTGACATGTATCATACAAACCATTTTTCCATAACAACTTATTTGCTATAGTCACCTGAAAACCTGGAATAACTAGCTCAGACCCAATTCTATGGAGTTTTAAAAAAATCAACAGATAGCTGGCAAAACAAATCTGACACTGTGCTAAGAAAAATGCACACGTGGTTTCAGGCTTCCAAATATTATCAAGGGGGAAGAATGATTTCAACAGGATTGCAATTTTAAATCTGGAGAAATTAAAATGAAGGCAACTAGGAAGAAAAACAAGATTGTTTACAGCAACCAATTTATTTATTTAATATGCCACTTAGTCTTCTGATTCTAAGTGGCTTACAACACGTGAGATAAAACATTAATAAAATAACAGCAAATTGTAAAACCAAAAATAATAAACAAAAAGGTAAAAATCTATCTATCTATATATATACATATCAAATTAGCTCAAATTCTCTCTTGATGATAACTGTTTTCATTACCATCCAATGCCATTAGTTTAGTAAGGGCACACTTAACTTGGGGGTAAGCTATTACAGAGGGAGGGGTCAATCTGAGAGTCCAATATCTTCTTCTTACTTCTGGGCTAGATATTTGGAACACCTCTTTATTAGACTGTGTGAATCAAACAAATTCTATATGATGACAGTCAAGGTAACAAGGGCCCAAGCCTACTGGCAACTAAATTGGATACAGAAGTGAACTGGCAGCCAGCTAAACAGATGTTATACTGCTAAATGGATGAATGCACGTCAATATGTAAGCTTTTGCTTACTGTAACAGTTGTAGCCTCTTAATCATTTTCAAAGGTAGCCCCATCTAAAGCAACTTGTAGTAGCGTAACAAAGTTTGAGCTACCATTTTTTTTAAAAAAGGACAAAATTAGTAAATGCGCTGAAGCTAATCAAAGGCTCTCTTGGCTTTAGCTTCCATCTGCTGATTCAGCATGACAACCCGGGAATGTCCATCACCTCCTTTGGGGGCAATGCTATCCAATCAAACGTTAAGGAATGAACTATTCCATCACACAAGAAAGTTTCAGAAACGAGGTCTTGCTAGAATTGAGTCATTGTCTGTTTTGCCCCGTCTAGCCTCTCATAGCCTCTAGCCACTGAATCAGGACCTCTATACATCTCCTGTTCAGTCTGGGATTGACATCTAAAATTTGATATCACAAATGCATTGATGATATCTGATCCCAAATGGATGGACGGTTTGTCCAGCAGGCTCATATAGATTTTTAATAAAATGGGAGAGAAGGTCAAGCATTCCACACTGAAGTGCCCAACACGTCCTCCCCCAACAGTACCAGCTGAGCACTGCCCACTGAAGAAAAAGGAGTACCAATCAAAAACCATGTCTCCAATTCCCAAGCTCTGCAGGTGACTCAAAAAGTTAATATGGTTGCTTACAGAGATGTAGCAAGAAAATAGATAATGAGCTTGTTAGCACTTTGAAGTGCTACTTTTACTAAATGGAAAATAAAGAAAGTGTCCGAGCAAAACTCACAGTAAAGCAGATGTTCTTGAAATCCATGTCGAGTGATTAGGTTAATTATTGGTGTAGGTCTAAGAAAGAAGTGACATAAGCATCATGTCAAATATCGTGTCACCATGTCCTAAATAAACAGCAATGATTTTCAGTACAGATGAACTATTTTCTAGTGTTTCCTGTGCTCAATAACCAATACTGTTTTTGTGTTTGTTAGCACTGGATGGTAATAAAATGAAAAAGTGTGGAAATTTGGGGAGGAGGCATATGCTCACTCCTAAACAACTATTTGGAAAATGCAGGCATCACCAATTAAAATCCCTCCCTTTGTTTTTATTTTTAATGACTTTTTGGCAAATAAAATAATGAATATGGAATGCATTCTCATCTTAGTTTTAAAGGCCTTTATAAACTAGATTTTATGCTACAGAAATTAACTCCAAATTAAACATTTATTTACCACTATTTTATGCACACCATATCATGATAACAACTGTCAGTACAAATTTAATGGTTAAGGATGTAACAATTCTGAGTACAGTATTAAGGATCTAGAGTGAGTAGATATCAATTAAAACATATTTTTAAGATATTTTTCATCATATTGCCACTTCACACTTTCCTTTTTGGGTTCTTGTGCAAGACTACCATTCCACCTAGCACTACATACTTAGAATTACAGTAAATTTACTCAAAATATTGCTACTTGTATTATCAATTGTATAAGTCAATGAACCAGTTTTAAGCCCCCAAGTGAACTGTCAGGATATGCATAGGGAGGCGGGGATTATAGAAGCTACTGGGCTCTTCTGGACCATGAATTTCTTGATGGAATTTTATGAGTCACCAGTAGTTTGGGGATGATGCTTTGAAAATCAATTAAATAGGAGTAAATTGGAATACAGGTAAAAAGTGGATAGGGGCAAGAAACTGTGTGTATGAATGTATCTTTTTTCCTATCTTCTTTTTCCCTTTTTCTTCATGAAAAGTGTAAAAAACCATTCCAGATTTTTTTTATTGCCCTATATAGATCTTTTATGTATCTTTTAAAACTTTTGAAGGGTTTTTATCAAGAATGTAATTGGCCTGAAGCAGCTAACAAGCAGAATGTTGACTGCTTTGGAAACTCTAATAGTTTTGAATGTATTAGAGAAAATATTTTCAGAAGCTAAACCAACATTCACTTCTACCAATTGAAATGTTTATGAAAAGTTGTTATAAGATTAATGGTCTCATGTTTTAAAAACAATAAAATACAGGTTTTATGCTTTTAAAATGAGGTATAAAAGAAAACATACAATATAACCTTTTCATGCAACTGCATTCCACAATAGATACCTCGGTGCTACCTCGGTATTCATCTTTGATTCCAGGAGGTACGAATACCAAAAACGATGGGTACCAAACAAACTTTTCCCATAATGTGGTTAGCCACAAGGCAGCCGACATTGACAAATTCTATCTTGTGTGTTGAGTACCAAACAAACGATGAGGTATATAAGTCTAATGCTACTGCTAGTTTAAAAACTGAATGGCTGGATGCTAAGTAAAAAATAAACAACCCACATTTGGCATTCCACAAATCTAAACTTCATGACTATCTGTGAAGAACAGAAGGCTAAATTATTTTACTTGTACCTTCAAAATACACATTTCACCAAAAACATTTATAAACATATTAAATTACTCATAGTCATCTTTGCATTTTCTTTGACTTACCGGGTAATGGCCCGGAAGAGGCCACGAATACGGGCCCGATGTCTTGTGACAAATGTCTTAGTGAAAATCACCCCACGGTTATCCTGATCGAATTGGCCATGAATAATTTTTCCCAAGCGAGCAGAAAACACCTAGAATAAAAATACACCAATTAAGTGAAGAATCACATTACATGCTATTATATAGGAGAAATTTTTGTGCATGAAAATTCTAAGTTCAACATATCTAACTTGCACGTTATCTTATTTTACTTGTACATTAATATAAGAAAATGATTATTTTACTTCTGGCTGCACAATATTTTGTTCATATTAGAGATTAATTGACCTTGCTAATATGTAATTCAAATATTAAAGAATGGACCACTATCACTCATTGTCTATTTGTCTTCCTGTCAATTCGTCCGGCTCCTTTCCATTTACTTCTCTTATATGCCAATACACAATGTTTCATATGCCATGAACATCAACAGATAGGACAATAATTACTGACTGACAACACCCATCATGGCTTGTTCAATAAAAGCATCATAACTTCATACTATGCATTAATTGTACTTGTTCCTGGATCAATGACCCCTCTTCACACCCTGGTCACCTCCCGGTTTAATTATTGTAATGTGCTTTACATGGGACTGCCCATGAAGAGTATCTAGAAACTTCAGCTGGTGCAAAATGCAGTGTCATAAGCAGTTATGAGTATCTCTGGTAGAGTACTGCTGCATGAGCTGCCCTGGTTACCAGTTTGTTTCCGGGCCCAGTTCAAGGTGTTAGTGTGGATCTTTAAAGCCCTAGATAGCATAGGATTGGGTTAACTGAGGGACTGCCTTTGCCCAATTTCATTTATCCATCCCACCAGATCTATCAGAATGGATACATTATATAGTAGGTTCTACTATTTAGGGAGAAACATTTGGTGGGCCCTAGGGCCCTCAGAGGGCCTTTTCTGCTGTGGCCCCCACACTGTCAAATCTCCTCCTCCTTCTAAGCTTTCAAAGGTCCCTTAAGACCTGGTTAGCCAGGAGGCCTGAGGACCCCAGAGGCAGGGGAACTAGTGCAGGGGTGGGTTCGACTTACCTTTACCAGTTCACAACGGGATCGCTACCGGTTCATAATGGGATCGCTACCGGTTCATAACGGGATCGCATGTGTGTGCTCGCTTGCACACGTGCCTTGCTTCTGTGCATGCGATCGCTTCTGATGACGTCAGGGTCAGTGGGCGGAGCCTCCCATAGATTTTACTACCGGTTCTATAGAACCAGTCCGAACCGGGGGCAACCCACCACTAAACTAGTGGTACTATTAATACTCCTTCATCTATTATTCTTGTTTTTAGCAGTTTTATGGGTTTTTTAAAATGTTTTTAATATTTGTTAATAATGGTTTTATATTTTGTATTTTATTGTTTCAGTTTTGTTGTATGCTGCCCAGAGCCACTTGCTTGTGAGATGGACCGCTATACAAAATAGATAAATTAATAAATTTACTGTTGCCTACATCCCACCAACTAGAGGATATAATATAAGCAACCCATTAACACAATCTCAGGATTCAAACTACTTTTGTTTTATAGAGAATTTCATCAAAGCAATCATGTAATTGGTTCTGAATTACTTTTCATAATTTAAAAGCTACCTTTTAAAGGTATATTTACTTCCTGTTATTAGGCAAGCAGTTGCCAAGGAATTGGCTACCACCTTACCCTAACAATGTGGCAGAAAGAATTAAATTAAAGCTATGCATATGAGCTTAGTTATGGTTTAAATCTCAAGTTAAAATAGTGTTATCACATTACATTTAGGATATATCTGGCATTCCAAATAGCTACCAAAGTGGAATAGTTTCAGTGAAAAATGTAATTTTCAGATGAATTACCTGCTTCAAGAAGTCTCCTGGAAGATCGTACGTCTTGCATAAGTCAGATATTTTCACTTGGCCGCATTCCTGCAACTTGTCATTTATTTCTTCTGCTATGTGATCTAAGTAATTTCTGATATGACATGAAGAATCAATATTAGTGTAATGTTTCAAATGTGCTATTAAATATACATCATATCAGTATATGGTTTAGGAGTGGTACTTGATGATAAAACAGAAAAGATATAGCTGTATGGTGCCTGATTATAAAACTTTCAAGGAACAGAGTAATTTTATTCAAATAAAAGCTACTATTGAATCCATATTTTCAGGTAGCTGATGAAGCAACAATTTCGTTGTTTGTGGAATATTATGCTATCATACCTCTGGATCTCTGTTTCTTTGGTGGGTTTTAAGAGGGCTTCAGGAATGTTAGTTTGTGCCTTCTCTAGTAGAGGCTATTGTTTTTAATGTTGTTTTTGTTTACTGTTTTCAATTTATTATTTTTTCTTGTAAGCAGTTCACAGCCAGGGTATAATAGGATGCACACAGGTCTATATAACTGCAAAGTGGAAATGGAGATATACAAATAGCTAATTCTTTGGTCTTGTTGTTCTATGAACTTCCATGTAGTTTATAAAATTCGATATTTCTTTCTACTAAAATCCCAAGCTACAAATAGTATAATGTAACTTAAAAGTAAGGGAACTTTTGTATGTAGTAAGATTTTTTAGAATTTATTTTTGTCTCTTTTACTAGTCCCCAAAGACAGACTACTTGTTACTGCTCTCATTCACCTTCATTTTAGATGTTAGACATAAATGTCTCTGTTTTTACTGTGCTTTCCCTTTTTTAGCTCTTCCCCTCCTAATATTATTTAGTAATTTTATTTGAGTGCGATTTAAATTTGATATAATAAATAAATAAATAAATCCAGAGTGGTTTTCTTTAGTTTGGATATTTTTTCTTACCATCTAGACAGCAACACTATTTTAAGATGAACCATTTGTCTCCAGTTTAACAAGAAAAATACAATATATTGTGGTTTACAATAAAGTCTAGAATAGCATTTTGATTGGATTCGAAACCTGAAAGGTTTATGTAAATGTAGATAAAGCTATTCCACAAAATTATGTCTCAAATCATAATTAGATTGCATTTAATTATCCTAAGCAACTCACTCATCTATAAGCTGTCCCAATACCAATCGAACTGTTCGATCTGATTTGACAATGTTGTTAGCTCGGTTCTCAATATGGAGCAGATCAACGTTTATTGTCTGGCAGAGCAAAGAAAGGAGGAATAAGTTGGTAATTAGTATTTTATCACTGTCGCTGACCTGAATTCAACAAATTAACAGCAGTTGAAACAGAACAAATGCAATAGTTTATAGCAATCAAAATGTATCTGATTTTACAAATACTGTAGTATAGCAAAATAAATCTAATTTGTTACCTCCTGTTAAAACAATCTACTGACAATTTCCTACATAATTATTTAGCAGCTATTCCAATACACAAAATTTTAACTAAAATATGGATTTGAAAAAGATTAAGACAAAACACGAAGTAATATATTACTAAAAATGTTATAAAATAATTCAATTTACTTGAAGTCTGAGAAGAAAAAAGGTTACTGGAAATGAAATATTTTATTTAATTCACCGATATTTTAAATGAATATCGGTGAATATTCATTTTTATTTATACACTCACCAACATTCAACAATGGATGACTAAAAGGAAAGCTTTTCTCAAAAGTTACAACAGCTTTAAGAGAAATGAAAGAAATTAAAACAATATGATAGAATATTTCAGTATGAATAAAATATTTAAGTACAAAATTATAAACATAATAGAAACTAAGTAGGTGATATATACAATGATTATAAAATCTACATATATCAAATAGTTTATACTTCCTTTAAAAATTATTTAATGGCAGAGCTATTAAAAACACCTATAAACTTCAAACTGACTTAATAAAGGGAAAATAAACAATGTTTATAATAAAGTCCAATTACCTGTTGCAAATCCACAATGTTCACCCGACCTGTAGTAAGATAAAAAATGAATGCCATGAAATATTAATATTTGTTCATTATGTTTTTCATTTTGACTTCAAATCTCCAAAGTAATGGGACAACTTTAAACATGAATTATGTCTATGACTGCTGCCTATAATATTTTCTCCAGCATCATTGCTCCCATCTGTATGCTACTTTCATCTGAATAGCAATAGCAATAGCACTTAGACTTATATACTGCTTTACAGCCCTCTCTAAGCGGTTTACAGAGTCGGCATGTTGCCCCCAACAATCTGGGTCCTCATTTTACCCACCTTGGAAGAATGGAAGGCTGAGTTAACCTTGAGCCTGGTGAGAGTTGAACTGCCAAATTGCAGGCAGCCGGCAGTCAGCAGAAGTAACCTGTGGTACTGTACTTTAACCACTGCGCCACCGTGGCTCATATACAGGTACACCGTATCGTAAATACAGGTAGTATTCAACTTACAACCACAATTGAGGCCAAAATTTATGTTGCTAAGTGAGAAATTTCTTAAGTAAGTTTTGCTCCACTTTATGAATTTTCTTGCCACATTTGTTAAGTGAAGTTGTTAAATTAGTAACATGGTTGTGAAGCGAATCTGGTTTCCCCATTGACTCTGCTTGTCAGAAGGTCCCAAAAGGGGATCCCATGATCCTGGGACATTGCAACTGTCATGAATGTGAATCAGTTGTCAAGCATCCATATGTCAATCATGTGACCCTGGGGATGCTGAAATGGTCATAAATGTGAAAAATGGCCATAAATCAGTTTTTTGAGTGCCATTGTAACTTTGAACGGTCACTGAGTGTATTGTTGTTAAGTCGAGGACTACCTGTATTCGCTTGCATTAAGGGAAACATACCATTTATGATGCAGAACTGGACTTCTACAACTTTAAAGGCAAAGACTTAATCAGCACCACCAAGAATAGTAAAGAGGGAGAAAATGCTGAGTACAAGGATTCAAAGTAAGCCTTACGTGATTTTTTTAAAAAAATTGGGGCATAAAGCTGCCTTCTTTAGTAAAAATGAAATCAGCTCAAAAATGCAAACATTAATTTGAGTAAAGAAAGAGCAAGATTGCTAAAGATGAAGTCTTGACAGTGTTTTTTTTAAACATTCTGCAATAAAAACTGCTATCATTTTATTATAGAAACATGATATAATCCTTACAGTGAACTTTAAAAGAGCTAAACTCTTATCATCTGTTTCATGAGGCTGGGAAGGTGCTGCCATAAGCGTCATGACGAACACATTCACAAGAATGAAATCTGCCTTGGAAAGTATTTTAGTATTACAGGAGTACTGCCTTTATCATGCAAGGAATGTTTCAGAAAGATGAAGGAAGTTATGCAAGATTTGTCAAGAAAATGTCATTGGAGAGAGAAAATATTCAAAGCAATGTAGTCCTGAATCACATTGGCGTACCACAGAGGCACTTCTTATAAAAATGCAAAGAGATGGGAGATCTACTTTTTGTTCCTTATTCACTTCATGGATAAAGTATCAGGGAACTAATACAGTGATAAAAAAAAAATCTGTGTCCAATAAATTGTTTTAACGGTTCTATTCAATACAGATATGTAATTTTCCACCAGAGAGGAATTCTGCGCTTGGAATCCATATAAAAATATTTTTCTTGCCATTCCTTCTAAGAAATGACCGTTGAGTATTATATTAACCAAGCAATATATAGCTTGACAAAAGGGATTTCATATACCTACTTACCTGATAGGAAATGTCATTGAACTCAGTGAAATTTCTGAATAGAGCTGTTTAGTGTTACATAAATTTAAACAAAATTATTATTAGCGTTTTGGCTAATGTTTTTAGAAATGAAATGTCTAAAATGTTTCTCTTGTTAAATTCAAGTACTCTCTCAACAGTCTAATGACAGAAAAAATGCATTTCTACTGAAAATATGGCTTTGTAGAATCTCAGTATCTATTATTAGGCACTGTACCATGATTTCAGTTTTAAAATTATAATTATGCAATGCCTAAATAAGAAAGATACACATTTCAGTAATATCTTTCTTTTAAAAAATAAGTGATGCTTAACAACAAATTCTGTCAACTTTTGAAAATTACATCAATACACACTTACCGCCACGAATATGAAGTTCATCACGTATTTCTTTGCTAATCTGAGCAGGAGTGATATACTCTTTTCCATCAAGAGTATGTACTACATCCAACTGTTTTTCAGTAATTAACTTAGAAACAATCTCTATGCAATTACGTTCTGACAGTCTGTATATTGAAAGAAGAGATAAAGAGAATTTGCATGTAATCCTAAATGTCTGACTTTAAATGTGTCATTTTGCCACTATAGGTAGTCCTCATTCAGCAACTGCTTCAGAAAGCAACTATTCAGTTATGATGGTGATTAAAAAGTAACTTTGCGACCAATGCCTACATTTACAATGCTTGCAGTCTCTCTCTCTCTCTCTTGTCATGTATTCACTATTACAGTCAGTTAATTTGTATTGTCCTGTGCCTTAGCAACCTTTTCCCTACTTGTGGAACAAATTCTCTCTTCCTCAGCTACTTTTCTCCACAGCATAGCGCATCTCTATTGCAAGTTAACAAGCTCAGCTGTATGACCTTAATTAGTTGATTAAATCTCTCCAGGACAGCTGCTGCTTGAAATTGACCAGACCTTAATCAGTTTCATACTAAAGGTTTTTTGGCCTCTTAAGCAGCTGGTGGCAGGAAGTGTGAGGAGGCTAGGCAAGCAGCAGACTTTAGTGTACATTCCTTTCAGTGTATATACTCCATTGTCTGCCTGCTTACTCTCTTGTAAACCCTTCCTTTACAATGAAATTAAATAGAAACATTAATTCTCTTCTTCCCAATTATTCTAGTGCTTGGTTGAGCATTCCAAATGGTGGGGGAGTGAGGAAAAAGGACTATAACATTTGCTCTTTTATCCAGTTTCCTTGTGAGTTTGGGCTCTGGAAACTTTCCCCATAATTGGTTTTAGCTGGTTGTTTGGGATTGTATCCTTCTGATGCTGTAAAGCAAATGAGAGCTGAAGTGAAATCATCAGCATAGTCACTGTCACATAATTTTCAAGTAGCAAATGCTACCTTTAATGACCAAATCGCTAGAAGCTACCACAGTCAAAAATTAAAAGTTCAAAGCTGCCTATAATTTAGGTCTGGACCTTCTTGTGTATTTTCTATCAAACTTCCAGTATCCAAATTCAGCACCCAGTGTTTTGAAAATTCAATAGAAGCTAAAATGGTATGAAATACATTTTAAATATGAATCATGGAGACTAGTATTTCTGAGTTAAACACATTTAAAATCAATAGGGTCAGATTGATATATTCATCCAAGTAGGATTTTATGAAAACTGATTTTCCCAATGCTTATTATTATTATTGTAACTTCATTTCCCCAAAATTCTGTTTCAAGAATCCTGCTGAATTAAGTAACTTTATCACCATGTTTTTTTTGATAACACCACTTTTTTTCTCAATTTCCTGTTGATACCACTTTTATGGCAGAAAGTGAAGAGGAACTAAAGAGCCGTCTGATGCGGGTGAAGGAGGAGAGTGCAAAAGTTGGCTTGAAACTCAACTAAGATCATGGCCAGGCTCAATTCCTGGTAAATAGATGGGGGAAGAAATGGAGGTAGTGACAGATTTTATTTCCTGGGCTCCAAGTTCACCACACATGGAGACTATAGCCAAGAAATTAAAGATGCTTGCTCCTGGGGAGGAAAGCTATGGCAAAGTTAGACAGCATACTAAAAAGCAGAAACTTGACCCTGCCAACAAAAGTGTGTATTGTCAAGGCTGTGGTTTTCCCAGTTGCAATGTATGGTTATGAAAGTTGGACCATAACGAAGCCTGAGCGTCAAAGAATTGAAGCCTTTGAACTATGGTGCTGGAGAAGACTCCTGCGAGTCCCTTGGACTGCAAGGCGATCAAACCAGTCAGTCCTAGAGATCAACCCTGACTGCTCTTTAGAAGGCCAGATCCTGAAGATGAAACTCAAATACTTTGGCCACCTAATGAGAAGGAAGGACTCACTGGAGAAGTAATGCTGGGAAAGAATGAGGATAAAAGAAGAAGGGGACGACAAGAATGAGTTGTCTACTACTGTCTTTTTATATTATATTACACACACCTACTGTATATCTCTGGGAAAGATTGAGGGCAAAAGAAGAGGACAGAGAACCAGGTGGCTGGATGGAGTCACTGAAGCAGTCGGCATGAGCTTAAATGGACTCCAGAGGATGGTAGAGGACAGGAAGGCCTGGAGGAACGTTGTCCATGGGGTTGCGATGGGTCGGACACAACTTCGCAACTAACAACATCATGAGATTATTGCAGTCTGTGAAAGAAACCAGTACTTCAAGTGTTGAACATTTGAAGATGTCACCAGCAAAGCTCTTTCCCCTATAATGAACATGCTTCAGACAGGAAGGCCACACTGGTAAATTTCATGTACTTTCCATGAAAAGCGGCAAAGAAACCCAGGCATACTGAATAGAGCGGGAAGGAAACCCTGGCATGCTGGATAGATAAATACAGATATATGTAGGGAGAATTTTTGTTTTTGTGGGCTTATTCCTTTGTTAGTAGGCTTACAGGAAAATCTAAGAAAATCCAATGATTGTTTGTTTAGTTCCTGGCATGAAGAAAACCAAGGGTGAAATCCAGCAGGTTCTGGAGAACCGGTAGTGGAAATTTTGAGTAGTTCGGAGAACCAGCAAATACCACCTCTGGCTGGCCCCAGGAGTGGGGTGGGAATGGAGATTTTGCAATAACCTTCCCCCAGGAGTGGGGTGGAAATGGAGATTTTGCAATAACCTTCCCCCAGGAGTGGGGTGGGAATGGAGATTTTGCAGTATCCTGCCCACCAAGCCACGCCCACAGAACCGGTAGTAAAAAAAAATTGGATTTCACCACTGAAGAAAACCATCATGTTTGTTTAGTTCCTGGCAAGGGAAAAATCATCCCAGTCAATCATCACTTGACAACAGCAATCAAGTATGGGATGCATGCAGGTGATGCTTTTGAAAGGAAGCCCCCCCAAAAAAGAAAAGAAAAAAGAAAGAGCAGCTGTAATTGAGAGATTACGGTAACTTGTTCAGAAACCTCCCCTTTTATTAAAAGCGGGAAAGACGCACCGCTTCTTCTACAAGCATTACGGTCCTGGCATGGGGCAGAGAGTTAAGGGGCAACAGAGCATTGGAAAAGCGTCGCTCGGTATTGGGGGGGTGGGAGGACGTGCAGCGAGCGGACGGGCGGGGGGGGGACTTCTTCCTCGTTCCGCCCACTTAGTACTTCCCCCTCCCCTCACCTCTGCGTCGCCTGGGCGAACTGAGCGGATTGAAACTGCTGGGACAACTTGAGGATTTCTTCCCACGTAGCGGCCATCGCAGCCCCAGGTCTGGTCTGGGGGGGGAGGGAAGGTGGAGAGACGACGGTGCAGAGAGAAAGGGGCGTGTCCAAAAGAAAGCTTCGAAAGTCACACGTCAGCTCAAAGAAGCCTTCCCAGCGACCGGCCGCGAGCAGGAACAATATTCCTCACGTCTTCGCAATAAAGGCGCTTCGGTCGGTAACGGCGCCACCTGCAGGAGAGTTTCTGCCATTCCCGACTCGAAACCTGAGGAAATATTGGTCGTGGGTGCGTGGGACAGACTTACTCTTTTGATTCTTGACATTTCCGAAAATACGCTGCCCCTGGAAGGCTTTGAAAAGTAAAAAGAGAAAACCATCTCCGTATGCTGCAACCCTATAGGAATCAAATCTTTTAAAAAAACCAATGCGCATTTCACGATGTTCGAGAAATAATTTTTTTTTCTTTCCCCCCCCTTGCTTTCCTCCCCTTTTCTCTTCCCCTTTTCCTTCCCTAACTTTCCTATTATTTACTTTTGTATTTTCTTTGTATGTTATATTATAAACCAATAAAGAACTATTGTTAACCTGTGAAACAACTTGCGGGTCCGAGGAAAAGGATGACACTCCCTCCTCCCCTTCTGAGTGTCTTAAGACAATCGTGGCAAAGTTGTAGCTCTTTTGCAAAAGGTTCCTTCGCACGACGTTTTCTTTCCTTAAAAACTCAACAAAAAAAGGAAAGAAAAGAAAAGAAGATACCTAAGGTCTTGTTAGATTCGATCTTGACAGGTGGAGAACTCCACCGGAGTTAACCTGTACTCCTTACACTCAGCTGACCTACAGCAGAAAGCTAAAAAATACAAAATATCCCCCCCCTCCAAGAAACAAAACAACAACAACAACCCAACAACTACAACAGCGCGAGACGGAACCTTTCCTCTCCACACTGTGGTCATGTTTGCAAAACAACACAATTGAGAAGGACAGTGATTAAACGGTGAAATGATAATTTATTTTTATTTAGTTAGTTAGTTTGTCAAAACGAGATAACAGATATAAGTATAAACATAGATATGAACACAGGAAATGGGGACGAATAAATGGGGACAGTAGGACAGGGACGGTAGGCATGCATTTATGCACGCCCCTTACAGACCTCTTAGGAATGGGGTGATGTCAACAGTAGACAGTTTAAGGTCTAAGTTTAAGTATAATACATGAATGCATTGCCTCCTCAACTGAACCTCTTCTAAAAAAGAGAGAGAAGAGGCCAGAAACTGAAAAGAAAGTGGGCCTGGTGGCTCAGCAAACTAAACTATGGTTGATTTTAAATTTTGATATGGATTTTAAATTGATAAATTTTAAACTATGGGCCAAATTTAATTATTTTAAATCTATTTTTAATCGTACTTTATGTATAAATGTTTTATTTTGGCTGTTCACCGCCCTGAGTCCGAAAGGAGAAGGGCGGTATAGAAATTTGAATAATAAATAAATAAATAATAATAAATAAACGCATTGTGATTAACACCAGCTGCCTGCAATTACTGCGAGTTTGAATCTCTCCAAGGCTCAAGGTTGACTCAGCCTTCCATCCTTTCTAAGGTAGGTAAAATGAGCACCCAGATTGTGGGGGCAATAAGCTGACTTTGTATAAATATACAAAAGTATGAAGGCTATTGCTTAACGCACTGTAAGCTGCCCTGAGTCTCCGGAGAAGGGCGGCATATAAATCAAAGGAAAAAAAAAAAAAAGCAGTTGGCCCTAAGGGAGCCTGGCGATTTCTGATGTATTGCAGCTAAATAGGCAATAAATAAGTGCTGCTCCACAACTAAGACAACAGAGCTCAAGAGGGACATGGAAATGAGCCAGAACCAGGACAAATGGTATGTTTGCAGATGCCCTAAAGATGCAGAAGACATACAGTCTCCTTCAAATCAAGTTTTATGTCTGGTGGACAGTCCATATAGCTTTGCTTGATGGATATGTCATGGTCTTTTTCTGCAGAATTACCACTCCCAACATGTCCTGGATTTTCTAAGTGTTTCCCCATCTAATAGCTGTTCAGGCTTGATCACACTTAGTTTCTGATTCCAGGCAAAGTTAGCAAAGTGCTTGTTACCTCTGCCAAATGCAAGAAACTTTCACTATTGAATGAACACATAAAGGATCGTGTTATATTAAATGATGTACAATGCCTGTCAGCGGATTGAACAAATTTTTTATACAAAGTTAAACATTGCTGTAAAATTTTGTGGCTGATCACATTTGGGACATCCTTTCATATGTTAGTCCAGTGATTGTCTAGTGCAAGGCCTTGGATAAGGATGTTAGCTAGAGTGGATAGCATCAGAGGAATGTCTGTCATGCAATAAAATGTTTGGGAGATTTGGGATACTGGAGGAGAGAATAACATGTTGAATAAGATTTTAATTTCTAAATTGTATTTATAGCAACATCTTCAGGGGGAAAATCCTTTCAAATTGGTTGTTATAAATATTGGACTGGCTATTGAAAGGTGTCTGCAGGCGGGTAAAAATCATATCTAATCAACATATTTCTGCAATCAAAGTTCAATTTATCACCCCACCCCCAATATAAAATTATTGAAATTAGTGGTATGAGATTGACAAATGTGTCACATTTGTAGTCGCCACATTTTCACTGTAGCCACATAAAATGTTGCTATTGTGTTGGTGGTAAGATGGTTACAGCCTGAAAGAAGAATATATTATATTGTAATATAATATAATATAATATATTATATTGTAATATAATATAATTCTTCTATCCTTCCTGGGAAATGTTGTGGTGGAGAAGGGGGGGGGAATTCAATAAATTTTTATGTTTAAATATACTATCAATAGTAATTGTCAATAAAAATACAATTGTAAACTATCTTCACTGTCTCTGTAGAGAGCCTCAGTCATCCAGGTCATAGTTGTCCCAAAGGTGCTTTTTCAGGAGGTAACTGGACTTTCTTGTTTTTTCTTTTGAAGATGTTTCACTTCTCATCCTAGAGGCTTCTTCTGCTCTGACAGGATAGTGGAGAATGGAAGGATTTATATTCTTTTAGCTATACAATTTGGGATGAACACCCTTTGAATGGTGTGGGAGTAGGAATGGATTTCCAGAAAAAAAATTGCAGACTATAGGAACCAGGAGCACTATTCAGGTGACCCTAAGGACACAGATAAACTTCCAAGTGCTTCAATGACTCTCTAAAGCAGGGGTGTCAAACTCAAGGAGAGCAGACTGGATCCATCTCACAGGGTGCTTAAATCTGGTCCATGAGGCCAGCCTGGAAATAGCAAAGGACCGGCCCATGATGCCTCTGGCAACCAAAAAGGGGGCACAGGGAGCATCCTGTTTTGGCCAGCAAAGTGCTACAGAAGGTCGTCAGGCACGGGGGCACACACGGTCTCCCTGCTCCCCATTTTGGCCGGCAGGGTGCTGCAGGAGACATCCATCCCATGTCCCCCCTTCCCACTGGCCAGCCCGAGGAGGAGAACTACAGTGCTGATCCGGGTCCTCGAAGAAATCCAGTTTGAACCCCTGTCCCCTGCTTTAAAGGGTGCAAATTACCAGCTATCTGCAAGGAATATAAATCCTTCCATTCTGCACTACCCTGTCAGAGTTGAAGAAGCTTCTTGGATGAGAAGCAAAATGTCTGAAAAAAAAGAAAGAAAGTCCAGTTGCCTCCTGAAAAAGCACCTTTGGGATATCTTCACTGTGGATAAGGTTGAGACAATGGCAATGTCACTGAGGATGTATGACTGAAAAATGATTCATGGTTGTGCCAATGAGCTCTCATTGGATAATATCAGTTTAATGGGGCAGTGAAGTGAACAGTTCATTTTATTAATTTCTTAGATATCACTTAAAATTTATTTTCTAATTCAGCACTTCATATAGTTCATGCAGTCATCCCTCTGAATGCGTCTTACTCTCTAAGCTTTGTGTAAAATTAAAAAAGGCATTATGGGAAACTAAAATAGTTTAGAATACAGGGAATACCAAAGATATCTTTCATAAGATCCTTTCAAGCCTGGAGAGAGTTACCTGAACAGATGAAAAAAAAGGGACAAATGGGACACAAAAAGAGAACATATTATTTATATTATTCCCGGCACTCATAACAATTCATAACCTTCCTGGCACTCATAACAAAAATTACAGTGAAAAACTGAGAAAAAAACCCTTAGATCTACATTTAGATGAAATAACTTTTTCTAACATCAGAAAGACTGGTTTTTCAATCACAATATTTTCCAACCCTTTATTTTCAAGAATATAGACAACGACATACTTTTCAAATTTTACCATAAAAACAATCAGACCTGTGATCAACAGATTACAGTGATTGAAGATTTGCTGTGGCTGGATTGAAGCCGATTGCTGGAATCAGGAAATAAATTGAATAATGTAAATCTAAGTTATTGAATCGACAGACATGAAAGAAAGAAGCAGATAATTTACAAGATCGCAAGATATAAAAGTTTGAATGACTTATGTGTAAAAAAGTTCCCGTCCCATCTCAGAAATCCTCAAAATTCTCAGAAAGCTGGGCAGTATTTGATTTAATCAAGTTTAAACCAGATCTGAACTGCTGTATTAGAATCTAACATAGAAAGCGGTGTCATTCTGTTAGGAGCTAATCTATGATTTATTAATTTAGTTCAGTTGTATGCTTCAGTGGCTTTTGCATTGGATGACAATCTTAATTAATAAATTTACTGCCAATTCTTTTAGCATATTCTAGCTAATTCATACCTAGGGTCAAACTTGATTTGTCCTTGGCAAAAGGCTCATTCAGCCAAATCGCAGCTCAGATGGAAGTTAAAACAAATTATTCAAGTTCATACACACTCCATACACACTTCATATATATTACTCACTGAATGCAAAGAATGGATGCAGTTTCCTGGCAACTTTACAAGAAAATAATGTCAAGCCAACATTGCTAAAGTATTCTATCTTTAAAAAAAATACTAAAAGGAATGATGTGAAATGAAATTATTACCAAGATGCAAGGCAGATTACAGTAGTCCTCAATTTACAACCGTTCATTAAGTGACCATTCATAGTTACAACTGCACTAAAAAGAGTGACTTATGACCATTTTTCACATGACCACTGTGGCATCCCCATGGTCATGTGAACAAAATTCAGCGCTTGGCAACAGATTCATATTTATGTTGGTTGCCGTCATGAGGTCATGTGATCCCCTTTTGAGACTTTCTGACAAGCCAGATTTATTTAACAACTGTGTGACTTAGCGTAACAACTCCAGTGATTCACTTAACCACTGTGGCAAGAAATGTCATAAAATGGGGCAAAACTCACATAACAAATATCTTGCTAAACAACAGAAATTTTGGGATCAATTGTCGTAAATCGAGGACTGCCTGTACTGAGTTTGGCAGGTTTTTTTAAAGGTTTCTTTTATGCTTCGGATTTAGCCTTCTGTTTTTTTCCTGACAGGTCGAAGTTCAAACCATCGATGACAAGGGATGAGGAAGAGGGGGTAGGTCTTAATTTGAATGGTCAGTGACTCGTCCTAAATTGAGGACTACCTGTGAGTATATAGCAGCATTTTAAGACTTGGCTTTTTTTTCAGAGCATAGATAATCCTCATTTGAATACGGGGTATGTGGGGGAGGGAACCCATAAATACTGAATCATTTGAAAAGAGATCAGCCTAGTTTATTTTGATCACTGTCAACAGTATTAACACAATCCTTTAATCCCATCTCTCAAAATAAATCATTCAGTACTATCGGGGTTCTTTGACATGCATTCATGTGTATATACTAGATTAGATTACTGATTACAAAGAGACATGTGGCATCTAAGCATTGCTTCAAGGGGTGTTTTTTTAATTAAGACCCTATTATTTAGTGCAGATCTCGTTTTTAGTGAGAAATATGATAGACTGCTTCTTATATGTAAGTATGCCAAGTCTCTTTCTTTTAGCCTCTTGCCATCTAAATCTTTGGCAGCTGTAAGCAAGCAAATAACATGTTTGTTATTTAAATTGGCTGTAACTCTTTAAAAGGAAATGTTTGGGCAAAAATATTTTCACCTTCAAATGATTACTTATACCATTTTTGTTGCATGATTGATAATACCGCCACTCCAGACGTCAATATTTTTATAGGTTCAAACTTTTACTCTATTCAGAGCTATGAATCTAGGAGCACTCCCAGATCACAAATACACTCTTTCGAGGGAATGAAGTCCCCACCAAACCCAGCCAGAGGGACTAAGAAACTATAAAAAGTTTTTTGAAAAGCAGCTCCAACTGTTCAGCTACACCTCAACTTATGACCACAATTGAGCCCAAAATGTCTGTTGTTCTGCAAGACATTTGTTAAGGGAGTATTGCCCCATTTTATAACCTTTCTTATCACAGTTGTTAAGTGAACCATTGCAGTTGATAAGTGAGTAACTTGGTTGTTAAGTGAATCCGGATTCCCTATTGACTTTGCTTGTCAAAGGATTGCAAAATGGGGATAACATTAACTCGGGACACAGCAAGGGTCATAAGTATGAACCAGTTGCCAAGCAACTAAATTTTGATTATCTGATCATGGGGATGCTTTAAAGATCGTAACTTTGAAAAATGGTCACGAGTCACTTTTTTTCAGTGCCTTTGTAACTTTGAATGGTCACTAAATGAACTGTTGTAAGTCGAGGACTACCTGTATTTCAGTTCATTATGTCCCATCTAACCCCTTTGGTTTCTAAACGTTGGGTAAACTGCCAATTTCTCTACTCCAATTCTGAGACACCGTAACCCACAATGATGGATCATTTCCTTCCTGTCCTGTTTTTATCAAAGGCCTTCTTGTCTGTATTGAATGAAACAGAATACCACTACTGCCATCCTGGGAACCTATTGTGGCGATGCGGTTGACTGGGATTTGAATAGTAGAGGAGCACCATATGGCATCTGCCTCAGGAAGGGCCTTTATGTCCACACAGTCATAACATTTTCTCTTAGCTCACCAGTTTGTTACTATCCTGTTATTGATTATGTTACTGAGATAGATTATTGAGAATGCTGAATTGCACGGATCACACTCAATAACTACAAAATGAAGCTGGATTCTTTTCCTGCTCTAGGTGAATTTCATAATTCTCTTCAAAATAAAGTTCTGCTCCAGCTTTTGAATAAGTTTGAACTAGGGTGAAAGGCTATTGATGTGCTTATTAAGACAATAATTGGTTGATAAATTGCTGTAGGAATTGCTTCCTTTCCTGAAGGAAGAATAGTAAAGAAAGAAAAAGATTTGCAGTATGCAAAACAGCTATAAACTGGAGCGGAAATGTTGCTTATGATTTTCTTTACCATGGATTATGCTTTTGCCTTTACTTTCATACCCCTTGAAAGCAATATTACTGAACTCAGATGAAAAGCGGGATAATCATTTTTTAATTTTTATATTTCAACCCTATATCAAGACAATATTGTTTGTTTGATTTCAGCTTAGTTGTTATTTGAAAGCAGCTGTTGTGCATTGTAAACTACAATCAGTAGTTGCATATGTTATGAATGAAGTTAATTGTGGTTAATTCAACAACTAACAGGATTGAGTCTGTGGCATGAATTAGAGGAGGTATGTCTGGATTTTGGATTGGTACCTTTTATGGAGCAACCGGATGGATAGTTGCTATATAGGAGGTAGGTATGAAGCAGGGGTGAAATCTACTTATTTTCCCTACTGGTTCAAAAATGCATGCGCCGCGTCCCATGCATGCGCAGCCCTCTGCACATGCGCAAACCCTCCTGTGCATGTGCAGAGGGTAAAAAACAGGTTACTTCCTGGTTAAAACAGGAAGTAATAACGACTGGACGGGTGGGCGGAGCCTCGGGCTTCCATTGCTACCGGTTCTCTAAACTACTGGTTCTCTAAACCACCACCCGCCATCACTATCGTTTCAGCTGAACCAGTCCAAACCAGTAGCATTTCACCCCTGCTATGAAGTGCTTTACTGAGTATCAGTATTTTTAAAAACTGAGCCATTTTAATTACGGCCAAAATATTTAATTATTTTAAACAGTTTTTAGATTTTGTATGTCTTGTTTTTACTTTGGCTGTACTTGTTTTTACTTTGGCTGTTCACCGCCCTGAGTCCTATATTGGAGAAGGGCGGTATAGAAATTTAAACAAACAAACAAATAAATAAATAAACAATTGTCTTAGGGATTAAGGCCCCAAGCTACAACGTGGAAGTCCCTAAATTCTAGTCCCTTTTTAGCCATGAAAGACAGCTGGGTGACCTTGGGCCAGTCACTCTCTCTCACCCAACCCATCTCACAGGGGTGCTGTGGGGAAAATAGGAGGAGGAAAGTGTGTTGGATATGGTTGCCATCCTGAGGTATTTGTGAAAATAGAGGTGGGATATAAACAAACACACTTGCCCAAATGTGGACTTGGATGGCAGAAAAGACCTTAGTATTAATATATGAATAGTTTCCAATAAAATGAGGCCTTTGGGAACAGTGAAAATACTGCTAAATGAGAAGCATGAGAAAATAACATCACAATGATACTACAGTGATAATTTAGCTTAGCCACTAAACATTTACTGCAATGTGCTCTTGATAGATACTGTTGATCAATATTGCATACAGCAACTGTTTTGTATGCAACAATTCTGTGTCTTTGTTATTCTTTACTTTTCTTGTAGAAAAGAGATAGAAAGCATAATATATGTTCCACTGAACTGAAAAATTGTAAACTTTTAGGTCATTATTTTATTTTTTGTTTTTTTGAAAGCAAACCTTCTTGCATGTTTCCAGATAAACTTTGGCTTTATTTTGTTATATTTTCTTGTATCAGAGTGGTTTAGAAAGAGGAAGAAAAACTGCTGTTATATGAAGAATTAACTTGAAAATGTATATTTCCAACTTTCTATCTGGAACACATGCTGTGAGCTAAGTGATCTGAGATATTAAGGGAATGTTCATTTCAGTTATTTATTCATTCAAACTTGTTTTTCATATTTTAATATTCTTGTAAAAATAAGAGTTATTTTTCTAAATTACAGTTTTGTGTAAAATGGGGACAAGGGAGGAGGCAAGAACCAGAACTGATAGTTTTGAGAACAAATTGAGGTTTGCAAACACATGGGACAAATTGAAATTGAGGGCAGTGTGTGTGGGGGTAATTTTTTCTTGTTTTTTTTTGTTTTGTAATTTGCTCCCTCGGATCATTTTCTTTTGTTTTTATTAATGCCACATTTATTTAAAACCAATTACAGTATTCCCTGTCCATCGTAATATTCCTAGAATATACAGATTAGAACAATGGTGGATTGCCTCCAGTTCGGACCGGTTCACAAGAATCGGTAGTAAAACCGGTGGGAGGCCCCACCCACCACCCCAGATGTCATCATCGTCGATCTGTGCATGCACAGAAGCGATCCCGTTGCGAACCGGTAGTAAAGGTAAGTAGAACCCACCCCTGGATCAGAACCTTATTTATTGAATCCCTAGTTCAATGGCAGTCCAATGGCTGCCCTGTAGCTTTTGAAAGCACTTGCAGAATTGCAGATAATTCAAGGGACTTTCCTCCTTTTTGCAATTGTAATGTTATTTACATTTGTTTCCTATTTTAAGAAACCTGATTAGATGAAGCTGTATTGCTTTGAACTCTGAAAAAAAAACTGATTGTGGAAAGGTTGCCCTGAAGACATCACAGATAAACAAAAGAGAAGAAGATATTATTTAGCAAGAAGAAATGACCGTATGAAATTGTTAATAGCCAGGTGCTGCTTATAATAGGATGAGTAAAGGGGCTATTTAGGTGACATCCAAAGCAGTTTGGGAAATGACATTTTAATTAATTTCTTTTTATAGCTGTCTTGCCCTGTCCACGTAAACTGTTTTCAACTTAGTAGATATAATTATTTTACAATTGGTAAACATACAGAGGTCTTCTGTATGGTGGGGGTTTTGTGTGTGTTTGTATGCCATTGGAATACCCCATTTACTGAAAATTTATTGAGTCTCTGATGATGCCAACAGAGTGCAGTTATGGTGGAATGTACATCTGGAGAACTTCGAGGGAGGGAATCTCAGCAAGAGCACCAGAGTTGTATATGCCAGAGAGAAGCCCAAAAGAGCCTTGGTGGTGCAGCGGACTAAGTGCTGTTATGTAGCACTTAGCTGCCAGCTGCTTGTAATTAGTGCGAGTTCAAATCTCACTAGGCTCAAGGTTGACTCAACCTTCCATCCTTCCGAGGTAGGTAAATTGAGGACCCGGATTGTGGCGGCAATAAGCGGACTTTGTAGAAACACCACTTATTAGGGCTTTATATAAAAGTCCTAATAAGCAGGTATATACAAAAGAATGAAGACTATTGCTATAAGTGCATTGTAAGCCGCCCTGAGTCTTCGGAGTCTTCAGATGTCTTCTTTCAGTGCAAAGCAGCTAAAGTTTATGTTGAGATGATAATAAACAAGTATAAGGATTATGGATAGAAGAAGTAAAGTGCTGGTATGTTCTTTTCTTGTCTTTTTATATAATTTTTTTTTAAAAAAAGAAAAATCTGCTCCAGGATCCATCTATTATCAGGTGCAAACAGGCAAGGGCAATCACTGAATGTCAGAGACAATTGATGGTTGGTTATCTGAATGTTCTTTGCCAACTGAAGTGGACAGAACATAGTGCCACCATCCAAAAAGTAAAGGTACATGCAGCATAAAGATAAAAGCAGTAAAGGTACAGTACATGCAGAGTACTCTGTTTTATAGTGAAAAAACAAAGCTGGATAATGATAATTTTCTGGAAAGGCTTATAAGCTATGAACAGATTTCTCCATTTCAAAGAAATAGCCATGAGGTGGTATAGGAATTTTACCCTGGATAATGAGAAATAGTAAACATTTGACCTTTTTGTCTTTATGCCTAAGATTTATTTTTAAATGTCTAGCTTCCAAAATACAGTGTGAAAAAAGAAAAGAAAACAAAAAGGAAGGAATTGTGGATAGACAAATGCTACTGATTTGGAGAGCATGTGGAGTTTTGGGAAATATGGAGAGGCCTTCAAGGCATGGGTCCCGAGTATCTAAGGAGTTGTCTCACCTCAATGGGATTGGCTTGTTCCATTCGTTCCAATGGAAGAGGTCTACCAAAGAATTTCAGCTCGCAGGATCTAGGAGAAAAGCCTTTTCTGTTATATCCCCTGCTCTTTGGAATATTCTTATCCTGGAGGTGAGTCAGCAGCCCCCACACTTCTTAAAACCTGGCTTGCTAGCTGGCTTGGGGCCATAATAGGGGTGCGTAATGGTGATGGTGACTTATGGGATAGAGAGAGGATCTCTCTCCCCCCGTGTGGCCTGTCCTTTGGTTTTTAGTCTTTATTTAATCTTTCTAAATTTTAATTTTTTGCATTATCTTTTAAAAATATTTTTATTCCTTTGTAACCATGCAGAGTTGCTGCAAAAGGGAGAAGGATGGCATATAAATTTAATACATACATACATACTACATATTTTTGCCCTTAATGAAGATAACATTAAAGAGTATCATTTTATTATAGTTGTTGCTTATCCCTAACTGAAATCTGTAATTCCATTGCATCTATAACAAGAAATATTTAATAAAAAAATTAAGTTAAATCACACATCTGCTGTTCAAAATCGGGATCCAGGTTCACAGCTTATCGCTAAACAAATTCAACGTGGCATGGGAGTCCAAGTTCTGAACTGAGGCTTTGTAATTAACGTTGCCATTTCTTCAGGTTAGCTGAGAAATTAGCTGCCACCGTTAGCAATTTCTAAAGATTGGCAGGGTAGCTCATTTTCCAAGCTGCGTTTTGGATATTGAAGTTGGTTACCGCATATAGTTCCTTGTTCTTTTACATTTGTAGAATTTTCCTGTGGAAGAAAAAATTAAGCATGCTTTTTCAACTTTCACTGAGAGCCAGCCAAACATTTTCTGTCAATTTCAAAAGACATTCGAAATGCCAAAATGTCACTGTCCTTGGAGCAATTACCTGTGGTTTACTGTAACTATACAATTTATCAACTCAATAAATCAATATATAACTTCGTGGAGTTCTGTCACTAAGCAAAGGAAAAATAACATATAACTGTTTTCTTCCACTGAATGTCATTCCAAACCAGGACCTTTTATGATTTCTGCAAAAATATGATTTACATTTTTAGTAACTACAATATTATATGGATATTATTTTTGCTTTCGTGATTTCATTCCTTTCCTTATATTTGACAGTGAACTCTAGATGGCAGCATAGATGAGTGGATATTGAACGATGGAAAAAACACTTGCTCTAAGCAAGCATATTCAAACATGATGTTAAAACTATTTTCCCCTTTATCAATAGATATACTGTATGTATTTTTTACAGGTATTTCTGTATTAGTTTCATATATACATATACATATGGGGTGTGTGTATGTGTGTGTGTGTGTGTGTGTGTGTGTGTGTGTATACATATACATATACACATACATACATACATGGCAGGGGTGTCTTCTACTTACCTTTACTACCGGTTCGCAGCAGGGCCGCGCGTGTGTGCTTGCTTCGCTTGTGCTCGCGCGCACTCTTCTGTGCATCTGTGCATCTACAGAAGCGTTTTGATGACATCGGGATCAGTGGGCGGAGCCTCCTGCCGGTTTTAGTACCGGTTCTATAGAACCGGTGCGAATCGGGGGCAACCCACCACTGATACATGGGATATATATACAGTATATGCATACATACATGGGATATACTGTATATATACAACCACACACATACATATATACACACACATATATATGTGTATACACGCACACACACACACATACACACATATATCCCCCTTGGATGGGACATGTCTTTTTTAACAGAAGAGAATCTCCCACACTTTTTGTTTGTTTTATTAATAACATTATATCAAAAAGTTAAGTTACAATACAGTATAGATTGATAAAAATATATTAATTCGGAAGGGATAGCTAGATTCAGAGTTATGAATGGTAACAGATGGTAACCTACCACAGATGGTAACCTACTGCTAAGTAAAGCAGGAATAGGAAATTTTGCTCATAGACAGAACTCTTCTATAAGTGTGCTTACCGATTCACCAGCAGAAATGACAGTGTTGATAAAATATCCAGATGGTTACGTTTTTGTTATGACTGAGTCCAAGATCTGTATGACATACTTCCATTCTCCTCATTCTCATCTCCCTCTGTCTCTCTCTTACAGTAGACCTTGTAGAAGTGCAATGATAGTCAATGGTAGCCAAAAACCATCTGATACTACCTTTTCCAAGTAACAGATTTTACAGTCTGCAGTGTAAAAAGCATAGCATGCTAAAGCTACAATTTCCAATGAAAACCCTCTCTTTACGAAACAATCTCAACAGAGCAGAACCAAATGCCATTCAAGGCCTCAAAGAATAACAGTAGGTTCCCATTTCTATTTATTTCCATTGGGTTTTTTAAAAAATTAATAACACAAAAATAGAAAAAGGAGCAGAACCCAAAGGTAAGTGGTGGAGATACATACATTGTGAAAGAGAAGAAAAAAAAATACAAAAAAAGTGCTGTAACAAAAAATTGCAAAAAATATAAAAAGAAAGAAATGATAGGTGAGTTATAACAATATACAGTTTTAATTCAATATATACTTGTCTATTGCAAATATTATTCAAGTGCATACATATATTTCTAATATATTTATATGAATAGCTTTTTTATATCTACTGTATTCTGCATAAATGAGTCCTATATTTCATTGCACTTGTCTATACAATGTCTGTGTCTATAGGTAATCTGCTCATAAGTGGCAAGTGCAAGCAGGTTTTCAATTCACTGACTAAATAGAACCATAATGTATTTTTCCAGTGCTAAAATATTAGTCTCTTAGCCATAATAAGGACTTGGAGAATCCATTTATGCAGTCCAATTGTCAAGTTCCATGTTTTAGGTATGTAGTTATCCTCTGAAAATTTTACCTTTTGTTGCACAATCATATTTATATAATAGACTACTTTCTCCCAAAAAACCTGTGAAGTATAGGGCACTATGGAAATATACTTTTTTAAGAAGCATTATCCTTATTACATCTCCAACTGAATGCTGGCTTTGACAGTCCTTTTCTATACAATTGTAATACCATATTTTTTGGACTATAAGACACACCTTCTCCTCCCCACAAAGAGGGTGAAAATCTGGGTGCATCTTATACTCCGAATGTAGCCCTGCCCAGCTTCTCAAACGAAGGTTTCAGAGGCTGAAAAAAGCATTAGAAACGAAGCTTCAGAAAAGAAGCCCCCAAACAGAGCTTCAGAAAAAAGCCCCCAAACAGAGCTTCAGAAAAGAAGCCCCCAAACAGAGCTTCAGAGAGTTTTTTTCTGAAGCTCTGTTTCGGAGGCTTTCAGAGGCAGAAAAAGTTTTTTTCTGAAATGGAGTTTCAGAAGTTTCAGAGGCAGAAAAAAAAGCAAAAAAAAAAAAAAAAAAAAAAAAAAGCAAGGCACAGAGCTCACAACCAAGGAACCTGTTACTAAAATTCACCTCTGGGAACAGCTGATTGGGGGTATTCCTGGAGGCCAATCCACCTGCCAATCAGCTTTTTTCTTATTTTCCTCTCAAAAAACTAAGATGCGTCATATACTCAGAAAAATACAGTAATTGTTTGGATTTATAGCCCCAAAATTCTAAAATTTAATTTCAGCTCCATTGATACTCTTGCTGTAGAAGTTAAGCCACTCTCACATTTTCTTGACAATATAGGAACTTCTTTCTTTCATTCATTTCTTTTTTTCTCTTTTTTTCCTCGCATTCAACAACAGTAACTATAATGTGAAAAAGAGCGCAAAATAAGGATGAATTACATCTGCAAAAACCATATATGGAACATTTATTAGAGAAGTGTAGCTACAACATGTAAAATGTAGTTGTTAAAGAAATATTAAAAGAAGGATTTGCAAAAGTCCCACCATTCAGTCATGTAATGTTTTGCAAGTATTTCTTTTCCAGAAAACAATAAACTACCCTTGAACTGATTAACATCAATACGTTCTAGGGAAAACAGGATATTCTGTAACCATGGAATTTTGCATAGAAATGCAATAAAAGTGTCAGATTCTTTCATTAATATTTGAGAGAGAAAAAGAGAAACACTGAGATATCTTGTGATATTTGTTGATTTGATTTACCAATTTAAACATATTAATTTTTTTAAAAAAGACTTATCCAAAAAGAGTGGTTAATACAGAAAGCATTGAATTCAACCTCCGGTTATTGTTGTTCTAAAATTATTCCTTGGTTCTTTCCGAATTCTATTTTCATTTTCGTGTTGATCTCTGCGGTCTGTGTTCAATATACTGTAACATTGGAGATTGCGGCTATATGACTTGTCCTTGTCACAAAGTCCACTGGTTTAATACAACATTTATTTTGCTTCTGATGCAGCTGGAAGACAGCACTGATCAACCTTAAATCCTTATTATTATAGGAGATCAGACAAAGATTGGATTACATCCCAAGAAACAAACTGGACACAGAGTTATTGCCTTCTTTCAGACCCAGATTGCCTCTTGAAAAATTTTCCTTTGTGGAACTATGTGTCAATGTGCCAGACAGTGCTAAATCTAGCATGTTGGGAGAGACAAACTGGGTTATATTTGAACTGATCACATGTTTCAGAAAATGGAATAATTTGTTACAACTGTATTAGTAATAGTACACATGAGACGTTAATGCAACACAGGGCCTACATCAGAATACCATGCACTTTATATTTGCCTCACTTTTCTCAGCCTTCTTGCTGGGGTAGCCTTCAGGAATGGCCAATTCTTAGAGCATTCCAATGATATTTGAATATTTGTCTTCTCTTAATAGAATAGAATAGAATAGAATAGAATAGAATAGAACAGAACAGAACAGAACAGAACAGAACAGAACAGAACAGAACAGAATTCTTTATTGGTGAAGTATGATTGGACACACAAGGAATTTGTCTTTGGTGTATATGTTCTCACTGTACATAAGGAGAATAAAATACATTCATCAACAACAAAAAGATACAATACTTAGTGATAGTCAAGGTTACTAAGAAGCTATCAAATCGTACTAGGAAACAAATAAAAACAATATAATTGAAAGATACAAGCAACATGGTTATAGTAATAAGTGAGACGAGATAGATACTAGTAAGGAAGAGAAGAATAATAGTAATACAGTCTTAGTAAATTATTTGACAGTGTTGTGGGAATTAGTTGTTAAGCAGAGAAAAAACTGTCCTTGTGTCTAGTTGTTTTGGTGTGCAGTGCCCTGTAGCATCTTTTTGAGGGTAGAAGTTGAAACAATTTATGTCCAGGATGTGAGGGGTCTGTAGATATTTTCACAGCCGTCTTTTTGACTTGTGCAGTATACAGATCCTCAATGGAAGATACAGATCCTTATTGGTTGGGATACTCCAATTTTCCAATTCTCTATTTAGATGGAGACGCAAGGGCTCCTCCTGCCTTAGCCTCTTGGCAGCAGTACTCATTCTAAGATTTCAAGTGCTCAATATTCGTCTAGACCAGTGGTTCCCAAACTTTTTCAGTCCACCGCCCCCTTGGTACTACAAACTCATCCTCAGTGCTTCCCACCCAGGGATGGGTTCTACTTACCTTTACTACTGGTTTGCAGCAGGGCCATGCGAGTGCGCTCACTTCGCTCGCGCATGCACGTGCTCTTCTGCACATGCACAGAAGCGTTTTGGTGATGTTGGGGTCAGTGGGGGCCTCCTGGCAGTTTTACTACTGGGGCAACCCACCACTGCCCCCACCCCCACCCCCTATAAATAGCATTGTTCAGAATAGCGGTTTGCACGACCCACTAAGGAAGATAGTAACAGTAAAATACATGGAATACAACCATTTTTTGGCCTCCTGAAGCCTTGTCCCGCATGTCCCGTTTTTGTGAAAAATGGGCCCGTTTTTCGCAAAAACAGGGTGGGCAGAGCCTTTGGGAGGTCTGCAGGCTGCTCCAATACAAATCTATCCCTGTAACAAAAATAGCTAACTCTATTAGTTAACACTAAAGATGGGAATGCAACGGGAAGAAAAGCACTTTCAGGCGGAAGCACTGCAATCCCCTCCCTGAATCCAAAACGGTTCCCAGTTCCCTGCTGCACATTGCAGTGGAACTGGCCTCCCACTGCCTGAAACGTGGTTCTGATTATTACGTTGGGGAATCTGGGCAGTGGTGTCTGGAAAGGAGGGGCGTTTTTCTTTAGGAGCTTTTGTTCGGCTCTCTCGGCTCCTGGGCGCAGAGGGCTTAGGCGGTAGCTCCTACATTGCAGGGGAGTGAAGTCATTGTGGCCATTGCCTGCCCTAAGCTGCCTGCTGGGTGGCCAGAGGGGTGACCAGCCACAAATCGTGGCACCCGCCTTGTTCCCTGAAGCTGCCAGGCAGATTTCCCCCCCTCCCCCAGACCATCCCGAAGAGGGTTGTTCCTCAGGCTGTGTCGCAACCCAGATTCCTGCCGCCTGGAATTGCCCGAAAATGGCCAAAGGGTGTGAGCCGGCGGGTGGGCAGGGCTACATTCGGCGTATAAGACGCACCCAGATTTTCACCCCCCTTTTTGGGGGTAAAAAGGTGCATCTTATACACTGAAAAATACAGTGAGTTTTGCCCCATTTTACGTTTTTTCTTGCCATAGTTCAAATCAAAGATTTGATAGTTCAAAACAAAGATTTGATAGTTCAAATCAGAGATTTGATAGTTCAAATCAAAGATTTCCGAGACCAATGTTGAATACTTAAATTTCAGTAGTCACCAATCCCAGTCTTAAAATGAGTTTAGAATCAGTGGGAGTCACTGATAACAATGAACTAACTAGCTACTGATAATGAGTCCAGTCATGCCTTTCTTTTCCGTCTGTCCAAGTTTTGCAAATACTTTTTCCAGGTATATGTTTTATTCCAAAGTATACAAACCATTATTGTTAGGGAAAAAATAGGTCTTCCAAGCAATTTTGCGCTCTCACAGAGTCGGCCTCCTCAGGGTGCCGTCGGCCAAACAATGTCGGCTGACGACCCCCAGGGGGAGGGCGTTCTCTGTGGGAGCCCCGACCCTCTGGAATGGATTGCCCACTGAGCTCAGGACAGCCCCCGACCTTCTTTCCTTCCGTCGTGAGCTGAAGATGTGGCTCTTCCGCCAATTAAACTGATCCGTTTGGGGGTACACTGGTATAATTTTAAATCGTTTTTTAATTGGGTTACCGATTTTAATTTGGTATTGTATTGTGATTTGCATTGAAGTTGTCATTTTGTAAGCCGCCTTGAGTCCCTAGGGAGAAAGACGGCATATAAATCGCAATAAATAAATAAATAAATAAATGAATAAATAAATTTTAAAAGACACTGTCAGAATGATTCTGCTCTCAGCTCCCCTTGTGGCTCCTTGAAAAGCACCCCCCCCACACACACATATGTAAATGAAAAGAATAAGCTTAAAAATCCTAGCCTTTTAAAATTGAAAATATGGAGAATTGGGAGGATGAATATGAGACACTAAGGGAGATGTTTCAAAAAGTAAGGGAGGCATTTAAGGTAAATAAAGAAGCAGAGAATTGGTTAGCTTGCAAAAAAAAAAAGAAAGAGAAAAGATGAATGAGAAGCAAGAGAAACAAGGAGCTAATACTGAAAAGGAAATAATTGAAAAAAAAAGATAAAGATGATTACACTGGGTTCAATAGAAAAAATGGAATAAGATGAAATATACTGCTAATAATTAAAAAGATGAGGGGAAATTTTGAGAAATATACTTGATAAATGAAAGAAAGACCGGAGTTGCCTGGACTCCATAGTGGAAAATATAAAATTGAAAATGAATACAGCAATAGAGAGGGATAAAGGAAGGAGAAGAGAGATGGAAGAAGGAAGGAGAGAGAGGGAAGGAAGAGAAGGGAGGAAGGAAGGGAAATTAGAGTAGGAGTGAGGGTAAGAGAGGGAGGAAGAGAGGAGGAGAAGGAGAAAGGAAGAGGAAGTAGGGAGGAGAAGAAGAGGGGGAGGAAGAGAAAGTAAGAAGGAAAGAAAAGAGAGAGGTGGTAGGTTTGAGGAGAAAGATTGCTGTACAATAAAAAAAGATGAAATGGAAGAAAGGCAACCCCAAACAAATATAAAGATATTAAGATAAAGAATGAATTGTTGAACTTTAAAGAATAAAAGAGAACAAATATGAATAAATAGCAATAATTAGAAACACACATACAAACATACAATGTATTTTCATTGAAGAGAGTATTTGCCCGGTTCACAAATTTAAACAGTGTTTAGTCATTTCAGTTAAATTTACAATTTCTATATTTCCTTTTTGCCATATTTATTCCTCATCTATTTTTTAAAAAAAACAATATTACCCTTCATCCTCATTTCTAATATTAATCAAATTCAATTTTCCCTTCTATTCTATATTATACCCCTTCCCATTGTCATCTATTTTTATATCCATCCTCACATTGGTTAATTATGTAATATTACAGTTCTTTAATACAAATTCAACATTTTAATATAAATCAATTAGTTATATAACTATCTTTTTTGTATATTAATCAATATGAATATAAATATTCCAATTATTTCCATGCAATCCAATTTCTTACAAATCAATTAATTATATTTACCAATAATAATAAACCAAATAATTTCCCCCATATATTCCTCCAAACCACAACTTAACCATTTCTGCTTTCAACACAATATACAATAGTATCTCAATTATTACAATTCCCTAGTTAAATAGAGCTTTTTTTTCTTTTGTGTTTTAAAATCTTGAACTCTCCTCTTTTGCCCTAAATTTCCCATTGTTTGCACCTACCTTTTTTGATGAGGAAAAAGAAAAGAAATCTGCCTCTGCCTAATTTTCCAATTTTGCTGCAAACAGCAAAGCCAACAACCTCCTTTACTTTCGGTTTCGGTTTCAGCTTGAATTACACAAGGAGAAAAAAAAATCTGCTCCAGCAATTTAGCTCTTTATATCAAGTGGCAGTTCCGAGCGCAAAACAGCTGAGAGCAAATCAGCTGAGAGTCACGGATCTAATCAACATAGGCTAATTAGCCTATGCTGAAGCGGAAAGGAGTTGTTTTTTCTTGCTGTTTGCTTGCAAGGAGGTAACTGCACAGGCCAAAGGGTAGGGCTACCCTCCTTGCCACTTAGTGCCCCCCTGCCACCCTCTTTCGCCTCTAGCCCCCCTGCCACCCCCCTTGCCTCTTATAGCCTCCCTAAGGCATCCCACCCACCCCCAGGGGGCGGTACCGCCCACTTTGGGAACCACTGGTCTAGACCTACTGTGGATCTGAATCAAAGCTTTGAGCATTATGCTGCCCTCCCCCATCCATAAATGTGTGCCTAAAGTAATTTGAAAAACAAGTTGCATATATTAAAATACATCTGTGGATAGTTGAATGCCACCCCTCTTAAAAAGAAGAAAATGTCTCAGAGACATCGTGTTTAAAAAGATTTTTAGGCAATGTTTCCCATTTTGACCCTGTCACCCCAGAGCTCTGGATTGGATTGTTCCTGGAATATTCTTTGGTTTTCTGAGAAGATCTGGGATCTAAAGCCCCAGAGGAGTTCTAGAAGCACCATTGGAGGAAAACCAAGAATGAGTTTACTAAACAAGGGTATAAAGGTGATGAAATGTCTATCAGTGTGTCCACTGGCAGCTGGCTAGTTGGATGAGCTGTTGGATACAGACAGGACATTGGATCATTGGCAGTGCTGCTGCCAATATTCTGGCTGTTTGGCAGAAAAGTTGGATTCAAACTGCACAGATTTAGGAGAGATGCCAGAGATACAGTCTAGTGGTGTGATTTGGGATGGTTTTTGAGGAATTGAATAGTATTCTCTGTACTGCTTGGTTGGCTACTGTTTGTTGGATTCAGAGTTTTTCTAGCTCATGAAGATGACAGGGCCAGTTGTTCTATGTGATGGTGTTGGCCTCATTGAGAGGTTGGTAATACTGGCAGTCTGTAGGAGATGTGGTATGCCCCCTCCTGAAGAGGTCATCCCTGGACCTAACTATTTTAGATAGATCCTTTCTCCAATCTTTTAGGGAAGAAGTGGATGGGGGTGCAGTTCCAGAAGACCCTGGAGGGAGCAGATTTCTAGACCCATTGCACTTGGGTTTCAGGTTGGAATTCAGTATGAATACAGCCATGGTTATGCTTGTCTATAACCAATGAAGAAGGTAGTATGTGTACCCTTGATTTCTCAGCAGCTTTTAATACCATCAACAATGGGGCCCTTCTGTAGTAATTCTGGTATTAAGAATTGTGGGCACCATATTACATAGTTCTCTTCCTTCATAGCCAGTTCTAGTCAGAGTTTGTGTGTGTGTGTGTGTGTGTGTATCAGGAGATGTTGCTGCCTTGTGGGATGCTACAGGGCTTGACATGCTCCCTCTTATTTAACATCTACACAAAACTGATGACTGAAGTAACCTTCCAATTTGGGGTACAGTGTCATTAGTATGCTGCTGATACCCAATTATATATTTCTACCACAAGCTGGTCAAGTGAGGTTGTTAAAGTTCTGATACAGCATCCAGATGTTGTATAGACTAGCTCAATCCTATCCAGACTGAATGGCTGGGACTATCTAGAATCAGGAATTTTCCATTTTTATTCCTGGGTGGATTGTACTTTTACACTTAGAGTAGTACACAACATGTCGGTTTTCTTGGATTCACAGATCCTGCTCAGGGAGAATCTGGCAGCTGTACCTAAGGCAGCCTTTGCACAAGCCCAGCTGGTACACCAATTGTGCTCTTTCCTAGATTGATTGGCCCTCCAGAGAGCCACTTGTGCTCTAGTCACATGACAACTTACTGTAACTACTGCAAAACACTCTATGTCAAACTGCCTTTGAAGTCCACTTGGAAGCTCAACTGGTCCAGAATGCAATAGTGCAAGCAAGAGTGATGGGTTTGCCTCAGCATGTCTATGTTTCTTTTATGCTGCACTAGTTCTGGGTCTGATTCAAGGTGCTAATTATTGCCAGTGAAGCCCTATATTGTATACAGCATGATTGTTTGAGAGATTGGCTAGTTCCCACAGTTTTTGCATGACCAGTATGATCCAACTGAATGAGCATAATCCAAGACCCTTCAATTAAACAATGCTATCTTCTAGGACCTAGGAAGTATGCTTTCTCTGTCAGGTTCCCACCCTGATGGTGATCCATAAGGTCTTGAAAACTGGGCTATTGTCCCAGCCCTTGGGGTAAAATGGATGTGACACCCCTGTTTGTATTGTTTTGTGTTCTGATATTTTGCCTGGATTGCCATCTTGTAATTATTTTGTAGTTATTTTTGTAATTTGCCTATTTTATTGCATTGTATTGTGCTTTTGTGAGGCACCCAAAGTCAATTTCAGTAGGGTGGCATCAACACTGAATAAATAATCAAGGAGAACTCTCTAATATAAAATGCTAATCACAATTTTTGTTTCCTTAAATAATTGCTGGTTTGCACCCTTTTTTCTATACAAAATCAAATTCAGGATTGCTATTTTTAAGGAGGCCAGACAAGCTTATTTTGCACAGCTGGTCCAGACTATTAGCTGATCACAGGCCTACTTCAGTTCCATCCTATTCATTTAAAAAGTAATCAGATCAGCAAAACCTACAAAAAATGCCCTTATTTATATGCTCAGCATTGGGGGTATTTTTATGTATAATTTTAAAATGCAAGTTTTACTTTCTGTGAAGACAAGTAAGATCCAGAAATTCTGTAGCATTTTATCAACAGAAATATCTTGATACAAGTTGGTAGCAGGTTGTTGTGAAACTGTTCTATTTAATAGACCATTACCTTCAGTGATGATATTAAAACACGCTCAGCATGCAATTTCATTAACTTTCAGAATCATCTTTTTCCAAAATTAAATTCTATTAGGAAACTCTACTTCTCAGTGAACAATAATTGCTTATCAAAACAGCTTAACATTTTATTCTGTGGTCACTGGAGTAATGCATATTGAAAAACCTTGGTATCAAGTGAACAAAATGCCAGAGTGATATAGAATATTAATAAAAACAGTGAAGCCTGTAAAAACACAAAATGAGATTAAAAAAACATATTAGCTTACTTCAATGAATAATGAGTCAATATTGTTCAGATTTCCTTTGGGATAACATGACAGCAGCTATAGATAAGAAATAAAATCTATTTTATCCTAAAGCTTCACTGCCTATCTTAAGCCTGAAGGTAGAATGTAGTTAGCTATGGTATCTTTTTTCTATTCAAGATTAGATGTACTAAAATAATACACTTTGTATAAAGTTTTTCATATGATATAGTCATCAGTATATGAAATTGCTCCATGAAATAGATATATTGCAAATGGTAATGTCACTGAAGTTTGTTTTAAATAAAGTTGGTAAAGATTTTTTTTAACCTTCAGACAAAAAAGTAAAGAATTCTAGTAAATTGAAATTTATAACAGCCCATTGAATTGCTCCAATCATGTGATTATTGGTGCATCATTATGAGGCTGGAGGGCTCGTGCAGCCTTCAGAAACAAACTGGGGTCAAGTTTGAGAAATATGTTTAAGAAATATATTTCTTTTAATATATCTAAAAGTTCATTTTAGGACAAAGAACAAAAATACAAAATTTAGTAGGCAGATAAAGGACTGCACAACTTTTATGTATAAAAATCTTGTACTGTCTTTCATTTTAATTTATTAGATCTAGCACAACATCTCCCAGAAAGTATTGGTCAAAATAGTGATGCTATTGCATTCATTACTCATAAAATGATGGTTGCAAGTAGCTTCACTTCCATCTCCTATAATGATTGACTAATAGTTTCTGTGGTCAAAAGACCTGTGAGAATATGGAATGTCATATTGTGTCTCCCAGAGAATCTCATCAAAGAGTAAACCCCAATTCTTGGACGAACAGTATTGGATCAGGTTTGGCCCATTAGAAGAGGCTTTAATCAGGCAGAACCTTAGCTGAATCTGTTAAACCCAAGAGAACAAAGGTGTTTGAAGATTAAGTCTCACAAATTGAGTCTCATTGGGAGTAAGGGTTTACTCTGGAATATTCATATGTCAGGAATGGAGAACTTTCTAAATATATGAGCCAAAAGTAATGTCTGAATTCCAGTTTCTGATTTTGTTATACCTGCATTATCCTTTTTTGCTGGTATCTTGGGTAATTATCTGACTTTTTACTCCATTTTGAAAGCTGAATTTGCCTGTTGTTTTATATTATGATTGATTACAAGTAATCCTGGGTTAACAACCACTCATTGCAATGACTGTTCTAAATTACGATGGTGCTGAACAAGTGGTACTTATGACTGGTCCTCAAAGTTCCTTCTGTCTCACCATTGTCATAGTCACATGATTGCTATCTGGGCACTTGGCAGCTGATTCTCATGGCAGTTGCAGCATCCCATGCACCCAATCACCATTTGCAAATTTCCCTGCCAGGTTCCCACAAGCTAAGTCAATGGGGAAGCCAGCAGGAAGATTGCAAGTTCTTTCCTTCCTGATCTTGCAGTAGCTACCCCACACTTGTACCACATCGCAATTTGTGAACCCTTGTGCAGTCTTATGCACCCTGTAGTAGACTTCCCAAGCCAGACCCTTGTGCACCCGCATGAACCTGACACCAGCCCCTTATCTGCCTGCCAGCTTGCTTGCAAATGCCCTGGAACATGTAGCTTCTTTCAAACTTTCCCGCTGATCTTACTTGTTAGAAATCAGCAGGAGTTGTGATGGGGTCCTCACATAACAACTGGCAATTCTTGCTTTAAGATGGCAATGGGACTGCAGGGATTGCCATCACTAAATGATGTAATTCTCCGGTAACATTGTACTGTAAATCAGGGCATATAAAAACTTTGCCAGACCAATTCTCGAATACAGCTCATCTGCCTGGAATACACACTGTATATTGGACATTAATACAATTGAGCGATTGTATTAATCGAGATATTTTATGAGAAGAGTACTTCACTCCTCTGCTCACAATAGAATACTTTATGCCACCAAGCTTGAAATTTTGGGCTTGGACAACCTAGAACTATGTCGCCTATGGTCTGACCTAAGCGTAGTACACAAAATTGTCTGCTACGACATCCTACCTGTCAATGACTACTTCAGCTTCAACTGCAATAATACATGTGCAAACATGTATTAGATATAAACTCAAGGTAAACCGCTCCAAACTCAATTGCAGAAAATACAACTTTAGCAACAGAGTGGTCAACGCCTGGAATGCACTACCTGACTCTGTTGTTACATCCTCAAACCCCCAAAACTTTAACCTTAAACTGTCTACCCCATTCCTAAGAGGTCTGTAGGGGGCGTGCATAAGCGCACCAGTATGCCTACTCTCCCTGTCCTATTGTCCCCATTTATTCGTACTCATTTCCTGTATTCATGTCCATGTTTATACATGTTCATGTGTTCATGTCTATGTTTATATATTGTTTCTTGTATAAGTTTGACAAACTAAATAAATAAATAAAAATAAAAATTATGCGATGTCACACTTTATGACTGCTTTGCTTAGTGATGGAAATTCTAGTCCCGTTTACCATCATTAACTGAAGACCTCATATAATGCTTGTTGTAATTTATTAAATTTCTATATTCCTGGTCTATGGACTGACTTGGTCAGCCTATCCAAAACAGAATACCAAAAAAGGAAGAACTTGGACCTACTGTTAGAGCCCCTTTTCTCCGTCTTTCATAACACTTTGCTAACATATTGTTTCCCCATAGAATGACTATATCTGAGTTAAATGTGCATCTAAAATAAGAAGGTTATTCTGTATGGTAATGTCCTTTTAATGACATTTTTGTAAAGCCTAAATGAATTGCTTCACTTTAGGAAACCCTTAATGACTGGGGACGAATACATTGTCAAGGCTTATTCTTACTGTGTTTTTTAAATTCAAGATATTCTTTTAACTATGTTTCATCAGACATGGAGAAGATATACCATATACTATAATAGGGATATGTTTATTTCTGTCTTTTCTCTATGAATATTTTATCCCCCTGTCTCTTACAATTAATTCTGATTCAGAAAGGGGGTTCTTAATATAAATTACTTTCTTCAAAATGGGGTTCATTATTCATATCATATTTTTAATGTGCCATTGGTTGTTTAAGCAACAGCTTGTTTAGATACCTAATAGCACATTTAAAAATATGATATGAAGCCTGAAAACCCTGCCTTGTATTAGTGAAATTTCATCAGAATTCCTACATGGAATCTTCCATCATGGCATTTTAAAACAGACTTTGGAAGTTCAATATTAACACGATATTTTAAAAAATGCACAGTGAAAATACAAAGGCTCAGCAAAGTAACCTAAAATCAAGATAGATAGATAGATAGATAGATAGATAGATAGATAGATAGATAGATAGATAGATAGATAGATAGATGATAGACATAGATAGATTACTTTAAAATGCAATTTTGCATTTTAAAATTGATTCTAATATATAATTTAAAGAGACATAAGAGAATGCAGAGTCCATATGCAAACTAAGCCAAGTCTAAAAACTTTTTTTTCAATTTCTGCCTCTTGGCTGCCCCCAGTTATCATTTGAGTTTGTGAAGTGACTGGATAGCTATTTTTGAAAACCTGGAGTTTGAGGAAAAAATTTTGCTGTGAGGATTGGTATGAGAGTTAAGAATGCTACTTTAGGGGAGGAAGGGAGAAACCAAGGCTTCTATAGAAACAGCATCCTTTGTAAACAGAAGTCTCAGTTACGAAGGCTACAGAAGTATAAGAGCTAAATATTTAGTATATGACTTCATACCAGGGCTGAAATTCAAAATTTTTCCCTACTGGTTCTGTGGGCGTGGCTTGGTGGGCATGGTAGGGGAAGGATATTGCAAAATCTCCATTCCCACCTCACTCTGGGGCCAGCCAGAGGGGATATTTGCCGGTTCTCTGAACTACTCAAAATTTCCATTACCGGTTCTGTAGAACCTGTTAGAACCTGCTAGATTTCACCCCTGCTTCATACTTTCTTGGTCAACCTGTTGACCCATCAATCAAGAGCCTTGATGGTACAGTGGTTTAATGCACCCTGTCATTAACACAGCTGCCTGCAATTTCTGCTGGTTCGAATCTCTCCAAGGCTCAAGGTTGACTCAGCCTTCCATCCTTTCTAAGGTAGGTGAAATGAGGACCCAGTTTGTGGGGGCAATAAGCTGACTTTGTATAAAATATACAAAAGAATGAAGGCTATTGCTTAACGCATTGTAAGCCGCCCTGAGTCTCCGGAGAAGGGTGGCATATAAATCAAATTAAAAAAAAAAATCAATCAGGTGTTGTTGTTTTTTAATGACTGTATAAGCAGGATTCTACTTACCCCCACAGACAAATCAGCACTGCAGAACATATACTAAATCAGGTAACGGATACAATAAGGCACCCCTACAATAGACTTTCCAGAATAACTGGTCTGGGCTGAGCAGATTGGCTTCCTGACCATGCCACTCATGCCTCATCTTCTTTTATGTGCCATGAATTATCCAGATGGAGCCAGGTTAGGGAACATAATTCTTTCAAAACAAAGAATCTAAAGATCCTGTTTTGTATGAATCACGTTTCATTAAAATCTGAATTCAAATATTTTGCATATGAATGGTTTTTCATCAGGGTTAATCACAATAAAAAGGCTATTTTAAATCTTGGAAACTATGTAGGCTTTAAATTACATTTATCTTTACCAAATTGTCTTACTGGTTACGTGGAACATATTTTCAGTACAGCTGATGAAGCTCAGCAGAGATTTCTGTATATGCAAAAATGAGACAATTTTTAATTTTCCACCTAGCCTGGATCTGAATTATTCATTCTATTCAAATGGCATTTGGGTTATTCTTCATCAGTATGTAATCCAAAAATCACTAATAGTATGGTCAGCATCAGCATCCATTATTATTTTTGACTTCGAGTGGAAATAACATTGTGCTATATAATGGAGCACTAATTGTCCCAGAGATGCCATAAACATTTTCATAAATCTTCTCCCCCCTTTTTTTTGCTCATTAGAGACACAATTTGAATCCTAACTTAATGTATGATTATTTAGCTTCTTATTGCCATGCAAGATGGAGATGAAGGCAAAGAAAGGCGACAATTACCCCAAATTACTCATTTTCCATTCATATTTTGTTATTGGCTGTTTAGACAATGTTTTCATAACTATTGATGGGACAATCCTATATGACAGAAATAAGCATATTCGTTCCAAAACTACAATTCTAGTGACTGTATACCTTTAAGTCAGTGTTGATTCATAAGAACTTCCTGAAAACGTTTTTGCAGTTTTCTTGGCAAGGTTTTTCAGAAGTAATTTGCTCTTTTGTCTTTCCTCGGCCTGAAAGAAAGAGTGACTAGCTCAAGGCCACTCAACTGACTTTAAACCCAAGGCAGGACTAGAATTTACAGTCTCCCAATTTTTAGCATCATACTTCAACCACTATTCCAAATTGGCTGTTAGAATACAAAGTTAGAGAATTTCGAATACATCAGAACAACCAAAGGAGGAACAACAACAACAACAACAACAACAACAACAACAATAAGGTTGAAGGAACCTTATTGCATATTTAGTGTAATAGTGTAACTGATACTGTGGATATTGTTTGATTTCATAGCTCCAAGGAAAGCAAGATGAGTTTTATGTCAAACTTGTATAATTCCTTTTCTAACAGTAGAAAACACGTGTAAGTATACTTGTGTATTGACAAGACAGCCACGTATAGTGTAGTGGTTAAGGCTCAGACTAGACACTGAGTGACTTTGAGTTCTAGTCCCTCCTCAGCAGTAGTGGGTTGCAAAACCCATTGCTACCGGTTTGCTTGTGCACGCGCGCACATGATGCTTCTGCGCATGTGCAGAAGCACCCGGTGTGAGGGCGGAGCCTCCTGCTGCTGTCACTACCGATTCATCAATCCGGGTAAAACCAGTAGCAATCCATCACTGCTCCTCAGGCATGAAGCCAACCTAACTTTGGGCCAGTCACAATCTCTCAGCTCTAGGAAGGAGGCAGTAGCAAACCACTTCTGAAAAACGTGTATGGAGATTCTCAGTCATCCAGGTCATGGATGACCTTCAGAACTGAAGAAGCTTCTTGGATAAGAAGCGAAATGTCTTCAAAGAAAAACCAGAAAGTCCAGTTGTCTCTTGAAAAAAGCACCTTTGGGAACTTCAGAAAAACCTTGCCAAGAAACTGCAGGACAGACAGTCTCCAAGAATCAAACACAATTGAATGATTTTTTTAAAAAAATACAGTACTTTGGGCTCTACAGACAAATAGACTAACTGATTGCAAGAGAGCTTATGTTTCTGAAGTCTTCAATTACCTATATATTATATATTAAATATATATTACAATAGATCAGTTTCACTTGCATTATTTAGCCCAAAAGCCTATCTTGCATTATTTAGTTCCCAATATCAGCTTCGCCACATCTGACACTTTGAAGTGTCAACATAGTTCATTTTTCTTGCCACATATTAGTTATACTGCATTGCTCATTTGCAGATTTAGAGCCTGGACTTAATTTTTAAAAACTTTTTACATGTTTGCATTTTTTCTAAACAAAGACAAACAAACTCACAGGTGATTTATTTAACACATGACTGATTACCAAGGCAAATGCAGTTACATTTCCATGTATGCTTATTGGATATAATAACTGCCATGTTAATAAATTAACATTGTAGGAGGCTGCCTGTCCAGGGAGATATAAAAAAAAAACCCTAGTCTCTAGATTTCAGAATTATCATAATCCCAATATTGTAATCCACATTTCCAATGTTGGCATCTGTTTTTAGAAAAACAAAAGAGTATTGTATTGAATATTTGAATTCTACTCTCAGTCAGTTTCAGTAGAATAAAAGTAGCAGCATAATATATACAAAATCAGTCCCTGTCAACTGTTTTTATTTAATCAGAGTAAGTGTTTCTTTAATTATACATAGAAAGTAAAATAAAACTGGTTTGTAACAATGAAGAAGAAATAATCTAAGCTAGAGTAGGTTGGAGAAGCTGAGATCATGTGAGATTAAATAAATGAAATGGGTCTAGTCTGAAACAGATTTCTGGTGCTCAGTAACAAAAAGTATGTTTGGATCAAGGAGAACATCACGACAATAACTTTAGATAGTATTTTGATGATAAAATAATAATAAAAAAGCCAGGTTAAAACTAAGCTGGAATGTATCATAGCTAATCAAAAAGAAAAAAAAAAGGATGCAGAGATATTTAAAGCAGAACTTAAGGTACTTCTACATATTAACAAGTCACTCTTAGAAGCATCTGATGGACGACTTGGTTTTAAATATATTTGTTTTAAATATATTTTTATATTTATATAATGGAGACCGGGTAAAATGGGAAAATCAATTGAAAGCAGTCTTATCTGGATATCAGTTCTGTAGAAAGGATAGAAAGGAGCATAGTAGGCATAGTATTTGCTTTAAATATCAGAAAGGATATCGAGTGAAATCAGCCAAGCCATGAAAGTAATTTATTACTGGGAACATTTTGTCATCAACCTCTCAAAATGCTGAGCGATCAATCAGGTACTTGAAGGAGACAAAGTTGCCAGTGCCAACATTCTACCTCTATCGGTCAGTACATCATTTTCCTTTCTCTTGGTACTCATCTGTTTTTATTTTTTAAGAGTTTATTTATTTATTTATTTAAGAGTTAAATAAGAATAAATAAGAAACTAGTATGCTGCAATTTTAAAATAGTATTGCTGCACCCAAAGAGAATCATTTGCAAGAAAGCTGTTGGTGTTTAGGAAAACAATAATTAACTTTCCCCAGTTATGATACATAGATCAGCAAAATGCCTGCTATTGCCGGTTCCATGAAGTAGACCAGGCCAGAAAATAAATTCCACAAGGAGACTACAACTAGATTTTATCAAGAGTGGATCAGTGGTGGTTTCCAATTGGCTTCGCTCGCTCGCATGCATCCCAAACTTGTGCTCCGTGCAAACGCATTACATTTCAGAACAGCTGAGGTGTGGCAATCCGCTCTGCCGCGCCTATCAGCTGAGCTAAAAACAAAGGAATATAAGTAGGTATAGTGCAGGGGCGGGCGGAAGGGCCCAGCTGACAGTCAGAGCGAACCGGTTTGCTATCAGCTTACCAACACCGCTACCAGCTCGCTCAAACTGGGGCGAACCGGTAGAAACCCACTACTGGATTGGATACAATAGAATCTTAATCTGAAAAGCATTTGTCTGATTTGCTTCCAGATATTATCTAGGTTCCCTGGACCTAAAGACTATTTCAGACCTCTTTGCTTTGGCATTGGTTTTTACTGTGGCTCTTAACTTTTATTAGTCAAGAGGTTACAGGTAGGTTGTATTTTCAGCTAACAGAATAGTTTCATCAGCAGCACAAAAGGATGTTAACCGATCGATACACCGTCTGTAATTATTTGGAATGATGATGGTTTTATGTTTTATTTTTGTTCTAAAATAAAAAATTGTTTTTGCAAAAAAAAAAAGAATAGTTTCATCAGCATAGTCCAGGTTATTCATGTTTCTCCTGTTTTAAAACCATGGTCATTTTCTTCCAGTCTAGCTTCCCTCAATATATTTTCAACATATGCATTGAATAAATGAGACTACACAGTCTTGTTGCACTCTTGCCAGCCTAGAGTTAGTATTCTTCTCTGGCATCTCCCATCCTGTGTCTTCCTGACCTGCCTATAGGTTTCACATGAGGACAATGAAGTGTTCTGGGATTTCCGATTTTCTAAGTACATTCCACAGTTTGATATGATCAACACAATCAAAGACCTTTTTGTGATCAATGAAGTACATAATGATTTCTTTTTAGCTTTCTTTGTCTTTCTCAATTATTCGGCATGCATCAGTAATAATGTCTTGTGTTCATCTCCCGTTTCTAAAGCCAGATGGAACATCTGGCATCTCTTTTTCTATGTAGGATTCTAATTGGCATTGATGATTCTAAGCATTATTTTGCTATCATGTGAAATTAAGGATATTTTTCAATAATTTGCAAACTGTTCAGTCAATCTCCCTCCCTCCCTCCCTCTCTCTCTCTCTCCCCCTTCTTTGGAATGTAAATTGTCCTGTGATAGAATGTAGTCTGGAATCACAGAAAGGACTTTCCCAGAGAGTAAGGAAACAGCAGAGTTTAAGATTTTTGGCATGCAGGAAAAGGATGATGGCAAAATTTCTGCCTATTTTCTCATTTTTAATTTATTATTAAATATATATGCTGCACAACTCACTGTCCAGAATGACTGTGGGAAGCTTACAAGTACTATTCATCTATAAGTGAATAGAGTAAAGAAACTACTCAGAAGTAAACCCCATGTGTCATTCTTGGTTCCTTGGGCCTGACATTAATCTTGCCAGACTTGAGCAACTACTGACATCACCCTTAGATATCCTTTGTGAATTGCTGGGTGGGGAAGATCCACCTTCACACTCTTCTTGCATAACAAAGATTCTAAGCTCTACTCTTTGCTCTCTGGGAAAGAGCCCCTCCCTCCTGTGACTCTGGACTACATCCCATCTCAGTCTTCTGCCAGTCAGTTGACAGAAGATTCTCCAGATTTGCTAGCATTGCTTGGTTAGAATCTTTACTGATTCTTCTTCTGTTGCTTGTCATATTTCTGTGGATATTCCATTTGTTCTTGCAGCCTTCTGACTTGGTGAGGATTAGAGTGCTTTATTTCTAGTATTAGGGGTTCTTGTAAATTGAAAATATCTTCTAAAATATCTTGGATGATGGCCACACTACTGTACTGTATAGTAGTTCAATATACTTCAATATGTTTCCTTGATCTCCTTTGAATCAGGTGCTATCTGTCCGTTGGCATCCTTTAGCGTATCAAATTGAGGTAGGAGCTTCCTTCTGAGTTCAGAGATCTTTTGGAAGATTTGTTTCTATCAGATCTCTAAATTTCTTTATTAATATCTTCCAAAGATGTTTGTTGTTCTTGGCTTCCTTTCTCTTCTTGACAACACCCATCTGTTCCGACGTCCAGTTTGATTTGGAGGGCAAAACAGTTTGGTGGTCAGCTTTCACATCCATTCTTTAATTACTTCTTTAAGTCTTCCGGCTATCTAGTTATTGAGATTCGGGACAAGATGATTCCTGAAAAAGATGGATACTATTATATGCTTAAGGTCATATTATGGAAATTGGTTGCCTCCCCTCCCCTCTTGGAGCTTGCACGTGAGCAGTTTGTGATCTGTTCCACAGCAAGCATCTGGCTATGCATCTGAATTTAGCTCCTCTAGACCTTTTAGTTTAATATAGTCAATTTGATTTCTACACGCTCCATCTGGTGATGTCTATATATACAGACACTTTTTTAGTTATTTGAAAACACTGCTAGCTATGAAGAAATTTTTGGAGTGTCAGAAATAATAGGTCATTCTTCTGCTTCATTTCAGTTTCCTAAGTCACACAATCAAATTACGTTTTCCTCCTTAATATTTCCAACTTTATCATTTCAGTCTTGAACCACAAGCAGCTCGTCTTGCTTCCATGTTTTGTCAATTTCAAATTGAACATGATCATAAAGAAGATCATTCTTCTTCTTCTGCATCAGTGGTTGTAGCATAAACGTGCATTACTGTCACATTAAAGGGCTGTCCACAAAATATAATTTGTCATTGATTGCATTATACCTAAAATACTATTTTTTGCTATACCCTTCCTAATTATAAAAGTAATACTGTTCCTTCTTCATTTTTATGTCTCAAATAATTAACAGAGTGATATTATGTCTGAAAGCATCTAATTTCAAGATGTCACTTTTCAGTCGTTTCTTCTTTCACTGTATTGAGTTTTCCCATTTTCATGCTTCTTACACTCTAATTCTGTCTTTGTAGCTATGTAATCTTTGTTTTCTTTTCCTATATGGCAACATCAGCAACTAGATGTCCTGAAGGCTTTAATCTAGCCACATCATAAGTACTATTAGTACTCCAAAAGATCCTCAGTTCTTCCTTAGTAGCATCTTGAGTACCATTTGATTTGAAAGGCCCATCATCCAGCAAATATATCACTAATAATTTTATATTTTCTGTCCATGTAGTTTTCTTAATAAAATATACGAGTGCTTTATCATTGCCTTTTCCCACTTATTGGGAACTGATACCTTTTCCATTGTCCCTAAAGTGATCATCGGTCTCCAGCATCTTTCTATATCACTGCTGCCCAACATAGGTGCCTGCTGGCTTTAGGTCGGCAGCCGAGATGACCTTCACTGTCTCTTCATTCTTCAGCTCTTCGATCTTGTTAAAATATGCAATTCTGAAGTTCCTTATTCCAATCAGTAACTGCTGCTAGGCTAAATATCCCTTGCTAAACCCAAAAGTGTGGAAAGTCAAATTGACTTTTCTCAATAGGTAATTGCAATCCACAAAGAAGATGAAAGTGGGTAAACTTGTGAGGTCTGCAGGTCCAGGTGAGACCAAGCCATCTAGGCAGGACGCCAAGATCAATCCTAAAGAAGACAATGAAAACCATTCCTATACACTTGAAGAAGAAAACTATAGGGATGGACATGACATATTTTCAAAATTTAATACAGGAAAAGATCAAGGTGGCTTTTGTAGCAGGGAAACATAAAGGATTAAATAATAAAACACCTCTTTGTTTATTATTTTGATTTATATTGCTGTCTGTCTCATAGGCCACCCATCTCACAAAAACATGGGCAATAAAAACATATGATGATCAAACAGAGATTTTCTAGATCATGGGTATCAAACTTGTGTCATCAGGTTAGCATCATGTGACATATCACAACTTTTCCTCCTTTCGCTAAACCAGGCATGGGCATGGCCAGCACTTGCCGCATCTGGCCCGTGGGCTGCGAGTTTGACACCCCCATCTTAGAGAAAACAGGAAAAATCAAAGATAAATATCTCAATCAATACTATCAACAAACAGATAAAATGCAAGCAGGAGAATAATATATTTTAGGGAACATCACGAAAATAGCTAAAGTAGAACTTTTGAAGATCAATCATAGAGGCAAGTGATATTAAGAAGAAAAATGGAAAACTTGAAAACTTTTGCAAACATGATTACCGAATGGCAGTAACATTTGTAGAAAAAGAATATATTCAGAAACGGACTTTACTAGAAATTGAGATAAGACAGGCAATAGGCCTGCTGTCAAAAAGGAACACACCAGGCACAGATGAAATATTCAAAGAACTACTTAAAGCTGCAGAAAAAAAGCTGCTAAAATTCTAGCAGCTGTGTCTCAACAAATGTGGAACAAGACTCTGTGGCTTGATGCCTAAAAATTGTGGGTATTTCTATACTGAAAAAGAATGATTCAAGAGCTTGTCAAATTGCATTGCATTATGTCCTTATGCAAGCATGGGTTTGCTTAAAATTTACAAAGATAATAGAAATGTAAACATAAAAAAAATAGATGGAAACAGAAATGAGAAATGAATAGTTAGATTTCAGAAAAGGCAGAAGGGCATAAGTTCAGATAACTAATATGAAATGGGCATTAGGGAGAGCAAAAAAATACAGAATAAGAAAAAGATTTGCACTAATGCCCATGTCTATGTAAATCATACCAGAATGTGGAATATATTATAATTAGTCTTGATATATTAATATATTTAGATTGATTAGGTGTACCAGAGTACCTGACTACAGTAGTCTTCTGAGAAATCTGTATAATGAATATTCAGCTATTGTGAGAATTTATAGAAACAGAATGTTTCAGAGTAGGAAATGGAATCCTACAAGGATTATACTTCCTGCTATATTTACTATGCAGCTGATTATAAGAATGGCAGAATTGGAAGAGATGATAGACAAAATCAAAATAGTACCATGTTTTCCCCGAAAAGACAACCTACCCCAAAAGTAATTCCTGACTTGATTCTTATACATGTGCCCAATATAAGCCCTACCCCCAAAATAAGCCCTAATTAAGACCCTGCCCACACCAGGGTGCATGGGTAAAAATTAAGCTAGGGTGGGGATGGAGAGGGGGCTGCCCTACTACTCGCCTTCGGACAGTTGCAGCCAGGGCTTGCATACCCTGACACCTGCCTTGCTGGCCCATTTCTTCTGCAGCTGGCAAGGCCGGCAAGGCTTTCCTGAAGGGCTCTGCAGCCGATAACAGAGCTCCGGATTGATCCAGAGATCTGTTATTGGCTTCAGAGGTCTTCAGGAAAGCCTTGCCGGCTGCAGAAGTAGTTCCTGAACAACTCTGACAGTGAAAAGGAAGCTGGGGGTTATGCGTGCAAGTGAGGTGAGTCAGTGGACAACATCATTCCCTCGAAAATAAGACCTGGTGCCTTTTTTGGTGAAAAAAAAGTAAGACAGGGTCTTATTTTTGGGGAAACATGGTAGGCTGAATCACTAAGAATTTGATAGCTGCAGGTGACACTTTGTTAGATGGAAGTAAAGAAGATATGAAGCGCATGTTATAAAACTAAAAGTATAAAGTGAAAAATCCAGATTAATGCCAATTATTAAGATGACAAATGTAATGTCAACCTGCATTTTTAATGAACTTAAAACTTAAAGGAGGTAATAGTGATTGACAGTTTTACTTTTTTTGGCTGATAAATAAATGAAAACTATAAATAATATTCTGGAGAAATAAACAGGGCAGTTAACTTAGACAAATTCATGAAATACAAAGAAACCCAATAACAACAAAGAACAGAATAATTAAAGTGGTGGGGTTTTTTTTTTCATACAGTGGTAATGTGTCACTAGGGGAATAGAAAGAGAAGATAGAAGCTTTCAAGTTATGAATGTGGATATCAGAGATCCTGTAATCAGAGGAAATATAACCTTGGACAGAATCATAAATGCAATCAAGAGAGCTTGGGTGAAATGTGTTATTGCCAAAATTCAAAGCACTAATAACAATGCAGGTAAAAAAGTTTCTGGTTAATTAGGAGCATCAGATTTAATGTTAAAAAAGGCAAATTTGTTTCAGAAATGAAAGAGCCAAGTTTATGCTATATGAGATGGGTGGCTACACAATTTTTAAAATATAAATAAATAAAAAATAGGGAACCCACAAATGCAGGTTCATATAATGCAGAAAGGAAAACATGCTCTTTCTTAGGATGTCGATGGAGATTCTCAGTCATCCAAGTCATGGTTGTCCCAAAGGTGCTTTTTCAAGAGGCAACTGGACTTTCTGGTTTTCCTTTGAAGACATTTCGCTTCTCATCCAAGAAGCTTCTTGAGCTGAAGAAGCTTCTTGGATGAGAAGTGAAACATCTTCAAAGAAAAACCAGAAAGCCCAGTTGCCTCTTGAAAAGGCACCTTTGGGTCTCCCTTAGGATCTTTAAAGGAATCAATGTTGTTGTTTTTTTTTTACTTTTTCATAATTGATATGAGTAATACGTGGTAAAGTCTGTGGATTTTATTACATTTTTAGGATAATGAAAATAATAAAGGACACCTGAAAATTCCAAATGAATCTTTCAAAACTGGGGGAATTAGACTGAACTTGCCATATGTGATTTGATACCTGTAATTACAGGTTTAAAGACACTGGAGTGAGTAAAGTAGGTATTTGGTATTTCTTTTGCCTAACACTTTAACTTTGTGACAATTACAACACACAAAGCAAGAATGGAGGCTAAAAGAGGCTCTTAGAACAATCATTAGAGAAGGAAGTTAAAGAAAATAAAATAATCCCTTTAAGTTTATTTAAATCACTATTTGATAAATTAGTCTCTAAATTAGCTCAGTCACTTGAAGTTAAATTTATGACTATTGGGGGAAAAAACAGATGAAAAATTGATTAAAATGGATAAATCTGTAAAACAAATGTCAGGAAATATAAACAAATCTCTGGAGATATGAAACATGTTAATGATAAAATAAAAAGCCTACAGAGTTAATCCAAAATTAGGGATATAGAATTAGAAAGAGGGATAAATAATCTGGTTCTGTTGGAATGTGGAAAGAAGGAGTTCTATTTAAGATTTAGAGCTATTCCAGAGAATCCAGATGAAGATATTAGAACAAAGATTGTTCAGGCATTGACATATTTTCTTTAGATTGGGACAAGAAAGAGGAAGATACTGACAATGAGATTGACAAAGAGTATTACATAAATCCCTGTTTTGCAAGAATAAGGAATGTCCCAAGAAACATTTTAGTGCATTTCATGAAGAAAAAGACAAGGGACAAATTTTTGCAACAACATTTTAATATAAGATTGAAGATCCGTAATACTCTTTAGACCCTTCTCTTAATTATAAGAGAAATGGCAACCAAGATGAACTATACTAAGCAAAAGAATTTTGAATTTGCAAATAAACCAGGGAAATGGTTAGCATATAAATTAAGAAAAGAGAAGGAAAAGAAAATGTTTTGAAACTTCAATAAGGGGATACTTTATTAATGGACAAATATGGCTATACAAAAACTTTCTGTCAGTATTATTCCAATTTGTGCAAATTGTGCAAAGGATTTGATACTCCATTGAAAAAGATAGATAACTATTTAAAAAAAAAATTCACCAAGGCTTGCAGAGAAGTAAAAACAGACAATGAACAGGCCTATAAGAATAAAGGAAGTTTCTGAAGTAGTAAAAAAGGTTAAACCAGGAAAAGTATCAGGACCAGATGGATTACCAGATTTTTATATTACAAATGCTTTGAAGATGAACATTTTCAACCTAGTTAAGATGATGAATTCTTATATATAGGGAAGTAAGATTCCAGGGTCTTAGAAAGATGGTAACATAGCATTAATACTTAAAGATGGAGAAAATTTAATTTTAACAAAAAAAACTATAGACTGTTTGTTTGTTTGTTTGTTTGTTTGTTTGTTTATTTATTTATTTATTTATTTATTGGCATTATATATCAGGGAAATTTATATATACCAGTCATACAATGCAGTCCTGGAAGTCTAGAATACTAGTTCATTCTGTTCTGTGCTTACACACCTATCCTTGATGGACCGTGGGGGGTGAACTAGCTTTACACCAATTAATTAGTGTCGCTCAGGTTGCTGGCTCTTCCGGCTCCTCCACTGGTCTTGTCTTGCCTCACCTTGTGTTGAAATGTCTCCCGTCTGGCCTGGTCCAGCACCAGCTTCTGCTCTCTGCACACACAAATGCATATAGGTTTTCCCACCAAAGTAGTACCTATTTATCTACTCACAATATTACATACATTTGAATTACTGGGTGTGCAGAAGCTAGGGATCAAGTGATGGAAGCTCACTTCACTTCACAGAGCTAGGCTCAAACTGCCAGAGTGCAGACCATTTTTGGCCGGCCATTCCAGTATCATTAAGCCTTTATGCCACCACATACTCTTATAGACTGATATAATTAGTGAGCAGTGATTATAAGTTTTCTGCAATGATTTTAGCAGATAGTCTGGAGATAATTTTTTACCTAAAATACAATTAACATATAATTATCAAGTGTCAGGGACATCAGGAGATTCAGGCAGTTCAAATGAGTATAAGATTTGTTGCAAGCTGAAGTTCTCTACAAAAGTCTGAGCTACTAATGGTCAAAGGAAATGAGCGTGAGATAAGAAAGGCATTCAAGGGTGGGGAGGCTGGACATAGATCTCTTGTGGACATACAGGAACTCATGACTTATGATGCATTTGACTCCTCCCTTGGACTCAGCCTGGTCATCTCTTACAATAATGTCAGAATAATATTGAATATTATAGAATATTTGGTACAGCATATTGAAAAACAAGCAGCAGCATTATTATTATTTTTTTTACATACAGAGAAAGCCTTTGACACTTTAAATTGGCCCTTTTTGTTTAAACTTTAGAAGCTATGAACTTTGGAGATAATTTTATAAAATGGGTAAAAGTGCTGTTAAGTAGCACTTAGCTACCAGCTGCCTGCAATTACTGTAAGTTCAAGTCTCACCAGGCTCAAGGTTGACTCAGCCTTCCATCCTTCTGAGGTAGGTAAAATGAGAACCCGGATTGTGGGGGCAATAAACTGACTTTGTATAAAAAGAACACTGCTTAGGGTGTTCTACTAAGCCCTACTAAGCAGGTATATACAAAAGTATGAAGGCTATTGCTTAACGCATTGTAAGCCGCCCTGAGTCTCCGGAGAAGGGCAGCATATAAATCAAATAAATAAATAAATAAATAAATAAATAAATAAATAAATAAATAAATAAATATATTGCAGAAAACACAAATTATTTTCACTGGAGATTTAACAAAATCTTGTGAGATACCCTTTTGCTTATTTTGGTTCTTGACATTTTGAATACAAATGTAAAGCAAAAAGGGAGGATAATACGTTTAAAAGTTTAAAAAGAGACTTATAAATTGAGACCTTTTGCAGATTATTTGGTGCTGGTATTGGAAGATGCTTAAAGGGTATGAAAACATTAATGAGAAAATGAGGCATTATCTAGCTTTAATAGAAGACAAAGATGCTAATAAAAATATGAAGATACAAGACTAAATAGAATCGATGAACAAAATGGGTTTCAAGATTGAGGAAAAAGGTAAAACATTTTGGTGTCAATTTGACAAATATGAGTTTTGTATTATTTCAAAATAATTATGTTTACATGGAATGAAATTAAAAAAGATATGTCAAGTTGGGAAAAACTACAAATGTTATTGCTGGGAGAATTTGTAGTTAATATGAATATTTTACTTAGAATGTTATTTTTGTTTCAGATAATACCTGTTTTGACAATTGATGTACTATTTAAACAGCGGCAGAAAGACATATCTAAATTTGTGCAGCAAGACAAAAAATTGTGAGTTACGTAAGTACCAGGTGTTACAAGAGGCTAAAGAAAGAGTAGGGTTAGGTTTACCAGATTTGAAATTCTATTTTGCAGCTTCTTGCTTAGCTTGGATAAAATATTGGATGACCCTGAGAAACATTAAGTAGAAGGACATGATTTGAGATTTCGGTGGCATCGCTTTTTATGGAATAACAAAGTTAAATTTAATGTAGATTTAAAAAATCATTTTATTAGAAGTGCCACAATGGGAGTATGGAACAGATATCAATTTAGGTTGTGTCCAAAATACCTTTCTGGTTGTCCCCACAAAAGTTTATTACAGAAAAGACATGATAACTAAGCATAAATGGTTAACTTATGGTGACATATTGGAACCCTTATAGGGAAATTTTAAAATAAAATCAAGAGAGGATTTGATATCAGAAGGATATATATGTCATTATTTTTTCTATATGTAATTATTAAAAGATTTAAAGTAGTCAAAAGTACTTTTGACTTTGAACATAGTAAAACAGAACTAGAATTAGAATTGAACTTGTTATTGCTAAAATGTATAAATTCTTATTGAAATTTGAAACCTTAAAATTTTATTTTACCATATTTTTCGGAGTATGAGATGCACTTTCCCCCCTAAATGTGGGTGGAAATGTCTGTGCATCTTATACAGTGAATGTTGCCAAAGCCCCGCTGACCCCCACCCTTTGGCTATTTTTAGCCTTCGTGCATCACGTTTTTGGCCTCTGCATGCTCCATTTTAAACCTGTTCCAGGCTGCAGGAATCACCACAGCACATTTCCGCTGATTGCTGTCTCTGTGTGTCATGTTTTTGACATCTGTGCATCGCATTTTTGGCCCCAGTGCATCGTATTTTTGGCCAGTTCCAGGTGATGTGGATCGGCGATATGCTGTGGTAATCCTTGCAGCCTGGAATGGATCTAAAATGGAGCATGCGGAGGCTGAAAACGTGATGCGCGGTGGCCAAAAATATGACACGTGGAGGTGGTGATGGGCTGTGCGATCCCCACAGCCTGGAACAGCTGATTGGAGGTATTCCGGGAGGCTGATCCAACTGCCAATCAGCTGCTTGTGCTGAATCAGACTGCAATAATGTGCTGAAGCTTACCAGGCTCTTTGCTGTTTGCTGCAGGGATGCTAGCCAGATGAATACCAATGGATGCTGGAAGACAGAGGGAGATTTTTTTTTCTTGTTTTCCTCCCCAAAAACTAATTTGTGTCTTATACTGTGGAGCGAGTTATACTCTGAAAAATACAGTATGTGTGTATATATATATATATATATATATCAATTTTCTTATGTATATATATATATACAATTTTCTGTGTATATATATATATATATATATTCTCAGGTTTTCGCGGGTGTTTGTATGTAGGTCTTTGGTTATTCGGGTCTTCCCCCACGTAAAATTGGAAGTGTCTTGGTGACGTTTCGACGAAGTCTCATTTGTCATCTTCAGGCTGGTGTTCTCGGCTTCGTGCTTCCAGGAGCAATGTGAGATCGCAGCTGTCTCTTCCTTTTAATTGCTAGTGGGGGTGTGAGCTGATTGGGTGGGAACTTGGCTGTGTTCTGATTGGGTGGAAGTGTGTTCTGATTGGTTAGGGGCTTGGCTGTGCTCTGATTGGATGGGGGGTTGGTTGTGCTCTGATTGGCTGGGGGTGTGTTCTGTTTGGGTGGGGGCTTGGTTGTGCTCAGCTTAGTCTGAGTTGCAGGGGGATTTGAGCTGGTGAGCTGCGTTGTTGTTGTTTGGCTTTGTGTTTGTGGCCGTGCAAGCTCTTCATGGTGGGTGTCAGTCTGCTTCATGTATGGATTGGAGGGGTTTAAAGTGGCTAATGATGCAGCTGCGGTCTGGCTTCTGGTCCTTGGTCGTGGCTCATTATCAGTGTGGGTTTGAGTCTGCTTTCTGCGTGGATGTGTGGTGGTGACATCCTGTGTGGCTCTCATGAGTGTGGGTCTGGTGTCATTCGTCGTGTTAGGGACTCATTTGTCAATAAGGGCGGGTTTCCAAATGGCTGGTAGGCGGGAGGTATCGTCTCGTTTGTTCATGCTGTGTGGGCGTTTTTCTATCTCGATGGCTTCTCTGATTATTCTGTTGTTAAAATGTTCAGTTTTGGCGATAGTTCTGGTCTTTTTAAAGTCAATATCATGTCCTGTGGCGTTAAGGTGTTGGACCAGGGAAGAAGTTGGTTCTTCTTTTCTGACTGAGTTCTTGTGTTCTTCTATGCGTGCACTTATTCGTCTGTTGGTTTGTCCGATGTATGTGGTGGGGCAGGCGGTGCATGGGATTTCATATACTCCTTGATTTTCTAACTCAATTTTGTCTTTGGGGTTCCTTAGGATGGTGGATATTTTTCGGTTTGTGCAGAATGCTGTCTTGATGTTATGTTTGTGGAGGATTTTGCTTATTCTGTCTGTGGTGCCTTTTATGTATGGGAGGAGGGCTTTGCCATTTTCTTGTTCTCTGTCTTGGATTTTAGTGGGGGTTTCTTTTTGGATTAGGTTGGTGATCTTATTTCTTTGGAATCCATTAGATGTTAGTACGTTAGTGAGGGTGTGTAGTTCGGTTTTTAGGTGTTGTTCGTCAGCTAAGCGTTTTGTTCTGGAAATGAGTGTCTTGGCTACAGAGTTGATCTGGGCAGGGTGGTGGTGTGAGAGTGCGTGCAGATAGTGGTTTGTGTGTGTTTTCTTCTGGTAGATAGTGTGTCCTAGGGAGCCATTGGATTTTCTGTAGACTAAGACATCCAGGAAGGGAAGTTGGTTGTTCGCTTCTGTTTCCATGGTGAACTGTATTTTGGGGTGTAGGCTGTTGAGGTGTGTGAGGAAGTTGTCCAGTTTTTCTTTCCCATGTGGCCAGATTATGAAGGTGTCGTCCACATATCTGAGCCAGAGTTTTGGTTTGTGATCTGATTTTTCTAGAGCTTGGGTTTCAAAGTATTCCATATAGAGGTTGGCAACGACAGGTGAGAGGGGTGATCCCATGGGTGCTCCTTCTGTTTGTTTGTATTTCTGTCCATTATAGATGAAGTATGTGTTGGATAGGCAGTGGTTGGTCAGATCTAAGATGTGCTTGGGGGGGTTATATTTGTTTTGGATAACTGTCAAGGCTTCTTTGATTGGTACTTGGGTGAAGAGGGATATGACATCGAAGCTCACGAGTAGGTCACTGGGCTGTAAGTTTTGTTGCTTTATGATGTCTATGAACTGGAATGAGTTTTTTACGTATGAGGTAAAAGTCTAGTTGATACCGGAATTGATGCACATTCTTTATATATATATGCATATTTTTTCGCAGAACAACTTAGTTTACGTAGGTAAAACCTGGCTAGAAAGAATATGCACATAAAAGCCTACGAAAAAGAAAAAGACACACACACACACACACACACACACACACACATATATATATATATGTGTGTGTGTGTGTGTATAGTTAATATTTCGGGTTTCTTCCCGTGTAATTGTGGATATATAGAATGAGTGTGCGCATCGAGGAACACAAAAACTCAATACAAAAACAAGAACACACATCATCATTAGTTCAACATATAAATACAACAGGACACAACATTAATTTTAATAAAACAAAAACAGTTGCAAAAATAGAACATCTCAATGGCAGGATAATCAGAGAAGCAATAGAAATGGAAAAAAGACCATATTGCATGAATAAACGGGATGACACTTCACGTCTGCCTACTATTTGGAAACCTGCTCTCATAGATAGACGAATCTTAACACCATATATAAAACATAAACCAAACATTAATCAAAAAAATCCCAACCAAATCATATTCAAACCAGCCACAAAGATGAAGCCCTGCCACCTAGTGGAGAAAAACCGACCATACACCCGAAGCCAAGCCAATAAACACATACTGGGACTCCCAACCAATCAGAATGAAAAGGTGGAGCCATCCCAGAATACCAGCACCAGATTTGAAATACCAACGGCAGTTAGTACAAAATGACTGCTGACATAAGCCTGATGATGGCAGATGGGATTCTGTCGAAACGTCGCTTCTACCCTTTTAGGGATATATCCACAATTACACGGGAAGAAACCCGAAATATTAACTATACACACATACATTCCCGTGAAAACTTACTTACATACATACATATATATATATATATATATATATATATATATATATATATATATATATATATATATATATATATATATAATTTTATAACATTTTAAAATCTGCCTTATACTGATTTTGTTATACACTAACTCAACTATTTCCTAAAGCTCATTTTACTGACTTCAGAAGGATAGAGGCTGAGTCAACCTCGAACCGGTCAGAACTGAACTCCTGGAATGAGCAGTGAGTTAGCCTGCCGTATTGCATTCTAACCACTGTGCCACCATGGCCCTTATACTCTGAACAAAAGTAATATCATTTCCCCAAGTCCTTTAAATTAATTGCATGGCTTCTTGTATCTACTTGTTCAATTTAAACACTTAATTATGCCCCATGCGGTGCTTTCTAATTTTGTTGATATATTTTTCTTCAGGTTTTTTTTCCGATTGAGAGCTTTTGTGCACTGCTGTAATGTTAAATTAACCCACTTTAAATAATTAGTGTTGTATAATTTAAGTCCATCTGGTATCCCATCCCAAAGCTTATTTGCTTACATAAATTCTCCTGTTTTATCAATGAATTACCTTGATACTTTTTTTTTTTAGCCTTCTAAACATATTTCTCAAGATTTATACAAATTATTCAAGGTAGTTTATGTGTTGATGAGGTTAAATGTTAAAAGCTGAGAAACTACACTGCTAAGTATATCAAATTTCAGACACTGCACTGTTTGATATTACTCAGAACGAACTTTGGAAACAAATGAGAAAAAGCTCGAAGGCAATCATAAAGGGAGGTGTATGTCCAGCGGTGGAATGAGATGACCCAATTGATTGCCGCTGCATTTTCTGTGACTGTAGTAAATCTCAATTTTCTTCTGTTTCAGTTGAATGGTTTTGGACAAACAGGGAACTTTTCTTTCTCCAAAACTGAGTGACTGAAGAAGGAAGAAGATGGGACGTGATGTGATGTGATTGCCTACATGCATGTATGCTAGAGGGTTCATTTTACTCCATTGATGGAGTGATACTTCTATCTGAAAGAGCAAGTGAGTGAGACCATGTGTCAAGAAGGGAATGGAGAAGAATGCCTTTTATTTAGCAATACATCTGTATAGATTTTATGCAAGGGCATCATGAGCTTTCACTCAGAAGAGAATGCAAACATTTAGGAACAGCCTTTAAATTAGTATCTATTTTATGCATTCCATTAAAATATTAAAAATTGTAACTTGATGAAATTGCTGAGAATTTTGGTCTCTCATTTCTTTCACAAGACTATCCTTAGCAGGATTCCTTGAACCAGCTAACCAGTGTAGTCGGTTAGCATAAAAGGAATTCTGGAGATTTATCTAGAATCTTGTAATTACCAGGAAACCCATTTGAAGCCTGTTATGGAGCTGTAACAAATCAAATTGCTTAACGCACTGTAAGCCTCCCTGAGTCTCCAAAGAAGGGCGGCCTATAAATCAAATTTAAAAAAAAAATGTTATTTTTATAGTTTAAAACCAGAGGGAAGTAGGAGGGAATGTTTTATTATGATGATGATAACTGAAACCCCAATTCTTTGTAAGTTAAGGCATGGAAGCTTTTCTAACATTATACAGATATCATATTTACCTAATTATCCTATGATTGTACATAAAGGTTTATCTAATAATCTATGAATTTTAGGCCAGAAATTTTCAGCACAGAATTAGTATACACAGTATATATAGAATACAATGCAGCTTCAGCTATTGCGAGTTGTAAATTATTGTTCATAGTTTAGAAAACAAAGTAATCCAGCCTATTGTGGCTTAAACAAACTACAGTTTACAACATGGTTGTCCAAACTTTTGGTTGGCCTGGGCTGCATTGAGTGAAGAGGAATTGTCTTTGGTTGCATAAAAATGTAGAATTATAGTTCGTCGCACAGTCATTCAGATGTTCAGATTGGATCTGGAATTTTTATCCACCCACAGATGTAAGCTGTTCCAAGTAAAGCTGCCTTTTGCAACTGACTGATGGTGAATTTGTCAATGGTGATGGTGTTCAAGTGGCGTAGATAATGTATGTAAATAGGAAACTTTTTTATTTTTGAAATATTTTTAATTGTCTTGTGGGACTGCATTATTAGCTGTCCAGGGCCACATGCAGCCCATGGCCCATGGATTGGACATGCCTTGTTTAGAAGGCTGCATAACTCTTTATTATGGATTATCATCAAACACTGTTATAAAGAATTCTTTGGGATTAATAAGAAGACTACTGTATAGAAGGTTACATAAATGAAACGGTTCCATGAAGTTCCAGAAAAACGGACAATAAATAATTGGTTTAAACTCCATTAAGTAGATTTTGGTTGGTCATCGGGAAAAAAAATCCTAATGCTTAGTGCCATTTAGCAATGAAATAGGCAACTTCATGAAGTGATGGATTCTTTAGCAGAAAGCTTGAAGCTATTTGTCAGGGATGCTGCAATGCAGATTCCTGCACAAAACAGGGGATTATCTTTAAAACCCAGTCAAAGCCTCATATTCTACAACTCTATAAAATGTCTTTGAAATGAAGGTACTTACTGCAGGAGATGACCAGGCTGACCCCGAGGCAAGTTTCAGGCACGTCATAAGTCACGAGTCTCTGCCTGCAAGAGATTTAAGTCCAAGCTACCTTGAATGCCTATCTTATCTCCCTCTCATTTCCCTTGACCACCAGTTGGTCAGATTCTTGTAGAGAGCTTAAGCTTGTGATGATTTTTTCTACTTATTTGAACTGCCTGAATCTCTTGATTCCCCTGGCATTTGACACTTATTTATGAATATCAGAGAATCACCTTTTAAAAATATAAAGCCCTACTTCTACCTGGGTTTTGATGTTATTGCTTGTGCTTTTTATATATCTCCTCAAACTACAAAATTGATCAAGGTCAAGGGGTTTTTCTCTCTTTTTTTATGATAGCGATCTGATTTGATGCCATTAACTCCTTTTGATGTAACTCTTCTACTTTAATTTGACTTTAAAGAAGTAGGCTAAAAGGACTTTTTGGCTCCAGCCAATTTATTTCTCTTCAGTTCTTTGGAAGGATCAGGGTTGCTAAGCAACCATCTCCTTCAGGGCCTGCACTGGACCACAGAAAGTTGAGGGTTTTCATTTCTAGAGCCAGTTGCATCAACAGAAAGCAAATGTATGCCAGCCTTTTTTTCACTTGAGTGTTCTTTTGGAATAATTTAGAGATAGACAGTTACTACTGATGATGATCTCGAGGAAGATGTTGGAGAGAAGGAGAGAGAGGGAGGAATTAGAGACATGTTTTTATAGTGGATAAGATCACACATAGATGAGATTAAATTAATAAAATATAAAATAGCTAAAACTAATGAATAAATCAAAACAAAAAAACCCCCAAACAAACTCAAAGGGAAAACTCAATGGACCACTCGATCTTTTTCTGCCATCTGTTATCTATGTTTCTGTGCTTATCTATATTACATATCCGTTACAAATTCTGTTATTTATTGACCTGGCCTATAAGAAAATTACCTCTGCAAGATAGAAAGGAGAAATGATTGTACTTTAAGACAAAAAGAAAATACTTGTTAATATAGAATAATATATATGCCCAGAGCCAACAGCAAATCCTTCCCTTGTTGTGCTTTTGAATTACTTTTTATTTTTCTTTCCATTATGGTCCATGAAACAATGAGAATGCATTGAATTGATGCATCATCTGAGGCATGGAGTTGATATACAGAGATACTGTAAATCCTTCTCTAACCTTTCCACTGATGTGTAGAGCTACTTTATACACCTTGTGATTCTCCGTTTCAAGCCAACCTAAAATGCCATAATTTGTGAGGTTTCATTATTCTTCCTAGTGTGTGGGCTTCCATCAAAGTATTTATGCCCTTGGCCTGAATGGCTTCAAAATAACAAGAATAGAGCAAAAACACCTTGAGATGAGTCATTCTTTGAGGGACACTATCCATAAAAGAAAAAAGATTATACAATGCAATGTCTAGAGATGCAGAGATGACTATGTCTGCTTTTCCATTCTCTAAGAATTGCAGATTACCTAGGATAACCAAATTGGCTTTCCACACTATAACTTTTCTCATTCTATTTTTATTGACCTTGCCTTTGTGTTCATCTGCAACTTCTGTATTGTACCATTGTTGGAAATGCAATGTATCACTCTTTTATAGAGCACAACTAAATAAATTGAGTGACCAATATGTAAATCTGTACAGATGTGTTCGTTATTAATATGATTATGAAACCAAGAGTTGGAAGCTTGAACTAAAACAGGTGCCTTTGAAGGGCATGGAGCTAGGTGAATGCAGAGGTTGGATTCACTTACTGGTTCGCAAATGTGAGCACATGTGTGCATGCACGCTCCTCCTCTGCGCATGTGCATGGCCTTTGGTGCATGCACAGTAGCAGTGCATTACTTCTGGGCTGGTGGGCGGAGCCTCCCACAGTTGCCACTACTGGTTTGCCCGAACTGGACAGAACCAGCTGAATCCCACCTCTGCTCCCATGGCAGCTAAGAGAAATATGATAGTTTGCCTACCTGCTCCTAGTGATGTTTGCTAACTAAAGTACTTTTCTAAAAAGATGTACTAAGATATCATTACTATATCGTTGTTCATTCATTTAACATTCAATCAACAAGGAAAACATTCTGAACTAGTCATTAATTTAGAAAAAAAATCTAAACTTAGTAGCTCTTTCCTGTACTGTTCAGCGTTACATCCTGGAAGTCATACATAAACTAGATTAGTCGTAGGCTTGATAGAAACAAGTAAGGAAATGTTAGGATAATTTGTAAAACACAATATCTACAAACATAACAAAAATGATAATATGTCAATTGTTCAAAGATTAAACAGCTAGGTTTACAAATTCTTGACAGGAGGACCAAAAAAAGTTACTATTACTAAAAAAAGATGATCTTTTTTTAAAAAATAATTTTTATTAAATGTTTTTTAAAAACAAACAAAAGGAAAGCTTTAACACTTTTTCTGTTTCAACAGTTTTGCATCCGACAAAAATTTCATAGTTATACATTTTTTCCATCCCTTATTTCTACTATATCATTTATACATATACTTCTAATCTTTATTTACATATATACATAACAATACCTGTATACCCACTTTCATTTCTACATTTTTTGTTTCCTCATATTAACAATTATATTTAAACTCCTATTTCTATCATTATTTAATTTTTCCCTTCCTTTTATCTTTCTCCTCCAACCATTCATACCATTTCTCCCACACTAAGTAATATTCTTTCATATTTCTTCTTTTTCTTGTATCTCCTTTGTTAATTTATCCATCTCTGCACATTCCAAAACTTTTCTAATCAGATTTTCTTTGGATGGTATATTGTCAATTCTGAGCATAAATTATTCTTGCTGCTGTGGTAATATGGATGATTAAATATTGTATTTCTTTTTCATATGATCCTGGGAGTATTCCTAATAAAAATGTTTCTGGTCTAATCCCTATCTTTTGTTTGGTTATTTCTTCTAATTGTGATCTGTTACTACTCCAATATGTGGTAATACGTTCCCTTTTGCTGTTTGCATTTCCAACAGAAGAACTTAGATCTTCTAAATTCTAGCTCCAGCAAAGTTTGGCCTATTGTAGCTCATGTAGCAAGGCACACAGTTGAAAATGAATGCTTTCATTTAATTTGGCATAAATTTAATTTAGGTATTAGGTATTATCACCCCAATAGAAAGCAGTCTAAAACTCCTTCTTCTTCCCCTCGTTTTCCTTCCACCCCCCTTACTTTCCCCCTATGGAGATCTATATATTTTCATTATATCTTTAATATTATACATTTCTACATTCCTATTATATACATTTTTATTCCTCTCCATACATTTGTTATATATATATTACTTCTAATCTTCTCTCCTTATCATTATTGTTCTTAATTTCTAGTCTCAAGTCATTATACCATTTATTACATATTCTATAATAATCTGTCTCTTCTTTTTTCTTAATTTCTTTTGTTAATCTGTCCATCTCCGCACATTCTAAAATCTTATTTATCAGTTTTTTCTCCATTGGGATTCTTTCCTGTTTCCAATTTTTTGCATAGGTTATTCGTGCTGCTGTCAAGATGTGTAACATCAAATATTTTATTTCTTTGGAATATGGTTTTGTAAAAATTCCTAACAAGAATGTTTCTGGCTTCTTTTCTATTTGCTGTTCTGTTATTTGTTCTAGCCATTTCTTAATATTTGACCAAACTTTTTTTGCTGCCGGACAGGTCCACCATAAATGATAATATGTTCCTTGGGATTTTTTACATTTACAACATGTTGCACTATTGTTCGGGTATATCTTTGCCAGTGTTGTTGAATTTAATAGGGTTGCCAGGTGTCTACTATTTGAGTGGATAGTCTGCTTTTTTCACATTATGTTCACTATTTTTTTTCACAAAATAGTGGACATTTTTTTAATTCAAAAGCTTTATGATGAAATGGTACGTAAGTTTTGCGAGTCAGAATTCCATGAAGTTTTGTGCCATGTTCCAACATGTTGGTTAAGTTTGTTTAAAGCGGTCAAAAGACTTCTTTTAAACTGGATACCTCTAAAATCGTATTTTATTTCTCTTGGATCTGATGAGTGCCATAAAGTTATCTGGAACCTTATTTCGGATCAGGAAAATGAACTTGCAAAGGACGATGAACAAACAATTTCAGAATTGTATTTATATTTCACACACTTCTTCATGTCATTAATGCAAGACAACCTACTGAAAGCTGGAAAGCAAGAAAATTCTTGCATGTGATCTTCACATTATCATGTGTAAGCTGCTGATTCTTTGCAAAAAAAAAATACGATGAGCAGTTTTTTGGAATGAAAGTTTTATTTGCCGTACATAAAAAATATTTGCCTGAGAATGCCATGCAAAAGTTCAAGAAAGAAGCCATTAACGTGTATCAAAGAGCCATTGCGTACCTAGAAAAGTGGTATAATTTCACCAATTCAGTATATGAGACGCTAAGTTGTTTCAATCTAATTGATCGCAATAATCCTCCAACTTTAGAAAAAATGACAAACATCTGGTTATTATCACCATGGCGAGAAGAACTTCCGCCCAACACTCTCTTCGATGAAATTTTTGCCTTAGAAGAAGTTTATGTTCAACTGCAGGGAGATTCATCCCTTGATAAGTGGACGTACTTTTTCAAGAAAGAGCCAGCTCCGAGTTTACTGAAACTATTCCAGTATTGTGCATCAATTCCGGTATCAAATGCAAACGTTGAATGAATTTTCAGCGTCATGGGAAATTTGTGGACTGATGAACGTAACCGACTGCTTGTACCATCAGTTCGAAGTGAACTTTGTATATTTTTTAATATTTCTCAACGTTGTACTGAAATTAAAGAATTATTCCTTAAACACAAAGAATTGATCAAAGCTGCACAGTCAAATAAAAAATACACACGACAGCAAAGTAAAATATAATTTAATATTTTACATATTATTATAATATATTTGATGTTTTGAATTTTAATTAAAGTTTTGAAGTGATTATTTTAATACGTGTTAAAATGTTTGTAAGAAAATATATAATTTAATTGTAATTTTTTAAATTTTTTTTACTACTTAAACCCCCCCCACCGCTTGTCCACTATTTTTTGGAAGCAGACCTGCCAACCCTAGATGCCATCTATAAAACATCTTCAGCTGATTTTCCTTGTATGCCACCGAAGGAGTTTTAGACTAAGATATAGGGGAAGAAGAATAAAATAACAAATGGAAGACCACTATGAAACAACGCTTAAAAATGATAAAATATTTATATATTGTATGTTGTGTAAATGTTAAATATGTGTTTTAATAAAATTATAAATTTTAAATAAATAAATAAAAAAGAAAGCAGTCTAATATTTCTCTGGGGAAGTTTAGGTTCTCTTGCAGCACATCTGATGAATATAGGAATCCAAGCTGAAAACCTTTACTATTGAAAGAGTCATTAGGAGAATTTAGAAAATCCTTTTCAGTTATTTTTACTTGAATCTTCATAAAAACCTGGTTGGAAAATACTGGAACATGAGGGTTAGATGGGGGCATTCACAGACATCAACACTTTACTTAACTTCAGTCATTTAGAGAAACGTTTACCATCTGTCAATGTTCTCATGGGACAGCCCATAAGCACTTCATATAAAGTTAATCTAGTGACTTTCTTAGAATGAGCATTAATGGCTGGACGTTAGGGCAAGAGGAAGAGAATCTGGCCATTTGAAGTTAGATTGACTTCAGATCTTAGAAATCTTCTTTTTCAATATTCCTTTAAGCCATTCCACTAATTGAGCTCTATGGATGAAAAACACAACAAAACCACATATCACTTTGAAATGGCTTAGATGGCAGAATATTTATGGGGTTAACAAAATGTGTTCCTCTATCAAAATGTATATAGGCAGATATATCAAAGTAAGGATCAGTTCACTTTATCAGCTTTTTGGCCACTGTGACAGGACCAGCTTTCCTGCAGGCTAAACCTCAGGGTATCTGTTAAACCTGCTAACAGTGACAGGAACTTCCTGAACTATCTGTGAGCAAGGGGCAATTCACTAAAGATCATTTGAATTGGGCTTTTAAAAAGACCTTAGTGACAAAGAACCAAGGGAAGAAAGTTTCAAAGACTTCTCAACATTGTGCAGAAGACATTCAAGGCAAGTCTGGGCCACTTCTTGCAATACTGATGTGAACTTATGGTTCCCATCCATATTTGTTCATTTAATTCTGTAGCCTTCCTCCCATTCTTTGTTAATTTGAATGGACTAAGTGAGTACAGGAGAAAGGAAAGAAGAAGTAGTAACTAAATGACCTTCTAGAATAGAGGTTTCCAACTTTGATAACATCAAGACTTGTAGACTTCAACTCACAGAATTCCTCAGCCCTCCCACCCACCCCAATTTAGAAATTACAGAGCTCCCAGGGCCTGAGGAGGCAATGTACCTGAATTCACTCCTTCCAAAAGAAGACAAAGGAAAGAGCATTCTGCAGTAACCTTTGTAACTGGAGTGCTACATGTTTAGCACAAGAATCAGCCAGTTCATTTCCAGACAAATGAGAATGGCCTTTTATTTTAGTGACAGCAAAGGGCACTTAAAATTGAATGTCTAACAGACCATGGGAATGCAGACAAGGCAACAAAACCATTATGGTCTGTTAACACAAAAAGATTCTTGAGCCCAAGGGTAGAGGGAAGAGTGAGAAAGAGACTCAGAGTAACTCTGGCTTTAATTACACTAGATATAAATTGTGTGGAGAATTACTTGATAGTTACATTACCCTACAAGCAATAAAGACCTTTTCAAATATCCAAGTGGTTCTTGCTTCCTGAATTCATTAGCTTGGTGGGGCTTGACAATGCAATCCTAGGCTTCATTAATAGAGGGATAGAGTCAGGGGTGAAATGCTCCAGGTTCGGACCGGATCTCCCAATCCGGTAGCGATGGCAGCGGGTGGTTCGGAGAACTGGTAGCAAAAATCCCTGCCCCGTCCCCCCATGCCCAGCTGAGCCGAGCGATCATCAGAGGCTTTTTTAAAAAAAATTAAAAGCACTTTTTCTACAACCTCTTTGGCTGAAAAAATGTTTTTAAAAGTAAAAAAAAAAGCCTCTGATGATCGCGCAGCTCAGCTGGGATCGTCAGAGGCTTTTAAAAGCATTTTTTTTTTACAACCTCTTCAGGCGATTACACAGTCATATTACCCCCCCCAAGCCATGCCCACAGAACCGGTAGTAACAAATTTTACATTTCACCCCTGGATACAGTAGATTACACTTGGAATACTGCATTCCGTTCTGGTCATTATAATACAAAAAAAAGATGTTGAGACTCTGGAAAGCGTGCAGAGAAGAGTAGCAAAAGTAATTAGGGGGCTGGAGGCTAAAATGTATGGAGAAGAGTTACAGGAATTGAGTATGTCTAGTCTAATGAAAAGAAGGACTAAGGGAGACACGATAGCACTGTTCCAATATTTCAGGGGCATCTACAAAGATGGGGTGGGGTGGGGGGTCAAACTATTTTCCAAAGCACCAAAATGACAAGAAACAATGGATGGAAACTAACCAAGGAGAGAAGCAACCTAGAACTAAGGAGAAATTTCTTAATAGTGAAAGCAATTAACCAATGGACTAGCTTGCCTTCAGAAGTTGTGGGTGCTCCATTGCTGAAGGCTTTCAAAAAAAGTCTGAACAACCATTTGTCTGAAATGATATAATGATATATCTCCTGTTCAAGCAGGGGGTTGGACTAGAAGACATCTGAGGTCCATTTCAACTCTACTATTCTACTTCTATTATTCTATTCATTTTGAAAATCTGGAATCTACATTATGGACCTTGACATGGCACCTGACCCTTCAGATATCCCATTGTCAGTAGAGCAAGGGGCTGAGATGTTATTCCAGTATAGGTAGGAGGTTGAGACATAGAATTTGCACAATGCCATACAGCAGCTAAGTTAAGTTTGGGCCAGAGTTAACCTCAACCTGGAGTGGCCCCAATGACCACTGTGCAGCCAATTATACTCTATTTTGCTGGAAACCTGATAGAAAAAAAATTGGGGTTGGAGGGTGGGGCAACATCATTTCTTTACTACTCTGTGTGGCTTGTTCAAGATAGCAGGCCAGCAGAGTTCTCAACAGATTAGATCAAGGTGATATTTATTTTCAGGCTTTTAGAAAAAAGGAGAAATCAGATAGGCAATACCACTCGTTGAAAGCAATAGCTCCATACAGATAGTAGTTGACATTTTAATGCCAAAATTCACAGCAAATTTGATGAACTCACCAAGACAGCAACTACCGATCAGAAAATTCATAAAGAGTGACAAGCCTACAATTTGGCAGTTCAAATCTCACCAGGCTCAAGTTTGACTCAGCCTTCCATCCTTCTGAGGTGGGTAAAATGAGGGCTCAAATTGTTGGGGGCAATATGCTGACTCTGTAAACCACTTAGAGAGGGCTGTAAAGCCCTGTGAAGTGGTATATAAGTCTAAGTTCTATTGCTATGAATTGAGGGATGAATTAGTATGACAAAGCACACCAGATATTATGAAAGAGTTATCTCAACATTGCATGTTGATTGATGGTAGGCTAAAGAAGATAAGGCATAGGAAGGACTAATAGGACTAACAGTATAGGTATAGCTTCACAACTTTTCTTTATCCTTTTACCCTATTTGTTGGTTGAGTGGTTGTGAACCATCCAGAATCATTGAGAATAGGGCAGGATACAAATTTAGATCATCATCATCATCTTCATCACCATCACCACCCCACCCACCCCTATTGATTCCTTAGATTCCAGTGGTATGGAACTCCTGCAAACAAGAAATATATAGAGTTTTCTATCTTTAATGGATAAACAACAAAGGCAAAAACTTCCATACATTTGGTCATTTAGCCTGGGCTTCTATATTACTTATAATCCCTAGCATATTAAATAAATACAGACTTTAAAGTTCTACTGAAGACAGCACATTCAATAAAGACATATAAACGAAACTGTTGTATTTGTAATCCATGCTTTCATCCTAAAGCTGAAATACAGCTAATTATTAAACAAATATCTGAAACGTATCAATGGAAATCTTTCTTTCTTCATGTGTATTGGACAGAGAATGTGAAATTCTTCAGACATAATTTCTCTTCCATGCAGAAACAAGTTTGATCATTTTTTTTAACTCAAAAGAACTATATGAAATGTTTATCTGATTTTAGATGGTCCATGTTAAGTATGCTCTATTTAACTTAGATTTTATTTTGCTTTAGAAAGCTAGGAGCATTAATTATATTCATTGCTTTGTTGGTTCATACCAATTCCACTGAAGTTTATGGGTCTGTTCCAATGGGAAAAAAGAATAGGATTGATAGAATCTACAGCAGGCTAAAAAAACCTTGTTTACTTGGTTGCAGAATGTTTTTTTAAAAAAATATTTTGATTTATATATGAATTAGTTTATTCTCTATATTCTTCTCTACAACATAGTTCTACTCCAAGAACTGAAGGCTTGTCCTGATGGCTTTCTGCCTATTTAATTAGACTTACAAACATATTGTTTCCAATAAAATTCTTGGTTTGTAGCCTTTTTCTTAAAAATAAAATATAATAAATTTTTTTTATTTTATTTTATTTTTTATTTTATTTTGAATTTCTATACTGCCCTTCTCCCTGGGGACTCAGGGCAGTGTACAGCCAGAATTAAAAAACATGTAGAACAAATATTAAAAACAATTAAAAGATATATAAATTTGGCCCAATTAAAACTCACTACCAATTAAAACATTTAAAACATTTAAAAACATTTAAAAATTTCTTCTTAAGCCAGCCCGGCTTGCTTGAAAAAATGGGTCTTAAGGGCACGACGGAAGGCACTGAGGTCCTGGATTCTCCTTATCTCTGGGGGGAGCTGATTCCAGAGGGTAGGTGCCCCAACAGAGAAGGCCCTCCCCCTGGGGGTCACCAGCCTACACTGTTTGGCTGATGGCACCCCGAGGAGGCCCTCTCTGTGGGAGTGCATGGGTCGATGGGAGGTCGTCAGTAGCAGCAGGCGGTCTCAAAGATAGCTAGGCCCTATGCCATGAAGCGCTTTGAAGGTGATAACCAGCACCTTGAAGCGCACCCGGAAGACCACCGGGAGCCAGTGCAGCTCGCGCAGGAGCGGTGTTACATGGGAGCGCCATGCTGTTCCCGTCACTACCTGTGCTGCTGCGTTCTGGACCAGCTGGAGCCTCCGGGTGCAACTCAAGGGGAACCCCATGTAGAGAGCGTTGCAGTAGTCAAGGCGAGAGGTGACAAGGGTGTGAGTGACTGTGCACAGGGAATCCCGATCAAGAAAGGGCCGCAACTGGCGAATCAGGCGAACCTGACAAAAGGTCCTCCTGGTTACAGCCATCAGATGTTCCTCCAAGGACAGCTGCTTATCTAGGAGGACTCCCAGATTGCGAGCCCTCTCTGTGGGGGCCAACGAGTCGCCCCCAATAGTCAGTGATGGAGTCAACTGACTATATCGGGATGCCGGGAGCCACAGCCTTGACTCAGTCTTGGAAGGGTTGAGCTTGAGCCTGTTCCTCCCCATCCAGACCCGCACAGCCTCCAGGCACTGGGACATCACTTTAAGGGCATCGTTGGGGTGGCCTGGGGTGGAGATGTACAGCTGGGTGTCATCAGCGTACTGGTGGTATCTCACCCCAAAGCTATGGATGATCTCACCCAGCGGCTTCACGTAAATGTTGAACAGAAGGGGCGAGAGGACCGATCCCTGTGGCACTCCACAAATGAGAGGCCTCGAGGTCAACCTCTGCCCCCCTGCCAACACAAACTGTGACCGGTCGGAGAGAAAGGAGGAGAACTACCGTAATACGGTGCCTCCCACCCCCAACTCTTCCAGCCGGTGCAGCATGATACCATGATCGATGGTATCAAAAGCCGCTGAGAGGTCTAACAGGACCAGAACAGAGGAGCAACCCCTGTCCCGAGCCCTCCAGAGATCATCAACCAATGCGACCAATGCCGTTTCCGTGCTGTGCCCACACCTGAAACCCGACTGGAACGGATCTAGATAAGATGTTAGAAAACAGCAAGGGGAAATCTTGAATGATAAACAATATATTTGAATTAACACTTTGGAAGTGTCAGAACTTTCTGAAAATTGTGAAGATGTGATGCCATTAAGGGCTTTAAAGTCAAAAACAGCTTCTACAATTTGACCTGGAAGCAAACTGGCAACCAATGCACCTAGAATGTGTGTTGTTCTAGGGACACACATAAATGCCTGAGCTATTGCATATAGGGCATGAGTGACCATTAGCTAAGCCTGCCAGTCTGGGAACAAGTGCAACAGGTGTGCAACATGAACCTTTGGAAAAGCCCTCCTAGCCAAGATTGCTACTTTGTCCTTGAGCAGGAGACACGAGTCTAGGAGGGCCAGTGGTGGGATGCAGCTGGTTCTGTCAGGTACGTGCAAACTGGACAGAACCGACAGCGCTGACTGTGGAAGGCCCTGCCCACTCGCCCGGATATAATGCCGTCCTATTTAGCCACATTTTGGAGGCTATGAGCATGTGCGGGAGGTGTGCACGTGAACAAAGAGTGTGCACAGAAGGCTGAGCACGTGTGGAAGGGTTAGGGTTAGGGTCAGGGTTAGGATTAGGGTTAGGGTTAGGGTTAAGGTTAGAGTGAGTGCCAGTGGTGGGTTGCCCCAGGTTTGGACTGGTTTGCAAGAACTGGTAGTAAAACCAGCAGGAGGCCCTGCCCACTGCTCCAGGTGCTGTCATCGGGGATCTGTGCATGTGCGGAAGCTTCTGCGCATGTGCGATCCTGTTGCGAACCAGTAGTAAAGGTAAGTAGAACCCACCACTGGTGAGCGCACCCTCACATTTGCGAACCGGTAAGGAAGATAAGTGAATCCCACCTCTGAGGAGGGTATACTAGGTCTATTTCTGGCAATGCCACCTTATCTAGTACCAAATGACCCAAATTCAGAGTCAAAACATTGAGAAGAATATTTTATTAAAACATAGTAAACCAGGAACTAAGGTACGTGTCTGACATGATGTAAACTTTCCATATTTTAAAGAAACACAGCGTTTTCTTTTTCTTCTGCCTACTATTTCCCCTTGCTGCTTTCTAATGATTTAGTAGTCACCAGTAGAGCTTTACAATTATTTCTCTTTGAATTATTAAAATTGTGACATTCAGGACTGGCTTTACTTTAAGGTTCAGTAAGAACTAGCCTGCAGCACCAAATCTTTGGATGTGCCAAAGGTGACATCCTTCTGAAAACAAAGTCTACAAGAAAAAATGTCCACATTTTATCTGCCTTTCAATAATTATCCTTTTTAGCAATAGCACTTAGACTTATATACCGCTTCATAGTGCTTTTACAGCCCTCTCTGAGCGGTTTAGAGTCTGCCTATTGCCCTCAACAATCTGGGTCCTCATTTTACCCACCTCGGAAGGATGGAAGGCTGAGTCCACCTTGAGCCGGTGAGATTGGAACTGCCGAACTGCAGCTAGCAGTTAGCTGAAGTAGCCTGCAGTGCTGCCCTCTAACCACTGCGCCACCTTGGCTCTTTTTATTTATTTATTTATTGATTGATTGATTGATTGATTGCAATTTATATGCCGCCTTTCTCCCTAGGGACTCAAGGCAGCTTACAAAATGACAACTTCAATACAAATCACAATACAATACCAAATTAAAATCAGTAACCCAATTAAAAACGATTTAAAATTATACCAGTGTACCCCAAACGGATCAGTTTAATTGGTGATAGAGCCACATCTTCAGCTCGCGGTGGAAGGAAAGAAGGTTGGGGGCTGTCCTGAGCTCAGTGGGCAATCCATTCCAGAGGGTCGGGGCTCCCACAGAGAACACCCTCCCCCTGGGGGTCGTCAGGCAACATTGTTTGGCCGACGGCACCCTGAGGAGGCCAACTGTGTGAGAGCGCACAGGACGATGGGAGAATGGCTGGAGATGGTCCTGCAAGTACCCCGGGCCTATTTTTTTTGTTAATATAAAGATTTTAGGTGCTTTTATATTGAGGCTTAGCAATTTTCAGTTGGCTATAGTTGGCAAATCTGCTCACAGCAGCAGACCAGGCTATGGTTGTCAAGGTCACATCACACAGAGCAACTGTTAGACTAATCTTTCCAAAAATGCAAACCTTTTTGTCAGCCGGAGGTGGCACCGTCAATCAACGTGGCCTGGGGGTACCGTGTACCCTTGAGCCAGCACTGGTCCCATTTTTTTCCAGTCTGGTACAGAAACTGCTATGACTTTCTCTGCATGCATGCGGAAAAGGCTGTCAGCTTCAAAAATTTGAACATTGAGTTTTGTACGTATCTCTGTCTTTTGAAGGCTTTACATGCCCCTAGGCATTTGAGTACATGATTTTAGATCTATTAAATCAAGGCTTAGCCACAGGATCATTGGATGTCCTTGGGCAAAATAATGTTTTTCTGCCTCGCATACACCTATAAAATAAAATTAAAAAAGAGACCAATTGCATTAGATTATTTTTTAAAAACTTTTCAAGATGTATGTTGTAAAGCAATAGACAAATTCACACCATGATTCCAAGATTTCCAGCAGTACTTTAGACTATACACTTTGATAAGCTTAACAGAGTGATGAAAAATAGCAGGGATGTACATTTTTAACCTTTAACCATAATAACTATTAGGTTAGTTAGACCAATAAGTAGTGGAAAAAAACTGAACCTTGTTCTAACTGACTTAAAAAAAAAAAAGATGGGACAAAAGTTGTTGCAGATAAACAAGTCTGGAACAGCAGCCACAGAAGACTGTGAATGTAGGTTTGAAATGTAGCCGGTCTACCCCAAAAAGGCAGTTTGGAAAATTATATTGGAAGATAAGTAACATCTCTGCAAAAATAAGAAGGGTGGTGGTGGTGGGGTCAGTTTTATTAGTTAAAAGAGCACAAAGACATTTGTGAAGCAAAAGCACAGGATATGAACATATTCAAGACTTGAACGTTTGCTGATTGAAGTTTAAATCCGTTCCACCGGTGTCATTTTTTTGCGATGATGTATGACTCACAATGCTGCAATCATGGTCACAGACAAGTTATGATGATTTGCCATGAAAGTGATTTATGATTTTCACTGGTGAAAATCATTTTCTCTTTACATCTTGCCTAAACTATATCCCTGGGCTTAAAGTTTCATCAAAAAAGATGCCAGAATGGATTAGTTTTTCCTTACAGAATTTTTATATATAACTTTATATGACCTTGTGTTTGATCCTTTAAAAAAAAAAAAGTTTCAGGATTAAAGTGAAGCATTTTTACGAACAGCCACATTACATTTTCCTGTGCTTTATTAATCACTGTAAAATAATACGAATACTGATAATTAAGAGTTACAATATTTGATGTTGCAGAGTATTTGCATAAGAAAAACTCATGAAGGGCAACAGGCGGTTCATTGAAATCATGCCCTAAAGACTCCTAGTCAACGGAAATGCTTGGCTTTCTGATTGGCAATTAATGTACCTCTACAGTAGTTATGTAAAATAAATGGAAAGCTTAAAACTCTTCAAAATGCGATTGTCTCACACTTTTGTACAAACAGATGCTGCTTAAACAGATCTAAAATATACTAAACACTGCACAAATATCCCACAGGGATTTGTTATGCCTGCCAAGATGAAGGAGAGGATGCAATTTAGCTCCAGCGGATGAGATTCTTTTTACTAATGGGGATGCTGAAATTGTATTAGAAAATAAACCATAGCAGCCAAGTTCAGAAGCTGACTGGGAGACTTAACGTGTTTTGCTCAGTGAGAAAAAAAAACTCATCAGGTTTTCTTTAAACATTTAAACATAAGGAGGAAATGGAGAATAGGGACAATGAGTAGCTCTGCCCTCAGCGTTACAAACTTCGGTTACTCCTTCTGTTGAGTCCATGTGTTGTACATAAATGAAAGCATCATGAAAAAGGAGCTTTGTAGCAAAGGAATCCAGCTTCACGAAGGCTTTTATATGCATACCCCAAAGTCTTCTCTTTCAGTCTTTTATCACTATATTTTGGGAAAGATTTTTTGGTGCATGTAATATGGAGGCTGAGCCTTTTGGCACAGTTTTGGAGTAAGTACTCAAAATAACAACTGAAGTAGGCTAGAAGTGCATCTATCATTTGTGTTCTTTTGCTTTAAACCCTGATCACTGGTCAAGCGGTGTCTCATCTGTAGAAAGCTGCCCTAAAAAGGTACAATTGATAGTACTATTACAATTGATTTTGTTACTAGTACGTAAGTTGTTAAGTTGTTATGTTGTTCTTAGTCCATCTTATTTTAAAATTGCACTGTAACATTTTATCTTTAATTAGCCCTTTGTAGATTGCCTAGCATCTCTACTGATAAAGATCAATTCATTTATTCTTAAATTATAAATAAACAATTTTCAAAATGGAAATCTGCGATGTAAGAACACATCTGCGTCAAGTTCATATTGTGTAAGAACACAATACTGTGTCAAATTCATGCTCTCATTGTCTTGTAAGGCAATGAAAAACTTTTGAACAATGGCAACATTTCATCCTGAACTATCTGTCGAGTTAGCCCAAATGTGCTATGGATTCAGTGGAACAAAACACAAACTGAACAGGATGGCTGTATTTCTCTGAAACAAAGCTGGAAACAGTTCTGAGTTTTTCAATCATGGAAAACAGTAGGGGCTCAGAAAAAGCTTCTTAGACTCTAAGGTAAAAGGTAATAAAGAAATGTGGAAAATGGTAACTCTGCTGCCATCTAAATTTATCTAAATTCATCTAAATTTTCACAGGTCAAAAACAGCAGCCCTAACTTTCTTGAATGTATTGACTGCTTCCCTACTTTCACCCCAAAAACTGAATTCGTGTATTGGCATTTCCCCCATCTCTCCTCTAAAGAAGGTAATTTGTGTACCAGGGTAGAAGGGTGTACCAGAGTACTCTGGTAGAAGTAAACTGAGTGCCATTAATCTTGATACCTGGTCATATCTGGTCATAGAGCAATGACTGTCCACACAATAATACCCTGTTTCCCCCAAAATAAGACATCCCCTGATAATAAGCCCAATCGGGCTCTTGAGTGCATGGCAATAAGGCCAAGCGCTTATTTCAGGGTTCAAAAAAATATAAGACAGGGTCTTATTTTTGGGGAAACACAGTAGTAAGAGACCTTTGGAGATGACAAGCCAAATCTCTCTTTCTCTCTCTCTTTCTCTTCCCCCCTCCCAATGTGACACGGGTGACTGGTTAAATAAATAAACAAATAAGTGAATAAATAAATAAATAAATAAATAAATTCTGCTGGAGGTTCCTTGTTTAGCCCTTTTCTCTTTTAAAACAATTTATTTCCCTCATTTTCTCTCGTCCAAATATTTTGAATAGTAATTATCCTGTAAAACTCATTTTTCTCTTTTTTTTAAAAAAAATATCATTCTACTGAGCATTGTGCTTTATACTATCTATTAGTATAATTCTGGATACTTATGTGATAATCTCTATAATTTTCAATGTATTCTAAGCAATTTCCATACCCTCCTTCATTGTGTGTGTTGTTTTAAAAATATATTAAGATGCAGAACTCTGGCCTCTTCTATTTGTAGTTATGCTTTCACTCTGATCCTTTCCTTTCCTTTCCTTTCCTTTCCTTTCCTTTCCTTTCCTTTCCTTTCCTTTCCTTTCCTTTCCTTTCCTTTCCTTTCTTCCCCTCCCCTCCCCTCTCCTCCCCTCCCCTCTCCTCCTTTACCCTCCTTTCCTTGATCCTTGATCCAAAATCAGGTATTATATTCAGAACTTCTCATTAGTTTTATATCTTTCACTAATTCTCTCACATTTATTTTCTCATCAACAATTCAGTCAGGATTTTCTACCTATTTCTTTTCTGCATGTACGCATGAATACATGAATAGTGTTGTGTTTAAAATAAATTCAAATCAAAAAGATCTTTCCTAAGCATATACTCACAATTCTCAGTCATTCTTGGATCTCTGAATGGAACATTTATTTATTTTATTCACTTTTCTTTTTCCCATTCATGCAATTAGGTTTTTTTAAACATATTTTTCCCCATTGGGTCACATATCCCCCACATCTCTGATTCTGTCATTATCACAATTCACTGGAGTTTAACCTGCAGTAATCACCAGCCTATTAATTTCTGCTTCCATATTACACATATTACAACAGTCTAATGACACTGATTCAATACTTTCTGATATATATTTTAGATTTGTCATTAATAATTAGTCCTACATCTTAACTCTCCTGCTTGTAATCACTAATCTCATTCCAGAAAATTAGATTACATTAATTTGTATCTACTGCATCTTTGGTCTTTTCGGTTTCAGAGAAAGCACATCCATTTTTTACTTCCGTACCATGTGTAAATTTTTAATCTTTACAATTTGAAGTTCCTACACTCTCCATTATATATCTTTGTATATTTTGGTCTCTGTACTTTTCATGGCTTTGGTCAATCAAGGCTTTCATCTAATGCTTTTTGGTAAAACAGAGAAGAGTTGGCTCAGGTTTCCATTTTAGTTGTAACCCTACCACAGGCAATGTCCCTGTGAATGGTAAGAATGGTACCAGATTGTTTGAGCACCCTTTGCTAATATGATTTGATTGCTTATTTGTTCCCTATGACTATCATTAAGTGATGAACATATCTTTTCTTTTATGTATACCGGGAGAGTATGTACCAAGACAAATTCCTTGTGCGTCCAATCATACTTGGCCAATAAAATTCTATTCTACTCTACTCTACTCTACTCTACTCTACTCTACTCTACTCTACTCTGTTCTGTTCTGTTCTGTTCTGTTCTGTTCTGTTCTGTTCTTTGGCCAATATGCCACAAGAACAAAAAAATGTCCAATTTTACTTCAGGCATGATCAAGCTATACTATGCAAAGTAGAATCTCTAATTTAGATAATAACATTGAAGCCAACAGTCCCAGGCCATTCAAGTGATGCTGCCAAAGGTCCTGTTCCAGGATGTGGAGCAGTGGTGAAATCCATTTTTTTTTACTACTGGTTCAGTGGGTGTGGCTTGTTGGGTGTGGCAGGGGAAAGATATTGCAAAATCCCCATTCCCACCCTACTCCAGGGGGAAGGATATTGCAAAATCTCTATTCCCATCCCAATCCAGGAGGAAGGATATTGCAAAATCTCCATTCCCACCCCACTCCAGGGGGAAGGATATTGCAAAATCTCCATTCCCACCCCACTCTGGGGCCAGCCAGTGGTGGTATTTGCTGGTTCTCTGAACTACTCAAAATTTCTGCTATTTATTTTCTGGAACCTGTCAGAACCTGCTGGATTTCACCCCTAGTGTGGAGGTTATGTAGGTCTGGATGTGATGGAACAGATTCAAGTTCAATCCTGACAAGCGTGAGTAGCTATGAATATTTGGACCTCCTGGATCTGTGGATCTTCCATATATGGCTATGAATGGGGCTGTGCTACAATCAACAATAGTGTGCAGTTAGAGGTTTGTCATGGATTGACAATTCCTGGTTCAAGAGCAGATGACAGCCTTGGTCAAAAGGATCTTTGCCCATATATTATTTAATGTGCAAGTTGCTTCCTATCCAGCCCTGAGTGGGCCTTTAGACAGTTCCTTTTTTATTTCACAAATATATTACTGTAATATATTGAACATGGAGCTGTGCTTGAGAATCACTTGGAAACTGATATCACAGTAGTCCAAAATGGGGCAGTGTGAGCAGTGACATGTATGCCATATACCATATATTTTGGAGTATAAAATGCACCTTAGTTTTTGGGGAGCAAAATAAGAAAAAAGCTGATTGGTGGATGGATCGGCCTCCCGGAATACCCTCAATCAGCTGTTCCCAGAAGTGAATTTTAGCAACAGATTCCTTGGTTGTGAATTCTGTGTCTTGCTTTTTTTTCCTGCATCTGAAACTTCTGAAATACTGTTTCAGAAAAAACTTATTTTCTGCCTCTGAAAGCCTCCGAAACAGAGCTTCAGAAAAAAAGGATTTTTTCTGAAGCTTCTTTCAGAGCCTTTTATTCTGAAGGACTATCTGTTCAATCTCCTTTCTTTGGTATTGGTATATAGATTAACCTCTTCCATTCTGTTAACATAGCTTCATTAGAACCTTTACTGATTCTTCTTTTGTTGCTTGCCATATTATTTTAGATAAAAGCCTTTCAGAGGCTTTTTTTTCTGAAGCTTCGTTTCTGAGGCTTTTTTTCTGAAGCTTCTTTCAGAGGCTTATTTCAGCCTCTGAAATCTCCGTTTGCAAGGCTGGGTGGGGCTACATTCAGAGTATAAAACGCACCCAGATTTTCATCCTCTTTTTTTGGGGAAAAAGGTGCATCTTATACTCTGAAAAATATGGTAATTCCACTGTTTCTTGAGCTTTACCAGTTATTATGGCTTGCAGTTGTAATTCAAAAAAGTCTTCCATGGCATGGTCAGTGGTATTCAAATATGCCTTTCTCCAATTGCTCTGGTCCATCTTGAGGTAAATATAGCAAATAAGAAATAATGTGAATAAAATAGGAATCATACAGAGTCAGATATATGGGCTCTGGGGGACCCTCTCTATTCACATTATTATAAGGGGAAGACGTGCTTAGATACATGAACTCTGAGAGAACCTCTCTATTCACATTATTTTAAGAGAGGAAAGTGCTTGTTGGAAATTACATTAACAAACAGTTAAACCTAATTAAGTGGTAATATATCTTCTGAGACCTAGATGTCACGGGAAGGCAATCATATGGAATACCTCTGAGTGACCTCACTGTGAATGACACAAAGACCTATATGTTACAAAGAGTTACTTAATCCAATAAATTTACCCAAGGACAGTAGTAACTCTCCCATTAGCAACTCCGAGCACTTAAGAAAAGTTGTGTGGCTAAGATAATTTTGTAAACTAAGATTAATGCTTTAAGTAATTAGATGAACTTATTATCCAGTGTATGTAACCATATAGGGAAAACCGGATGTATGATCTCATGATTAACCATATATGGAAAATGTATGATCTCACTTAATCCTTTGTCTTAGAAATGTATTAAACCATTGTATCAGAATTCTCTCTTTGTTCAAAGCTTCATGTAAAAAACTGGCTCTGAACCTTGCGCAATAAAGCTGTCTCTGGCTGACCTAGGAATGTTGCTTAATCCTTCCATTCCACTACAATCTGGTGAGACTGCTTTGTGTCCTATAGATAAAGCAGTGTTTTCTAGTGGGACCCAGGAGTTGTGCCTTCTCTTTCACAATGCCTACCCTCTGGAATTATGCCCCCTTTCCTACATAATTCCAACCCTGATGACATTTGGAAAGTGCTTGAAGCTATAGCTATTCTCCCAGAACAGAATGGACATAATGAGCCCCTGAAGGACAGGTTTTTCTGGCTTATGTGTTTGTCATCAGTCCATTCATGTTTTCTTTTTGTTTTGCCAATAAAGGAGAATATTTCTAGCTCAGGGTTGAAATGAGGGATCCTTGGTGCTCTCTGAGCTTAGTTGTTTTCTCACAGATGTTTCATTATCCAAACTAGGTAAGATCATCAGTGCTATTGACCAGGGACCCCTCTTTTTATTTTTAATTTCTTTTTTATGCTTTAATAGTAAGACACCCAGATTTGTTGGGAGTCAGACAGCCAGTAAAATCTATAAATAAATAAGAATAATGTCTATGGAAATTCAGGTCATGGTTGTCCCAAAGGTGCTTTTTCAAGAGGCAACTGAACTTTCTTGTTTTTCTTTGAAGACATTTTGCTTCTCATCTAAGAAGCTTCTTCAGGCTTTAAGAAGGTTCTTAAAAATAATATCCACCCCCCCGAACTCTTTTATTTGAATGCAACTCATATTAGTTTCAGTAAGTTTTTCACCAGAAGTATGAAATCTTCACATTACAGTTGCTGCATGGAAAACAAATTTAAAGATCAACGATAATAATGTGAAAGAACAACTCACTCTTCAGCCAATGACCTTCCCAATTGTCAATTGTTCATTATTATTTATACTTACATTTTAAGAATGGCAAATAATACAAATTCTTTCTGCCCCTCCACCCCCACAGACAGAGTGAGTGGCTTCAAGTTACACACTGAGTTTCTGTGGCACGGTACTTCAACCTGCATTTCTCCACACCTCATTGAAATCTAAACAAATACATCATACTGTCTGTGGATTAAGTTGCTCTTATCCTTATTGTTGTCCTCCAGTGGGACATTTTCCTTCTACCTCATAAAATCAATCAGATGGCAGGTGTGGAGAGAGACAAAAGGTTACAGGCAAAGAAATGGCATCTGCACATGCTGACAACAGTGCTAATCTTTGCCCTCATTATATTAGAGATATAATTGCCTTTTGGGAAAAGAAGGATAGGAAATGGTTACAAAGAGGCTGTCAGATCTTCAAGAAATTCCAGGCCAGGAAACCAAAATCAAAAATACTAACACCACCTTTATTGTAAGGTTGAAGTAATAGAATCTTGCAAATCTGAAAGTGCTTCTTTCCTCCCCTACCTATACTTTTCAGAGAACTAGGGAGAGTCCCTTCTGAGATACTTTCCTTACCCCCATTCTAGCTTTAGACCAGTTTTCTCCTATAAGGTCAATATCTAGGCTACAGCTCTTCCCCCTGTCTTTCTTGGTATTCTCAAAGTCCATTACAAAGGCTCAACTTTTTATTTGCAATGCTGAGCTAAATGACCATACTTGCCATTGTTATCCACTCTGGCTGATGTAGATCATTCTAATTGAACATGTTGGAAGGTTCCAAAAAGGTGAAGGGTACTGTATAGATGCAGGATTGTATTTCCATGTAGTTCCTTCTAAATTAGTAATATTATTCTAATTCATTTTTCACCTCCAGTTTTTGAACTGTGCAATTTTTCTTTGCTTGAGATGCTCCTTTGAACTGTTCTGCCTGGTGCTGGTGATTCTGATGCAGATTGTAAGGATTTTCTTCTTTGCCCTTTTGGACACAAAGATCTGTCTTTAAGCCCTTGTGAAAGGTCATTATTTTATTTTATTTTATTTTATTACTTTATTTTATTTTATTTTATTATATATTTTATTTTATATTTTGTTTAGAAAATGTATGTGGTGGTTCCTATTCTTTTAACACCTTTAGCTAGTTTACTATATATAGTAAAACATCATTAACGCCTGTTTTTAGAAACAAGCCCATGATGAAATATAGTTTTACAAAACTTAAAAGTGTTAAAAGGTCTGGGAAATAAATTTGTTTTGAGTCCCCCCTCCCCCCAAAACTGCTGAAGGATGAAAAATATTATAGTGCTGGGGGGAGTGAAATATGTGCCAATGGTCACTGTTAGCTTAAAGAAATTAGAATTCTCAGACTTAATGAAATACAAATGCAGACTCATCTTTAGGCATTGATAATGTGAATGCTGGGCAACTCTCTGTCTCTTATTTCAACATAGCCATGAAGAACACAAGCAAAGAAAAATAATAGACTATTGCTATAAATCAAACTTGTTAGCTGTATCTGAAAAGATACACATCAGGTGCATTAATTGGGGACTGTCAACTTCACAATTATTTCAGCAGTTCACCCATGGAATTGTCTTATATTGACATGCTTGATAAGATGCAAAACATTCAAATAATATTTTAGAAGAAATGGGTGTCGTGCATCAAAGATTTGTTTTCAACCTTCAGATAGCACTCTGTTCTCTCAATCTGTTTGCTGGTTATACTTTTTCAGTACTTGGTCATAAACCTTTCTTCATTTTTTTTTGAGTCAGTGATATATGACTGTTGAACCATATGATGAACAACTGAGGGAAATAGGTATGTCTAGTCTAACAAAGAGAAGGACAAAGGATAATATGATGGTGATCTTCTAGTACTTGAGGGGCTGTCACAGAGAAGGAGTCAATTTATTCTCCAAAGCACCTGAAGGCAGGACAAGAAGTAATGGGTGGAAGATCGTTAAAGAGAGATCCAAACTACATCTAAGGAGAAATTTCCTGGCGGTGAGAACAATTAATCAGTGGAAGGACTTGCCTCCAGAACTTGTGATTAGTCCATCACCAGAAGTTTTCAAGAACAAACTGGACAACCATTTGTCTGGAATGGTGTAGGATTTAATTTAATTTAATTTATTGCATTTCTATGCTGCCCAACTCCCAAGGGACTCTGGGCGGCTTACAGCAAAAATAATGCGAACAATGAACATAGAAAAATTATTAAAAAACATTATAAAAACATTTAAAAACATTAAAAGCCCATGCAGACCATTCATGGCTGGATCTCGCAAGATTGCAACAGCAAGATCAATGGCACCAGGTAGGATCTCCTGCCTTGGGCAGGTGTTTGGATTTGGAAGGTCCCTTCCAACCTATTATTCTATGTTCTGTCTTAATTATGATCTATAATTAAAAAGCTAATCAATTATTTTAAGTGCTAGTATACCAAGACACTGCTAAGATAGCAATAGCATTTAGACTTATATACCACTTCCTAGTGCTTTACAGCCCTCTCTAAACAGTTTACAGAGTCAGCATATCATTCCCAACAATCTGGGTCTTCATTTTACTGAAGATGGAAAGCTAAACTGGTCAGGATCAAGCTCTTTCAGTGAGCAGAGTTAGCCTGCAATATTACATTCTCAGCACGGCACCACCATGACTCTCACCATTAATATCACCAAGGTTAATATATCAATTTGCTGAGTCTTTAGCATTGAGAAGATGAATTATTTAAACTATTAGTAAACTAATTAAAAGAGAGCCAGTTTGGTGTGGTGGCTAATGTACCATGCTAGAAACTGGAGGACCATGAATTTGTTCCATTTTAGGCACAAAGCCAACTGGGTGACCTCAAGCCAGTCACTCTCTTTCAGTCCTAGGAAAGAGATAATAACCTATCACTTCTGAAATCTTACCAGGTAAACTGCAGGGACTTGTCAAGACAGTTACCAAAGTCAACCCTGACTTGAAGGCACCAAATGAATCAAAACACTGCCTAACATAAAAGCTGGCCAAATTGAAAAGCATGATTCCTGGCTTCCGGTTTGCTGCTGGCCGCCGCCAGACGTTCCTCTGGGATCGTCAGCTCCCTCTGCCTGTATAGAGCCGCCGTTACAGCGGATGGCGGCTCGAAAAAACTCCGTTTCCAAGAGGAAACGGAGAGAGAGCCGGCAGGGGTGGGTAGAACTCCCCGCAGAGTCCCAAAAGTTTTTTTTTTAACTTTTGGGACGGAGCGGATGAGAAGCCCCATATCCCCTGCCGCTGCTCCGGGCTTTGGGAGACCTCTGCCTATGCAGAGCCAGGCGTCAAGAGCAAGCCTGTGAATCTAAAAGAATAATTAAAGAAATGAAGAACTGGACCCTTAATACTGAACCGCAAGTATCTCACCCTTTCAAAAACTATTTAAAAGAAAAGAGCAGAGGAAAAGAGGGAAAAAGAGCCTTCTAAAATGGCGTCTGCTGTGGCTGGAGAAGGGCTAAAAGGGAAAGTCCTTCCGTTTTTCATTATTACAATGTAGCGGAATAAATATCATTGGCTACATTTCTAGAGAAACCTCGCTCCTGTGCTGCTCAGAAGTTTTTTTTTAATGAGGGAAAGTCTTTTTGTTTTCTATTTCTTCTCTTATTTTTGCTAAATCTTGTCTGTGTGGGAAATGGCATCAGGACTTATACAGCTGGACAAACAGGGGGGGGGGAATTTCCCCCCTTAAGAAATTGCGCCAACAAATTTCAACTCTCCAGCGTCAGAAACCCGATTTTAATATATTAGAATTTATCCTTGAAGAGATTGTAAGAAGGGATGAGATTGTGAATCAGCAACTTGAAAAATTTAAGCAGGAAATTAAAGAAATTGGTGAATTGGTGAAATCAGAGTCTGACTTCTTGAATAAAAAGATTTCAAAAGTTGCTAATGGTTTATCAGGCTTTCTGATTCGGATGGAGGCAAAGACTGAATTATTAGAGACTAAAATGAAGGAAATCGAGGAGAATTTGGATGACATGACTCAAAAAATTAAAAAGGATTTGATAAACATTCAGGATAATAGCTTGGAAGACAAATCTAAAATGGAGACTGACCAAAAGATTGGTAATGAGGAAAATGTACAACAGAGGATTGAAAGAGAAGTTTTAATGATTCAATATAATTTTACAGAATATGCAATTAGATTGAGAGGTCTGCAGGAAAATAATAGAGATGATTTAAGGAAAGTATCTTCTGAAATTCTGGCTGGGATCTTAAAGGTTCAACCTGATGAAGTGTATTGCAGGATTGATAGAATTTATAGAATAAAATCCTGGTGGGCAAAGCAAAGGCAACTGCCTAGAGATGTGGTGATCTATTTTACAGATAAAGAAATTAGGAATAATATTGTGCAGAACTCTTTTAATTCCAATTTGCAATTTCATGGAAGAAAGATTTGGATTTTCAAGGAGCTCCCGCCCAAGATGTTAATGGAGAGGAAGAAATTTGGCTTTTTAGTGACTGAATTAAAAAAAAGAAATATCCTATTCAGGTGGGACATCCCAGTTGGTTTAATATTGAGATATCAAGGCGTAAGATATCAATTGCACACTGTCGAAAAAGCGGAAGATTTTTATCAAAAAATTCTAAAAATGAATTTAACACCTTTAGGCATAATACAGGATAAGCAAAAGGAGTTGGAAATAAAAGGAAAACATCAAATTATAGAGGCTGTGATGGATAAATTGTCTTTGGACTCCTTGGAGACCCCAGCTGGACTGTTTATAAATAAGAGAGCAGTGTCATCCGAACCCAAGGTGATGAATCATCAAGTCACAGACAAGTGCGCAAATCAACCAGTTGATATACAAGTGATGGAGAAGAAAGATGAGATGATAAAATTAACCCAACAAGAACAATCCACAAAGCAGAATGAAAATCAACCAGCAGATATACAATTGGTAAGCAAGAAAAGAGGATGGAAATTCAACCCGAAAAAGAAAAAGAAAAGAAACAGATCTTATAGAAACAGCAATTTCCAAACTAAGCAACAGTGAAGCCAGGCGCTTTAAAAAATGAATGAATATTAGAAAAGACAGTGGTGGCGAACAATTGTCTGATACTATCCTGAGGATTGTGGCAGATCTCTGCAAGGCCATGATTTTGGGAAGTGGAAAGAGCCTCACTTTGTTGGATTTGAATCATCTAATTTTTTCTTATTTACCTTTTTTTTCTCTTGGAAATATATTATAACTATTTTGAGTTATAAGGCAGGAGAGTTTTGCCGGGGCATGCAGAAGATCTGGATGTTACTCAGTAGGATGACGGGAATTAACAATCCTGATGAATACCACAACTATAACCATACGGATATATTCATAATTATAATGTCACTCGGGTGGTTGTTTTTACTTTTATACAGGTGTGAGGATATCTACTACTGATGGGGGCAGAAGATGACTGAAGATTTTGAACAAACTGTTGCACCAGCATGTTATTTTACCCTATTATGGGTGATGGATTTAACAATCTAGTGGAAAGACATCAAAGAAGATATTATATGGATCATAAACTTAAAGTTATTGTCTTTTCTCTTTTTATATAATGAAATGCATATATAGATATGTGTATATCTTAGTAAAGTGGGCAGTTGATTATATTTAGAATCGTATTGCATGATTTTGTAGGAATTGAAGGGCTGAAAGAGGTTAGTTTACTGATTGTTATAAAATGGGATGCATATATAGATATGTGTATATTCTAGTAAAGTGGGTAGTGGATTATATTTAGAATTGTATTGTCTGATTTCAAGTCATATATTTAGAGGAGTGGAGGAAGTGGACAGAATTGAATAAATTTGGTTGCAGGGAGAAGGCCGATTTAAAATGTTATATTAATATATATAAAAGATTAAAGGTTAATTTGTAATAATACTCAATAAGTATAGGGGAGGAGAAAAAGGGCAGACTACCGTAAAAATGGGAGTTATAAGATTAACAAGTTAAGGGTCAGTATTCCGAGAAGGGATTAAGGGAAAGGGAAGATATTATGTATGTAACTAGTTATGAAATAGCCTATTGTTGTGAAGAAGTCACAGGGGGGGTTGGGTGGAAAGGGTGGGTTAGGGAAGAGGGGGGGGGGAAAGGGGGAAAAACTTGTATTTGAAAACTTTTTCAATAAAAAAAAAAAGAAAAAAAGAAAAGCATGATTCCTGTTATAAACAAAAGGGAGTTGAGAAAGCTGCTAAATTTACAAAGTCCCTGCCTGCCTTTTGTTCTACTGATATAAGACATTTACAGAATACAACTGCCAAACTAGGACAATGTGATTCTGGGCAGCTTTTTTTTAAAAAAAGAGAAAAATGAGAGAAAAATAATCAACTAACATTAAAAAAAAAAACCCAAGATCTATAATTAAAGCTATTGAAACAATTAAAGGGAGATCACAGCTGAATATAATTCCTCAACTCATCCCAACCCAGGGTAAGAGCTGCCGTTCAGAAGACCTGCGTCCATAACATGACTTTGTTTCAACAAGCATGCGAGAAGGGTAGTTACCCTTGGAGCAGATGAGTGTGCAAATAACCCAGTGCTTTGCCAAGTTTGTATTTGTATTGAATTGTGGTCAGTGCCAGTGCAGCTCATATAAGAGAGCTCATATCCACCCACTGTGGATAACATGTGACCAACAGGTAATATAATAGCTTAAAATGAATAGAAATCATTAAATATTCTGGAAGTTTAATTCATATATTTATTTTCTACCTAAGATACACAGCAGGAGTATCAAACTCATGGCACACAGGCGAGGTGTGTCACATGCTGGCCACGCCCACCCCCGGTTTAGCAAAGAGGAAAAAAAATTGCAATACGTCACGTGACGATAATGTGTCGTTGTGAGTTTGACATTCCTGATATACAGCATATATTCTGTTAGCTTAACTATTTAAAAGGATGCCACTCAGCTTTGTATATCTGGACTTGGGACTGAAATCCGAAATCAGACACCCCCTGTCCTTTCTTCAGAATGTGAATAGAATGGACACAGGTACAATAAATTGCACTGTTTATTTAACAGGTTGACAATATCTAATCCGATAGAATCTTAATGGTGTGAAAAGCCACAGGAGAATCAATTCAAAGCATTCCAGTGTAAAGGTAGCACTGTAATTTACACTATTTTCTTTGCCTTTCTGTATTGTAACAAGCCAAATCTATATAATCTGTATTCTTCCTGCAACTTCCATGCGAGCCTGGGAATCACTGTAGTGCATTCCAATACAAAATATTCTTTGTTGCCTTTATGTCCAGTTACTTTAATTTCTCATTGAAGTGAGCGTTTTCCCTCCCAACTGTGTTGATGAAAAATAAATCTTCTCCTATGGAATTCAAGGGAAAGTGGGGAATTGGCGAGACAACCAGGAAGAATGAGAGCAGGGATTAGTGGCTCTCTTTGAAGTTTATGTTGTAGGCTCTCCCTCCAAAATAGGTGTTCCTATTTCACAAAACGGCAACCAAGGGAACACAATATACTAGTAATTGGTCCTTGAAGAAATTCCTTATTATCTTCCTTGTTCTTTTTCACCAGAATCTCTAGCATTGTTTCTTACCTTAGTTCTGTTGTTCTGGGCAGATGGCACGCTCTGTGACTGAGGTGAAGTGCAACTTTTATAAATATGTTTATACTGGTTCCAATAAAGGAGAATATGTTTGGCTCAGGGTTGAAATGAGGGGTGCTTTGTGCTCTCTAAGCTTGATTGTTTTCTTGCAGAATCCCCCCCCCCGCACTGATGATGTTACCTAGTTTGGGTAATGAAATGTCTCCAAGAAAACAATCAAGTTGAGAGGGCACCAAGGGGATCTCTCAAGACGGCAGGTTTTCAACCAAACCCCTTAGCAATAACTGCTGATGATGTTTCTAAGACTAGTGTCCAAAAGGCATCCTTGCAAATAAAAATGCTCTTGAAGGCTGGAACTTTGCCTGCCTTCTTCCTTCCCTGCTTTTTAAATTAAAAGAATTTTAGAAAGATGTCAATAACAACAACAACAAAAAAAAAAGGGCGGGGGACACAAGGATTTGAATAAATATCAGTGGTGGGTTTCAAAATTTTTTACTACCAGTTCTGTGGGTGTGGCTTGGTGGATGTGGCATGGCTTGGTGGGCGTGGCAGGGGAAAGATACTGTAAAATCTCCATTCCCTCCCCATTCCAGGGGAAGGTTACTGCAAAATCCTCATTTCTTCCCGATCAGCTGGGACTCGGGAGGCAGAGAATAGATGGGGTCTGGGCCAGTCAGAGGTGGTATTTACCGGTTCTCTGAACTACTCAAAATTTCTGCTACCAGTTTTCCAGAACTGGTCAGAACCTGCTGAAATTCACCTCTGGTACTGCTGCTAGTAGAGGCCTTAAGGATAACAACATGGATAAGGCCAGATGTGAGAAAACATTGTCAAATGTATATTAGCTTGAATTTTCAGATATAATTTGAATATGCAGTTGATAAGATTTTCAGAAGTTTTACAAGGAGGAAAGGACATCAAAGCAACTGTTCCAGTTTGTAGCAAGGCGTATGTGTATGAAATGCCCGGATTTGTCCATGGGGCCCATTATCTAGGGATTGCCACACCAAAATAAGAAGGAAAAGGTCCAATTCTCTGCAAGTCCAGGGGACCTGCGGGGGAAAAACAGTTCCTTCAAGCAGAATGCAAAGAATATACATTCGAGCTTCGTCATTGACCTTTCATTTAAGTTACAGATATGCAGAGAGAATTGCTCAGCTGCCACTTATGGTTATGGCTAATTTCACAGACATCAGAGAATTACAGCAATCAAGCCACCAAATCCCCTTCCACTCCATGTAAAAGTTCAAATGAAAGCATCCCAGGTTCATGGAGTGATGGAGAACAGGTTTGCGATTTGTTTAGGCATTTTAAGGGTACTATTATGACACTCTGGACACTCACAGTTCTTTCATAAGACTGAGTTTCTACATCCACAATTGTTCTTGTTTCTTGCTTCACCCTTCTTCCTATCAGAAAATATTTTTACATATTTAGCCTGATACATGTTTTCTTTTGTTTCAACTCATTTGTCTATTTCTGTTCTTTATTTCAACACAGTTCAGGTTTGCCCTCCCTGGAACAGCACCGACCTTTATTTGTAAACTGCATATTATATCTTTTTCAGAGAAATACTTTAAGACCTGACCAGTTGCTATAATGATATAAGGCAGAAAATGAGTCAGCAAGGCTTTTTGGGCTGATACGACTTTAAGAGATTGTATATATAAGAGAGGGTCTCTCTCTGTGTGTGTGTGTGCTTCCGTGCTACAGTCATTTAGTGACCATTCAAAGCTACATTGGCACTGAAAAAAGTGACTTATGATTGTTTTTCCTGCTTAAAACTATTGCTAAATCCCCATAGCCATGTGATCAAAATTCAAACACTTGGCAAGTGACTCATATTTATGACAGTTTGTTTGTTTGTTTGTTTGTTTATTTATTTATTTATTGGTTCAATTTATATGCCGCCCTTTTCCGGAGACTCAGGGCAGTTGCAGTGTCCCAGGGTTATGTGGTCACCTTCTGCAACCTTTTGACAAGCAAACTTCAATGGGGAAGCCAGATTCACTTAACAACTGTGTTCCTAACTAAACAACTTCATGATTCATTTAACAGTTGTGCCAAGAGAGGTCATAACATGGGGCAAAAGTCATTTAAAAACTCACTTAGCAACAGAAAGTTTGGCCTCAATTGTGGTCGTAAGTCGAGGACAACCTGTTTTGTTCCAAGGATATCAGGAAATGTCTTGTTATATGCTTTTATGACAGTTAAGTATCTATAGCATTTCCTTAATATACCAAACTTGTCATTCTGTCAGAAAAAAATAAATTTAATCTGATAAATCTTGTTTCTGATAAATCCATGCTGACTTCTGGTAATGCCATTTCTCTTTTCTAAATGTTCATTGGCATGCTACTTGACAATTTGTTCTACTGCCTTTAATGTACCTTGACATTAAAACTAACTGGTCTTTAATACTCCCTCTTTCTTCTATTGAATGCTGTAGTTATATTACCTCTTCTCCAATCTCAATAATTCTCCAGGATTTAAAAAAATTACAATCAATGGTTCCACATGTACTAACAACCTATACATCTTTAGATGAAGTATATCCAGCCCTGAATTCTTTTAAGTTAGCAAGGTAGATTCTTACTATTCTTGTAGCAGTTCTAATCTACGTTCCTCTCTTTCCTCCATCATGTTGGAAAGATTTGTTAACTGCTTTGTGTAAATTGTTCTGCTTTCTCCTTATTCACATTACTGCTTGTCCACTTTTCTTGTCTGATAGATAATCCATAGCAATAGCAATAGATTTAGACTTATATACCGCCCCATAGCACTTTATAGCACTCTTTAGAAAGTTTACAATGTAGAACAGGGGTTCCAAATTCAAGGCCTGGGGGCCAGATCCAGTCCATGCGGTGCTTAGATCTGGCCCATGAGGCTGCCCTGGAAACAATGAAAGACTGGTCTGCAGTGCCTCCCCCAGTGAAAACAGAGCTTGGGAGGGCTGTGTACTGCCCTCCCAAGCTCTGTTTTCACTGGCAGAGGGTTGCAGGAAGCCGTTGCAGCTGAAACGGCCCATTTTCACTGGCAGAGCGCTCGGGCCACCACAGGTGCCCCCGACATGAGTGACATCGAGCTGGCCACATGTCGGGGGCACCCTGGCTACGCCCACCCTGGCCCCCCAAGGTCAAACACAACCCTGATGCGGCCCTCAATGTAATTGAGTTTGACACCCCTGATGTAGAAGTATTATTTGCATATTTCCCCTAACAATCTGGGTCCTCATTTTACTGATCTTGGAAGGACGAAGGGCTGAGTCAACCTTGAACCTTGTCAGGATTGAACTCGAGGCTGTGGGCAGAATTTGACTGCAACGCCACCAGGCGTCCTGTATCTTTAATTTGTCTTTCATCTTGAAGATGCTCACAACTTCTTCTCATTATATTTTGTTTTCCTCACTAGCTTCACTTCAGTTCGGATCCAGAATTGGATAGACCAGGAGATCCTACAGCCACTCGTACAGGAGGAGACTTCTTTCAGCTTCATCCTATTACATCCCCTCTGCCCTTCTGAGATGTGTCCTCCTTTTTCAAGTGTCTCTTTTACTGTGAGAGAATGTAGACACGGCCCTGGGAACGAGGGAGGGGAACAAGGAATTGTTAAGGGAGGAGAAAAGATTACCGTAATTAATCCCAAGGAGAAAGTTTGAGAAAGAAACTCAAAGTGTTACCTATTTAAACTGAAAAGAGCTTTAAGAAGTCATTTGTAAATATATTGGGACTCTAGTGTGATGGAAAACATTTTACTTTTCCTGCCAAGCCATGAAGACTGTTCCCCCTTGAAAGGAAAAGAAGGCTCTGAGAGGTGACAGCCCTGCCATAGGAAATCGGGGATTTTAACTGCAAACCTGCCATGAATTCTAAATGAGACTCCAGGGCAAGCTTTTCCTTCTTTGCTCATTTATAAAATGTTAAGCTTGGCCAGTGGAGAAATGCTTCATTGTTTTCAACAGGGCTTAATACGTTTTGTCACAATTTGTCTTCTTGTTCAATATATAAAAGCAACTTGCTGCAACTTTTTAAAAGTAGCAGAAGTCCACTTCCTTTATCTTTCCATATTCCTGCATATTTGGGGAAATCCTGCAATGCTGAGGATTGCCGAACTTGAACCTTAAATGTTGTTTTCTCTGCCAATTTCATTTGGACCAGCAATGAACATGTTCCTGTGATATATTTTGAACTATTGCAAAAAAGGACATTTCGCTGTTCCAAATAGAATAGAATAAATTTATGTCTCTTCCTCTCTTACTAACTTTGGGGAAACCCAGAAGATTTAAGCTTGCCAAAGGATGGCTGTATTAATTCAGTCAGAAGCCAGCATGAAGACAGGGTAGTACTCTTCATTTAACTGTGGCGTATCTGTCTTTCTAAAAATGTTAAAAAAAAATGCTGAAAGAACTATTAAAAGTAAAATAAACTACAGTTTATTTTACAGTTTGTGCTGTAGTACAAAATATTTTTCAGGGAGGGAGGAAAGGAGAGAGAGAGAGAGAGATGGATGCAAGTAACTACATAGCAAAAAGAATGAGGAGTAATGTGTGGGCCAAGATACTACTCCTAAGAATTCCACAATAGAGCTGTAATGAAGGTCAAATACAAAGATGGGAGAGATTAGTGAAAGTAGCCATTTCAAAATTGGCTTGTAAAAGAATGGTCTCCTTTAATAAGATAAAGAGATTTAGAGGAAGAAAGAAGGCAAAGCAGCAAAAGTCCTTGGCTTCTGGATGGATTATGAGTAAAAAGATCCTAGACTGAACATGTCAATCATTTCATCTAAACATAAACAAGATTGGTCTAAAATTGGAACTCTGTAGTAGCAATCTGGACAGGACTAAGGAACAAGTCTGTCTGAGTTCTGATTCATTAGTGGTAAGGTGACTGCACAAGAATTCCAACAAATACCTACTTCTGCCTTCAAATGTGAAACTTGTATATAAGCAATTCTTTCTTCCATGCTTTCAGTGAAATGGGGAGATCTGCCACTTCTGAGAGTTAGTTTTGTCTACACATGGATATTGCTTGTATAGTAGTTAATGGCTTTCTAATCAACGCGAGGATCTAGTTTCAAGCATTTTACATATACTGCCATGGGTAATGTGTGATAACTAAAAAGTCATGTATTTGCATATAATAACCTCCCTTAAGTCTTTCTCCTTCAACACAGCTAAACTCAGATTTTATCCCTCAATATAGGGCTTTACCTGTCAAAGAATGAATACTTTAGAGAAGGCTTACTATACTGGTATCATAAGCTTGCTAATTTTTCTATTAATTTCCTTTCAGTTTAGACATTTGCTAATAACAAGGAATTCTTCCCCATATTGCCTAAATATAACACACATTTATAAAACAGATGAAAAATGTCCTTATTCTATGGCACAGCAACATTAGCCTAATGTTAGATACCGTTGAAATTTCATGAAATATTTTCAGTTTTAAGATGCATAAATATTGAATTGTCAACCTTCTATCATATCAAAGCAACATTTCCCAAGCTAATGGGATTGTGAATTTTGGTTCGAAATATCTGGATGATCCAAGCACTGTGAAAACTATTTTGAAATATTTATTTATTAAAGTTATATTCTACCCATCTCACTATCAAGCGACTCTTGAATATTATCTTCCCACATAACTGTTTTTCTGACTCATTTGGACAAAAGCTTTTTATCCAGTCCTCCCTCATTGCCGTGGCAAACAAATTTCAAGAAGTGTTACACAGTGGGTGATACATCAAGCATGAACCAGTGAAGAGGAAAGGAATATGTGTGAAAATATATGAATACCTGATTTCTTTTCATGAGGTAATATTGTAGATCTATAGGAGCACTAAGAATTGTTTTATACTGAATCAGATAATTAAAGCACCTAGAGCAGATCTGAGTATCCAAATCTAGTGACTATGTGACATCTCTGAGATCTAGGTCTTGGTCTAGGGTTGGAAACTGAGACTTTTCAAATGTTGTGGATTTACGTTTTCTACCATGATTTCCCATTGCAGTTCTGGCTAGGACTGACTGCAGTTGAAGTCCAATTTCTAGAAGGCCATAGAGTTTCCAATTCATTCATTTTAAAATTCATTCATTTTAATCCCAATTAGTTCTGAATTAATAGATTATATATGCCAGAATCATACGCCTGATTTTGAATTATATATACCAGAATCATACACCTGATTTTGAATCTGGGCATCTTTGTATAAAGCAAAACTACTAAATTAAGAGCTATTACTATAAAAATAGCAACTTTGCTCAAATTGCCAATGATACATGTTTTTGTCAAACTGGATTTTTGCACAGTAGGAATCTCTAAAGCAGGGGTGTCAAACTCAAGGCCCGGGAGTGTGACCTGCATGTGTCCCATTTTGGTTGCCAGAGTGCTGCAGGAGACTGTCCAGGCCCAAAATGGGGCACAGGGGCTTGCATGCACCCCCGTGCCCTGTTTTGGCTGGCAGAGGGCCCCCCATGAATCCTGTGTCATGGCCACACCCACCATGACCATTCCTATCCCCGGCCATGCCCCATGCCCAGCCTCTGGCCCTCCAAGGTCAAACGCAACCCTGATGCAGCCCTTAATGAAATTGAGTTTGACATCCCTATTCTAACCTGTCAAGATCTTTATAAATCTTGATCTTTTAAATGCTCCACAACCCCATTATATATTTTTTAGCATTTATAAAAAGCAGTTTAGGTATTTGCATTCCCTCTAAAAGCTCCTGACCCCATCAGACTAATATAAGATTATTAATGAGCTTGCAATTTATAGTCAAATCTTCCAAGTAGCATTAATACAACTTCAATCCCATTTAAAACTAATACTAGCCCTGTCTTTTGGTACATGCACCGTTTTCAGACTAAGACCTATCAGTTGAAGATAAAGAACAAAGAACTTCATACCACCACTTCAAGGCAAGGCAGTGATATAATTTGCTTCCCTGAGACTTTTCGCTTGCAATAGCCAGAAGATGTTTCTGTACATACATTGTGCATGCTTGGCAGTCTCTTTGGACACTTGAAGGTATTGTGACCTAGACCCAAGTAGTTATTACCAGACACAATCAGTCCTAAACAAACATTTTTTATTAGAACAGCTGAGAATTACTTCATTCTCAGCTTAGTCCAAATTAATTCCAAAACAAATTCTTCATAAACAATCCTTCGGCCTTATCACCAACCTTTGTCTTCTTTGGCACCCTGCCAAAAGCTTTTCTTGACAAAAGTTCAGAAGCAAGAGATGCTGACAAGAAACAAATGTAGCAACGTTGCTTTCCTACAAAGATCCCAAGAGCCGTTGCTGCTCTTTTAAGCCTTCTGGGAGGGGCCAATCATCTCCTGGCCTTACTCTCGAGTCGTCCTTTTTGCTTTAGCTGTTCTTGCCTTCTGGGAGCTCTTCGCATGTGTGCACTAGGAACAGGCTCCTCCTGTTCCTCTGACTCTCTGCTATCCACCTCTGGAGGCTCCGGAGTCCGCATATCGCTGCCAGATGGCCCTGGCCCCATCTCTGCCTCCAATGCAGAGCCCTCATCCGGACCTTCCCCTGACTCCAAGACTGGCCCATTGTCCTTCCCAGCCTCCTCACTATCCGATCCGCTGCCAGCTCCGCAGGCTGCTGGCGGATCAGAACAGAAGGCTCTGACTGGAAGTGTTGGAAGAGGTTTCTACTTAACTACCAGATCAGGGGCAGGGTCCAAATCCCGTCGCTACCAGTTCACTCGTGCACTCGGCACTTCTGCGCATGATTTTAACTTGCAGGCAGATTTCTGTCTAGATAATATGCCAGGTCTAGATAATTAACTCTGAAATATGTGCACATTGGGAAAAACAGAATTTAATAGTACCATCATCTAGTAGATTACAGGCATCCCTGCTGAATTAATAAATTCAATCGTTAGCATTTATTAGACTGAATTTACACAGAAGGATGATAATTTGATATGGCTGAAGGACTCATGTTGCAAGACAGGACAACTTCATACTTGTGGACTTCATACTTATGGTAATTGCTGTTAATCATCAAAATAAGAGCTGTGGTGGTGCAGTGGTTAGGATGTGATATTGCAGGCTAATTCTGCTGACTGCCAGGGTTTGATTCTGACCAGTTCAAGGTTGACTCATCCTTTCATCCTTTCAAAGTCGGTAAAATGAGGATCCAGATTGTTGGGGGCAATATGCTGATTCTGTAAACTGCTTAGAGAGGGCTGTAAAGCACTGTGAAGCGATATAGAGCGGTCTAAGCGCTATTGCTATTGAAAAAGCTAGGCTTTATTTGTGTATTTGTTTCATGTGTTTTATATCACTTCCTTTGAAAACAATTTGACATGATTTTTGGAAAGATAAAATGCAATCATTAAAGCAATAATTTAAAATAGTATAAAACAGTGATGGGTTGCCTCCAGTTTGCACCGGTTCTATAGAACTGGTAGTAAAACCGGCGGGAGGCTCCACCCACCGACCCTGGCGTCATCAGAATGCTTCTGTGCATGCACAGAAGTGTGAGCGCAAGGCCCCGTTGCAAACAGGTAGTAAGGGTAAGTAGAGCCCATCCCTGGTATAAAACCATTTTTATAGAAAGACCAGAGGAAAACCAGAATAAGATCATTCATCCAATATTGGTATGCGAAGGCCTGAATAAAGAGTTTGTTCTTGAATATATATCTAAAACTTAATTGCAGGTTGCTGTTTTGCAAACTTCAGAGAGAACATTCCCCCATATTATCACCACCATAGAAAAGGCATTCTTCTGGGGCTCTAAGGCATCTACAGCACAGTTTCCCCTGATGATTTTAGTGATATTGATCTACCTCTGTAAAGGTGTACATTTGATAGGTGCTTTACTTGCAAGTTGTTTAGAGCCTCATATATCATGAGCATGGCTTGGTATTGGTTAAATGCCAGTGCACTTATTTCAATAGAGCTATAATTCTAACCCTAAACTTGTCATTGCATGTAAACATAAGCTTAGAACATAACACATCATTTTCTGATTCTGATGTAAAGAAGACTTAGACTTGAATATAATGCTGCCCTCTTTTTCCCTTTTTATAGTAATGTTGCAAATCTTGATGCTTTGTATTATCTTCATACATTGATACATTGAATTTATAATTTTAATGATAGAAAAAAAGATTTATGATAAATAATAAAAATATTATTTCAATGCAAATTTCAACCCAGTAATTATCAATGTAATGAAATCAGAATTATGAATGTTCTGTTTAGAACACTCTATTTAGAAAGGTTAAAGGTTTCAAGATAAAAAGAGGAAAGAAAAACTCTATCAGTAGTATATTGCAGCTTAGGGTATCAATATTTAAAGACATTATTTGACTTTTCATCCAGAGTTAAATATAACATACAAAAAAAAAAAGCCACGGTGATTCATCTCAAAATTATTATAATAACAGGTTTGTTCTTGAACAAATTGTTTAATAGTAAGATCTTCATTGCATTATTATTATTGCATTACAATAGCCTGGATAGCTCAACAGACAGAAGCACTGTAATTTAACACCAGCTGTCTGCAATTAAAGTAAGATCGATTCTCGCCAGGCTCAAGGTTGACTCAGCCTTCCATCCTTTCTAAGGTAGGTAAATTGAGGACCCAGTTTGTGGGGGCAATAAGCTGACTTTGTATAAATATACAAAAGTATGAAGGCTATTGCTTAACGCACTGTAAGCCACCCTGAGTCTCTGGAGAAGGGCGGCATATAAATCAATTTTTTTTAAAAAAATTATTTAGTGCATGCATGTGTGTGTATACTTAAATGTGTGTATGGGTTGGTGGATGGGTATTATGTATTAATAAAAGAAAATAAAAGATAGACAAACCAAATTTAAAAAAAAATAAAAAGTAGAAAAAAGGAAAAATAATAATAAAAAGAGAGGCTATTGCTATTTCTGACTCTCCTTTTTTTTTTTTATGTTGGCTGATGTGCAATATTTGTAAGCATTTAGGACCCCTTAAAAGCTGCAAATGATTATATTTGTCATGCTGCATGACATGTATATATGGGAACCATTCTTGCTTAATTTTAGTTAAACTTTGACTATATAAGTATAGTATTAGTTTTGCCACTGCAGCATACTCTCCAAATTTAAGTTCCCAACTGAATATGGTCAGGATTGTCTTTCTTCAGTGTTGAACAAATTTTATTCTCATTGTTGTAAGCATATATCTCATTAAATTATGGTATTACTTGTTGATCCCACCCCCCCGAGATTACTTAATAAAACAGTTGTGGTTTCATTTCCAAATCGAATTCCAAGATTTTCTACATTGTACCATTTATGTCTTTTAAGTTCTTTTACTCATCCACCACATGTGATGAAATGATTCATGGCACATATTAATTACTGTATGATTTGTCCACCTCAGATATTATTGATGGAGTTGTATACCATCTATAAAACATATGGCCTACCAACTCTTGATGACACTCTTCATGATGCTAAATAGCACCCAATACAAAATAGTGTCTTGTGGCAGCCCACAGCATAGTTGCCAGTTTGCCAGTCATCTAGTGTTCCTCTCTGAAACCATCTTGACATGTTAGAGAGATCACTGTAACATAATACTTCCAACTCATAAAGATTTGCTATACAATAGGATGGTACATAAAATGATGCTTGACACAGATAAGATATAAGATGATGCTAGAGTGCTCGTAATTGAGTGTTATTAGTCTAGGCTCCAATTTATAAAGGTCTTATGGGATTTCACCAATGACATTTAAAGCATCTTAGCATTTTCTTGAAAATGTAATTCTCAAATGCTCAGCCACAATTGCTTTTCCATTCCATTTAACATAGAGAGAGAGAGAGAGAGACAGAAAGAGAGAGAGAGAGAGAGAGAGAGAGAGAGAGAGAGAGAGAGGGAGAGAGAGTTGTAAACAGAACTGTGTCTTTTATTTATTTGAACAAGGAAAGCTACATGTGCAAAATATATGTATAGTATATGAGGGATAATATATAGAATTCTACATTTGTATTGGGTCTTCTTCTAAGTGATGGCCATTGCCAATTAGTATCAATGCCTTGTTACAGATTTTCCCCTAACATTCCTGTCCTTTGCTTATGATATATTTATAGATTTCATTTAGTTAGTTAGAGAGCAAATTTGTTTTGTAGTTAAGAAAGTAGGCTATACAATGGGAGACTGGGAGTTCTTGTCTGTCTGTCTGTCTCATATATATATATATATATATATATATATATATATATATATATATATATATATATATATATATATATATATATATATATACACACACACATACACACACACACAAAAACCCGCAGATGTTTGACCAACATATTTCAACAGAAAGATCTAAATTTATATTTATAGATTTCATTTAGTTAGTTAGAGAGCAAATTTGTTTAGTAGTTAAGAAAGTAGGCTATAAAATGGGAGACTGGGAGTTCTTGTATGTCTGTCTGTCTCATACACACACACACACACACACACACACACACAGATGTTTGACCAATATATTTCAACAGAAAGATCTAAGTGACCTTTTGACTATGAAATGGGGAAATTGCATGCAGCCTGGGCCTCAGGTGGCCTTTTATTAGTACAGATGTAACTTCTCTGCCCTTTTTCTGAAATGGGGAATAAGGCAGCAGCTCATGATAGTGGATTTGACTTAGGGCTGCCATTTGTTGATTCTTAATGCAATCCAACAGTGTTTATCAAGCACACTCAAACTTCAAGCACACTCAAACTTCAAAGCACCTTCCCTTATACCATTGTGGCATCAAATCAGTGGTGGGTTGCTCCTAGTTCGGCCTGGTTCTATAGAACCAGTAGTAAAACCGGCAGGAGGCTCCGCCTACCCGCCATGACATCATTATGGGTGATTTGCACATGTGCGCAGCCCCGTTGCGAACTGGTAGTAAAGGTAAGTAGAACTCACTCCTGCATCAAATCCAGGCGCTACTGCAATGATTTCTTGATGTTACACTTTCATTGGCACTGAACTGAGGAATCTCTTGATTAATTTAACAAATAAACACCCCAATGTAAATACACAGACCCCTGTGAATTATGGGAAATAGACCATAGTGAGTAATTGATTTTTGATGAGCATCCCAAATTAAATAGATCCTAAAATACACTTGGACGTATTTGTTGGTTAGAATAGGACATATTAATCTTGAGGAAAAGGAATGCATTTAGTAAAGCTGGCAGAATGAAAAACTGTCACTTTCCTTACAAATCATTCGTAACCTCCTGAGACCACACAGTCACATGTACCCATAGGCTAAGCTTTATAATGGAAAGGCTTGTTAAAGAAATGGAGAAAGAGGTCTGTCTGTTTTCTTTAGTTACATAAAGAATCTATTGATTTCAGCACCAATACCTATGTAATCTCAGGAACAGAAATAGGAATAGTCTTCAGATTAGGGAAGGGGAGGAGAAGGAAAAAAGGAAGAGTTCAGCTACCCCAAATTTCCTCTTACTTAAGTGGAACCCTTTGCAGCCTAAGAAAGAATTATTTTGAAGACCTAGCCAGCATTAAAAAAAAATCATATTAGGTAAGATCTGATGAAATCCATCTGATAATGAATAGAAACCTGATTGCTGATGCTAACAAAGAATTAACTACCCTACCATTATAGTTACTGTTAGAGTAAGCTTTTTACACTTGCAATTTACAAAGCCAAAAAATTAAAGTACTATAGGACCCCCCACTAACTGAATAGTTATAATTAGCTTTACAAACTAAGAGACCTAAGAGGTCTGTAAGGGCATGCATAAGTGCACCAACATGCCTACCATCTCTATCCTACTGTCCCAATTTATTTATCTGTCCAAACTCTGATACAAATGGCAGAGTAGTTATTATGAGCACAGCTCAGATGATATGTGCAGCAGTGGGATGATGGTATATTTTGGGGGAAAAGATCTCATTTCTGTTGATGGGGAGGACTTTAATGATGGTCAGAGTTGCTAATTTATTTATTTATTTATTTTATTTGATTTTTTTATACTGCCCTTCTCCAACGGGACTCAGGGTGGTGAACAGCCGAGATAAAACATAACATATAAAATTTAATGGGCAATGAGGTTAAAGACAGAGTTCATTACAAGGCACTGCTGTAGGTCCGCTTTCAATATGGGGTATTATTGTTTGCTGGTGCAGAATAGCATCTCTAGTTCAGTGATGGCAAACCTATGGCATGTGTGCCAGAGGTGGCATGCAGCACCCTCTCTGTGGGCACATGAGCCGTCGCCCCAGCTCAGCTCCGCTGCGTATGGGCATGCACCTCCCACTAGCCAGCTGATCTTCGGGTCTCTGCCACGCATGCATGGGGAGTGGGGCACATGTGGGGGATGGGGCACACATGCACGGGGGGGCAGGGCACATGCGGCAGCCTCCTGCACATGTGGGGTGGGCAGAGCACATGCAGGATGTGCACATGCTCTGGGCGTGGTGCATGTGCAGAGACCGCATGCACATTGCATTTTGGGGGTTCACACACGCGCTTTTGGCACTCAGTCCGAAAAAAGTTAGCCATCACTGCTCTAGTTCTTAATGGAGCTCCTACAAGTGAAAAGTTCTTGGTCTGTTTACGTATCTTTAAGTAATGCCTAACTTCCTTGAGTGCTAATGTGTTAACCAAAGGTAACATGAAAACAAATTGGATTATTATTAAATTATTGAGGATACAAGGAATCTAAATGTTTGAGAATTGATAGTGATTTTCATAGTGAAAAGCCAATATCTTGGTTTTCATCCAGTTGGTCGAGAGGGCACTGGAACTTTTTTAATTCCCTCCATTACTCTCTGCTGCAGCATTCTATACTCTTTGGAAGCAATTTTTGGGATGATGCTGGTTGTAAGAAAGGAACAGATGGATGCCACTCCACTGACAAGAGGACAAAGTTGGATTTCAGGTTTTCTGCCTGAGCAAAGTTTGAAGTAGAAGACCTCGAAGGTCCCTTCCAACTCTGTCATTCTATTCTATTCTATTCTATTCTATTCTATTCTATTCTATTCTATTCTATTCTACTCTACTCTACTCTACTCTACTCTACTCAACCATGGTATCACGCTGCGCCGACTGGAGGGGTTAGGAGTGGGGGGCACTGTTATGCGGTGGTTTGCCTCCTTCCTCTCCGGCCGTACGCAGTCTGTGTTGGCAGGGGGGCAGAGGTCGACCCCAAGGCGCTTAGTCTGTGGGGTGCCACAGGGGTCGGTCCTCTTGCCCCTCCTGTTCAACATTTATGTGAAGCCGCTGGGTGAGATCATCCGTGGCTTCGGGGTGAATTTCCATCAGTATGCTGATGACACTCAGCTGTACATTTCCACCCTGGGCCACCCCAATGATGCCCTTGAAGTGATGTCCCGGTGCTTGGAAGCCATACTGATTTGGATGGGGAGGAACAAGCTCAGACTTAACCCTTCCAAGACTGAGTGGCTGTGGTTTCCAGCATCCCGTCATAGTCATTTGACCCCATCACTGATTATTGGGGGTGAGATCTTGACCCCCTCAGAGAGGGCTTGCAAATTGGGTGTCCTCCTGGACTTGCAGATGTCCTTAGAAGACCATCTGACGGCTGTGGCCAGGGGTGCTTTTTATCAGGTTTGCCTGATTTACCAGTTGCGTCCCTTTCTGGATCAGGGCTCCTTACGCACAGTCACTCACGCCTTCGTCACTTCCCGTCTGGACTATTGTAGCGCTCTCTACATGGGGCTCCCCTTGAAGAGCACGCAGAGGCTCCAACTGGTCCAGAAAGTGGTTGCACGGGTAATTATGGGAGCGACCCAACGCTCCCATGTAACACGGCTCCTGCGCAAGCTGCACTGGCTCCCAATGGTCATCCGGGTGCGATTCAAGGTGTTGGTTGCCACCTTTAAAGTGCTCCATGGCATGGGCCCTGGGTATCTACGAGACCGCCTTCTTCCACCAATAGCCTCTCATCGACCGGTACGCTCCCACAGAGAGGGGCTCCTCCGGGTGCCGTCAGCTAGACAATGCTGGCTGACGACCCCCAGGGGGAGAGCATTCTCTGTGGGGGCCCCTACCCTCTGGAATGAGCTACCCCGGGAGATTCGTAGGATTACCGACCTGCGTACCTTTCGCCGTGCCCTAAAAACATTACTATTCCAACAAGCAGCGCTGGCCTAAATAATAATAATATTTTTTACTATTTTTAATGGGTTGTTTTATTAGAATTTTCGGCCAATTGATTTAATTGTTTTAATTTGTTTTTAATTTTTCTATTGTCATGGTTTTATTTCTGGCTGTACACCACCCTGAGTCCTTCGGGAGAAGAGCGGTATAGAAATTTAATAAAATAAAAAAATACTCTACTCTACTTCTATTCTATTCTATTCCATTCCATTCTGCTCCACTCCATTCCATTAATCCAAGTAGTTGTCAGGAGTAAAAAAACAATTAACTCAAAGGAACAAAATAAACAAAAATATCAGCATTAAACTTGAAGTCAAACATCTTAAATATCATTGAAGCACTGATAGATAAATGCCATTAAGAATAGAGGTTGGTTTGTTTTTATTTTTTAAACTTTTAAAAAACTTTTCAGAAATCAAGTTTGGGGGAAAACCCCCTGCTATTTCAGGTTTTAAGAGATATTTGATTTCTTCTGTACAAATATTGAAAAAATAAAAGCTTGATTCTATATACCAGTAAGATAAGTACTTTCTCCAGCTATTATATTTTATTCACAGTACTGCCAGGGTTGTAAAATAAAGAGGCTTGTTCCCAAATCATTTTTTTTTGCTTCATTTAATGTCACTAATTACCATAACTGAGTATCAGCTTCCCTTGTACAGTATATTACCTATAGTTAGTAATGTGATCTGACTTTTTGTCTTAATTGCATTGACTAATGTTGACTTTGGAAAATAAGGAAAGAAACTCATGGTATGTTTAATACATGTATTCTTTTCAAGGTATTTTTTCAGTTTTTTTTCATGCCTGCAAAAGATTAAATTAATTCTTATCTTGAATCTCAAACACTGATAGCCATCTGAGAGGCAAGTGATCTTCCTCTCAAGAGAGACAGGATAGGCCTTTTAAAAATAGATTTCACAATGTTACTTTGAAGAAACACAATGAAACTCATTACCAGGGTTAGGTACAAGTTTAATTGAAGATCTTTTGAAATTTCAAGGACTATTTCATTTCCTTTGAATAACACAATCTCCTTGACTTAGTCTATTTTTTTTTTCTTTTTAAAAGAAAGTGTTGCTTTTTCTTGTGTTATTTTTGCTTTGGCTTCTTTATGCATATTCTAGATGTAACTTTCTTTGATTTTAAATCAGCAAATTTCTAGGGCCAGATTTACTTCCTGATATATTTTGCTATCAATTTGAGGAACCTGCCCACCATCTTAGTTACCTGCTGAAAGAGGTTTTGCATTAAAAATTAGCTACAATGGGACATGTGTACATTTGAGGAAAAGTTTTTTAAAAAGAGAAGTAGTCAACAATTGTTTGTTCAGGTACAATGGTATAAATGGGATATTTGTTATAGTAACATTGTAGATTATGTGTATTTGTGTGTATCTGTGTCTATATGTATTTATAAAATTAATTGTATTGTATTATGGAAGTTCCTTCAAGTAATGCATTAAATACAATTAATTTCACAAAACGATTTAAAAATGGTGTTTTAAAAATGCTGTTGACAAATGCTGTAATATATTATATTTTAGTTGCCCTGTGGTATCAGAATACCCAATCAACAATATTTTATACTAGTTACTCTGTTAGACCTCTTGGAAGAATTTTTATTAATTTGGTAATGTGTTTCAAGAAACTTACCAAAGAATTTTAGTGGTCTCAAGTTGTTTTTGTGCTAGCAGATAAAACCATCATTTTGGGGCTCTATTTATCTTCTAATGTTTACTCTGCATTGCAGTATGATAAGTTCATAGAAATTCATACAAATCTTCTAGTTTGGTCTTAAATAATGAGAAGACCATTGCCTACAATTTTGTTACTACCAGACCACTGTTAGAATTGACAAAATTAAGCCTTTTGTGCATTTGGAAAGTCAACTCTCCTTCAGGTATCATTAATATCCAGTACTAAATAAACGATCTGCCAGTCAATCCTAAACCATTGTTATGTGGCTAGTAAAATGTAAGGAAGTGAGGAGTATAATTAATAAAGCTATTTATTCAGTCACCGGGACCAGAGATTTAGTGTTCTGAACTTGTGGACTCATGTTGGAGCCCATCCTTGGGGAACTTTATTCTAGCAGAGTGAGAAGCAGATTTAATATTTTTCAGAACCATTCCTTATCACATGTATCAGATTGCATAGTCTGCCTCAGTGGTGGTATTCAGCCGGTTCTATCTGGCTCGGGTGAATTGGTAGCGGCGGCTGCAGGAGGCTCCGTCCAGACGTCATCATTACCCGTTTTTGACAAACTGCGCATGCACGGAAGTCCCTACACATGCACGGAGGTGGTGTGTGTGGGAGAAGTGAACGTTCTCTCTCACACATTGCGAACCGGTAGCGAAGGTAAGTGAATACCACCCCTGATCTGCCTGCTCCATATCTTTTTAACAGTTGCTGTCCAACAGGACAGGAGGAGGCAATTTTTTTTTTTACAAATTAATTAATTGATATATAGAGCCTCCCCAAAATTACTCTGAGTGGCATACAAATGTCCACTAGAAATATAAATCCTCCCTCTCTCCATGTAAAAAGTAAAATAAAAAACCCACAATACTTTAAAAACAAGTAAAATAGTATTTTTAATAAGTTTTTTTATTGATTTTACAACAACACAACACAACACACAAAACACAAACACATATGTGTTTCTTTTTACATATCAGTTTTGTTCCTCTTACTTTCTACTTTATATATTCTCCATTTTTCCAATCCTTTATTATCATTATCTTTATCGTCCCTTTATTTCTAATTTTATTCATTTACAATATTTTACACATTTGTCATATTCTTCTCTCCATCATTTATTCACCTTTACTTTCTCTAATCTTGAGACAATCGTATCACTTAGTCCATACTTGGTAGTATTCTGTATCTTCCTTTTCTTTTCTTTCTTTCATTAATTTATCCATCTCCGCACAGTCCAGGATTTTCCTAATTATTTCTTCCTCTGTTGGTACATGTTCATTTTTCCAGGACTGTGCATAGACTATCCTTGCAGCTGTAATTATATGCAAGATCAAATATCGAATTTCTTTACTGTAGGTTCTGTTTACTATCCCTAATAAAAACACCTCTAGTTTCAAGTCCACATTGTAACCAATTATCTCTTCTATCCAGCTTCTAATTTTAACCCAATATTTTTTCGCCTTAGGGCATGTCTACCATAGATGGTAATATATTTCACACAAGTAAAATAGTAAAATGGCATCCAGATTAAAATGTACTGTAACTAACAACCAGAACTCTTCTCATCTAAACCAAAAGGCTGGGGAAATTAAGTGACAGTATGTAATTAATTTCTACTTTATGTCTAACTCCATTCAAATTTAGTTTTTATGCACAACTTCTTCTTTATCCTGGGAATCTTTGAGAATGCAGTTCCAGCATGCCAGTAAAAGACCTTAGAAGGATAAAGGAATTGGCACATTGTTGTTGGTTGTAATTTATGTCATTCAGATACAAGTAATATACAGGTGCATTTACTGGTTGCGTATTCTCTTAAAATCTCCTAATTTTCCACAATCCTGTTTTATCAATGGAAGAGTTAAGAGCTGGTGAGACAGAAATAATAGAAAGGATGGTGGGTTGCAGATGAGTTGATGAAGTGGTTCTCAATTGGTACTATGCATATGAAACCAAATATAGAGAAAGATATTGTGACATGAATTGTGTAACAATATGCTTGTGAACATTGTATCCTTGGGGGAAATGGCTTTTTATTTACAATATGGATCTTAAATCCTTCCACAGAATAAGTGGAGGGTGTTAAGATTCCAAATATTGTGAAGCCTCTACATTGGTAGACAGAGGTACTGTAGGTCAAAAGACACACATTTAGCTACGATACCAAACAATTGACAGCCATTCTTTATTTAGCAAGTAACCTTCATTAGGGAACATTAGAAACTACAACAGTAATAATCTTTGACAATAAATCATTTCCTGACCCATGGGTGTGTTTATGAGCAAGTTTAATGCACCTGACAACAAAAGCTTCCAGTTTCAAACTGATTTAAGGTCTGGTCAGTTTCAGGCAGCAATGCAAACCAACCAGAGGTCTGTGTTCAATTAATTAAGGTCACAGAGCAGAGCTTGTTAATTTGTGGTTAGTAGTTATTAGGGAAGCGCTGCACTACAGAGAACAGCAGTTCCGAGTGAGAAGCAGTGCAAGAGAGCCTGTTTACTTTATTATCAATAATAGCTTATTTACCTCGATGAGGAGGTAACAGGGCACTGTATAGAGAGTGATGGTGAACCTTTTAGGTACCAAATGCCCAAAGTGCGTACGTGTGCCCAAACTGCAAGGTGTGGGTGCATGTGCACCCCCCACACATGCATGCACACCCCACGCATGTGCCTGTTGTGGCCCCGCCCTCTGAGCCTGTCCCATCGGAGGAAGAAAGCTCCAAGCATGAGGAAGAGGAGTCAGCCAGGCCTCCCTCTCCAGGCCCCTCCCCTCTGGCACTGTCTCAGGTGCCGGCTGAGGGAGAGGAGATTAGCAGGGAGACAGGTGGCTCGGATGAGAGTGAGGGAGAGACATCATTCCTGGACGCTGTTGTGACCCCGCCCTCTGAGCCTGTCCCATCGGAGGAAGAAAGCTCCGAGCATGAAGAAGAGGAGTCAGCCAGGCCTCCCTCTCCAGGCCCCTCCCCTCTGGCATTGTCTCAAGTGCCGGCCGAGGGAGAGGAGACAGCTGATTCGGATCAGAGTGATAATGAAACATCATTCCTGGACGCACGCCTCCGAAGGCGTGATAAATGTTTGCAGCAGCTTAGGAGGCGTGCTAGGGATTAGAACTGAGTCACTGGACCACACCCCAGAGACTATATAATAGAGGGTGGTGGTCAAGGATCTTTGTGACGAACAAAGTAAACCTTGGATAGTCACTAAAGCCTCGTCCGGAACTTCTGGGAGGAATATTATTTCTGCTTGGACTTTTGTGAATGTTCGTATCTTAGCTTTCTGTTTCTGGAAATAAAGTCCCTTGGCAGATGGTGTGTCTATCGCTGCCAAGTGGGAGATAAAAACTGGGTGCGTTCCAAAGTGTTTCCTTAACCCTCGGCTTGCTGTGTTTGTGTGTGTGTGGGGACGGGGACAGATCATCTTGTTCGTCACCCCATACTCCATCGTTAACCCACGATGGACCAACAGCTGCAGCAGCAGATACAGCAGATGCTGGAGGCCAATCAGCTTCTGCAACAGCAAGTAGCACAGCTAACTGCCCAACTTGCTTTGGGAAATGCTCCTGCAGCTCCCCCTCCTCCCCCTCCCCATCCGAGATGCCCAGTGAACGTGCCAGATAGGTTTTCTGGGCAGCAGGAGATGTTTCCGGCCTTCTTGGGACAATGCCAACTGTTTATGGCGATGAGGCCAGAGGATTTTCCGGATGACCGGGCTCGGGTGGCATTTGTTATCAGCTCCCTCTCTGGCACTGCCGCCCGATGGGCCGCGCCCCTGTTGTTGCAAGATAGCCCCTTGCTCCTGGACTTTCAGGGCTTTTTACAACACCTGCGCACCATGTTTGAGGACCCCCTCCAGGTGCAGACGGCAGCGAGGCGCATCAAGGACCTCCACCAAGGGGACTTCCGGTTTGCTGCTGGCCGCCGCCAGACGTTCCTCTGGGATCGTCAGCTCCCTCTGCCTGTATAGAGCCGCCGTTACAGCGGATGGCGGCTCGAAAAAACTCCGTTTCCAAGAGGAAACGGAGAGAGAGCCGGCAGGGGTGGGTAGAACTCCCCGCAGAGTCCCAAAAGTTTTTTTTTTAACTTTTGGGACGGAGCAGAGGAGAAGCCCCATATCCCCTGCCGCTGCTCCGGGCTTTGGGAGACCTCTGCCTATGCAGAGCCAGGCGTCAAGAGCAAGCCTGTGAATCTAAAAGAATAATTAAAGAAATGAAGAACTGGACCCTTAATACTGAACCGCAAGTATCTCACCCTTTCAAAAACTATTTAAAAGAAAAGAGCAGAGGAAAAGAGGGAAAAAGAGCCTTCTAAAATGGCGTCTGCTGTGGCTGGAGAAGGGCTAAAAGGGAAAGTCCTTCCGTTTCTCATTATTACAATGTAGCGGAATAAATATCACTGGCTACATTTCTAGAGAAAACCTCGCTCCTGTGCTGCTCAGAAGTTTTTTTTAATGAGGGAAAGTCTTTTTGTTTTCTATTTCTTCTCTTATTTTTGCTAAATCTTGTCTGTGTGGGAAATGGCATCAGGACTTATACAGCTGGACAAACAGGGGGGGGGGAATTTCCCCCCTTAAGAAATTGCGCCAACAAATTTCAACTCTCCAGCGTCAGAAACCCGATTTTAATATATTAGAATTTATCCTTGAAGAGATTGTAAGAAGGGATGAGATTGTGAATCAGCAACTTGAAAAATTTAAGCAGGAAATTAAAGAAATTGGTGAATTGGTGAAATCAGAGTCTGACTTCTTGAATAAAAAGATTTCAAAAGTTGCTAATGGTTTATCAGGCTTTCTGATTCGGATGGAGGCAAAGACTGAATTATTAGAGACTAAAATGAAGGAAGTCGAGGAGAATTTGGATGACATGACTCAAAAAATTAAAAAGGATTTGATAAACATTCAGGATAATAGCTTGGAAGACAAATCTAAAATGGAGACTGACCAAAAGATTGGTAATGAGGAAAATGTACAACAGAGGATTGAAAGAGAAGTTTTAATGATTCAATATAATTTTACAGAATATGCAATTAGATTGAGAGGTCTGCAGGAAAATAATAGAGATGATTTAAGGAAAGTATCTTCTGAAATTCTGGCTGGGATCTTAAAGGTTCAACCTGATGAAGTGTATTGCAGGATTGATAGAATTTATAGAATAAACTCCTGGTGGGCAAAGCAAAGGCAACTGCCTAGAGATGTGGTGATCTATTTTACAGATAAAGAAATTAGGAATAATATTGTGCAGAACTCTTTTAATTCCAATTTGCAATTTCATGGAAGAAAGATTTGGATTTTCAAGGAGCTCCCGCCCAAGATGTTAATGGAGAGGAAGAAATTTGGCTTTTTAGTGACTGAATTAAAAAAAAAGAAATATCCTATTCAGGTGGGACATCCCAGTTGGTTTAATATTGAGATATCAAGGCGTAAGATATCAATTGCACACTGTTGAAAAAGCGGAAGATTTTTATCAAAAAATTCTAAAAATGAATTTAACACCTTTAGGCATAATACAGGATAAGCAAAAGGAGTTGGAAATAAAAGGAAAACATCAAATTACAGAGGCTGTGATGGATAAATTGTCTTTGGACTCCTTGGAGACCCCAGCTGGACTGTTTATAAATAAGAGAGCAGTGTCATCCGAACCCAAGGTGATGAATCATCAAGTCACAGACAAGTGCGCAAATCAATCAGTTGATATACAAGTGATGGAGAAGAAAGATGAGATGATAAAATTAACCCAACAAGAACAATCCACAAAGCAGAATGAAAATCAACCAGCAGATATACAATTGGTAAGCAAGAAAAGAGGATGGAAATTCAACCCGAAAAAGAAAAAGAAAAGAAACAGATCTTATAGAAACAGCAATTTCCAAACTAAGCAACAGTGAAGCCAGGCGCTTTAAAAAATGAATGAATATTAGAAAAGACAGTGGTGGCGAACAATTGTCTGATACTATCCTGAGGATTGTGGCAGATCTCTGCAAGGCCATGATTTTGGGAAGTGGAAAGAGCCTCACTTTGTTGGATTTGAATCATCTAATTTTTTCTTATTTACCTTTTTTTTCTCTTGGAAATATATTATAACTACTTTGAGTTATAAGGCAGGAGAGTTTTGCCGGGGCATGCAGAAGATCTGGATGTTACTCAGTAGGATGACGGGAATTAACAATCCTGATGAATACCACAACTATAACCATACGGATATATTCATAATTATAATGTCACTCGGGTGGTTGTTTTTACTTTTATACAGGTGTGAGGATATCTACTACTGATGGGGGCAGAAGATGACTGAAGATTTTGAACAAACTGTTGCACCAGCATGTTATTTTACCCTATTATGGGTGATGGATTTAACAATCTAGTGGAAAGACATCAAAGAAGATATTATATGGATCATAAACTTAAAGTTATTGTCTTTTCTCTTTTTACATAATGAAATGCATATATAGATATGTGTATATCTTAGTAATGTGGGCAGTTGATTATATTTAGAATTGTACTGCATGATTTTCTAGGAATTGAAGGGTTGAAATAGGTTAGTTTACTGATTGTTATAAAATGGGATGCATATATAGATATGTGTATATTTTAGTAAAGTGGGTAGTGGATTATATTTAGAATTGTATTGTCTGATTTCAAGTCATATATTTAGAGGAGTGGAGGAAGTGGACAGAATTGAATAAATTTGGTTGCAGGGAGAAGGCCGATTTAAAATGTTATATTAATATATATAAAAGATTAAAGGTTAATTTGTAATAATACTCAATAAGTTTAGGGGAGGAGAAAAAGGGCAGATTACCGTAAAAATGGGAGTTATAAGATTAACAAGTTAAGGGTCAGTATTCCGAGAAGGGATTAAGGGAAAGGGAAGATATTATGTATGTAACTAGTTATGAAATAGCCTATTGTTGTGAAGAAGTCACAGGGGGGGTTGGGTGGAAAGGGTGGGTTAGGGAAGGGGGGGGGGAAAGGGGGAAAAACTTGTATTTGAAAACTTTTTCAATAAAAAAAAAAGGACCTCCACCAAGGCAAGCGCCCCCTTCAGGACTATATTGCAGAGTTCCAACTGCTAGGCCAGGATTCGGCTTGGAATGAGGTGGCGCTGATGGACGCCTTCCAGGACGGCCTTTCCGACGAGATGCAGGACGAGCTGGTTCATGTGGAGGCGCCACCGACCCTCGATGCGCTGGTGACCCAATGCCTGCGCATCAATGCCCGCCTGCAACAGCGACGGCCCCGTTGGGCTCTTCCGGAACCGCCGACAGCGTCGGCACCCCCGCGTTTCGCACCGACAGTGCTTCGGACCGCACAGCGTTTTGTGGCGACGGCTGAGGAGCCCATGGAGCTCGGAGCAGCCAGACCTCAACTGACGGCCCAGGAGCGGATGCGGAGATGTCAAGGGGGGTTGTGCCTCTATTGCGGCGAGGCGGGACATTTTGCCGCCTCGTGTCCCCGGAAGCGGAGTGGACCGCTCAAGCCTGTTCCGGAGTCTCGGCGTGACCAGCCGGGAAACGGGCCAGGCCTGGTCTAGGGGAAACTCTGGGTCAGGCACGTGACCATGCCCCGCTGGAGTCGGCGGCTGTGGACTGTGAACCCCCTCGGCACCTGATTTTGAACACCCGGGTGTTGTTGGCTAACCGGTCGGAGGGGTTCCAGGCGCACGCGCTGGTGGACTTGGGGGCCACCACGAACTTTATGGACCAGGCCTTTGTGGCCCATTACAAAGTCCCCTTGGTTCCAGTGGACCCTCCGTTGAGGGTCGAAACTATAGATGGGCGGGAACTCGTGGCGGGGCCCATCAAAACCGCTACCCAGCCCTTGCGCCTCGCCATTGGGAACCACGAGGAGGCGATCCAGTTTTATGTAACGGCGGATCTGCACCTTCCCTTGGTCCTGGGGATGGCCTGGCTTTGGGCGCACGACCCTCAGGTGGCGTGGTCGAGAAACGCCATCTCGTTCCCAAGCCTGCAGTGTGTCGACCACCTTCGCCACACCTGCGCCGGCCAGGATGTCTCTGCCCCAAACGTCTCCTTGCCTCCGGAGCTGACGCCCTTCGCCGACGTGTTCAGCGAGAAGGAGGTGGACCGCTTGCCCCCGCACCGACCCTACGACTGTGCGGTGGACCTAATGCCCAATGCGCCCCTACACTCGGGACGCCTGTACTCCATGTCGGAGCCCGAGCTGGCCGCCTTACGGGACTTTCTGGAAAAGAACCTGGCCCGTGGGTTCATCCGGCCTTCGACCTCCCCGCTCTCGGCCCCGGTCCTCTTCGTTAAAAAGAAGACGGGGGACTTGCGCCTGTGTTGCGACTACCGGCGCTTGAATGCCATCACAGTGTGAAATCGCTACCCCCTGCCGCTGATCCCGGAGCTGATGGAGAGGTTGCGGGAGGCCTCGATCTTCACTAAGCTTGATCTCCGAGGGGCCTACAACCTGGTGCGCGTGAGAGAGGGGGACGAGTGGAAGACGGCGTTCGGCACTCGATACGGACACTTCGAGTATACCGTCATGCCGTTCGGGTTGACCAACGCCCCCGCGGTCTTCCAGCACTTGATGAACGATGTGTTCCGGGACATGCTGGATCGGTTCGTGGTGATCTACTTGGATGACATTTTGATCTATTCCCGGACCCCGGAAAGTCACCTCCAGCATGTCCGCCAGGTCCTGCAGCGCCTGCGGGAGCACCAGCTCTATGCGAAGTTGGAGAAATGCTACTTCTTCCAGACTTCCATAGAGTTCCTCGGGCACATCATCACCCCCGAGGGCATCGCAATGGACCCGCGCAAGGTGGAGGCCTTGCGCAGTTGGGAACCCCCGCGCCGGGTGAAGGACGTCCAGCATCTGTTGGGATTCGCCAACTACTATCGGACCTTCATCCCGGGCTTCGCCACCCTGACCCTGCCGTTGACCCAGCTCCTTCGGAAGAAGGTCCCGTTCCAGTGGGGGCCCCCGCAGCAGCAGGCCTTCGAGGTCCTCAAGCAGGCCTTCCTAACGGAGCCAGTCCTGAGGCACCCCAATCCACACCGTCCGTTCGTGGTGGAGACGGACGCGTCCAACGTGGCGATTGGGGTGGTGCTGCTACAGGCTCCGGTGGATGGCGGCACTCTTTTTCCCTGCGCATACCACTCCCAGAAACTCAACCCTTCCGAGCGCAACTACACCATCTGGGAAAAGGAGTTGCTGGCCATCAAGGCCGCGTTCAAGGCTTGGCGACATCACCTCGAGGGGGCCCGACACCAGGTGGAGGTGCGGACGGACCATCGGAACCTGGAGCACCTCACCATGGCCAGGAAGTTGAACCAGCGGCAGATCCGGTGGTCGTTGTTTTTCGCCCGGTTCAACTTCCACGTCACATACATTCCGAGCAACCTCAACCAGAGGGCAGACGCGCTATCCCGTAAGCCGGAATACTTTTGCCCCAAGGACTCCCTTCCCCCCCGGACGGTGCTGCCAGCAGACTCCTTGGCCGCGGTCCAGGAACCGGTGGACCTGCGGGCTCAGGTGCTGGAAGCGCAGCGACAGGACGACTGGTCACAGCAGCGGAGAGCGGACGTCGGCCCCGCATCCCCATGGACCATGGAGGAGGGCTTGCTCAGACACCGGGGTCCGCTGTACGTGCCCACGAGTCCGCTCTGAGCCCTCGTCATGAACCAGTGTCATGACAACCCCGCGGTGGGGCACTTCGGCTTCTTTAAGACTTTGAACTTGGTGACGCGGACTTTTTGGTGGCCTCAGGTACGGCACGACGTGCACGCCTACGTGACGTCCTGTGTGACGTGCCGACAGGCCAAAGCCGCGTCCGGCCCCACTCCCGGACTCCTCCAGCCGCTGCCGACACCGGAGAGACTGTGGGGAGCCATCTCCATGGACTTCCTGACAGACCTGCCCCTGTCCGCTACGTACACGACCGTCATCGTGGTGGTGGATGCGCTCACGAAGATGGCACATTTCATCCCGTGACGCGGCCTGCCCTCGGCCTGCACCATGGCTCGCCTGTTCCTGCAACATATTTTCCGCCTCCACGGCCTGCCGGACTGGGTGGTTTCGGACCGCAGGGCCCAGTTCACGGCCCGCTTCTGGAAAAGCCTGATGGCCGCGCTGGAGGTGCAGGTGTGCCTGTCGTCGTCGCACCATCCGGAGACTGACGGGGGCACGGAGAAGGTCATCGGCATACTGGAGCAGTACCTCCGCTGTTTTGTCAACCAGCAGCAGGACAACTGGGCCGAGTACCTTCCCCTGGCGGAGTTCACTTTTAATAACTCCCAACACACCTCCACCCAGATGACCCCGTTCCATGCCAACGTCGGATACCATCCACGGCTTTTCCCGTTGACCATCATGGACTCCCCTGTTCCCGAGACCTGCGACTTCCTCTCGGAGCTGCAGGCGATGCAGCAACTGGTGCGGCGGCAGCTGATCCGGGTGAAAGAGGATTATAAACGGTTCGCCGATCGGGCCCGCCGGGCGACGCCACCGCTGGAAGTAGGAGATCGGGTGTGGTTGTCCACGAAACACCTCCCCACGGACCGGCCGGTGAGGAAACTGGCCCAACGCTTTATCGGTCCCTTCCCTATCGAGGCGGTCATCAATCCGGTGGCCTACTGGTTGACTCTTCCCCGCTCCATGCGGCTCCACCCTGTTTTTCATCGGTCCCTCCTGGTCCCTGAGGCCCCCGCGAGCCATCTCCGCCGCCTGCCGACGCCTGCCCCCCAGCCGCAGCCGACGAGGACGACGCCTCGACGTACGAGGTGGACAGTATCCGGGACTCCCGTTGGCTGAAGGGGCGCTTCCAATACCTCATCGCCTGGAAGGGGTACGGGCCCGAGGATTTCACCTGGGTGGATGCGTCTGCCGTTCAGGCCCCTGACCTGGTGTGGGCTTTTCACGAACAGTTCCCGTCCCGACCCCATCCCGACCATCAGACCCGGGGGAAGGGCCCTGCGGTGGGGGATAGTGTTGTGGCCCCGCCCTCTGAGCCTGTCCCATCGGAGGAAGAAAGCTCCGAGCATGAGGAAGAGGAGTCAGCCAGGCCTCCCTCTCCAGGCCCCTCCCCTCTGGCATTGTCTCAAGTGCCGGCCAAGGGAGAGGAGACAGCTGATTCGGATCAGAGTGATAATGAAACATCATTCCTGGACGCACGCCTCCGAAGGCGTGATAAACGTTTGCAGCAGCTTAGGAGGCGTGCTAGGGATTAGAACTGAGTCACTGGACCACACCCCAGAGACTATATAATAGAGGGTGGTGGTCAAGGATCTTTGTGACGAACAAAGTAAACCTTGGATAGTCACTAAAGCCTCGTCCGGAACTGCTGGGAGGAATATTATTTCTGCTTGGACTTTTGTGAACGTTCGTATCTTAGCTTTCTGTTTATGGAAATAAAGTCCCTTGGCAGACGGTGTGTCTATCGCTGCCAAGTGGGAGATAAGAACTGGGTGCGTTCCAAAGTGTTTCCTTAACCCTCGGCTGGCTGTGTTTGTGTGTGTGTGGGGACGGGGACAGATCAGACGCATGCCTCCGAAGGCGTGATAAATGATTGCAGCAGCTCAGGAGGCGTGCTAGGGATTAGAACTGAGTCACTGGACCACACCCCAGAGACTATATAATAGAGGGTGGTGGCCAGCGATCCCTGTGACGAACAAAAGTAAACCTTGGATAGTCACTAAAGCCTCGTCCGGAAACTGCTGAGAGAAATATTATTCTGATTGGACTTTTGTACACTAAGTATCTTATCTTTCTGTTTTGTGGAAATAAACACACTTGGCAGACGGTGTGTAAATCGCTGCCAAGTTGGAGATAAAGACCTGGTTGTGTGCCAAAGTGTTTCCTTAACCCTCGGCTGGCTGTGTTTGTGTGTGTGTGTGGACGGGGACAGATCAGCGCCTGCAACCCATGTATGTGCCCGCACCCCACCCAAACTGCAAAGTGCAGGTGTATGAGCCGCTGCACATGTGCCCCCCAGAATGCATGACAGAGACCTAAAGACCAGCTGACCGGTGAGAGGCGCCAGAAGAGAGCTGGGGCGATGGCGCGCATGCCTACAGAGAGGGCTCTGCATGCCACCTCTAGTATGCATGCCATAGATTTGCCACCACTGGTATAGAACTTTATCTGAATGAGGGCAGCAACCAGTAATCTTCACAGTTGTAGTGTGTGTCTATGTGTCATGTGATAATTTCATAAGTACCCTGTTTCCCCGAAAATAAGACATCCCCTGATAATAAGCCCAATCGGGCTTTTCAGCGCATGAGTTAAAATAAGCCTCCCCCCCAAAATAAGCCCTCCCTGAAAATATTTAAACTCAACTTAAAGACGGCAAGAGGAGCCCCATCTTGCTCCACATGCCCCAAAATAATAAGACCTCCCCGAAAATAAAGCCAAGCACTTATTTCAGGGTTCAAAAAAAAATATATATAAGACAGGGTCTTATTTTCAGGGAAACATGGTAATTGGAATGGAATGTGGCCATAAATGAGCAGAGGGTGTATTCACAAGTTTTTGTTATTTCTATTGTTTTTTCACTGAACCTTTTCCAGGCATGAGATGGAGGAATTGGGGTCTACATAGAATATTCTTGTGAAAACTTTTACTGATTTTTTATAAAAAATGTAATCACACTGAAGAAAGGTGATAATGGTTAATAGAAAAATATCCTCAAAGATTAAGATTGCTTTGCAGTCTTTCAAAGTAATAATGTTAAATGATACTGCTTTTACAGTATAGGAAGGATCTGCTCTTTTTTTCTATCAAATAAGTAGCAGATAAGAATATTACCATGCATGAACGCAAAAAAGTTTGGCAAAGGAAGCTGCTTTTGACCAATGCTGTCATTAGTTGAATGAATATTAAAAAAAATATACCTGAATAAATGTAATGCTGTGGATTTCCCCCCTCCTTTTGCTAGCAAGTAGCAATAATAGTAGTGCAAAAAGTAGTGGTAGTAATATTCTTTTATCTGTTAAACAGTCATTGTGAATCCACAATTTTATATACTAAAATTGATGATTATCTTACTTCCAGAAATTTAATCAGTTTTTGTTTGCTTTTGTGTGTGCATGTGTGTGTGTTTTTTTAATAAAGGCTCATATCTGAACTGGGCAAATCTTTTGAGTATACATAAAGATAAGGATAAGTCTGATTCAGAAAATCTCTGCAGTTATCAATGTGGTTTTTCTATTAACATGGTTATGCTTTTTCTTGTGTATAGGGGTTTTATATTATGGGTTTTTTTTGGTATTTTTATCCCTGTAAATTGTTCAGTCACTTGAGTAAAACGGACAGCTACTGTATAAATATTAAATAATTAAGAATAAGGGAATAATTTTTGTTCTGGTTTGGTTGCCAGGACTGTATCTGAAAGTATTTTGAAAAATTATTCCCTGTCAATTCTATTTATTTTATACTTCACTGAAGCTGAACTTATAGAGCTGAAAGGACATGTACCTTGTCCAGGAAAATTGATCCGACTCCAGACTAAATATAAAATTAAACCCCGTGGGAAAATACATTTGAGTCTTTTTATTTTAAATATTCTTATTACAACAACTTTGTTCACATATTGACACAAATTTACATATCCAGTGTTTTATCTTTTGGGAGGAATGCCTTTGTTAATGCATGTTTTCAAAAAATCAATGAAATTCTCATAACATAATAGAAACAAACTTCCATTCACCATCTTGAAGGCTTTGTCACAGTTTGAATTTCCCGGCATTCCATAAAATGCATCTTTGCAGTTTGCAATCAGTGTAGGAGATATCCATAGTCACACATAATCTTAAACACAGAAATTTCACAACAAAAGGGGAGGGGGATACAATTATATAATTTTACTTGCACATATTAAGGAGGCAAAAATGGTAATTCAAACAACAGGAAAATATCTTTTTTTGAGGTCACATGTCGAGAGCACAAAGAGCAATTGCAACTTCTAATCAGTAAAAAAAAAATCATACACATTTTTGACAAGACCTTGTTTTTTCATGGCTTCTTCAAATGTGTATTTTAGAGGATACAATTTATAACTTCTGGAAGTTATATCATCATTGGATAGTTGTATTTACGTATATACAATCTGATGCAATAAACAAGAACAATCCTTGTCTCTAGGATTGTAAAGCAAACATGAAAATATCACTGTGCTTGTGGAAAATTGATTGTTAAATACAGGTACTAAAAAGATGTAACTTTTTTTGGCAAGACCGATGAACTAACTTTTGGTGAATTATTCATCTCGTTCTTTTCTGGATTTTTTCATAAATATAGATAAGAAGTGCTTTAAATAAACTTGTCTCATAAATATATGCCAAGTGATGTAAGAGGTGCTTCCCCGTTGATTTCAGCAACATGCTCATTCATCAAAATCAAAAATTATGCTGTCATGCCATTTAAGTGCTTTAACTTGCACATGTCAAAATGGTTTCCCCAAACTGGACACTTTTTCATTCATGACAAGACCATACAGTTCTGTTCTTGCTGCTTATATTATGCATTTGGATTTTCCACTTATTTTTCTTCTTCTTTCACAATATATTAAATATTGATAATTTAATCAATAAATATTTATTACATTTCAACTTTATAACCAGAAAGAAACTACAACGAGATTGACTAATAGCACCCATTTCCACTTCAAATATCCTATCTAATTAGAGAGTCTGTAATTTAAAAGCTTCTTGGCTAAGTGGTTTCAATTAGTAATCAGTTACTACCTGGTAACTTTAGATGTTCTCCGACAGCCTGTTACTTTAAATCAGTGTTTGCTAAAGTCAGCTATTTATCAAATACAAAAAATATGATAAGTAGAAAATGTAGTTTCTGAAAGTAAAAATCAAACTGACTCATCAGCGTGCTTGGGCATTATTGTCTAGTGTTAAAATAGTACATAACATTCATGTTACTATACTCATGAGACAGATGATAAGATACAGTCAGGAAAATATGTTTTACATGCTATACATTTGGCTTTAGATTTTTAAGGTTTTGTTTCTTTTTACAAAGTAGTGCAAAATTACAATGCATTGATACAAAATCAGTCCTATTTAGTAATTATTTCCCCACTTTTTTCACCTTGTGCTTCTTTAATGGGTATAAGTTGGCACACTGATTAACAGCACAGTCCTGTTGATTTTTACTGATATAAATATAAGCTCTAGTTTAGAGCTTATATCTAAGTTCAGTGAGGCTCATATCCAGTTTATTTATTTTTTGCTCAGAATTGCACAAAGAGCATCCTTTATATATATGTGTGTGTGGTGTTTTTTCATTGCCATATTTAAATTGCACTGAATAAAGTAACATTTCAAACTGATTTCCTCTGCATATTGACAAAATTCGGGTAATACAGGAATGGCATTGCAATTCTTTATACAATGGATGTCAGTGAAGAATAAAATATCCAGCTCATTTTACATACAAAAGTGAAGCTATGACAAACCCATGGTACAGTGGTTTTTCCAAAAGTTTCACATTTCAGAGCAACGTTTATCTACGTTTGTTAATGTTCCTGTAATTTAGATTTATCTGTCACTAGAAAGTGAGTTATGACTTTTAACAATATGATTGAAGCAAAAGCACCTTTTTGACTAAGTCATTATCAGTGAGAAAGATTAATATAAATTAACTTTGATTGGATCACTGACAAGATCCTTTCTCTAGGTAATAAATAGAATTCATTAGGACCACCTACTGGGTATAAAGTAAATGACTAGAGACATTTTAATGACACATTGATTAGATTGTCAATAATGATTGTGGCATTTTCCCGCTGTATTCTACATTCTTGTAGGATTGTGTTACTAAAATAATGGTACTTGTGAGGTAAACAAGTTCATGTACATTGAGAATATGCAGATCTTTAAAAATCATTTTTCTGTTCTAGCATTATTTTCCAATGATTTTTACATGTATTTTGACATACGTCATTTCAGGCAGGATGATCTAAAGAGGAAAAATTGTTCCGGGAAAAAAAATAGAGTTCTATAAAGTCTTAAAATTTGTAATGTTTAATCAAAATTGGAAAAAGTCCTTTGCTAGCTTGAATATTTGAAACGAAAAAGTGCAACTTCCAGCCTTCCCTTGGATTTCCCTCCTGCCTTCTTTTTAGGGAAAAAGATATGCTAGTTTCCTTTGAGGGAATCATAGGATTATTTTACATTCTTAATATACATGCATTTAAAGGAACCATTCCGGGTTAGAGTGTGGGAGTAAACTGATACATTTCAATATGCAGAATATAATGGTAAGTATTGAAGAACTAGCTTGTCCAGGGACACTATGCAGAGTTAGGAGAAAGAGTACATGACTAGCATACATAATATGTACTTTCACAATTTAAACTGTGATCTGTTTTAAAAATGAGATCATCCAGTATAGATTTGCAAATGCCTTTGTATGAAGTGAAGATACTTTTATCTATAACTCTGAATATCAAGAACTAAAATTATATGTACTACATAGTTGTCACAATCAGTTTGCCTTGAATTATATTGTCTACAAACGTTTGCATATGTTCTTCAGATCGCAATGCTACTAGTTCTTTATGAATCTTTGTAAATGAATCAGTTTTAAAATATTTAAGGAGATTAAACACAACAAATGCTAAATCTTGTAATTAAAAAAATTGTTTTCCCTAAGAAACTATTTTCATGTGAAACACATTTTATATAAAACACACATAGGATAGGATAAAATCTTGTGTGTTTTTTAATTGGAAATTAGTCCAATTAGGAAATTTAGATGGCATCCCTTAAAAACAATTTAGAACTATAGGTGGATGGGTTATAGTTGACAAGTTGAGTTTTCATATTGTGGCAGAAGGCATAAATTTGAAATTCAAAACAATTGTATCATTAGAAATTCAGTAACCTTTTATCTATACAGAAGAGTTTCAAGTGACACAGTTTTTGCTCAGGTAGCCCTAATTCTACTTCATGTAGTTTTAGGATTATATATCCTTGAACTTTTACAAAAGTAACAAACTCCATCAATAAGTACACATTTACCAATATCTGAGCTCCATTACAGCAGTTCCTAAATATAATTAGTGTACACTTAAATTCAGTTCTATACAAGGAAATTATGGGCCACATTAAGAGCTAGTATTATAATTATTTTCCAATCCAGAAAGCGGCAATGTTTTAGCAAGGTACAGTATACATCATTTTTTAAATTTATATATTGACATAGAAGGATGCATTTCTTGCACATATTACATACATACATTAAGAGTAATTTTGAAAATGTAGTTTATTTGTTCTGTACATTAATTTATTAAATTAATTTCCAGAAATGTTACTCTAATGTATGAGTGACAGAGATGAATTAATATCCTAGTTTTATCCTTTTCCAGTGTTACTCTTTCTTAAATTGTTCATCTTTAGCAATTAGCATTGTAAACTGAGTATTTATCCCATTGTTTCAGGTGGTGCAGAACACATCTTGAAGACCTAAAATTTAACTATTATAGAGTTAAAGCAAAATACTGAAAGAGAGTAATCTCTTATAGCTGTGTTTGTACTATGAAAGAAGCATTTTCACACAATCAGGGCAATTATTAAGAGTAACACTTTTTCATGAGCCAAATTTATATGCAATGAGAATTTGCTACTCCGTTAATGTTAAATGTCTCTTGTATGAAAAGTTCATATCTGAAGCCAAAATACAATTTAAAATCTATAGATACTTTAAAATTGTGAGGAAACAAACGGAGCAAATCAGTGCAAAAGAAACAACTCTGTGCTCTTTGTTATACTGCAGATGACATTGTGTAAATGATATTTTAATCATCAGAAAAAGATACTTGCTCTAAACACTTCAATATTCTATGCTCTTTTGAAAGTAATATGCCCAAAACAAAATAATAGTTTGCTTTGCATATTGCTTTTTGCACCCTCCTCCCCAAATGTACAAATGGCATCAAAAGGTAGTTTCAACAGTTATACAAGCACAAACCTACACACATAAGCACTCACGGAGGACTAGATCTTGCAGTCTCAGCATCACCTTACTTATCAAACCCAAGTCTGAATTCTCTGGAGATACTGAAAATGCTGAAGAATATGGCACGAAGAACTGGAGATGAAATTCTTAGCAATTTAAGGGTTTCCTTTCTCTTCCATGACACCAGAAAGCAGCGTCTTTCTATTTGGACTAAAGCCACAACTTTCACTCTCAAATACAAATATTTTCCAAAAGTTCAAATTTCATTTTGTCACATATACGAATATTCAAAGTTTTTCTTCTAGTTTCTTAATGCAACTGCTGGTGAACCGACAGGATTCACAGTTTCCTATAAGAGAACATTCTTTTAAAGTGACACAATATATGAAAAAATAAACATATTCTTAAGGAAGCATCACCTTCAGTTTTCATTCTAATTGTATGGCCTTTTGTTCTTAAATGTATTTTATGTATCTCATGAGGCCACTGGCTTGAATGAGTTTCCACGGATTCTATGATGTCCATTTACAACTGGTACAAAAGGAATGTAACCTTTCTTACATTTATAACTTGCTCAACATGTTCTTTAAAAAATTGAAAAGATTAACCTTGCAAATGCATTTATCTAAATATTTTGTTGAACAATTTGAAAGTCCAGAGTTCAGACACAACAGAACAGTTAACATAAGGTACATTAGCACCAAGTTTGATTACATATGTACTATGAATCTTGGATAATTAATTTCACATAGCAAAAGTTCATTTGGGCATTTTTTTTAGCACTGAGGAAAAACCAGGATCTTTTAATTCTGCAACCATAGACTGGATGATTATAAAGCTTTGCATACGTTTTTACATGTTACAGAAAATGGAGCAAATTTATGGGGCAATGCATTAGCTATGGATCGTCTGATGAAAATACAATTGAACGGAGTCCACTTAGATTAACACCTTCCATTTTGTTATTTCTGCTCTTTTTTTTTTTTTTTATTGAGTGGGAAACTTGTTTACAGAAAAAAGCCTGATCCTCCATGACAGTCTTTGCTGGTTTTCCCCGTCATTAAAGCTGCAGTATACAGGAAAAATATGTGGCATATTTATGTATGATATGAACAAATTAGTTAATGGGACAGAGACCATCAGACATAATCCTTGTCTCATGAGAATAGGCTTAAACATTTTATCTCAACTATTTTTTCAGGAAACCCTTGAATTAAATGTTATTTTTGAGTTTAAAATGCTGATTTCACAAATTGAAACTTGGAAGTCCAGAAAATCTTATGTGAAAAATTCACATGTGTGTACACACAGAGAGAAATATCACCATACAAAATCTGTTTTCTAATGTTTGAGGCTAACTGTTGTCATTCCATTTCTTCAGATTCTGGGATTTATGACAAATTTAAAATGTGAACAATTATTTATTTGAATTTTATTCCATCTTTATTATTTTGTAAGTAATTCAAGGTAGTGAACACACACTTAATACTCCTTCCTATATTCTCCACGCAACAAACCTGTGAGAGGTTAGCCTGAGAGAGAATGACTGGCCCAGAGTCAGGCAGCTGGCTGTCATGCCTATGGTGGGATTAGAACTCACAGTCTCCTGATTTCTAAACCACTACACCAAACTGGTTCTCTTTACTCACTGTGACATCATAACAAATCATTTCCAAGAAACACTCCTAAAAGTAAACTTAATTATCCAGTGTTTTATTTTTTATCAGAAGTTAAATACATTTAAACTATATTTAAAAGGGACTACTTTAGTTGAATAGCAAAAAATATAATTTATGAAATATCTTTGAGTTAACTGTTAAGTCCTCCTTTTTTGATACTGATAAAACTGTGTGGAGGTATAGTCTCTAAATAAAGACTTCTCCATACTATCAGCTTGCATTGCCTGAAGAAGTTACATATATATTCATTCCATGTTAAACACAAACCGAATTAATCGCTTCAGAAAAGAACATGAAATCAAGCCACAAACTGTTAAGTCAATTATTAACATTTTGAAATCCAAGGTTGAATACATCTCCCAAATACTTGTTTGAAAATATTTACCTTCAGCCTAAATTCTTTGCTGTAAAATGCTGAACAGAGTAACCTAATGGTACTCTGCAATTTGAAAACTACTTACCATTCTGCAGATTGTATTCACTAGTAAAAGTAATTAAAAATTAACATGTTTTATAGGTCACTGAAAGCTATATGTTATAATGAGAGATGGAAGCAAGTTCCTCATCTGTCATCCGTTTCCAAACCAAACATACAATAACAAACTGCTCTGCTGAATATTGGCAATACTAATAAAGCTGATAATCTCTTAATTTGCCTTCTTCTCTACTCTCAAATGTTTCATCAATAATTGTTCATCAGTGTTCCATTTTATGAAGGTGATGCCTATTGCTGCTCGGGAACAAAAAATGTCAACAGGAAAATGTGATCATCCATATAACATATGCAATTCATGTTTTCATTTTAGAAATAAATGTAAACTATGGACAATAACATTACTTAAACTCTTAGCCTTAAGCCCTTATGCCCTTCTTAAGACCTAAGACAAATTGGACCTCTGGAAAAAGTTGGGTAAAAACTCAGAATTGCCATACTATAAGTTTTTTAACGTGACAAAATGGAAATTTGGGGAATGCATACAAAATTGGATTAATACAAAAGTAAACTCAATGAAACTTAGTATTTGTTGTCTTAGATTGGCTTTTAAACTTTTTTTTTTTTTTGAAACCAGTACAAAAGCCAAGGAAGCTTCTCATCTTGTAAGGACTTATGCATTTATAAGTTAGACTAACGAGTGGTTAGCTTGCTTCCTCTGATCCAGACTGATAAATATTTTTATCCAGAATTACAGTGCAAGTTTAATTTTCCCATTTTTGGTTACTTTTTTTCCCACACACAAAAAATCATTTTTTATAATGATTTTTTAAAAATCATTGAAATAGATGAAGGATTAACCAAACATGTGAAACTGAATGCAAGGCTTCCCATTGGAGCAACCACAATGGGAGTCACTGGCTTTAAAATGGAAGATGTGACTAAATGATCAAAGCCTCATTCCTTTCTAATATCCATAGCATTGCAGTGCAATTACAGTAAAAAAAAAAAATACGATTTAAGTTTTGATCACCATGTCTGGCATTTGGAAGCCAGGGTCTATCACTGTGAATGAGCTTGCTTCCCATGGAGTAAGCAAGATGTTCTACAACCAAAAGCAATTTACAAGACACAACTATTTATAAACAATTTAGAAAGTTAGTTTATAAAACAGAATCAAACATTGCTCTGGATATCCGGATGTATCATTCTATTTCATAAATTATATTTGTTAAACCATAATAAATAGTTTGGTCCCGTTGTTTTATGTTGATTAGCTTCGTATCCCTCTCCCCAATTTCTTTAGCTGCCCTGCAAGAAAAAAACCCTGCTTTAATCAATATAAACATGATTGCCTTATGTAACTGACAGTGATGCAGCATTGCAAAAATGATGAAACAAGAAATACTATATAAGAGCATACTCCTCAGTGAACACTGTCAAACATAGCAGGATTTCCAACAAATTATAAAACAATGTCGTGGCAAAGGTTCAGGATGGCATAATTTGTGCAGCCATGTCATGGTCTTTAAAAGCACCCAAGTTATTTCACATATCTCCCATAAGTACATCCTGCAAATGTTGCTATTTTTTTGGTTTCCCACATGGGACAGCAAATGTATGATTAAAATGTAACAGTAAGTCACCACAGTTTGGATTGTTTAAAGAAGGGAAAGCCAATGTTGGATTATTACTCTTAATTCCTTTTCAAAATCTCGGCTCAATAAAATATAGGAAGAGTCTGAAAGATGGTGAGCACTTCTTCAACAAATAAATGAAACAGAAAGTGACCAATAACACCACTATTATTTTGTTGAAAGACATCTTTATCTGGAAAGGAAGGAGAGTGGTTAAGGTTTCAAGGCTTTAAGTGAATTATTGATCCACATTGAGAAGAAGGCCAGATGACAAACAGTAATGTTTTACTCAGGACTCCCCCCCCCACTTCTCCTCATCTTGGGATGGCGATTTTGACAGCTTTCCTCCCCCTTAATATAAAGTGCAGGAAAAAACGGATAACGGTTTAGTTCCAAAACCATTTCTCTAAATTACCAACAGACTTGTATTCTTGGTGTCTCTTTACGTGGTCACAAGCGAGACATGCATGTGATTCCCAGAATCGAGAAAGGCGCACTGAAAAATCCTTCCTCCAGTTGAAGTAGCTAATATACAGTTTAGTGTTTTTATCAAGCATCAGAAGGTATTCTGAAAGGTCCTTTGGAGACAGGAAATCCTCCACATGTATGAAAGAATTAGCAGGGATGTAATTCTCATAGTTTTCTCTGGGAGGACCCAGAACGACTGGCACAGATCCAGCGAAAAGAGCATTGTAGAGTTTCTCTGTAATGTAGTCTTTATGGATAGAATTTTCAAAGGAAAGGTAAAACTTGCAAGTGGAAATAGTGGGGATCAAATTTTTATCACTGATATAATCTCCAAATGCTTGTCCATACGTATGGATTTCTATATATTTATTTAATTCATTATAATACTTAACTCTAGCATGCTCAGGATTCCAGTTACTCACTACCCAACATACAAGTTTTTCTTTATTTGGCATTTCATACTCAAAGGAATTTGTGCTGACTATCATGAAGCCATAAGGCACCTGAATATCTGAATCCCGGCGATAGGTGAGGGTCAAATTGAACAAATGTTCGATACCACTCTTTTGTGGAGTATGGGTTGGAGATTCCAGGTTCATCCAGATCCATTTCTGAAATGCAGGTCTAGGCTGCTGAGGTAAATTAGTCAGATCCCAGCTAATATCTCTATGGTGAATGAGAACTGCATGAGACCGATTATATAGTGTGCGGTCCGTTGTCAGATGGCATCCATGGATATTAAAAGTGGGACAGAATTTCAGATCAAATGTCTGTCCAAATGGCCAAACCCATATCAGAATTGTTGTTTCATTAATGTAATCACTTTTGGTTGAGAAGAAATTCTTCATCTTTAGAACCGAGCTGGCTGATTCAATAGGACTAGAGATCCATCCACTTGTGGGTTTGATATAGATCAGCAGACAGGCCATGAAACAGCCAAGCACAATGAAGAGAAATAGAAATGGCCGGAAAATTCCTTTGGATGATGATGTCATAATTTGATCTACAAAGAAAAGAAGGAAGAGTTTAAAGTCAGTGTTTTTAAATTAAGGTGAACTTCATTAAAATTTGCATGCATAAAAGAGCTACTTTAAAAACATGTTGTAGAGACACAAAATTACTTATAATGGTTATTATGCACTATTGATAAACCTAAAAATTACAAATAATGGGAAAGAACCATAAACCTAAATGGGAAAGAACCATAAACCTAAATGGAAATCAAATGAATTGAAAATATGTGTTGAGGTGGAATGAAAACAATTACATCACTATGCTGCATGTATTTGTATATTTGTATTTCAGTGTTAAATTAATATTATTCAGTTAGTGGCATCTGTATTCAAGATAATCCTTTATTGTTTCTGGTTTCAGGAGAAGTCAAAAATTAAATATTTATATTATTTTTAGGGGGATTTTCCTTTTCCTTCTTTTTTTTAACATTTATAAATTTTGTTACTGTTATTAACATTATATTAGCATGAATAGTCTAACTTCAATAATCCTTTATTCATTTTATATGAAATATATGTTCATATATATAAAAACACATCTGTGCTTAATAAAATAACACATGAAAAAAGAAACCCTCTCCAAAATAGATATAATGTGCATTTATTACTACTAACATACATTTTAGCAATTAGTATTTTATACACTGCAAAGGGTGTAAAAACAATAGCTTTTGAAAAAAAATTACTATGCAAAATGTAACATGGCTCTATGCTAGATTCAAAATGGCAAACTTTTAAAGAAACTGTCCATTGGCCTGGTAGATAAAGAACCTCAAGGAACATTAGGAATAAAATCTTCACTTAGCATGAATAATCCTAATTGCCATAAAAATTCCTCAGTTCTTGAGAGCAGAGAGAAGCTCAATCATGCTAAATATATGCAATCACTTCTGATACATCTCATTAGGACATAGCTTTCTTTGTGTGCTTTTTTGTCTTCCTTTGTGAATGGAAATACTTACATATTTAAAACATTTAACCCTAACCACTACAAAACCCAATCCCAATTTAAGAATTTTTTAAAAGAAAATTACAGATTAAACAATTTTAATCATAAAATTAAAACAATGTGGTCCATATGGGGCTGCTCTTGAAGGACATTTAGAAGCATCATCTGGTACACAATACAGCTGCATAGGTAATAAAGAGTGTTTGCTGGACATCTAATACATGCAACATCGTTGCTATATGAGCTGCATGACTGCCAGTGTACTTCCAAGTGCAATTCCAGGTGCTGGTTTTCACCTTTAAAACCATTCATACCTAATCCAATTTGGTTCTACAAATTGGGTATGCTATGGATCCCATCAACCAAGGAATGTAATCTGGTGTGCTTTCTCTGCCATAGCTCTGGAGCATTCTCCCTTAAGTGACCAGGATGATCCTGATTTAGATTAATTAATCAGTGGAACGGCTTGCTTGCAGAAGTTGTGGGTGCACCAAATTTAAGAAGAGATTGGACAATCATACAATTTTAAAAACCAGCAAAAAGGATCAGCAGCAACAATAAACAAAAGACAGGGAAGAAAAAATCTGCAAAAAATAGACAACATGAACAAATTAATTTTGCATCACACACGGAAAACTGTATACCAACCCTAATTAAACTGGAAAGCAATTCTATAATTGGATGAACTCTATCATGAACACCATGTCTCAGGTTACTGGGCAGAGAATTCCTGAAAAATGTGAGACCATAAAAATGATACCCCAGTAATCTTAATGCCCAGAAAATAAAGGCAAAACAATCAGGTACTCTTAAATCCATGTAGGTCAAGTACCTTCACGTTCACTCAAACATGCTTTCAATCAGTGTATCTACTCCTATATAATATACACTTCCCCTAAAGTGTCAGAATTCTGCGTTCTCTAAAATTTTCAGGCTAGCCTTAAAGGTAGGCCTCCACAAAGCACAATGCATGATTCCAACCATCAAGTTAGTATATTTTTGCACAGATTTGCCACACCAGTTGATCCTGGGGAAACTTTGTTTTGCCCTTTACTTTTATGGATTACAAATAAAAGTGGGAACTTTTTTCTGTCTACAAGGTGACATTTGATGTTGACTGGTAGGCTGTAGGCTCTACTTGCAAATATACAGAGATTCCTTTTACTATACACTATACTGCCCACCTTCTAAAATAAAGTATTTATTTTAATATTTATTTTCTTCTAAAATATTCATAAATGTTCCTCATTCACGTACTGTATGCCATTTACTTACCATTTCATTTACTTGCTGTTTACTTAGGTCATTCATATTAATACTTGTTTTCACAACCCGTTCACATACTCTATGCTAATCACATATAATACTTATATGTCCATTCATTCCTCATTTCATTTTCACCATTCAGCTACTATTTCACACATGGTAAAAACTGATTGAATTGTAATACTGCCAAGAGATTTCAGGGATTATTCAAAAAGTATGTCAGGTTTTAAATAAAAAAAAACCAGTTTTCTCCACATCTAATTCTATACATCACATGTTTTTACTCTGGTATAGCACATTCAGTTATTCTAATATCTGTGAGTAGCTTTTTGTAAACTTCCCCCTTAAAAAAAAACTTGAATGGCTCTACAAAATCATATGTGGGCCATAAGAAGAAAATCTGACTTATTCTACAATGCTTATCTTATCTTATTTGGCTACTTTAGCAATCAAATGGGATTTGTTTCTGCCTCAGGTATCAATAAGGCAGATCTGGCTGCATTCCTAAAACAGAATGGCCTGGGGAATTACATCATAATGTAGCATTATTTCTAAAGACATTTTTAGGTGGGAAACAACAGTCCTATTTGAACTAATAACGGAGTGTTTTAGGTTGCCATAGAAAGTGTTTGCACATATTAATGCAGGAAGGATATGCAGGAAGAGTAGCTACAATACCCCCTGGAAATCAAGGGCTAGCTGAATCAGAGCAAATCTACACTTGATTGGAATGCAATCTCTTTGCAGGCTTGCCCAGAAGAATGACCTTTTCTGGTGATCATGATGGATAATGAGCTTAATGAATTGCATGATAAATAGCCAGTTTAATGAGGCATCCATACACACTCCTTCTGGCTGCACAGGTATATGGAACTGCAATAGAATGCTAGGGTGGATTGAAGGAATGACGTATCAAAGATCAGTAGAAGATAAAGATGTGACTGATGAATACAATGATCAAGAATCATGTAGATTGACTTCCATTAACAAGTACTACCCCAAACACTTCAACCTCTTCCAAAACTGTACTGTGAAATTGTAGCACTAGTCCATTGAAAAATCAAGCTAACGTTTTCAGTTATAAAATAGGAGACAAAGAGGAGCACTGGGTATAAACTGGGGAAAATATGTGAAGGGTGTAAGAACTTCTCCTTTCTACAGATTAATTTCTGTGCTGCATTTTCCCCCTGATACTTCAATCACTCTTTATTTATTAAACAAATGAATATAGCTGTCCAAATCACATGTAGTGACTCAGGGCGATGTAGAACATTAAAAATCCACAGTTAAAATTCACCACTCCAACCCCTATTCCACGGTAGCAGCAACAACAGAATCAGACAAGCCGCTAGATTGGCTCTGAACGAGATCCTCAAACTTGCTGACAAAACTATGTCTTCAAGGTCTTGCAGAAAAGCAATAAGGTGAGAGCCAAACTTATATCTGGGGGAATAAAAGGAGAAAGACACCACTATCTTTTCCATGCTGGGAAATCTTTCTGAAATCAAGGAGCTACAAGACAAATTTGGTAAACTATCTGATTTAGATAACCTCTATTCTTATATTAGTTGGGGAAATTGTATTGATTAGCAATATGTACAGTACCTCTAATTCGTTGTAATGGAACTGAGACATATATTAAAGATACCACTGTATTTAAACTCTGATTCAAAGCCAATGCAATTGTTGTAGTATGTATTATTATTTCTGTGACTATTATGGCCGCTGGGGGTAGAGGTCCTGAGAGGGCAGGAAATAAGCTCCCTGGGTTTTCCCCCTCCTAACCAATAGGTACTGGAGGTAAGGAAAAAGTTGTTACTGCAGTCTTTGTTCAATATTCCCCTGAGCATATCTCCAGCCACATGACTGTTGATTCTGAATAGGAAGGAATCTGCCCTAGAGGTATGGCATGCCCAAGTAATTATGCATTGTATTCCAATAAAACAAAAGCTATTTTTTCCAAATTGGGGAAATTTCATTAGAGAACACAAGTATGGATTTATTGTATACAGGGTATGCGCTGAAGATAATATAGATTGGATTAATTTCAGAAACACCTGAATAATTTCAAAATGAAGTCGTATTCCTCCAAAACCAACTTAATTAGAACCATCTGGAACATTCATAAACATTTTGGAAATACACAGACATTGTCTAAAACAATTTTGCCACAAATTCTTCATATGCAAAAATAAATAAATAAATAAATAAATAAATAAATAAATAAATAAATAAATGTAAAAAGATAGGGATGTAGAAATTTTGTGACTATTTTTGCAACAAACAACAGCTAATTGTATTTACCCAGTGCTCTTCAGTCATAGTACATTCTGATTTAGTGGTTAAGGAACCAGTCTAGAAAGAGGGTGATTGACTTTGGGCCAGGCACTCTCTCTCAACCTAATCCTCTTCACAGGATTGTTGTGGAGAAAATAGGAAGAGGAAGGTATGTTGGATATGTTTGTCATCTTGTGTTATTTGCAAAAGTAATAAAGATGGGATAAAAATAAAATTAATATGATGTTTAGTGATTGATTGGTTGGAAAAGACTGGAAGTTCCCAACTTTTCTATTGCATTTACAGTATATAGCAATTAAACCAAAATGTGTACTGGGACGAAAGTTTTTGAAAGGATTATTTTCCATTCATCCTAATTTCTGCATTTGTGCTAATATTTTTTTCACATCTCATCCATAAGGATACATGTTCTGACATTTTCATGTATCAAAAATGAATGAAATAAGATCCCTTGCTTTGCAAATATGAATACTCCCTTGCACAAAGGTAAAAAACCCTCTGAATTTTATAAATATCGTCAGATATCGTAGCTGAGGCCTCTTCTGTGCTCTACTATTTTCATAAAATTGTTTACAAAAACACAGACATAATTGCATACTTTTAAAACATGCTACCAATCTATAAAGTTTATTTTTGGAAAATTCTTCTTCTGCAAAACCTATTTAAGTGAAAAATAGATATTTCAGGAGTTTGCATATTTTATCCAATTCTACACAAGTACTGAAAAGTTTAGGATCATTTCATTTATTTTTAAAATTAAAAAGGAAAGCTGTTTTGTCCAAACTAAGTATGCATATTTATTTTACATTTAGCCTTTTATACCATTTTAAGTTTTAGTATTTATAAAGAGTTAATATCTCTTCACACGTGTATAGTTATTGATTTCCAACTATAGTGAATTTATTTTATTTATTTTTATTTATTTATTTGTTCAACTTGTATGCTGCCTTTCTCTGAAGACTCAAGGTGGCTTACAATGCATTTTAAAACCATATATAAAAACATTAAAAATTAAAATATTAAAAACAATTAAAACCCATTCACACCATTCATGGCCGGATCTTGCCAGATCTCAACAGCGAGATCAATGCCCCCAGGCCTGCCAGAAAAGCCGCTTCACCGCTTTTCGGAAGGCCAATAGGGTGGGGATGGTCCGGATCTCAGGAGGTAACTGGTTCCAGAGAGCTGGGGCAGCCACAGAGAAGGCCATCCCCCGCGGGCCTGCCAGCTGGCATTGTTTAGCTGACAGGACCTGGAGGAGACCAACTCTGTGGGATCTTACAGGTCGTTGGGAGCTATGCGGTAGAAGGCGGTCTCAAAGATAACCTGGCCCTGAGCCATGTAGGGCTTTAAAGGCTTTAAAGGTAATAACCAACACCTTGAATTGTGACCGGAGACCAATAGGGAGCCAGTGCAGCTTTGCTTCAGAATAAGAAAAATACAAAATCCCCCACTTCCTACCATTTTCCCCCGATAATAAGACCCTGTCTTATATTTTTTTGAACCCTGAAATAAGTGCTTGGCCTTATTGCCATGTGCTCAAAAGCCCAATTGGGCTTATTATCAGGGGATGTCTTATTTTGGGGGAAACAGGGTATTGATTACAGAAACTCACAGAAACTATAGGCTGTTTTGTTTATACAGGTTCTAATCACAAATTCATACTTAAATAATAACCCACTCAGAATATACAGAAAAAATACAGCAAACCTGAATCTATGTAATGATACTTTAACTGTTTTATTTTTAAAAAGCTCTTATAAAGCTGAAATATCCTAAGGCAAATCAAGAATTTTCTGGCACAGTTGAAAGAATGTTAAATTCAGTACATTCAGTGCCAAGTTATCTATTTTTACAATATGAACGAATAATTTCTGCATATAGTTTATACTATATTATAGTGTTTAACTGATTTAACAAATATGCATTTTATTTTGGACTGCTTTGAGAACTTAGTAGTAAAACTAAAGAAGAAAGGGACAGAAACAAAAAGAATAATTGTTTTGCAACTTACTGTATTCGAGAGGCTTGAAGTTTTCATTTTGCTGGAAAAAGGACCGTTTTTCTGTACAAAAATAATAAAAACATGACAAAAACGATCCTAAATACAGGTATCTCTGACGCTCATGACTATAATTCTATTGAAAAATTAATTCATGTATTTTTTTAATGTTATGCCAACAGAGGATCATACGGTGATTCCGAGTGTCTTTGCAAAGAGCCTAAAGTTTGGACTCACCTTAGATGCTTATCTCATTATTACTCCTAGCTATTTTGGTTATGACTTGGAGGAAGCAAGAGGAGATTGTACAGAACGTGCTTCATCAAAAAGCTATTGTCTTCTATTCTTCCTTCTACCTAAAACTCTGGCCTATTAGCTCCAAATAAGGGCTTGAAAGGTACAGAAAACAGTATAGAAGATTTTTTTTTTAAAGAGTTACTGTTAAATTAGCTATACTATCCATCAAGCTAATAATTTAAATCTCTCTTTCTCTTCCCCCTTCTCTCTCACATGTACACACAGTCCAAATTATCAAGAAATGAAATAAAATGAAGAGAATTACATTATAATTAATCTGGAAGGTATACAGTATATTTGTTGAAAGCCATGCTATTTGGTGAGGAGGATGTACTGGAAAACACAACCTGCTTAAAAAACACACCAGCAAACAAACATTAAGATGTTTGAGTAATAGAATTGGTGAGGAGTTAAAGAAAACAAAGCAAAGTCACTGGAAGAGACTTCTCCTGAATTAAGGAGTCAGGAATACAAATAGAATAAGATAACTCAGAACACAGCAGCCATCAAAACAAACTCCTTGGCACAAAGACATCTGAAACAAATTTGTAGAAACTGCATGTTCTCAAAACTGCAGCATGCAGATCTTTGCTATTGATCAGATGCAAGATGTGTTGCATGTGAATGTCATTAAATCTGCATTTAATACCGAAGCTATCAGAAGAACTACAAGGAACAATGCTATACTCTATACTGGTTTACTATATTTCTTGAGCCAGAGGTTTCAACTTAGACCAAAACTACACTAATAAACATAATGATCACCATAGCAATAGACTGAAATTTGTAGAATGAAATCAAAATCACCATCTAATGTGCTCTCTTTCTCTCAAATTTCCAATCTGGAAACTTGGAAAACTTTATCTGAACAAAGATGCCTAAAAATACAAGATATTGATTTCATTATAACAAACTTTGTTTTGGTTACTAGCCAAATAATGTCATACATCTAAATAAAGCATCTACCTCAGTGAACCCTTCATGCAGAAATATGCATGAAGGGTTCACTTAAAAAAACCTTAGGAATTTTTATTTTTATTTTTTATTGGCCAAGTGTGATTGGACAGAAAAGGAATTTGTCTTGGTGCATATTCTCTCAGTGTACATAAAGGAAGATACATTCATCAAGAATCATAAGGTACAACAGTTAATGATAGTCATAGGGTACAAATAAGCAATCAGGAAACAATATCAATATAAATCGTAAGGATACAAGCAACAAAGTTACAGTCATACAGTCATAAGTGGAAGGAGATGGGTGATGGGAACGATGAGAAGATTAATAGTAATGCAGACTTAGTAAATAGTTTGACAGCGTTGAAGAAATTATTTGTTTAACAGAGTGATGGCATTCGGGAAAAAAACTGTTCTTGTGTCTAGTTGTTCTGGTGTGCAGTGCTCTATAGCGTCATTTTGAGGGTAGGAGTAGAAGGTGGTTACTTTAAATAAAAACGAGATCTCACTCTGAGCTTTCCATGGTACTGATGTAATATACCTGAACCTGGATATAACTGGTCTACTCAAGCTATTTTCTGTAGAATCTAACCCTGAAGGAGGCATACCTGAAACAATGACTTCCTTGTTTGCCTCAAGCTTTGGTAGGAAAATATACCAGACATCCTATTACCTTTTGAAAAACACAGTGCAAGTAGAAACCTGAACATCTATACCCAGAAGCTAATGGGTATTGCTTGAGACATAAAAGCAACAAAAAAAAACTGAAGGCTGAAGAAAGGAATTAGGTAAGTGCTGCTGAAGTACAGTATGTCAAGGAAGTGAGTACACCCCTTCACATTTTATAAATATTTAACTATATCTTTTCATGTGACAACAATGAAGAAATGACACTTGACTACAATGTAAAGTAGTGAGTATACAGCTTGCATAACAGTGTAAATGTGCTGCCCCTCAAAATAACGCAACACACAGCCATGAATGTCTAAACTGCTAGCAACAAAATTGAGTATGCCCCAAGTGATAATGTCCAAATGGGGCCCAAGTAGCCATTTTCCCTCCCTGTGATGTGTCTCAAGTGTGAAGGGGAAGCAGGTGTGTTAAATTTGGTGTTTTTGTTCTCACTCTCTTATACTGGTCACTGGAAGTTCAACATGGCACCTCATGGCAATGAATTCTCTGAGGAGCTGAAAAAACGAATTGTTGTTTTACATAAAGAAGGCCTAGGCTATAAGATTTCCAAGACCTGAAACGGAGCTGCAGCACGGTGGCCAAGACCATACAATGGTTTAACAGGACAGGTTCCACTCAGAACAGGCCTCGCCATGGTCGACCAAAGAAGTTGAGTGCCTGTGCTCAGCGTCATATCCAGAGGTTGGCTTTGGGAAATAGATGTATGAATGCTGCCAGCATTGTTGCAGATATTGAAGGGGTGGGGGTGGGAGTCAACCTGTCAGCACTCAAACCATACACTGCACGCTGCATCAAATTGGTCTGCAGGGCTGTTGTCCTAGAAGGAAGCCTCTTCTAAAGATGATGCATAAGAAAGCCCGCAGACTTAGGAAATGGATTCCTGGAACCATGTCCTGTGGTCCGATGAGATCAAGATAAACTTATTTGGTTCAGATAGTGTCAAGCATGTGTGGAGGCAACCAGGTGAGCAGTACAAAGACAAGTGTGTCTTGCCTACAGTCAAGCATGGTGGTGGGAATGTCATGGTCTTGGGCTGCATGAGTGCTGCCGGCACTGGGGAACTACAGTTCATTGAGGGAATCATGAATGCCAACATGTATTGTGACATACTGAAGCAGAGCATGATCCCCTCCCTTCGGAGACTGGGCAGCAGGGCAGTATTCCAACATGATAATGACCCCAAACATACCTCCAAAATGACCACTGCCTTGCTAGAGAAACTGAGAGTAAAGGTGATGGACTGGCCAAGCATGTCTCCAGACCTAAACCCTCTTGAGCATCTGTGGAGCATCCTGAAACAGAAGGTGGAGGTATGCAAGATCTCTAACTCCACCAGCTCTGTGACATCGTCATGGAGGAGTGGAACAGGACTCCAGTGGCAATCTGTGAAGCTCAGGTGAACTCTATGCCCAAGAGGGTTAAGACAGTGCTGGAAAATAATGGTGGCCACACAAAATATTGACATTTTGGGCCCCATTTGGACATTATCATTTAGGGGTGTATTCACTTTTGTTGCCAGTAGTTTATAGACATTAATGGCTGTGTGTTGGGTTATTTTGAGGGGACAGCACATTTACACTGTTATACAAGCTATATACTCCCTACTTTACATTGTAGCCAAGTGCCATTTCTTCAGTGTTGTTACATGAAAAGATATACTTAAATATTCACAAAATGTGAGGGGGTATACTCACAAGTGACATACTTATATATAACACTGGAACAGGGGTCAAACCCCGTAGAGTTGCACAAGACCAAAAAAGCAAGAACCACAGAAATTGTTAATGTTTGTTGGGGTAAATAAGGAATATTGAAAACTGTAATAGGGATTGTATAGTTAGTTAATTAAGACAGAGTCTTTAAAATATTTTCCGCAGGTTTGTCCCCACTGGGTCTGATTTGCTGTTTATAAAATATGCTGTCAACTGATTCTGTTGTTATCTCATTCATATCTTTCTCAGTTCCTCCAAAATCCAAAGGTAAACATTGCAGCAAGTAAGCCATGTTAGTTTATGGTAGCTTTTTAATAAATGTTAGTCTGAATAGAAAAGGTAAATGAGTGATAAAGACTCTGAGACACATCGTAAAATATACTCTTTCAAAATACTTTTTAAAGCTGGATTAATATTGACAAGCGTGTCCTATTGAAATTATAGTAAGAGGTTATCCTAATTGGTGCATAGGTAGAAACATAGAATGCATAAATTGGAAGAATCATATCTAAATTTGTCCACTGTTCAGTGCAGGATTCCATCAACCTGGACAAAAGACCATCTGATTCTGTGTGAAGACTTCCAGTAAGCCTACAACTATTCTCAGTAGAATTCTGCTTGATTCAGAAATTTTCTTTCAGTGTTCACCTTGAATCTTCTTTAATTTCAATCTATTGGTTCTTGTCTTGCCCTGAGTTCCAATAGAGAATAGGTCTATCCCACTTCAGATAGGATCTAACCAATGCATAGTATAGTGAAACTATTAACTTCTTGTTACCTGAACAAAATGGTTCTGTTGAATGCAACTCAACCTGAGCAATCTTGCTCAGAAACTAAATAATCTGTTCTGGTACCATGCCCAATGTAGAATAACACTAATTGATCTGTAATATCCTAGGTTTTCCATTCTTGAATACTGGGATTAAACTGTTTTTTCCCCAATCTTTTTGCAATTTATCAATTTTTCAGGAGTTTTCAAAGATTAACATCTGGCAGTTTTGAGACCACTTCTAGAGCTTCCTTCATCTTCTTAGGATGTAATACTTCTCACCCTGGAGACCAAAATTGTTTAGGGTAGCAAGGTGGAACCTAACAAACTAAGCTGTCCCCACTGCCTTTCACGAATCCTGTTAATAAGAGTTCTCTTTGCTTTCTGACAGAAGGACAGACATAGGAGGTAGAGGATGTTACTAATTAGCAGCCTTCCTACTGTTATATGCCATGTGCTGTGGAATATTCATATCCCCTCCCTTAACCATGTTCAGTTCTGTGCCTATTTGCCCAGCAATTCTCTACATGGGAGTCCTTGCTTCTATTGCCTTCCTGCTGTCAGTTTACTTTTTTCTTGATAAAAGTGCCACTAGACTTGACAAATACATTTTTCCTTCCCTTGTGAAATACAACTCTTTCTGCTTAAGAGTTACTTATACTTTTGATACAAGCCATGGCCTAAGAATGCAATCTTTTCTCTTTTTTTCCCTTAAACATTTCCATTCATTTAGGAAAGATATTAAAGGGAACATTAGGACAGGGATGGTGGGCATGCTGGTGCTCTTATGCACGCCCCTTACAGACCTCTTAGGAATGGGGTGAGGTCAACAGTAATCAGTCTAAGGTTAAAATTTGGGGGGGGGGGTGTTGGAATGAAACTAGTCAGGTAGTGCATTCCAGGCATGGACCACTCTGTTGCTGAAGTCATATTTTCTGCAATCGAGAATAATTTCACATACGTGAAAATGATATTGTGCCCCAACTCCTTCACCTTTCTATTCAGAAATTTTTAATCACTTGTAATTTTCTCAGGTTGATAAATATCGTTGATACATGCATCAGGAGGACAGCACACTTCTCGTAATAGCTCTTCTTTCCAAATAGAATTGCTCTGTCCTTTGCGATAATGAATCTTCCATCACTACTTTTCTCTTCCACTCTGAAGAGAACCTCAGTTTGTTGATTTCTGCAGAGTTGATAATATCCTCCATTATCTCAGGTGACTGAATCTTTGTTTCAATGTCGAGAGCTTGAAATGTGTAGATAAGCTTCACTGATGGGTCTCTCCTCTTGGTTTGTCTATTCTTGGTTGCTACTTGTGCAAAGTAGGAATGCATCTTCTAGATTTAATTTTATTGCAATTCATGATATTCCCTGCCAACATAGCTAGGCTGGAAAGTGTAGATTCAATTACAGAGAGTACCAATTTGAGAAGTCTGTTAGGACACAACCCAGATTCCTAGAATGTACAAAGTTTTGCTACAGAGGCAATTTTTTTTGGCAAGTGAAAGCATGTCCAAAATGCAGAAAGTAACCCCGCCTCTCCTCCAAAACCCTTTTTTCTTAAAGGTCATTTTTTAAAAAATGGCTTTGCAGACTTCTAAGTAATTTCAATCTTTCAAACATCACTGACAGTATTTACATAGTGTTTTAGATAACATGTGTAATGAAATGTTTCATCATCCAAATACATTTTGAAATAGATAACTGTTGATAAATTGAAATGAAATCCATTTCACCATTTTTTAACTAGCTACTGAACTGAACTGAAAGTAGTTCTGCAACAAAATTCTTATGAGAGTTTTAAATCAGATTAAATATGTCAACCTCCCAAGAGAACACTGGAAAAGATATTTCTAATTAACATTTTGTTTCAGACTGGAAAGCCTAATTTGGAAACAGCTGAGGTTCTAATAACTTTAATTCTATAGTTATTCCCCCATCCCCCCGGTAGGAATTTACATTGCCACTTGCTTAGGTAAAATTAGAGGGTATTTCTTAGAAATAATGTTACCAAAGCAAATTTACCATAAACTATATTTTGCAATGCCACTTCTTACAAATCTAAGGACAATAAAAAGACTACTATGGCAGTTACTTCAGACAACAAATAAGTAAATTGAGATTTCTAGATCAATTAAGATGAATCTAAATAGTGTGGCAAAGTCATACTCTGCAATGACAGGAGAGTTTATCTTTCACCAGTAACCTCTGACCAGATAGTGTGTCCCAATGGAAGAATTCAGATAATGCCTAACAGAAGTTATCTTGATGAATGTTCAGGGAATGCATACAGGGTGACCTCTTAAAAGGTGAAAATGTTTTAAGACATGCCAATATTTCTGGACTAAACTGATGCCAAATTTAGTAGCAGCTCAAAAATTACTTGTCCAAATCAGTGTCCCGTTGCACTCAGTAGAGTCATTGGTGCTCTCTAAACTAAGTTGGTTGCTTGCAAACATTTTGTTACCAAACTAGATAGTATCTTCAGTGCTAGAAGGGAGTGGGGTTTGTTCCCCACTCCCTTCTGCCAATGACATGCCCTGCCAATATTGGTGAAGGTGTTGTTTTTTCCTTGCTAGTTCCTTGATTTGGCTGGTGTTTATTCTTTGATTGTTTGTCTTAAGTTGCTGTCTGAGTTGGTAGTTCCTTGATTAAGGTATTGTTTACTGTTTGATTGTCCAGCGCTAAACCCTGCTTATCTCGATGTTGATTGTTGACAACACATAGAAATGTATTGTTGTTCTTTAGCTGTCTTTCTTAAATGCATTTGTGGAGGTAGAGATACAGTGAAGTTAATATAGCAGCACCAACAATAGTATATTTTGGCAGATTGGTCAGGGATAAGGTGACTTTTGTCAGTATGTAATACTTATGCCTATATTTTAAAATGAGAAAATGAATTCAGTCCAGAATTAGCTCCATAGCTAATAAACCATTGGGAAAATGTTTTGTGACCAGGCAATACTGAATTAGCTAAACTGCTTCTTGAGAAAAGTACTATAAATTACACACTTTAAAATCACTTGGTGTGATCTCGCACCTGATACTCTTCAGCATTGGCTATGCTGGCCAGGGCAGTTAGGAATTCTATTCCAATAATTACACACACATTTCTATGCTAAGATAGTTTTTGCTACCATAAATAGCTTTAGATTACTGTGAATGACACAATTTACATAAAAATTTTGGAAATCCAGCAACTGATACAATACTACTGAATTTATTTTGTGTGTTGTGCTGTTTTCTAAAGCAGGATATGCTTCAGAAAATTTTTTTCAGGTCAATCTACCATGGAATTCCAGCATGGCTTAGAAAGCTTTTATGTTTTATAATGCATTCTCAATTCATATTGTATCCTAGTAAAGCCTGCTAGGCATTATTGTTTTCTCATGCAAGATCACACACTGAAAACACAATTAATGTGCCACTACTAGTTTCTGCATCGTAGACTATATTAAGATGAGTTATTTTGCATATTATGTAAAGGGAACGGTCCACACACAGAAATTCCCAATTACTAATTTATTGTTAAAGCCTATGCACAGGAATCTTCTCAGACTAACAGTTAGCACCAGGTTGGAACTAGAGAAGACTCAAGGCATTTAAGGGGGCATTGGACTTAATTAGTTTGTGGCTACTTAGGAATCTAAACTGATTCCTCTTTTAGCTCTTTCCCCTTGGCTCTGCCAGGCCTTCTCTTACACTAAGAGGAACAGACAAAGTTGAAGGCCAGTATATTTGTACATAAAGAAACTGAAGCTTTACTAGAATTCACTTCAAAATTATACTTGTTAATTACTTCAGATGCTTATAGAAAACTCCACTACATTTGTATTAGTAGACAGGACAAGAAGCAATTTATGGAAACTAATGAAAGACAGAACCAACCTAGAACTAAGGAGAATATTCTTGACAGTTAGAACAATTAATTAGTGAAACGACTTGTTTCCAGAAGTTGTCCAAAACTGGAGGTTTTTAAGAAGAGATGGAACAACTATTTGTCTGACATGGTATAGGGTTTCCTGCTTGAGCAGGGGGTTGGACTAGAAGACCTCCAAGGTCCCTTCCAACTCTGTTATTCTGTTGTTGTTGTTATTATAATTTTTATAATCCATACTTATGGCACCAATCCTAATCCCATAAAAAAACCTGCAAGATTGGCGAAGAACAGTTAAAACGTCTATTTGGAAAAGAAAAACATCAAAGAAAGAATATCTCAGAGTAAAGTAGAATAGTTTACATGATTCAAGTGGCAGAATTGGACTTGTTTTTTTCCAAATTTTAAATTATATTACTGTCATACAGTAGATATTGAAAATATAAATTTCCCATATACTAGAATGTTAATGCTAGAAGTGCATAAAAATGTTAAAAACTTAAAAGGGCATAATATCAGAAGGGCTTGCTAATAATCTGGAATTTCAGAAAAACAATAATAAGTTATCTACTGCATAATTATTTTTAAGACAAACAATAAAGTATGAACAATTATACAGAATGAAGACAACTTAGTAGGATGCATATATAAATTGCTATTAAAACATGACATAGATATAGAAGAAATAAGTTTGCATCCATTTAAATCCTGCTTTTCTTATTTTTTTTAAAGTAACTCAAGAAGACAAACATATTTAACACTGCTTCCTCTTCCTATTTCCTCATGACAACAACCCTTGAGATGGGTTGGATGAGAGATAGTGATTGGCCCAAAGTCACCCAGGTTGTGACTATAGTGAAGTAAATGCTTTCACTAAAAATGGAATGTTGGAGTCTGGATGAAAATTGTCCAGAATTGTTGACTCCATGTTAGTTTTCTCAGAAGGGGAAGCACCACTGTTTTTTTCAAGGTAGAAGTTTTCCTTGAGATGAATTAATTACTGCATGGACTCATTAATGTGTAACCTCCCTGGAGGCTTTGACCAACAAGGAAGAACATGTTTCTAAGAAACAAGTGGTCTGCTAAAAGAGCCAAGGATCTTGTCTACTTCATTAGGAGTTGCAGGTTTTCATTAATTGATTGATTCTCATTCTCACAACTCTAGGTTGCTAGAAATTCACAAAAAGCCATCAAAGAACAACAAAAATGAAAGAGGTTATAACAGGAACACAGCTATCAAAACTCTTTCCAAGTAACTGGAAAAACTTGCCTTAGTCACCTCAATTGGACTTAGTCAATTTGGACTAATCAACTCATGTTTGGACTATTGCAATAGACCAAACATGAGGTGACAAAGGCATGAACAAGTGTGAGAAGGGACTGCCCATTCAGGAAAAGGCAGAATTAGTGCATCAGATGAATTCTGGTGAAGACTCCCTAGCCAGAGGTGCCATCTCTCCTTCAACAGGAACTGAGAATCCAGGAGAACCACTAAACTTGAATGTTCCATATAGAATAATGCAAACTTATGCAAATCTAAAGATGACACATTATGGATCCTTGAAAAAGTACCACCACTCTTGCCTTCTTGGGGTTAAATGTGAGCATGTTCTCTCCTCTCCAGATCTTCACAGCCTCCAGCTCTGGAACATGACCCTGATAACACAGTTTGTTTGGTCCAATGAAGGAGATGTAAATTTATTATCAGTGAACTGATGATATTGGACCCTGTGTCAATGAATGATTTCTCTCAGTGGGTTCACACACGTTAAATAGAAGAGATGAGATTGTTCTACAAGAAAGAATCTGAAAGCTTAACCTAATCCTCACAAACTCCCTAGCCAAAGCTAACCCAAGAGAAAGGAAAACCAGCATAACATCATACATCCCATTCCTAAATCATGTAGTCATCCCAGAAGGGTATCAAGATTAATCATACTGAAAGCTGATGAGAGAGCAAGAAGAGCTAGGATGGTTGAATTATTTTTATCCCTTTCTTTGATCCAGTAGTCCCTATTTGGGATATTAATTTCCTTAATCCAGGGCTCTTTTCTCAAGAACCTTCCTGAGAAAAGGAAGGCCAGAAATTGGATGAAAATTGTGAAAGTGATGGCTTCTAGTGATGGCTTCTAGAAATCTAGTGATGGCTTCTTTAGAAAGGGCTATACCACCTCCATCATCATGACAGATGGCACCATTTTTTCACACACTGACTCTACATGGATCCCAGTGGGATGGATCTAATCAACAGTGGTCAATTTAGGGTATGGTCCATTTCCTCAAGAGTTATAGAGCAAAACAGTTCCAGATAACAAAAAATAGATTAAACATCAATCAATTCACTAGGAATGTTTCTGAAATAATTGTGGCCAGAAAATAAATCAAAGAATAGTTCACCCACTATTTACCTCCAAGCTGAACAGAGAAACAAGGCATTCTCATTCTTTGAACTGAAGTTGAAGCAGTCCTTTAAAAGAATCTCTAGAAATCTATTGTTGACAATGGTACCCCTCACCTGTAGAAGAGGGAGATAAATGAAAATTACCATCCAGAATAGCAGGTAATTGGAGCAGCAGTAATAGACCACTGTCACTATCACAATTGCATAATCCAAGCATCCTTTCTTTAAAATAAGCAGACAGACAAATCCTCCTCTGTTTGGGGTGTTGGACATTTTACAACTATTCATTTTGTATCTTAGATTGTACAAAAGAGAAACAGACATTATTCTTTCCTGAAACATCTTATTCCTATATAGGTAATATTGACTTACGACCCGTTGCTTAGCAACTGCTCAAACTTATGATGAACCTACCCAGGGCTACTTATGAACCGGATTTGATGTTCCCATGGTCCCCCATTTCATGGTCATAGACTGCATTTTGGGCACTTGACAACCAGCCCGCATTTGTAGCATCACACAATCATGTGATGATTTATGAGAGTTTTTGCTGAAAACTGGCATTTATCTTTAGTTTCTGACAAAAATCACCTATTGTAAACAATGGATTTGCTTAACAACTGCAGTGTTCCCTTTACAACTGTGTTTGTTTAATGACTGCTGCAGAAAAGTCATAAAATTGGGCACCATCATGAGACCCACTTAACAACTGCCACAACTTATTACTTTAATTCTGGGCTCAATTATGGTTGTAAATTGAGGACTATCTGTATACTACATTCCAGTATTTAAAAACCCATTCAATAATTACATGATTGCAGTTCTGATTTGTAATGAATATTATAAATCCTTAGATTGTACCATATCTTATTAAAGAATAGGAAGGAAGGAAGGAAGGAAGGAAGGAAGGAAGGAAGGAAGGAAGGAAGGAAGGAAGGAAGGAAGGGTAGAGGAGCTGTATACTCTCTTACTTATTTCCCATGCCAGGAAGGAATTGCCAATATGAAACTGCAGCATACATAACTAGAGACGGATAAGTAATACTTAAGTGGTATCTCATGCCACCAGGTGACTACAATATTGTTAAATGATAACTTTTAGAACACATTGATCTAATCACTCAAATAAACAATTAGTATCCAATTCAGAACTTAAGAATTATACAAGAAATACATTCACAAACTTTTCAACTGAGATACTACAATGAGAAAAACCAATTATTCCAAGCTACTACATAAAAAGTAGCTTGCTATCTTGATCTTCTTTCATTTTCTTTTACCTTACATCATTTGGTGTATTTTGACCCACTGAGAGTCATTTGGAATTGGGCAGCATCAAATCCAATCTAATCAAATCAAATCCTCAATTCAAATACAACAGTGCTCTGTAACTGATAGTCAGAAAATAATTTGTGCTTGCTCTGTTGGTTAAGACACAGGACTAAAATTGGGAAAAGCTGTGTTCTAGTTCTGCCTTAAACCAACTAGAAGTCAATAGAGAGATTTTTGTGCCAATTACCTTCTTTCAATGCTAGGAAGAAGACAGAGGCAAACAATTTCTGAAATAACACCAACTAACAATTAATATACCATACAGGTGTCTAACCCAAGGCCTAGAGGAATAGCTAAGTCTTGAGATCTTGTTTAAATTAAGTCAGGGTGCACATATATAATTAAAGTTTATTACCAGATTGCCATTATTTTAGGATTCAGAAAAACACTATGCACATTGGAGAAGTGAGAGGCGCAAAAGGGTCAGAAGAGAGATGCCACAGCAGCAGTCAGATGGCAAAAACTTTCACATAGGTTTCCCCTCTGTCATGTAGTTCATGTCTCTACTATTCGTCTTAGCAACCATTCTGGTTATGATTTAGGGAACAAATCGTGGTCATGAAACAAGGAGAGACTATGAAAGCAAAGGAGTCCACAATGTTAACCTATGGCCTTGCCAATACAAAATAAGTGAACCAAGATTTTTCCTCAGTTCTCACAATAGATGAAATTTTTATTGACTTATTATTTTATATCTAAACAAAATCTTCTATCAATCAAGCAATGCAAAAGCCATTTCTGCCTGGCGAAACAGCCCATGTTCCAAATTAAGTGATTTTTTTCTGGTGCTAGCTTTCAAGGAATAATGGACCACACATGTATAAAAGCTAGCCATTCTGTGATACATGTCCAGTAACTAAAGGCAGTCTCTAATGTATATGGAGTCTGAAGCCAAAGACACTGTAAACCACATTTGTCATACATTGCAGGTTTCTGTAGTAAACCAAGACCATCCAAAAACAACTTCATTTCAGATGTAGACTTCCATGAAATCCTATGCTCAATCTAGTTCTTTGACATTTTGCAATTTCGTAAATGTGTCTAGTACTCATGGAAAGCTCATTTTCTTGGAATTGTTAGGAAGATGATGGACGGGAGTGATAACAGACAGTGACAAGAATCCAGAATTCCAGTCATGACAGCTTCCAAGCTAGCTAGTTTAGCTGCACTTGAGCCTTTAGAAGGACATCTCAATTTCCATAGTCAACAAGGTTTGCTCTCTCACCCCACTAATGCGCTGGTTTAATATAGAGGTCTTATACCAGTGATGGCTAACCTTCTTCTTGTTGTCTGCCTAAAGCGCGCGTGCATGCGACAGCACACACACATGCCAGCAGCCATAATGCAATGCACCCCCCGCACATGTAACCCCCTGCCCCCCATTTTGGGCCTAGCATGCCTCCCGGCAGCCTCCTGGGCCCAAAAATAGGCTGTGGGGGGGCACCCCCTGTGCGACCTTTGCGCATGCCCTCATGCCCTCCAATCCCCACGCACACCCGCACATCTCCTGCATGCACCCTACTCCCTGCGCATCCAGAAAAGTAGCTGGCCAGCCAGAGGCGCGTGCGTGCATGGACGGTGGAGCTGAGCTGGGTGATGGCTCACATGCCCACAGAGAAGGCTCTGCATGCCAACTGTGGCACGCGTGCCATAGGTTTGCCATCATGGGCTTATACTGTATGTGAGCACAGGCAAAGAGGAGCAACACTTGGGAGAATGACTTGAAGTTAAGCAGCACCTTTGCCTTGTGTCTTGTTGTAAAGAAAGAGCAACCAAGCCAGTGGTGAAATCTAAAATTTGTTACTACCGGTTCTGTGGGCATGGCTTGGGGGGGGGGGTTATGTGACTGGGTGGGCATGGCCAATTTTTTTTTTTACTTTTAAAACCATTTTTTCTACAACCTTTTTGGGGAAGAGGTTGTAAATAATGCTTTCAGAAGGCTCTGACGATCCTAGCTGAGTTGCCTGATCGGCAGAGGCTTTTTAAAAAACCTCTGCCGATCAGGCAACTCAGCTTGGATCGTCAGAGGCATTTAAAAGAAAAAAAGGATTCTTTTAAAAGCCTTTGACGATCCCAGCTAAGTCGCGTGATCATCAGAGGCTTTTTTTTTTTTTTTACTTTTAAAAGCATTTTTTGGCTGAAGAGGTTGTAGAAAAAATGCTTTTAAAAGTAAAAAAAAAGCCTCTGATGATTGTGCGGCTCAGCTGGGCATGTGGGGGAGGGCAGGGATTTTTGCTATCGGTTCTCCGAATCACCCGCCTCCATCGCTACCGGATCAGGCGATCCGGTCTGAACTGGGAGCATTTCACCCCTGAACCAAGCTGAGGCTGTACAAAATTCCCAATGTGTGTAAGAAACTCTGGAAGGAGAAAAGAATTATATTCACTTATCCCATTAGAACTTAAAGAGAAGGAAATCGACTAAGTATGTCAAAACCTAAGCACCTAATCATGGCTAGGCCAGATAATTAGAATTGGGGAAGTGAAGCTAGCCCTGTCCAGCCAAGACAGCAACTTTGTATTAGGGAAAAGTGTGAAATGTAATAAAGGGATGTGTAAAGCTTTCATCCAAGCTGTGGTGTGTCCAATCATAGCCAAAAGAAATCACCACACCAATACAGATTCTCTTGGAGGATGAAGAATGTGGGGAAATTACACGACATGCCATTTAACAGGTAGTTCCTCTCTGCAGCAGTCTCCTCTATTAAAAAATAAATAAAATAAACAAAAACTGCATTTATTCAGCCGGAATTAGTTACATACTTTATGAGATGAAAATGTAATCTCTTATGGCCAAGCTCTAAGGAGCTATGCAGTTTTCTAATCACAGCCATAACTTTGCCTTTTAACAAATGACATCTCAAAGGAATTATTGATAATAGGAAGACCTTTTTAAAATTAGTTATACTGTATTTTTGCAAAATAATGGAAGATTCAATTTTATTATTAACTGACTCTTTGCAGATTGATAAAACAGTGCTACCGGTAGATTTTCAAAGTAGAATATACGCATGTGCTAAAGAAATATTAATCACTTTACAATTGTAAACTTGACAATTTAGAACAGGAAATTACAATATCACCTTTCCATCACATTAAATAATGATTTATCACTGAAGTTAGCATTTCCTAGAATTTGTCCATATTCATGAGTTCTTAAAATTTTATGCTGAAACTTCATGATAACTGTTGTTTTCATTATTAAGTAAGATACAATATTTAAAATGTTTCCTGGCATAGAAAGGATTATTGAACATTGTTAATTAACTATATAGTCACCAATTTAAAGAATAGCAGGAGACATGGGTCAGTTCAACCTCCAAGAAACTGCAACTGCAAAAAAATTTCCAAAGATATAGTTTTATGGTAGCTGCTACTGGATTTTGATTTAAAGGGGAATAAAACTAGTTAACTCATTTTTTCTCTACTTTTCCCCCCATTTCATACTGGATATGTGCAAAAGAGATATTAAAAGTATGAATTTTGTAAATTCAAGAAAATTTCAGATCCCACTGTGGCTTCTGCACCATGGTAATTAAATATTCCAACCAGTGACACTTTCTCGTGTGTGTGTGTGTGTGTGTGTGTGTGTGTGTGTGTGTAGGTAACATGTTACTCAAAGGAAAGTATGTAATTTGTAATTTTTCGATAGCTTGACCAATTTTTTTCTTTAAAAACAATGGCTGAGTTTTTAATTCTACATCAAGGTTAAAAAAAGCTCAGCTACAATGAGGAATAAAGTCCATTAATGGAACATATAACAAGGTAGCCACTGGACAAAGAAGACATTCACCCTGAATAATTCAATTTATGTACACAATAACACACCGGCATTACATTGGCGTGATTGTTTCCCCCCCCCCTTGATTTTGGAATGTGTGGCCTCTAAAAATGGACCTTAATACAACTAACCTAGTCATCATTTACCATATATTTAAACTTTCATTGTCATGATCTTTAACTGGGCAAAAGAGCATCATAGGGCAACAATTTTTGAACCAAGGTAGTTCAAATGGGCTAACTTACAGAATGTGTCCAAAATCTGGGACTCATGACTACTACAGGAATGAAATTTGGGGAGGTTGTGGCTGTCTCAGGGTTACTGGCCACTGCTGCATTGCTGCGGTGGTCACCTGATCTTCATTTTCAATATTCTATGACAGTTTCCCAGCTTGTCTTGCAATTCCTCCCTCCCCCCACCCAACAGCAATCATTTATCTGTTGCTGGGAAAGGAAAGGGCAGAAGGGAAGGGAAAAGAGCCTTGATGGTACAGTGGTCTAAGCACCCTGTTATTAACACAGCTGCCTGCAATTACTGCTGGTTTGAATCTCTCCAAGGCTCAAGGTTGACTCAGCCTTCCATCCTTTCTAAGGTAGGTGAAATGAGGACCCAGTTTGTGGGGGCAATAAGCTGACTTTGTATAAAATATACAAAAGTATGAAGGCTATTGCTTAACGCATTGTAAGCCGCCCTGAGTCTCTAGAGAAGGGCGGCATATAAATCAAATTAAAAAAAAAAAAGGCATAGGCCTTTCCTGGCCTATGCCATCTCCCATATGCTCCCCTGACCAGCGACATCCATTCACATGCTTTCTCTGACCTATGTCACCCACCAGCACCCCCTTCCAAACCGGCATCTCTGGTTCGTACGTGGCACTTCTTGTGCAACCTCCTGTTCCATTCCTGGCCTGCACCTAAGAAAATATTTTTGAACACTGAAGAACCAAAAAATCCACACAAAAACTACTAAATGCTTCAAAGCTACAGTACCTTACTTGTTTCCTTGCTTTGAAGCCAGTCAAAACTGCTTTGGAAGCTTTGTACAACTTACATGGTAGTTCTTTTAAAAAATAATTTTATTAAGGATTGCAATTGAAAAGATAAAAACTAATACAAATTAAAAGTAAAAGTGTAAAAAATAAAATTACAGAGAAGAAAGAGAAAAAAAACATATAAAGAAATTTCCTCTTTCATCACAAGTATAAATAATTTTAATAAGTTTTAAAATGCAATAAATACTCTCTTTTCACCCATATCTCAAACTCTTAATTATAAACAACATTTTTAAAACCAGTCATTCATTTCTGGTCAACTAGTCTTATTAATGGTTTCAAGAGATACTGCAACTACATATCTATTTTAACCTTAATCAAATAAACCATCTTTATATTCCTCTCCTGCACTTTTAACTATCTTGGTTTTTAATCCTTTCAAATAATGTCCTAGAAATAGATTTATTTTTATTTTTTCTTTGTTCAGTCTAAGTAAATCCTTCAAAACTTTAACAAGTCTCTTTTGTAAATCCAATTACTTTTCTGGCTTTTTATTTATATATCCCCTTTGATTATTACAACATCAATCAGTTTCATTTGTATAGCCAGCATATTAACTTTTTCGGTGATGAAAAGGCTAGTTGGTGATGAAAAGGTGTCACTGGTCTACACACATAGAAAGAAACAAACAGATATATAGAAAGAAACCTATTTACACCATTCAAAAGAGATAATAAAAAGCTAAGAAGGAAACAAACAAACAAAAAAACCAAAACCAAACCAGAACAAATCCTCTAGCAAGGAACACTCAGATAAACACCAGTCAAACAATAAAGTAGACAACAGACTAAAGGAACTACAAAGCGGGGGGAAGCTGACTTTTTATAAATATACAAAAGTATGAAGGCTATTGCTTAACGCATTGTAAGCCGCCCTGAGTCTCCGGAGAAGGGCGGCATATAAATCAAATAAAAAAAAAAAAAAAAAAACTGACACTCCTCACCAACAGGGCAAGCTACTGTATATTAAACAGGGAGCAAATTCAATACTTATTAGCACTGAAGCTATTAATCAGTTGGATAATGAAACGTCTGCAAGCAAACAACCAAGTTCAAAAAGCACAAATGATTCCACTTTTATCAGTACCATCTATTTGGCTTTAAATATGTCACAGAAAAATAAATCATGTTTATGTTTTCTATATGGGAATCCAGTTCTAATTTTCATCTTCAGAAAAGTAGTGAACTTTATTAAACATTTGCACCATATGCACATATTTGCTTGTTACAATTCTCCAGACTGCTCACATTCTTGCTCAATGTTCTGTTGTATAATTAATATGACTCCAGAAGATATAGATCAAAATCATTTTTATAATGACCGAATAAAAAACAAAATTTTGTGCTCCTAAAATGATTCAGACTTATCACTTGATTACTATTCAACATTTCATAGCTCTCTGTGACTGCAATATCAATTCAAGACATAAATCTTTTTAGTGAACATCATGGCTTATAATATGGATTCTCTCCACGTTAACTGACTTTTTTTCCCCCATGGCTCATGCATACTGTATATGCAAACAGTCCCTTAATGTTACCCATAGTCCAGATAAAAGAAATATATAAGTGGGTGCCTTTCTACAATAATGAAATCATGAATGATTTAAAAAATAAAGGATTGCCAACGTTCTAAAAGAAAAAAAAGTTAAAATCTGATGATGAAAAAAATCAATAGCATCTCCTTGGCTGCACTCCTTACATAATCAATATCTTATACTTCTGCTTGGCAAACAGTGAAGGAATACTGAGCCCATTTCCTACTTCCTATCTGACACATATAACATCAGTCCTATAGAAGACCTTTTTTTACTCACAAATCAATGTCTCCTGAAATCAGATTGAATTAAACAAACAAAGCAAAAGCTGGACTGACTCAGCCCCACGGAGCTGAAGTCCTCCAAAGGCAGCCCTTTTGCCCTTAAGGAGCTGCCTACTAGAAGGCTCAGCCCAGCGCAGGGCCAAATCCCTCTGGCAGAGAACCCTTTTGCTCTCCTATAGCTGCTCACTGGAAAGACACAACTTTGTCTAGGCACTGAAATCCCTCCAGCAGGCAGCCTTTTCAAAGAGGCTGGCTGAAAATGATCTGTCCTGAAATCCAAGCAGGATTTTGGCACAGAGTGTTTGTAGGATGGGGCATTTGCAGCCAGCCCACAGAGTCAAAAGGACTGCCTCTCATTTCTGCAAATTGATGCCCTGTACTGCAAGTGCTCTGTGCTAAAATCTTGCTAGAATTTTTGGATTTTTTAACACGTCCCCAGATACCAGAGAGACGGCAGCAGCTTGCAATCTTCCCTACTGGCTTCTCCGCTGACTTTCTGGGAAAGCCAGCAGGGAAGATTGCAAATGGCAAGCACATAATTGTGGGGCACTTGGCATCCAGTCATAAATGTGAACAGGTTGTCAAATGCCCAGATTGCAATCAGGTGACTGTGGGAGAATTGCAATGATGTAGCTTTGGATACAGGTCATAATTCATTCAGTGCTGGCATACTTTCAAACACTCTCTGAACAAATGGTCATCAAGTGAGAACTTACTGTATCCAGGGTAATTTACTTTGAAATGAACAGTTACTATTTTTATACATTTCATCTGAACACATTTACAGTAATTGGCTATTAATTTTAATATGGAAACATCATTTTACCTGAAATCTTTGATGTAGCTTGAGAAAAACTAAGAGATTTTGGAGACTGATACTTTCTACTTTCTATGCATATATCCTTCAAGCAAATTATTGAAGCTTTAAATTCAGCAAGCAGAGTAACATGGAATGTAACACAAATCAATCAATGCATACTGTATTTTGAAAGACAAAATAAAAATAGGTACTAAGGATAAAAGATGTATGAGAAAAATAGACAATTGCTTTATTAGTTCAAAATATTGTGGAGATATGTCTATTGCCTATGTTTCTAGGTACAAATTTATTTATTCTTTCATCATATTTATATAGCTGCCCATCTCACAGGAAAGTGATTTTAGGCAACACATTATAAAAAGCAGCCACAGAATTGAAATATTAAGACAAGTACAATTAAAAACATCTAAAACAGGGGTGTCAAACTTGCATCATCACGGCATCATCACATGATATCAGGACTTTTTCCCTCTTTGCTAAACCAGGCAGGGGTGGGGCCAGCACGTGACGCAACCGGCCTGTGGATTGCAAGTTTGACACAGCTGATCTAAAACATTATTAATAACAAGACAATAGAAAAAATGATGCTAAAAATTATTTCATTAGATCACTGTTTCTGTGAGATCCCCAAGCCTGTTGAATCAGGCATGTTTTGAAGGTCTTGTAGAAGGATATCAAGAGGCCAAGGTCACCTCAGGGTGGGGGTGGGGAAATGTTCTACAACAGGGGTGTCAAACTCGATTTCATTGAAGGCACATCAGGGTTGTATTTGACCTCGGGAGAGATGGAGGAGCATGGTCAGGGTGAGCCCCCCATCACTTGTGTTGGGGGCGCCTGAGCGCTCTGCCAGCAAAAATGGGCTATGGAGCTCTGTTTTGGTTGCGATGGCCTCCTGCAATCCTCTGCCAGTGAAAACGAAGCTTGGGAGGCTCCATGCGACCTTCCCAAGCTCCGTTTTCTCTGGCAGAGGCACTGCGGACTGGCCCTTTACTGTTTCCAGGGTGGCCCCATGGGTCAGATTTAAGCACCCTGTGGGCTGAATCTGGTCCATGGGCCTTGAGTTTGACCCTCCTGTTCTACAGGATAGGTGCCATGGCAGAAAAGGTCTGCCTCCTGGGTCCTGCCAGATAGAATTCTTTTGCAGACGGGGCTCACACAATACCTCTCCTGCCAAACCTAATGAAATAGGCAGATGCAATCATGTAAAGGTGGTCCCTCAAATCACCCAATTCCTGCCATTAAGGGCTTTAAAGGGCAACATCAGCCCCTTGAATTAGACCCAGAAGCAAGCTGGCAATGAACGCAGCTCTCCCATGTGTCATTCTCAGAAAAAGAAAAAGTAAGTAGAGACAGAGAAAGAGAACAAGGAGGCCTTCTCTGTGGGGGCTCCTACCCTCTGGAATCAGTGGCCCCCGGAGATAAGAAGGATCCATGACCTCAATGCCTTCCGTCGTTCCCTGAAAACTCATCTTTTCCAACAAGCCGGGTTGGCTTAGAAGAAATTTTTAAATTTTTTAAATTAGTTTGTGATTCTTAACTTTCGGCCCAAATTTATATATATTTTTAAATGTTTTAATATTTGTATTCTATGTTTTTTATCTTGGCTGTACACCGCCCTGAGTCCTCAGGGAGAAGGGCGGTATATAAATTGGAAATTAAATTAAATTAAATTAAATTAAATTAAATTAAATTAAATTAAAAGAGAAAAAGAGACTAAATGTATAAAAAAAGGAAAAAAAAATAGCAAAGGAAAAAATACTTTCCCTTTCATCAGGATAATTTCAATACTTTAACCCCTTCTCTAACATTGCACATTAGCATCTCTTATCCATGTCTTATCTTTTATCTATTAGCAAATAAAAGCCTCTTCAATTAGCAAAAGTTTAAGATACTACAGTAGATTCTATCTATCTATCTATCTATCTATCTATCTATCTATCTATCTATCTATCATCTACCTACCTAAACTTTACACAAGTAAATCAATTTCATATTAATTTCCACAGCACTTTATTTTCTCTAAAAATACAAAAAAAAAATCCTCTTCCCATGTCTTATATCTATCAACAAATCTTTAAAGCCTTTTATACATTTATTCAAATTTAATTAAGAAAAATTCCACCAAAGAGTCACCAGAAAAAACACACTGAGAATAATGTTGCACAAATTAATTTATCGTCTTCTCTTCATCTTCTCTAAATGTCAGTATATCTATAGCTAATAACTTCCCCTAAAAAAAAATTAAAATAATCTGTAAAGCACTCAAGAAAAACCTGCTTAAAAAAATCCTGATATTCATGTTAACATTGGTCAAGTAAGCCAACTGTACAAACATTTTTAAATTTTTTTGTATGTCTTGATATTTATTTCTCTTAAGTAATAATCCAAACTTGATTTTTTCTTTCTTTCTCACTTTATCTTATCTCAGAAATTTCTTCATAAGTACAACACATTTCTTTTTAAAGTCCAAACTAAGAAGATTGTCCAAGTCACCTCTTCTGGTTTATTATTTGTATGTCCCTTTACCTATTAAGCATCAGTTAGGTTCATTTCTAAAGTCTTGCAAAACATCTTTGTCTGTGTCATTCTTGTATTCTGTCAATTTTAAATCTGTATCAAAAGCAGGCTGATTCTAATTATATCCTCTTCCATCTCTTCTTTTGAACCCATTTTATGCTATCAGACTATCTTAAGAGAAAGTTTGGAGTACATTATTGCCAATCATCCTTGAATTATTCCACATTTAAAATACTTTTCTCCAGTTTATATTAGTGGATCTTCTCCTTTAATCATAATCTTTAATTCTTTCTGATTGCCTCTAGTAAGCAACCTTCAAGGTCACTTCTCATGTTTTTCTCTAATCCACAATATTTCCACAGGGAACATTTTCTTAAATTCAAAATCTTCATGTTTTTTCCATTGGATTTCAAACAAGCCGCAGGAAGCATTCTTATAATCATTTCAAAATCTTATTTCCCCCTTAGTCCATTTAAAAACTTCCAAAATTAACATTCTAATCTCTCTTTTGCTGCTTATTTCTAAATTAAAAAAAAGTTTTTTCTTTAATTCTTAAACTTAAATAAAACTTCTTTCACTTAAATTCACTGAAGGAAAAATCACCCAGTGTAATAAAACTTGTCCTTCTGAAGGTTCTTAGCATCCAAAAAACAATTTACAAGCCATTTCTAGTGAAAGTAATTAAGAAAGGTTGTGGATGAACCCAGCATACAGAGCTCTGAAACCCAACAAAGATAACTGTTTTAAGGTCTTGTCATGGGGAACATTTGTGTGGAGCACTATCAGCAATCCCAGTCAAAGAATGGTACAACTGATGCACAATATTTGAAGCTGTGCAAAAGTCATCCTAGCTAAGATTGCCACCTGCTCATCAAGCAGGAATCATGAATCTAGAGAATACTCAGATTATGCATTCATTCTGTTTGGATCAGTGCAACCCCATCCACTAACATAGATGATATAGACCCTGAACCAGAGGGGAACAAGACCCAGAGGGCACCAAGACTCTTGCCAGGGTTCATGAGGGGAAGCTGTACTTTCCCATTCAAGCCTTCACAGTCTCCAGGCATTGAGCTAGGATGTCAATAGCACTGATTAATTCTCCAGGGCCAGAGAGGTATAGCTGGGTATCAATAGTTGCGAGCCTGGATGGGGAACACACTTCAGCTGAACCCTGGTAAGACAGAGTGACTGTGGGTGGGCCTCTCTGCATCCAGGAGTGTTTCATCTTTGGTTCTCAATGGGGTTTTATATTATAATATTTTATTGTACACCATCCAAGGTGGGTCCTTTAAAGGGAGATGGGTAGTTCAGAAATGTGATAAGCAAGCAAGCAAGCTAGCAACATACTGATGATAACTAATCCTATGGCAATGAATAATCTCACCCACCAACTTCATGCAGATATTGGATAGGAGGGGAGAGAGGACAGTAATGCTACAAAACCCCACAATGTAGGAGCCAAGGGAGGAATCTCTTCCCTTCAATCACCACCAACTGGAATTGGTCCCAAAGAAAGGTGGAGAACCAATTGACTCTCTAAATGGATGCAGGTTACCAGCTGTCTGCAGGGAATATAAATCCTTCCATTCTATCTTGTCAGAGCTGAAGCTGCTTCTTGGATGAGAAGTGAAATGTCTTCAAAAGAAAAAAACAAAAAACAAGAAAGTTCAGTTGTCTCCTGAAAAAGCACCTTAGGGATAACCATGACCCGGATGACTGACAATCTCTACAGACTTTTAACTATACAATTTGGGATGAACACCCTTTGAATGGTATGGGAGTAGGAATCTTGACTGTAAAGGGTCCAGATAATCCAAATGGTTCAGATGGTATTGCCATGACATAAATTCTCTTCTATCCTCAATATACCTACAGATCAAACAACTGTGCCAAGAAAATTCCAGCTTAGTTGGGGTACATCCAGAATTAATAAGAATTAATATAAGGCATGCATTTCCACATCAGATGTTCAACTTTGGGCAAATTGGGGCTTTATTTATTTTATTTGTAAAGTGGCACAATTTTGTATCTGCTCTTGCCTCTACAAAATTATTTTGTCTCTCAGATTTTACAATCTGCATTGCAAACATTTGTCTTTAAATTAACATTTTCACTGTGATACCAACTGTTGGGCCAACACCAACAGTCTTATTATAAAGCCGATGTACCCAACTTCCACAAACAGAGGAATAATAGAAATTAATAGTAACTACACATTATATTCTCTCTCAATATATTATTTTACAGGACTTTGCATTTAGACAAATCTCAATACCTTGAGCAGAAGCAGTCAAATTTGCATCCTGGAAATTGCACTCATTACCTCTTTCGATGTGTTTTGATACCATTTTATTTTTTAGATTGTCCTTATGGGCTATATCATAAATGTTTTGCAGTGATCCAATTTTGAGTTTCCATGTGTGGATCATTGACACCAAACCTCTCTCTTATAGGAATGGATATATCCAATTAATCACCTTGAACCAATAAAAGACTTCTCCTTTATCACCAGTATGTACTGTGGCTTTCTATCTCTATGCTGGATCCAAAAATGACTCTATTTTGTCCAAATTCATTTAGATAAGAACACTTTTCCTCAAAGATCATTCTTTTTTCAGTGCTTTAACTTCATCTCCTATTAAAGAAGAAATGCTGCAACTTCTTCTTTGTTTTCCAAAGAGGATAGCAAGAGAAAGAGGAAAGTTACAACAGAAGGGAATATATGCAGTTTAGGGTTAAATTGTGAAGTCCTTGGTGCTCTCTGAGCTTGGTTGTTTGCTTGCAGACATTTCATTACCAAATTAGGTAACATTATCAGTGGGAATAACATTTATTATTTATTTATTTATTTATTTATTTATTTATTTATTTATTTATTTATTTATTTATTTATTGGTTCGATTTATATGCTGCCCTTCTCCAGAGACTCAGGGCGGCTTACAATGTGTTAAGCAATAGCCTTCATACTTTTGTATATACCTGCTTAGTAGGGCTTTTGCACCCCCCCAAAGCGATGTTCTTTTTTATACAAAGTCAGCTTATTGCCCCCACAAACTGGGTCCTCATTTTACCTACTTCAAAAGGATGGAAGGCTGAGTCAACCTTGAGCCTGGTGAGATTTGAATTTGCAGTAATTGCAGGCAGCTGGTGTTACTTAACAGCACTTTAGTCTGCTGCGCCACCAAGGCTCTCTCTATATAGTAGCTTGTCTTGTGTTGATGGGAGTATGGTTTTCTCCTTAGTAGGTTGATTAGGATACTGTTTGTTCCTTGTTATTAGTGAGAGTAAGTTTACATACTGGTAAGTTTATATATTGGTGAGGATATAGTTTTCTTAGTAGGTTGACAAATATATTGCTTGTTGCTTGTTTTCAACCAAATCTACCAAAGAGAAAACCACAGTCCCATTAACATTGGCAGGGCAAGCTACTGTATATAAGCAGGGAACCCCACACTGATATTACCTAGTTGGGCAATGAAATATTTTGAAGCAAACAACTAAGCTTAGAGAATACCAACCCAAGAACTCCAAAGAGGGACATCATCAAAATACATAGTCCTCAACCTACAACCACAATTTAGCCTGGAATCATGTCATGTCAATAATTAAGCAAGTCATCACATGACTGACCACTATTTCTTGTGGTGGTGCTTAAGTAAATCACCATGGTTGCAAAGTTAAGCAAATGACCATGGTGATTAAGTAAACACATTGTCCACAATGGGTGGTTTTTTTAGCTGGAAATCAGAAGTAAATGCTGGTTTTCAGGAAAAAAATGTCATAAATCATGGTCACATAGTCATAGGATGCTGCAAATGTCTATAAATGCAGGTCAGTTCCAAGAGCCCAAAATATGATCGTGTAACTGCGGGAATGGTGGTGGTGATGTTAACTTCAAATCTGGTCCCTAAGTACTTTTTTTGGGGTCCATCATAACTTCAAACATTTGCTAAGCAACTGGTCTTAAGTCAAGGACCATTTGTATTTGTAAAAAAATTCTTTAATTCCTGCAAGCAGTAGAACACCAACAATACAGTTTAGCTCCACCTCTTCTGATTATGTGCTATCAAATGGTTTTCAACTCCTAGCAACCACAGAGATAGATCTTCTCCATGATGATTTATCTCTAATCTGTTCTTTCAGGTCTCCTAATGGTGCACTCATCGCCACTGTAACTGAGTCCATCCACATTGCTGCTGGTTGTCTTCTTGTTTCATAGTTCCCATGACCGATCCTTTACTTTTAACAAAAGGAAATCAGGAGTATTTACTAAAAATTAAGTCGATGTGTTCATTATTCTGTCTTTTTTTTTTTTTAACTGACTGAACCATCTTCAAACAAAACAAAGCCTGTCCATGGTATCTATTCACAAGTAAATACTGTTGTTCCTGGAAACCTGAAGAATTTCATCTATTGACAAGTAGTATAAGCTAATGAAATTACCTGAATACAAATAAACAGCCTTCTAATTTTAAAGAGTGAAATCAAGAATGACCACTCTTTTCATTGTTACTGATTCTTTTAAGGCACTGAAAAACAAATAAAAACGTCAAATATATGTTACTATTAATAAAGGAGAATATTTGTAGCTCAGGGTTGACATGGGAGGAGGGTCCTTGGTGCTCTCTGATATTTCTTTCTTTCTTGCAGATGTTTCATTACCCAAACACTGAAGATGTTACCTAGTTTGGATAATGAAATGCCTGCAAGAAAACAAGCAAGCTCAGAGAGCACCTCATATGTTAACTATTCTTAAAAATGTGCCTAAACAGAATTTGAATATTATTTAAGGTTCCAAAGAGATCCTGAAGTAAGCACCTAAGAAGCCTGAGTGGCGTAGGAGGCTAAGGCAGCATTTAACATCCAGCTGCCTGCAATTACTGCGAGTTCAATTCTCACCAGGCTCAAGGTCGACTCAGCCTTCCATCCTTTCTAAGGTGGGTAAAATGAGGACCCGGTTTGTGGGGGCAATAAGCTGACTTTGTATAAAATATACAAAAGTATGAAGGCTATTGCTTAACACATTGTAAGCTGCCCTGAGTCTCCGGAGAAGGGCGGCATATTATTATTATTATTATTATTATTATTATTATTATTATTATTATTATTATTATTTAATAATATCAGTTAAACTTATTTTCAGATAACTATGTACTGGATTAAATACTTTCTGTACTGTTGTATTCCTCATATTGAATAACCCTGCTTTAGCTTTTTACAATTCAATATAGTGTAACCTAATAGTATAAACATGCTGATGTCTGTACCTGAAGAGTATAAATGAAACATAGGTTACATATGTTAGTAAAAATGTATCACATATTTTATTAGTTTCATCCACCAAGCTTACCCAAGAACCCAATCACATGCTACATTTGCAAGATGAGCATTAATGTTTTGCAGCATTAATTACAGGTGACTAGTATTTCTGAACAAAGTCAGTTCCTGTGTATACTCCATTACACAAACTAAGGTGTATTTTGGTTCTGAACCTTTTGACCAAGTCTTAATTTGGTCTATATTTATGTGTTTTGTATCAAACAAGCATATTAATATTTAATTCCCAGTTTACATCAAGTAACATCTGGTACATGTTCTGTACAGAGTTATAAAATAAATAATTTTATCCACTGTCTTTTTAAAAATGCAGATAAATAATCAGTTTTGCATTATTTTCATGAAGGATCTTTTCTTTTCTTTTTCCCGTTAACTTGGAGATTAATGTTGAGTCAAAAGTATGTAAACTGCATGAAAAAATCTTTTTTAAAAAAAGAAGAATTGCATCAGTCAGAACATTTTAACTAAAATGGTAAACACTTTTGTTCAGGGAATAATCAGAATCTTAATGTGGAACATAAATTAAAATATTCATGAAAATTATTCAACCTTTAGTTGAAATGCTTCCAACTGCCCATATTAAAAATCCAATCAACGTTGCAGTTCTATTTTTAAATAACATTGCTTGGATTGTTAGGGGATTTGATGTAAATCTTTTGCTATTGTAGATCAGGTACAACTATCAGGATTATCATGAAAATTCAATTTGTAAGATTCCAATGCATAACATAATAGTATGTTTCACCAATGACCCAACTCTACCAGATCAGCTATTAAGTTGCTGGTCCATCAAATTAAAAGATGCAGAAGCACAAGCTTGGACATTCAGTTCACTAAATTACTAGTTCTGAATCTGTAATTTATTTACAAGCTTTGTTTTCCCCTGAGATTGCTGATGTTACCAACAAGCAATACACCAAAACCATTTTCAGTTCAAATACTTGGGGCTTATAAGAAACTTACAATTACAATACACTTCTTAAGTGTATCAAGGAAAAAGCATTCTAAATCACTGTAGTTTTATTATTATTATTTATTTTGTCGCATTTCTATGCCGCCCAACTCTCAAGGGATTCTGGGCGGCTTACAACAGAGAATAAAACAATGCAACAATATCCCATACAAAAGTTAAAAGAAGACATTAAAACATTAAAACGTTAAAGACATACACTCCAATTTGTGGCCGGGTCTTGCAAGATCACTATAATGAGATCAGCGGCCCCAGGCCTGCTGGAAGAGCCAGGTCTTCACTGCTTTCCGGAAGGCCAATAGGGTGGGGGCGGTCCGGACTTCAGGAGGTAATTAGTTCCAGAGAGCCAGGGTAGCCACAGAGAAGGCCCTCTCCCGTGGGCCCGCCAGCCGACATTGTTTAGCTGAAGGGACCTGGAGGAGACTGACTCTGTGGGATCTTGATGGTACAGTGGTTTAATACATCCTGTTATTAACACAGCTGCCTGCAATTTCTGCTGGTTCGAATCTCTCCAAGGCTCAAGGTTGATTCAGCCTTCCATTCTTTCTAAGGTAGGTGAAATGAGAACCCAGTTTGTGGGGGCAATAAGCTGACTTTGTATAAAATATACAAAAGAATGAAGGCTATTGCTTAACGCATTGTAAGCCGGCCTGAGTCTCCGGAGAAGGGCGGCATATAAATCAAATTAAAAAAAAAAAATCTTACTGGTCGCTGGGAGCTATGTGGTAGAAGGCAGTCTCGAAGATAGCCTGGTCCTGAGCCATGCAATTCATGGCTCTTGAATTGTGCCCAGAGACCAATAGGGTGCCATTCCAGCTCGCGGAGAATTGATGTAATGTGGGTGTATCTAGGTGTACCCACTATAACTTGCGTGGCTGCATTCTGGACCAACTGTAGTCTCCTAACACTTTTCAAGGGTAGCCCCATGTAGAGCACGTTGCAATAGTCCAACCATGAGGTGACAAGGGCATGAGTGACCGTGAGGAGACCCTCCTGATCCAAGTAGTGTTGCAATTGTTGCACCAGATGAACCTGTGCAAAGTCCCCTAGCTACAGCTGTCAGATGATGTTCCAATCTTAGCTGTGAGTCTAGAAGGACACCCAAATTGCGAGCCCATTCTGAGGGGGGCACTTACTCTCTCCCCAGAACCAAGGATGGACAATCGACATAGTCTTTAGGGGGCAATACCCAGAGCCATTCGGTCTTGTCTGGGTTAAGTCTGAGCCTGTTGACTCCCATCCAGATCCTCACAGCCTTCAGGCACTGGCACATCACATCTACCGTCTCACTGAACTGATGAGGGGTGGAGATATATAGCTGGGTATCATCAGCATATTGCTGATATCCCACCCCATGTCATTGGATGATTTCACCCAGTGGTTTCATGTAGATGTTAAATAGGAGAGGAGAGAGGACCGAGCCCTGAAGTACCCCACAGACGAGGGGCCTAGGGGACGACCTCTGTCCTCCTACCAGCACCAACTGTGATCGACCAGAGAGATAGGAGGTGAACCACTGCAACATGGTGCCTCTCACTCCCAGCTCTCTTAGTTGCCCCAGAAGGATACCATGGTTAATGGTATCGAAAGCCACTGAGAGGTCAAGTAGCACCAAGATAGAGGAATGATCCTTGTCTCAGACTCACCAGAAATCATCCATCAGCGTGACCAAAGCAGTTTCCATGCTGTAACCAGGTCTGAAGCCGGACTGAAAAGGGTCCAGATAATCTGTTTCGTCCATTGACCGCAGGAGCTGAAGTGCCACCACTTTCTCTACAACCTTTCCCACAAAGGGAAAGGGAAGGCTCCTTGAGGAGGGGCCTTACAATCACTTCTTTAATGGCTGCAGGAAGGACCCCTCCCTCAAGGACACATTAACTAAAGCCTGGAGCCAGCCTCGTGTCATCTCCTTGCTGGCTGAAACCAGGAGGGGCACGGGTCCAACAAACAAGTGGAGGAGCTCATCATCCCTACAGCCTTGTCCACTTCCTCAGGAGTCACTGGCTCTAACTTCTCCCACACAACAGGACTAAGACCTGCCCCTGTCATCTCGGTCAGTATTGCCCAATCAGAGTCCAGGTCCATCCGAATCTGAGTGATTTTATCCGACAGAAACTGCACAAATTCCTCAGCTCTACCCTGCAAGGGCTCCTCTGTTTCCCCAAGAAGGGAGAGAGTTACCCTAAATAGGGCAGCTGGGCGAGAATCCATGGAAGCAATACGTGCAGAATAATGTGAACATTTTGCCGCCCGTATCGCCACTAAGTAAGTCCTAACAAAGGCTCTCAAAAGTGTTTGGTCGGATTCAGATTTACTGGTCCTCCAGAGTCGCTCTAAACGTCTCTTCTGGCACTTCATCGCCCAGAGCTCCTCAGTAAACCAGGGAGCTTTCCTGGATCCGCTGCCATTGAGAGGCCACAAAGGCGCAATCCGGTCCAATGCCCCAGGTGCCAGTTTATGCCAGGCTGCCACTAGGGTTTCGACTGGGAACAAGGGAGTCAGGTATCTCCCCAAACTCCTTCTGAAACCCTTCAGGGTCCATTAGGCATCTGGGGTGGAACCACTTAATAGGCTCCGCTTCCCTGCAATGGAGGAGTGGCATCTTAAAGTCCAACCTCAACAGGAAATGATCTGACCATGACAAGGGAGAGACCTCTATACCCCTTAATTCCAGATCATATCTCCACTGCTCCGAGAGAAATATCAGGTCGAGCGTGTGTCCCCCCTCATGGATCGGACCCTCACGTACTTGGGTCAGGTCCATGGTTGTCATGGAAGCCATAAACTCCTGAGCCCCATCTGAGGAATTGCCAAGTGACGGTAGGTTGAAGTCCCCCAGTACCATAAGCCTGGGGAACTCCACCGCCAACCTGGCTATTGCCTCTAGCAACACAGGCAGGGCTGTTGTCACGCAGCTGGGAGGCAGGTACGTCAACAACAAGCCCAACTGAACCTTTGAGTCCAACTTAAAGAGGAGAGACTCACATCCAACAATCTCAGGGGCAGGGATCCTGCAAGGACAAAGGCTCTTCCGGACAATAGCTGCCACTCCTCCACCCCTTCCCTGCAGTCGCAGCTGATGCAGTATCTGAAACCCATCTGGGCACATCTCAGAGAGGGGAACCCCCCCCTCCTGGCCCAGCCAGGTCTCAGTTATACATACATGCCAGGTCAGCCCCCTCCTCCAGGATTACATCCCGAACGAGGGGATCCTTATTAACAACAGACCTGGCATTAAACAGCAGCAGCCTGAGGCCAGGGCCCTGACATCCCAAGTCACCAGGTATACGAGGTGAGCCCAGTGAACCAGAACCAAAGGGGCCAGAACAAGTAATCGCTTTGAGGTAGCGAGTCCTAGTTCCCCGAGAGCGGCCTACACCTTGGCTCCCGCCATATCTACCTCTCCCAGTCATAACTATGATATTCCGGCTCTCCATTCCCCTAGAGATCCCCTTCTACACCTCAGCGGCTCCCCACCTCCCTGGCAAGCAAGGCATCCCACTCATACCGAACCGGGGTTCCCATCTGAGCCCCCATCTGCTTCTGCTTGTACATTTAGTGTACAGAATTCAAAATTCTATGTAAGTCCTGTGGGTTGGGTTTATAATTTGCCTTAGTCACAGCCCTGCTCTGTAGTGTCTCATTATATCTTTAAACTCTGGAACATATTACTGAATCAGTGGTGGGTTGCTCTTGGTTCAGACCAGTTCTATAGAACCACTAGTAAAACCAACAGGAGGCTCCGCCCACTGACCCCAACATCATCAGGAAGCTTCTGCACATGCGGGGTGCATTGCAAACCGATAGTAAAGGTAAGTAGAACCCACCTCTGTACTGAATGTGTAATTCATATATAGATATATGGTACATAAGATGGAAAATGCTGTTTCAATTTCTGTGTGAAATATAAAGTAAACAGTATTATTGCTTTTCTGTGAAAACTATTTAAAGATAGAGTTTTGGTCATTGTTATTTTTAAAATTGGAATACTTGAACACTTTTTAGTAATCACTGGTATTTTTAGTATTTGCTTCCTTCTTCAAAGCAGACATAGAAAAACTAGTTATCAAGTTTATTACAGTCAAGTCAACTAGATATAAAATGAAAGATCTATGGCGAGGTTGCTACTTCACAGGAAGTTATTTATTTATTTAGCATATCGCCTACAAGGCCAGGTATGCTACAATCTTACACACAGTAGAAGGCCTGGCAGCTGACAGCTACAGGAAGTACCATGTCCGAGAATGTATTAACGAACCTGATATTCCTCTTGGTTTCATGACACTGGTCTTATTTTTTCCAGTCTTCCCCAATATCAACTCACATTCTAGAATCTTCCTACTTAATTTAGTTGTATATAAAATCCACATAAACCATATATAAAACCAAATAACGTTTCTGGGAGAGAGATCAAATGACCCATTCCAGATGTTACCAGAAGCATGCCTTGGGTATACAAGAAAATGTAGATAATAAGGAAGCTAATCTTGACATAGATATGCCAGATCTGTTACTAAAGCAACAAGAGAGAAAGAGGAGGAAGGGAGGAGCAAAACACAGACTTGCAAAATTATATTACTATAGCCAATATTAATAAAAATCATTTTAGCCTTCATGTAGACTTGATTTCTTGGTTTGGTATACAGATGTAGTTTTTCCTTCTTCTCTTGGATCAGTAACCTGTATCTCTGGCCCACTGATTTCTCTCCCAAATACTGCATTCAAATGATGAGTTTGGACTAAGTCTAAGTTCCTTAGGGAATAGGGTTTGCTCTTATATATGGAGGAATGGGCATTAACATATATCTGGAGATTACAAAATCCAATGAAGAGAGGCCCCACTTTTTTTTAACAAGACATCAGTCATATTCTAGAATAGACATATGATGAGCATCTAAGTGTTGTGGCCCGCCAGCAGCCAGCGGAGCTAGTGGAAGACTCAGATAATGAGGAGATTGGAGAGGAACATGGGCCAGGCCTGGAGTCTGGGGATGGCTCTGATGAGTGCTCTGCATCGGAGGCAGAGATGGGGCCAGGGCCATCTGACAGTTATCAGCTGCCTTTGGAGTCAGACATCAGTCTGGCAGAAGAACAGCTGAAGTCTGTTCCCAGGGTGCGCATGTACAGAGCTGCCAAGAGAAGGGAACAGCTAAGGAACAAGGGTCGACTCAGGAGTAAAGCCACAGGTGGACAGTAAATGGCCCTTCCCATAGGGAATAAAGAGGAGCGAAAGGGTAGTGGAGTTTGCAGAAGACAATTAGTTTGCTTAATTGGTTCATGACTCTCAGAGACTTCTTGCCAAGTTTTGAAGATATCAGCCTGGCAGCTCTCCAAGCCTAGCTCAGAACACTAAGATGCTGAACACCATATTTCACCATATTTCAAAGAAGTAGATTTTCCCAATGATATACATAGATCATAATTCAAATTTAATCATATGAGGTCTGGGTGGAAAACTACCTTTCAGATGGGTTATTATTTCTATGACAGTCTTACAAAAAAAGTAAAGAGGGACTACAATTATTTCCAAACAAAAAGGCATCAGGAACCTTTCTATTATTCTCTGGGAACAAGAAGAGCATATATAAAGGCCTTTTAAACAAATTAGCCACAAAACAAAACAAAACATAACAAACAAAAACAATACTTGGATTCTAAAATAAGAGAATTAGAAAAAATAAAACCAAACAAAGAATTGATGAAAGAATTACAAGAAACTAAGCAGTAAAGACATTTATTAGATATAGTAGAATTACAGAAGGTAATAAAATTTATTGAACAGAAACATTTTAGTACATTTGAACCTTCAAACAATTCAGAAGAAATACTAAAATAATAGTATTAAAGAAAAGGTCCAAATTGTTACATTTTAAAACTGGAAATAGAATTGGCAGGTTTTGTTTTTTTTTAAAAAAACCATTATATTCCAAGACTAATATTGATGAAGCCGCTATGAATAAATATATTGAAAAGTTCATTATCAAAGAATTGATTATCAACATATCAACAAATTTCTATATTCTATTTAAGTAATACAAACTTAAATTTAAAGCATAATATACCAAACAATGTATAGAAACACTATAATGTATTAAATTTATTAAAAAATGTAGAAAAAAAGCAAAAAACCAATAGTTTAAATTTCACATTATTTCAGCTGGTAAAATGCAAACTGTGAATGGGAAAAGAAGTCTTCTGTTTTGAGAAACTGAGAAGGAAGCCAATGACTGCACAATGATATCAAACCTGCCCCACTTGTGCTCCAATGTCCAATCTGGCTATGTTTTCTTGCTGACTATAAAGTGCCATAAGGGGAATGGTGGTAAAACAGAGAAGAATGATAACTATTCCAGCACTGGAATTTGCATGTAATTATGTATTTTGTGAAACTGCTTCTTGTTGATACAAAGAGGGAATAGGTAGTGCTCTAAACTGAAATTATCTCTTTTGTTTTTCCATGTGCATTATTTTCAAAATCTGAAAAGCTCTCCATAAGACTGTGACTGTTTTGAGGAAAAGAATATGGAAAACGAACAAATCCAAGATCTTTTGCTTTGCTTCTTAATCTCACTCATTCACAGAATTCATGGTTCTTTCCCAGCATTGCTTTCTATGTTTACACCATTTCTCCTCATATTAAAGGGCAGAGATTCATATAGGAGTGGTACAATATCAAAAGCTCCTATTAATGTCAAAGCAGTGTATCATGTCAAAAGGCAGAAAGTCCTATTCATTTATGACCACAAGATATATCAGATACATTTTTTTAATCTGGACTTTGAATTTTAATTCCAAGCTATTTCTAAGGGTGAAAAAAGAAATAATGACATAATCCACTGAGGTTTGGATAGAACTAATCTCAGTCAATATGTCATGTCCAACCATCTCTTCTTTAAAGCCTTGTAAGTTTATTTTAGAATTTAGAAATACTACCAAATTTTTCAGGCAGAGCTTAGTTTAGGCAGCAACCATTTGTATAATCAATTCAAAGCAAAAAAAACTAACAAAAAAAAAAAGATCTCCAACATTACAACAATTTTAATATTCAACCTAATTCCAATTGCTTATTCATATTGTAGCACATTATAAACCATGGCTTTGTGTGTAACTTTTGTTACATTAGCCACTGCCCATACACAAATGTCACTTGATAGCATTAGCCTGCAGTAAATTGCCGGTTCAATAAAGAATGCCGCAACTGTATTCACTGAAAGCAAAACATTAAATTAAATCCACTTGGTTCTATTTCTCTGTGAAATCTGATAGCAGAGGCTAAGCACATTCTGAATCAATTCTTAAACACTGTGATGGACTATACAAAGGCAATTAACTTGGCTAAGTTTTTATTGGTCTTTGGAATGAAAAGGAATGCCCTTTCTAGATTGGAAAGCATTTACCCTTGAAAAAACAGATTGCGCTTCATGGTACTTTTGGATCTGTCAAAGTCCCAGTTTACTTCAATAGCAGTTACCATCTAAAAATGGCATAGAAGCTCTACCTATTGCTAGAAAGAAAAGCTTGCCCTCTGTGATCTGCATTAGTAGTTTCAGAATTGGATTCCTGAAATATGCTCTGATATTGGTTGCTGAACCTAGCTGAGGAGCTACACTTAGTGCAGAATGCTAATAGATGGCTTATGATCGAGGTACCTTACTACTGTACATATATAGGGATGCAGTGGCTAAGTGGTTAGAGGTGCAGAGCTTATCAGCTAGAAAGCCGTCAGCCAGGTTTGAGACCCGAGCACTGCATGACAGGGTGAGCTCCTATTCTTGCTCCAGCTCCTGCCCACCTAGCAATTCAAAAGCATGCACAGGTGAGTAGATAAACAGGTACCACTTCGATGGGAAGGTAACAGCATTCCGAGCACCTCAGTGTATAGTCATATTGGCTACATGACCCCTGAAGCATCTTCAGACAACTCTGGTTCCCTTGGCCAAGAAACAGAGATGAGCCCCACCCCCTAGAGTCAGACATGACTGGACAGGGAAAACCTTTACTTTTTTTCTTTACTACATATATACTGCTTCTAGCCAAAATAATCTACAGGCTATCAGTCTACTCCTAAAACAGGTTCAATATAATATTACTATGCTAAGATGTGACAAATTAGTTCAAAAACACCCCAATACTTATCAGCTTAGATCAGGGGCATCAAACTCAAGGCCCAGGGGCCAGATCCGGCCCATGGGGTACTTGGATCTGGCCCGTGGGACTGCCCTGGAAACAGTGAAGGACCAGCCCATAGTGCTTCTGCCAGTGAGAACGGAGCTCAGGAGAGCTCCATTTTTACTGGCAGAGGGTTGCAGGAGGCCGTGACAGCCAAAAACGGAGCTGTTTTCACTGGCAGAGTGCTTGGGCCACCACAGGCACCCCCAACGTCAAACTGACCATGCCCACCCTGGGCTCCTGAGGTCAAACACAACCCTAATGTGGCCCTCAATGAAATAGAGTTTGACATCCCTGGCTTAGATACTTATTAACTTTAAGGAAGTTCCAGATCATTGCAGTAGAGAGGACCTTTTCTCTAGGGTTGCAAATTCTGTGAAACGATTTAACTGCAAAGCTTAATTTAAACAGTTTAACTAGAAAACTAACATTTTTCACATGTTCTCTAAAAGACATCTCATGAAAGTCTTTCCCAACTAGTAACTCCTACCAAACTTGTATTTTAATAGAATGCTTCATTTTTCTATTATATTTGAAAACTGTTTTAAGATTTGTATCACTGAAAGGGCTATTCTATCTGTGCTGGAAAAATTTGCGTGAGCACTAGATGGCATCAAAGAAATTCAGAAAACTCTTTTTGTGGGGGAATGGGAGGGGCTGCTGTTTCATAGTTACCTGTACCTTTGTAGCCAAATTATGCATAATTTCATTAAACCATAGCTAGTTTAGTAGATTTGGTAGAGTTATTATTAAAGGAACCAAGCACATGTACTGGTTTTTCATTGCCCATACTTCTTACTAATCATATATCCACTAAAAATACATTTTAGTACTTTTTTTACATAAAACTATGCCAGATAATATTTTGATACATAATTAATGGGAGAATATGTTAATACTGCATATATTCAACATTCATTTTTATAACACCATTTACTGAGCTAAGTTCACTGTGCTACTTTAAAGATAAGCAATGTATGCCTTGATTTAGTGTGCGTATATTTATTTAATGTAACAGTATACAGTTAGCAGTAATTATACGTTAACATGTTTTAAAGTTTTCTGTCAGACATTACTATTTTTAGTGCTCCGATTCTCTAGCTTAATAGTCTTCCTATTACAAGTTAAAAGAAAGTATGGTGGAGATAAAAGGTAAAAATATATACGAGGACCTTATCATATGACATCTATTAATTATTCTATTAATGAAAAAATTTCACTGGAGTATTTTTTGTCTACTCTTTTTAAAAAGTAGGGTTCTAATTCCAATTTCACCTTTTGCCAGTGTATTTTCCAAGCAGCTCACATCTCTAATTTGAATATCTGTTCTATACCCATCTGAATAGACTACAATTAAAGAAGGCTTTATAACAAATTTGAACTACATGGCCTCATAAACACAGTTGGTTACTTGCAACTAGATGACCTTGCCTATCTCACTGATTACATGAAATTATATCGTGTATAATCTCAGATCGAGTGTTAAGTAATTCTATCAAAGACTTTCAAGTCCAAATTTATTTAAGTGTCATGTTTTCAATGTAATTAGCATTAAACTGTGTTAGCAGAGGATTAGCAAAAGACAAGTGGAAGTGCTGCAAATTATATTTATCATTCTAATTCTTCAATTCCTGTTACTTTCAATCCTTATTTATTAAACATATCTCAGTAAAGGAAAAAAAAAACAAAATAATAGAAGCCGTACTTTTTAATAAAAGATCAAATGTTTTTTAAAAAATCCTACATTTTTCTTTGGCAATTTTCTTACTTGACTGTTGAAAATCTATGCCGTTTTTTCCAATTGCAACTCACTGTTTTTGATGGTAGAAACAATAACAAATTATAGTATCACTCATCGCTACAGATATGGAGAAAGCAAAAATATACTAGAACATTCACTGGAAATTCCAATGTAACAAAATGATTGGAAATTCAAAATGAATTGATCATATCAGAAAGATAAGGTGTGTGCTTATAAGGAGGGGGTGAGGAAAGAATATAAAACACATAAAACCTATAAAACAATATGTCAGTCCTGAAAGCCATCTTTTACAAAGATCTTCAGGACTGCCACATTTAGTGCTGTGGGAAACTGGGAGGAGGAGAGTGGAGAGATATCTAGCCATAACAACATTCTTTTCTTTGAAAGTCAAGGACATCCTGCCTTGCACCTGGAGTGGTCTGACTGGGAAATACCTCCAGTTGGGAAGGTTGATTGGACCATGTGATGGACATGTGGGTGCTGGGCAGGGACTTGCACTTTCTTTTGGGTGGGGAAAACCTGGAAGCTTTCATATTCGGGTTTTCCCAGATGTGCCCATATGACATCTCTAATAAAATAGAACTTTGAGGAACTACTGCCCTTGGAGTCTTCTTTCGTTGGGGGTGTTACTTGGAACCCTGACATTATAGATGAGGAAAGGCAGCACATATAAAAATGTTGAAAAGGGTCCTCTAAGTGTTTTATAAGAAAGCCAACAAGGATCATAATAAAATGCATATTGGGAGTTGTTTCTTTGATTATCAGTCACATGGAGTAGTAAAAATGCTTATCTGTAATTTATGACTTATTTTTTAACATCTCCATGAGACAAAATACTTCAGCCCAAACAATCCACAGAATGCTATTTTAACCTAAACCAAGGCAGTTTTTGACTAAAAGGGTCTGACTGAGATCAGCATATGTGGGCCGGATTGGGGTAGATTGTAGGGGTGATACAGAAATATAATTTTATGTTACTTTATTCTATTTTACATATTTATGTATTAAATTATTGTATTTTATCCCATAATTAGTGTATTTTACCCTATTCTTATTTTAAATTGTTTTTATATGGTTTTATTGGTAATATGTGTTTGAACCTTGTATTTTGATTTGGTCTATATCCAAATATTTCCTTTTAATTGTATTCATTTTATGTATTCAATTCATGCTTAGACTTATACAATATATATTATCTAATATGTACTCGACAAAATAAATAAATAAATAAATAAAAATAAATAATCAATAAAGCTAAGCTAATCTAACCTAAACCTAGGCAATTCATTAACACTCAATATGCTAATGGTAAGGGGCTATGCCTGTGATGGCGAACCTATAGCACACCTGCCAGAGGTGGCACACAGCGCCCTCTCTGTGGGCACGCAAGCCGTTGCCCCAGTTCAGCTCTGCTGAGCATGCACCTACACCTCCCACCAGCCAGCTGGTCTTCGGGTCTCTGCTGCGCATGTGGGAGTGGGGTGCGTGTGGGGGACACCGTGCACATGCATGGGGGGCACATGCAGGGTCCTGCACATGCATATGCAGGGCACATGCAGGGGGTACAGGCATTGCATTTTGGGGATTTGGGCGCGCATGCACGCATTCGCACACACATGCTTTGGGCACTCGGTCTGGAAAAGATTAGCCATCACTAGGCTATGCTTTCAACTACTACCAAACTCCAGGCAAGTAATGCTATAAAATGTCAAAAGAATCTCTTGCAACTTTAAACTTTCTTTATGGGGACTTGGAAAGAAATCAATAGACCTAAAACTGAATTGAAAAAGTCTTCCCTTATTTGCATTGCTTTTCTCATCCAGCTAAACACCTGATGTTTGTGCTGTCTATAGAAAAAGCTAGCACTAGCACAATAAGCTAGTGAGATCCGGCCATGAATGGTGTGAATGGGTTTTAATTGTTTTTAATGTTTTAATTTTTAATGTTTTTATACAGTATATGGTTTTTAAATGCATTGTAAGCCACCTTGAGTCTTCGGAGAAAGGCGGAATACAAGTTGAACAAATAAAAAAATAAATAATAAAAAAAGCCTAGTGTTGCCTCCCTTATTACAGTCAGTTGAAGCACTGTGTTGTTTCCGTGAGCAGTAATTTCTCTCTTCCTTGATTTTGTGCATGCTGCTAGAACAGCCAGTGATTTTAGAGGCTTAGTGGAGTTTCTCGTCCTGCTGGAGAAGAACTTGCAATACCAGTTCATAATTATTTGTTGCCAGCACTTGAACTGAGTATGTACAAAAGTTTCAAAACTGAAAGCTTAGGAAGTTCATCTTTTCTCATTGCTCCCAACAAAAGCCTTTCTTGTACCTGAAGATTTCGTATAGTGGCTCAGTGACTAAGATGCTGAGCTTGTCAATCAGAAGGTCAGCAGTTCAGCGGTTCGAATCCCTAGCGCCATGTAGCAGAGTGAGCTCCTATTACTTGTCCCAGCTTCTGCCAACCTAGAAGTTTGAAAGCCCGTAAAAAATGCAAGTAGAAAAATAGGTTCCACTTTGGTGGGAAGGTAATAGTGCTCTATGTGCCTTTGGCATTTAATCATGCCAGCCACATGACCACAGAGACGTCTTCGGACAGCGCTGGCTCTTTAATAGATAAGCACCACCCCTAGAGCCAGAAACGATTAGCACGCATGTGGGGGGAACCTTTACCTTTACATATATGTATGCTATTTAAAAAACTTTTTGTAGATGTCAAATTCTTCTGATAGTGGGACAGTCAAGAACTAAAGCTTCAATCAGGCAGGAGTGTTGATATAATTGTTCTGATGGATCAAGGAAACTGGGTGACCACTATGAATAAAAGCCCTTTATGCCAGCAAATTACCTATTCAACATTACCCACCCAAAACATTATAGAGCTTTCCTGTTGGCCCACTTTAAGGTCTTGCTTTCCACAAGCTTGTGGAAAGGTATAACAATACCTTTTGGCAGTCTGAACTTACCTTTGTGATCCGCAGAAATCTGTGACTCTAGAAAGCATTCTTTGATACTATGTTTCCCTGAAAATAAGACCCTGTCTTATATTTTTTTGAACCCTGAAATAAGCGCTTGGCCTTATTGCCATGCGCTCAAAAGCCCGATTGGGCTTATTATCAGGGGATGTCTTATAGAAAACAGTTTTCTATAGCAACCTGTACCCTACTCTTAATAGATGTTTCACCTCTTCTGAGAATGATCTTACTTACTTTATATTGAGAAACTAGACTTTAACATCTCTAGAAGATTTGCAACATTTCATATAGTCAGCATTGCTTTTTGCAGGAACATATTATTAGAATAGAAACTTTATTTAATCATTTGACTATATCAAAATATAAAACTAATACAAATATACAAGTAGATATAAAGAAAACAATGACACATTCATAGTAACTCATCACTTCTACCCTAAACCCCAATCTGATCTAAATATTCCATCATCTTTGAAATGGTCTTTGATATTTATGCTGTCAACTTGCAAAGCTTTCAAGTTGCCATGAGCAGGAGGGAGGGAGAACTGAAGTGAATTCCATACATTTTTTCTGACCGCAATCAGAAGGAGGGTGTTAGGTTTCACAGCCAGCCAAAGTGGGTAATTGGAGAATGTGATTTATGACATGGCCAGAGAGGAGGGGAGAGACAGGGTCATAGGGGAACGTAAATCTACGTGGGATCAGTCCTAACTGCATCCGAGTATTGCTGGAATGTTGCTCCTAATAAATGGCTATATTTCCTTTGAAGTTTGGATCATGGCTCATGAATTAGTTAGGGCATTTTTCAGAAATTTGACATATGCCTTAGGCATAAAAGCCAGCTGGGTGACTTTGGACAGTCATTCTCTCTCAGCCCAAGCCACCTCATAGGGTTGCTGTGTAGGGAAAATAGGAGCGGAAAGGAATATTAAGTATGTTCACCACCTTGAGTTACTTATAAAGTAATAAAGGTAGGATAAAAATTTAATCTATCAATAAATAAAATAAAAGACTGAAGTCAAAGTTTTACTAGAGATATGCAAGTTTGTTCCAGCAAAAAGTAAGATAGTTTATTCTGAGTGCTCCAGCAGTTTTTATATTTTAAATAAGAACCAAAATAAGAAGCCCTTTCAGAAAGTATTGCTTTAATTTTTATTATTTTATAACATATAACTTTTTTAATTCTTCTTTTATGTCCTTTTGCCACATTGGTCACTGATACACATATCCATCCACCCACACATGCACACTTAATAGCTCAGCAAACTCATTAGTTTTGCATTTTAATTTTTATTAAACATTTAATTCTTGTCTGATATTTTAGGTTTTTACTTGCAAATTAGTTTTACAATTTATCAGAATTTCTAAATTTATTTCTTTTAGTAAAATAGCATTCTACTCATAGTATGTTACTTTGATCCATTTTACCTACATCAATTATCTAGAAAATATTTATGCACATTAACCAAATCTCTGTAACCGTTCTTCAAAACTTTATACAATGCTGATTGATGACCATGACATCAGTAAATAAACTTCACTTCTATTACATTGTTATGTAGTATGCAATGAATTTGTTATCCACAGGGTAGATACATGTCAAGGAACTCAAGATAGCCACTTCTTCCTCTTTTTTTGAATGTGACATGCTGTTGTTTAAATATTAACTGTTCATATCTTTTATGGTACATGCTATATCAGATGAAAATGCTTGGGTAAAAAGCTTAAATAATAACTATATGTAAAAAAAGTACTTTTGTATGTAGGGTATGGAGTACTTTACTACGATCTTTACCGGGAATCTTGTTAGAATTGAAATCTGGCCAGATGTTTTCTATAGGATATTTTAGTGGTTTATGACTCCAGAGATCATAAAAGGTAGATGCTTAACCTTTAGAGATTTACCAACACAAGTGGGAGTTGTGAATTATATTCATTTTTATTTTTTTTAAATAGGAAAAATAACCCATGACATTGGGATCCACAACCAGTAGCAACTGGTGCCCACCAACAAAATAAATAAATAAATAAATAAAAATAGATGGATGGAACGTAAAGCTGGTAACAGTAGGCAGCGCCAGTGGTAAACAGGACAGACAAAATTTGTTCTATTTCACATCCGTGCATATATTTTCTCTTCCTTCTTCACTTTGTTTCTCCTTTCTCACCTCATACATAAAGGCCTGAGCAGTGACCAATACTGGAGGAAAAAGAACCTGGATGGGAATATTTAAAAGAAATTCCTACTTTAAAAAATATACTAATTTATACAGGATAACAAAGATGAAAACCCAGGTTTTAAGAATAAATATCACTAGCATTCTACTTAATTAAAAATCAATATAAGCATCATTTAATAATAAAATATAGGCTGTATGTAAAGGATGGAGTGGAAAGAATGGAAAACTTAAATTAGTATTTAAATCACCTTTATTGCTAATTTAAAACAAAGCACTATATTACTATTTTAGTCAACGCTTTCTTCTTATGTTATAAAACTACAGACATTTGCCATCTTTTGTTCTCTGCTTATAGGATCTGAAAAGGCAAAATTTTGCGATGACTAAATGTTGAACTTTTTTGTGCCGAGCAAAAACATTGCTTAACAGATGCATCGGTAATATGTTAACACTGTACAGACCTTACTTGTAATTTAAGAGATAGGACTGAATCCAGAAAACCATGAATGGAAAGGAAATGTGTATTGGTATTGTTCTGCAGCACTTATTCAAAAGCTTGCAAAATCATTATATCACAGATCTTCTACAGTGGTTTTGTTTTATAAATTTCTATATGGTCTAATTGATCTAGGAAAAAAGCTACATCAAAAGGGACTCAAAAACTGTCATCCAGAACCAAATGGATTTGAGATACTGCTAAGCTTTTCAGATCACTAACCTAGAGCATTAACTGATCAAAACAATAAGGATCCTCCAATTAAACTATTGTTCATCCCTGTGCACAGGAATCTACTCAACTAATGGTTATCACTATATTGGCACTAGATTATGATTAGCAGAATTCAATGGGGGGAGGAGATTTGGACTGATTCTGTTTGTGACTACCTAAAGAGTCTAGGTCAGTGATGGCGAACCTTTTTGGCATTGCATGCCAAAAGTCTGAGCATGCGAGCGCTCTTGCGCTCCCGCGTGTCGGCACCCATAATGCAATGTGCGCCCCCATTTGCACATGTGCACAGGACACACCCCCATGCTCCCCCTGCGCATGCGCCCTGCACTGAGCATGCGTATCCCCAAACATGCCCCCCCTCCATGTTCTTAATGGAGGACAACTAAGTACCGGCCCATTCCATGGCGAGACAGCCGTTCCCCGGGCAGCGCATGGCGCTGCCAAGATGGCAGTGCCAATGAGCTGCCGGGGAAGCTCTGAACGTGTGGCTTGCCTGGGCTCTTTTCTTCTGGGAGCCGCCATTCCCTGGCTCGGTTCGGCACCCCCACCTGATCCCCACCACTGCGCTGCCTGTGGTTGGGCCTGTCACCTGACCCCCGTCACACCTGCTGCTGCACCGCCAGCCAAGCCAACACCGGGTAAGGAGCAGCGGGCGGGGCAGCCAGCCACCCAGCAAGCAAATGCTGCCCCACGCACCTGAGCCAGCTGGTTGCTCTTGCCCTTCCCCCTGCAGCCTGCGACTTCCAGCAGGGAGGAGCCCAAGCAAGCCCCCACACAGTTGGGGCAGAGAACCCTTCTGTTGTACACTGCCATCTCTTCTCCGGGGAAGAAGCGAGCTGCCGGAGGAGCACGGAGCTGGTCAGGCGGCCTCCTCCGACCCAGCTGGCCTGCTCGCCATGATGCTGGCAAAAACGGCAGCTTGCTTTCATGCCCTGAGCGCAGTACACAAACTTTCCCCATGCTTCCCAAACTTTGGTGTGGGGCTGAGGGTGGGCAGGAGGCAGAGAGGAAGGAGCAGGCAGCTACTATGCCTTGGGACTCTGGGGAAAGGGGGCCGAAAGCTCCATGCGGAGGCCATCAATCAAACGAGCCCCAGGGGTGCCTGCTTCCAAGGAAATGGCTTGGCTATTTTGAAGCGAGCGGCTGGGAAGCTTCTTCGCGGAGAGAGGGGCAGACAGACCCTGCACTTGTAGGGGGGAGTGGCATCACACACCTCCCTTTCCCCCTGGCTGACTCCGATCCCGGCCCTGCCTCTCCTCAGCCTCTTTCAGCTCTGGAGTTTGCCGCTCTCCGCAGCTCAGCGCTGTTTTCAATCGGCGAGTAAGGCAAGAGCAAGCTCAGTGTATGTCTGCCTGTCTCTCGGCTTCCTGGCCACTCACTTTGAAATAGCTGAGCCATTCCCTTGTAAGCAGGTGCCCCAGGGGCTTGTGATTGTCGGCCTCCACATGGAGTTTTCAGCCGCCTCTCCAGGAAGCTTCCTCGCTGAGAGACAGGCAAACGGAGGCATGAAATCCTGAAATCTTTTGAGACTAAACTAAAACTGATACCTTATGAATCTGAATCTCTCTCTCGCTCTCTCTCCCCCCTCTTCCTCTCTACCCACCTCTCTCTTTTTCTTCTGAAAAATTGATTTGGCAAATAAGCACCCCAGTCCCAATCTCTCCTGACAAATTTTAGGTTCTTCTTAGTCCAGCCAACTCTGGAGAAGCCCCATTGGGGCTGGTCAGGCAATTTCCAGCATGGTCTGCACTGGCGGGGCGCAGGGCTTGCCTACATAACTTTGCCGGCAAAGAGCCAGCGGCAGAAGGCCATTTGTGCCAGCAAAGAGGCAGAGGCGCCGGCAAACTTATGTAGGGAAGCCCCATGCCCCAGCTCCATGTGTCTGCGGAGCTGAGCGTCTGGCATCCTGCTTCTCTTGCTCTGGCCACCACCTTGCACATGGCTGATCGGCACTCCAACGGGGTTTTTCCGGAGTGTGACTGCAGTCACTGGCACCACAGACATCTCTCCCACCAGCACCTTTCTCCCACCCCTCCCTTCTTCCCCCCCTCCCCAGTAAGGCAAACCCTGAGATTTACAGCGAGGCTGGCAAGGGGAGGAGGAGAAGGAGCTGCTGCTGCATCTGCAAAGTGGATTTGCTCCCAACCAGGACCTTTTTCTCCCTTCCCCCAAGGCAAACCCCGAAATTAACAGCGAAGCTGGCAGGAGGAAGAGGAGGAGCCTCCACCTCTGCAAAGAGCATTCCCGTCTTCCCCCCCCCTCAAATAAGGCAATCCTCGAGCAAAGGCAGCACTGGTTTGCCGGCACGAATGGCCTCCAATGTGGATCCCAGGAAGCGGCTGTCAATCACATGGCCGGTGCGCATGCGTGCTAAGAGAAGCTGCCCAGTGGGCATGCGTGTGCTGGGAAATAAACTTCTGGTTTCAGCTTCATGCATGCACATCAGCCACCTAGTCTTCTGGTTACTGGTGACCATGCGTGTGGGACGATCAGCTGGCCAGTTGATCTTCTGGTTTCTGGCACAGCCGCCTGCGTGAAGTCCTGTTGATCGTCACATGCGCATGCACACCACTAACCAGAAGACTAGCTGGCTGGTGCGCATGTGTGCACCAGGAATCCGGAAGAGGACCAGGCACCATTGTGCGTGCCAGGCAACATGGCTCCACGTGCCACCTGTGGCATAGGTTCGCCATCACGGCTCTAGGTTGATTCTTCTTTTGACTCCAATCCAGATTCTGCCACTATTTCTACTACACTTACCCACCTCCCATTTTAAGGGCAACATAGAAACTCTCAACGAAGTAATCAATATTTGAGAATTAGTAAATTCCGGCAAACCTCCACAGCTACAAGATTTATAGAATCCAAATCAGTGTAAGGTCTTAAACTTCAAAGCCCTTAGCCTCATTCTCTGTTATGCAAGTTGACATATATTCAATACGATGAACTTTATTTTGGACTTTTCCCAGCATATGGTAATAATATAGAGATTACTGTGCAATATTATATGTAAAATTACTAGCTACAATTTAAGAACAGTCCATGCGTCGTAGCTATGAAATTATGAAAGAAAATTATGTGCACAGAACATAAAAATTATGGAATTATTATAAAACTCAAAAGTTATAAAATATTATAAGATTAAGTTAAACTAGCACTTAATTAAATTTATAACAACTAAGCACTACAGTAAAATTACTGTAATAAAGTATAATAAGATAGTATTCTATGCCATCCTGAAAGCTAAAAGGTGCAGCTGTAACAGTGGAAATTATGAAACTAAAGATTACAAATGCAACATGCCTGATTTAACATTTGCTATCAGTCGATGTCTAGCAGATTTTGCATGATGCCATACAGAATTTAGCAACACTAAGTTATGAAAGAAAAATCCAAGAGAAATTAGTAAATATACCATTAGTGTGGGTGATCTGTAAGTCTGGAAAGTAATGTATAAGTTATACTTTGAATGCCTCTGTAAATGAGCAGTTGGGAAGGAAATGCCTGATGGTTTCAATTTCTCCATCAGCACAATGGCACAGGTGTTCTAGAAAGTGGATCTTCCATTGTCTTTCTTCTTAACAGTTCAAAGAAGAATGCTGCAGCACAGAGGAAATGCTGACCATAATTAGATTTTGTGGTTGCCTGAGGTAGAATCATTCAGTCAGATGAATCTTTCAAATCTTCTAGTCCAGGGAAGGAATCCTCAGACTATTGCAGACAAATGGCTAGGTCAGAGATCGGCAACCTGCGGCTCTGGAGCAGCATACGGCTCTTTGGGCCCTCTGCCGCGGCTCCCTGTCCCATCACTGGTTGGCTTCACCCCTCGCCCCTCTTATTTCTTTTTTGGACTCCAGCCTGAAGCGGCAGGAAGCAAAGGCTGCCTTATGCGCAAATGTGGCACAAAGGCAGATACAGGGCAGCTTCGCTCCTGCACTCTCCTCCCCTCCTGAGCCGGGAGCGTGCGTATGTGCGGGGAGACCCTCCTCAAGCGAGTGCCAAAGTGCAGCAAATGTGCATGTGGGGTGGGCGGCCATTTGCTTAGGAGAGTCTTAGCAGGACGGGGCTTCTCTCCTGCACTAATGATCTGGCCATCGCCGGATCTCCTCCTCCCACTCTCGTGACACCCTGGCCGGCTGTGGTTTAGCCAGGAGCGTGTGTACGTGCGGGGAGACCCTCCTCAAACAAGCACCGAAGCTCAGGAAAGGTGTGCACGGGGCAGGCAGTGGCTCACTTAAGGAGGGGGTCCCCACACGTGTGTGTGCTCCCGGTTCAGCCACAGCCGGCCAGGGTGTCATGAGAGTGTGAGGAGGAGGAGAGTGCAGGAGCGAAGCTTCCCTGTATCTGCCTTCGTGCCACATTTGCACATAAGGCAGCCTTTGCTTCCTGCTACTTCGGGCTGGAGTTTGCACCCTCCGCATTTGGCTGAGGAGCTGCCGGGAGTGGGGAATGAAACAGCAAGGCGATGGCCAGAGCATTAGTGCAGGAGAGAAACTGCGTCCTGTTAAGATCCTCCTAAACAAGCAGCTGCCCACCCTGCCTGTGCCTTTGCTGCGCTTTGGTGCTCACTTGGGGAGGGTCTCCCCATGCGTGCACATGCTCCTGGATCAGCCACGGCCGGCCAGGACATCACAAGAGGAGGGGGGAAGAGGACGGTTGCCCAAATGGAGGGTGGAGAGAGAGACACACACACATATATAGAAAGAGAGGGAGAGAGAGACATAGAGACACATAGAGTGATACATAGAGGGGTGAGAGAAGGGAAGAGAGGGAGAGGGAGAGAGACAGAGGGAGAGAGACACGGTGGGGAGAGAGGGGGAGATAGGGAGTGGGGGAGACAATGGTTTTTGGCTGGCTAGGTGTGGCTAGGGGGTCATGTGACTGTATGGGAGTGAGTGACATCGAATTGGCCACGCCCACACAGGTTTTGTGGCTCTGGTGTGTTTTTTTTTCCTGTGGAAACGAGTCCAAGTGGCTCTGTGAGTGTTTAAGGTTGCCAACTCCTGGGCTAGCCAAACTTTTCTTGTAAACTTCCAGTGACAGAGTTCTAGGAGACAGACTCTTCCACTCCTTAATAGCTTTTACAATTAGGAAATTCCTACTTATTTCAAGTTGGTACTTCTGTCTTAAAGGTACTAGTGCCTCCCTTTTATTAATGGGAAGCTTTGTGTTCCAGCTCAGATCAGACTGTCACTGTCCATCCATTCTGCTTTGCTCCAGTTCTCATTTGCTGGAAGTTGGGAAATATATTCTAAGTAAGTTTAAACAAGTGTCTCAGCTTCATTTTCCCCTCTCAAGGTGGTGTTCTTTAACTGAGTAGAGATAGGAGCACTCTGTCTTTAACATTCTATGCTAACTAGTCCCTGTGTTTTATGACTTGTGGTCTCAGTGGCTTTTGATATTCTTGATTCTGGCACACACACACACACACACACACACACACACACACACAGAGAGAGAGAGAGAGAGAGAGAGAGAGAGAGAGAGAGAGAAAGAGAGAGAGAGAGAGCGGGAGGGAGAGAGAGAGATTGTTCACAATAATTAGTAGTTGAATAGCACTGCTCTTCATTAATTTTGGAATGGTTACTCATTTAGGCTACTGTTGGGTTTATCTCATCCCTGATTTTCAACATTTTCCTGAAACTATTGCAAGAAATAGCATATTACATGATAATCAGTATGTCGATAAATGTACTGAGCTTGTCAGCTGGAAAACTGACAGGCTGGGTTTGAGATCTGGGTGCTGTGCATCGGGGTGAGCTCCCATTCCTGCCCCAGCTTCTGCTACCTAGCAGTTTGAAAGCACACAAATGTGAGTAGGTTAATAGATAACATCTTAGTGGGAAGATAACAGCATTCCATGTGACTTTGGCATATAGCCATGCTGGCCACATGACCACGGAAAATGTCTTCAGACAATGCTGGCTCCCTTGGCCAAGAAACGGAGATAAAGACTGTGCCCTAGAGTCAAACACGACTGGCCACAGAAATCCTTATCTTTTTCTTACTAATATATATTTATCTGAAGAGCTTGACTTGGAATCTGGAAAGGAATGAGGGACTACATCAGGAGTGAAATTCAGCAGGTTCTGACAGGTTCTGGAGAACTGGTAGTGGAGATTTTGAGTAGTTCAGAGAACTGGCAAATACCACCTCTGGCTGGCCCCAGAGTGGGGTGGGAATGGAGATTTTGCAGTATCCTTCCCCTGGAGTGGGGTGGGAATGGAGATTTTGCAGTATCTTCCTCTGCCACACCCACCAAGCCACACCACACCACGCCCACCAAGCCACGCCCACAGAACCGGTAATAAAAACATTTGGATTTCACCACTGGACTGCATGGAAAAAAAACAGGATAAAGTTGAATCCTAGCAACAAAGAGGTGTTCTTTGTACAGAACCATTTGCTTTTTTACTATGCAATCTCCCTGAAACAAGATGCCTGGGAGACAACTGTCCACATATCCACAATTGTCCACATATCATGTATAAATGGCACTAATAAAAGGTGCTCTAAATAGGGGTCACTCTGGAGACTATGTAGAAGCTGTAATTATTACAAAATGCAGTCATCTCTTTACTGGCAGGTGAGAATTGCCAGAATCACATGGTACCAGTATTGCAGGGACTACATTGAATACAATTCAGTTATTGGTTATTATTTGTACATGATTGGACACCAAGGCTGGACACTTCCCGAACAGCTTCAATAAAACTAATGCATAAGGATACACAGGATCTCTTTGTGTGAGATTTGAAGAGGAGAACTAGGAAACAACACTTTTCTTTGAGTCTTTCATCCCTCTGAAATAGCCTTTCTTCCCCCAGAGACCCAGGTGTCATGTTCTCTGCTAAAACCTGGGAGGACATTCGAAAAAGAACCATTCCATGGATCATTTGTCCTATAATGTTGCTAGAAGTGGTCTCTAAGAAGGAATACAATTACCGCTTTAATTGGAAATATTTTTGTTATATTTGTTTCATGGATATATGAAAATCCTCAAGCATCTATGTGGATATATAAATTCTGTAATAAAACGCATACAAATGTAGAAAACATGTTGGAATAGCACTGCCTTGTATTTTTCAAAACATTAAGAGAGTGGCATTGCCAGAACATTGTATCACGTTGGGAAATGTATAAACATTTGTCAATGGTTACACTCCATTGGTAGCTTGGGTGACTCATGTCCTTACTCCACATGATTTTCAGGTCCTTGGAAAGAACTCTAACTAAATAAGGTCTCCTAGGCAAGGCCATCTATGCTATAATATATCAAATGAAAACCAGGATATGAAGAAGATTTAGAAATGATCTACTAAACTCACTCTCAGCAATGAAAGCTCTGTCAATAACTTTGGATCAGGCATGCTCTCTCAGCTCAAACTACCTCACAGGGTAGGAAAGACTATCTACTATCTGGAGCATCTGAAAGAAAAAAGGTGAGATAGAATTCAAACAAATTAATTAATAGATTCCTTACTCAGGTATAATCCCCTACTATTAAACGCAAGGGAAAATCTAGTGTGAGTCCTGCTAACAGTGTTGGATGTTCCCAGTTGTTGTGGACTATGAATTCCCAAGCCACTCAGCAAGACATTCTTTCATCAGAAGTCAAATACTAGCAGTTCCATTTCCCAGCAGCTATAAATTCTTACTAACAAATGACACTAATGGGCTACTTGTCCTTGTATAGCGGTGAATGATAATCTAGGACATTCCTCCTTTTGGATGTGAGGTTGCTTGGTCTGGCACCAAGATAAATGTCTGGTTTTCATTAATACCAGAAGGAATAAAATAAACTGAAACATGGGGTTATTACCCAGGTTTCATGAATCTTATAGTTGCCTGTTCTATCAGGAACCAATTGTGCTTGTGCAATGGAGAGAACACCAATATCATATCTGCTCCCTGAAAAGTTGTGTCTGAAGGTTGATAAATCAGTTATGGTCTACGGTACCAAGTAAGCCAAGTAGGCAAGTAGAGAGAGTCAGTTTGGTGTAATGTAGTGGTTAAGACATCAGGCTAGAAAGTGGAAGAACCTAAATTCTAGTATCAAAGGCACAAAGCCAGTTGGGTGTCCTTGAGCCAGTTTCTCTCTCTCAGCCCTAGTTAGGAGGCAATGGCTGAAAAACCTTGCCAAGAAACTTCAGGGACTTGTCCAGGCAGTCTCCAGTCACAGAAGAATCAGAATGGAAGAAAAAGAAAGTAAGTAGAAAGGCCTGGAGAGATCAATAAAGCAATTATTATTGGATACAGTCCTTATAGTTGATTTCACATTTTATTATGTTTTATATCTCATACAGAATCTTAATGAAACAGTCTGTTAAATGTAAGTAGAGAGAAGATTTTGAGCTACCATATTCAGCTCCTGACTCTTCATTGAGATAGTTAATTTTTATGGCCTTATGTTCTGTGAAAGTACAAAATCAATTTGAAAAACATGAAGAAAACTAGAAGCAAAGCAAACAACTAAAAATATCTTGACCTTAGTAAGAATACGCAGCAGAATGACTAAATTTTTTCTTTAAGTAGTGCAACATACAATTTACTTAATCTCTGCAAGAGCAAAAATACTATTCTCATTGACTCACTAAAGACTAACTGTAAATGTTTAACACTAAAGAGCAGCATCACTGCTTTTAAAGACATTAATTTACAGAACAATTGGTTTATGATGAGTTTCTTAATCAAATGTTTTAAATAATATTTAAGAATTAATAGTTTAGTAACAAAACTAGTGGTTAAAAAACTAGAAACTAGAAACCAGGAAATTGTGAGTTTTAGTACCGCCTTAGGCATAAAAGGCAGCTGGGTAACTTTGGGCCAGTCACACCCTCTTAGCCCACAATGTCGGGCTTTGCGTCAATTCCTGTTGAAATTGGTGAATCAACATTTTATTGCTTTGAAAAAACAGACCCAGCCCTTGCGGGAAAACACTAGGGGAAAAAAAACTATGAATTATACTTAATAGAAAGAATAGGAAGTGATAATGCCAATAGATAAAAATTGTATTTGAAATTGTGGGTTTTTAGAATACAGTATAACATTATAGCTGGCATTATATACCAAATTCTGAAAAACTTACCAACAAGATTTGTGCATTTATTTTCATTTTATTTATTATTATACTGATATTTTTAATTGCATTTGCCACCCATAGCAGGATGGGCAGCTAGTTAAAATAATAATGTAATTCAGTAATAATATGTAACCAAAATTAAATCAAATTTAGATGGGGGTTGACAAAGAAGTGAAAATTCAATATTTTGATCCTGTTCTCAATGACTGTCTTATCTTATATCAACAATATTTTATCCTATATTAAATAATTCCCATTGGTATTATTAAGAACTTGCCATCACTAGAATGAAACTGCTTTTCAGCTAAATTTAAGAAAAAGATTAAGAATAACACAGCTAATAATTGCATCAACCTATCAGTATTATATAATTCAAGAAAATTACAATTAACCAGTAAGTATTACACAAATATGTATACATCATGACTAGAAACTTGGAAAGTGAGTTTTACTGATAGCCATTTTGAAACAGGGCACATTAGAAACAGGATATATTTTGTCCAAATAACAGATGTTTTGCTTAAACAACAGACAGACTAAAGCAATAAATGGATCTTGTTAATACTCTGTTTATTTTCCATTATGCCTAACAATTATTACACTGCTATTCTTACACTTTTGCCATCAATGTACTTTAAGCATCCAAAGAAAAATTATACAGAATATTCAACAATTTGTAACAAATAAAACCTCCTCTCCATAACTCAACTGATTAAAACTGTTTTCCTCTTTCATAGGGGAAATATACATAGTTTTTAGTAAAAAGAGGCTATAACATCCAAGCTTTTGGTGTGTTTCTAACATGAAAAAGTAAGACATTCACAGCCCTATTAGGTTCATTGCTATGTTATAAAACTCATAGCAAATATTTTAAAAAACCACGATGCAGAACAGTAATTACAGAATTTAATAAAGTCTCCACCATGGAGGAGGAAAATATTGTCTCTACAAAATTATCTCACTTAAACATTGTCTTCTACTTTTTCACCTGTTTGTTGATTGTGTCCTCAGAGGTAATAATGGCCTTGAATCCCAACATTGAATCCTCCTTGTCAATAGACTCGAGGATGTCAATGTATCCTAATCACAGAGACTGTGAAACTAGCTGATGTGCTAATTTTACGAAGGCCCGTTTTTTTGGAAAAAAGGTTTTGGTATGCAGCCTGCTGCTCTCAGTATTTGGGCTTGAGGAAATTTTTACTCTTGACCGCAAAACCCTCTGTACCTTGTAGTTATTAGTCACAACTATCATAAGCATTTTCTCAGTACAAGTAGTCCTCAACTGACAACCATTTGTTTAGCGACCATTTGAAGTTATGATACCATTCAAAGAAGTGACTGACAATTGATCCTAGATTTGCAGCAACCTCGCAGTCTGATGATTATTAGCAGGGCACTTAGCAACAGTCTCACACATACGACAGTTGCAGCATCCATCAATCATAGGATCACAATTTGTGACTTCCCAGCTGGCTTCTAAGAAGCAAAGTCAATGGGGAAGACAGCAAAAGGTTGCAAGTAGCAGTCACATGATGTCTCGCTTGACAATCTTAAGTGATTCACTTAACCGCCATGACAAAAATTGGGTGAGGTCAGGTGATGCCTCATTGTACCACTTCACAATGAATTTTTCGGTCCCAATTGTGTTTGTAAGTTGAGGACTATTTGTATTACTATGCATAGTCAGTTCTTCCTGGATGAAGCCTGTGAATTGGATATGTGTGATGGAATTCCAGGCAGATTTTGGACTAAAATTCCATAATCCTTTATCACCATCTATATTAGCTGAGCCTAAACATACAGTATTGACTGCTTATACTTTGGGAGTAGTTTTATTGAAGTAGATTGCCATTATTTAGCAGACAATTTGCCATGACTGGCATTTTCCATGTGCCTCCCAGGCTTTTATAGTGTCTTGCATGTGTGAGCACATCAGAGTAATCATGTTCCTAGGCATTATGATTTGGGAGTATTGCCACTAAACTGTTATTCCGATATTGGGAAGGCACGGGATAAAAATATAATGTTACATAGGCTAGCCAAACAGTATTATAGAATCAGCCATGCTGCCATCAAGAAAAAGAAAAGCTGGTTTTAAAATGATCAAGTTTTTAAGCTACAAATGAAATTTAATACTCATTCCATAAGGACGGCAGATATCTTGGCTCTTTATTACTATCCAGAAATATATCTTTACACGAAAGTGTGGCAAACTGTTTAAAATGGGGAGATTTTGATATTTGAGATATTCCTAGAAATAAACTGGCCCAAATACTCATAGCAGAAGATGTTGTGGCCCACCAGCGGCCTGCACGGATCGTGGCTCATCCTGGCGACGAGGAGGCTGGTGTGGTGTCGCGCCAGCAGCCTGCACAGCCGGTGCTCGTGTGGGACAGTGAGGAGGCTGAAGAGGATGTGATGCCAGAGGCAGAGACTCAGCCAGGGCCTTCAGAACTTCCAAAGGCTCCTTCCAGTGGAGAGAACGAAGTGGAGGAGCCTCTCCTCAATGCTCGGGCAGGCAGGGCTGCCAAAAGGAGGAGGAGGTCTACTCAAGAGTAGGGCTTGAGGATAATTGGCCACTTCCTCAGCCTATTTAAGTCGCACGCAGCTAGTGCGACTTAAATAGGCTAGAAATGTCTCATTACTCATGGACCTGAACTCTGATTGGCAATTATGACTGAGATGACGGGGGCAGGTCTTAGTCCTATTGTGTGGGATGAATTTGAGCCTGTAACTCCTGAGGAAGTGGACAAGGCCCAGGAGCGATGAGTTCCTCCACTTGTTTGTTGGACCCATGCCCCTCCTGGCTGGTTTTGGCCAGCAGGGAGGTGACACGAGGCTGGCTCCAGGCTTTAGTTAATGCGTCCTTGAGGGAAGGGGCCTTCCCGCAACCATTAAAGGAAGCGGTTGTAAGGCCCCTCCTTAAGAAGCCTTCCCTGGATCCAGCAGAATTAAAGAACTTTCGTCCAGTCTCCAACCTACCCTTTGTGGGAAAGGTAGTAGAGAAAGTGGTGGCACTTCAGCTTCTGCGGTCATTGGAGGAAACAGATTATCTAGACCCTTTTCAGTCTGGCTTCAGGCCTGGCTACAGCATGGAAACTGCCTTGGTCACACTGATGGATGATCTCTGGCGAGCCTGAGATGGGGGTCATTCCTCCATCTTGGTGCTACTTGACCTCTCAGTGGCTTTCAATACCATTGACCATGGTATCCTTCTGGGACCACTAAGGGAGTTGGGAGTGGGAGGCACCGTGTTACGGTGGTTCTCCTCCTATCTCTCTGGTCGATCACAGTCAGTGTTGGTAGGAGAACAGAGGTCGACTCCTAGGCCCCTTGTTTGCGGGGTGCCTCAGGGCTTGGTCCTCTCTCCCCTCCTATTTAACATCTACATGAAGCCGCTGGGTGAGATCATCTGATGATACGGGGTAAGGTATCAGCAATACGCTGATGATACCCAGCTGTATATCTCTACCCTGCATCAATTCAGTGAGGCGGTGGATGTGATGTGCCGGTGCCTGGAGGCCGTGAGGGTCTGGATGAAGTCAACAGGCTCAGACTTAATCCAGACAAGATCGAGTGGTTGTGGGTATTGCCTCCTAAAGACCATGCTGATTGTCCATCCTTGGTGCGGGGGGGGGAGGAGAAATTGTCCCCTTCATGACGGGCTCGCAATTTGGGTGTCCTCCTAGACTCACAGCTAAATTAGAGCAACATCTGACAGCTGTGGCTAGGGGGACCTTTGCACAGGTTCACCTGGGGTGCACCAATTACGACCCTACTTGGATCGGGAGGCTCTCCTCACGGTCACTCATGCCCTTGTCACCTCATGGTTAGATTATTGCAACGCGCTCTACATGGGGCTACCCTTGAAAAGTGTTCGGAGACTACAGTTGGTCCAGAACGCAGCCGCGCAAGCTGTCGTGGGTGCACCTAGATACACCCACATTACACCAATTCTCCGTGAGCTGCACTGGCTCCTTATTGGTCTCTGGTCACAGTTCAAGGTGTTGGTTATTACCTTTAAAGCCCCACATGGCTCAGGACCAGGGTATCTTCGACACCGCCTTCTACTGCATAACTCCCAACAACCGGTAAGATCACACAGAGTTGGTCTCCTCCGGGTCCCATCAGCTAAACAATGCTGGCTGGCAGGCCCATGGGGGAGGGCCTTCTCTGTGGCTGCCCCAGCTCTCTGGAACCAGTTACCTCCTGAGGTCCGGACCATCCCCACCCTATTGGCCTTCTGAAAAGCGGTGAAGACCTGGTTCTTCCAGCACACCTGGGGCCGTTGATCTCACTGTTGCGACCTGGCGAGATCCAGCCATGAATGATGTGAATGGGTTTTAATTGATTTTAATGGTTTAACTTTTAATGTTTTGTATATGGTTTTTAAATGCATTGTAAGCTGCCTTGAGTCTTCGGAGAAAGGCGGCATACAAGTTGAACAAACAAACAAACAAATAAATAAATATTACAGAACATCTTGGAGAGCGAGCGACTTCTCATATCTGGTTTTCTGGGCTGGTTGCCAACCTTTGTCGGATTTTGTTCTTAATAACTTTGATAAGGACCCTTTGCATGGGAAGCCTGCATTCTTGAAAGGGGTTTGTTTGGAATTAAACAGTGTTAGTGAAGCTTGGTGTGTTCACATTCTCTGGGAATCCGAAGCTGGGGCAGAACAGAAGACTGCTTGTTTTCACCCTTGAGCTCAATATAAATGTCCTAAAGGTGTTTTCCTAAAGGTGTTTTTTCCCCTCCCCAGAAAGTTTAACATCTTACCGAGCATTTAGTATGCAGATTTATAATACTTAATCCCAGTCCCATAATTTTGATAAAGAATTTGATTCACTTCTCAGAGATTGTGAGTATAAGCTTTGTTTTTATTAAAACAAATAAGTAAATATATTTAGAGTTTAAAAGATTTTAAACAAATAGATTTTAAAAGATATTTAAGAACAAATTTTAAAAAATTCTTCTTAAGTATAGACCAAGCAAAAATCAGAAACAAAAGAGGTGAAGATCATATAGCTTTTTAAAAAGCATAGTTCAAACTACAATCATTCTAATTATATGAATGGAATGATGTGGGCAAATATCCCTTGAAATGCTTTAAAGCATTTCCCAGTTACAGATGGAAAGTAAGCACCAGGATCTATAGCCTATACATTTGAAGAGTATGGATAGAAATGGACTGACATGATTCTCTTCCCCCAGAATTGTCCACCATAGTTTTCAAATTGATGGTCTATTTTAGGTGTAATCTGATTTTTGTCATTTAATTTTTTTCCAATTATGATCTTTTAATCTTCGTTATATCCTATAAAGTATCTACTATTGCAAGAGTGTACAACTTTCTTTGAATCGAAGGCTGACTAACTAGCAAGTCATTGAAAAAGATAAGACATTCTGCTCCTATTTCTACTTTTATCTTGAGGACGAAAAAAAGTCATCAGCTCCCATAATGATATTTTGGCAGAACTAACCCGTGATGTTAATAAAAACTGCTCAGGTGCTGGGGGCTATGTGTGACCTGTAGATTGTTCACCCCTGCTCTACTGCATTTTTATCTAATCACAGAACTACATATTATGCAGTTTACAGTTTTATGAAACTCCAGACATTTTTAAAAAATCAACATATGGAAATAGACATCTTCCAATGCTTTTAAAACTCTTCCATTCCCATCTTGTAGCATCATATAAAATGTTGCTCTTTTCAATTTATGTTTCATGATTGATAGATATAAAACTAGCATCAAGATTAATGGTTACATGCTTTATTCATCATTATACGTGCTTTTTCATCATATTTGCAACTTTAGTACATAAGCTATTATGAGATAACTGAAATACTTCAATTCAGATATCCACTCAGCCATGATACTTCCTAATTGACCTTGGGCATGCATGATTTCTCAGGTTATTTTACTTCACATGATTGCTTCTCAGTTAGGTATATATATTGCCAAACTTCAAATTTCTATGTGACTTAAACAATCCTGAAAGTACATCCCTCGTCAAATAATTTTAAGACTAAAAAATCTGTTATATCTACATTCTAGGACTGATTTTTATCCATGCTAAAATTTATCTTTCCCCTTTTATTAGTGCGAAGGACTCATTCAATATTAAAATACCAGTATCTATATACAGTACACTTAGTCCTCGACTTACAACAGTTCATTTAGTGACCATTCAAAGTTACAATGGCACTGAAAAAAGTGACGTATTACTGTTTTTCACAACCACTGCAGCATCCCCATGGTTATGTGACCAAAATCCAGACACTTGGCAACTGACTAATATTTATGACAGCTGCAGTGTCCTGGGGTCATGGGATCCCCTTTTGTGAGTTTCTGACAAACAAAGTCAACGGGGAAGCCAGATTCACTTAACAACCATGTTACTAATTTAACAGTGATTTACTTAACAACTGTGGCAAGAAGAGTTGTAACATGGGCCAAAAGTCACTTAACAAATGTCTCACTTAGCAACAGAAATTTTGGACTCAATTGTGGTCGTAATTCGAGGACTACCTGTATAGGAATTTATTAAAACTTATATGTCACCCAATTCTAAAAGCAGGATACTTATCTGCTCTAGCCCCATCAATCTGAGCTCATATTTTGTTGCTATGCACATTTAATATATACATAAAATATATATGCATGTCTGAGAAAAAAAGACTGATGGGTTATTGCTTATATTCTACATCCAAGGTTGTTTAATTATTGTAGTGTTCCCAGGCTTATTTATATACATCTTATAGTGACTGGTTGGTTGGTCCATCTTTTAAGAGGGATTACTTTGACAACATGAGTCACCTTCTCAAGTGTGGAGATAATATTCAAATACTTTCTCTATTTTCACCCTAGTTGCAATCCAATGGATCTAAAAAAAATTCTTTTTTGAGTACATGTGCAGAGAACTGTGGTTGATTGTCTCACACTGAAGACTTCTATGTTGACTGAAAGGCAGATGATAGTGACATCAACAAGGTGTGTTCCCCCTCCTGTTAAATAATACCATTTTTGATAGTACAAGGTTAACTTCTGTTTCATAGTGCCTTTTTCTGATAATGGTTCAACAAAGGGGACAAAATCTCTAATTGACTGACTTTACAACCCAATCACAAATATTTGAATTAATTTTATGCATTAGCATCTTTCTAGTAATGTAACACATTAATAATTATCTTTTCAAGATTTCAATTCACACCTAAGTTAAAGATTATTGGATACATTTTTTCCATGTTGCCATGAGTATCTATTTAACTAAAACATTAACTTTTGAATAAATGGCATTATAATGGTTTTTTTTTCTATGTTGATTTTTGGCCTCATTTTCTCATTGTAGACATTTATTAACCTGTATAGAGCAAATCTTTCCTAAAATAAAAGTAAACTTATTAAAATGCAGGTGTTAACAATTCAAAAGGTACTAATGCAACAAATCTGAAAAGAAAGTATTTTTACACTTGTTTAAAATTTGGTATTCAAGTATATTGCTCCACAAGAGAAAAATGCCTTTTTTAAAAATAAAAATGGACCAAAGATCCTTTTTAGTGTTTTCTAACCCACAACAAAACATGTACTTATATACATATCACATTTTCCCCCTTAAAACAAAGAGTGGAGGAAGAGAAATGTAAGAAACCAGAGCAACAGTTCTGAATATATCTTGTTGCAACAGGGAGTATCATGATACATAAGTATCAACAGTATTGTCACTCATGGTTCATTTACCTCTATAGAACATGTGAACCTGAGCATTTTAAACTACTACTAACCCTAAACTACCGTATTATCAGTTGTTACCTGGATTCCTACAATCCAGTAGATGTCCAAAACCTGCTGTACTTACTGTAAAATTAATACCTGCAACCCTAGAGACAGCTCCTAGCACCCAAAGAAACACATCACTTAATCTTGTGAAACTCTCCACAGGCAAATCTTTAAAACTGTCTGTCTCTCTCTATAGATCCCAAATCTTCAAAAGAGCAATACCATTTACAGAGTTAAAGACTTTTTTTTCACGCATCTCCAAGTTCAGTACGACATTCCACACAAAAATTCCAGAAAAGAACGTTCAACAAATACTCCATCCTCGAATTCTTCCATTCCGCACGGTGATAAATTGCAAAGATCCAGAGTCGAAAGGGGTGTGTTGAAGCAAATAGGATTCAGACGTGTAATACGTGTGTGTATTTGTATACACAGCGCATATAATTTAAAAAGCACAAGAGTGTAAGTACTTTGGGCAATCAGCGCAACGTCTTTTATCCCTAATCTGGGAAGCGCAGATAAGAAGTAGTGATGAGGAGGGGACTGGAGGTGGAGGGAGAAACTGCTGTCATAACAACCTTCCAGGAGAACTACCGAAATAGCAAAGAAAAAAAAATAAAAACCTCTGAAAATACTACACAGCTCACGGTGGAATAAAAGGAGATCAGAAAGCGTGCCGCAGAACCCCGAGAAGAACACAAAGAAAAAGAACAAGACACCAAAAAAAAAAAAAAAAAAAAAGGAAAGGCGATTTTCCCAACAAAGTTCATTTGGGGTTTACCTTTCTGCATTCTTTCCAGAGACCAGAGGAGGAGGGGGGGGGGGAGACACTTACCTATGCCAAAGCCTCATTACAAAAAAGCCTTTGGGAACCAGGCGGGCCCGTCTGTCCTCTCCTTCTGTCCAGCTCAGATTCTTTGCGCTGTCCAGAGAAAAGATCCTACGGTAGCGCTCGCCGGAGAAGGACTGGCACAACCCCAGCAAGCTAGCGGGCGACCAAGGGATCTCTTTTTAAAGACTTCTTTGTACGGCAGAGAAGCGAGGAGGGAAACGGGAGAAGGCTGCTCGGGCAGGAGGAACGGAGGGCGGGAGGGGAAGGAAGCCTCCAGCCTCCATTCAAACGGCTCCTTAAAAAAATAAAACGGTTCCTCAGAAGTTTTTTTTTTTTATGTCCTAAAAACAACGGGGGTGGGGTACGGGTTTGGGGGGGGGATGGGGTGTGTGAGACGGTTTAGGTAGGACTCACCGGAGGGGCTGCTTTAGAAGGCTCAGGAGGTGGCTTACAGGAGCCGGGGATCGCCCACGGTGACCAAACACGCGAGGGAACTCGCGTGAAGGGGGAGGTCAGGCGGGACACGTGCAAAAAGAAAAGGTGGTTCAAAGAAGGGCAGCGCTCTGGGGATTTCTGGAGAGTCGGGTCTTGCAGGTCCGAGCTGATGTTTTTATCTCCATTTCTGGGAAAGCCTACTCCTCTTCCTTCTCTCTCCCCCCGCCCCCACCTCTTTACTCCTTCCTCCAAGAAGTCTCGGCCAGTCCTCTCAGGGAAAGGGCTAAGGAAGCCATCCAGGCGCGAAGCAAAAGCAAAGGCGCCTCTCGCTGCGGTAGGAGGAACGGCGGTGCTTCGCCCCCCGCCCAACTCCCGCCCGCTTTTCGCTTCCCACCACAGTCGCCACAGGCACCAATTCCTTCGAATACCAAGAGAGCGCGCGAACGGTCCGCCGACCCACCCCACCGCCGGGGAGGGGGGGGGGGAGAGAGAGAGAGAGAGAGCAGGTGCTCCGAAGGAGGAGCCATCCATTCATTCACTCACCCGTCCTCGGTGGGAAAAGGCGGGAGCGCAGCCGAGGCGCCGCCCTGGGGGCAACAGGGCAAGAAGAGCAGCAGGAGCAAGAGCGGGTGCACGGCGGAGCGGCGGAGCCCGGGCTGCTCCTGCGCGCGCTCTCGCTGCCCATGCCCGGCGCCCAAGCTGGATGCGGGGAAGCTCTGCGAAACCGTAGAAAAGACAGACAAGGCAGACAGAAAGCCGGTCGAGAGAGAGAGAGAGAGAGAGAGAGAGAGAGAGAGAGAGAGAGAGAGAGAGAGAGAGAGAGAGAAGACTTAAGCTGGAGGGGGCTCGCGCAGGCGCGCGGCCGACGAGAGTCGGAGTGGGAGGTGGGGGGGGGGGGGGTTGGAAGAGGAAAGCGTGGCCGGCTGGGCTTGCCGGCTGTGGTGGTGACGGAGAGGAGGCGCGCGGGGTCGCGTGGCGAAAGGGGGAGCCCTGGCGCTGCTCCGGGAGAGAGAGAGAAAGAGAGAGAGCGGTTGCCGTCACGGTCTTTCCCCCTCTCCTGCCGCAGCGAGGCTCGCCTCCTCGCCTCCGGGGCTCCCGCCCAGAGGAGCCTCAACCAGCCTCTCTCCCACTCGGCGGCGCCCCCCCCCCCTATTTGTTAACTGAGGCGGAGGCTTCCTTGGAGCATTTCTAGCCTCCTCGACCCCGCTCCCTCTTGTCCCCCTTTGAGGCTCCGCGGCGAGCCCTTCAGTTGGAAGGCGGGGGGCTTCCCACAAAGGTCCTTCCGCAGAAGAAGGGCCGAGCCGAAATTCCCGTCTTTCTTATCTTTCCCATTCCTTCGCGCTCGCGCAATGCTGCCCGGGGTGAAGGGAATAGCTAACCTGCTACGGCTCTTCCTTGCTCGCGGAAGCGCAGAAGAGAGCCGGGCTTGTGCAAAAATCAAAGGGAAAGCCAGGGCTGAGCTCACGATTCGTTGCAAGATGAGGTGGTGGTGTGTTTGCTTTTTTTCCCCCCATTGCTGCAATGGATGGTCCCCTTTTTGTCTGCTTGCTTGCTCGCTCTCCCTCCCAGAAAGCCGCGTTTTTACCTTTTGTTCCCAACAAACGAAATGCCTTGCAGGCGAGCGGGCCTGGGAAGGGCGAGAAAAGAGCATCTTTTTAGAAATGTAAAGAAACTTGCGATTCGGCGCCAGCCTCATCGCTTTTGAGAAATAAAACCCTTGCAAAGATGTGTAGATGCCGTAAACGGATGCCCGGGATGAGCTAGGGAAGTCGTGCGATAAGGCAGATCCCTAGGATGCGTGGATGTGCTGAGATTTATTGACTTTAGTGGTAAGAGGGAAGGATGCGTGGGAGAATTGGTAAAAATTGGTCCGTTTTTAGGATTTGTGAGGAGTTATCCAACCCATGGCATCTTCCTTCCTTCCTTCCTTCCTTCCTTCCTTCCTTCCTTCCTTCCTTCCTTCCTTCCTTCCTTCCTTCCTTCCTTCCTCTGATGCCCTCTCCATCTATATGATTGCAATTCCCATAGCATCTAGCCAGCATGGTTCCCTTGCAAACTGTACTCTTCAACTGGGTAGAAGTTTTTGCTTGTATCACTGCAGGATTGCAGAGTTTGATAAGACTGCAGATGGCGTATGATGAGATTTAGTATCGTTAATAAACATAATTAATACAATCTTCCAATCTTCTGGTCCTGCCTACACACTTTTACTATAACATGCAAATTAGGCAAGGAGGCGAAACAACTATGAATATCAGTGAGTACTGGCTCATGTTCCCCAGAACATTCCTTGAATGGCACTTCTATTTTGAGTCAAGTGTTCCTTATCATCTTTATAACATCAGTGTTTTAGGTCTATGCTTATTTGGGCCATAGCTAAGCTGTAATTGAAGTGCCACCATTTCCTATTTCATTTTTAGCTAACCAGACTGTTTACTGTTCAAACGTGTGTTTGAGTACATGCAAGGGAGGATTATACCTCTGGCAGAGTGGAAGTTAGAAGAGATTATGTTAAAATATAATTTGAGAGTATTTAAGAAGTTGCAAGGCTGCTTGTAATTTTAGCTGCAATAGGGTTGATCACAGCCACTCCTGCTAGAAGTCACTAAATGTAAAGTGGGCAAAATAAACACAAGGTACTTCCGAATAAGGAAAAGCTTACAGAAAACTGCTATGAGCTAAAAGTGGGAAAAGTTGCTATCTTCATGTTTCATGGCAATTTCCCTGGCCAATTTCATGGCAATTTCCCTGGCCAATCATTAAAATAAAACTGGACTATTTGAATGTTAGACCTGATCTAAGATTCAGGCCTCTTTGTAGAGTTTCTTTTTTCCTCCTTCATATTTTTTAAAAATTAAGAATATACTGTATAAAACTAAATATGACACGGTATGATTCAGTAGAGCATGGGTGTCAAACTCACCACGTCACGTTGCCATCAGGTGACATTTCATGACGTTTTTCCCATTCGCGGAGCTGGGGTGGGTGTGGCCTCCATGTGATGCATCCAGCCCACGGGCCGCCAGTTTGACACCCCAGCTGTCAAACTCATACTCGGGGATATGGCTGGGCAATTGGAAGAAGGAAAATATTTGCTGGAGTTTCATTTATTTCTAATCTCAGTTTTGAATCTGTGATTCTCTAGTTTTAAAAAGAGAATAAAATGCATATATTAGGGGAAAGTGCATGTTAAATATATATCTTCATCAATCAGTACTTTTAATGGTGTTAGATTTTAACATCCCATTGATGGGATCAGTTATATCATCCGGAGTGTAAATTTATCAAGGGAACACACTAAATAGATCCACTGGAAAAGGAAATGGGGGTCCACTCAATTGCCAAGAAAACTAAATCACCATTTACAACCCCGATTGTGTCAAAATTATAATGGAAGATGAACTTCCAAGACTGGAAGGGGTCCAGCGAACTACTGGGGAAAAAACAGGGAAGGACAAGTAATATCAGTGCTTATGACATGGCTGAATTAAAGCAAACAGGATGACTAGCTGCTGATGTGACAAAAGGAAAGCTTGATGCTGCCAAGATAACTGGGCTCTGTGTTAGATTCCTAAATCAAGGCAAACCTGATGTTTAGAGCAGAAACATCAACATTCATGTGAGTTTAAGTCTTAATAAGCAATTCCCGACAAATTATTGTGGCAAAAATAAGTTGGAGATGGACTGAACTAAAAAGGATTTTAAAATAAAATCCTTACAAAATGGATTTACAAAATGGAAATTTGAAAAAAAATGAAAAAAATGGACAAAACTGCACAGATAAATGTAAACTAGGAAATTTTAGTTGTTTTCTTCCAGTACACATTTTTCAACAAAATGAAGCATGTTTTTGTAATAACACAACTTCCTTTGCAATCATCAGAATTCTAGGCATCGATTCTGACTGAAGGGATGCTTGGATTAAATGTTGTTCTGAGTCAGAAGATACTACAATTGAAACATGACTGACAAGTGCCTAAATCCTAAACAATTATTTCTTAGAAAGCTCAGAAGATGATCATTTCGCCAGCTAATCAAACAACTTGTTCTACTAAGGCATTTGCACATTTGTATTATGCAAAATTGTTAGATTGTAACAATGGTTTTAAATGACATTTGGTAATTATTTCTGGTTTTATCCCTTCATTATTTTCTTTTGGTGTTTGTGTTTTAGCTTTTAAGTTTTACTATTTAACAGCTTGAAGTGCATTTTATATGCCTTCAGATTTTTTTTGACAGGTGGTAGACAATGGTCTGAAAACCTCATTAGTTACATGAAAGTGAGGTGACATTAGAGTTTCAATTTCAAATTTATTTTAAAGTCTGCATGCAAAATTCAATAATTTGGCCAGATATGTTTGTACATGCAGTAGATAAGTATACCTATAGGTGTACATATGCACCTGTGCTTTCAAAGACTAGTATGAACCTGACTTCCTAAAGCAGTTTTCTGAAAGGTTGAAGAATGGAAGTAAAGTTGATATTGTATATGATTACAGCAGCGAGATTACTGATAGGTCAATATTGGAAAAATGAAGCTATGCCTACTATTGAAGAATGGACTTTGAAGATGGCCAGTTTTACAGAGATGGCGAAGATTTCAGCATACTTAAAAGATTGGACATAAGAGACTTATGTATGGGAGTGGAAAAAGTGGATAGATTATGTGCAGAATAAATATCAAACTAGGAAATATCAGATAGCTTTTAACTGAAAGTATTATATAGGGATAGAATAATTGAACTTTGTGAAGATGTGGAAAATATACAGGGGGTGGAGGGGTTCAAGTTTTATAAAATGTGTTTTTGATATGGATTATATTTAGTGGAAGTCCTGGGGGGATGGGAGGGCTAGGGGGGTGGGTTAGGGAGGGTTAGGGGGGTAATTGGGGAGAAAATGTATGCTCAAAAATCCTGATTGACATATTAGTAACAATCATAGAAATCTGGACTGGGAAAAACCATTTAATTTTGTTCTCATCCACAACAATCTCCAATCCTCTCAACAATAATCTCTGCTACTATTACCGTTTTTAAAAAATGCAATCATTTGTTCTCCACTGTGGAGGGGATGTTATCATTTCCTAGGTTTGGGAACTATGGAGAGATTCAAAAGATTTCATGTCACATGGAATACAGCTCCATCTAGTTCTCACTTAATGATGCTAATTGCGATCAGAATTTCCATCGCTATCAATGTAATTTCTCTAATTAGGAAAAGCTTAAGACTCCATTGGCTAACTAGACTGATTTCTTCATTTGGCATAATTTTGGGAATTGTGGCTGCTATTTTTCTTTTCATGTTCTTAAGAAAACAGTAACTGAATAAGAATGCTTTTAATTATATACTTCGTTAACAAGTGCATTCACTTCATACATTGAATCAACTTGAAACAGTGAGTTTTTCATTAGTTTTATCGGATGTTTGTTATTTTTATAAGGATAGCAAGGCAGTCTAATTAGTATTACCAAGACAATGTATTGATATTATTAGGAAGTAAGGTTTTTACAAACATAACCCCCCTCCCAAATGCCAGTCGCTATTAGGCAAAATCAGAAAAAATGATTTATTTTCAAACGTTACATTGCACTTTGTTATTGTGTTATAGTAATATAACTATATATAGTTAATATTTTTTGAACTTTTATTTTATCCAACTGTCCACATTTTTATAGTTCAGTGAAGACAAAGCTCAACATTAAAATGTGTGAATTTTGGTAGCATTGGTGTGGCTCTTAATATTATACAATCTTACTTGCCATCCAGAATTTTTTGCTTCATGCTGGAAAGTGTTAAAAGAAGTTGATGTAGAAGTACCTAGTCTACATTATTTTTGCATTCAGGAGATTTGATTATTCTATAAAATGTGTCATTTGCTGGGAGCTACTTACAAGAGTTAACTATGGTAGTGAGAGAGCTCAGCATAATTGCTGCTTAGAGCTAAGATTGAGATTTTCACTTATCTCATCCACTAAAACAGTGTAATTCAATTGAAGATTCTTGAATATCTTGCCAACATGGACTTGGATCTACGACTGCTTACCAACAAATAAACTTTTGTCCTTGAATCCCTTTTAATGGCAATGAAGAGAAAGAGGTAACAGCTGACTCAGCTATACTTCTGAGTGTTTTGCAGTTCAACAAAGACAAGAACTGTATCTTCAAAGATTGTACATCTTGCAGCACTAAGAAATTCATACAGACAAAAGACAATAGATTGTTTGCAAAGTTTTCACTTTTACACTATTGCCTATTTATTTTCCAATTGAATTCTTTTCATTATCTTGTATAAGAGAATTTAGAATTCTCTTAGAATTAGATTGTATAAAGAATTTAATTAGTATTAGGCCAATAAATTGCTTTAAAAACATGGCATGCAATGATTGTGAAAGATAATTATTATACTAAATATTATTAAATAGAGGCATTCCTTGTTTAGTGACTACCATTGGGACCAGCAAATTGGTTGTTAAGTGAAACAGTTGCTACCTGAAACCATGTACTTATGATTTTACTTCAGTTTCCTTGGCTTTACAGACTTGTGAAAGTCATAAATGTGAGTGTTGGTCACAAAGTTAGTTTTAGATCACTGTTGTAACTGCAAGCAGTCGCTGTATGAGGCAGTTGCTAAATGAGAACTACCTCTATTAGTATCCTAGGAAAGGGATACTTTATTTAGCTGAAATAAAGTATCTTTATCTATTAACAACAGCATCTGTTGAACATTTTGATAAGTAATGGCCAAATGTAAAATCCGAACTTGTTTTATTTATCTATTTGCTTATTTGTCATATTTATATGGCTACCCATCTACAATCAGGTGACTTTGGACAAGTGTACAATAAAGTCAATACAAAATAATCTTATTAATATTAAAAAATTATAAAAGGCTCAAAACTAGAAGTAAACAATAAGGATATTATTTATTATTATTATAAAGAGTGAACTTAAATATTAAGTCCTAATTTAGTTGCAGTGGGTTTTGTAAAGGTAAGTAGGGAATTTCCATTGCTAACAATTTAAGTCAAGAATGCTGAAGGTAGTTCTCCATGTTAAAAGCTTAAGCCTGGAGCTCTGTGGGCGCTATGCTCTAAAACATGTTTTGAACAGACCTTCCAAAACAGGTTTAAATTCTGAAGATGTTTATGTTTATCTTTAGGTGCACACATGGAAAAAGGAGTTTTATAGTTAACACCTTGTTGAAAGGTCTATAAACATAAGTAAAATAGAATGTGGAAACACACACGCAAGCCTGACTTTGAGAATATAGAATCCATCTCAACCTTTTCTCTGCAGCTGAGCCCTTAGTAAACTATGCATATTTTTTGACCTGGATTAGATTGGATTTAAATGTTAAAGCTTAAGTATGGTTATAAGGCTTAGAATTTAGAAACTGGCATAGGGTACCAAAGCTTGCTTATTGCTATTTTTAAGGATTGACTTTTTAATCTAACTTTTTCAAAGTATGTATGATCATTATTAGACTTTTAAGAAATAAGAATGAAATATTAATGGTGCCCAAATGAATTTTGGAATATAGATATTAACCATTTCATGTACTGAAAGAAGCAGAAAATAAGTCCAACAAGCCCCAGCATAAAACATCTGATAAGAAATAATTATTTGCTGTGTAATTTACCCACATAATACCTTGATTCTCAGCAATGACTTCAGGTGTGTTCTGGGAAGAGGTTAGATTTATAATCTGACAGATTTTTTATCTGTTTTTCGCTCTGTGTTTAATAACATTTTAATAACATGTCCCCATAGATATCTATTTCTGCAAGCCAAGAAGATTGTTATGCTAATACTATTCTTTAGGCCAGTGGTTTTAAAATGAGGGTAATTATCCTCTGGGCATATCCTGAAAGTAATGGAGCAATTTATAATTGTTTGTTTATAAGTCAAGGATCCAGTTTGGGACTGCCACTGCCAAGGTATTTCTGTAGAAAAACAAAGTCTGTTTTTTGTAAAGGGCTAATGACATTATTCAAGACTGGGGAAAAGGATAATAGAGTCAAACAGTTTTAAGAATCACTACTTTAGTGAGGCAAATAAAGGATTGTGGAATCCCTTTAACACTGTACTAAAGTGGCTAGAACTATCTTTAATGGCAATGTTAACATTATTCCTATTAACTGATCTGTAGTGCCGCATTTCAGCTGGAATGTAGTGGAAGGTGGATTCTTGGGAGGGAGGGGGAGGCAGCTCAGCTCAGATGTTATGTAGGAGAGAAAGAGTGAAGACAGCTCCTCCCTATACAGAGTATAATGTAGATGCAGATAGAGTCCTCAGTCTGGAAAGATTTTGTCTATAGATGTGAAACTACAGAACTCATACTCGAAGAATTGCCAAAATAAACAATTGTTCTTAGTTTTGGGCCTGACAAGAAGTCTCCACATTTTTTGTATCACACCCCGAACATGGCACTTTCAGAAAATGCTAGGTATGAGTCGAAGCTCCCCAAGAACCAAGAAAGACACATGGAGTTACATCTGACTGGTTTCCTTTATTGCGTCTCACCTATAGACAGAAATCTTGCAAACTAAAACAACTATTTGCATTACTATGGATATCTTCTAGGAACCACTAGAGAGGAGCCGTTTTATCCCTCTTCTGACCAAATTTTCCATGCTTCACTGCCTCTTTGTCCTCTGGAAGGCAGCCTCTGCCTCCTGGGAATCTAAGCTACATTCCACCACATCTGACCAGCCACAAAACGTTTTCATACCAGAAGCCTAATTAATGAGGTTGCTTCCCGTTATCATTTCAAGTTTGCCCAGAGGCTTTCACTTCAGTCTATGTTTTACACACATTCTTCATAATATAAAATAAAAGCAGTGACAACAAGAATTCTTTCTAAGTGACAGTTGCTGGAGGAAGGCTCTATCCACTGCTATGTTAAAAAAGAAAAAAATAATAGCTAGCGGACTCATTTTCAGTACATGAACAAGGTGTGTGTTTCGTATGAGTGTGTGTGATAGTTTGCTGTTTATCTCAAGCTGCAAAATGTATTACGCTAGCCTTTTTTTCATAAAAGAAAACATTCTTTCTGTAGCAGATGAATTCAGCAGTAGGAAAGCATCTGCTATACAGGGATAGATGGAAGTTGTGGGAAGAAGGTATGGGGGGGGTGTCCATTAAAGATGAAAAGACATTTGAGAAAATTATGAAGTTCTATTACAAAGGAGATTACAGGTTAGTCCTGAAATTAAAGTCTAACAAGTTGTTTCCTAAAAGACTAATGGACTGAAGTTATTGCTTGCTGAGAAATAACTAAAATAAAGTTCAAAACAATTATGGAACAAACATCTGTTTGTTTAACCAGCATTTGGTTGGGGGTGGCAATACATTTCATCAGGGTGGATTTGATTTAAATCAAGTTGATTTAAATCATGATTTAAATCACTAGTAAAAAGGCTTTATTTAAATCAGCTCGATTTAAATCATAATTTTTAAAGGGCAACTGTCATCTGTCCCACAGCGGCTCCTCCTCTGACCTGCTGTTGACTCACCGACAGTCCCAATATTGCAGAATATACAGCCTCATGCTACATAATTAAGCTCCTTTTCATACTGAATAAACTAAATTATTAATGTATCCTAAATAGAAAACTATATTTATATAGATCTTTAATCCAAAAGCATTTTATTAAAATAAATTTGATAAAAATAAAAAAAACAATTTAAATTTTTAAAAAATCTGATTTAAATAAAAAAATCTGATGTTTTTTTATTTTTTTTTAAAAAAAATAATTGATTTTTATCCACCCTGCATTTTATTAACCAAATATAAAAGAAAGAAAAATTGTTTTCTCTATTTTCCCCCTGAAAAAATATAGGGGAAAAAACTGCCTCCTTTCCTCCCTACTTAGCAAATCTCAATTGATCCTCCCATTTTAAAGATAATATATTGTGTTTGGTGGGGGGAGAGAACTAATATTTCAAATAAGGGCAGAATACTATTTGTGATCTACGTACCTGGAGTCTGAAGTGATAGAAATTGCAATCAGGTTTACTCCTTCAGCAGAACTAGGTATTAATTCATTTAACTTTGGAAACAATTTGCCTGACACAAACGTGAAAGAAGTCATAGGGGTTAGAAGTAGTCAACTTCATTTACAGTTGCTGAAAAGAAAGAGTATTATAAAGTAAGGGAATCAGAATCTACTATCAGAGAAATCAATAATAAACAAACAGTTATCTCCAAACAGCAGGAGAAGAGAAAGACTTGAATCACAGAAGCAAAACAGGGAGAGAGAGAGAGAGGGAGGGAGAGGGAGAGAGGGGGTGGGGAATGAGAGAGAAGTGCAGACATGGTAAAGAAATCATGGTGAATTGTGTGTTCCATTTTCAAACCACTATCCTTTTAAAACTAGCCTCACTGTGTTCCTGAAGCTGGACACTCAAAGTACTAATAAAACAATTTAAAACATTCAATTTTTAACATTCTTCCCTACATGCTGTAGCCAGTTTTAGTGTTCCTATAGTTTTGGTAATTTTACAGAAGATAGTACTTAAAAAGCAGGTTGCAAGGAGTGTAGCATAAAAGAGGATACAGACTATAACTATACTCTATACTGAAGGGCTTCTGTAGCTCAGTGGTACCTGAATGTAGATTTGAAGCTACTTATTGAGATCTAGGTTATTTGCAGTAGATCTTCTCCTAATTATTTAACAAAAGCAATTATAAGTGATTTCAACATTCCATGCTCTAAATTATAGGCAGCCTGTAATGAAGGAAATTTGAGATCTATTTATTTTATTTAATATATGTGTATGATTGCTCAACTCATAAATTGTGACTTGGTGGCTAAAATAATAGATTAACAGAGTTGGAAGGGACCTTGTCAGTCTTCTAGTCCAACCCTCTGCCCAAGCAGGAGACACCATTTCTGACAAATGGCAGTCCAGTCTCTTCTTGAAAGCTTCCAGTGATGAAGATTGAAAACGTGACGCTTGAATAAGATTTTTAAAAAGTAACAACAAAAGGGTAAGTAAGCCCAGCCTGGAATCATACATTTCAACTCACTACAGATGAGTTCATCCTCCACCCTGTTCCAATGCCCAGATAAAGAACTGGGATTTCAAGGTCTTGCAGATGATCAACAGGACCAAGGCCATCCAAATCTTAGGAGGGGGATGCTATTCCATAGGGCAGAGAAGACACACTTCCTGCGATTCTACCAGATGACAGAGGAGATCTCATTCTCAGCCCTTCTAGGTAGACCAGTTCAAGAACCAAACGCACAACAATTACTAGGACTTTACTGGTTTACTTCACCGGCTAGAGTAAAATAATACTGAAAGCACAACAGCATTTCTGTTGACATATCAAAAAAGAGTCAAAGTGAGGCCATCCTGACTTTGTAATTCATGCTTTTTTATTTCCCAGGGCTACTTTCATGCTTCTGAAGGGCTAGCACATACTGTATTTGCCTCATCCCTTTCTCCACGCTCCTCTACACTCACCATATTGGATTTCATGGGACAAGCAGACTCAGTTGAAGATTAGTAGTCCTGTGAATGCCACGAAAAACTGGACAGCATGTTAAATTGCACCTAGAAAGTTACTGGGAACCAATCTAGCAATAGCAATAGCATTTTTTATATACTGCTTCACAGTGCTTTACAGCCTTCTGTAAGTAGTTTACAGAGTCAGCATATTGCCCCCAACAGTTTGAGTCCTCATTTTACCCACCTCGGAAGGATGGAAAGCTGAGTCAACCTGATAAGATTTGAACTGCCAAATTGCAGGCAGCTGGCAGTCAGAAGAAGCAGTCTGCAATACTGCTCTCTAACCACAGCGCCACCGTGGCTCATTTAGCTCACAAAATAATGCTGTTTTATGGATGTACCAGGGTGCAATCCCAACTACCCATGTGGCTTGATCAGTCACAGCTTTTAAACAGACTTCAAGGGCAGTCCCATTGCAATGGACAGATGACCAAAGCATGTGTGCATCAACATCTGCTGCAAACCTGTAGACTCCCTATCTGTAACTAAATACTGAACAGAGATACCAGGCGTCACACTAGGACACTGTTGTAAATCTCAGTTTTCTACACACTGAACTCCTCTTTCAGCCACTGACTTAACTTGGCAGAAAGCTCTCAGACATGACTAAGCTAGATTAAACTCTTTGTTGCAGACAACAGTGAAGCATTATACAGACAGATTTGCTTTTAGCAGTGCAAATAATCCAAAGCTTTAAAATTGGTCTACATTCTAGGGTTTAAGCCTTAGACTTTTTCCCCCTCCCATCTTTTTGAGTTAACATATACTTAATGGCTTGCTTGCTTCTCCAATTCTAGAAATTGTTTGTGTTGAAATATGACTGTAATTTTTTAAAAAATCAATATAACATTCATTGTTATCTTCAGGTCAATGTCTCTTTCTGCCCCCTCTTCTTCCTTCTTGGTCAGTTATACATCTCTCGTCCCTTTCCCTTAGAGCCAAACCTGCTGGCAGGTGGCTTGATCTGATTATACAGCCACTCCAGTGGATTGACTGTGAGGATATTATAAATGGAACTGAGGAAGGAGATGCAGTGCAGGAATGCTCTTCCTATAATGGTCCAGATTACTCTTCCTCTGCAGAAAATCCAAAATATGATCCATCTGGAATTCTTTCTTCTCCCTGGTGAGATGGTAGTAAGGAAACAGAAATAAACAAAGAAAAGAGTGTTTTAGGACCACAGGAGAAATTTGGGGAAATTGATACATTTTTAACGTGACCTGTAAAAGTTACAGGTGAAACTGCATAGTTAATGGGATTGTTCAGTGAAAATGATTTCTAGTTTCTTAAATAGTTGTATGGAAAGGAAAATATGGCTGAAAACTAGATGCAATTTCCAACAATGAGTGGAGAAAAAAGGAAGCTGCCTAGAGTTACCTCGAGGAAAGACAGGCGGCCAATAAATTTTACAAACAAACAAACAAACAAACAAACAAACGGTGAGAGGCAGGAAGTACATGATAGCTACTACTAGAATTGACATGAGAGAGGTCAGACACTTTGGTAGTCAGAGTGTCAGGGTTCCAAGTAACACCCTCAATGAAAGAGGAGTCCAAGGCTTAAATTTCCTCAAAGTTCCATTTTATTGAAGATGTCATATTGGCACAGCTGGGAAAACCCGAATCTGAAAGCTTCCACGTTTTCTCCACTGAAAAGAAAGTTCAAGTTCCTGCCCAGCACCCACATGTCCATCACATGATCTAATCAGGCACCATCTAAAACTGTAGATACCTCCCAGTCCCCTCATGGCAGCTGCAGGGCATCATAGCCTTGACTCTCTGAGAAAAGAATGTTATTTTGACTGCATATACCTATGCTCTATACAATCTTCCCATTTTCCCACAGTAGAAAAATGTGGCAGGCCTGATGGCCCAACTGTAAAAGATGGCTTCCACGTCTGACACAGAGGATGATATACAGTAGCTGCAAGTATGGTAAGTAGAAATTCAGATCATGAATTGTCTAATGTGACACTACCAAGTGTCATGAAGAAGGAGATTGGTCATTTTAACTGCTTATGTATGCCCAGGTAGATGGCAAAGCTACAATATTTCTTCTCTCAAAGAAAAGAGAATTCCTGAAAAAATGGGAAGTGAGCAGATGGAAGTCTTCTGAAAGTCATCCAGGGGAACTCACATGTATAAATCCTGCTACTGGCAAGTATGGATTCAATTTAGATAAGGCAGCCAGCCTCCCCAAATCCCATATTGTAAAAGAGGAACAGAGTCTTCTAGGAGGTTTTACATGATAAATCATCACTCTGCTTGTTTTTATGAGCCAGGAATGTAAACCAAAAGAAAAAAGATAAAAAGAAATAAAAAGAATGGGTCATCCTTTTTGACAAAAATGGTAGTATTGGTGGGGAAGAAAGAGAAGAAGATAAAGTCTTTCTGTAAGTTCTCATCAATAAATTTATATCAACTAATTATGTAGTTGACATCTAGTTGTAGCAGTTTGCATGAATTTAGACTGCAGGAATAAGATTGATTCTGTGGTAGCTGAACCAATGAGCCAGACGGCATCAATGCTTCACACTTTTCAAATACATCAACATAACCTGCGCATTTATCAGGCAAAGTAGGAAAGGGTACTTGCAGGGTGTGATGAATAATGAAGTTTGAGTCTTACATCCCAGAAATCAACAGGATGTTATCCTGGTCCCAGTGAATATGCATATCATGAGTCTGTAAGTCATTGATTCCCAAGTGAAATCCTGATGAAAGCTGATGGCGTGTTGAAAAGGTTCAAAATACTTCATGAAGGGTGCTGCCTGTAAGAGCTGCCCATCACTAATCTAACCCAACAAATTGAGTAGCCCTACTGCATTTGTGGATTATAGATGATTCAGTATAGTTGTCCACGGTGCCAGAATCTATTAAGGCTTGCAATTATATTTCAGAGCCAGTCTGGGTCTACAGAGTAGCAACACTGAATAAATCGTGCATTGCTGAAAGTGCAAGATGCGATAGTGAAAGAATACAGAAAAATTATAAACAACTCATTCCTGGTGCATGCTGACCTTCCTCATTTATCAGCTGGAAGACTCAAATCCAAGAAGCCCCCACTGGCGTTTGCGCAACATCTGCCCAACATTAACATCAATTCTCAATGGAAAGCCAAATGGATTGCTGAATGCCCAGTTATAGGAAAACTATATAACTATATAAATGACCTCACAAAAGCCAGGCTTTGAACTACCATGTCAGCAATGTACAATCCTTAATAGGAAACACACTTCGTATGAGAAGAGCCGAGGTGGCGCAGGGGTTAGGGTGCAGTACTGCAGCTACTTCAGCTGACTGCTAGTTCAGCAAATCAGCGGATCAAATCTCACCAGCTCAAGGTTGACTCAGCCTTCCATCCTTCCAAGGTGGGTAAAATGAGGACCCAGATTGTTGGGGGAATATGCTAATTAATATATTGTCTTTGGTATAAGCCTCCCAGAGTCCTTGGAGAGTGGGCAGCATAGAAATAATAATAATAATAGTAGTAGTAGTAATAATAATAATAATAATAATAATAATAATAATAATAATAATATTGTGTATAAATCTGTATAAATAGGGCATAGTATCCTCCCCTCCTGTGATTGCAGGGTCCCACATCAAACTGGGATGGTTTACTGAGGAGCTGAGGGAGATGAAGCGCCGGAAAAGACGCCTAGAGAGCAGTTGGAGGGCTAGTCGTTCTGAATCCGACCGGACACTGGTAAGATCTCATATTAAGAATTACCTAGTGGCAATAAGAGTAGAGAAGAGTAACTACTTTTCTTCTCTTATTGCATCATCAGATAATCGCCCAGCCGCCCTGTTTAGGGTGACCCGCTCCCTGCTCCATCAAGGGGCGCGGGAAGACCCCTTGGAGGGTAGAGCTGAGGATTTTGTACAATATCTGTACGACAAAATCGCTCAGATTCGAGAACAGCTAGACTCTGACTGGGTTGATCCAGGGGAGATGACTGGGACAGGTCCTGAGAATATTATTTGGGAAGAGTTTGATCCTGTGACTCCCGAAAGCGTGGACAGGACACTGAACAGACTAAATGCGACCACATGTTTATTGGACCCGTGTCCCTCCTGGTTGGTACTGGCCTCCCGGGAGGTGATGCGAGGCTGGCTCCAGAAGATTATAAATGCTTCTTTGAGTGAGGGTGTCTTTCCCACCGTCTTGAAAGAGGCGGTGGTGAGGCCCCTCCTCAAGAAGCCCTCCCTGGACCCAGCTGTATTAGCAAATTATCGTCCTGTCTCCAACCTTCGCTTTGTTGCGAAGGTTGTTGAGAGTGTGGTTGCACGACAACTGCCTCAGTACCTGGATGAATCAAATTATCTAGATCCGTTCCAGTCGGGCTTCAGGCCCGGGTACAGCACTGAGACAGCATTGATCGCATTGGTTGATGATCTCTGGAGGGCTCGAGATAGGGGTTGCTCCTCTGTCTTGGTCCTATTAGACCTCTCAGCGGCTTTCAAAACCATCGACCATGATATCATGCTGCACCGGTTGGAAGGGTTAGGGGTAGGGGGCACTGTTTTGCAGTGGTTCTCCTCCTTTCTCTCTGACCGGTCGCAGTCTGTGTTGACAGGGGGGGCAGAGGTCGACCCCGAGGCCCCTTATATGTGGGGTGCCGCAAGGATCGGTCCTCTCGCCCCTTCTGTTCAACATTTATGTGAAGCCGCTGGGTGAGATCATCCGTGGTTTTGGGGTGAAGTTCCATCAGTACGCTGATGACACCCAGCTGTACATCTCCACCCCAAATCACCCCAATGATGCCCTCGAGGTGATGTCCCGGTGCCTGGAGGCCGTACGGATCTGGATGGGGAGGAACAGACTCAGGCTCAACCCATCCAAGACCGAGTGGCTGTGGTTTCCGTCGTCCCGATATAGTCAGTTGGCGCCATCTCTGACTATTGGGGGCGAGTCGTTGGCCCCCACAGATGGGGTTCGCAACTTGGGCGTCCTCCTAGACTCGCGGCTGTCTTTAGAAGAGCATATGACGGCCGTGGCCAGGAGGATTTTTTATCAGGTTCGCCTGATTCGCCAGTTGCGTCCCTTTCTGGATCGGGACTCATTACGCACGGTCACTCACACCCTTGTCACCTCACGCCTGGATTATTGTAATGCTCTCTACATGGGGCTCCCCTTGAGAAGCACCCGGAGACTTCAACTGGTCCAGAATGCGGCCGCGCGGGTGGTGATGGGAGCAATGTGGCACTCTCATGTGACCCCCCTCCTATGTGAGCTGCACTGGCTCCCAGTGGTTTTCCGGGTGCGCTTCAAGGTTTTGGTTACTACCTTTAGAGCGCTCCATGGCTCAGGACCAGGGTACTTACGAGACCGCCTCCTGCCACCAGTAGCCTCTCACCGACCAGTTTGTTCCCATAGAGAGGGGCTCCTCGGGGTGCCATCAGCCAAACAATGTTGACTGATGGCCCCCAGGGGAGACCCTTCTCTGTGGGGGCACCTACCATCTGGAACGAGCTCCCCCCGGAGATACGGAGGATCCAAGACCTACGCATCTTCCGCCGCACCCTAAAAACGTTCTTGTTCCAACAGGCTGGTCTGGCCTAACTCTCCCTTCTAAATTGGCCTTTAAATTGGCTTTTAAATTGGTTTTTAAATCTCTTTAGATAAATTTGGATATTTTAATCTTTGAACCTATACCTAAATTAATTAATCTGTTTTTAATAGTTTTCTAACTTTTATATGTCTTTGTATTTATTTATGCTGTTCACCGCCCTGAGTCCCTCAGGAGTATGGCGGTATACAAATATGAAATAAATAAATAAATAAATAAATAAATAAATAAATAAATAAACTGTAGATCACATTATGATCTGCTGAAAGGACTTATACAGGTCCAGTATCTGTTTTTATTTTTAATATAAACAATGCTGTGCTTCAATGGTTAGATGACCTAGACATCACTTTTTTGAACATGGATCTTTTTGACATTTATATTTTATTGGGTTCTATTAATCTAGTTGAAATGTTAATTTATATTGCTAATCCATGTATGAGATGCCATAGCTGAATAAATACTGAAAGTGATAATTTTATCAACATGTCATAGTATATTTTAATTTTATTTGAATATATCCTGTGTATTTAAACACATGCATCAATAATGATTATGAATTGCTTCAAAAATTATAAGAATCATTTCCATGCCCATTTTAGTGACTGATAGATTATTAATCTTAATTTGTTCCTTTGCATGCAGAAGTAGAGTAGTAAAAATATTAAGGACTGGATATTAGCACTAGGGTAGCTTGCTTGGCCCTAAGAAATATAGTCAATATTTGGTCAATTAGATTAATAATATAATTCAGCATAAAATACTCTTGTATACTCAATAAGAAAGATAGATGGAAAGTATGATATTTAGTATCTGATATACAGTATTTTATCAATCATGGAATGGAAACAAGTGATTCCCCTGACCCACCCCAGGAGTTACATTACCAAATCTACATTGTCCAACATTAAGTTTGCTGTTACACATAATAATGTCTGCATTGGCCCTATTTCCCCAGACTGACTGTACTATAAAACCATCAGAAATGGATTTGCTTAAAAATAGACTTTTGAAAATATTAAAAAGGCATCCTTTTTCTATTCTATGTGCTATACAGAAATTGCATAATTTGAACACATCTTTTGGTTTTCTCATAACATAGTTTTTGAGGATATTATTCATACTGTTGAGTGGCTATTCAGTCATGATTTTACTTCTATAGGAGTGCAGCATCAAAATAAAAATAAAATTTGTGTTACTCGGTTTAAGGTTTATAGGATGCATCATAAAGTGAGTATCAGTTGATATTTTAAGTACCCAGGAGTACTAGTATCTCCCAATAAATTAAGATTTTATAGCAACAATTACCTGTGTTAATGATAAGAGAAATGGAAATAAAATTGAACTATGCAATGAAATTTGCAAATACATAAAAATGCTGGGGAAATGGCTGGCTTATAAATTGTGAAATGAAAGATAAAAGAAAATTATATTGAAATTACAGGAGGGAGATTCCATATTAATGAACAATGTATTATGAACAATGATTCATAAAAATCATTTTATGAATATTATGCTAATTTGTATAAAAGGCATGATATTCCATTGCAGAAAATAGATGAACATCTTAGAAAGCAAAAATGACTGAAGATTGCAGAAGAACAAAGACAAATTGTGAATGTAACTTTGAATGTAACAGGGTTGAATATAACTTTTGGGGGGTAGGTTGTAACTTTGAATGGTCATTAAATGATCTGTTGAAACTCGAGGATTACCTGTATAATGAATTTCTATTTTATAGAGAGGAAATTTCTATTTTATAGAGAGGAAAGATCACAGAGATTTCAAAAATGACTAATATTACAGTAATACCCAAAGAAGGACAAGATATGACTTGGCTATAAGAAATTATAGGCCAATGTTATTATTGAACAATTACTATAAGCTGTTTACAATGATTGAAATACAGAAAATAATTTTGCAATAATTTTTTCATGGAGATCAATGTGGGTTCTTACCTAAAAGACAGTTGAAAAATTATGTTAGAATTGTGTTGGATATTTTGGAATATTTGGAACAACATAATTAAAAACAAGCCACATTGATTTTTATTTTATTTTATTTTTTTGATGCAGAGAAGGCTTTTGATAATTTTAACTGGACATTTTTCTTTTAAGACTTGGGAAGATATGAATCTTGTAGAGAATTTTATAAAATGGGTAAAATTGATTTGTACTTTATAGAAAGCACTAACAAAATCATATGGGATACAAAAAAGAGTAAGAGAAGGCTGCCTGTTTTCTTTTCTAGTCTCCTGTTTATTTTGATACTTTGAAATATTGAATGGAAACAAGACAGAACAGTGGGAGTAAAAATTAAAACAGAGACTTTTAAATTAAAATTTAATTTTGGCAGACATTTTAAAAGGAATTGAATTTTGATGAGTAAATCAGAAGAATTTGGGTCACTAATATCGTAAAATAGCATTGATAAATAAAGGATGTTTTAAAACTGAGAAGAATCTAAAATATTTTGGAATAATTATGACAAATATAAATTGTATTCTATTTCAGAACAATTATGTTAAGATGTGGAATGAAGATAAAAAAATATATGCTAAGATAAGATAAACTACAATTGTCACTTTTGGGTTAATTAAAATGAACATTTTATGTAGAATGTTATTTTTGTTTCAAACAATACTTGTTTTGACAACTGATGTGCCACTTAAACAATGGTGGAAGAATATATCTAAATTTGTATGGCAAGGAAAAAAAATTAAGTTAAATATATGGTATTACAAGATACAAAAGAAAGAGGAATATTGGGCCAACCACATTTGAAGCTGTATTTTGTTGCCTGATATTTGGTTTGGATGAACCAATGGGTGTTATTAAGAGGCAGAAGGCTATTGAATTTAGAGGGTCATAATTTGAAATTTGGATGACATGGATCTCTATGAGATGATAAAGTTAAGGTAAGTGCAGACTTCAAAAATTATTATGTCAGGTATGAGATAAATATAAACTAAGATTCTGCCACAAAATCGCTATGGCTTTCATCACAAGAATAATTTCATAGATGAGAAATAATAATAAAGCACTAATGATTAAGTTATCATGACGCATTAGCATTCTCTCAAGGAAACTATAAAATGATATCAGGAGATTTAACAACAGAAGAACACTCCTGTTAATGGTTTTGGTTTTCTTATGTACAATTAACAGAAAGGTTTAAATTGGATAAAATATTGTATGGTTTTGAATAAAATAAGGCAAACTTTTAAATAGACCCATGTATTAATGAAGAAAATGTTATTGCTAAAGTGTATAAACATTTGTTGAAATATGAGACAGAAGAACAAATAAAAGAATGGGTTAAAATTTTGATTATAATATATAAATAGATCAATGATAAAATATGTGGTTTACATTATGTTCCATTCTTAGAGAGAATTTTAATGAAATGATGAATCATTGGTATGTGTCTAAAAATGGTCTAGAACACAGAGGGGCATTTTACATTCATAACATGAAAGGCTATTTTATCCTGCTTTGCTGACATGTAAACCAGAAAATTTTGGATACCAATGCATATATTAATTCAGAAGATTTTAAAGACAGTGAAAACAGGGTCTTCTCTTTTGAGATTAATGGACAAGCAAGTAGAAAAAAGTCACAGAACTTTGCTTTTATATATGTGACAGCTGTAGCAATACTGTACTTAAGCATGATTTGCTCAAAAATGGAAAGGATTAACACTCTACTCCCACAGTGGAGAAATCGCTGCTGAAGATGAGGGAACTTTTGGAGATGACAAAATTAACTTCTTTGATTAGAAAAAAACCCACCATTTACATTGATCGGAAACCCTTTATAGACTTTTTGTACACAGAACAAAATGTATTTATGATTTGTGGTTTTGAAGATTGGGTTAGAAAAAATTAGATGAGAAGATTAGAAAACAATGGATAAAAGACAATATTTTTAAAAATATAATATTAGGAGGAGATAACTTTGTCCTTGAATTTCTGCAAAGGAAACTGGAAGCTTCTTTTTATCTTTTAAATTCTTTTTATTTCTATGCTCTTTGTAAAACATTTATTAAAAATATACTTTAAGCACCTGAACTGAGTACTCCCACACCTATTAGTATCATAACAATATTTTTTTTTAGACTTAATGTAAATGCAGGAGCATTGGAGGTAGGAGAAAGAACCAAATATTTCCAAGAATATACCAACATTACTATTCTCTTTGACATTATAGTGATGTTTACTGTTGCGGTGGTTTTTAGGAAGATAATATGTGTTTATTGCCAATATAGATAGTGGCCTTAGTTTAACAACCTATAAATATACAGTTCTATAACAACAATTCCCAATTAAAGCTTTGTTTTAAAACAATAACAACAACAGTGTTTTATCTGCTTTGCTCCTTCTCCCTCTCTGACTCACCAACTTTTTTTTAGCATTTTTGTTTCTAAGGTTGCTTTTAGTCTAGGGAAGCAAGTTGGTAAAAGAAGAAATTTTAAAAAAACAAACCTGAGTTTTTTTGGAATCTAGGACATTTGCCAGGCTATCCTTGCTGATGTCTGATCTGCCTCTCAAAAGCTGAAGCTTTGCACCAGTCAGTCTGTTCAGCATATGTCCCTGAGGTCCTTCTTGTCCTGCTGGGTCCTCAACTCCTCCAGCTGTCCTTAAAGCAAACAGTATTGCCTGCATATTCTGATCAAACAAAACTCCAGCAATTTCCAATAGCCTCCCTCAATTGCTTAATGCGTTTTCTGCATTTTCATTGGCAAACTAGATACAGGCAATCCTTCATTTAGTGACCATTCAAGGTTACAACCACCCCGGGAAAAAGTGACTGATGACCGTTTTTCACACTTATGACCATTGCAGCATTCCTGTGGTCACATGATCAAAATTCAGACACTTAGCAACTGACTCATATTGATAATGGTTGCAGTGTCCCGAGGTCATGTGATCACCAAGCAAAGTCAATGAAAAAGCTGGATTCACTTAACAACTACAATGATTCTGTCAACTTGCAAAGCATCCCTGGCCTGTTCTCAAGTTGCCATAGGCAAGGTGGATGGGAAAATGGTGAAGCAGCACAACAACCAAAAACAAAAGCACATTCAGACATCTCTCTCTCAAGGCTGTCTCTCAGGGTTACCCACAGCGGCTGGAGGGGAGTGATCTCTACAACCCACGAAATTGCTCCATTGGCAAATGTGACTGATGACACACCCTGAGGGGGAGGGCAGAAACAGGGTCAAGCCTGAGTCGTAAATTACATGGGGTCAGAGTTGGCTTTACTTGGAAAGTGCCGACATTAAGCTCCTAATAAATGACTTGATTTTTTTTGAAGCTTGGCTCAAGACTCATGATTTAATTAGGACATCCATCGGAATCCTGACAGATTCAATTAATTGTGGCAAGAAAGTTCACAACATGGAGCAAGATTCATTTAACAACTGCCTTGTTTACAATAGAAATGTTGGGCTCAATTTTGGTTGTAAGTCAAGGATTATCTGTATATCTGCATCTAGATTTTTAGATCAGAAATAAAGCTTCTCAGTACCTTCATGACCCTAATCTCATTTGTTCTCCTTCAAGAATAATCCTTTGCTCTTTTTGGTTCCCCATAGCCAGCTTTCAAGTCCTCCCTTATCATCCATTTATTTTCCAGTCAGAAACACTTTCCCATGAGAGGGTTTCTTACCATTAATTTCAAAAACTTCATATACTATTTTATAAATTTTTAAGCACCTCACAGGAAATATTTTTTCCTTAACTTTCCAAAATCAACATTCTAGTCCTATTTCTTCTGTTTTCCAAAAATGAAACCTTCTCTTTGTTAAGCCTTAAACTTACTCAGACTTCTCTGAGGGAAAATCTCCTGGTATGATACGAGTTGTCTTTCAGAAGGCTCTTAACTCCAGAAATAAGTAATAGGGATAATCATAGAATTAACTAAGAAAGAAATAGGCAACACAGTCTTTCTTTAAAAGGCACTGAGTGTGGTTTTTACCAAGATGAATATCCCAAAGGTGATTTTCAAAAGGTAATATTTGAACATTCTTCAGTTCTGAAGAAACTTCTTGGATGAGAAGTGAAACATTTTGAAGCAAAAAAACCCCAAGAAATTCCAGTTGCTTTTTGAAAAGCACCTTTGGGACAACCATGACCTGGATGATTGAGAATATCCATACATAGACAAGATGAATATTTGCCCAGCTCCGAGATATTTCAAACCCACTGAAAAGCACTGTTTTGTGCTCTCTTTGCAGGAGAGTCTGTATGGAGCCAAATATGAGTGATCCTTGCCTTCTCCTTAACCTGGAGATGAGTTCTGAGGAGCTCTTATTTTAGCCACATTCATTGGTTCCACAAAAAACAGTCAGGCTTCTGTTTTTTGTAGCCACATTCATTGGTTCCACAAAAAACAGAACAGGCTTCATGCCCAGTTTCCCTATACCACCAGGCTTGAAATTTTAGGCCTGGATAGCCTTGAACTATGCCAACTACGTTCCAACCTAAGCTTAGTACACAAGATTATTTACCATAATGTCCTACCTGTTAATGAGTACTTTAACTTCAACCGTAATAACAGAAGGGCTATCAATAGATTCAAACTCAATGTAATTCGCTCTAATCTTGATTGTAGGAAATATGACTTCTGCAATAGAGTAGTAAATGTCTGGAATGTTCTACCTGATCCTGTTGTTAGTCTCTCCAACCCCCTACTTTTTACCTTAAACTGTCTACCGTGGACCTTTCATGTTTCTTAAGAGGTCCCTAAGGGGGCCTGCATAAGTACATCAGCATGACTACCATCCCTGTCCTACTGTTCCCATTTATACGTACTCATTTTATGTGTTTATGGCTATGCTTTGCTTATTTATATCCTTTTATTTGTGCCAATTTTTTTTCATGTGTCCATGTCTATGTCTATACTGTTACTTGTTTCCTTGTAGTTGTTGACAAATAAATAATAAATAAAATTATATATATATATGTGTGTGTGTGTGTGTTTCCTCTAGCCAGGTTTTTTCCTACGTAACCAAGGTTTTTCTGCAGCCCTAGCTCAGTGGAATCACATCCACTCGATTCTGAGCTTTTTTCTTTCTGGCAGCCAGCAAGTTCTTGCTGCCAAGTGAGAGACTTATATAGATCTATTTCTGGCTCATTAGCCATCATCAGTAAGCCACACCCACATCTCATGTATCCTCCCTGTAAAGGTACAATATCTATTTTCTAACTTCTTCGTAGGTTTTATCTTTTATCTCACCTGGCAGCAAGTTCTTGCTGCCAGGTGAGAGACTTATATAGATCTATTTCTGGCAGCAAGAACTTGCTGGCTGCCAGAAAGAAAAAAGCCCTGAATCGAACACGCATTGAAGAACACAAGAACTCAGTCAGAAAAGAGGAACCAACTTCTTCCCTGGTCTAACACCTTAAAGCCACAGGACATAAAATTGACTTTAAAAAGACCAGAACTATTGCCAAAACTGAACACTTTAACAACAGAATAATCAGAGAAGCCATCGAGATAGAAAAACACCCACACAGCATGAATAAACAAGATGATACCTCCCACCTACCAGCCATTTGGAAACCCGCCCCTATTGATAAACAAGTCCCTAACATAAAGAATGACACCAGACCCACACTCACGAAAACCACACAGGATGTCACCACAACACATCCACGAAAAAGGCAAACTCAAACCCACACCGATGATGAGGCACGACCACAAACCAGAAGCCAGACCACAGCTGCATCATTAGCCACTTTAAACCCCTCCAATCCATACATGAAGCAAACTGACACCCACCATGAAGATGTGGCACGACCACGAACGCGAAGCCAAACAACAGCAATGCAGCTCACCAGCTCAAATCCCCCTGTGACTCCTCTCCTGCGCGAGCTGCATTGGCTTCCGGTGGACTTCTGGGTGCGCTTCAAGGTGTTGGTGATCACCTTTAAAGCGCTCCATGGCTTAGGGCCGGGGTACTTACGGGACCGCCTTCTGCCACCAATAGCCTCCCACCGGCCAGTTCGCTCCCAGAGAGGGCCTCCTCAGGGTGCCGTCGGCCAGACAATGTCGGCTGGCGACCCCCAGGAGGAGAGCCTTCTCTGTGGTGGCACCTACCTTTTGGAACAATTTATCCCCAGAGATACGAGTGATCTCCAACCTCCGGACTTTTCGTCGGGCCCTAAAAACTTATTTTTTTCAGTTAGCCGGTCTGTCCTGATTTTATGGTTGGTTTTAAGATTTGATACAGATTTTTAAATTGATAAGTTTTAAATTATGGGCCAAATTTATTTAATTATTTTAAATCTATTTTTAACTTTATGTATAAATGTTTTTTATCTTGGCTGTTCACCGCCCTGAGTCCGAAAGGAGAAGGGTGGTGTAGAAGTTTGAAAAATAAATAAAATAAATAAATAAACTCAGACTAACCCGAGCACAACCAAGCCCCCACCCCCACAGAACACACCCCCATCCAATCAGAGCACAGCCAAGCCCCCAACCAATCAGAACATATCTCCACCCAATCAGAACACAGCCAAGCTCCCACCCAATCAGTTCACACCCCCACTGGCAGTTAAAAGGAAGAAACAGCTGCAATCACACATTGCTCCTAGAAGCACGAAGCTGAAAACACCAGCCTGAAGATGACGAATGAGACTTCGTCAAAACGCCGCCAAGACACTTCCAATTCTACGCGGGAGAAAACCTGAATAACCAAAGACAGACAGATATATATATATATATATATATATATATATATATATATAGATAGATAGATAGATAGATATAGATATATATATATATACATACATACATACATATATATATATATATATATATATATATATATATATATATATATATATATATATATATATATATATATACATATACATACACACACACACACACACACTGTCTCAAGAGTGCTTTGTAGGCTCACAATGGGGCAAGTAGAATGTGAGGATGAGTTCAGGCAGATAATCATCTCAAAAGGCCTTCTACTTCCCTGCAAAAGATGCTAATCTCTTGTATGTAGGTCCATGTGTGTGTGTGTGTGTGTGTGTGCGCGCGCGTATGCATTTTAGTAATGATTGCTGAGCCACTTTAGAAAGTACTTATATTCTAAAAAGCTAGTATAAAGTCTATTAAATAATGCTAACTAAATGGTGGAAAAGATTTTGGAGACTGAGTTTGTGACTGTTATTATTATTTTCCCCTATCTTTAGACTGTTTAAAAACAGTACTTTCTCCCAGCTCAGCCCTGAAATTAAAAATAAGTCTAATTGGAGAAAATCAGGTGTCGATGGAATACTTTCCATGGAAAAACAGCAAACTTGAATTAATCATTTCTTCTTTCTTTCTAATCATTCCCAGCAACTGCTTCATGCTTGCATATTAACCATACCATAGTACGGTGGCCGGGGAATTCTGGAAGTTGAAGTCCACACATATTAAAGTTGCTGAAATCAAGAAAAACTGCCATAACAAATGCTTTTATTATATAGTTTTATGTTAGTCAATGTCATCCTTCCAGACTCAAGCTATATTTACACAGAGCAGGGGGTATAATGTGGTTAACACAACCATCCAGGACCAATTTTAATGTTGATTTATCACCTGGAAGAGATATGGATAATTTTCATGGACAGTATTTTCATAAATTAATGTCAATAACTATCTTTGCTGCTAACTTAGATCATGCTTAGGTAAGTTATTAATTAGTTAAAAGCATAGAGAAACCTTGTGGTTGTCTTCAGTTCATCATCACAACTCTTTGTTTAAACTTAACATATGCATAGCTTTTTATGATGGTTAAATATGACTCTCTGGTAGACATTTTTGATTCAAGCCTTTAAAATATCCATGCCTATTAACAATATTTATTCACACTTTGTTTATATCATTAAAAAAACTGTAAACAGTCAGTGAGACTGTTTCAGAAACGAAGATGGGTTGTGGGGTTTTTGCAAATCTTAAATTTTTATTTCTTATTCCATTTCCCTTGATGATGCCTGGAACAAAGGATAAGCTATCCACTATTTCTGCCTTGGAATTGTTTCTAGTGCCCATATCAACATTCTATATTTGTTTTAGAAAATCAATTATTGGACAATTAAATATTTTAAGAATTTTGGATATCAAACTCCTGGTAGTGGTGATTTATTTATGTTCAAATGCTGATAATTCATATCTGATTATCACTATTCCAGCCAGTTTTTCAGCCTTATTTCCTGAAAGTATCATTTCAAACACAAATATCTACTCTACATTTTCCAGGGTAAGGACAGAAGGAATGTCTGTTATGCTGCTTCAGTAAGCGTTCTTCTGAATAGAATCTAGATTCAAGAGGATTTTCCAGGAAGTTCTCCCTACTGAAATATCAACATTCTACATTTGTCTTAGAAAATAAACCATTGGGCAATTAAATATTTTTTATTTAATTTACTTTGGATAACAACCACCTGGAAGTGGTGATTTATTTGTGTCCAGTTGCTGATATTTCCTATCTGATTATTACTATTTCAACCAGTTTTTCAGCCTTCTTTCCTGAAATTTCTTGTCTGCCTGGAATCCACACTGTATATCGGACATTAATACGATTGAGAGGGTCCAGAGATATTTCACGAGAAGACTACTCCACTCCTCTATTCACAATAGAATCCCTTATGCCACCAGGCTTGAAATTTTTGGCTTGGACAATCTGTAACTGTGCCACTTGCAGTCTGATCTAAGCATAGTACACAAAATTGTCTGCTACAAGATTTTACGTGTCAACGACTTCTTCAGCTTCAACCTCAATAATACAGTGGCAAACAATCAATACAAACTCAAGGTAAACCGCTCCAAACTTGATTGCAGAAAATACAACTTCAGCAACAGAGTGGTCAATGCCTGGAATGCTCTGCCCAACTCCGTTGTTACATCCTCAAACCCTCACAGCTTCAACCTTAAATTGTCTATCATGGACCTCACTCCATTCCTAAGAGGTCTGTAAAGGGGGCGTGCATAAGCGCACCAGTATGCCTACCGTCCCTGTCTTACTGTCCCCATTTATCTGTATTTACTTCCTTTGTTCATGTTTATGTTCATACTTATACTTGCTACCTTGTACATGTTTGACAAACAAATAAAATAAAATAAATAAATAAAATAAATTACCAGTTCAAACACAAATACCTACTCTACATTTTCCAGGATAAGGACAGAAGGAATGCCTGCTGTTTGTAAAGCTTGATTATGCTGCTTGTATATTTTTATATTTGTAAATAAATCAAAGGTTACATAAACAGCGTAAGTCTTCAGTAAGCTTTCTTCTGAAAGGAATATAGATTTAAGAAGTTCTTCCAGGAAGTCCTCCCTACTGAAATGGGGGACTTCTATGAATATATTTTATCTTAATTTTGCAGAGTTGATTCCTTTTGGAGTAGAAATAAAAAAAAGAAAAGAAAAAGAGAAAAAGCACTGCCTGACAGAATATATAAGGCTTATTATCAGCATGATGTTTTCTTTTTTTAGGAATATGTAATATAAAAACAAGCATAGATATTTTGATTCATAAGAGAAACAATTAAAAAATCATAGCTGAGTGATTCTTTTATTAGCATAAATCAAAATAACACTAAAATACCTCAATTGAGTTAATTAGACAAAATATAACAAAACTGAGGAAAGGACAGAACTACCGTATTTTTCGGAGTATGAGACGCACCGGAGTATAAGATGCAGCTTAATTTTGGGGGAGAAAAATAGAGGGGAAAAAAATCTGCCTACCAGGTATTCACCTGGCTAGCGTCCTTAGTCTGGTCAGCTTCAGCACATTAGTTTGCTGGTTTTATCCCCTGCTTGGGGATAAAAAAACAGCTTCTAAAGCACAACTGATCTTTGGAGAGAGAAGAAATGAGAAAAGCAGACAAATCACGTAGTTCGCTTCACTTGCTAGCGCCTTAGGGCTAAAAAAAAGCTTCACAGCTGAGAGTCAGAGGGAGCAGGCAAAGCGCTTCACTCGCTAGCATCTTGTTAGGGCTGAAAAAAAGCTTCACAGCTGAGAGTCGGGCTGAAAAAAGGCTTCACAGCTAAGAGTCGGGCTGAAAAAAAGCTTCACAGCTGAGAGTTGGGCTGAAAAAAAAGCTTCACAGCTGAGAGTCGGAGGAAGCAGGCAAAACACAAAGATTGCTTCACTGAAAAAAAGCTTAGCATGGAGATCCTTCACTCACTAGCACCTCATTAGTGCTGAAAAAAAGCTTCAAAAAAAAGCTACATTCAGAGTATAAGATGCACCCAAATTTTTAGTCTCTTCTAGGAGGGAAAAAAGTGTGTTTTACACTCTGAAAAATACGTTAGATAGATGTTTAAGATATGAAGATTGCAGCAGGTTAAAGCCAGTCCAAGTCAAAGATTATATTAAACATACCATCAATTTATTAGATTTTTGTGGCCACCAAATTATACCTAATTTGCTTGTCTGAAAACAAAGATCCCAATTCTCAGCCTGTTTCCTGGTCTTTCAATCTGGAGTCTTCTAAGGTGTAGGAAGGCATTTGGCACAAAGTTCTAGAACTAGAAGCGGTACATTTTAGAGAACAGACATGATTCAATTTCTCAAATTATTTAGAGAAGGCTGTCATTTTTCTTCTTTTGGAGGAAAATTTGCCATTTGGTTTTGTTAAGAAGAGGTGCAGATTTATGTATATTTGTGTGTATTGTTCAGCTACGTCCTTTTTTTTCCCCATATTGGCTTTTTTCCAAACTAAATATCTTCCTGCTTTGTTTTTTTAAAAAATAACTTTCAGCCTGAAGAACTGAATTCTTCCAACTTTTCCCACGTGAAAATGTACATATGTACTATATGTGTGTATAAATAAAAGTAAAATATGCACACCATAAAATCTGCAGATGGATGGAGTCCTTCTGAAGGACTAGATTTGTTCTACTTTCACTGCCACCTACTGGAAATATAACATTAAATTTATTGCTTTGTTCCTGACGGCACTTGCTAACAAGAAATCTTTTCTATTTGCACCACTACTGAACTGAAATGGCCCTCTGCAAATATTCTCAGATTTTTTTTTAAAAAAAATCACTTCTATTTATATGCCAAAGGCCAATGTATCACTCCATAAGGTGAATTCTCAGATGGATGCATTGGCGGTTTCCCCCAGCATTCTGCGATCCTGATAAAAAATGGTACCTATGCAGCTCAATCTTCTTTTGACACACAGGTTTGTTTAGCATGGAAAATGGAAAAGCCCTTCTATTTTTCCTTGAAAGCATGCAAACAGAATCTGCCTTCTTGGAAACTCATACTTGGAAAGTGCAATTAATTGGCTAGCCAAAAGGGTATGGTCTATCATCAGGCACCCTGCTGGAGTTTTAAAAAAATAAATTCTGAGAATGTTTGCAGAGGGCCATTTCAGTTCAGTAGTAATGCAAATAGAAAATATTTTTTTGTTAGGAAGCACAGTCAGAAACAAAGCAATAAATTTTGCATTATGAGTGAAGAAACAAAGCAATAAATTTTGCATTATGGGTAAACAGCTCTTTATGAAATGGGAAAATCCCAGACAGATGGGGAAGTCTGTGATATTTTATAGAAATATTCTGTATTTGAGTAAGCTGGTTATTCGGGTTTTCTCCCACGTAAAATTGGAAATGTCTTGGTGACGTTTCGACGAGGTCTCACTTGTCATCTTCAGGCTGGTGCTTCGGCTATGTGCTTGTGTGAGGAAAGCATGATTGGAGCTGCCGTCTCTCTATAAATACTGGTGGGGAGGTGTGTGGTGCTGGCTTTGTTGCTTTGAGTGGGTTGGTTGCCTGTGTTGTTACATCTTGATGAGTTGATGTTTTCAGATTAGTCAGCTGTTTCGTAACATCCTGTGTAATAAATATGAATAAACGCGATGAATAAACGCGACGATACCACCCGCCTACCGGACATCTGGAAACTAGCCCTAGTCAACAGAAGAGTCCCAGCCACGAAGATTAACACCAGACCCAAGATAACACATGACACCACCACCAATCATCCTCACCAGATTCAAATCCAAACTCATCCCGTAGACGAAATACAACCACAATCCAGAAGCCAGACCACGGCGGCATCACCAGCTGCTGCACCCCCCTCCGATCCCCACACAAAGCAAACTGACACATGCCATGAACACATGACAGGACCTCAAACTCGGAGCCAAACCAAAGCCCGGGATGTGGCATCACAGCCATCTGCTCAGGACATTACATCAAAAAACTCAGGATATCAGTAGAACTCAGGATGTTAACACACAGCCCATTACCCAGGTCATTAAAACACAAAAGACTAATGGGCACACATCAAGGACCTCACCCATACCAGTTGCCCTCTGGGTGAGATTCAAGGTGCTGGTGTTAACCTATAAAGCCCTTCATGGCTTAGGCCCAGGATATCTGTCAGACCACCTGCAACCAGCATCGACTTCCCATCGCCCGGTGTGTTCCCACAGAGAGGGCCTACTCAGGGTGCCATCGGCTAGACAATGTTGGCTGACGGCTCCCAGGGATAGAGCCTTCTCTGTGGCCGCACCCACCCTTTGGAATCAACTTCCCGTGGGTCTTCGGCTGGCCCCCGACCTTCGTACCTTCAGCCATAAGTTTAAGACCTGGCTGTTTAAACGCTGTAGCCAGGACTGATGGGGTCTACTGTTTTAAATTGGTTTTTAGTCTGTTTTAGTCTGTTTTAATTTGTATTTATTGGGATTGTTTCATTTGATGTGAGACGCCCTGAGTCCTTTGGAGAGAGGGCGGCATATAAATCCAATAAATAATAATAATAATAATAATAATAATAATAATAATAATAATAATAATACAGGATGTTACAAAACAGCTGACTAATCTGCAAACATCAACTCATCAAGATGTAACAACACAGGCAACCAACCCGCTCACAGCAACAAAGCCAGCACCCCACACCTCCCCACCAGTATTTATAGAGAGACGGCAGCTCTGATCACGCTTTTCTCGCACAAGCACGAAGCCGAAGACACCAGCCTGAAGATGACGAGTGGGACCTTGTCGAAACGTCGCCAAGATACTCTCAATCTTACACGGGAAAAGACCCAAATACACCAAAACTACAGTAATTACATTTTTTACTGCAGAAATGTCCTTTGGACAATTGGAAGTAGTTCTCATTTATTATTTTTAAATAATATAAACAGTAAAACTGACACATCTGGAATTCTTCAAACTTGTCTAGCACTCATCTTGCCTAGGTGATGCTTCAGACAATCAGAAAAATACGCAAATCTGTAAATCCTATTTCAGCAAAGAACAAGTCTAAAATATACTGGTATAGGCTGTCACAGCTTGTACCTATTGCAGTGTTGGGCTTCGGGGCCTAGAGGAGGGATCAGCAATCCATGGCTCTGAAGCCGCATGTAGCTCTTTCATCCCTCTACTGCAGCTCCTTGTCGCTCAAAATATGAGTCACAACCACCAATGTGCAACACCCGCTGCCATGCGATTTATAGAGCTTTTTGACTCCCAGTAGGCCAACCATGGATAAATCCAAGCAAATGAAAGTTTCAGAAGAAAACAGAATGTTTAATTCAACTACATATGCTAGTTTTGTGGCCACTCAGGAAATAGTCAGGCATGGGAAGGTTTTGTGGCTCCCAGTGTTTTCTTTTCTTTGGGAAACAGGTCCAAATGTCTCCCTGAGTGTTTAAGGTTGCCAACCCCTGGCCTAGAGTAATTTATTTATTTATGTATTTGTTTGTTTGTTGTACATCTCCTTTTCAAATGACTCTGAGCAGCTTATAGCATTAAAAGAATTAAAATTATAAAAGATAAATACTTCCAAGAAGTAGATTAATCCTGCCAAAATGAAGGGATGTCCACAAAAGTAAATAGTAGTAATGATAAGTGTATTTTTTATTTATGATCCTTGACCAAGATGATATAGCATACATTATTACAGCAAAAAATAAATAAACTATACAAATTTTTAAAGTATAAAATAAAAAAATAGCAAAATCAATAAAGAAAAATTGTTACTGACAATAAAAGAGAATAGTGTATCTACACATTTGCATCTGCAGAGCACTCCTTTCAGATTACCTCTGAGAAAATGTATCCTGAAAGAATAGTTACTGACTCTTGTGGTAGAAAATATAGAAAGTTATCATTTTCAATTGGATCTATATTGTCACCTGTGACCTGCATTGAATTTTGTCTCAACCAACATTCATGAAAGGGCAAAGCTAAATTAAACTGCTTCATGAGGTGCATTGTACATCCTGATTGATCCATTACATTCTTCAAGGATATTATACAGTGAGGAAGTTATAGGACAAAAATCTTTTGGGAAAGCACTATATCTAGCAAACACATCAAACTTTTGATGATTGTAAAAAATAACAACTGTAGACAACTCACGTTAATTATGATAGAATGAAGATGATGAAGTTCAGTACAGTATTAAATTTAATTTTTCTTAGTCGACTATGATAAATATAAGGCATTGAATTTTATTAAATCAATAGTGAATAGGTTGATTTACAAGCTAACTTAAAGAGAATAAATTCTTTGTCATCTATTTTTAGAGAGCAATAATAAAATATAGGGAGAACAGTTCAAGTGTGTGAATGAAAGGAAATGGTTTTACAGGTATTCAGTTGAAGATAAAGACTAAAGGATTAAGGCAAAGGGTTTTCAGAAAGCTGCAGATTCTTTTTAGAGCTTCAACAAATACAGTGACCTTATTTATACAAGTTGAATAAATCACAATTTGTTATTGGACTCATGCAACTATGTAAGCCGAAACCAAATAAATTGCATTATAACTTAACACAGTAGGTGAACCTGCCAGTGATTTAACATAAGCTTCAATCCTCAGCTCCCTTTTCTTTATGATAAGAAACCCATATTTTCTTCTTCCCACAGCAGTGCTGTTTTGTTATGATAATACTAGCTTTTTGAATGAATTAAAACAGATACTCTTCTGTAAAGCAAATCACTCCAGTTTTGGAAATGCAAGTAAGTTCACATGAGTTCATATGCTGAGATGTAAGTGGACTGTAACTAATACCTGCATTGTAGCCCTGAGAACCTCACCTCAACTAAACTCTGATTGCAAGCCAGTTGCTTATTTCTGTATAAGGTGACTTTAAAACCCAGGCAACATTCCTGTTGAAATAGGCAACAGTAGAAGTGAACACACAAGTAAGACATTTCTATTCTAAGCCTCAGCCTTGGCAAGTAAATATTAACATTTGGGGGGAGTGGGTTAGTTTTTTTTGTATTGAGACTGATGAATATCTAATTAGATTTTTCTTTTTCTTGTCTCTTACCTCTTGCCTCCAATTACTTTTGTTACTCCTTCCTTTTTTGTTCCCTTATGTTGCTTATCATGAAAGGGAATACCTGCATAGATATGCATGCATATACAGTATATGCATTACAAAACTTATTGCATTGTTTTTTTCATTTTATTGTTTTGTGGGAGTTTCCGCATCATGTGCCGAATCAATCTAACTATTTATTTATTAGGGTTGTATGCTGCCATCTCACCTAGAGGTGACTCTGCTCAGCTTACAAAGGCTAGGCTTCGATGCTCAGCATCTTGAAACAGATAGCAACAACCATTTGCTGCTGCTCTTCAGGCAAGTAGACCAATTATAAACATAATAATATTGCAGTGAGTGTTTCCAATATATAATAATTACTTAAATTTATAGGCTGCATGATTCCCAGCAACTCTGAACAATTTACAAATGTAAAAACATTTTTTTTAAAAAAAGAACAATATATAAAACATAAAAACAGCACAAGACAAAGGAACATTGAGGGCGGACGAAGAAAGGCACAACAACTGTCTTCTCCAATGGCCTGATGAAGATCCAGGTCTCCAAGGTTCTTTGAAATCCCAGTAGGATGGGAGCTGTTCAAATTTCAGGGGAACCTCATTCCAGAGAGTGGGCACTGCTACAAATGAGGTGTGCTTCAAGGGTCGTTTAATTGATGGAACCAGAGTGAACCAAACCTGCCAGATTGAACAGATCAGACAGGTAGCTCCTCAAGTAGCCAGGCCATGTGCTATATAGAGATTTATATTTTAAGTATTGAATTGCACCCAGAAGCAAACAGGCAGCCAATGCAGCTCATGAACCAGAGGTGTTACATGGGCATATCGAGACCCACACCACTGCATTCTGGACCAGCTGATGCTTCCAGGTGTTCTTTAAGGATAGCCCCTTTATATCAGGGGTGCTATTCAGCAGGTTCTGGAGAACTGGTAGTGGAAATTTTCAGTAGTTCGGAGAACTGGCAAATATCACCTCTGGCTGGCCTCAGAGTGGGGTGGGAAATGGAGATTTTGCAATATCCTTCCCCCAGAAGTGGGGAGGGAATGGGGATTTTGCAGTATCCTTCCCCTGGAGTGGGGTGGGAATGGAGATTTTACAGTATCCTTCCCCTACCTCGCCCACCAACCCACACCCACCAAGCCATACCATGCCCACCAAGCAACGCCCATAGAACCGGTAGTAAAAAAAAATTGAATTCCACTACTGCTTTATATCCAATTTAGATCTTTGTACCAACTGTACATAAGCAAACTATTGACAAATATAAGCTTCCTTTTCCAACTTGTTTTAATTTAGAGTTTTATTTTATTTAATTTAGGAATATATCTGTCCTGAAAAAACCTGGGAGTCAAATTTATTTTGTATTTTTTTGGACAGATTTTTTTACTTCTTCCCCCTTGGATTCTACTTTTTTAAAAAGTTTTTTTTTTAAAAAAACGATTCTGTTTTTGTTACTTTGTGTTTCACCTTTCTTTGGAAACTTAATAAAATTGATTAAAAGGGGGAACAGCATTATCTAGAGCACATTGAGGTAGTTAAGCCATGAGGTAACCAGGGCATGACTGCCTAATATGTCAATAAATAAATAAAATGATATACTATAAGAACAATGACTGCTCAGAGGCATGGAAATTCTGAAAAAGTCAAGGAAGGTCTAAGGCTGTCATTGTAGCTTTATTATCACTCTGTAGCATCTCAGCCGTTAGCTCAGGCCAAGCAGAAAATAGGGTGCCTTTGGACAGTTCCATCTGCTTAACAGTCTGTCTCTTGGCTCAGGAAGGTCAGAAGCTCATCTGAAGTAGATAATATTCTACATGACATGGGGGAAAAAAACCATCCTCATATAAAAAACCTAAGGTGGTGAGAAAAGACAGCAAACATTTTCTCTTCTCTTTAACTCCATCTAGACCATATTTCTCTTTAATCTGGGTCTACTTCAGTGGCCTTCGATGTGCCTCAGAATAGATAATAAAAAGGTTGCATTACATTCACGCAACAGAGTAGATTTTAGGCAATGATTTTGTTGCTGCTGTTATTTACATAAGAAAAAGGGACATTCTGGTTCAAAGGAAAAAGAAAAAAAAAGAAGAGGCTATATGACCATTCACTTTTCTTTTTAAATTCACTGTAAACTTGCAGTTGTCACAAAGAGTATAAATTCTAATCTAATCCTGAAATTGTTGTCATCTATGTCACTATTGTTTATGCATTGTCCGCCCTACCTTTCATGTTGCTTATACAAAAGTTAGCTGAGGGAAATCATTTTTTAAAAATGATTCATTTCAAACAACCCTTTTTAATATGGTGTGTGTGTGTGTGTGTGTGTGCGTGTGTGTGTGTTTGTGTTCCAGCATGTGTAGGGGGGAATGAAATAGAAAACAGTGTGTATATATATATATATATATATATATATATATATATATATATATATATATATATATATATATATATATATATTTAAAAAATATAATAATTCTCCAGCCAGTAAAAAATTGTGGAACTACAATTTTGACCATCATTTTAAATATATAGGAGGTCCGCTGCACCACCAAGGCATAGGAGCCTTGGTGGTGCAGCAGACTAAAGCGTTGTTAAGTAGCACTTAGCTGCCAGCTGCCTGCAATTACTGCAAGTTCAAATCTCAAGGTTGACTCAGCCTTCCATCCTTTCGAGGTAGGTAAAATGAGGACCCGGATTGTGGGGGCAATAAGCTGACTTTGTATAAAAAAGAACACCGCTTAGGTGGGGCCCAAAAAGCCCTACTAAGCAGGTATATACAAAAGTATGAAGGCTATTGCTTAACACATTGTAAGCCGCCCTGAGTCTCCGGAGAAGGGCGGCATATAAATCGAACCAATAAACAATAAACAATATATACATTTAAAAAAGAAATATTGCAAAGAGAACTGATGCTGCCCATCTATGTATGCTTTCCTGTATTGGTATTTAGTGGGATTTACTCTCAAATAATCTTGCCATCTAACAGATATTATTTGCAGCCCAAGATTAGGAGTTGCAAATATATCCATTTGGTTTAAAATTATCTAATTTGAAAGCCTACATGCTCCATCACTTTTTCATATCTAGTAATGATATTTTAATTAGTTTGGATTACTTAAGAAAAAGGTAAAATAGCAAACAGATGAACAACAGCAATTAATCACACTAGGATGTGTCAATCCACAGTTTCCAAAATGGCTAAAGCAAGATTCTTGAGCCCGTTTATTAGCTTTTATACTATTTTTATAGCTCCGTGATGGCGAACTTATGGCACATGTGCCAGAGGTGGCACACAGTGTCCTCTCTGATGGCATGCGAGCTGTTGCCCCAGTTCAGCCCCACTGTGCATGCGTGCACCCCTCCCACCAGCCAGCGGATTTTCGGGTCTCTGCTATGCATGTGGGGGGTGGGGCATGTGTAGGGAGCAGTGTGCACATGCTTGGGAGGATGTGCACATGTGGGGGAGTGCATGCATGCATGGGGGCAGGGCGCATGTAGGGGGTCACATGTGCATGCATGGGAGGGAAGGGGCACATGCCTGGGGGCTGGGCGCACATTGCGTTTTGGGGGTTGGGCATGTGCGTGCTTTGGGTACTTGTTCTGAAAAAGGTTAGCCATCACTGTTATAGCCTCTACTTCATTCAAGAAGCTCAGGGTAATACATGGTGATTTGTTTTTCCTTCTCCCTTTTAAGCAACATGTAAGGTATTTCAGGCTGAGAATGTCAGTATGGTTTAAACGAGGTTTATTTATTTATTTATTTATTTATTTATTTATTTATTTATTTATTTATTTATTTATTGGTTTGGTTTATATGCTGCCCTTCTCCGGAGACTCAGGGTGGCTTACAATGCGTTAAGCAATAGCCTTCATACTTTTGTATATACCGGCTTAGTAGGGCTTTCGCCCCCCCCCCACCAAGTGGTGTTCTTTTTATACAAAGTCAGCTTATTGCCCCCACAATCCAGGTCCTCATTTTACCTACCTCGGAAGGATGGAAGGCTGAGTCAACCTTGAGCCTGGTGAGATTTGAACTTGCAGTAATTGCAGGCAGATGGCAGCTAAGTGCTATTTAACAGCACTTTAGTCCACTGCGCCGCCAAGGCTCTTTGAAGGTTCATGGCTGTGTGAGAACTAGGGAAACTGCATGCCCTGTTTATAAAGAATAATGCTCTCTTGCTATGCTTCAAGGTGTTTTATTTGATTATTGGAATAAACATGTTTTAAATGTCATCTCTTCAATGGGCTATTCAGTCCGAATTTAGTTTTAAGGATAAAATGAATGGGGAAGAGTTTTTTTGTTTTTGTTTTTAAAGACACATATATCAGTTTGAATAAGCATTGTCTATTTACCTTAGCTTCTCTGAACCTTTCTGCTTTGTTTGCAGCCTTTGAAGACCCTGAAATGCCATAGCCAAAATTAGGCTGCAACTTGATTGACTATTGGAAGATATTGAATAATGATAGATGCTAGAAGAGAGAGCAAGGTTCATCTTGGAATATTTGGGGACTGTGAGGCTTTTGAATGGTGCAAATGCTAGTGTAGCTGAAATGACAAAACATTGTAATAAATAAGAAAGGCCCAAACGCTTTGTGGGATGAACAGACTGCTGAGAAGTGATTGAAAAGTAGTGACAAAATGGGCTATTACTTTTATTCTTTCAGTCTGTCTGTGAAATTTACATGAATTAATGAACTTCTACATGATAAAGCTTTTTATTTACCATGTTTGGACATTTGAAGAGTGGAGGTCTTAATTTTCAGCAGAGCACCGATAGCTACTGTCCATGGTCCTGATACTGATTGCTGGTCTTAGTATATTTCATTGCAAAATAGCATATATACTAGAAAGCATAATTAGAAAGTTACCGAGTCTGTTTGTTTTTCTCCCTTCCTCATTCAGCAAACACTGACATTAAGCATAACTCAAAGATGCCATATGTTATACTGTAAGTCCCCGTCTAAACAAATATCCCTTCCAGGAACCTTGCATAAGCTAATTTTTCTGGATGTTAAATTGCGTACCATACCTAATACTGCAGCTAATTTTTTTGCATTTGTGCAAAAAAGAGTTGCTATGGTTTTACATCTAGTATATAAAGTTGTGCTTAGAAAAGACAGGATTTATGTAACCAATAGATTTCATGTATATGCAATTTTGCTGTATATAGGTTTAGCAGTAGTGCTTAGACTTATATACCGCTTCACAGTACTTTTTACAGCCCTCTCTAAACAGTTTACAGAGTCAGCATATTGCCCCCAACAATCTGGGTCCTCATTTTACTGATTTCGAAAAGATGGAAGGCTGAGTCAACCTTGAGCCATTCAGGATTGAAGGAATTGAACTCCTAGCAGTGTGAGCAGAGTTTGCAATATTGCATTCCACTGCACCATCATGGCTCCTATAGATATACACACATATTTACATGCACACACACACACATGATAAGAATATTTACTAACCATTGTCTCGGTAGAGGGTTTTTTTCAGTGTCAACACTGTGGGTATAACCACTGTAAACCTTTTCCTGTTCACTGGATTTTCATTATCAAGCATATAATTAGGACAAAGTCATAATGTAATCAAATTGATGAGTACAGACATCTAAAATCAGATTTCTACTAACACATGATTTTTACCACAAGGTACATATTTGTTAATAAAGCTTGTTCAGTAGAGCAAAGTGGAAAGATCCTGTCTGTAGTTTAGTCAAAGTTAAATTCCACAGCATGTAATCCTAGAAACAAGTGAATAAGATTGTGGATAAGCAGCTGTTTCCTATAAAGTGATCTAAATTATTTATTATTATTTTATTATTTGTTTCAATTTCTATACCGCCCTTCTCCAATTAGGACTCAGGGCGGTGAACAGCCAAAGTAAAAAACAGGACATACAAAATTTAAAAACAGTTTAAAATAATTAAATATTTTGGCCGTAAAATTAAAACAACCTAATTTAAAATCAATTTAAAATTTAACTCAAGCCAGCCCAGCTAGTTGAAATAAATAGGTTTTTAGGGCCCGACGAAAAATCCGGAGGTCTGTTATTGTACGTATCTCTGAGGGGAGGTTGTTCCAGAGGGTGGGCACCGCCACAGAGAAGGCTCTCCCCCTGGGGGTCGCCAGCCGACATTGTCTGGCGGACGGCACCCTGAGGAGGCCCACTCTGTGCGAGCGTACTGGCCGGTGGGAGGCTATTGGTGGCAGAAGGCGGTCTCGTAGGTACCCCGGCCCTAAGCCATGCAGCGCTTTAAAGGTGGTCACCAACACCTTGAAGCACACCCGGAAGACCACCGGGAGCCAGTGCAGCTCGCGCAGGAGAGGTGTCACATGGGAGCGCCTCGTCGCCCCCATAATCCCCCGCGCGGCCGCGTTCTGGACCAGCTGGAGCCTCCGAGTGCACCCCAGGGGAAGCCCCATGTAGAGAGCATTGCAGTAGTCCAGGCAGGAAGTGACGAGTGCCTGAGTGACTGTGCGTAGGGAGTCCCGATCTAGAAAGGGGCGCAACTAGCGTATCAGGTGAACCTGATAAAAAGCCCCCCTGGCCACGGCCATCAAATGATCTTCTAAAGACAGCCGTGCGTCCAGGAGGACGCCCAAGTTACGAGCCCTCTCCGTGGGGGTGAGTGATTCGCCCCCAATAGCCAGCGATGGCGTCAGCTGGCTATATCAGGACGCCGGAAGCCACAGCCACTCGGTCTTGGAGGGGTTGAGTCGGAGCCTGTTTCTCCCCATCCAGGCCCGCACGGCCTCCAGGCACTGGGACATCACTTCAAGGGCATCGTTGGGGTGGCCTGGGGTGGAGATGTACAGCTGGGTGTCATCAGCGTACTGATGGAACTCCACCCCGAAGCCACGGATGATCTCACCCAGCGGCTTTACATAAATGTTGAACAGAAGGGGCGAGAGGACCGACCCTTGTGGCACCCCACAAGCAAGGTGCCTCGGGGTCGACCGCTGCCCCCCTGTCAACACAGATTGCGACTGGTCACAGAGGTAGGAGGAGAACCACCGCAGAACAGTGACCCCCACCCTCAACCCCGCCAACCGGCGCAACATGATACCATGGTCGATGGTATCAAAAGCCACTGAGAGGTCTAACAGGATCAGGATAGAGGAGCAACCCCTATCCCGAGCCCTCCAGAGATCATCCACCGATGCGACCAATGCCGTTTCCGTGCTGTGCCCAGGCCGGAAGCCGGACTGGAGCGGGTCTAGATAGACAGCTTCATCCAGGTACCGGGGAAGCTGTTGCGCTACCACACAATATTAATATTGTTAATATTATTAAATACAATATTAATATGTTTTGAATGACCAAATTCTAGAGAAGAGAAGAGAAGAGAAGAGAAGAGGAGAGGAGAGGAGAGGAGAGAAGAGAAGAGAAGAGAAGAGAAGAGAAGAGAAGAGAAGAGAAGAGAAGAGAAGAGAAGAGAAGAGAAGAGAATAACAGAGTTGGAAGGGACCTTGAAGGTCTTCTAGTCCAACCCTCTGCTTAGGCAGGAAACCCTATACCATTTCAGACAAATGGTCATCCAATCTCTTCTTAAAAACTTCCAGTATTGGAGCATTTACAACTTCTGGAGGCAAGTTGTTTCACTGATTAATTGTTCTAACTGTCAGGAAATTTCTCCTTCGTTCTATGTTGCTTCTCTCCTTAATTGCTTCTTGTCCTACTCTCAAGTGTTTTGGAGAATAGCTTGACTCTCTCTTCTTTTTGGTAGCACCTGAGATATTATCATGCATTGTATATATTATTTAATTTATTTATCATCTGATTATGTAACAATTTAATCTTGATTCATGGCAGTTGACAATAATTAAAAGACCCATGATAGATACAACAGTGTAAAACAATAACACATCCACAGTAAATAATACAACAATGGCAATGGTAAAAAAAAAAATACAAGAAAAACACCATAACAGTCTAACCACCACAAGTAAATTATTATACTCCAAAATAACATAATCCTATAACAATTACATGGTAATTCTTGGCCACTGTAACTGTCACATACTAGCAGTCAACTTTTTAAAAATCCACACATTTTTAAAATTATCTGTTCATTGTATATGCTCTTGATAGACTTGTATTTATTTTACTATAGGATGCTGCATTACAGCCACCTTGAGTCCTCCTCCATGCAAAAGGTACATCTTCATTCTACACTATTAAAATTGCAGTTATCCTATACTCCATTTCTTCTCTCTTGTTTTATCAGCTGGGGAACATATCATGTAATTCAAATAATTTGAGCCAGGCTATGCACTTGCTTGTTCATAGTCTTCAGAAGGCTTGAAGAGGAGATGTAACAGAAGACCTGGATAGGTTCCCAGTGGTGACTATGGGAGGAGAACACAGATGGCCAGCTCTGATTAATTGGCACACTGAATTAAAATGTGCCTTACAGCTATTAATTGTTGTGATGTTATTAATATTAGTCAATCTAAATTATGGGTGCTTTTAACCTAACACAATTATAGGTCAAATGAAAACCTAAATGTTATACCCTTTTCTTTCCTCTACTCATGTACACTAATTCTGAATTTATTGCCTGTTCAGTTGCTGTGGCAAAATTATTTTATGCCAACTGTTGGGGAACAAATATTTCTCCATCTCAAGAGAAAAAGACATATTTGAGCTTGCATTGTGCCATAGGGCAACATAAGGATAAAAAAGGTTAAAAAAAATCTAATAGTTTGGTTTAAAATGATTTTTTATTAATTGGTTATTGGAACTGCAGGCTAATTATGAAATATCTTCCATCCGCATATTATTGTGGCTAGGAAGATGGACTAGGCTAAATCTTAGGAGACCAGCTTCAAGGCCATACAGTTGTGAAAGCTCACTGAGGGCACATCTGGATTTTCTGCTTGGCCCATTACCAGTAAGGCCATTTCCCATTTCCTGAGAGCAGGAACAGATGTCACTGTCATTCTTGAACTCCCAACCCATTGCAAATGCATCATGTGATCTGTTTTCCAGTTTTGATGCAAAACTGCTATTTTCTAGCAGGAAGAAACTATCTTAATCCTTTAAAACAGATGGTCTCCAATGTTTCATTTCAATCTAGGACAGCCTCAGCTGTGATTGGATGTAGTGCATCTCTCTCTCTCTCTCACACACACACACACACCCGTCCAGTGGCTGGTTCTTGCTTTGTACAACTACTTGATCATGGACTGCTGTGTTCCCTCTCTCTCTCTCTCTCTCTCTCTCTCTCTCTCTCTCTCTCTCTCTCTCTCTCTCTCTCCCTCCCTCCCTCCCTCCCTCCCTCCCTCCCTCCCTCCCTCTCTCCCTCTCTCCCTCCCTCCCTCCCTCCCTCCCTTCCTCCCTCCCTCTCCCTCTCCCCCTCCCTCCCTCCCTCTCTCTCATATCCTGCAGTTGATCCAAAGATGACGTTTGACATCAAACAACTCACTTTTTAAATGGAAAGTGTCCAGAGTTGGTGGGAATTGGTTTCTTTGTAAAAAAAAATCTATTATTTAGACATAAATATGCTTATCCATTCATTTCTTATATCTCCTAGTGGCCTCTTTCCTGTTTCTGCCCAGGCTGGATGGAGCTTGCTTCCCTTGCTTTCCCAAGGGAAGCAAGCTACAAAAGTTCTATTGTTGCTATTACTGCTATTATTATATTTAAATTGTTGCCTAAGATTATCACTTCATTTTTATGAAATGGAACACCTAGTTCTTCTTCATTACAAAATTTATTTCGACTTCAATAAAGAAGATAGGAGTAAAAGTGCAACGCATTCCATTTTGCTTTGATTATTGTAGCATCAAAGCAACAATGCTTCAGTAAAGCAGGGTTTTTTTTTAAAATTTAATTTATATGCTGCCCTTCTCTGGAGACTCAGGGCAGCTTATAATGTGCTAAGCAATAGCCTTCATCCTTTTGTATATTTATACAAAGTCAGCTTATTGCCCCCACAACTGGGTCCTCAATTTACCTACCTTAGAAAGGATGGAAGGCTGAGTCAACCTTGAGCCTGGCGAGATTCGAACCTGCAGTAATTGCAGGCAGCTGGTCTTAATAACGTGGTGCTTTAGACCACTGTACTACCAAGGGTTGGGGGGAAGGGTCTGCTTTAATGAAAGAAGATAATGTGGGAAGTGATCTGAAAGCATTCATGTGGTGCAAACATCTGGGAAAGCTAAGGGGAATGATGAAAAGAGAGCAATTCCTAGAATAAGAAAAAAATCAGATATTGGCAGACAGTCTGAGCAAAAGCCAACTAGCTAGATTAGCCCTGTGACAGTGGTGAATATCTGTAGTTTGGGTGTAGGAATGAACCTGGAGGTTCATTCCCTGAGCTTGTGGGTTGATTTCTGAACATTTTGTTGCCAGACTAGATAACACCTTCAGCAGAATTTAGGGGATGTCAGGGTGACACTGACATCCCCTAAATCCCACTGAAGATGTTACCTGGCATGATAACAAAATGCTTGGAAACCAACTCATGAGCTCAGAGAACGAACCTCCACTCTCATAGTTTTAGCCTTCCCCAGAATGGATGAGAAGGCAAGAAGCAGAAAAATGACAGATCAGGTTTTAGGGTGGCCAGTTCACTGACATCCAGCCTGGAATGTTTGAAATTGTCTTAAGGAAGAGGTGGGAGCAGCAGAACAATAGACACACAAGTTTTCAGCTGTTGTGTGTAATGGCCCTGAGTGATTCAGAATCAGTCACTGGCTTTCAATGTTTCTGTTTGTAAAATAAAAACTAGAGGAGAAAAGACTCCGTTTGTCTCCTGAGCTACTGAAAAAAAAAAGGCATTGTAGAAATGTAACAATTAAATCAATAGACTTCTGCCAATAATAAATTCATTCGCTAAACACCAAGAGTTAGTAAGCTCAAAATGACACTTTCCACACCCGAAGAAGACTATCATTAAGGAGAAACATTTTTATCTTATTGGCAAAAAACAGGAAATGACTACAGAACTCAAGAGGCTTTTTTAAAAACCCTGCTGTTCAGCTGACAAAAGAAACTATCTGACAGAGATGACAAGATAATAATGATGAGCGTGGAAGGTAGCTCCTTGATTCTCTGCTCTAGCTCTCTCTTTATGTTTCATCCTCTATAAGGAGAAAACAGGAGGAGAGATGGAAAGGCATACATATAAAAAAAGGGTAGGTATCATTAAGCATCTGATTTTAATTGAACAGATGCAAAAAAGGGGGCTTGCTTTTTGATTATAAGATTGGGCAGGGTATGAGAAGTCTGGCATATTCCTTATAAAGGAATTTGTTTTATTATGTGTCAGAGATAGGCTTAAGCAGGATTGAGGGTAATGAAAAACACCCATTTTGATTGGTAGTTCTTGAAGGACAGTCTTGCCTACTACTCAAACTGGGCTTCATCGCACTTGCTGAAAGTGAGTGAGAAGCGCTCTGGTGCTCGCCATGGGTTTTATGGTCTATAGCAGGGGTGAAATCCAGCAGGTTCTGACAGGTTCTGGAGAACCAGTAGCGGAAATTTTGAGCAGTTCGGAGAACCGGCAAATACCACCTCTGGTTGGCCCAAGAGTGGGTTGGGAATGGAGATTTTGCAGTATCCTTCCCCTGCCATGCCCACCAAGCCATGCCCACCAAGCCACACCACGCCTACCAAGCCACGCTCACAGAACCGGTAGTAAGAAAATTTGGATTTCACCACTGGCCTATAGAGAAGCATATGGATATGTCACCAGAGCAGCTTATCACCACAAACCTTGACTAAAGCATCAAGATGTCCAGCCCTTGCAGAGCATTAGGATTATGCAAGTGCTGCAATGAAGTGCTTCATTCTGAGTGCAAGTGCTTCATTCTGAGAAATCAAGGTTAGCATGCCATGGAGGGAGCAGTGCGGGCTATTCTCATTCAGGAAAGTTACTTTGCTAAGTGAGACAGGCAGCTAATTAATTAAATAAAGTGGAGGAACATCATCCAGGAACATGGACTAGGCCGATATATGGGAATCTAAGAGTGAGGGAATGTGAACGATGGACTAAAAAGCTCTGGTAGTGCAATGGTCAGAATGCAGTATTGCAGGAGAATTCTGCTCAAAGAATTCTGGAGTTCGACCTGGATTGGCTCAAAGTTGACTTAGCCTTCCATCCTTCCTAGGTCAGTAAATCAAGATTCAGATTGTTGGGGGCAATATGCTGATCGTGTATACTGCCCAGAGAGTGCTGTAAAGCATTATGGGGTGGTATATAAGTCTAAATGCTATTGCTATTGTTATTGCTAATATACTTGCATGAACAAACAGCCCTCTTCACTCTCTTATCGTTTCAAAGCAAGGCATGTTGATTGGACGGGAAGCTGTTGCCCAAATAGCCAGCAACAATCCTCCTGGTTCATATGGTAGGTTCTCTTGACTCTCTCTGGACCCTGAGCTTGTTAAACTTGCAGCTAGAGGCTCTCCAAGGCTTTCAATCTGCTGCAGTTTATCTATTTCAATTGTTCCCAGGCCACATTCAGCATTCAGCTGCATACAGAAACTTTATTTTTTTCACTGAGGTGTGTCTCAAATAATACTTCTGGTGTTTATAAACTCAGAAGGAATGCACATAAAATTAGAGCAGGGCTATCATTTCAATCTTAACTTTTCTTCTCCCAGACATTATTCAATGTCCCAGGTCACTTATTCATGTATTCATGTATAATGCAAAATTTTGTTGCCCTTCCATTCTGGATAAGACTTGATCATTGAACATCATTAGCTAAGACTAATTAAAATCGTCTAAAATATCATTTAAAAAAAGGTTATGGAGCAGTCATGCTTTGAGATGCAACATTTATTCTTCACAGGGCATCTTTTAGTATCTGCATTGCAGAGAGAAAATCAGGAAGTCAGCTTTGCTCAGTAAAGAGAGGTGGAGAATTTTCCTGGAGAACTTTTGTGAATATTGAAAATAGGAACTGCAATAGCCATTCTTTTGCCCTGAATCCTTAGGGAAAGGACAGGCTGCAAACATAAAGCTAGTATAGCGCCAATATAATTCTAGGCTTTGTCGTAATTTTTTGTAATAAAAACAACAGGCCATGTCAGAAGCATCTTATTTTCCCCTTAATCTTTCCTGAACCAAGCACACGGATGCCTTTTTTCTCTAGCCTGGACTTCTCTTCAAAGTATGAAAGAGAAGCAGCATACAGGGAACAGCCAAGATTGCTCACTCATTAGTTTTGTGAACCTGGTAGTCAGACACAGAAAAAAATAGTTTTTCTATTTTAATCATTGCTTAGGAGAGCAAAAAAAAACCAACAAAAAACCCAACTATAGCTTGTCAGGAAGGGATGAGACGGGCTGAACCTTATGAAAGGTCAGCTCTGTGTACCAATTACATGCATAGGGATGCTGTCCTACTTTGCATTTGATCACTCAAATCAGACAGTGAGTGGCGTCACAGAGATGAAGGAAATTAACCAATGGGGCAAGTCATCACTAATATACTAAGCTACTGCTCATTTTAACTGAAGTACTGTTGGAGTGTTACACAGCCAGAGAACTGATCTTATTGAAAATACAACTGCTGTAGTAACTAATGGCGCTGCTGAATCATTGAGAGATGTACTGTAGTCCTTAGTCTTTTTATGCATGTTGGACTTCTCTCTGTAATTTTTTAGGATAGCAGCTACATTTACTATCAACCTCATTTTTTTTATCATTCTATAGTTACATAGCACTTTGAAAGCTTTTATTCCGGAATTGATGACATATACAGTAGCTGAAAGTGAAGAACTGCATTGTGTTATAAGATTAGAAGAAACAACATTCAGACTTTATTTATAAATTAAATGTATATTTAAATACATCTGCATTTAAAATACTTAAATTTTTAGGATTGATGTTTGTACTATAGAGTTTAACACTACCAACTGATTGGAAAATGTAGGCCATTCCTTCTCTTAAGCCATTAGAAAGCTAATTCCATAGCCTTCCAGATATTATAGATTTCACCTTGCAAAATGAAGCCCAATCTTAAATGTACTGAGAAAAGTAGACATACTATATGGAGGTAAATGGAAAGAAACTGGGTTGTGGAGTCTTTAGTGAGTTTGGTTGTTTGTTTGTAGAAGGGTCCACCCTGATCTGGGTTCAAAGCAAACTACGAAGATCAGAAAACACTGAGGATTCCACAGTTCAACTCTGAACTATTTACATTCTCTTCTATTAGAAACTGAGCTGTTGCTGGATTGTTGTCCCCCCCTCCCCCGTAATTATAGCACAGTGCTCATTTCCATTCTTACCTGAGGGAGACAGCATTGTACAAAGATACTTCTATGGTCACATGGCCCTCTCTTCACCCACACTAAAGAACCAGTAGTTCTGCACCCTCACTGCATCAAGTGGAATATTATTTGGCAGTCTTATTTATAATGATCTGTTCCCATTTATGGGAGGGCAGGACAGAAGATCTCCTTTAGGGCTGCTGTGGTAGATTTGCTAAGCATCTAGCTGACTAATTTCCTCATGTTCATTCATACTTCAATTCCTTATTGGAAGAATTAATGGAAATAATTCTTGCAATTTTGGAATTCTTTTCAGTATGTAGATCCAGAGGCTGTAGCATTGTTTTGACAGTGCTTTGAAGAGGTGTGGCACAGAAAAGACATGCACCTGAGATCTTAATAGATGGCATTATTTAATTGAAGGAACCTGAGCATGCCAGCCCTGTCAGAACAAACTTCACTATATGGGCAGATACCATAGGAGATAGACAGTTGTAATCCCAATCCTTGAGCCTCTCTCTCTCTCTGTCTGTCTCTCTCTCTCTCTGTCTGTCTCTCTGTCTCTCTCTCACACACACACACATACACACACACTTACAGCAATCAAACCTAAATGCCTTTCCTTCTAGGATAGGGTGAAATTGATGATGAAGCTGTGCAAAGGCCTTCCTGGTCATAGCTGTCACCTGCTCATTGAGCAGGTATGTGAATCCAGGAAGGCTTCCAAACTGTACAGCATTTTTGAATGTTGAATCAGAAGTACTACCTCATTCAAGGATAAAGATGAAATCTTCCCAGAACTAGATGGCAGCAAAATATACAGCCACTCAATCTTGACGGGCCTGAGACAGAGATAATTCCTCCCCAGGAATTACAAAATTTCTAGGCAGTGAAATGGAACCTCAGAAGCTAGGTCATTTGGCTGACCTAGGTTAAAAAAGTATAAATGGGCATGGTGATGATACTGAATCTGACTATGGAAACAAACTGATATTAATTACTTCCACTACTAGTTCATGTTGAAATTGCCCCAAGACAAAAATCAGCTCTAAGGAGTGGCTGCTATATTAGAACCATTGTATACATAGGACCATTGATAACTGACAACAGGTTTATTGTTGCCAAACTGTGAGCCACCCCAGACTTGGTTCCACTAGACAGATTGCAATTCCTGTGAATTAATAGTCGTGGAGATTCTATAAATGGTTAAGTGATGGAATTCAGCTACTCAGGTAAGGATGGTGCTGACAGCAGAGAAGGTGATTCATCAGCAGCAACCCAAATAGTTCTCTTATGGCCAACCTCAGCCAGAGAGTGCCTCACATCCAGTTATCTGTAGAGCAAAGCTCTGATAGACTGTATGATGCACAGTTGACAACAGTTAACCCTTTGTCCCTTGGCTGTTGATGGAGAACCCCCAAAAAGGTCGTGATGTATTCCAGCTCCAAGCAGATCTCATTTAAATATACCAGAATCCTCATCTATGATAAGATCATGAATGAAGGCAGCCATATTCCACATGGACCTGACATTCAAAAGCAGAAGCTCCTGAGGGTAGGAACCATGAGCTGGACAGTGTGATCACTTTCAAATAACAGATGGATTGATTTGAAATATACTGATTTTAATTTTACTTCTGATTTTTTAAAAAAGATGTGTTTTTAATTGTTGTAAGCTACCTCAAGTGTCACAGGGTGGGAGAAGCAGAACACAAATTTAGTAAATTAAGAAAAATATAAATCCTCTGGATGTTTTCTTTCTTTCTTAAAAAGTTTGTTTGAGTTCAGTGGGATTTATTTAAGAATAAATGTACTTACAAAGAACAGAATTTAATTGGATTAGTTTAATTGATAGGACAATTTTCTTTAAAGAGTTCAGTGCCAAGTACATGTTATCTTCTTCCTTTTTTACCATATCACATGAAGAATAATACCTTGAAGTGGCACGCAACAACAGATGAAAACAGTTTTATAACATATAAAACAATGATTTTACAATTATATGATTAAGGCATTAAAACATTTCAAAATACTTCCTGAGAATGTTCTCCAATGAATCAGTGATGGAATGTTTTACAAACAGTAAATCTGTAAACAATGTAAATCAGAGTGGAAACAACATCTGGAACAAAATGTAGAATTTTTTTTAAAAAAAGTGCATTAAAGACATGGTTCCCTAGATAAAAATTAGAATTATGAGCCAAACCATATGTTGTTAAAATAGCATGAAAGGATCGCTGAATATGTATTACATTTGGCATACTTTGTGTAATGAAACAGATGCAAAATCTCAAAGTAATGATTAATTTGTTTACACCTTCATCTTTGTGACCTCTGCCAACCCTTCCAATTTCTATGAGTTGTGCTATGGAAGAGTAATTTTTAATTTCACTTTGCTTTCACCAAAGTGGCTAAATGCCAAATTTACATCCACTTGCTTTTCCTGTGAAGCTGATCATGCAGCTCTAATTAAAATCAATCGAAGCCTTCAGCATTATTTAAAAGAATGACTCTGCTGACTATCACTTTCTTGTGCTCCCTCCTCTCATCTCCCAAGTCTTTGGAGACACCTCTGAAGAGAGAAAGATTGCATCTGTCGATTAAAGCTGTAGTATCTAGCAAGTGGCACAACACCAAAGCTGTTGGTTGTATTGGGAAGTGGGGAAAAAAAAACTTCTTAGAAGAAAGCTATGGCAAATCAGTTCCATATTTCCATGGATATATCCATGAAATCATGAAAAATGAAGATCAACTTGAAAGAAACATTACCTTTGCCTGGCTCGATTAACTGAGCAGATTTTTCAGCAAATTAAGGTACATCTGCTCATGTCATTCATTACTCACAACTACTAATTGTAAGAACCAGGTTCTAAAAAGATTTCAAATAATTTAGACTCATTAAAAAAAGAAATCAAAGCTATGTTTGTGTAATGGAATGTGATGATGACCTTGGGAAATGAGGGGAAGAGATGCCTGCCTAGGAAAAGATCAGCTAAAAGAGGAAGGGGCTCATACCTGAATAATGGACTAAGAAAGAAACTTTGGAAAGATCCGCCCTAGTTTATCAAGGCAATAAACAGAGAATACTGGACATTTGCCCTTTCAGTCTTGCAAGGTTCTTTTAACATCACCCTACAATAAAGTTGAATTCATTAAAATTAGTTCATCATTTTGTGTTTTCTGTCTGGGCTACTTGGGAGGCTGACACTTTGCAGATCCTTAGACTGCTTAACCTAGCCACTGTATTTCAATCTTTACACAGAGAGAGAATTTCTCTCTCCAGCGAATGATACATTTGCAGATCAATATCTAATTATATTTCTTTATGTACAACACAATTCTTTTCAAAATATGCCCACCGAGCTAAATTGGAGAATGTAGTATAAAAATGATTTAGTCGTATCAGGATAAATAAATGTTTGAGCGTAAGCGATGACTACAGCAATGAAATATTGTGTTGGGCTGCATTGTATTGATATTGTGGACCACGGTGGACCAGGAGATCATAGAATAGAATAGAATAGAATAGAATAGAATAGAATAGAATAGAATAGAATAGAATAGAATTTTTTATTGGCCAAGTGTGATTGGATACACAAGGAAATTGTCTTGGTGCATATGCTCTCAGTGCAGGGGTGAAATGCTCCCGGTTCGGACTGGATCGCCCGATCCAGTAGCGATGGAGGTGGGTGGTTTGGAGAACCGGTAGCAAAAATCCCTGTCCCCCCTCATGCCCAGCTGAGTTGCACAATCATCAGAGGCTTTTTTTTTTTAACTTTTAAAAGCATTTTTTCTACAACCTCTTCAGCTGAAAAAATGCTTTTAAAAGTAAAAAAAAAGCCTCTGATGATTGCGCGGCTCAGCTTGGATCGTCAGAGGCATTTAAAAGAAAAAAAGTCTCTGCCGATCAGGCAACTCAGCTGGATCATCAGAGGCTTTTAAAAGAAAAAAAACCCTTTTTTTTCTTTTAAATGCCTCTGACGATCCAAGCTGAGTTGCCTGATCATCAGAGGCTTTTAAAAGAAAAAAAGTCTCTGCCGATCAGGCAACTCAGCTGGGATCGTCAGAACCTTTTGAAAGCGTTTTTTTACAACCTGTTCGGCGAAGAAAAAATGGTTTTAAAAGTAAAAAAAAAAAAAATTGGCCACGCCCACCCAGTCACATTACCCCCCCCCCACCAAGCCACGCCCACATAACTGGTAGTAACAAATTTTAGATTTCACCACCGTCACAGTGTACATAAAAGAAAATACACGTTCATCAAGAATCATAAGCTACAACACTTAGTGATAGTCATAGGGTACCAATAAGCAATCAGGAAACAATATCAATATAAATCGTAAGGTTACAAGCAACAAAGTTACAGTCATACAGTCATAAGTGTAAGGAGATGGATAATGGGAATGATGAGAAGATTAATAGTAGTGCAGATTTAGTGAATACTTTGACAGTGTTGAGGGAATTATTTGCTTAGCAGACTGATGGCATTCGGGAAAAAACTGTTCTTGTGTCTAGTTGTTCTGGTGTGCATTGCTCTATAATGTTGTTTTAAGGGTAGGAGTTGAAACAGTTTATGTCCAGGATGTGTGGGGTCTGTAAATATTTTTACAGCCCTCTTTTTGACTCGTGCAGTATTCAGGTCCTCAATGGAAGGCAGGTTGGTAGCAATTGTTTTTTCTGCAGTTCTAATTATCCTTTGAAGTCTGTGTCTGTCTTGTTGGGTTGCAGAACCAAACCAGACCATATTAACTTAAAAATGAGGTTCAACAGGATTATGCTAGATGCAAACCACTTCAGATATAATATGCAAAGTCATATGAATCATATAAATTACTTTAAGGTAAGGAACATCTGGTTAACATCTAAAATATTAAGTGTTTATCCAGAGGAAAAAGAGAAGGAAAACAAGTGTGTTGTTCACTAAATGTGTTTTTATACATAAAACTATTGTCTAATCAGGTCTATTTATTACCAATAGAAGAAACCTGCATGGACTTCTTAAAGTTTCATGAATAAGGTGATGATACAGGTCCATGACTTGCTAGTCAGATCAGATCCCTCAAGCCATTACTTAATGGTGTTGTCATTGATAGATGAACTGTAGGTGTATTACTTTATTATATATGTAGGTGTATTACATATATTCCACTGTAAGAAAATACGGAATAAAATCATTTGTCATTTTATATCAAAGGTCATGCCTGCAGTGGAAGTAATTCATATTCATAGATCATCCTTGAAATCTGAGGATCAAAAAGACTAGAAACAGAATGTTCTAGAAGCAAAGTATTACAGATTTGTTTTTCCAAATTATGGTAAAACATATAACTGTTTTTATTTCCTAGGCAACTGTTAAAACAATATCCTGGAGATTTCAGTCAATTAAATTACTCATAGAAATTAAAAGGACTCTTGACTTGTTGCCTACCCACAATGTTGAATTATATCAGGTAATCCATATTGTTCCTAAAGATGTAATTATTCTTTTAGGTACCAGTTAAAACCTTACTTTTATGTTGTCCAACAGTTATTATCTTATGACAGGAGTTCATCTTCATGGATTTCCATATAATGGTAGTGAACATGAACAATCTCGATCCTCAATTGTCTACTTGAACTTTATCTAAGAATAATCTATATTGATTATATATAGATAAAGGATTGATTTTAGCACTCTAATATATGATATAAAACATTAAATTAGTATGAACTAATGCTTAATCGAATAATGGCAATATGTAACATAGCACTTCTCATCAAAGTACAAGGAAAAATATTTCGAGTATCTGCAATTTTCCAGTTGAGGAATTAATATATTCAGCAACGACCCCCCTGCTTAATAAAGACTCAGTTCATGTAGCTGCATGTATGAATCAACTATAAGAGTATCCTGCTAATTTTGAGTTCGTACACATCATAATATGACCTTTGTGCTTTGGGAAAAAATAAAAATTAGCACTCATGACTTGTAGCTCTTCAAATGTTTTTAAAATCTTTTTAATGTTCAATATTTGTTGCTAAGCACTGTCAAGCCATTCCGTGGGTAAAAGAAAATGTGAAATTGTGAACTCTCGGACTTAAATAGCAGTGAATCAGGCAAGCAGTGAATTGGATGGCCTGTCCTTGATAGCCAACCTTGAGGAGGAGAAGAAATGTTCTCATAAAGTGTTGGATATATTCCCAGTTTTGCTGTACAAAATTATTAAATCAAACACAATCATTGGGAATAGGACCCCCTAAAGTACATGAACCGGATAAGTCTCTTGGCAAGCAATGAAACATTTTGAACATTGTACCATTAAAGCAGTAAAAAGCTTATTAGGGAAGGTTTAGTTGGGTTAATAATATGTTGTAATGTTGGAAGTACTTGTTCTAGTTGAGGTTAAACTAAGCCCATTTGATGCCAGATGTGGCAGCAAAAAGAAAAAAATGAAACATCAATTAACCAATTTGTGCGTACAGAAGACTGAAAGAAAAAAAAAGTCATTTCCTTCTCTCTTTGGAATAAAAGACTACAACAGATATAATGGTGATGAACCAAAATCCCCTTGCATTGGCCATGCTGATTGAAACACTGGAAGTTGTCATTCAGCAGGATCTAGAAGACTAGCAATTCTCCTCTCTTTCTTGATCCAGCACCAGTCTCCTTAGAAACATGGCATCAGAAGTTAAGAATTCTCTGGTAGTATCAGCTAAGCAACACTGAGGGAAGAAGAACCATGGTGGAACTTAGCTGACCTTCTTTGGGAGGGAGGATGTGACTTGGAGCCCAGAAAATCTTTGTAAGTGGAGCAAAGACCTGCTTGAACATCATTATCAGTGGTGGGTTGTAAGCACAGAAGCAAGGCGTATGCGCAAGCGAAGCGAGCTCATTGCGAACAGGTAGTAAAGGTAAGTAGAACCCACCCCTGATCATTATCCTTAGGCTGTCTTCTAAAATGATTCCAGGTACCTCTGTTTCCAGGTGCTCAGGCGTTGACTGAGTGCTCTGCAATTTGCTGCTGGATTCTCTTCCTCCAGTCACGTGGCACCCTACAGGATTTCTCAGAAATAATTTAGAAACGTTCAGCCAAAGTATCAACTAGTTTTTATCCTAGTACTTTAAAATACAATTCATTTGGCCATCCAGATTCAAATTCATTCCAAATAAAGATATATTCCCTAGCTGTTTTTCTGTCAGTCTTGGTCATCAATACTGACTCTTTAACTTCTTTTATAGGTTGTTGTTGTTGTTGAAGATTGAACGAAAGTAGAAGCTGAGTATTTCTACCTTTTACCTGTTGCCTGTTGTCCTCTTCATCAAGCAGCTGATTACAGATTTTTTTTCCTGTTAATTTGAGCATACAGTATGAAACCATACAGTATGTAAAGAAATTGGCTTAGGACCTGGTTATTTACAGGACCGCCTGCTACCACCAATAGCCTCCCACTGGCTGGTACGCTCTCATAGAGAGGGGCTCCTCCGGGTGCCATCGGCCAAACAATGTTGACAGGTGGCCCCCAGGGGGAGAGCCTTCTCTGTGGGGGCACCTACTATCTGGAATGAGCTCCCCCCGGAGATACGGAGGATCCCGGATCAGCGCACCTTCCGTCGCGCTCTTAAGACTTTCTTATTCCATCAAGACGGCCTGGCCTAAATCTTTCCTCTTTAAAATGTAAATTTTAATTTGTTTTTAAAATTATTGGGTGTTTTAAATTTGTCTCAGCCAAATTGTTTAATTCAGTTTTATTCTGTTTTTAAATTTTGTATTTATGTGTTTTATTCTGTGGCTGTTCACCGCCCTGAGTCCTTCGGGAGTAGGGCGGTATACAAATCCAATAAATGAAATGAAATGAAATGAAATGAAATGAAATTACATTCAGTATGCACGAATTAGTTTCCATTGCTGTACTGGAATAGAAAGCCATGTCTCTTGGTTTTGTGCAATTTATTTTTTCCCCTCCAGTCTCAGCATATTTGTATGCCCAGAGCTCTTGAGTTTGGGACAGTTTATAAATAATGTAACATATGTAAATAAATTAATATTAATGTGTGCAAGATTTTTTAGCTGTCACCATTGACAGCCATATTCTCCATTTGCAAGAAGATGGACGCATGTTTGTTTAGAGCAGATATGTAGATTAAAAATCACTTTGCGATAATCCTATAAACTGCAGTGTCTAATATGCTGCTTCTGTGATTACCAATCAAATATAGAATTCTGATTGCTTAAAGATAATAACACAATTATTTTAATTGGTAATGTTTGTTTTACATCTTGTATGTTTGTTCTTTGAGCTTTTTGTATCTTTTAAGTACCCACTAATAAACTCTTTATTTACCTATCCAGTAAAGCATGTTACTTCTCACCAATATGTGCCTGTTTCCATCTCTGTTTTAATTACCGTATTTTTTAGAGTATAAGATGCACTTTAGTTTTTGGGGAGGAAAATAAGAAAAAAGCTGATTGGCATGTGGATCAGCCTCCCAGAATACCACCAATCAGCTGTTCCTAGAGGTGAATTTTAGCAACAGGTTCCTTGGTTGTGAGCTCTGTGCCTTGCTTTTTTTTTGCTTTTTTTCTGCCTCTGAAACTTCTGAAACTCTGTTTCTGAAAAAACTTTTTTTCCTGCCTCTGAAAGCCTCCGAAACAGAGCTTCAGAAAAAAAGCCTCTGAAGCTCTGTTTGGGGGCTTCTTTTCTGAAGCTTCTTTTCTGATGCTTTTTACAGCCTCTGAAAACCTCTGTTTGAGAAACTGGGTGGGGCTACATTCAGGGTATAAGACACACCCAGATTTTCACCCTCTTTTTTGGAGGAAAAAAGTGTGTTTTATACTCCGAAAAATAGATATATATATAGATAGACAGCCAGACAAACATATAGATAGATAAATAGGTAGGTAGGTAGGTAGGTAGGTAGGTGGGTGGGTGGGTGGGTGGGTGGGTGGATGGATGGATGGATGGATGGATGGATGGATGGATGGATGGATAGTCAGACAAACATATAGATAGATAAATGTATAGATAAATAGATAGATGATCATTTCTATTTCTTTTCTTTTATGTACACAGAGAGCATATGCACCAAAACAAATTCTTTGTGTGTCCAATCACACTTGGCCAATAAAAAAAAAATCTTAAAAAAAATTATATATTTTATCATAGAACTCCCCACAGAAAGTCATGGAGAATAAGAGGTCTAAGATCCTGTGGGATTTTCAAAATGTAATTTGGCAGAATTACGTTATTTTATTTATTTATTTATTAGTTCAATTTATATGCCGCCCTTCTCCAAAGACTCAGAGCAGCTTACAATGCACTTACAGCAATAGCCTTCATTCTTTTGTATATATCTGCTTATTAGGGCTTTTGGCCCCCCATAAGCAGTGTTTCTACAAAGTCAACTTATTGCCCCAACAATCCGGGTCCTCAATTTACCTACCTCGGAAGGATGGAAGGCTGAGTCAACCTTGAGCCTGGTGAGATTTGAACTTGCACTAATTGCAGCAGTTGGCAGCTAAGTGCTACATAACAGTGTTTAGTCCGCTGCACCACCAAGGCTCTTGTTATGAACCTAAGACCTACTGAAATCCAGAATGATAGGTATGTACTAATCAATCAGCTAGACATCAGGGCAGTAGACAAAGGCCAGTGGTGGTCTTTGTCTTCTGCAGTGGTGATGGATCTAATTGTGCCAAGATAGATCTAGTTGTGTTGCATTAGGAAGAAGGAGATGAGATGCTGGAGAAGCACTAGGACTTGAAGGAGGAACTAGAGAGGATGTGCAAAGTAAAGGCCAAAGTGGCCCCAATGGTGGTAGGAGCACTTGGGGCTTTGACTTTTAAGCTGGGAGAGTGGCTCCAACAAATCCCAGGAGTAACATCAGATTTATAATCTTTCTTTTTCAGAGATTCAAATGTTGTACCAAAAAGGTGGAAACCCTCTAATGCAAAGCTTCAGTAGATCTCCTAGGCACCTGCAATTAGCTACAATGCCAAAATGACACAAAGTGCATCCTATATCATGTGTTGCAACATGACATACATATATATAAGAGGCAGAGTTTGGGTCATGACAACATGTTGCAAGTTTCATCATTTGTCCCATCTTGCCTTTCGTGAGGATTGAACAGAATCTAATTGTAATTAATTTACCATTTCATTTTAACAATTCAATAATTATAGTAATTTCCCTATTCTATTCCAAAAGGTATAGATCTAAAGATCAGTTATCATATTTTTCATAACATTTATTTATTTTTTATTTTATTTTATTTATATACCGCCCTTCTCTCAAAGGACTCAGGGCGGTGAACAGCCATAATAAAAACAATATACAAAAATAGAATTTAAAAGCAGATTAAAATAATTAAATCATAGGTCAAATTTAAAACTCTCATTTTAAAACCAATTTTTAAAACCCCATTAAAACCAAATTAAAATAATTTATCAGAGCGGCTTGCTGGAATAACAGGGTCTTCACTGCACAACGGAAGGCACGGAGGTCGGGGATCCTTCATATGTCCGGGGGTAATTCATTCCAGAGGGCAGGGGCCCCCACAGAGAAGGCTCTCCCCCTGGGGGTCACCAGTCTACATTGTTTAGCTGACGGCACCCTGAGGAGGCCCTCTCTGTGTGAGCGTACCTGTCGGTGGGAGGCAATCGGTGGCAGAATGCGGTCTTGTAGCATAGAAATAACCTTCTTTATGTTTTATTTGTTTAAGATGGATTTTAAAATGTGTGGCTTTCAACTCCCAGAATTCCCTAGCCGACATGTTACTTTAGAATGTCACAAGGTCTGATGGAGCTATGAGAAAATAATGATTCTTTATGTTTTATTTGTTTAAGATAAATGTGATATGCTATCAAAAAAAACAAACAAACCATAAAAGCAAAGATAAGAAGCACAGAAAAAGCAGTGATGGGAAAAAGTGTAATTTGGCAGAATTACATTATGAACCTAAGACCTACTGAAATAGGTAAACAAAAGAGTCCTCTTCTTCTTCAAAAAGCACTTTGAAAATTTCCCTGGGAAAAACATCCTGCATTTGGTTCACTGGGAGATAAAGTCCCAATCTCTAGTCATCGGCCTATTTAATTTGAATAATGAATGATAAATATGAAGGTCTTAAAAGAAAAATAAGCAGAACTCAGCAGAAGATAATCCCCCAAGTAGCCATATTTAGAACTTAACTATATTTTCCTTCTGATATTTTTTTAGAAACATCCAGCTATATTTGATGGGGTTTGCTCACTTGCATTGAGGATCACAGCTTAAACTTTACTTAGAAATATTAGTTCAGCAAGGCTGATGAAGTGATCTAAGCTGAGACTGAAACTGAACCAAAGTTACATTCCCACTTTTGTGTCCCCCTTCTCAGGAAGGGACAAAACTTCTCAAGATTATCAGGAGTGATGGACTGACCAGGGCAGGGGTGGGTTCTACTTACTTTTATTCACAATGGGATCACTTTGTTCACAATGGGATCACTTCTGTGCATGCGCAGATCGCTAATGACGACATCCGGGGCAGTGGGTGGGGCTGCCTGCCAGTTTTACTACAAGTTCTTGCAAACTGGTCCGAACCGGGGACAACCCACCACTGGACCAGGGGAAGTGAGGGAAGATGGCAGCAGCCCTTTCAATTTTCTTTTTTACGTCTTTAAAAATAACTTCCTTCAACTTAATTTAATACCATAAATAGCAACAAAACTATATCTAATAGTGGACAGGGAGAATCATTATTTTCTCATAGTTCCATCAGACCTTGTGACATTCTAAAGTAACATATCGGCTAGGGAATTCTGGGAGTTGAAAGCCACATAATTTAAAATTGTGAAGTTTGAAAAACACTTATAAAAGAATTGTGGGTTAAGGAAGGAAGGAATGTTCTTCACTATTCAGATGAAGTTTTCCCCGCTCTTTTTTGAGAGCACATATGGAATTACACCAGATCACAAAATTTGAACTTTTCAATAAATCTCTCTGGGGGAGGGGGGAAAACACCTTGACAACTGCCAGTAGACTTTCCCTCCAGTAATTGTTCAGTAAGCTGAAGAAAAATGATAATGTAGGTGGTTGAATAATACAGTAGCTGTTTATTAGATTACTTCTCCTATCTTTCCTAGATAATACTTGGTCATCTATTTTTTTTCCCACGCAACAACCATGTAAATTTGCTGCATTAAGAGAGAGTGACTGGCCCAAAGTGATGCACTGAGCTTCTGGGTTTAAAAATAGATAAATCCATAATTATACATGATCCATAATTCTCATTAGAGTCTCCTACACCAAAGCTTTAATCACTACACCTCACTGGTTTTCAGTTTGTCCTGATACTCTTTCTGTAGTTAGCATTTTCAGATTTTTTTCCCCTTCTCTTCACTTCAAACTTTTTTTTTTAAGTTTAAGTTTTCTTAGAATATATTGGCTCAATGTGATACTATCTATTAGTACAGTTTAAGCTTATAGCTGATTCAGTCTGCAGGGTAGCAGCTGAGATTTGCAGTAAATACATTTTCTGGGAAACTTTCAGATACATTGTAGGAGACTAACTGAATTGCTACCTATGCATGAATTATTATGCAGAGACTGTCTGTGAAGATTAGAGCATTACATACCTTATCTTAGGCATTTGGTGATAATATTGACTTTGCTGGTATCCTACTACTGATAAGGTGCAACCTTGTTCAAAACAATCTGCATTTCATTTTGTTGATGGGACAAATCACTTGTCATTTAATAAAGCAGATATAGCAGAAATAAATGCATTGACAGTACACAAGCAGAAGAGCATTGAAATAAAGTCCTAGTTAATTTTTGATCCTTTTATTTGATTTATTTATTTATTGAATTTATTGACTGCCTATCTTACCACAAGGTAATCTTGGGCAGTTTACAATATCAAAAAAGATAAAATATTACAAAACCTATACACAATACAAGCTAGATCATATAAAAAGATAAATACTCAACCCTAACTAAAAGATGGGGAGGGAGAGAGTAGGATGAGTGGGGTGTGGTAGAGGTGGTCTGTTATTGGTCTGTCAACCTATCCTAATCCTTATTTATCAAAGATTTTTCAATGTATAGCAATAGCACTTAGATTTATATACCACTTCACAGTGCTTTACAGCCCTCTTTAAGAGATTTACAGAGCCAACATATTGGCCCCAACAAATGGATCCTCATTTTACCAACCTTGGAAGGATGGAAGGCTGCATCAACCTTGTACAATTGAAAAAAGATGGATAATTCTTTTTCTGAAAAATAACTGGGAAATAATATGACCTCTTGATTTAAAATAGTCAAAGTCACCAGTGCAGAGGTGGTCTGTTCTGGTGACTTATCCCTTGGGCTATTTAGGAACACAATCTTCCAGAAGCCCAACAGATAGGAAGAATGCCAAGTCTATCTACCAACTTATCACTCTTCTGGAAGATTAGATTAGTAAATATAAATTACTAATGTTAACATTACCAGAGGAGACCTGTCCACTAGTATCCTAAGAACTACTGATTCACACAGTCAAGAATGTTAGCGCAGATAGGATCTTATCCTGGCCAATTGCATCACTGCCTAAAGTGCTACAAAAATGTGATAAAGTGTATTGCTACTGAACTGGGGGGTGGGGGGAAGCTTGAGTCACTTTTATTCTTTCCTAATAAAAACATTTCTTTGCGATTTATGTTTCTCTTTAACCAACAACAGAACCCCACACTTTCCAAATCTCCTACCAGCAATTCAGTTTTTAAAATGAAGAGTCAGTATAGCAGCTTCCCCCAGTCTTGTGCTTTCAGACATGATTAGCCATTAGCCCATCATTTTCAGCCATGGTAATAATGGCACTGTTAAGTAAGCATGCAAGGCAGTAGACTGCAACATATTGGGGCGGGAAGATGTTTAGAAACTTTCATATTTTAGAATTACGCAGATTACAAGCCATAATTATACTGACTTAAATAATTAAAGCTGGACCCTGATCTGAATGTCATGGTCTCTTTTTTGATTCTTGATGAATGTATCTTTTCTTTTTATGTACACTGAGAACATATGCACCAAGACAAATTCCTTGTGTGTCCAATCACACTTGGCCAATAAAAATTCTATTCTATTCTATTTCCTACCCAGAAGAAAATGCATGTATGGATTGCTGTACAGTCTGATAAACATTTTCATATCATGAGCCTTGTCTTTCTGCCAAGCAGTATTTTTATGTGGCTCTAAGCATATCTTTCTAATGATGCCTGTGAACAGCAGTCCATGTGAACAATGTGGTAAAAGGTGTAGTAAGAATTGCCTCCCCTCCCCCCACAACACACACATATTATTGTCTTGCATAGCAGAATTTCTGTGTTGGATCTTTCTGTTTGTGGAGTATCATGTGGGATTGAGTCTCGGGAGCTGATTAGACATTCAGCACTCAAAAACCTTGTATTGTAATGTTAGCATGTTAAGACATGAAAACATGCTAGCAACAGGAACTAACACAATAGGACCCATCTAGCAACAGAAACTCACCACATGACACCTTGGAAGATTACATCAGCCAGCAAGGCTAGCTAAGACCCCCACCCCCTGGGAGTCTGACAACCAATCAGGATACTCTTCCTGGGCCCCAGGAAGTTCAAAGCCAGAGAGGGCATAAAACCAAGGCACCCTCAGCATCTTGGCCCTTTTCTGTTCAGGAACTCAAACCATGTGATCCTGTCCACCATTAAACCATCTTTCCAAACAGTCTCCATGTTTCCAGTGTCTTTTTCCCCACTTGGAGCTGAACCCAGAAGGATATTTCTTCTAACAGAACTAAGAGTATTTAAGGCAAATTATTTAAGCATCCATATCTGCTGGTTAATCCTGCTATGAGACCTTCCTGCATATTTTGTGATCAGTGAGGTGCAAAACATTGATTCCAACAGAAAATGATACATGTAGCTCAGTGTTGAGCTGTGGGGTCCTTGGTGTTCTCTGAGCTTGGTTGTTTGCTTGCAGATGTTTCATTGCTCAACTAGACAATGTCAACAATGCAAGTGAAGGTGAGCTTTGCTCTCTGTTTATGTACAGTAGCTTGTTTTATTAGACTTTAGAAAAGCATTGCATTTATTTTAAGGACAAGGATTCTAATATCCCAGCCTCTAGATTTTTTTTCCTTGATTCTATAGTTAACGTTCATTCCCATAACGGATTTTATAATAACGAACATTTGTCTTGTGGGTGGAATCCAATGCTCCTGTGGTAATTCTACCTTCTGTTTTCTGTTTCTGGATGAATATTTTATTTACCACATGTTTAACCTTTATCTTTGAAATTAATATTATTTATTGCTTAGGTATTCCTTATTTCATTTATACCCTGCTTTTCTTTTTCCAGAAAAAAAAAATACTTGTGTGAGAGGTTGCTGAGAAAAATGGTCCAAATCGATCTTAGATGCTCTGTGATTGATAAGGAACTAGAACATGTTCCTTCATGGAAATAAGTCAAACACTTTCATTGCTCTACTACACTGGCTCTTAGTTTAGACTGGTGTTTTGCTACAGATGCTGCTTTTTTGCTTGTTTTGTAGCACTTAGCAGCACTTAGATTTATATGTTACTCCACAATGCTTTACAGCAATCTCTGAGCAGTTTTACAATGTCATCATATTGCCCCCAACAATCTGGGTCCTCATTTATTAACCTCAGAAGGATGGAAGGCTGAGTCAACCTTGAGCCTCATCAGGATCAAACTCCAGACTGTGGGCAGAATTAACCTGCAATACTGCATTCTAACTACTGTGCCACCAGGACTCTTTAGATAGTTATTATTAATGAAATGTTGCTTTATACTTATTTTATAAATCACATTTAACAAAAAAAAAAATGGGGAATCAATTTCATCATTTAAAAAACATGCTGTTGCGATGTTTCCTTCCATAGAGAAAGGAGACATCCTTGTGCCCTTGTCAGTCAAGGAATATTGAGATTTGTTACTTCCATTTTATGCAAATGTGTCTGTGCATTTAACTGTTAATTGCTAATCATTTCTGTTATCACATTGCCTGCCAAGATAACTATACTGGTTGGAAATATCTCAGTGGCCCAAGGCTGTTAAAAATGCCAAAGCTTTGTCAAAGCTAGAGGTGACAATTCTGAAGTGTTAAGTGATGATCTGGCTAACAGGAAAAACCAAGGCACTGAGATAACATTTTTATAGCACCAGACATTCACTTAAATAGTCTATTTTCAAATGGTGAAATCAAGGTGCAAGTCATTGAACAATGACACATCAAGCATTAATGTGCTTTAATACACGTTGGACTGGGAACAATTTTATTTCCTTTTATTAACAGTTGTAGCTGGCGCATTTATCTGTCACATACCATATTATTTACTATAATCCAAAGTTTATGTGAATGGAGGTCAATTTATAGGATGCTACTGATTTATCCAGTATATTTCCTGTGGAATAGTTATTAGTGTTTCAAAATAAAGGGTAGTTTCTTTTTTTTCCTTAAGGGATTTGTCAATGTTTAATGGTTTGAATCTTTCACACATCTGTAAATGGGAAACATTAGGATATGAAAATTCTCTCCCCTGGAAGATTCTTTGAACGCAGCCAAGCAAATGCTCAATAAAACCTTATGCAGTGAGTCTTGATTATTAGAAACCTCATCCTCATCTGACAATCCAAATAAAAAGAATATAGTTTCAAAAATATTCTGCTAAATCTCTTGTCATTCTTCTGGGACACCAGGTGATAGGCTTATCTGATCCGGGTTGCAAAAACACTAGATGACCAGATTTTTAAAGGATTAGAGTTATAGAAAACATTAGTTTTCATTTGCCATCTGGTGGTTACCTGGATCTTTACAAAACAGAGCCATAACTAGTAGATTTATGTCAATTTTTATTTATGCTCAAAAACCACAATATGCACATGAACACAAAAACTGAACAATATGATAATGGATAGTATTAGACACAGAATAACTTTATTATCATGTTGAATGTACACTAATCAGCATACATTAAAATGAAATTTCGTTGCTTCTCAAAAGAATAGTATCTTGAGCAATAAGTGCTATGCTATTTCATGATGGACAGAATTATACACCAAATCATAAATTTTCAACCCTTTTGGAAATCACCATAGATTACAGCTAATAGGAAAAGCCTATTTCCTTTTCTAAACTTCCATGAACCAACCAGGGTATTATTAAATTCTAAGTCTAGGCTGTGTAAAAGGGATAGAAAAGAAGTATATTTATACAGTAAAGGATTCAGCCTCCACAATTAGGCAAGAGCAGAGGTGCTTTTTACAAAGGAATACTGTACTATTTAAACTCCCAACAGGGATGATGGCAAAATATCAAAAGTAAGGGCTGCCCTGTGATCTATTACCAGAATAAGTCACCACTGAAAAGGAACCTGACCTAAAGAAAGAAGAGCTAGAATTTAAATCTTTCTGCAGATTTATATTCAGAACTCACTGTTACAGTTCAGACAAGAGTCAAAGTCATATACTGGTAATACAACACAATATTTATTCACAACATTTTAGGTTTGGATTAATACCCATCTCCCATGATGATGTGAAATTGTCTTATGAATTGGCTAAGGAGGAAAGTCACATTAGGCCAAAATTTCAAATATAGAGCCACATACGAAGCCCTTATGAAAATAAGCTGTATTCTAAACTTGGCAAGGAGTTGGGAACACATTGGGAAATTCACAGCAGGGTCCTTAAATTTTTAGATTGAATAGCTTTGAGGAGAGACACGTTTTGGTAAATACAGATGTGGCTGCCATGTGCCAATAAGCTCATAACTTTGTAAAAATATGAAATACTTCATGCGTTGCACGCCATCCTTGCACAGGTTTCAGGAACAATACAGAGGAGATTAGCATAGCAGAAATAAAAGTAGTACTCCAGTAAGGATAATCCAAAGGGAAATCAAACATAGAATTTTAGATCAGAAATAACTCATAACTAAAAAAAAGGGACACTTTCCCCTTTAATGGGAATTATTTTGTTTTCAGATAGTTACTAACGATATACAAAGTGGGCAATAAGTTTAACTATACTAGAAGAAACAAATTGCACAATACTTTCTATGCCTAAAAAAAGAGAAAAAGCTTCTACTGTTATTCAAAAGATTATTCCTAATCTCCATTCATCACTTCAGCCAGAGGCAAGTTTGTGTGCTGCAGGAATGTGATGAATCATTCAGATAGAGAATAGTTTAAATTATTCATCCTTCAATAGTGTTGAATATACTGTATTTAAAAGGAGAATTTAAGGGGAAAATGATGATAGGCTGTGGTCCAGACTTCTTCAAAGTGGACAAGGCTTATCTTCAGAGTAAGGCATAATTTACTGCAAAAGAGTGATTATTTTCACCACACAATGCAAATAAATTTAACATGTTCCTAGTGCAATCTTCCAGGTTAAATGGAATACGGAGCTCAAATTTCAAAACTTGATAAGGATGCGCCATGCTCGGTTTTGCTTAGAAGATCAATGCTAGGATTTTTAGTTTGATTACTGAGACTAGTCTCAATGGACCAGAGGAAAATAACAAACGGGAAAGAAATTCCGATTGCCATCAAAAAAAGAAAAGAAAGCAGAAGGGATACCAATAAAAAGAACTGAAGTATTTAAAAATGAAAGGTGATTTCAAGGCCGTCTACAGGTAAAATATATGAATGGAGATTTGCTTGTTTGTTGTAATTAAAAAAAAATTAGCCCATGAATTCTGTTGCAAGAATATATCAAACCCTTTCTCAATTCTCATAGTTACCTGTTCCAGCTTGCCTACTGAAGAAACACAGTCATGAAATACAACCAGTGTATTGATATTTAAAAAATATAAATCAACCACTACATCTCCCAGTGTTTAAGTGGAAAGTGACAGCAGGAAAAGATAAAGGGCAAACAATCTCTCTATTATGAATGAATACATAACAGGAGAATGAATGAATAAAGCACCGAGAAGAATGTATTTCATAGACACAGCACAATATATCTAAAGGGAAACCATTATTTCTTCATTTGAATCTTTCAAAACATTATATCCTTTGTTTCAGGGAGACTAGATGTTTGATCCCTTTTCTGTGTAGTTCTCAAAATGCTGTCCTTCGCAGCAACTCTCTTGAGCTTTTCTATTGAAATATTCAGGAAGTGGAACAAAGTCACAAGTATGCAATTAAAACAAAACAAAAGATTTGATTTTGAGTGCTATAAGTCACAACATGCATTGAAAAATGGCTGCCCACCCCTCTGAAGATTCATAACCCAGTTTTGAATCCTTTAAAAGTTTTAAATAATTTATCCTGCTTTACCTTTTGAGGCACCATGATTTCTTGTGGGACAGTATTTTAGAATTGTATGTGCGGAAATCTATTCACCGTTTGCTAAAAACAAACTGACATTTGGTCTTAGCGACAAATAACACATTCTTTTGCTTGATAATCTTGTTGGTCAACTCCTAGCAAACTGAATCCAGAACAGGAGCTGTGTAAAGCAGTCAAAACAAGAATAAGGTACCTTATGCATTCAAACATTTGGGATACATAAACCTTTGGCCAGGGGTGAAATCTACTTACCTTCCCTACCAGTTCAGAAGTGCGTGCTCTGCGGGCGCACCATTGTCACGTCTTCTGTGCATGCACAGAGGGTTAAAAACAGGTTACCTCCTGGTTAAAACCAGGAAGTAACTTCTGGTGGATGGGCGGAGCCTCGTGCTGCCGCCGCTACCAGTTCACCAAACCACGTGCCGCTGCTGCTACTGGTTCGTGCGAGTCGGACAGAATCGGCAGGATTTCGCCACTGCTTTGGGGACTCAACTCTCCTTCATTACAGGAAAAAGCCCTTACATGTTTTAATCCTTAAAAGTTCACAAGACACGGTGAGTGTGTGTAACTGGAAGCTGCTCTGAATGAGCACTAGCTTATTTCAAACCTCAGACAGGTGGCAAATTAATACACATAATTTGTCTGTACTGCAGAGACATATTATGGATAGAATAATTGTGAAGGAAAAAAGCAGTTGGGGAAATACATATCACCAAGAAGCCTGTGTGCTCTTCTTTTGTTGAACAAAATACAACTTATCCTTCTATTATGTTGCTCAGCACAGCCAGATCTGGTCTTTATGTTCATTATATCCCTATAAATAAAAGGATCTCTGCATTGTATTCCAACAAGAATAGATGTATTCTGGATCACTTTTCCACTTTTCCACAAGAACGTTTTAAGTTCTTATTTCATTTGTTAAGTATTGGGGGTGGGGGGAAGAGAAGAAAATTTGATCATTAACCCAACTCACATTACAGGTAAGTAGGTTAAGGTTTTTTTTTTCCTACTGCAGTTGAGACTGTGTAGTACAGCTCCATATAATGTAGACTCCACTTCTAGAACTGGAAAGGGCTTTTAATATCCATTATATATAACCCTCTATTGAATGCAGGAATCCAGATTAAAGCTTGCCGGTTGGATGACTGCCTAGCCACTTCCTGAATGCATCCATTAAAAGGAAGCCCACAACTTCTCTGTGCAAATCTTTTGACTATCAAAAACTGCTTGTACTTTCTTTTCTTACATCCATTATTCTGTATTCTGCACTCTGGAATGAGAGAGAACAGGTCCTGACCTTGTATGTGATATCTTCTCTGTTATTTTAAATGTATTAACATACTTTTCTCAGTCTTAAAAGCTACAGAAACCCGGGCTCCTTTAATATTTTTTTTTCATGGGGTTTAGTTTCCAATCCCTTGATGATCTTTGTTGCTTTTTTCCTGAAGCTGCTGAAATTTCTCTGAATCTGAGCACGGTGCCCAGAACTGGATATATGACTTGCATTGTAGTCTGACTCAAGCAGAATAAAACTGGGAAGATTACTTTCTTTGATTTGAAAATTACCGGTACATAGCCTAAAATTGCATTTGCCTTCTTTGCACTTCTTGTTCATTATAAGTTAATATCTCTGCCTCATTATCATACCTTTGGATCATTATTAGTTTACAGTCAGACACTATTTCAAGACATTTTATTCAAGAACAATAATCCCTTATTCTATACTTGTACATTTAATTTTCATTATCCAAAATGAAGAACTTTGCACTTGTCCCTGTAAAATTTCATTCGGTTACTTTCAGTCCATGTCTCTAACCTATCAAGATTGTTTTTAATTCTGCTTTGGTTTCCAAGGCTGTTGACTGTCCCACCAAACTTTATGTCATCTGCAAATTTGATCAATATTCTTTGTCAAATCAAAAATGAAAAATATTGTCAAAAATAAGACCTAGCATGACTTCCGGTTTGCTGTTTGTCCCCGCTGGACGCTCCTTTGGGATCGTCGCACCCACTGCCTGTAAAGAGCCACCTTTATAGCGGCATGGCGGCTCGAAAAAACTCCGTTTCCATGAGGAAACGGAGATAGAGCAGGCTGGGGTGGGTTGAGTCCTTTGCCTAATCCCAAAAGTTTTTTTTTTTACTTTTGGGACGGAGTGGAAGAGACTCCCCGTATCCCCAGCCGATGCTCCGGGCTCTGGGAGATCTCTGCTACACGCAGAGCTAGGTGGCAAAAGCAAGCCTGTAAACTTGTTAAACTAATTAAAGAAGACGTGAGCTGGACCGCTGACCCTGAGGCGCAAGTATTTTTTTTTCTTATTTTAGAAAAGTTACTGAAGTTGTTTAAGAAGTGAAAGGAAAAAAGATTTTTAAAATGGCGATTGCTGCTGCGACTGCTGCGGCTTGAAGAGAGGCTGAAAAGGGAAAGTCCTTCCGTTTTCTATTACAAAGTAGCTGAATGAATACTTCTGGCCGTAACTGAGGCAAAACCTCACTCTCACTCTTGCTTTTTTTTTTCTTTTTTTTTTCTTGGGGATCTGATATTGATCTTGGTTGGAAACAAGCTTTTTTTTTTCTCTCTCTCTCTTTTCCACTAAATCTTGTCTGTGTGGGAAATGGCACCGGGACTCACACAGCTAGACAAACAGGGGGGGGGGAATCTCCCCCATTAATAAATTACACCAACAAGTTTTAACTCTCCAGTGTCAGAAACCTGATTTTAATATAATAGAATTTCTTCTTGAAGAGATTGTAAGAAGGGATGAGATTGTGAACCAGCAACTCGAAAAATTTAAGCAGGAAATTAAAGAAATTGGTGAACTGGTGAAATCAAAGTTTGACTTTTTGAATCGAAAGATTTTAAAAACAGCTAATGGTTTATCAGACTTTCTGATTCGGGTGGATGCAAAGACTAAATTATTAGAGTCTAAAATGAAGGAAACTGAGGAGAATTTGGATGACAAGATTCAAAAAATTAAAAAGGATTTGGTAAACATTCAGGATAATAGCTCAGAAGACAAACCTAAAATGGAGGTTGACCAAAAGACTGGTAATGAAGAAAATGTGCAACAGAGGATTGAAAGAGAAGTTTTAATGATTCAATATAATTTTACAGAATATGCAATTAGACTGAGAGGTTTGCAGGAAAATAATAGAGATGACTTAAGGAAAATATCTTCTGAAATTCTGGCTGGGATTTTAAAGGTTCAACCTGATGAAGTGTATTGCAGGATTGATAGAATTTACAGAATAAACTCCTGGTTGGCAAAGCAAAGGCAATTGCCTAGAGATGTGGTGATCTACTTCACAGATAAAGAAATTAGGAATAATATTGTGCAGAACTCTTTTAATTCTACTTTGCAATTTCATGGAAGAAAGATTTGGATTTTTAAGGAGCTCCCGACTAAGATGCTAATGGAGAGGAAGAAATTTGGCTTTCTAGTGACTGAGTTAAAAAAAAGAAATATCCTATTTAGGTGGAATGCCCCAGTTGGTTTAATATTGAGACACCAAGGAGTAAGATATCAACTGAAAACTGTTGAAAAAGCGGAAGAATTTTATCAAAAAATTTTAAAAATGAATTTAACATCTTTAGGCATAATACAGGATAAGCAAAAGGAGTTGGAAACAAAAAGAAAATATCAAATTACAGAGGCTGTGGTGGATAAGTTGTCTTTGGACTCTCTGGATACCCCAGCTGGACTGTCTATAAATAAGAGAGCAGTGTCATCCGACTCCAATGTGATGAACCATCAAGTCACAGACAAGTGCGCAAATCAACCAGTTGATATACAAGTGATGGAGAAGAAAGATGAGATGATAAAACTAACCCAACAAGATCAACTCACAAAGCAGAATGAAAATCGATCAGCCGATACACAATTAGTAGGCACGAAACGAGGATGGAAATTCAACCCGCAAAAGAAAAAGAAAAGAAATAGATCTCATAGAAACAGCAATTTCTAAACCAAGCAACAGTGAAGCCAGGGACTTTAAAAAATGAATGAACATCTGAAAAGATAGTGGAGGCGAACAATTGTTTAATACTATCCTGAGGATTGTGGCAGATCTCTGTAATGCCGTGATTTTGGGATGTGAAAAGAGCCTTACCTTGTTGGATTTGAATTATCTACTCTGGATTTCTTTTACTGGTAAATATATTATGATTATTTTGAGTTACAAGGCAAGAGAGTCACGCTGGGGCATGCAGAAGATCTGGTTGTTACCCATTAGGATGATGGGAATCAACAATCCTGATGAATACCACAACTATAACTATATGGATATAATTATAATGTCACTCGGGTGGTTGTTTTTACTTTTATATATATACGAGGATATCTACTACTGATGGGGGCAGAAGATGATTGAAGATTTTGAACAAACTGTTGCACCAGCATGTTATTTTACCCTATTATGGGTGATGGATTTAACAATCCAGTGGAAAGACATCAAAGAAGATATTATATGGATTATAAATTTAAAGTTATTGTCTTTTTTTTTTTTATAAAATGGAATGCATATATAGATATGTGTATATTTTAGTAAAGTGGGCAGTGGGTTATATTTAGAATTGTATGGCATGATTTTGTAGGAATTGAAGGGTTGAAATAGGTTAGTTTACTGATTGATTAGTCTAAGAAAAAGGATCCTTAAGTCATATATTTAGGGGAGTGGAGGAATTGGATAGAACTGAATAAACGTTAAATTTGGATGTAAGGAGAAGGCTGCTTTAAAATGTTATATTAATATATATAAAAGATTAAATGTTAAATTGTAATAATACACTATAAGTTTAGGGGAGGAGAAAAAGGGCAGATTATCGTAAAAATGGGAGTTATAAGAATAATATGCTAAGGGTCAGTATTCTGAGGAGGGAGTAAGGGAAAGGAAAGATATTATGTATGTAATTAGTTATGAAATAGCCTATTGTTGTGAAGAAGTCACAGGGGGGGATGGGTGGTGAGGGGGGGTTAGGGAAGAGGGGGGGGGGAAGGGGGAAAAACTTGTATTTGAAAACTTTTTCAATAAAAAATAAGACCTAGCACTTATCCTTTAGAATCTTACATATTACCTCTCTCCAGTGAGATGAAGAATCATTGATAAACACTCTTTGAGCACAACCATGGCATCTGAAAGTCATTTTGAAGGCCTTATTTGCTGCCCTACCAAGTGCAGCTCTGTGGCATATTTCTTGACTGTTAGTTCCCTATAGTCGATCCTAAAAGACAGTCACCACCTACCACTACAATATGTTCATTCTTAGGGTGATTGTTGTACCTGTTGTTTTTCATTTGGTCTTCTTTATATATAATCTTAGTCCCAATATTTTCTTGGCTTTCTTTTTAGAGTTTGCACATCATTGCATTTTCACTTATCATTGCTAGATAAGTGTCACCAGCATAGCACAGGTTATTGATGTTTCTTCCTCCAGTTTTCAAACCATGCTCATCTTCTTTCAATCCAGCCTTCTACAATATGTATGCATCATATAGGTTAAATAAATAAGTAGGGAAAGTGTAGCTTTGTCTCACTTCTTTGTTTACCTGGAGCCAGTCAGTTTTGCTATGTCCAGTGGCACTATAACTTCCTGCCATGTGTATAGATTTTACACGAAGGACTATGAGATATTTTGAGATCCCACTTTCCTAAAGACATTCCATAATTTCAAATGGTTAACACAACAATCAATGAAGCCCGTCTTGTCTTCTTTTGGGTGTTCTTTGGCTTTCTCAATTATCTGGCAAAAATCAGCAGACCATTGCTTGTTCCTCAGCTGTTTATACATTCAGTATGAACATCTGACATTTCCTTTTCCATGTAGGGCTTCACTCTGCGTTGAATGATGCTAAGTATTACTACTGTATGCTAGGATGTGAAATTAAAGGCATTGTACAACAGCCTGCATACGCTGTTCAGTTTCCTTTCTTTAGTATTGCTATATAGAGAGACCTCTTTTGTTGGCTGCTGTGTCTTTCTTCAGATTTGCTGGTATAGTTAGTTTGCTGGTATATTTGCTGGTATAGTTAGAACCATTACCAGTTCCTCTATTGTGTTTGCCATATTTTGATAGATATTCCATCAATTCCTTCATCTTTCTAACTTAGTAATGACTGGTCTAACTTTTTTTCCTAGCATTACTGGTTCTTGTAAGTATGGAATATCTTCTAGGGTATATTGGATGTTCACAAATTCATGCTGTATACAGTTTGAGTATATTCCATTCAATTCTGTTAGATTTTCTTTGAATCAATTATTTGCTTAATAGACCAATTTGAGATATTAGAACCTCATTCTGACTTCAGAGAAGATGTGGAAGACTCCCTGTTTGTTTGTTTGTTTTGTATCTGTTTCCATCTTCAGTGTCTTTATATATTTTCTTATAAAATATAAATTTGCTGTTGTTTTTTTTTTATCATCTCTGTGAAATTCTTCCTGAGATTTTGTCTTTCTTTCTTTGACTAATCTTCTTCTCTTGGTAATTTCCACCATCTTTTTGATATCCAGTTTGTTTTATTTCTTATTCTTTGGCAATTTCTTTAATAATCATCCTTAATAACTTTGATTTTATTACACAGTTTCTCTGGCTGCCTATCACTGATGTTCAGGACTTCACAGATATTCTTAATGTTTTCCTTGAACATGGTGGGTATATGTTCAAGATTGTAAATTATTGATTTTGTTCTTTTGCTATAATTTGATTTGGAACTTGCACATGATGTGCTTCTGCAATTAATCCCTGGCGTTACTTTTGCTGTTATAATTGAACTCTTCCACCTTCTCATACTAAATTAATAATAATAACTTTATTGTCATTGTACATATATATATACAGTATACCCATATAACAAAATTCACTTAACACCCAAAGACCAGGTCCAACACACATAACAATCCCCAAACACACTCCCACCCACCACAATTCCCCACCCCTAAACCACCCAAACATCCACACAACAGACCAAGTAATGCTGTCCAACAGCTCACTGATGGTGGCCCTTTACTTCAGCGTTGAGTGCAAGTATAGCTCTGGGATAAAAACTATTCAGAAAACGTGTGGTCCAAGTTTTAATTGTTCTGTATCTTCTGCCAGAAGGCAACAGTCCAAAAAGATTGTAAGCAGGATGGGAAGAGTCTCTGAGAATGTTATCCAACTTTCTCAAACAGCGAGATTCGAAGATGTTGTCCAGGGCTGGTAGTTGGAGCCTGATGATATTCTGGGTAGTTTTAATGATTCTCTGTAGAGCTTTTTTGTCCACTACAGAGCTGCTCTCATACCATACAAGAATGCCGTATGTTAGGACACTCTCAATGGTGCTGCAATAGTAGGACAGTAGTAAATGCTGAGATAGATTAGCAAATTAGCTTGGCAAAAGCACAGAGGTAGTTTTCCTATTTCATTTATGTTGGCTATGTTATCTTAATTTATGGGGCTATCCTTGAAGAGTATCAAGAAAGCAGTCTGTTGCTGGTGCAGAATTCAGCTGTGTAAGAATTTTGTGTGTTTTGAGACCTGTGCATGTAACAGCTCTTGTGTGTGAGCTCCATTGGATGCCAGTTTGCTTTTCAGTTTAATTAAAGATGTTGGTCATCACCTTTAAAGACCTTGAAGGCATGGGACCAAGTTACTTGAAAAATCCTCTTCTCCCAATTACATTGAGCCATCCCACCCAATCAAGCAGGGATGATATGTTAAAAATCAGCTAAAAAATTTTGACTGGTGACATCTAGGAAGAGAACCTTCTCTGCTGCTGTCCCTGCCCTATGGAATAGCTTGCCCCCAGAGGTGAGGTTGCTGCCCCCTCTTTTTGCCTTCTGGAAAAGCATGAAGACCTGCTCTGCCAGTTCATGTAGGGACTGAAGAGTGGCACCTTGGATTGGTGACCTAAGGTTGGTTCCTCTGCCATTTAACTCACTTTCTAAGCTCTATTTTTATCTTGTTCTTTACTCTATTTTAATTTAATTCTGCTTTTCATTATGACTCTTTTATATGGTTTTCTGGTTTCCATTTGTAAACTGTCTAATGTTATTTGGTGCCTAAATTTGATAAATAAATGTTTCCTAGGTCAGAGATTACATCTATGTTTTTCTCCAAACCAACTTCAATATTCCTGTCTCCTAATAAAAACAAAGTATCTTGCTTGTATATTCTGAGACTTTAGATTGAATTTAACCACATAATTTGTCAAATCCATTTTATATATCAGTTGTTGGAGTACAAACATAGATAACTATCATATTAAAAGGTTGCCTGTGAAGTCTAATTGAAGATGTTTGATCACTGACTGCATTGTACCCAAGTATTGCCTTTGCAATATCCTTCCTTTCTATGAATATAGCACTTTTTCTTCCTTTTCTTTTGCCCTGAGTAGTAAGATGTATGATAGTCTGTCTGAAAATGCCCAATTTCAGTCCATTTCAATTCACTGATGCTTAAAATGTCAGTGGGCAGCTGATTCACTTCATCTTTCATTGTGTTGAGCTTTTCCCTGTTCATACATCTTACATTCCATGTTTGCATTGTAATTCTGTCTTTCGAGCTTCAAATATCTTTCTCCCAGGGGTGAAATGCTCCTGGATCAGACCAGTTCGCCCATCCAGTAGCAATCTTGGCCGGTGGTTCGGTGATCCAGTTGCCATGGCAGAGCAAAGCTCCACCCACCTGCCCAGGTGTCATTACTTCCTGGTTTTAACCAGGAAGTAATGTGTTGTTTTACCTTCTGCGCATGCGAAGAAGGTTTTGTGCATGCGCAGAAGATCTGTGCACGCATGTGCACTTCCAAACCGGTAAGGAAGGTAAGTAGATTTCACCCCTGCTTTCTCCTACATGGTAACATAATCAACTAGGTGTCCTGTAGACTACAATCTACTTGGTCTAACATCATTAATACTCAGAAAGATTTTCAGCTTTTTCTCAGTAGCTTATTGAACGATGTTCAATCAGAAAGCTGATCATCTGGTACTGTATTATCCATCACATTAGATGCCACCATCTCAGTATCCAAGACATTATCTTGTCTATCCATATGATTTTCTTGCAGGAATGGTATCCTTGTCTTCTTCTCACATTATAATTTTCATCTGTGCCATTGACACTAAAGTGATCCTCCACCTCTGACATTCTCCTATAATATTATTATTTGATACATATGCCTGCTTGCCTCAGTTGGACATCTGGAATGACTTTCATACCTGGGGTAACCCTGCTGGGAAAATATACTCTTGGTGTATTCTTATGATATTCTTTGATCAGCCCACCAGGAACATCTCCACAGCATGATGAGGTTGTGTAGCAGGACTTGAAGGAAAATGCTTCCTGACCTCCAGTTACTAGTTGCACTGTGCTTGCAATTCTATGTTTTAATGACTGTTGCAGAGTATTTCTTGGTGTCAGTGTCAGACTGACTGGTTTGTAATTGGCTGACTCTTCCTTTCCTCTTTCTGAGGATAGGTGCAACATCTGCTCATCTCCACACCTCTTGGGTTTGCCAAGATTTCTCAAAGATTATACCTAGAGGTCTATTCTATCAGATGTTTTTTTTTTTCAGTATCCAAGACTGCAATTTATCTGGAGCTAGGGATTTAAACTCATTGAGTGCTAAAATGTTTCTCTGGGTCATCTTTCTATTAACCTTAAATTTCAATCCTGCTCTCATCTTGACCGTCAGATTTCTTGCTAGAATACATAGTTTTGTTGTTGTTGGAACTGACTAGCATAAAAAATGAACCAAGTAGTATTGGCCTTTCTTTAAAATATATATATATTAAGAAGACACACACACACACACACACACACACACACACGTATATGTGATATATATATCTCCATTGAACAGCTGGTATATGGGTGCTTTTATTATCTCTTATTTTGAACATAGCTTTTCTTTGCTCTTATGTTTTCATTTCTTCTTCTTGAAATTGCTTCACGTTGTGATTTAATGGCTTTTTTTTTAATACTCCCACCCACTTTAACTTTTTTCCCATTAATTTTTCTTCTTGTAGTGTTATTTAAAAGCTGTGTGAGACCACCCATTTTATATAACATAGCTCTGGGTTAATAAAATAAAAATAACAAAATACAGAAAAATACAGCTATTTTGCATAATGAATATGTTAAAACATTCTTATCCCAAATATAAATGTGCTTTGGTTGCTGCTATTCTGGCCTGGGGAATGTCTGTAGGAAGAGCCATGCCTTAACCAAATTCTGGAAGGCTAGGGGCTCTTCAGATCTTGCAGGGGCTTTGCTGTTTCATAAAACAAGCATAACTATGGAGAAAATCTGTCTCCAACTAAATGACATTGTTTAATAGAGGAGACCTGTAGCATACTGATTCTATCTGTTATAGTAGAATGGTTAGATGTCCTCAGGGAGAGTTGGTCTCTTAGATTTTTGTGTCCCTTTCATGTAGGGCTTTAAAAGTGAGAAGCATCATTTAAATTGCACTTGGAAGAAAACAAAGAGCAGTGGCATAATATGGTCATCGGGCACCCAAAATCATGCATAGCATTGCATTCTGGAGCAGGTGAAGTTCCAGTTGGTCTTCAAGAGAACTTCCATGTAACGTGTATTATATTAATCCAATTGGAAAATAACTAAGGTATGAGTGACCATGAGCAGGAGCTCTGAAAGAGCCCTAGAGCCCTGAAGTATACCATGTGGAACTCTTCTCCACAAACACCCACTGGAACCAGCCATAGAAAAAGAGGAAGAACAATTGAACAAAAGAACAAAGAAAAAGTCCCTCCCCCAACTTACTAATTTGGCCCAGAAGGATACTCTAGTTGATTGTATCAAAGGCCACCTAGAGATCTTGGGGAGCCAGATGGAACATTCCAAAGGACATCCACAGATGTGACCAGTATTGGTTCTACTATAGGGGTGAAATGCAGCAGGTTATGACAGGTTCTGGAGAATTGGTAGCAGAAATTTTGAGTAGTTTGGACAACCAGTAGCGGAAATTTTGAGTAGTTCAGAGAACCGGCAAATACCACCTCTGGCTGGCCCCTGAGTGGGGTATTTGCAGTAGGAGATTTTGCAGTATCCTTCCCCTGGAGTGGGGTGGGAATGGAGATTTTGTAGTATCCTTCCCCTGCCACGCCCACCAAGTCACACCATGCCCACCAAGCCATGCCCACAGAACTGGTAGTAAAAATTTTTGAATTTCACCACTGCTCTACTACCATGATGGTAATTGATTTGGGGTGCAATGGTTAAATGGGGTGCAAAGCAGTTAAAGATGCTGATCTTGTCAGAAAACTGACAGCACAGGTTAGAGACAGCAGTGGGGTGAGTTCCTATTACTTGCCTCAGCTTCTGCCCACCTACCATGCAAATGCAAATAAGCACCACTTTGATGGGAAGGTAACAGCATTCCATGCACCTTGGCATATAGTTTTACTAGCCACATGACATCAAAAGTGTCTTTGGACAATGCTGGCTTGCTCAGTAAGAAGCAGAGATGAATACTGCCCCCTAGAATGAAATACAACTGGACAGGGAAAACCTTTATTTTTACCTGAGCCCAGTTGAATTAGCTTCCATGCTTTTTAAAGCTGAGAAGCCACCTTCCTTAAATAGGGAAATTGGTGACTGTAACAAATTTGTGCAACACACTTGGATCCAAGGATGGCCTCTTGAGAAGGAGGCAGATGACCACTTTCTTCAAGGCAGACAGAACTACTTCACCCACAAAGTGGCATTCACTGCATCTGGAAGCCAACTGCCTGCCACCTCCTGAGATGCCTTAACCATAACCATAAAGAATATAAACGAACTCTGTTGGTGTATAGCAAAATGGATAAATTACCCAGTTGCTTAAAATACTGCAATCAGAAAGAAGTTGTATACTCTGAGACAAATTATTTTATTATGAAGGACTATTAGGATGTTTAATAATGCATTTTTCTGTCTCTGTTTCAAATAGAGAATGTCCTGGCAAAATCAACAGAACCAATTAAAAAAAAAATAAGGAAGTATTAATAAAGAATGTTCAACATGAGGAGAATTTATGAAATCGCTATGAGGTTGGCATTACACATCCTTTTAAGAAGATATGTGGAAAAGAGCTCTCCCTCTAATTGCAGTCATGCTGGCAGAAAGAACTGGTCTATTGAACAAACCGCCTTGAGAAAGAGCAGTGAAATATATCAAAATGTCATTCTCATGTAATGTATTGATTTAACCTGCAGCATTCATTGCTGGTTTATAGGGCAGCCCCTGCTTTCCCTAAGGAGGGGATTCTAGTGATTACAGACATTAGTCAAATAGAGAGCGTATAATGCAATACTGTATCACATTCTGAACCCAACCTTTATCCTGGTAGTAAGGCAAAATTAAAGATAAACTCCGTAGCCACACTGTTTGAGTTAATTTAGCCACCAGATGTCACCACTGGGTGTAGGATATGCTTCATTTTTGAAGTGAAAGAGCTCCTAACATATGTGGTAGGGGACTAGGTAGGGGCATCTCAATGGAAGTATTTATAAAGTTTTTAATTTCCCAGTCAACATTTGTAGATGGCCTATTCATCAAAGTCTAGGTGAGTTAATGAATTTTAAAAATTCATAAAAACATGTGCAAATCCAGTTTACAAAAAATAGAAACTGAACAGGCTTTGGGTAACTTCTTATTTAAATGCCCTCTGAAAGAAGACTGCCTTGATCATCATTGTAAAGGAAATAAGGGCCACCTGACTTCAAGGGTCATGCTTTACAAGAGAGGGGTAGTACTATAAATGTTGTACTCTGAATTCCAACTCACACAATCTCTTTCAGGAGAGGCACTGGAATGTTCTCTGCTAAACCATGTAGGATGGACAGCTTTTACCTGGACAAAATGGCCCCAATCTCAAAAGTCTACTGGCAATCATCACTGATTTATAGGAACTGATATTCTTCTGAACCAACCAATACCAGACGGCTTGTTGAGCAGCTACATTCTGTACCAGCTGCAGCTTCTGTGTTGTTTTCAATGGCAGTCCCATATAAAGCTACTTGCAGGGCTCTAATTAAGAAATGACAAGCTATGATCTATTGTTTTCAGAGCTTCTTGATTCAGAAAACAATACAACTAGCGAAACGTTGACCAAAGCTGGCCAAAAGTTTTCCTGCCCTAGGTTCTATCTACTATTCCCGTACCAGGAGTCCAGAAGAACCTTCAAATTGCATAGCACCTTTTCAGGAATAGGGTAAACCTGTGTCAACACTTCACAGTAGATCAGACTAGGACTACAATGTCATTTAGGTTAGTGCTATTTTTATAATAAAGTTTACGGTAACCGAAACTTGCAAATTTGAATGTGCTTCGTCCCTTCCTTCTGTCCCTCAAGAACATTCTTTTTTTTTTTTGTCTGCTTACAACCTGCTTAGTACAATAAGTAGACCATTCATGGAAGTATTTTAATTGGCTAGAGTCAAGATATAAAATATGATGATACTGGACCCCAAACCATGGAACACCTCCTCCAGTAGTTTCATGGAGGTCTTTAAAAAGGTGGCAGAGTTGGCCAAGCCCTGACATACACACTGAAGTACACAAGAACTCAGTCTTTATTCTCCCAGCATCCTGAGTGGAATTGCCCAAACTGGAATGAGCACAACCACAGCAAAACAATGCCCTCAATCTCCTTTTCAGGTTTTGCTGCAAGTCATTCAGAATGACCAAGAATACTTTAAATTTAACTTGAAAATTTGTCTTGTTCTTAAGATGCTGTAACTTTTTTTATGATAACTTTATGCAAAAGCATAAATTAAAGAAAATGGTATCTGATTTATGTAATCCATATTAAACCTAATTAAAAATAATTTTTATTATGATTTGTTGCAACCTGTCAAAAAGCTTAAATAATTGGCAGAATAATATATACAATGATTAAGCAGGAGAAATAAATAAAAAATGATTGTGTATCATCAAGTCAATACTGATTCTTAGTGACCACATAAATAGATTTTCTCCATGATGATCTCTCCCTAACTTGGTCTTTCAGGTTTCCAGTGAAAAACTATTCCCATACAATAAATTAATTCTAAAAAGTTAATTTCCCATATATCGTAATTTCGCTCTTCTGCCACAGTACAATGTGCTGCTGATATTAAGAGAAGCTCTTACAGCTACATCCAAGATTTTATGGGTTTAACATATGTATCCTTATTAAAAAAAATAAAAGAATGTAGCTGGAATTTAAAAATATAAGATTTCATAGATTGACCCTGACTTTTTTTTGCTTGAAAAATCCAACTCTTACAGATGTAAGGTATCTTCTATGTTCATAGAGTTTGAAAATCTAATTAGTTATGCGATTAAGACTTGATACCTTGGCAAGGATGCTATGAATAACTTCATTAATTCATTATTAAGGCAAGTACTTTTTCTGCCTTTTTTTCCTGATTTGTATCTTAAGTGTCTTTGCGCGTGTGCTAGCTGGATATTAATGTCAGAAGAAAATGACTTACAAGCATAGAAAATTGCTTATATACAAAAAATAAAATAGCCTCTTTTGGTTTTATCCTATATATGAATATAGCAGTAAATATTTTGGAATTCGGATAAAAGGCAAATTCTGTGCAGAGATACACATGTCTAAAGTTTGGATGGAATGGAAAAGTGCCATCACAAATCAGAATGGCTCATGGCTCCCTATAACACAAGGGAGTTATAAATGTATATATACATATACATCAGTGGTGAAATTCAAATTTTTTTACTACCAGTTCTGTGGGTGTGGCTTGGTGGGCGTGGTGTGGCTTGGTGGGCATGGCAGGGGAAGAATACCTCAAAATCTCCATTCCCACCCCACTTCAGGGAAGGATACTGCAAAATCCCCATTCCCTCCCCACTTCTGGGGGAAGGATATTGCAAAATCTCCATTCTCACACCACTCCTGGGACCAGCCAGAGGTAGTATTTGCCAGTTCTCCAAACTACTCAAAATTTCTGCTACCGGTTCTCCAGAACCTGTCAGAACCTGCTGGATTTCACCACTGATATACATACATTACACACACATACTTTTTAAGTGGAAATCTCGGGAAATACAAAAGTTGGCTCCTGTGATGTGAGATTAATATGGGTAGATGGAAAGCTATAGGCTTCCAATATCTCAGCACTCCTCTTCGTTCAGCACTGAGAGAGCCTTGTATGTCCCAGCATGCCTGGTCCTCTCCATCACATTTTTGCAGTTTATTGTACTAAAGGTGGCCTGACAAAGGCAAAGCCAGCCTTTAATAGTCCTTTTATTTGTTGAACTGCCAGAGGCTTGCCATTCTGTCATGAATGAACATATTTGTGTTGCAGTCCTTCATTGGGCTTAATAGCAATGCTCTGATGCTTAGCACCATAGGTTCGGATTGGCTTTTAATACTGCCACAGAAGGGCACCAAAAAAGATGCAAAGAATACATGTTAGCCATTTAAATTTACCCTTGCTTTATTTGCTGTAAAAATGGAGATTTGTTGTCCCTCTAACCCAGGGATCAGCAACCTTAAATATTCAAAGAGCCACAAAGATCCTAACCGGAAGACCCCCGTTCAAGTCTGGAGGTGACTGGAAGCCCAGTTCCCCCACCATAGAGTCTCCTCCTAGCATGGCATCCTTTTTCCTCTACCTGTCCTAACCAAAAGACCTATCAATTGTGGAGCTGACCAGTGACAGGGAGCTGCAGCAGAGGGATGAAAGAGCCACATGCAGTTCCAGAGCCACAGGTTGCTGACCCCTGCTCTAACCAATTAGTTTTACTACAGTCTATGGCAACTGGGGCAAATGGAATCAGAATAAGGAAAATATTTTTTTATTGGATATTTATCACTGGATATTCTTTCCCTTTCCTCGGTCATGTTCCTATTTCATCCCAGCACTTCTTTGCAAGATGGCTAACCATTTCTATTTAAAAGTCAAAAGTTGTATTGTAGCTGGGTGACCATCCTTTGGTAAAGTTACAATTCATGTGTTTTACAAGTGCAACCTTATAAAACAGTTTGAAGTAAACACAGTTCGGTTCAGTTAATTATACAAAGGATTGTAATTATGCTTAGTAAACTTAATGATGGGCTTTTATACCTAAACTGTCACTAGAACTTATAGTTTCCTGGTTTCTAGCCTAATGCTTTAACTACTAGAACAAACTGGCCCTAGAACCTTCCATTTAAATATGTCCACAAAGGGGGGAAAATGATATTCAATAAACTTTGGGGGGGGAATCAAAAACACAATCATTAATATTAAAAATTAACTTTTTAAAATTAAATTCATGAATTTATTAGCAAAACCCATATCAGAAAAATTTTCACCCCATAATTCAGAGATAAATAAAAAAGCTGTTTATCCTTCTTTAACTTGCTGTAAGACAATCAACACTGAATTGTTCATTTTTGTTAAATATCCATTGATATTATCTCAGGCTATTTTATTTTAGTCTCTAACTTTATCTGTGATACATTAAAGATAATAAATATTGGATTTTTTTTTACTTGTGATCTTAGATTCGTCTTCAGTAGCAGTTGATATTTGTATTCTTATATAAATATTCTTGTATTTTGTGACATATTTTTCTGTTGCTATTCTACAGTATGTGATTTACGTATTCCTCGACTATCTTAACATAATTTCACACACACGTACAATAGTCTTGTGGGACTAAAAGGAAAAGAGAAGGACCTAAAGAAACCTAAAGTCCACAGTTTGGTTTGACTTTTATTAGGGTCAACCAAATGAATTGAAACCCAGCATGTGAAGGATTACAGGACAAGAAAGTATGGCATCAAGTATGGCTCCATGGTTTTCTCAAACCTGCTGATTTTCAGAAGTAAGGATCAATATGCAGAATCCTCAGCAATAGGCTTGCTGGCTGTAGAATCCAGAGAGTGGAAGTCCATATGTCCAAATATGCCAGGGGGCAAGGGGAAGGAATGGACAAAACACATATTGTGATAACCCAATTTAGCTTGTGCATTTGTGTCTGATACTGGGGCATCACAAGACAATTTTTCTGTCATCATGGTTAGGTATGGATGCCTATGGTTCTGTTGATATTGTTTCCTTCAGTAAACTCACAGGTATGTGATGAATACAGTAGATACATTTACATTAGCCTAGGAACAGTGACTGAGATGAGAATTAAAAATGGACTTATTTATTTGCTTAATTCATGAGCTATAAGAAATAATGGGGGGGGGGATATAAGTGTTATATCATGAAAAGATATTATAAACTATGAAGCTACTCTTATACAGGTTACGGAGCCCTAAATACTCTTCCAACATCAAGCATTTTGTAAGCACATCACTCATTGTTTATTCAGATTATGTTATTGTTGCAATAAATGTTGTATAAAATAAGCCACAAGACAGTCACATGTTATTTGTATTTCAAACTATTTCAGTAGCAATTATTTTATTTGCCCTATTTTAGAAGATGAATGATTTCTGTTACTGCAATTACGCTGATTCTATTTATACAGAATTTTCTTATTGTTTATGGCACTTCCATAAAGAGATTCTGAGCCAGTCTGACAGTAGCTCTAGACTTCGCCATTCCTGGGAAACTGGCAGTATTGGAAATCTAAGCAAACAGATGTATTTCTAACTGCTGCTAAACTATTGGTTTTTTAAAATTTTGGTTTGAATTGCTGTGGATCGTTATCACTTTGGTAGGCATTCTTCCTTCCCAGCTCTTGACATTGAATTCCTGCAAAGGAAATGCTAATTTAATCAATGGCAATCCCCAGCCCACCTCTACTCTCCACCCCATAGCACAGCCCCTTTAAAGGAGAGGAATTATGCAAAATGGAGAAGTTCCCCCCCCCTTTTACTTGGAGTTGTAGGAAAAGAAGATTTTTGTTAATGCAGAACCTTGAGGTGGAACACTTGCTTCCATCTTATCAAATCAGAAGAAATGAAAATACCCCTGCTTTATCTTCAAACTGTTTCTGCCAGCAGGGGAATGAAATGATAGCAGTTTGGAAGCACCCTCACTGCGATTTTGTGAGAGACTGTGGGGAAGCAGAAGATGCGGTGCTTAAAGGTTTATTTCAGAGAGGCAACTCAGTTCTAAGGTGAGACATGTGGGAAAAAGCACCTGGAGGAAACTCTGCTTTAATTAACTCACCATAAAGAGATGGCAAAGGTACTCTTGCAGTTTTCAAGATTCTGAATTTACCTCACACTAACATTGAGGATACCTTTCTGAAACCAATGTTGTTTTTTGTTCTCGCCAGCTTCATGGGGCTTGACAGATCTTGTTTCTATTTCTTTTTCTTTTCAATTTGAGATTGGCCTCTCTGTGGGGTGGCACTCTGACATAAATTAATTGTCTATTTCTTTGCCTGGAAAGGCCCAGCTTGTGAAGTACTTCTGCATATTTAGGTATTCCCTTTTCTCTCTATTGCCCATTGGGAGGAACTCTTCTTTCTAAGGCTGTTTAAGAAAAAAGAGGTGATTTCAAAATATATTATCTTCTTTTCACTCTTGCAAGCCTCTCTGTGACTTGTAGAATGTGTAGAACTATTTTCCCCCCTTCCTTAATTTCTTACTGTGTATATGTGGATGCAAAATTCTAAGGAATTGCTAGATGGCAGCAAAGAGATACAGAAAACTCTTGCTCTTTGCTGCTATCTAGTGATGTTCTGGATCTTTGCAGCCCAGATCTCATAGCCCAAAGAAAAATATGAAACACTTTATGGAATCAACCTTACCAGATAATTCCCATTATAGATGATAATAGTCTTTTGAGTTTCTACATTACACCATTTCAAATGTCCAATCTTTCCAAAGCCATTAAAGTAGATTTGCAGATTATCTTCATGTTGGTGATCTTACTGTATAACACTGGAATAAACTGTTGAAACCACAGTGAAGTAGACAGAACTATCCTTCCAATGGAACAATAGGAATGCAAAGAAATAAATCCAATTTCTAATCTGTGACCCTATGAAATATTCTTCTCATACTAGAAATCTCATTGAGATATGTAAAGATGGCATATCATCAGTTTCTCAGCCAGGGACTTTCGTCAACACCTCTAATCATTCTTGTTGGATGAACTGAAGATAAAATATGGGCAAGGGTAGTTGACTTCTAACCCTAAATTGCATGCTGCAGGAACTGGAATTCATTATAAGGTCATGCGTATATTTCCACCATTTTCACTTCCTTATATTATGTTCTGAATAGAACTTCCTCCTTGCCACTAGGATTCCATTTCTTCATGGAACCATAATAATTTTGGTGTGGTTTGCCCATATATATTGTTTTGATGCAAACATGTATAGAATCCGTTATCTATATATTGAACAATGAATCTTTGATATTCTTTTAGAAGAGTCTTGCCAACATTGATATGCAACATCCATAAATAAATGGTTTAGCTGCTAGAAATTATAACTTTTCCCAGAAATTCCTAGATTTTGGGATTTCTACTCGTTTAATTTAATTTAATATTTAAATTTATATACCGCCCTTCTCCCGAAGGACTCAGGGCGGTGAACAGCCAGAAGTAAAAAACATCAAATACAAAATTTAAAAACAATTTAAAAATAAATTAAACATTTTGGCCCAACAGTTAAAATCCCCCATTAAAAATCCAAATTAAAATACACAATTGGAGAGATTAGGCTAGCCCGACTTGATGAAATAAAAAGATTTTGAGGGCCCGACGGAAAGTACGTAAGTCCGGAATCATCCGTATCTCCGGGGGGAGCTCGTTTCAGAGGGCAGGTGCTCCCACAGAGAAAGCTCTCCCCCTGGGGGCCACCAGTCAGCATGGTTTGGCCGATGGCACCCCGAGGAGCCCCTCTCTGTGGGAGCGTACTGGCCAGTGGGAGGCTCTCGGTGGCAGAAGGCGGTCCCGTAAATATCCAGGCCTAAGCCATGGAGCACTCTAAAGGTGGTCACCAACACCTTGAATCGCATCCGGAGATTACCAAGTTGTCAGGAATCATATTTTTTCAAGAAGATCAGGAATTTTTTGTTCCAATCTGGAGAAAATTCACTGAAGACATTTATCAAGGAAGCTTGACATTTATATCATGAAATTGTCTCACAGAGATGTGGTCTAATGACAGTCTTATCTCAAGAAACCATCCCCACTAAAGCTTCCTTTTTTGACATCTAATTTAAACTTTTAAAGATGTTCCCAGACTCTAGGCAAAGTGTTCTTGATTTTGGTAATCTACAGCAGAGAGAAAAACCACAGCTATTTGAAATAGATGTTACTGCTGTTTATTCAGTAAATTAAATAAGCTGGCAAGAAAAAGCTTTGCAAAGAATTAAGCAAAGCTTCTAATTAGAAATAAATGTTTCACACTTGGGATCTTTAAACAATTAACTAGTTAGATGACCAGTCAAACTAGAGAATAGAAGATCATAGACTCATATATCTATGCTGAGAATAATGAGAACCTGGTAAATTACTTTGTGGGCTTGAATTTTCTGGATTACTTTTGTAGCATTTTCCAATATCTTATGATCCTGCCTTCCCATTCTTGGTTGGACCAGAACTCAGTGTATGCTAGGACTTTTGACTGGTCAACTTTCTCAAGATATTCCTATTGTAAAAAAAAAAAAAAAAAAAAAAGCAGCTCATTCCTATCTTCAAAAAGGGGGACCCTAGCTTAGTTGAAAATTACAGACCAATCTCTTTATGTTGCATCATCTGCAAAGTCATAGAATCAATCATTAACCAATCTATTATCTTCCACCTCGAGACAGACAACCCCATTCCTAAGAGGTCTGTAAGGGGGGTGCATAAGTGCACCAGAGTGCCTACTGTCCCTGTCCTAATATTCCTTTTTATTTTTTTACTCTTATTTTTTCATGTATACTTTTACCTGTTATCTTATATATGCTTGACAAATAAATAATTTTTTTAAAAAAATATACTATTTTGGTGAACATCCCTGGTTACTCTTTCTCAGGCCAATAGTAAATCTGGTCCATTTTTGTAAAGCTATTGAGCTAATCCTTCCATTTTGCTCTTTGTCTTCTAACTCTTTATCTTCTAACTCCAGAGTTAGAAGATAAAGAGCAAAATGGAGGGATTAGCTCAATAGCTTTACCAAAATGGACCAGAATTTACTACTGGGTGGCCTGAGAAAGAGTTAGACTCCAGAGTTAGAATATTTTGCCTATCATGTTAGAATAACCTTACTGATAGAATATCCTGTCTACTCTGCCTCTATTATGTGAAACATCTTAATAAGTAGTCTATATAATCTTTGCCTTTAGATATAGGTACCCAGAGAGATACACTTTCTTGCTTATTGAACAAGTAAATAAGTTATGTAACTGAGGTTGATAAGCTTTTATATATCTACTGAACCAATGTTCAAATGTCCACTTTGTTTCAAATTCTTCTGATTTAATATAAATCAATGGCAAGAAGTACATACTGCCAGCTGCTCCTCCAATTAATGTGGTTAAAAATACCTGTTTACATATAATATTATATATTTATACCTATATTTGGAATAATCACTCTGTATAAAAGTAGGAAATAGATTATTAAGAGATAAGGAGGCTGGCACTATGCAAATAGTTCTTCTCTGAAGAGGAAACAGAGCAAATCTTATCCATGATGGCCAAACTTTTCCATAACCTCTACAGTCTTTTCAGTGGAGTCAATCAGTATTCTTGGCTATGTGTTTCCAACCGTTTAAAGGGAAAATGTCTCATTTTCATCTCTATCCTTTTAGCCCTGCTAAATCAAATCTATATTTGTCATAAAACAATCAAAAGTGTGTCTGAATTTCAGAAACTGTGAGGAAGGATAAAGAAAAACTCCCTTTCATTGAACTGTTTTGTAGAGCTTTATCATTGCAAAAAGAAATATTTACTAAGATTTGAGTTACACGGTAGCTAAACTAGGAATAATAAATCTGGTCAGCTGCCAAATGGAGATATCATTCTGGGATCTCAAGTCCAGAGCTGATTATGAAGTGGTGGTTATGAATCTTTGGGGGAAGTAGTTTTTGTATGATGCAAATCACCATATCATTATCTTCCACCATGTTCTTAATATGAGCTTGAAAACTGTTTTGTATCAAAGTCTATTTTACAAACCATCCTTCCACTTTCAGCTTGGGAAGGAGAATATTTCTTTGTCAGCACAGGTGATAGAAGCAATCAGCTATCCTTGGGTCCTGCTCCAACAAGATCCACATAGTCATTTGGAGTTGAGCTTTGACAGCAAGGAGTTTTCACCTTTTTATTAGTGTTCATCCGATGACTTCGGGGAGAGCCTTGGCAACTTTATTTCAAGCAACAGTGAGGTTTCCATTTTCAGGATCCAAATTGAAAGCAGCAGTGCAGGAAGAAAATCTTGATATAGTGTCTTTCAGAAAATAACTGTATTTGTCCCACAGCTTTGCTCAATAATGAAGTTGAGATGTCCAGTTTCAGGTCTTCAAAACTTACACATGCAACCACATTTTTTTTTTTTTTTTGCACAAAAGCTGTAAAACCAGTATAATATTTTCCTCCACTCAGGTTTGATGGCCAAACATCTCCACAACCATGAAGTAAGTGAGTATGCTTGGTTATGTGTCATTAACTAGAAGAAAAGCGTTACTATTTTCATCTCTCTAATTTTATGACACCGTCATCCAAAGCTGTTCTCTTTCATTTATTTTCTATAGATTACAGTGACTTTATCTTGGATAACCTAAAATGTGTGCTTATCCTCATCTATGAATGATCTTTTTTCAGGGTGACACTGCCAAATATCCATTTTTTAAAGTTCTAATTGCCCTCTGCAGTTCATGTTGAAATAATTCAAGTTGTGTATTGTGAAATGATAATGAAGTTGGAAGTTGCCTCTCTTGGTGGTGATTCTCATCACATCTCTATTGATATTAATAGTGCATAAGTTATTTATTTATTTATTTATTTATTTATTTATTTATTTATTTATTGGTTCGATTTATATACCGGCCTTTTCTGGAGACTCAGGGCGGTTTACAATGTGTTAAGCAATAGCTTTCATACTTTTGTATATACCTGCTTAGTAGGGCTTTCATCCCCCACCCTAAGCGGTGTTCTTTTTTATACAAAGTCAGCTTATTGCCCCCACAAACCGGGTCCTCATTTTACTTACCTCGAAAGAATGGAAGGCTGAGTCAATCTTGAGCCTGGTGAGATTTGAACTTGCAGTAATTGCAGGCAGCTGGTGTTACTTAACAGTGCTTTAGTCTGCTGCGCCACCAAGGCTCTTAAATTATGGTTTGTTATTTACAGTATGATATTGATTTTAACAGAAGAAAATATAAGTAATTCGGCTTGAACTTTGGGGGTCCTTGGCATTCCCTGAATTTGGTTGCTTGTTTGCAGATGTTTCAATCTATCCAACTAGATTACATCATCAGTGCTACTGAATATGGGAATTGTTCCCTGTTTACATACACTAGTTTTCCCTGCCACTGTTGGTAGGGGTGTGATCTTCTCTTTGATCAGGATATTGTTTTCTTCTTATTGTTTTTCCGCTGTTAATCCCTGCTTATCTGGGTATTGGCTGCTGAAGAGGATGTGTAATGATCTTATTTTCTTCTTAGCTTTTTATTGTTTCTTTGGAATACAGTAGTTTATCCATGGTGGCCAAACTTCTCCACTGATGGATGATGTATTTGAATTCCTGAAGCTTTCAGGATTTTGGTTGCAGTTTTGGATTTAGCTTTCCCTCACTTTCTATTATGCCCACTTTCAGTTTTGAGCAGAATTGCATTTCAATAGTCTGAAAAGTTGTGGGAGGGGGCAAGGGAAGAATATAAACAGGCTGTATGTGACAGCACTTCTAAGAGAAGTAAAAACTTCAGGTAGGAGACTTATTTTGGCTGGGCTAGGACTGGCAGCCCCTAGGGGGAGAACCTTCTCTGTGGAGGCACCTACGATCTGGAACGAGCTCCCCCTGGAGATACGGAGGATCCTGGACCTGTGCACCTTCCGTCGCGCACTCAAGACTTTCTTATTTCATGAAGCTGGCGTGGCCTAAATCTTTTCCCCTTTTAAATGTAAATTTTAATTTGTTTTAAATTATTGGGTATTTTAAATTTGTCTCAGCCAAATTATTTAATTCGTTTTTATTCTATTTTAAATTTTTGTATTTATGTGTTTTATTCTGTGGCTGTTCATCGCCCTGAGTCCTTCGGGAGTAGGGCGGTATATAAATCCAATAAAAACAAAACAAAACAAATTTAAGGGAAAACAGGAGTTTTAGGAAGGAATGGTTGTTCAAGAAAAACTCAAGGAAAGTGATTCCTTTAATAAAATATTTATATGGAGAGCTCTTCATTTATATCTGCAGATCTGAGGTCAAGGGAAAGAAATAACTAAAATATCCAGGAAGGAGAACAGAAAAAATATAGACTAACAGGCAAAAAGATAGAATAATTTAAGATTGTAAGGAAGATAACATGCAGTGACAGTATACCAGAATTGTGGAGAAAAATTACTACATGGAGGTCATAGTAACAGATAGGGGGAATTCTCCAATAATCAGTATTTTTCAACAGATTACCGGTCATGAGACAGTCATGCCGTTCAATTAAACTAGAAAGAATAAAGTAATTTTTCACTAGTTCTAAAGAAACATGAGAAACATTATCTATGATAAGTGAAAAAATATGAAAGATATATGTAATCCTTAGGGAGCAGCAGGAAAGAGAATGTATTTGTGGCATTTCTATGCCACTCTATTCCAAAACAGTTCTGAGCATTATTCTTGATAGACATCTTTATTTACTTGAAATAGATGAATCAGTCTTGAAACTTTAGGATGCTCACAAAGTTAGAATTCATACAGCTGTCTCTGTGGAATTTTAAAATGTAATAATGATTAGAAGTAGCTCTACAGATACTTAAATAACAATTTAGGTAGGACCAATTAGTGATAATAAGCACCAATAGGTTAACTGAGCATGTCATATAATAGGCAGATGAAGTAACTTCTGAAATGAATTTGGAAAGTTAAATCTGGAAATGCCTGAGAGATTTTGTGAGTACTGTAAATTTTTGAGAAATGAAAAATTATTTTTGAAAAATACCAGAAAAATAAGGATATAATAGAATGACTGATTTTTGAGAGCTGGGAAGTTGGATTTGGATTATGGAAATACTATCCCACAGAGCGCATTAAATAACTTCAGATTAGTTATTCTCTCTTAATCCAAAAAGATCTCACAAAGTTTTTGTTGTGGGATAAAATTAGGAGATGTCCCCAAGTTCCCCAAATGATATCCCCATCATTTTGAGCTTTCTGAGAAAATATGATATATAAATGCAAATACCGATACATAATAATAATAATAATAATAATAATAATAATAATAATAATTCTCTGTGGAATTACACAATCCAGTGTAATGAATTCTAGTATGAAAAAGCCATTCAAGGATAGACATGATGTATTTAATTCCTTAATGAAATAATGGTAGTATATCCTAGCTTTTCAGTTAACAGAGAATATTACTCATTAGGAATCCACATCCTAGATAACAGGCTCCATTTTTAAATATTAATATTAGGCATCTGGATTTTTCACCATTAAGTTTAGGACAGATTTTGTGTCTCTAAAGTGTCTAGAAATTTTGAGAGTATTGTTATTTAAATCCTCAATCAGCAAGTTCATGTGGCTGATAATACCATTAATTATGCTCCCAATTTACATAGAGCACATCAACTTGAATGTCAGAGTTGGATATTCATTTTGTGTTTTGAAAATGATATTGAAGCTTCTGAAAGTTATTTCTCACACTTTGAAGGAAAGGAGGAAAATACAAGGCCAGTGATAGATTTCATCCCAGTTTATTGTAAAGTACAGATCCAGGAAGAATCATACTCATAATGGAAGTTTCTTAGTTCTAAGTTTCTTAGTTTACCCTTAATAGTCCAGGTAGAAACTTAGACATTGGATAGTCAAATGACTCATTTAGTAATATGCATCATTTTATCACAAAGCTTTGTCATCTTTCACATAGACTTCTGTGGTGCACTCACTGGAGGCTACCTTTGAAGACTGTTCAGAAGTTATATTTGGTGGAAAATGCAACAGCCTTAGGCTTTAGGTACAATTCGAAGTATTGGCTTTGATCTGCAGCTTCAACCCACGATCCTGCAGGAATGTTTGCTTCTAACCAAGTTTTTTAGAACAGAGATGCTGAGAGTTGGAAGAAAATGAGGCATCAGGGTTTTTTAATCGTGATAGCAACCTTCTGAGAAAGTTTTCATTGGAAACGTTGGATCGTGTCCTCACTGTAACTTTTTTTAGGAAGGCTACTGAAAGAGAGCTATCCAACAGGGCTTTTGAAGGTTGTTGCAATTCATGACACAGAGTAATTATTGTAACCATTAATTTTATATTTTTAATAATTTATTTTAGTTACATTTTTACTACTAAAATTGTCAGTAATTGGTGCTTTTATGTGCAAGCTCACCTTGAATCCTTTGGGGGTATACTGGTATAAAAAAACAGAAAATAACTTATATCGCGATATCTATAGATACAAATGGAAACATAAATCTACAGACATAGACATAGATTCAAACAAAAATAATTACAGGTACATCTCTAACCCTTAACATGTCGAGCCAAACACTTAAAAAAAAGAGTGCTACATTAATAAGCATCAAATTTTTCATGTCAGAAATTGAAGCCTCATTATTACTTTGGGGATAATAAGTTTGAGAGGGAAAATTACCTACGCTGCAGAACCTGGCCTTTGGGAGATGTAGCCCTATCATAGCAGTAACCAGTGGTGGGATTCAGCCGGTTCTCTCTGGATCAGGCGAATTGGTAGTGGCAACTGCGGGAGGCTCTGCCCACCCGCCCAGACATAATATGCGAGCATTGCACATGCGCAGAAGGCTGTGTGCATGCCCAGAGGTGGCGCATGTGAGTGAAGCAACTGCCCGCGCTCACATTGCAAACCGGTAAGGAAGGTAAGTGAATCCCACCTCTGGCAGTAACCTTTAGTATTAACTAATAAGTTACAAAGACACTGTTTGAGATATTTTTGGAACACAGAAATATTACATGAAATGCACTTGAATGTATCTTTTGATATGTCTTTAAGTGTGACAGAAGATGTAATTTACCTCTACTGTACAGCGCGACTCTAGAGTACAACAATCTAGTGTGCTCTTGGGTTTGATTTTTAGAAATAGAGCGGATCTCAGAGACATTTTTAACTTCCAGTAGTTTTATTAACAAAACCAAATAGAGTCATTATTCAGATACATACAGGGAAGATAAAGAGATAGGGCTTTATCCAATGCCCCACCAAATATAATAGTAGGCACACACATATACACAGCCCCAAAAAAATCAGGAACAGGGAAACATTCCAGATATAGGCATCCTCCAGAATACATCTACAAAGATATGCATCCAGGATGACTATAAATAATTTGCATGTATTTGGGTGTGGTATTTCATTAGCTAGAGAAACCATTGCCTGCATCTTAGGCAGTGGTGAAATCCAATTCTTTTTACTACCGGTTCTGTGGGCGTGGCTTGGTGGACGTGGGGTGGCTTGGTGGGTGTGGCTTGATGGGCATGGCAGGGGAAGGACACTGCAAAATCTCCATTCCCACCCCACTCCAGGGGAAGGATACTGCAAAATCCCCATTCCCTCCCCACTCCTGGGGGAAGGATATTGCAAAATCTCCATTTCTATCCACTCTGGGGCCAGACAGAGGTGGTATTTGCCAGTTCTCCAAACTACTCAAAATTTCTGCTACCGGTTCCCCGAACTGCTCAAAATTTCCGCTACCGGTTCTCCAGAACCTGTCAGAACCTGCTGGATTTCACCCCTGATCTTAAGACAGAGATAGAGTGACTGGCTCAAGGTCATCCAATTGGCTTTTGTACCTAAGATGGGGCTAGAACTCATGGTCTCCTGGTTTCTAGCATGGTGCTTTAACTAATATGTCAATCAGCCTCTCCTATTGTCATTACTTTGCCTTTTTAAAAAAGATGGATGCAGTTTCTTATCCATCTGATATTGAACTGGTAACTAAAGAACACCCAAGAAACAGACTGTATTTAACAGATTGCAAATGGTTTCCTACAAATTTATGATCCTATGATTCTCAAGTGAGAGGACAGCTCAGATCTTCCCTTCTGAGCCAAATGTTTGGTTTCATATTATTTCTGAAAGAGAAGTTTTGTGAGAGAGACAAATCAGGATTTTAAAATTCCCATAAGCATATCCTAATGGCTTGTGAATTTCAACTTTTGAAATAAATTATAGCCTTTATTTTAGTGGGAAAGGGCTTAAGATACATGCTGTCAGTCTCAGAAAAACAAAATGCAAATTAATATAAATATCATTATTTTGGAATAGACAGTCTTAAAAGCATTTGATGTTAGCAATTCCACCCTCCCCCTTCAATATTTCTTTGCTCACCTCCCACAATTTCATCCTCACGATGTGATGATGGGTTCATTTACCTGAAAAGAAGGATGCTGCTGTGGGAATTTTTAAACAATTAATATAATGAAATTCAATATTTCCTGAAGTGAAGTTGCCTAGTCTTACACCACAGATCTGAAAGGATGTTTTCAATTATAATTAAATTGCCAATTTAAACAAAAAATACAAATTTTCCAAAGCTTCCCCCTGCTCTCACATATAAGACCACCCACGCAGAGTATTATTATCTCTCTGACATCAACTGAGCTTGACATTCTTTTTTTATTTTCAGCATCACACCAGGAGAAAGAGCCTTGGATTTCAAAAGATCTATTCTCAGGAAAAATAATATAACTCTATACAAGCAAGTTGAGCCCTTTCGACAAATGATAGCAGAATAATATTGCTAATGGTGTCTGTTCTGGCATATGTTCAGATGTAGTAATTTCCTCTTTCTGCTGGACAAACAAAAGTGAATAGAAAGAGAAAGTGATGGTGCGTTGCATGCTATATTTTGGTACCAAACTTCCATAGCTGTGTCATTAAAGCCTGCTGAAATGAGGCAGTAATAACAATAATCAGGTAAATAATAATGTGGAAATTGTGATACCACATGGAAGATTTCCCTAGGTTTGGAAAGAATTCGAAGGTCTATGCAAATTTACATGATGTTTCTTTGATTAGAATTCACTTTCAAGATCTAAAATCCTGGTTAGAAAGAAAGAAAGTTTAAACTATCTTACACAATTGTTGCTGTAGTCTGCCTCTCTCTCTCTCTCTCTCTCCCTCTCCCTCTCATCTCTCTCTCTCATCTCTCTCTCTCACACACATCTCTCTCTCTCTCTCACTCTCATATCTCTCTCTCTCACTCTATTCTATCTCTATCTCATCTTGGAGCTCTCCTCCCATCCCAAATAAAGGAACACCATTTTTATTCTCTTCTTTTATTGTCCTCTTGGCTTCGCCTTTCTGGAGAGATTCAGCACATCCAAAGAGATATCTGGTGTGTTCTCATGTGGAACAGGACTACTCTGAGGCGATTGGTAACAGGTAAGTATTTAATGGCCAACACCAGAATTACCGGCTCTATATATACACACAACTAAGAAAGAAGAACCGTAAACTCTGCCTGACAGCTCTTATATAGTCAGACGGCTTAACCAATGGGAACATCGAACGTTACAATGGACCCCAACAGGGGGTCTATTCTGCCGAACAGGCTCAGAACACAACAATATCTGTATGGGGTAGCCTCTGCCATATAAATGAATAAGATGTTTGCTTGTGTGGGACTCATGTGGGCACGTTTCTCTATTTTTATTTATTAGGTTGCTTCTGGATAGGTGCTGTTGTGGTTTTACTAATAAAGCTATACCTGCTTTGCTTCCCCACTGATGTTGTCTTTGGGCAGTCAAACTAATATACTTCTAGTGGGGTGTCCTGCATCAAAAGCATCAAAATTTTTGTGTTGTTGTTTGAGCCACTGAGGTTGGAGGACTCTTTCTTATTTCTCCTCTCACTCAAAATAAAACAATAAGACAAGGAGATGTGGTACTGGCCAGAGGGTGATTTTTGTGGAAGAAAAGCCCATTTCCTCAGCTGTTCTTAGAACAGTGGTGGACGGTGCTATCAAAGTCTTTTAGAACATCATGGTTTGGGAAGCATTTCAAGATTCATGACAGTAGTTCTGTGGGATTGCCCTTAAATGCTCCTTATTTCTTAGATATATATTCTTACCTCCAAAAATCAGAGAGCTTTACTTCTGAAAAACAGTATATTATATATTTTGCCTTCTGGGTCTAGATGATATGTGGAGCTATTCCTGAAATAAATAAGCCTACTCCCCTGTTCTGGGAATATTGTTAACAAAGAAAATGGAAGATATAAATAAAGCAGGTTTAAAAATTGTGGCTATGGCAAAGAAGTGAAGTCTGCTTTGAGGCAAAAATGATTCCTCATGACTTAGTAGATACGCTCATTTCATTTACTTGGCATTGAGGATGATGTAGTTTACCACTGCCTTTATATTTATATTATATTTATATTTACTCCTTGGTTTAAGTTTTGTCCTGGCATTTGGAGAGTCTCTTATGCAAGTACAAACCAGTTGTGAACTAGGTAAATTTTCCTGTCATGATCACAATTTAATCCATATTCTAGGTTTGCATTTTCTTCTCAGCCTAATTGAAGACTGGTTTGTATGTCATGGGATCAGTGTCAAATTCTATGGCTACAGATTGTCCCAGAGAGCAAGCTGCAGATATGACACGACCAACTTTATGTTTACGCCTAGGATGAAGAAAATGCCATAATTTGTAAATGGGGTTCATTTCTCCCTCCTCTTTTGGCAGAGAAGATGCAGTGCACCATTAGTTTTTTCCTAGGTAGGGCTCTTCTCAAATGTGTCTGACATTTAAAAGAAAAACTTCTCAGCAGGGAAAGTTAGTGATGTGGAATCCTAATGGGAATTACAGAATTGGTTTCCTGATTAAAAACCTTTGGGAAGATTGTTTCAAAGCCATACTGTAATTCATTTTTTAAAAAAATGAAAATAAAAATCTGATTGCCTGAGTTAATTGGCAGTAGTTTTCTCTTATTACCAAAGATATGTCAAAATAACCTCTCCAATGTCATTTAATTTTATATATGTGACAATTTTATACTATGTTCTTCTTTTGAGAATATTTTGAGTGTTCCTATGGTATTTACTTTTCCTAATTAGATTTCTATTCAGTGTTACACAGAAAATTCACGTTCATTCCATTTCAATTTTCTGCATTTCATTATTGGACTTAAATACATAGCAAAGATATTCCTAAAACTGAAATAATAGTGAACCATTTTTGTTATCAACTACCCAGATTTCATACCAGACAAATCTAGTTAGAAGTATAAGAAGAAGAAAGAAATATTTACATATTAAATTAAATTGAATAAGAAATTTCAAAACAATGTTCAGTCAATAGTAAATGTTTTTTTTTAAAAAAAACTTTGCTTTAAAATAATCTCAAACTTTTAGATGTGCATAATTATAATCCATAAATGGTTGCTAAGTTAAATTAAATTCTATATCAGACTTATTTTTGAAATTTCAAGTTATTTTTGACATTGATCCTACAACTTAGTTTGCCATTCTTCTAAAGAAGAGATTATATGTGATTTTGTGCCTGGCAGCTTATGCAAAGTCGACTCTGTATATTTTTTATGAATAAGGTTTAGTGATGTTAAGCAGAAAATGATCTGGCAGGAAAGAGAATTCAACTTTTAACATTTATTTCATTCTGTAATACTATTAATAACTTGCAAGGAAACAGCCTATCTTTCCTGATTCTCCAATCTAAAAGAGTGATTCCTAAATTACAGCAGTACTCCAGTGGTGGGTTGCTACCAGTTCACCCCGGATCGGGCGAATCAGTAGTGGCGGTGGTGGGAGGCTCTGCCCACCCATCCGGATGTCTCTGTGCATGCGCAGAAGCATTGCGTGCGCAAGCGTGCAAGCCCTTACAAGTGAACTGGTAGTGGCCGAAATTGAAACCCATTACTGCAGTACTCTAAAAAGATTTCTTTTCAGCATTTCTCTCTTGAGTTTTGTTTTTATCTCCTTTCTCTCCTCAAGTCTTATTGACCTAGAATGTTACTTTTTATGAGAGACATTTCCACTACTTGATTTGGTTTCTCTGTCTCTCTCTGGCTCCTGTTCTTCCCTGGATCTCCTAATGTAACCTTTCCACTGTTTTCTGACCAGGTTCAAATCTTTCTGAAGCACCAATTGTCAACATTCCTGTCAGCATAGGTAATGGGGAGGAATACTGAGATATGTACTTCAAGAGCATATAGTCCTATATTCTTTGAGTATTCTCTAGGTTTTAATCTTAATAGATTTAACCAAATACATAATCACCAGTTCCATATGAATATTATTTTAGTTTTTTTCACCTTTTTAAAACAATACATTATATTGTAACCCTATCCCTTACCTTAACCCTAAACCTAATCCACCATCACAAGACCAACTGATCAAACAAAGCCCTTATAAGTAGAAGAACACTGACATCTCCTAAATTCTACTGAAGAGGTTACCTAGCTTGGTAATGAAATGTTTGGAAACCAACCCACAAGCTCGGAGAATGAATCTCCACTCCACTGTCACATATTATATTGTTGAATTGTTTCAGCTTGAACATGCTATCATTTTTTGAAGAAAGGTTGCAGGAACTGGGTATGTCTAGTTTAATGAAAAGAACGACTAGGGGAGACATGATAGCAGTGTTCCAATATCTCAGGGGCTGCCACAAAGAAGCTATTCTACCTCAGGGTAGAACAAGAAGCAATGGGTGGAAACTAATCAAGGAGAGAAGCAACCTAGAACTAAGGAGAAATTTCCTGACAGTTAGAACAATTAATCAGTGGAACAACTTGCCTCCAGAAGTTGTGAATACTTCCACTGGAAGTTTTTAAGAAGAGATTGGATAATCATTTGTCTGAAGTGGTGTAAGTTTTCCTGCCTAAGCAGGGGGTTGGACTAGAAGACCTCTAAGGTCCCTTCCAATTCTGTTATTCTATTCTATTCTATTCTGTTCTGTTCTGTTCTGTTCTGTTCTGTTCTGTTCTGTTCTGTTCTATTCTATTCTATTCTATTCTATTCTATTCTATTCTATTCGCTAAATTGTGCTAATTTAGAGTAGGTAACACTTCCTGGGAAGCAGATGAGCAGACAGACTGATCATCTGTACCCTAGCATGAATGGTATCATTCAGATATGTATGGACTAACCTGTTTCATCTCATTGCACTTCTTCAGTGCATGCAAGATAGAAATCTCCAGGAACATGGGAACCTATATTGAAAATCCATCATTTGGCATTTGAAGAAAAATCTTTAAATCAATTTTATATTAGGTGACAGCAAATCTCATTTTGTAAATAGAAAAGAGAAGTGAGAACATTCTTCTGAACCATATATATATATATATATATATATATATATATATATATATATATATATATAGCTTGAAGAAGGAATAAAAACTAATGAGGTGCACATATCTCTGCTTTAATTAGCCTGTATTACTGAAGGCTTAAAATTCCAAACTGGTAGCTAGAATAATTAATATGTCCTTGTGATTATCTTAAGAAAAAAGAAAAATAATGAATCAGGGTATTTAAACGAATCAGACATAACAAAGAAAAAAATATATTTTTCTTACTGAATTCCTTATGGTAGGATTGTTGATAATTAAGACAAGAAAAATTGAATCCAAAAGCTTAAGATTATATTAAAATTGAGGGTGTTGTTGATGACAGAGGCATCAATTATTTTAAGAAAACAAAGAACAGGGATTAAGGCAGTCAAACAAATTAATAATTATGATAATTAAGTGCACATAACTTAGAAAACTTCATTTAGTAATTAAAATAAAAATATGTTGTGATGGACTCCTACTAGTATTTATTTACGAAAGGCATCTTTCAAAAATACTTTACAGATTTCATTTAATACTGTTATTTGTAAGAGAGTCCATTTTCTCAATTGACCCAAAGCCCACTTACGTTTATGTCTATTTTGATGTCTTGTATTTTTATGCAAAAATCCAGAAGAGTTGCCCTAGGAAGAAAGAAGTCATTAAATGAAATTGAATTAAATAGATGTCTTAGATTGTTTAAAAAGGAAAAAAAAAGTGCTGGAATGTTCAGAGCTGAATACAAATGCACATTGACAATATATGTGCTACCCATGCTGGAGAACCAACTGTATCTAGATATTGGTAACTTAACTTTTCATAGGCGATGAGTTCAAAGAATAATATTTTTTTCCTAAAAGTTTTTTAAATTAATCAATTGCCATCCTGTAGAGAAACTGTGGCTCTTGGACACTTATTAATTATGCAGTGAGTTAGCAGTTGTGTGTAGGAACAGGATGAACGAGATGCTGTTTCTTTTGTTCTATCCCAAAAGATAGATTTCAAGAACTGTAATAGGCAAAAAGGTACCAGTATTGGTCCTATTGGGCACCTCCTGTAAACCCTGCCTGGACTTCTCTTTTTCTTGTTTTTCTTGATGCCTACCATTTGCAGCTCACTAGGAATTTTTGACACCAGATAAAGCAGTGGTTCTCAACCTGTGGGTCGGGACCCCTTTGAGGGTCGAATGACCCTTTCACAGGGGTCGCCTAAGACCATCCGAAAACACATATTTTCAATAGTTTTAGGAATAATTTTATGGTTGGGGGTTACCACAACATGAGGAACTGTATTAAATGGTCGCGGCATTAGGAAGGTTGAGACCCACTGAGATAAAGGGATAGGAAACCCATGATTCAGGAAGGAGACCATCTGAGTATGGAGAGCTGGTGCATTCTTAGGCATATGTGAGTGTTTGAAGGAATTATATTGAAGGGAGGATGAAAGACTTAGGAAGAAGAAGATCATGGAGGGAGATTTGAGAATAGCAGCCCATGGACATCTGACTGTCACTTTCTTTCCACTATTTTGCAAATGCTTGGCTTCATTTTTACAGAGATACCTTGCCATTGTACTGGAATGATACAGAAGAGCTAAATCCATCTTATTTTATCACCGTCAACTTTTTCAAAGTTCAACTTAACAGAATAACAAAATAACAGAGTTGGAAGTGACCTTGGAGGTCTTCTAGTCCAAACCCTACCCCACCCTCAAGCAGGAAACCCTATACTATTTCAGACAAATCGTTGTCCAGTCTCTTCATCAAAACTTCCAGTGTTGGCGCATCCTTCCGGAGGCAACTCATTTCACTGATTAATTGTTTTAACTGTTAGGAAATCACTATAAAATGAAAACACTACAGATTCCAAAGGGAAAGATTCCCTTTCAGGATTGGCTACAAAATTTTCCAATATTTGAAATGCTGTCCCAGGAAACAGTATGTGGATTTATTCTTCAAAATGCCCAAGGGTAGGACAAGAACCATCCAAACCTGAAATAAGGAGGAAATTCCTGACCATGAGGGCTATTGAGCAATGGAACAGCCCATTTCTGGTGTTATCTTTGGAGATTTTTCAAGCGAAATTTGTGGATTTTCCAGAAAAAGTTAAACAGTCATTTATCTAAAGTGTTTTTATTACTAGGGATTGTCACCTGTCAGTTTTATTCCTTCCATTTATATGTTCCTTTATCTTTTGTTTCTTTACTGATATATACACTAATTCAGGGGAGTCAAATGCAATCGCATCGCGGGCTATATCGTGATATATCAGATTTATTTATTTTTTTTGCCCTTGCAGGGCTGGGGTGGACATGCTTCACTAATTGAATAATATTGTTTTCATTCCTGGATTGTACAAAAGAAACCATGTATAGATTAAAAAAGGAAAAAGAAACAAATTTATCAATTATACATATGAAAAACTAAGTTAAACCGTCTACATTTGGTAACCAATTAAAATGATATAAAAATGAACAATATAATTTCATATATGTATGGTCAAAATCAGTGTTATTGACCTCTGAAATTTCAAAGTAAATATGCATGTAATTTGAACTAAAATGGTGCATGTATATATAGTGGTATCTGGATGGTTTTAATTATGGCATGGCAATGGTATCTTACCACTTTTGACCCACCCACACAATACTTCCATTTCTATACACCTATCACTGTTCCTATATGTATTTATTGGACTGAAGGCCAGTTGAACTGAGTAGGATTTATTTGTGATTAGACATGATTAGGATTACACTACACAAGATTTTAATCTGTACATGCATCCTGTCTATTGGCTTTTCTTAACTACATAAGCTGTAGTTCTCAAGCTGTTATTTGGTTTACTTTATGGGAATGCCCAGGAGAAAAATAATTTATGGTTTACAGCCTGACTTTCCTGTTTCCATGTAAAACATTAGGGATGTTCAAGGTTGCAATTTAATAATTTTAACCAAAATGCTATTGAGGGATGATAATCAGTCACAATCAATTGTTGTAATCTAAGGTGATAAGAGCTGCAATGCTTTAATAACGCAGTAACAGGGTTGTAACTTTTAGATCACAAGGCAGAATAGAATTCCAATAATTGTTGGAGTTTTAAATGACTTTCTAACAAAATAATAAACAATCCTTTACTCAAAATTGCTAATATATTGTGCAAGCACCATAGATCTGTCCAACATCATTACAAATCAAATATGAGTTTGTGGTCTCCTGGCAGCTATTAATATGCACTAAATCAATTTCATTAGTTTTGTCGAGTCTAGCTCCTCTGTCATCTGAACAATGCCTGCCATATACAAATAAATTTCTTTTTGAGAAAAACAAATCTTTCCTAGCTGTTCAGCAATATGATGAAAAGCAAATATTCTGCACAGCCTTATAGAGTTATTTGTGTAGTTCATACCTTCTTTTTCTTCTATGGGATTAATCTCTTCAGTTTTCTTAGGTTGTCTCCCCACCAGATACTCACCAGGTTGACTTAGCTGGACGCAAATAGGCTGATGTTCACAGGATGCTCCTTTGTGCCCACGACCACCTCCATACAAACACAGACTCATATATGTGTGTTACGTATTTCCCAGTATGCCTTTGGACTCCATGGGACTTGGAAACAGATTGGAAAGAAAGTAAGGTAGTCATTCACTTTCACTTTGACGTTCTCCAGAGTGATGGGACTAGGTAAAGGTAAAAGTTCCTCTCGCACATATGTGCTAGTTGTTCCCGACTTTAGGAGGTGGTGCTCATCTCCATTTCAAAGCCAAAGAGCCAGCACTGTCCAAAGATGTCTCTGTGGTCATGTGGCCGGCATGACTAAACACCAAAGGCGCATGGAATGCTGTTACCTTCCCACCAAAGGTGGTCCTTGTTTTTCTACTTGCATTTTTTATGTGCTTTCGAACTGCTAGGTTGGCAGGAGCTGGGACAAATAACGGGAGCTCACCCTGCTATGCGGCACAAGGGATTTGAACCACTGAACTGCCAACCTTTCAATTGACAAGCTCAGCATCTTAGCCACTGAGCCACCGCATCCCTTAGAGGGATAAAGGGTAAAGTAGGACTAATTACTTTACTGTTCTGATAGCAATGAGGATGGATACCAGGAATGGCTTGAGATTTTCCAGTGGGAGAAGGAAGCAGTAGAACCAAGTAGGGTAGGAATTCATTATGGGAATTTGACTCTTGAGCTTTGGAAGAGAACCCCATCTGACAAAGGAACTATAGTGCTGGGAATATGTATTTATGAAAAAAATTATATGAACAGTCCAGTAACATTTTGTTAATTTTGACAGTAAAAGCATGAAATAATGAAATCTTAATATGGATATTTGAATATCTTATAATGCTCTCAGTAAAGAGTTAATACCATAGCTACAGAGGAATTACAGTACAGTACAGTTTGTAATCATTGAAGGTTTTTCTCATAGCAAGAAAATTCACTTTCTAACTTTTTATTTAGATCTCATCTGTCTATTTCCTGTCTTTATTATTTTTACAAATAGCTCAAAGCAGCAAACATATCTAACACACCTTCCTCCTCCTGTTTAACCCCACCACAACAAGACTGTGAGGTGAGTTGAACTGAGAGAGAGTGTGGGGTCCAAGGTCACCCAGCTGGCTTTCATGACTAAAGCAGGGCTAGAACTCACGGTCTCCTGATTTCTAACCTGGTGCTTTAACCATTACACCAAAGTGATTGTCCAAGCCATCCAATTCATTTCAATATGAATTGAAAACAAGGCACTAGTCAAACTATAACTTATCTACAAAGTAAATGTGCAAATACGGTTGAGGTGTTGGGCAAGAACTGAGGATGCCCCAGTCTATTCTCAGCCATGAAAGTACATTGGTAGAGTTTGGGCTAGTCATCTTCTCTCAGAACAACCTATCTTATGGGGTTGTTGTATGGGAAAATTGGAGGGAGGAGTACTATGGACCCTCACCTGAGCTTTTGAAAAAAGGACAAGATATAAATCTAGTATATAAATTAAGTGTTAAAACCAGAAACAAAATTAAAGGCAGAGTTATGTAATGGTATTTTTAAAAAGTTACCAGAATGGTAAATTACACTGGTTCAGAGGAAACATATTTGGGTAAAAGTTGAGAAATAAGCAGCTGTTTCAAACAGTTTTTCAAGATAATTTTTGAGAAGTAGGAGCAGCCAAGTAAGAAGATATACATATACATGTGCTGCATACATGTATAGTTGCACCATACAAATGACTTTTATTTTGAGACAGGCACTACTAACGTCAGTAGGACTTAATACCATGTCAATGTAATGTAGGGTTATAATCTCAAATGAAGAAGATTGCCAGATTACAAAGACTTCCTTCCTGAGCTCATCAGAAAAAGAAGACAAGCAATTTTCTGATAGACTGGCTATGAATGCTCAGGCTGAAAGATACAAGGCTGAAACAGAAATATTTTTTGTCCCACAGTCATCTAAATAAGTATTCAGTCATGAAATTACAGATAACTTAGAAAGGGCTTTAATCACCCTCTGCTGTCAGGTAAAATGATTGGTACCTTTGATCTCTATTACTTTCCTGAGCACAATTACTGCCTAATTACCTCTGGAACTAATCAACTGTCCTTTTTTCAAAAGCTGATTGTGTTGAAAACAGCCCCCTCCCCTTTTGAAAAAAAAATTAATGGTACAAGCATGTCATATCTCAAACAAGTCCTTCCACAGACATGTATAGAGGTTAAGAACTCTAGATGGCTAATTGAAAACTCATTATTCACAGAGCACAGTCACAGATGCAAAAAGTAATAATAATATAAAGGCAGGTGAAATAATTCGGGATTTATCTTCGTTTTGTATATTCCCCATTTTTCATGACGGTCCTTCTCCTTTAACAGGAAAAGAAACCCCTAGAAATGGTTGAAGTCTTCCTTTTCAGACAGAGTGAGAGATTTGAAGAAAACATTAAGAGTGCAAGATAATGACATCAACTTTCCCTTCTATTCTCCATCATGTAAGAAACAGGCAGTCATCAGTCTGGCTATTCTTTAAAAAGGCCCAGAAGCATGGATCTCATAAAGATAAAGGCATGGCATGGCATGGCAAGGCAAGGTAAGACAAGGCTCCTTCCTTCCTTCCTTCCTTCCTTCCTTCCTTCCTTCCTTCCTTCCTTCCTTCCTTCCTTGAAAAAATACAAACCATGCCCTACAACTTATGAACTTTATGCATCCTGTAAGCAATTCTACCCTGCTCACAATTTTTTTTTACATAAATAAATGTTTTTGTTGTGGAACATGGGGAAATTTATCTTGAAAGGCATATGAATAACTCTGGCAGAGAGCAAAACCGAGAAAGTATTGCTTGCTTGGAGAAGAGATGAAATGGAGAAAGTCCACAAAGGGACAATAGGATCCTGCCCCCTGCTGGCACTATTGATGATGCTACTTACTACAGACTTCTGCAATGTCATGATCAATAGAATGAGGCTCAAAGCCAAAATCCCCTAGGAGCAGACCAGAAAATAAACCGTGTGACTAATATATAAAATCACACTCGTTTTTTTTTTTTTTAACTTTGAAGCTTTCATATTATTTTGGGAGTGAAACTTCTGCATGTTATGTGTCTTTGAAAGAAAGTGGTAGAAAAGAGAGAAGATAAACTTTTATTGCTAATATGTTTTAAGGGTAAGTGAATTTTCAGAAGGTATATTTTGTCATTACTGTTTCTGTTTACAACTTAATGGAAGAAATGTTTGTATTCTAGCTGCTGACAGTGTGAAAAAATAGGACTGTTGGCTTCTTTGTGGATTTTGGCTGCTTTTACCTTCTATGTCTGATGATCTCCATTTCCTTCATCTCCCAATTGTGAAGAGGGGCATACAATTACATTTTCATACTGTTAACTTAAACCGACTTATCTTTCCTTTTCTCCTTCCTCTAATATATCTTCTTTTCCTTAGCATTTTAAGAATATTTATCTCTTGTAAGAACGAGCAACATAGATTAGGCCAAGGCCAATCTATTGCTACCATTTTGTTTTCTTCTTATAATACTGTTCTACATGTCTTTAAGGTTGTCATCTGTAGGAAGTAATGGAATATCTCTTTTTGTCCTTCTTCACATAAATCTGTTTTTTTTAAAATGCTATTCCTTGTCTAGCGGCAACAGAGTGTTTGTGCTGAATTTGCAAACAGATGGATGTGATAGACTTATCCATGAATTTATCATGAACAATTCCTTCTTTCGAAATTAGTGTTGCACATATTTCCTAGCTCTTAAATGCAGAACTGTCCAAATGCTGACCACCTCAACTCTTGATCAGGCTTAGTCAAGACACCAGCAGTATCCTAAAATCAAATAACAAGATGGGGATCTTGGGAAATTGACCTATCCAGTAAGATTTAATGGCTCTCGTATGAGATTTCACAAGATTTCAAGTAAGAATACCAACAAAATTGCTGAAACTGTACAAGACTTGGTGTATCTTGTGAGATTTGGGGACCATCATTTCCTTTAATGTTATAATTCTTGGGTGTTCTGCCCCTTACACAACATGGCACTATGCCACCTGAGCACACTGCCAGTGGGCAATGATTGTAGTTTGTGGCAAAAGAGGGTCGTCTCCTTTGTAGGAATTTCTTTTCTACCCTTTGTGTGTGTGCATGTGTGTGCACGTGCATGGGTACCTTTGAGTCAATGTAGACTCCTGGTGACTTCCTGGACAAGTCCCTGTAGTTTTCCTAGCCAAATTCCTTTTTAAAGTTATCCAAATTGGTGATTATTACCATGTCTTGTAATGTGGTAAAAAAACCACATAGGCTATTTTTAGTATAGAGAATTCTTTCCTTTTATCCATTCTAAAACTCTCAATTGTTTTCAGATGACTTCTGACATTAATGCTTTTTAGAAAGTCTATTTTCTCCCTGAGATCACCAATCACACATTTCCAAATGAAAGGATCCCAAACATTTTGCCCAGTTGTACAACACATTTCAAATACTTAAATTAAATTTAGTTACCATTCTGTTGATCCAATTTCAAGAGATTCCTCTGGAGCTCTTCACAATGTTTTTTTAACCACTCTTTTTTAAAGAGTTTAGCATCATTCAGAACCCTAGTCAGGTCAATGCTTAATCCCAAATCAAGATAATTTATAAACAGATTAAAAGATACTGATCCCAACACAAATCTTCGAAAGACTCAACTGTCACCATTGCCTATTTATCCCTGTTTTTTGCTCTCTGTCTTTAACCTGTTGGAAATTAAAAAGAAAAAGAAGAATAGGTCTTCTCATCATATGACTGCTAATTTATGCTAGATGCTTTGATTTGGAATTCTGACAAAGTCTTTTTTAAAATTCAAATATCAATATATACCGTTGATAGAATCATCTCCATCCATGTGTTTCTTTACACTGTAACTTTAAAAGTTTGGTGAAGCTGGCTTTACTTATGCAGAACCCATGCTAATTTCTTTTCAGCAAGGCTTGTTCCAGAGGTGGTATTCAGGCAAACCAGTAGCGCCGACGATCAAATGGCCCTGCCCACTCTCCTCCACTCTATCCTTTTATTTCTTGCTTTGTAGCTCATCTCAATTGTGTGGCACAGCTGATTTCCCTCCCCCCACCACCTCGCTGTTCTACTTACCGTTGCTGTTTGGAAAGTTAGCAACTGAGTTTCTAAATGCTCCATTTTCAGCACTGCACGCAAGCACCTTAATGTACATGCACATGAAGCACACGTGTGCGCATGAAGTGCACACTTAATGAACCGGTTGTTCCCTATGTGCATATTTATTTTTCACTTTGATTAACATTTCTAACAATTTGCATGGAACAGACATTATGCTGGCTGACCAAGGACTTCCTGGATCTCCTCGGAGTCCATTTGGCACAAACCCTGATTTGTAGCTAAGGCATCCCTCTACCAGAGTGAAAGAATTTATCCACTTTCTCAGCTAATTTTCCATCTCTCCCTTAAGCATCTCCTTTGTCACCTAGTTTCCCTATGCTTTCTCATGTCAGTTTTCAGGGTGGCATGTATTTATTTCATACTCCTTTTATATTTGTATAACTCAAGGTGATATAGAACATGATCCTACTTCCTATTTCCTTCACCATAAAACTGTGTGTGGTGGCTTAGGCAGAGGAAGAGAATAATTGGACCAAAGTCACTCAGCTAGCTATCATGCCTAAAGGTGAACCAAAACTGATGGTCATCTTTTTTCTAGTCCAACACTGTTTTTTTTTTTACACCAAACTGTTTTTTTTTAAACGAAGCTTGTATTGTTTTCATTAATTTCCTTGCCATGCGCACTCTAGCCAACTTTTTTTTTTGGCATTTATTATTATCTTACACTTTTTAAAGGCAGAGTTTCTTCTCCTTTGTGTGCTTTCCCTTCCTAACGGAAATCTTTTTAATATTTCCAGCTTTCTGGACATTACAGGTAGTCTTTGCTTCACAACTGGTTGCTTAGCAATGGTTCAAAGTTACGACAGTCCTCCCAAAAGATACTTATGACCGGGTTCCAGATTTCCAACAACCACACTCAATAAAATAGATTAGTTTAATAACTACCATGTTCAGTTAAATACTGTAGCATTCACTTAACAACCTAGGTGTTCGTTTAACAATTGCCACAAAATAGGTTGTAAAATTGACTTACCCACATGACTTACTACCATAATTCCAGACTCAATTATGGTCATAAGTTGAAGAGTACCTGTAATAGAAAATAGAAAGATATTTTCTAGATATTAAGAAGGGATTTTGTTTTCTCAACTGCCCTTTATTCTTTTTTTCCCCAAGTCCCCTCATTTCTGGGAAGTTTACCCTTTGTAATCAAATGTCAGCATGTGGGATTTTGCTGATTCTGTTCTGTTTGCATACATTCTAAATGTAAGAGCATTGACCCGTTTCCTGTTGATTTCACAACATTTTCATCTTTCATCAGATAAAATCACCATTTAGGATTAAATTTAGTATTGCCTGCCGTTGAACTGTTCTAAGGCATAGCCTCCCCCTCTTTACCTCTCCCACTCACATACCACCCTAATCAGGTAAATGTAATTATGATGGTTAATTACTAATTCCTACTGAAATCCTTGGAGTTGAACCAACTTGGGTATTTGATTTCAGAGGGGATTTAGCATAGAAAGTTTCTCGTATGCTGATATGAATATTCTACTTAAGGTTAACATGTGAATTTATAACAAAAAGTACAGGAAGAGTCAAAATGCAAGATTAAAAATTACAGGGCTTGAAATATAACCCTCCAAATATAGTGTCTCAGCTGAGAGGAATTCAAAAGATAATGGATGTGGAGTCTCTCTTGCACCACCCCACAAATGCATATTAGGCCCTTCTTAATCATCAACCTTCTATTCTGGAAGATGACATTTAAAGAAACATTTTCTAAGCCAACCCACCTGAAGGCAAACTGATTTTGCAATATAAAGGCAGAATAGAGCATTGTATTTAAATGGATGTAGGGCAGTGTCATTAGCAATAGAATCACTTGTGATTTTATGCTTCCCTAGAGTGATTGATGCTGACAGAATAGTTCAATTGGGATGCCTGAGGCAAGATTTTCTTTAGGACTTCCTGGCAGATTCTGCCTTCATACCTTTGGAAGTGCACAGGTCTGATATTGTTGTCCTGCTTTCTCCTATTAAATGCAAGCTTGTGTTGTATAGTGACTCTTTATTGTTGTGCTAAATTTAGAGCAGTGTTTTGCAACCTCAGCAATTTTAAGATGTGTGGACTCCAACATGCTGGCTGAAGAATTCTAGGAATTAGAGTCCACACACCTTAAAGTTACTATGGTTGAGAAACGCTAATGCAGAGCTAAGGTTCAGTGTGAACTGGTTCCTGAGACAGGTTTGGAATACCAGATACTTTAAAAACTCCATTTGAAATAACCTCTAGCTCAGAGAAAAGGCCCAAAGGGCAGTGGACTGTTTTTGAGTAAATGTTTATAAAGACAAGGACAAAAAAAAGACAGGATACAATTGGGAATGCCAATACAATTACATTTCCTGTCTCTTTTCAACCAGTCAACTAACCAACCAACCAACAATACAAAGTGATACTGGACCAGTGTGAACGAAATTTCCATGGAACATCCATCCACATCCATCCACCAGTTACTGATTCTGAGCCCAACCTGACTTACACATCTGTTGTGATTGTGAGGAAAAAGATGCATGCTGCCTTTACATTCTGGAGAAAAGATGTGTGTTTTCAGTGGTGGGATTCAAATTTTTTTGCTACCGGTTCTGTGGGCTGGCTTTGTGGGCAGGCATGGCTTTGTGGGCATGGCAGGGGAAGGATACTGTAAAATCTTCATTCCCATCCCACTCCAGGGGAAGGTTACTGCAAAATCCCCATTTCCTCCCGATCAGCTAGGACTTGGGAGGCAGAGAATAGATGGGGGCAGGGCCAGTCAGAGGTGGTATTTACCGGTTCTCCGAACTACTCAAAATTTCACTACCGGTTCTCCAGAATTGGTCAGAACCTGCTGAATACCACCTCTGGTGTGTCTGGGAGGAGACAGAGCAAATGAGAAAGAGGCAGAAGATAGATAAATAGAGATAGAGGTACAGAGATGGAAATGTTTAAAATAAAGGTAGAAAAATATAGATTAGAGGGAGATTCTGTAGATATAGATAAAAGATAGAATAAAAATAAATTCCTATGAACTATAGATCTCAACTAGCCATATTACAGTTGAACTGAATGAATGGTTTATTTTAATATGTCTCAGAGGTGGGAACACATTTTAGTACATGCAGTGAATTTCAATTCAAAAAAGGCCAATTGCATTCAATTGAACTGAATATATGCATTGGAGTACAACTGCAATTTAAAGCAGCCATGTATGCTGTTAGTGAGATTCTATGTAAGTCTAATTCTGACTCCAAAATTTTGGGAGAGATTTTTTTGCTTGCTTTTTAAAAAGCTCTGTTGAGTTGCTTTAAGGTTTATATTGCAATTTGTACTACACATTACAAGCTGTAGTGACTGGATAGGGCTCCTTTGATTACCTGAAAGGAATTGAAACTTAAGGCTAATCTAAACATGTATATTAATGTGTGGAAATAACAAAACAGGCAAAATAATATTTTAGGACTCAGGGCAGTGAACAGCCAAAAAATAAAACACATAAATTACAAAATTTAAAAGACAGTATAAAAACCACATTAGATAGTTTGGCCCAGGACAAATTAAAACACCTCCAATATTTAAGACAAATTTAAAATTTACAATTTAAAAAGTTAAAAAGGGAAAAGTTAATAATAATCTCAGCATATTCATTTCTATAGCCCATTATTTTATATAGTTCTTTCTTGCAATGAAGCATCAGTGACAGTGACAGTCAGGTCATTTAAACCAATCCCATAGAGAAAAGCTTAGTTTAGTATGACATTGGACTACAGAACATTGTGCATGTGTTTTAAACAATAACATTCGGTAACGAACAAATCCTTTAAAGATGCCAAATCCCAGTTGGAAAGTGCAGAATTATACAGTTGCAGCACTAATTATTGTCAGCAGGCCCAACATCTGTAGTCTGCCATGCTGCAATAAAAAAAAAACTCATAAACAACAGATGTGCTGTGCATACAGCATGAGTGAGACCTTCATGAATTGTCATATTATAATATAAGGGCCATGGGAAGTATTTGAAAGAGAGACTTGATAGGGACATTATCTGACAGAGAGGAATAACTCTCTCTGATGCATTAAAGCAGCCATGTCTTCAGCAGTGGTGGGTTTCAAATTTTTTTTACTACTGGTTCTCTGGGTGTGTCTTGGTGGGCGTGGCTGGGGAAGGATATTGTAAAATCTACATTCCCACCCCACTCCAGGGGAAGGATACTGTAAAATCTCCATTCCCTCCCCACTCCAGGAGAAGGTTACTGCAAAATCCCCATTTCTTCCCGATCAGTTGGGACTCAGGAGGCAGAGAATAGATGGGGGTGGGGGCCAAACAGAGGTGGTATTTACTGGTTCTCCAAACTACTCAAAATTTCTGCTACTGGTTCTCCAGAACTGGTCAGAACCTGCTGAAACCCACCTCTGGTCTTCAGCTTTTAGACCACAGTTGGGTTTAAACTGCTGGGACAACCAGCAAAGTAAAGCAGTTGCACGTATTTAAAAATATCCTAGGACATTGTAGTGTGAGTCAACCAAACTGGGAAGTTGACTTTAAGGAGGACTTCTTTACTCATGCTAACAGGCTTTTGAAGGGCTTCTTTCAAATTCTTTCTTCCACAGCCTTACATAGCACACTACAACCTTCCCATTGCTCAATGAGTATTTTTTTTAAAAAAAAAATTCTGTGAAATGATTGACAGTTGAAATATGTTGATGTTGATTGATGTTGAAATATGTTGAAAGGAGGTTATGAGGAGCCAATAAAATTTACTCGTGAAGCTTTCTCTTGTTTTGCTTTATTGAGCAAGCATGCTAGAAGTAGAAAGACTGTACTAGGAACAGCATACATCACTATACATTCAACATACATTCAGCTGAAAATCATTGCCTAATATGGTGAAAATATAGATATATACATATATGATTAGAACTGCAGAAAAAACAATTACTACCAACCTGCCTTCCATTGAGGGCCTGTATACTGCACGAGTCAAAAAGAGGGCTGTGAAATATTTACAGACCCCTCGCATCCTGGACATAAATTGTTTCAACTCCTATCCTCAAAACGACACTATAGAGCACTGCAGACCAGAACTATAGAGCACTATAGACACCAGAACAATTTTTTCCCGAATGCCATCACTCTGCTAAACAAATAATTCCCTCTACACTGCCAAACTATTTACTAAGTCTGCACTACTATTAATCTTCTCATCATTCCTATCACCCATCTCCTCCCACTTAAGATTGTATGACTGTAACTTTGTTGTTTGTATCCTTACAATTTATATTGATATTGATTGTTTCCTGATTGCTTATTTGTACCCTATGACTATCATTAAGTGTTGTACCTTATGATTCTTGATGAATGTATCTTGTCTTTATGTACACTGAGAGCATATGCACCAAAGACAAATTCCTTGTGTGTCCAATCACACTTGGCCAATAAAGAATTCTATAGGAATATACAAGCATAGTCATGGGAGAAACATGTATGGGTCATTAGAACCTGACAATCTTTATAAATTTCCATTCTAAATCCACATAAGTCAACAGATCGGGGACAGAAGTGCTTGAATAGCTCCACCAATGTACCAATTCAATTTCACAGCATTTTTATATGTTCACAGTTTGGTCAATTTATTCAAAAAGCAGGAGTGTCTGTCTGGAATAGAAACATTTGTATTTATTCTTATTTACAGTGGATCAGGTCACAGGACCAAAATTTTCTATTTTCTTTCTGGAGCTTCTTGTTGGGACAGAAGAAAGCATATGTACCATCAATGCATTTACCATAGTTATTATTCCATCTATACTTTTTAAGAATGTTCATATTGTTTCATATAGTAATTCATATGTATTAATTTTAATTGATGGTTATACAGATAATCCTCAACTTACAATTTAGTGACCGTGCAAAGTTACAACTGCACTGAAAAAAAGTGACTTATGGCCGTTTTTCAGAGTTACAACTTTTGCAGCATCCCCATAGTCATGTGATCAAACTTCAGTTGCTTGGCAACTGACTCATATTTATGACAGTTGCAATGTCCCGGGGTCATGCAATCACTTTTGTGATTTTCTGGCAAACAAAGTCAGTGGGGAAACCAGATTCACTTAAATACTGGGTTCCTAATTTAACAACCATAGTGAGTCATTTAACAACTGTGGCAAGAAATGTAAAATGGTGCAAAACTCACTTAACAACAGAAATGTTGGGCTTAATTGTGGTTATAAGTCTAGGACTACTTGTATTAGTATCTTTGATATTTTCTAACTAAATACAATAACAGCTGTCAGTAAAGGAAACTATCCTCTCAATCACTAATTTGAAGGAAATTCAGAAAGTGTATGTGAATCTAGAAAAATTCTCTAAGTTTGTGATTTATCTTGTTTTCTGGATGAATTGTGTTTAAGGACCCATTTTAATGGATGAGCCAATGTAGGGTAGGTTTTGCAAGTTACCATTTAGCACATGTAATTAATATTTGAACCATAATTAAACAGTGGTTACAACACTGCCTACTTAATTTAACAAATGGACCAAAGAGAGAATTTAGAGAGCCTCTTTAGAAGTTCTCATAAATGAGAAAGAGCATTAAGATGAATGTCTGTGCATGAAGCAGTTGAATGTGGCACATCTGACCTTTTCATTTGCTGTGTTTGGTATACAGAGACTATTTTTAGCTGATTTAAGACAAATTTGTATTCAGGTTATGTTGTGCCTGAAGTTTGGAATACAAATTCCTGTTTATCTTCTCATTCGGGGAGATGAATGCTTTTTTCAAAATTCTTTTTATAGTTTAAAGTCAGATTTCATATTACATTTTTTTTTAAAAAAAACTTGATTCTTCTGAGAAAATCATATAAGTCCTTAACTTGGATTGAAACCCTGAGTTTTTTTAAAAAAACTCTCAGATTTAAACCATCATTTGTTTTCCATGCATGGATGGAAAGAATTTGAAAATAATTTCCTCTGGCACCAAATGGAAGCCTCTTGTGAGACTTGACATTTATGGACACAACTGGAGAAGAAGTAATTTTATACAGTATCTCCTCATTCTATGTTTAGTGATTAAAATTGATCTTTTACATGCTTGAAATAAAACTAACTCATAATGGATCTTGAGTCCTAGGAAAGCACCCTAAGAAAGATGCTTATTCTCTTAGAGTCACTATTGGAAGGCTATTGTATTTAGATGTATAGTTCAGACAGAATTCTTCTATCTCTGGAATATGCTGGATTTTTCACATGGATTTGTCAGGCCAGGCTACAAAGAGTAGATGTATCATAGAAATAAACTTCATCATATGTTATTTGTTTGCAATAGATTGATTTCTATATCTATTTTAGAGAAATCTAAAAAGGAAAATACAGTATAATCTGCTAAAGTGAGACAATTAAACTGTATGTTACTGTTCTAGAAACGGAATTACGGTACTTCATATGGAAGCTTATGGAATTTCTCAGTCATCCAGGCCATGGTTGTTCTGCTTTTTCAGGAGGCAACTGGACTTTCTTGTTTTTTTCTTTGAAGACGTTTCACTTTTCATCCAAGAAGCTTCTTCAGCTCTGACTAAGCTTCTTGAATGAGAAGTGAAACATCTTCAAAGAAAAAACAAGGAAGTCCAGTTGCCTCCTGAAAAAGCACCTTTGGGATAATTACTTCAGACAGAACAGCTTTCTTTTCAACATTTACTGCTGAACAGAATGATCAATAGAAATGAGACGTCTGAACCTGATGGGAAAATAAATATTTGCAAGCTACACAGTGATCTTCAGTAGTCACGTTCCACGGCCTTTTGTGCATGTGCTTTGCTCGCATGCATGCCTTCTGCGCATGTGCCCGGCCTCAAAAACATGCCTAAATAGGATGGCATAGAGCTGGGGCAATTTCTGCTACCGGTTTGGGCGAACCAGTCAGAACTGCCTGAATTTACCACTCTGCTGTTAAAAACGGTATACATTTTAATGACAACACACACCTTACTCAGAGACATAGAATACAGGTAGTCTTCAAGTTAGGACCACAATTGACTCCAAAATTTATGTTGCTAAGTGTGCCCCATTTTACAACTTTTCTTGACACTGATGTTAAATGAATCATTGCATTTGTTAAGTTAGTAACCTGGTTGTTAAGTGAATCTGGATTTCCCATTGGTTTTGCTTGTCAGATGGTTGCAGAAGCTGATCATGACCCTAGGACCCTGCAGTCATCATAAATATGAACAAGTTGCCAAGCATCTGAATTTTTATCATGTGAATATGGCGATGCTGCACTGGTCATGTGAAAAATGGTCATGGCCCACTTTTTTCAGTGCTGTTGTAATTTTGAATGGTCACTAAATGAACTGTTGTGAGTCAAGAACTACCTGTATCCTCCTAAATTACAAACCTGTCACTACTGAGAGTTGCAGAGAAGGAATTGTGATGTAAAAATGCATGAAATTTCATTTCTGCATTTCTTTTTTTCTCAAACTGGACTTTTTATAATTCCTATTTCTTCTCTTCTCGTTACAAATTTAGGGTTTGTACTTAGAAATACAGGTGCCTCTGAAAAGCCTTTAAAGACCTCCAGAAGTTCAGAGTCCTCCAGAAATTTATACCAAATATACTAATTTGTTAATGTGACAAATATTCAATGGGCAAAATATCTGATGAGCAAGAAAAAACAACTAATTTTTTAAATTTAATTTTCAATTTTCATGACATTTACTATAAAACCTTAATTGAGTTAAAGTTGGACTAATGGTAGAGTCCAAATATACACAATTTCTGACAGCTTAGGAGCCACATTTAATTTTGCATGATATATAGGGGGCCACAATGTTCTTAGCTGAATTTGGAAGGGGACTTAGTCCAATGATTTTCTTAAACTTTTGCTAGATCCAAGGGATCCGTTCTGCTATTAATTCCCAGGCCTTTCCAGATTTAAAAAAATGAAGAGACAGGTGGGACACTATAAATTGAAAAAGAGGGGCTGGTAATTACACAAAGCCTAGAAAGCTGTAATTTGGGGCATTGTCAATTTAATCTCACTTTGCTGCCTTTCAAGGTTCCAATCTTGATCATCTGCATACCATTTAAATCAATAGTATCAATCTCAACTGTCCGAATCCCCAGGCCCTGCAAACACAGAAGCAAACACACTCTGGAACAGTTAGATACAAGTTTATTCAAGCCTGAGGCCTGGCACAAATTGAGTATGTAGCAGTCCGTTGCAAAGTCAGTGCTGGGAGCTACCGCCTACCAGCAGGACCATGCCTCTCAGCCCCACTCACTCAACCACCATCCGGCATTGGCATCCAGTTCTGTAATAGCAGGCAGCTCGGTCCACCATCCGGTGCTTAGTCCACACCAGCCTCCGTCCCATGGCACGTAGACCGCTACTGCTCCGCACGCCATTACATCTGGCACTGGCCAGCTGGGTCCCGAAAGGCAGCCAGTCAGCTGTGCGGGCGATAATGCCACCATTGCCTCCCTTGCTGCCATTTCATGTGCCCGGGGCGTACGCCATCCCAGCCGGGCACCTCATTGCCATCTGGGCCACTGGCTGGCATGCCACCCCATGGCTGTTCCTCCTGCCGCGCTCTCCAATTCCCCCGTCCACTCAGGTTTGGCAAACCAGTCGGGGTTTGACAATCAGAACCTTTGGTAAAACAATTGTCCAAAGGCTTATATAGTAAGAAAAAAAGTCTGTTATCTATATATAATGCAGCATTAAACATAAATCTATGTGTCATGATTCTGAGCTGTTTCTGAAAGGCAGCAAGGGAGGCAATGGTGATTATAATGGGTACATGAAACCATATCCTTTAAGAAGAACTTTTCTTCTCAGTGAATGGTGCTGATTCAGTTCTCTCAGTCACTGATTCTCTTTCAAGATGATGCACTTTCTTCTTTTCATTTACCTTTTATGCTTTCTGGAGGTGTTTTGAGAACAACTTAATATTCCAAGAACAGAAGAGAGCCAAACCATTGAGAAAGTTCATCGAGATTGTTCTGAGTTCTAACAGAATAGTGATTATGCAAATGAGGTATCCATAATCAGAATGTAATAGGAAAAAGAAGAAGACGATGTTATGCATGAATAACTACATGGTTTTCCTGCAACCGATTGGTTCAATTTCAGTTCCCATCTCACAGAACTAAATGGTACCTTAATAATACATTCAAGAAACCATAATGTTGTACATGGTAAATTTGGACAGTTTCCCCCCCTCCTTCCACATTTTAATAATCTGCAGTAGTGTACTCATTTGTCTTTTTCCTGTGTTTGCTTAGAAATGATGGTCTCTTATTATTTCATTATTGTATGACTGAATCTGAATGTAATAATGTAATAAAATACATACATTTTAGATCCCTTGGCAGTATTCTGCAGAGCCACACGTCTTCTCCACACGTCTTCTAAGGAAATTTTATTATAGGGTCCCCTTAATGAAGAAATGGCAACAAGATTGTGTGCAAAGTGGTTTCTTTTTAAATAATAGAGAAACTACTGGGTTCTGAATTAATATAACCTCTACCTCTGAATCTCAGCATAATAGAGATGAAATGTAGCAAGCAGATGTTTACAATCTATATAAAAATCTACCTTTGTTCTATAGATTCCATTTGTCCTTATATTGGCATCTTATCTTTATTTTAGAGTATCTGATTTTGGTGCAAAAATCTAGACAACCATTGTATGGCAACAATGAGAAGTGAAAAATGATAATGCTGCTGTCACTCAGGAGTCATCCAGATGTTTGCAGTCTATATCTGGTAGCCTTCGGGCGGGGGGGCGGTGTCTATATCATACCTTTTATGAATAGCAGTCAACAGCAGTCTTTTATAAATTGTGGAAATTGTTTTGGGGCATTTGTGTACTGCAGCAGCCAGTGACATGGAAAATACCATGCAAGTAGAAGGAACAAATAGAGTAGCATATTCTAGAAAACAATGTCCCACAATCAGAAGTGATCCAAAGCAAACCTCCAAATCAACCATGAAATGATTACGGGAAAGAAAATAGCATGTTTATTGACCAAAAAACCACTGATTTATTTATAGAACACATTCACATTTATAGAATGATGTTGTGTTTCACTTTTAATATGGAGAAGTTTGATCAGCTTCTGTTCACCTCAGGATTCCCTGAAATATTCAATGTGAAAAGTGACCCCTAATTTTAATATGTAATTGTAAGTTGGCGCTGAAAAAAAAATGACTTATGACCAGTCTTTGCACAGCATCCCCATAGTCACATGATCAAAATTTGGGTGCTTGGCAATTGGCATGCATTTAGGACAGTTGCAGCCTCCTGGGCTCATGTGATCACCATTTTTGACCTTTCCAATTAGCTTCTGACAAGCAAACTCAATGCGGGAAGCCAGTTTTAACTGTAACCTTGCTTAGCAATGGAAATTCTGGTCCTAATTGCGATCATAAATTGACGATTACCTGTAGTCAGAGGTGCTTATAGGTTGCGGTGCTTTTGTCAAAAGGACAGAACAAGCAGGGCAGGCTCCATTACAATGCAATCACCATCTCTCTTGGGTATACTGGCAATGCCATGATGCAGGTATAAAAGAAAGATAGCTTGCAACACAAGGGCTCCGTGATTGTTTTGTCCTCTCCTTCCTTGGCTCCCTTGCAGATGTGTCTGCATTAGCCCTCTTTAGGATTTCCAGTCAACATGTGTGCCCGGTTAATCTGGAAGAATGCAAGTTATGGAAGGCTGAGGTTAGCAATAACAATAGCATTTTAGGCTTCTGTAGCCTCCCGATGGTGCTTTACAGCACTCTCTAAGATGTTTACAGAGTCAGTATATTCCTCCCAACAATCTGGATCCTCATTTTACCAACCTCAGAAGGATGGAAGGCTGAATCAACCTTGAGCCCTGTCAGGATTGAACTCACGGCTGTGGGCAGAGTTTGCCTGCAATACTACACTTTAACCACGGCACCACCGGGGCTCACCGATGATCGCTGAAACCAATCTGTATCTCAATTATTAGATACTTTCGCATTCAGTAAATTGAATTGGATTTCTGAACACCATAGAAGGTTAATTGTTCCAGATTTAATCCTGGGGGATACGCATGCCTGGGAAACCAGGAACTTCATAAACGCTACATTTATCCAGAGAACCAGAGTGTTTGCGTTTCGAAATATACCTGATGGCAGCCTTGCTTATGCCTGCATCAACAGATTTGACCCAAGCTTTTGGGAAAAAAAGTGTGTGTGAGAGAAAACTCCCTGCCATAGCTATTATATTAGTATCAAATCTTCCATTTGGACTTTCCCAGCTGAGACCTATTAATGCTCACAATAGGACAGTGTTTTAATTTCTCTCCTAATTTCCCCTGGAGTAAGTGTGCCTTGATTTGTTTGCTTATTAATTTTATTTTCTGAATCATCTCCCCCAGTATGAAGCAACCAGAGATTTAAGCTGCCATGCTGTGTTTCCATAGCAATGGCTTGAGTCTGCAGCGTGGCTCTGAAAGCCCTCTCTTACTCAGCCACGCAGCACACATTTCCACATAGATTTGTATCAAAACAAAAATGTATTCCACAACAAAGCTCTCCATAAACAACTTGCGGTGAATAGAACTGGGCTTGAAATACTGAATTCTACTCCATTCCTAAAGGAAACAGATTCATTTTGAATTACAGAGAGAGAGTAATTAGAAAGTTTGCCAGGTTTAGATCTGAGTCACAGTTCATTTATGCATTATGAGATTGATTTGATTCATGAGATAGCTGATATGTACGTAGTATCATCAATTGCCTGAATAGCTTATGCACAGTCTGACTATAGAAACCCCCATTAGAAGCCAGGTTTGCATCATGACATCATCAAAGAAATTACAGGAATTGTGTCTGTTGCATTCTGATCAGAGGTGGATTTCAGCAGGTTCTAACCAGTTCTGGAGAACCGGTAGGGGAAATTTTGAGTAGTTCGGAGAACTGGTAATAAAAATTCTGACTGGCCCCACCCCTATCTATTCTCTGCCTCCCAAGTCCCAACTGATAGGGAGGAAATGGGGATTTTGCAGTAACCTTCCCCTGGATTGGGAAGGGAATGGAGATTTTACAATATCCTTCCCCTGGAGTAGGGTGGGAATGGAGATTTTACAGTATCCTTCCCCTGCCACGCCCATCAAGCCATGCCCACCAAGCCATGCCACACCCACTAAGCCACACCCACAGAACTGGTAGTAAAATTTTTTGAAACCCACCACTGATTCTGATGTCATACCCATGCCTGTCTTTATTGAAATGGAATCCAATTAGGGATGCAATTCTTGAATGTATTTGCCTCTTTCATGTATGAATGCTGCTATATTTGGATTGGATCGTGTGACAATATATCAAAACCTACCTAGTGGCAATAAGAGTGGCGAAATTTAATTATTTTTCCACTCTTATTGCATCTGCAGAGAACTGCCCAGCCGCCCTGTTTAGGGTGACCCGCTCCCTACTGCAGGTAGGAGCGAGGGAGGATCCCTTGCAGGGTAGATCTGAGGATTTTGTGCAATATCTGCATGATAAAATCGCTGAGATTCGGCCTGGACTCCAACTGGGTAGCCTCAGACGGGATGATGGAGGTGAGTCTTGAGAATGTTATCTGGGAGAAGTTTGACCCTGTGACTCCTGAGGATGTGGACAGGATTCTGGGGAGGCTTAAAGCTACCACATGTTTATTGGACCCGTGTCCCTCCTGGTTGGTGCTGGCCTCCCGGGAGGTTACACGAGGCTGGTTTCAGGAGATTATCAACGCTTCGTTGAGTGAGAGTGTCTTCCCATCTGCCCTGAAAGAGGCGGTGGTGAGGCCCCTCCTCAAGAAGCCTTCCCTGGACCCGGCTGTATTAGCTAATTATTGTCCTGTCTCCAAACTCTGCTTTGCGGCGAAGGTTGTTGAGAATATGGTGGTGAGACAGCTTCCTCGGTTCCTGGATGAAGCTGTCTATCTAGATCCGTGCCAGTCGGGCTTCAGAACGGGTTACAGCACGGAAACGGCATTAATCGCATTAGTCGATGATCTCTGGAGGACCCAGGACAGGGGTTGCTTCTCTGTCCTGGTCCTCCTAGATCTCGCAGCGGCTTTTGATACCATCGATCATGGTATCATGCTGCGTCGGCTAGAGGGGTGGGAGTGGGGGGCACCATGTTACGGTGGTTCTCCTCCTTCCTCTCTGACGGTACGCAGTCTGTGTTGATGGTGGGGGCAGAGGTCAACCCTGAGGTTCCTCACTTGTGGGGTGCCACAAGGGTCAGTCCTCTCGCCCCTCCTGTTTAACATTTATGTGAAGACGCTGGGTGAGATCATCCGTGGCTTTGGGGTGAAGTGTCAACTGTATGCCGATGACATGCAGTTGTACATTTCAACTCCAGGCCATCCAAATGATGCCCTTGATGTGATGTCCCGTTGCCTGGAGGCTGTGTGGATCTGGATGGGGAGGAACAGGCTCAGACTCAACCCTTCCAAGACTGAGTGGCTGTGGTTTCCGACGTCCCGATATAGCCAGCTAACACCATCATTGGCTATTGGGGATGAGATCTTACCCCCCTCAGAGAGGGCTCGCAACTTGGGCGTCCTCCTGGATTCACAGCTGTCTTTAGACAATCATACGACAGCCATGGCCAGGGGGGCTTTTTATCAGGTTCGCCTGATTTCCCCGTTGCATCCCTTTCTGGATTGGGACACCTTGCGCACAGTCACTCATGCCCTCGTCATCTCCTGTCCGGATTATTGTAATGCTCTCTACATGGGGCTCCCCTTGAGGAGCACCCGGAGGCTCCAACTGGTCCAGAATGCGGCCGTGCGAGTTGTAATGGGGGCGACTCGTCGCTCCCATGTAACACCCCTCCTGCGCGAGCTGCACTGGCTCCCGGTGGTCTTCCAGATGCGCTTCAAGGTGCTGGTTACCATCTTTAAAGCGCTCCATGGCTTAGGACCTGGTTACTTGCAGGACCGCATTCTGCCACTGTTTTCCTCCCACCGACTGACATGCTCCCACAGAGAGGGCCTCCTCAGGGTGCCTTCAGCCAAACAATGTTGACTGGCAACCCCCAGGGGGAGAGCCTTCTCTGTGGGGCTCCTGCCCTATGGAATGAATTGCCCCCAGACATATGAAGGATCCCCGACCTCCGCGCCTTCTGTCGTGCGCTGAAGACCCTATTATTTCAGCAAGCCAGTCTGACAGGATACATGATTTTAAATTGGGTTTTAAAGTGGTTTAATATGGTTTTAATTGGAAGTTTTAATTTTGGCCAAAGATTGAATTGTTTTAATATGTTTTTTAAATTTTGTCTTGTATGTTGTTTTATCATGGCTGTTCACCGCCCTGAGTCCTTCGGGAGAAGGGGCGGTATACAAATATAATAAAAACTAAAATTAAACTAAACTAAACAATTTATTTATTTATTTAGACAAAATGTTGAAACCAAGTTTGGACTTGACATTTGATAGCCTTGCAGTGCTCAGTGTTTTAGATTGTAAGCCACCCAGAGTTATCCTGTGGTAAAATGGGCGGCTAATAAATTTTTACAAACAAACAAATAAGCAAGCATATAAAATAGGAGTACATAAAGTCTGGCCAAATCTGGCATTGATACCCAGAGCACATCCCCCAAAAGAGGTGACTGCATATATATAAATATATTGTCAAGTTCATGGCAACTTGAAAACTTTGCAAGTTGACATACATATTTTGGGAATTTGGGGTGTATGTAATGAGCAAATGCCCTTCCTTCCTTCCTTCCTTCCTTCCTTCCTTCCTTCCTTCCTTCCTTCCTTCCTTCCTCCCTCCCTCCCTCCCTCCCTCCCTCCCTCCCTCCCTCGCAAGTTAATATTTTTAGCTTCTATGCAGTGACAGTAGGAGCCCTTATTGTTCTGTATGTTGGCATTGTCTTAGCTGTAAATGTTAGTTTAATTTTAGAGTAGGTCATCATTTCTTTCTCTAGTGGATGAAATTTAGTCTTTTGTATGTCATAGTTGTCATACATGTTCTTTGGGGAAATGTACACACCTAACATTATAACTCAAGGAGTTACTGAGATGTAAATGGATATCCTTTCATTACTACAATGAAATAATGTATAGTGTTATTACATTCAATTGCTATGGAGCTCCAAGAAGTTGCTTGTTTTGATTCCATCCTGAATCTTCATCTGAAAATCTACATAGTAACCACCATTGGTTTAGGAATTCTGTTCCAAAAGTTAAAATAAATAAATCTGGGCTCCATGGCTTCATTTTACTTGCCATATAGTTTTATGTAGGACTGTGCATGCTTCAAAAATGACATGGAAGAAGTGTTTCAGGACTTGTGTTAGCAGGAGCAGATGTCTTGCACTAGGTGGAGCAGCAAACAAAACAGGAGGTAATTGGTAGATTTTTAACTGTCTTATTAGCTTGAACATAAATCAGTTGATAGAGATAAGCTCAGACTAATGGGTCATAAATTAGACAGTGTTTCTTACCCACGGTTTGTAGCTGTTGGCTGAAAACAGCCAACAAAATCAGGGCTAATGTTTGAGAACATTTGAATAGTTCAGAGCCAATGAAGTCCACAAGGGGAATTGTCCTGAAAATAAACTCTCTCTCATTTCAGATCCGAAGAACTTATTCTGAATATTTGTTTTAAGCATGCAAAGCCTTAGTCTCATATATAGAGAGGTTAAGGAGAGAGGTGATGGTTGTTTCCTTATCAGAAAGATTTAAGCATGATTTGCAATTAAAACACAATTGGTCACATTTCCCCAATATACCACCCTATAAATCAAAAGCAAAGGAAGAACATTATTATTTAGCTCTTGTGTAAATTAGGTCACTAACAACTAATTGCCTTAACAATTTTTGATTAAAAGAGAATAGTTTACATACGTATATTCTTGCGGTAAGTTGATTTTGTATGAAAAGGATGATATATACATGATGACATAATGATTCAAACTAGAGCAGGGTGTCAAACTGGCGGCCCATGGGCCGGATGTGTCACATGCAGGCCACGCCCACCCCAGCTCAACGAATGGTAAAAACATCCTGAAATGTCACGTGACAGCATGACGTGTGAGGTTGACACCTGTGAACTAGAGTCTTGCTTCCTCCTGTTGACAGCTATGGTAGTTTTGTGTAATGTATAAATCCAGTGACAAATAGAATTCTGCTGAAGGACTATAAACCGGTTTTTTTCTAGCTTAGTGCAACATCCTAAGTCCCTCTAAAAATATATTTTGCGAATTAATGAAAAGTATGAATCATAAAAAGAATTTTTAAAAAAACTCAGTAAACTACTTTAAGTGTCTTCCCTACCTGTTATTGGATGTTTCAAATCATAAATTGCTTACATCTGATCAATATAGTGGAATCAATATATACAGCAAATTGTTTTCAATACCATTGAATCTAAAAATTGCAATGTGTTCCCTTTAGCATGCCAAAGCAGTTTACTTCTCTTACCTTTTAATTTCATTTAACTTTCAGATTTTAGACCTGAACCTTATCTCGTGGGAAATTATATTGTATAAGAACAGTGTTGTCTGTCTGGAAACTTTTTCTGACATTTCTGACATTTTTTTCTTTTAATTTATCAGACCAAAATAAACTATTTACTATTGTTTGACAATTCATTGTCATTTTAATATATTTAGCTATATGCAGAACGTATTTAAACTCATCTACCCTTATTATGTTAACCTGCAACTTCTAGCTGTTTTGTTGCTCTAGCCTTCATTATTTTCCACTAATGAACTCAGCTGCTGCACCAGTGAACTATTTCATTTAAATAATTCAACAACTTATATAAATAGTCAATAACTGTGCTCTCATTCCATGCTGAATTCTAGGGAGTTTTTTCCCCTGCTGTCCTGTCAAGAAACCTCCTAATCCTCTTTTCAGTTTCTTCAAATGATTTTTTTTTATAAATAATATTTTAAGTAAACTTCTATAATTCATGCTATTCAGACTGAAATGCTATTTATCATTATTTTAATACAATGTATGCCTAATTTATGCAATAAGCCACCCTATTTGTTTATCTTGGAGAAAAGCTGACTTCATGGCACATAATCAGTAGCTTACATTTTAAAAAAATGCATAAATAGGAGGTATGTAGTGGCTGGAAGACCGTTTGAATTGGATTGAACTAGAGCAAGGGTGGGCAATTAACTTTCCCAAGAGGGCACATGAGAAACTGGGACGGTTGTGGAGGGCCCCCACAGCCCCCACCCCCACCCCGCTGTGGCCCTCTGCTGCTGCAGCACTTTTGTGGTCCACTTGTGGCCTCCTCTGTAACCCTCTCTGCCCCTTCACTACCATGCCCACCCCATCGCTGGCTGGATAGGGACAGTCAAAGGTCTGGACATTGTCCAGAGGCTGTAAAATGCCCAGGTCTGAATTAGAGGTTTCCCAGTTTGGCTGGATGTCTGAATCAAAGCAAGATTGAGGCCTTTGATTAGCCAGGGCAGAAGAAATTCAAATAACTTAAAAAAAAAAAAAGATGTTAAACACAATAGGATGAAGTTGTAGAAATGAAGTAATGAGAAAAAGAAGGGTGCCCAGATTTTGAAAATACATACAGGAATTTGGAAGTATGATGCTACAAATTTTTGACTTTGTTTGTAAACAGAATGCAATGACACTTACTGGTCTACTAGTTAAACGATGGATAATCAATCCCTAATAGAATTAAAAAATATTTGCTATTTTTATTAATATATTTTTATTAAAATATATTAATATATTTTTTTAATATTGCTAAATATTTAAAATATTTAAAATTCACCTTTAACTCCAGGAATGAGTTAACATGCGACTCGGTCTGCATTCCAAGATCACAATGGCCAAATCTGGGAACACAAAGGCAAAATTAGTGAAAACCTGAATGAACGAACTAAATGATAAATCAGGACCTACTGCAATATTTCTGCTAATTTCAAGTGCTACATGCAGCGATGCTTGAGCTGAGGACTGGAACAGTCAGGGGATATATAAAAATTGTTTTCAGCTTCTGATTTGGTGTCAAGTCTTTTAGGACAACATATAAAGATGGCTCATCCAGCCTGTGGGGCTTCCTATAATGTTCCTCCCCCTCCCATCACTGTTTTATTGTACATTTTATAGCTATAAACCTTTTATATACAAGGCTCCACCTGGAATAGTAGCTGAAGCAGTACCACTGTTTTTCCTTCAGGAAAGACCTGGAGCAGGAAAAGGCTCTTCTCCATTTATCAAGCAGTCTGGGAATTGAAACTTGTCTAGGTAGAACAAATTGAGTACATAACTGGTGCTGGGCAAACGATCGTATTTAATGTATATAATTAGATGTATGTTTGGGTGGGATAAGGATCTGGGAAGATCCTTATCTTCCCAACACTTCCCAACACATCTGGGAAATGTGGAAGTCTACAATATAACCCAATTATTCTGCAAAAGCCATGATATGCGATTGTATAATATTACTTTTAGAAGAAATGAATGCAGTTGTATAGTATTACTTTTAGAAGGAGAAGTGAAGACAATGTGGAAGCATTTTTATAATAAAATCTTATGTATGTTAACTCAAAACTGATTTCTTTCATCCAATTTGTTCCTAAAATAAAGTATGTTGGATATTAGTCTTAATTGTGTTAATAATTAAGTTTGGGTACAGTTTATTTTTTCAGGGATACGGAGATTTAAAAAATGTCAACTAATTGATCATACATATTTAGATGAAATATTTGAGATTAAAATTCTATCAGCTTCAGAAATTGGTTTTTGTTTTTTTTAAATCCTTTTTCCATTACAGCTTTTTTGGATGGAGGAGAGAGACAGAGACACAGAGAGAGGGAGATGCTGGGTTTTCCAGATAGGAAAGGAACCTGCACAGAAAATAGTGTAGCTGCAATTGTCAGAATTCCAATTATTTTCCCCTAATACAAGGAGTGATTAGTATAAAATTATACAAGTGCTGAGAAACTGCAAGAAAAAACAATCTGGAAATTGAACATTAGACACAGGACATTGAAAATATTTAAAACTTGGATTACTTCCTAAAATCTCTAAGATTCAATTACAAAATATTTACTTTTGCCTGCAATTTAAATGGAAGCCATTTAAAACAATTCTCCAATAAATATTATCACAATGCCCCTGCCCCATTTTGGCTTAATATTACAAGAATACAAACAACAACAGAAATAATAGAAACAAGTTTTCTTTATTAAACATAATTGTGGATCTTTTGCAGTCCGTAGTTCAAGTGTTAATTATACTGTAAATTATTTAGTGGGATTTTATGATTTTTGAAATACGTTGTTTAAAAATTGTATTTCATGAACAATACAATATATTTCAGTTTTCTATATATTGAACATAAATTAGGTACATCAAAACATTATGAACATGAGTGGTAGATATATCTAAAGGTGCAAAATATGAGGTATTGTACATTAAAACACATTATCATGCAATGTCATTAAAATAAAGTATCCAATATTTGTAAATTAATATTCTTTTAAATAATTTTTATTCTAAAATGGTTTCAAATAATTCCCCCCCACCCCAACAATCCTGCGGGATTTCAGATGAGTCTGGCCATACCACATGTAGTAAAAATACCAAGGAACACTTATAAATCTTATTATAAATTATAAATTGATGTAGTGATTACCTTAGTTCTACATGAAACTTCAAAATTTGCTAAGGGAAGTCTTATTTGCCTGAAAGTGGACAGAATGTATGTGTTGTGGAAGGCTGGCAGGGAGATTAAGAGGAAGATTGTTGTTGATTTTAGTAGCTCGTGAAACATATATAGCTATAAAGCTTCATAGCTAAACGTTTTGGCAAATCTTGTATCTTCCAAGCTTTCTCAAAAGCTCACTACAAGAATATGGCATTCCATATGTGCTATACTCCTATAATATGCTTGTAAAATTTTAGAACACATTAAAACATCAATACAGGTATTTCAAATACCCTGAAACTGTGTACAAAGCCATTACCCATTGGGTGTAATATTCATTCATGGGCCTGTGTTATGGTTACATATATACTTATTTTGCTAAAGACCTACAGCTCTGCAGTGCTCCAATATTGGGCAGAATATAACAAGAGACCTTCAAATAATTTATTTGGAATGGTTGTAACAACATCCTGTTAAGGTTTACATTCTATTCCCAAAACCGACCACAGCTTCACAGTTTTTAGATTTTCCTGTGCAATTTCTTTAAAAGAGATGTTTCACAATGCAGATGAGCATGTACTACACAACTTTTGTTCCTGTTTCTTTGAAGTGCCTCTTCTAAAGGATTTGCAAAGAAGCCCTCTGGCTTCCTGCAGATATTAGAAGTCTGCAATCTGAAATGGATATTTCCATTTTTTTCATGACTTTACTATTTCTATTTATTTCAAAACAAGGGTTTTTTTTATAGCCAAACGAACAAGTGACTTTTCACAAATTGCAGCTTTTTTCTCCAGTACATAACCTCTGTCTCCGATAGTGAACTTTTTCTTATACCTTGGGAAAAACACTGGGGAATTTTGTAGCATGCCAGATTAAAATGTTAACATTTTAAAATGAAAGCCTTTATATACATTACATGTAATATATATTACAGTGAAATTTTCCAGGTGGACTTTCAGAAATGTATCCATGTAATTATTTTTCAACTAACCCCTTGAGCTTTAGTTGAACAAAACATGGTAAAAGAATGCCAATATAAATATTGACTATTAAGCAAGTCAATAAAGCAGCTCACATAGGTTGATTTAATACCCAGTGACACAGCTTATCATGTTTTTCATATTCGGGGTCTAGTTGTCTGACTTCTACATCAGGGGAATTACAGCTTTTGTAATTGTTATAACATTACCAAGCATATTTGTTTCCATAAAAAATAAACAATAATTAGCAACATATAAGGTTAATATTTAGTAAAAAGAGATAAATGAAGAGCTCCAATGGGGAATCTACTTTATTTATAGACAAAGTGCTATTTTTAAAGGCTAACTTATTTGAAGTATTAACCATGAGTCAAATTGTTTATATATACAAGAGAGAAATTTCATGTTAAGCAGTTTCATGAAAAATCTCTGTGGATGAATTTCATTACTGAAGACTGCTGGTTTTAAATCAAACCTGAATACATTACTACACTAACTATTCAAACTAAATATCCAGTTGTCCTGGGATATTTAGGTAGAGCTGCAATTAAATAACTAATTGTAATTTTTGACTGATCTAGCTTTTGCCTGCAACCACCATAGCGAATTCCACAAACAAAAATCAGCATCAACAGACTGTAGAAAGTTTGCTATCAGCTTTGTAAATTAATGACTGGTGTAGACTCAAATCAAACAATTAATACAAACAAGTAAATAAATAGTAATAAAGAGTGGCAGAATAAAGAACTATCAGCTAAGCATGCAGTAATGTGTATCTAATCTGGAATATTCAGATACTTTTCCATATGGCAGACTTCAGCTCAACTGACAAGAAAGTTAGTTCTTGATAGCTGACAGGCATCGGTTTCTATTGTCTTTAAATCTAGAAATTATTAATGTCATCCAGTTTTATTGCCATCTAACATATTTCACAAAATTCCAACTACTTAATGATCCTATGGAGGTCTAATATTCATCAATTCCACAAAAAAAACCCTACTTCACATGTTTTAACTTCAACATATATGAAAAATGTATGTTTAAATTGTCCAATGCTAATTTATCTTCAACTGCAGATAACACAGGTATGTAACAAGAAAAATTCTAAAACCAGACTTCAATGCCTGACTATTTTTGTGATTAAGTCTAACATGGACAAAATGGGAAAATAATATTTGTATATAGATTCTGAGTAAGAATGAATGTGCAAAATGTTGAAAGAAATTTACCAAAATGGACTTTTCTTTTGCTTAAGATCATGGATTTTGTGAGTTTATAGACATTTGGAAGTTGCCATCCCTATCAGGCAGTATTTTTCCAGTTTTATTGAAAATGACCTTTTCTAATTTATAACCATATGAAGAGAAATACTCAAAACCTTCTTATTAACTATATATTTATAAGGACCTTAGTTCTGAAATGGACTATTATTGAGGATCAAAGCAGATTCAAAATAACAACTCTCACCAAATTATTCACGGTGCATTGTTCATTTAAACCTCGTAAACAAGGATTTGCATTTCCTTTCCTGGGGTTATCATTGTTTTTCATTCTGAATATGTGGGGAAAAAATTCCCTGGGTGCATCAATACTTTGTAGTATTTGGTTTTCTGTGCAAATTTGCAGTAATAAAATCATTTCTTACTTATAAACGTTGCTCTCTTGAGCTGGAATAAATTGCCTAAATTAATCAAAGGAATAGACTATGTGCCGCTTGATGAGCTTTAGTGGATTTTTTGAGGTTAGAAAAACCTCAATGTACGTAGTTAACAGCAAGATTAACCAAATAGACATTTATTTACAAACTGTTTTACAGTTTTCCGTTTCATTTCTCTAAGAAGAAATGGCAAGTCACTTTAAGTATATCTAGTCATTTTGCTATAAGTACAGTACAAGAAAACTATTCGCATATTTCACTAAAATGTTTAGCCATGGATTCTTTAGATAATTGTTCAATGTTAGCTAAAATGTTCCAATATATTATCCAAATAATAAAATGATTTTAGTAACATTAGTACTTGTAGTACTAATGGGGTCATCTGTTTATTAAGACATTTCAATTTGTCTTTTCAAGGAAGCAGCATTTCATCATGACTTCTATAGGTCCTATGAATCCTATAGAATACAGTATATCATGGCAGAGTGAAGAATTGACAATCTACATACTTGATAAATCAGTGTTATATTTATTACCTGCTATTCCTGACCTATCCTATGTGCCCAAATAGTACATTAAGTGAAAGGAGTAAAGTCTAACTGGATTTAAATTCCATTCTCGAAATTATGGATAGGCTTTGTGCTTAGAACATTTATGTACTATTATTATTTGTGGAGTTCATTTGCAGTCAAAGAATAGCTGATAAACAGATTATGCTAATGAGACTGAACAAATATACTTTATCCATGTGCAAAAGCCATGTTGTGCATGTGTAATACCCAAGTAGGATCCAAACCCATGAAAACATAGACAAGGGCAATTTGTATTGTTAAATGAAGGAATCTTATTAAAATGGGATCAGAACAGTCAATGCAATAGCTAAACAGCTGTAATAACGCTAAAAATTGAAAACGAAAGACTATGCTGTAATCCCTCCCCTGTAATATTGCAAAACTGCTTTCTTTCAAGATTTCAAACATCTAAAGGAACAACGTTGCTATAAATTATTCTAGCTGACAGAACAATTGTGCACAACTCTTCAAACTCTAGATATCCAATGAAGTGGAGCCAGCAATATTCTATGATGAAGGGTGGGGTGGGGTGGAGGAGAAAGGCCTATTATTTAGCTGGCAGATTGTTTGAAATCTCAGCTGCAGCTGTCAACTCTGTTGAAAAACAGGCTGGCCACTTGAGTGTCTAGAGAAGCTCCCGCTATATGTGTATGTGGTTCCTCTTTTCTATCCATACACCTATGGCAGATCACCGTATTTCCAAGTGAGCAAATGGAAAATGAGAAGTAAATGATACAGAATCTTAGCTAACTGACCTGATTCTTCAAAGTGCCTAAGGAAATAGCTATGCTGTTTTCAGAGCTTGATTGTTTCTAAATTCCTACCTATGAATTGAGTATGACAAGTAAAGTAAAAAATTCATAACCACACGGAGTGGAAACTTCTTCTGACAAGAGCTTTCCCTTTCTCTGGCATTAAGAGTAGACCAATAAAGTAATTAAGAATCTGCTTCACCTTTCATGACATCCTTAAGCTTCATGATATCCGTAAGCTTCTTTGTTCTGTCAATATGACATCTGGCTTTCTTTGAAGTGTTATTTATTTTAAAAATACTGTAAATGCTCTCCACGAAGGTGTCAAATTTTCAGAGACATCTTAAGGTATCAGTAATGCAATTCCAAGCATGCTTAGTCTGATCAGTCAGTGCACTGTTCAACATGTTGTGATGACATAGTGAGGTCATTAAAAGTGGATGAAATATTTCAGCATATATTTTCATTCTGGGAGGTTCAGGCAATCAAAGGATAGAAATGTAAGCCTATGTTTCCAATTCCGCCCTTAAAATTGTACCTACTCCAAAGGGGCAGATGAATCGGCCATTTTGCAACTAAACTCAATTGTATAATCTTGCTTGCTGTTGCTCTACAAAGCTCTCTGCCATTGGCAGACTGCCTACCCCTTCTTGCAAGGGACAATTCATAAAACATTCATAGTAATTAATAAGTGATATAATAAACAATAACCACTTAAGTTTTCTGTTGGCAAGAAAATAGCATTAATAAAGCTCTTTCCTGGTACCTATGAAAATTAGAATTGTATAACAAATTTAAACCTTAACATTATTATCTATGGTTGTATAGTGTGGTTTGTATGCATTAGCTATAATCTACGATTAGGTAGGAAATATAAAATTCAGCTCACAATTTGCTGTATTAAAAAAAAATCACTTTACAATATATCTATACTATTCTTTAGTGCAGGGGTCTAAATTCTCGGTCTGTGGCCTGTTGGCAACTGGTCCACACAAGTGGTGGGTGAATGTGTGAAGCTCTTTTTGTGCTTGCACAGGATTAGGTTGCATGCGCGAAATCATCCCCTCCCCTCACTGCTGGCTGGCCGCCACCGGTCCATGGAGCTGGAAAGGCTGGGATCCGCTGTTTTAGTGCACAGGTCTCCATTTGTAACTATGCATTATGTATCTGTTATAGAGATACTGTATATACTAAAATGCAATGACCCATTTACTTTTGTAGAAATAGTTACAAAACTGGTAGAGAACAATGTCTTTTATCACAGCTAATCACATCAAATTGCATGTCTTTTTAAAAAGTCCTTGCATTAGTTCCTCTGGTAGGTGACTAATGCTAGATCCATTGTGGGGGAAAAGTAATAGCAAGATGTGATCATATTTCTATTATTAGCATACCTAGAAAACTTGAACCTCATCCGCCTCAACTCCTCGAATGTTTATCAATTGCTAAAAAGCCAAAGAGAGAAGCAGCAGAAGAAATGGGCTTCCCTTCTCACCTTCTTTTGGCCATTTGGCAGCAGATGGCAATATTATAGTGAAGGGACTTCAAGAGATGCACCTGCACCATTCTTCAACTAAAACCACAGGATATGTCCTTTCGTCTAGTTCAGTGATGGTAAACCTTTTTGCCATTGCGTGCCAAAAGCAGGGGGAGCATGGTGGGGTCGCGTGTGTGCATGCCCACACCCATAATTCTATGTGTCCCCCCCACCGTGCATGCTCTAGGAGCCTGGGGAGGGCAAAAATGGCCTTCCCCACCCCTCCCGGAGGCCCTCTGGAGGCCAGAAACGGCCTGTTTGCCAACGTCTGGGACTGGAAGGCCCGAAATCAGCTGGCCAGCACACACATGCACCAGAGCTGAGCTTGCTTGCCCACTGATATGGCTCCACCTGCCACCTGTGGCACGCGTGCCATAGGTTCGCCATCACGGGTCTAGTTACTTCTATGCAAAGTTCGCAAGCACCTAGAAAAAATACATTTCTTGGCAGAAATAGTTTCCATTGCAGCAGACATTTTTTGTGGCCAGGAAAATAAGACAAGTGAAAAAGGAGCAGCAGTTAGAATGCTGCAACAAAAGAATGTCTGGGCCCATTCTGGTTCTAATGAGATTCGTAGATGCTTAAACAGACTGCAAATTAGGTTTAGAATAAAATGCAAAATAAAGCAAGGTAGGTTTTTTGTTTTAATGCATAAAGCGATTTTCTCAGGCCCAGTTGAAAGAGTTTGCCCATCACTAGCAAAAATAAAAGTACTACATCATGTAGCTTATAATGGAATAACGTTCATACTACAAGAGTCCATGTGAAAAGTTTTTGACACTCAAGATTGCAAAAGATTATTGTGTTTTAAATGGCTCAACAAAAAAGTTTTGCTTTTTACTAAACTTGCTTGCATGGAAGCAAATGTAAGTTGATTAATTTTTATACTTATGGATTTTTTTAAACAATATAAACAACTTTGAGTGATCATAATGGGGTACTTAAGAATCATTAAACTGCATCTTTGTGAAAAGAAATTGAATCGAGCCAATATATAAGTAGCTTTTATAGGTAAAGGGCTGCTTTGCTAGTGAATTAAACATTTCTTTGCCAAACACAGGACTTTTCCAAGCCAACCAATCATGCAGGTCAGGCACTTCATTGCTAGGCTGCACAGGTGATTGGATAAAAAAAGACACAACTTGTGTAATTCTCCTCCGTGGCCCAGCAAGAGAGGCCTGTTCTCCTTCCCTCCCACCCCCAGCTCTAGAGATCTTCACAAGGTTAAGTGAGGGATTGTGAGGGGGAGGGGAGGAGGACCATGTGGAATCCAGTGGGGGGGGCAAAGCAGGTCCAGTGTCCTTGGGGACCCGGCAGGACAGGGTGTGTGTGTGGGGAAATAGCTGGGTACACTGCAGCATCTCTGCAAATGACCAGTTGGGCTTTGCAGAATTTGTAACTTTGAAACAGGGTCATATGTTGTTTTGGGGGGGTCTGGTATAAGTTCAAATGTTTGTTAAATGACCTCCTGTACCTTGAGGACTACTTATACCCAAAAGACTAACAATGAATGTTTGTGAAAACATATTCTGAGCCTGTTCTGAGCAGTAAAATATTTTGCTAGATCATTTTCTTAAAAAAAAAACAAAAACCACCCAGCAAAACATTCTGATGTTTGGGACAGAACTAAACCTGGCTTTTAAGCTCTCTGTATTAGGAACAGCCCTTCCTGTTAAAGTCCTTTTTTGCAGGTTAAACTATTTTATGAGTAAATTGAATTTAAATTTCCCAGTATTTCAATTTTAGTTGGTAATTGCTTTAATCTCTCCTTCCCTCAACCTTTATTTGGGGTGGGTGGGGGAGAGAATTAAGGTTGTTTCCTAATTTTATTTGCAGTGATTCACATAAAAAAGTGGGTGGCAATTTACCACTTCTTAGAAATAGCTAAACTGAAACAATTATTGTCTAGAAATATTATGAAAATTTCACTTCCCTCCCTAATTTTAATAAAGTAAAAGCAAATAAAAAGTTTTTCATGTTCTGAAAAGCACACTAAAAATAATAACAGGGAATTTATTTCCAATTCCAGCTATTCACATGGAGATTAAACAAGATCTGAACAGGACCCCAACACTGTGCTCTTACATAGCACTAATTTTAAGTGGTTCTTGAACTAAAAAGTTCCCAGATAAATTCCTCTCTTTACAGTATCATGCATCATATACACATTAATCTTCAATAGACTTGGATAAATATCTTTGTACATAGTTGTTCCAAGCTTCTGATCCAACAGATTTGCTGAGAAAGGACTGAATGTGAGTACTATCTTTGCTCGAAGTTATTTCTCAGCTACAGTTTTTCAAATTGTATTTGAAATGGGTTTTAAACTTGTTTTGCTTTGAGAGGGGTTGCCCCCCATGAAAAAAAAAATCAGCTGCATGCAAATATCTTATGTAACTATTTTAATTGCAGCCAGTTTTGTATTTAGCTCTTTAACAGTCTATTTGTACCACCACTCAAATAATCTGGAAACAGTACTTGTAGTACAGAATAATATATACAGTATTAAGCATGGCCAACATAGTCTTCATATAATAAAGTAACCGAAGGGATAGTATTGCTTGTTGTTACCTTTGTTCCTTAAAGTGAAAACTTTCTATAACAAAGCTTAGAAATAGTCAGACCACTTCCTCACAACATCTTCTCAATCTATCGGTGACAGATTCATTGTCGAATTCTCAACCACAATAGCAACTCATGTAAGCCACTGTTCCTTTTCTTTGCTATATTTTTCAGACCACTTGTGAGTAAGCTCCAGATAAATATTTGGTTTATGCGGCTGATAATCCAGGTAAGTTGTCAAATCTGTCTTTTTAGGAATGGCCTTTTCAATCTGAGTCCCTTCGTGCCATTCATTAAAAGAGGTGATGGAAATGATCTCAGGTCTTACTAGAAGCGCAGCACTGAATGCCGTCTCGTAATATTTCCCGTTGACACGATTGCGTGTGTTGTGATTGTTCCATGGTCGGATGCTGGTATCAATGTAGCCTGGGCCCACACTTGGAATAAACATTAAGTTTTTTATGTCACAGAAAGCTTTCAAACTAGGCCAATTATGATGGCTTGAACCATAAGAGAAGCCGTTTGTGGCAAAATAGGTGTAAATCCCGTCAAAGCCACTTCGATGAATTTCGTGTTTATGTTTTTCTTCTACAAGAAGGGCAATGAATAAGCTGTCATAGGGTGTATTACGTATACTTTGAGATCCCGATACTGTGAGCAGGTTTGCCCACATTTCTGGAATTGTGATGTAAGAATCATAAACATAGAACATGGGAAGGGTTCTACCTGTACTGACTTTATGTCTGTAAAAAGCTGGATGGCCTCCGTATCTAAAAGCAAACAAGCGAAAAAAGAAAAAAAAAAGTAAATGTTCCATATACACATTTTTAATCATCTTAAAAGTTACTCTTCCTGCCTCTCTCTCAATTATATTTCATTTCAAATGTCATAAATAGCATTAGATAGGTCTTTAAACACAATTAACTGTAACTCAGCAAAGCAAATTTAATAAATGTAGTCTTATTAGGAAGATAAAATTACCAAATTGCTCTGCTTGTAACCTCTATTTGTTGCTGCATGACACAGTAACAAAAACGACAGCAGTGATATTAAATATTGTGAATTTGAACAAAAAGAATGGGAGTTCAGGTTATTTTAATGAGAACTGTGTCTAGTGACAAGGAATCAATTTTTAATTGATAAATCACCATGAAACTTATAGATAATAAAGTCAGATGAGACAGAATAAAATTATCATATTGATATTCAAATATTGCACCAAGTTCTTACTTGTCTATAATATACTTGACATTGCTGTACATGCTACGGTCATCTCTGTCTTTATATGGCTCAATATGGAAAGTGACCTGAAACATAAAAAGGATTTTTTTTTTTGTTAAAAAAATGGAGTGTCGCAAAAGAGCAGAAAAAACCTTGAAGTCAGTAGCCCTCGATTTATGAAGAACAGAAATTTTATTTGATATTTGCAACTTTAGCAGAAAAAGAAGGGAAAAAACTAAAAGGGAGATAAACTTTTAGTCCTTTACATGGGAATGGAGTTTGTCCTGTTGTCACCCAACACAGATTGGTTAGAAAATGGAAAGCATAGCTATTCGGTACAAACATAGAACAAAAATGCTCTATGCTGCAATGTCAATTAATTTTTTGCTTTATTCATTTAATTAATTTCTATGTCCAACCTTCTAAGATAAGTGACTCTGGACAGCAAACAATCATAAACACAATTTAAAACAAGTACAGTATAGTACAACAATAAATATATATGGCAGCCATTATTAACTAAACCAGAAAGAAAGGGCTGGCAGATGACACCCAACAGAAAGTTAATAGTTCTTTAGTATTAAAACGATGTTTTCCTCTGCTGAAAAAAATCATCTAAAGACAATGCTATGTTTTAAATCTCTCCATAGAAAGAGAAAATATAAGCACATTGCCAACTCCAATCTGAAGAACAAATTTAAATGTGCCGACAGTGAAAAGAGAAATGTGGCTGGAATTTCAAATGATCAAGAGTCTCACTATCATTGCCATTTATGATTCATTTTTGAGGCATATCTGCCCAATAGTTTCAAAGCCTTGTGCAAAACTGTAGAGGCACTGAGTCATCTAATATTAAATTCACTAGATGATTATTTTATCAGAGAAACAGCATTTCAAGATATTAATGTCTCCAGGAAAAAAAAAGTACTGATTTGCAAGAAATGCTTAAATTATTAAACATTCAGTTTTAATTAGTGTTGGGATCAATTTTAAGGTTTGGGCAGTTCAAATTATTAAATTTTCCAGTTCAGCAATTTATACCTGAATGTATAATTGGATTTACCTTATTAGCAAACAATTTTCCCCAACACATCTGCCCTGCCTCCCTAATCAACCTTATCTTTTGAAAGGAAGAGATAACTGGCAATAATGACAACTCATTATTAAAGAGGCTATGGTGGCCATTTCTTCACACAATTTCTAGCCTGAGTACATGATCTTTTCCTCAGAATCTGGGACAGAATAGTGTCACTTCCAATTCTGGGTTGGGACAAAGTATTGAAATAATGTTTGCAATAATATTTTAATATTTAAATAATCTAATTATGATTAGATTTAAGGAAACTGTACCCTAGATTTCTCAAATACATGCCAATTATTTTTTTAACTCTTGTATTTTTTATTTTTGTAATTTTTTTAAAAAAAATTTTCCCAACATAAACATAAAAAAGAAAATTATTTCAAGAACGAAGTCTTGGTCCGGTCACAAATGGGTATACTAGTTTAACAAATGAGAGCAAACAATTTTGACATCAATTCCAACATCTTAATAAATCTTTCTATTATCTCATCATACATCTTAATCTCCTACTAAAGCGAAGCTCATTTTTATATTCAATTATAAATTCAATTATAAATCAAAGTTCAATACCGCTCTATCAAATTTTTTCCCTTGCTCCTTTTAACATCAACATTAAACACAAAAACAATCTAATCTATTAATCTATATATTTACTTTACAATTTTATCACCTCAAATCTTAATTTCCAAATGAATTTCCAACTCAATTTTTATTTCAATTTATTAATCAAAATTTATTTCTATTTTTCTTGTTTTCTAGACCCAATTCATCCTATCATGTTCTTAAACTTTTACACAGATATCTCAAAATTTACCATTTCATTTTAATTATCACCCAACATTTTCTTTTTCACTCCTTATTAATAATTGTTCTTCAATGTATTCTCCTCATTCTCCTCCATCACTCCACCTATTATTTGGCTGATTTCCAGCATAACATATTTTGGCTGAGTTTTCAGCATATTCTCCTCCATAACTCCACCTGTTATTTGGCTGATTACCAGCATTTTCCATTGTTTTGGCTGATTTCCAGCATGCTTTGTTTTGGCTAATTAACAGCATCCTCCTCCATAACTCCACCTATTATTTGGCTGATTTCCAGCATTACATTATTTTGGCTGAGTTCTTAGCATATTCTCCTCCATTAACTCCAACTACTATTCTGCTAACTTATTTTAAAAATATCATTTTCAATATGTTGTCTATTAACCCACTGTTTCCAACTATACTCTTCCAGGGTGTGTCCCCATCTATTTCTTAATATTAATCATTTCCAACATATGTTAAATGCAATCACAATTATAACTTCCATCTGTGTACCTTAGTATATCATCTATAATAATTAACAATTAATCATAATTATTATCCACCACTTTGTTATCAAGTTAAAACTAAAACATATTACAAGTTATGCTTTTATGAAAATATCACTTTCAGTCACCTTCACTTCCCACTTCTATTTTAATTATCTTTCTATCTTTATTTACCATAAACACTTCTTGTTTTTATTTAAAGCTCACTTAAACTTTGAACCATTTAAACAATTAAATATCTGATTTATCTATTTTGCTTTTTCGTTTCCTTATCTGTCCATAAGCATTTCAATTCAAAGTCAATACTTCCACGCTTAAAACTCTGCATATCCTTATTAATTCTATTATAAAGTCTGTTTCCAGTAAAACATCAGCTTCTCCACTTCTGATCCTGCGCCAAGTCTTTTATTGCTGCGACAGTTAGTTAAAAGTTTATTAGTCATTGTATTTCTTCTTTCTTTGTAAAGCCATTAAACGACAGAATAGGAATCTCCAAAGTTCAAAAAACCATAGTTCTTTTCAAAGTAATCCACAATATGTAATGAGTCAAATAGGTTCTTTTCAGGAAAAAACAAGTTTCCACAATCAACACTTTCACTTAGTCACAGCTTCAATCGCCATTTTGAAACATTTATGTAGCAATCCGTTTGATCTCTTTGTCTGGCTTTTAGAGATGGCAATCCTTAATTATCGCTTTTTTCTTTTCAAATTCATTTCGGTTTAACGAGAAAGTTCAAATATCCAGCTCTATTTAGTTAATGAGCAATTCATTCCAATCAATCAGTGGTGAAGTAAAGTTCTTAAGGGGTCTTTAACTTCTTTCCTTATTCTGAAAAACCTTCAAGCCCCTCAGATCGTTAGCCGCTAGGTAAGGCTGGGGATCTTATTTGTAAATAACCTTATTAACACATTATTTCTTGCCTGGGTTGGTGTCACTCACCCGGCTCCAAAGCACAGAGTCTTTTCTTCCTTCCTCCTGCATTTTGCTTGTTCCGATTTGTCGCAGTCTCGAGGCAGCCGCCATGGCTGCCATCCCCCGCCGCTGACTTAAAGGGCTGCCTCCAGCCTCCAAAGAACTTGCCCGTTCCTCTCGGCCGCCCAAGGGGTCCCTCTCTTTTCCCCTGTCCCTTCAGGACAGGGTAGGTCCGCAGACCTGTCAGCGGCAGTTAGCCAGCCGGGGTTTTGGCGGGGCTCATCAGAGCCCGCCATTTCCCCGACTGCATTTCCGCGACGCCAAACCGGAAGTCCCCTTGTATTTTTTTTTTTCAGGACAATCATTATTTCAGTCTTGACTAAGGACAATTCTTTCAATTTCAAAAGAATTAGAAGTTACTGTCCCTAAGAACAAATTTTGGGATGGAAAAGTCGCACTATATTTACGTATATATTTATCTGGTAATATTTGCTTTGAATTAAGAGGGAAGTGTTGCTTCTAAGAAGATGACTCTACAACTGCTTCAAATAGCTTTCTAACTAGAGTGGTACAAAATTAAAATTCATTTAAAAGATAGGACTGCTGCACAGTCAGTTTGAATATATATTTATACCGATAACTTATGGAAGGTAACAACATAGCATTTTGTAAGCAGTCTTTTACTGAAATAAATTATTAATGATATTTGATAATACCGTATTTTCCGGCGTATAAGACGACTGGGCGTATAAGACGACCCCCAACTTTTCCTGTTAAAATATAGGGTTTGGGCTATACTCGCCATATAAGACTACCCCTCTTCCAACAGACACCAAATAAAAATTAAAAAACATCAACTGCCTCAACACAATGTAAAAGCAGCTGTGCTAGACCCAAAATGGCCCCTGCAACTAGCAGGAACCTCACACAGCCACAAAAAGCCCAAAAAAACAACTTTCACACTTTACACACACACACACAACACAACACAACTGGCTCACCCACAATGTAAAAGCAGCTGTGCTAGACCCAAAATGGCCCCTGCAACTAGCAGGAACCTCACACAGCCACAAAAAGCCCAAAAAAACAACTTTCACACTTTACACACACACACACAACACAACACAACTGGCTCACCCACAATGTAAAAGCAGCTGTGCTAGACCCAAAATGGCCCCTGCAACTAGCAGGAACCTCACAGAGCCACAAAAAGCCCAAAAAAATCAACCTTCACACTTTACACACACAAAATTCCACATATAGCTTTGTGAGATTTTGAGTGTTTGTGTAGTTAGAGTGAAACACTACAGAAAGACACCACATCTCAGAAAGCTGCACAAATATTATTTTATTTTTATTTTTATATGAAAACTAAATTTAAAACTTCCTAAACTTTAAATGGCTAGGTCTAAAAAAGAACAACTAAAAAAACCCCAATTAACTATTTTTTTAAAGCTCCCAAAGGGTTAAAAAACTTACCCAATAGAACAGGGCTCTCCAACCTTGGCAACTTTAAGACTTGTAGACTTCAACTCCCAGAATTCCTCAGCCAGCTTTGTTTTTACTGGCTGAGGAATTCTGGGAGTTGAAGTCCACAACTCCTGCCTGCATGATTGCAGGCAGAAAGTGGCTTGCTGATGGAATGGATTCAGGCAAGCGAAGCAAAGCAAGCGTTGCGATTACCAGCTAAGGTAAGCAAGCTGGAGGGGGAAAACTTTTTTCTTTTTACAGGGCTCTGGGCTCTGGCGATCCCAGCTGAGTTGCCTGATTAGCAGGCAACGCAGCTGGGATCGTCAGAGTTTGCAGAGTCACGTAAAAGGAAAAAAGTTTTTTCCTTTAACATGGCTCTGGCATCCCAGCTGAGTTGCCTGATTAGCAGGCAAAGCTGGGATCGTCAGAGCTTCGATCGCCAGAGCCATTTAAGGCTCGTTAGAGTCTTTTGGGCTGGTCTGCCTGGTTACAGGAGAACGACACCCGGCGTATAAGACGACCCCCGACTTTTGAGATGATTTTCATGTGTTAAAAAGTCGTCTTATACGCCGGAAAATACGGTACAATAATTATAAATATGACTACTGAGAACTAGTCCAACTGAGTTCAATGGAATTTAATCTGAGAGAAATGGATATAAAATATCAACAAACTTTGTTGCTATAACAATGTAGACTATTTTATTCAATCCATTACAGCTAGTTTGTTTTTTTTTTACAAATTTCAAATACTATACCTTTAATTTATACTTGTGTGCAATATCCAAAATTATAGGCACAAGCCCATCAGTGGGATCTCCATTTTCATCAGCCATAACAGGTGGGTACCAGGAAAGAGCCAAAACCCCTAAGGAATAAAGCATATACCTTTTTATTATAAATTTGAATTGGCACCTCTCCCCCAAATGTTTTTTTAAAAGCCTCACAACTAATAACCACATTTTGAAGCTTTTATTTAAAGTTTCCTACAAGCCACTTCAGTTATAATAGGCTGATGACGTGTGGACTGCCACAAAGCTCAGTGCTGTCACCTCTCCTGTTTAACATCTACATGAAGCCTTTGGGCGAAAGCATCTGCTGACATGAGGTTGGGTATCTATATATATAAAAGCGAAAACCACTCACGCATTAATCACAAAATCTCCAGAACCGTAAAGCCTACAAACTCGAAATTTGCCACGTATGTTCGTCTTGGCTTTTAGGTGCTCACTAAGGAAGGATTTTTTGAAATGACCATCAAAAGAGCATTAGTATTTCCTATATTATTATAACACGCTCTGATGCTAATTAGTTAGATGTTCTATTCCCCCTCCCAACTTAAAAATAACTCTGGAGAGAATGGGATTATATAGGACAGGCTTTTGTGGGGCAACCTCATGGAGAGAAGGGGCTAGAAAGCCTGAGGGAGAGAAGGGGATAGGAGAGGATCTATGGGGCAAGCCTGAAGGAGAGAAAGGGATAGGAGAGAAGGGAATATATCAGAGGTGAAATGCTCCCGGTTCTGACCGGCTCAGGTGAGTAGGTAGCGATGGCGGCGGGCAGTTCGGAGAACCAGTAGCAAAAATCCCTGCCCCCGCCCCCTATGCCCAGCTGAGCCCCGCGATCATCAGAGCCTTTTTTTCCTTTTAAATGGCTCTGACCAGCCAAGCTCTGACGATCTCAGCTGAATTGCCTGCTAATCAGGCAACTCCCCCCTCTCAGCCTCCAGCTTGCTTACCTTAGCTGCTGATCGCATGATGATCGCAATCCATGCATCAGCAAGCAACTGAATCTCCCTGCCTGCTCATCATCAGTGAGCAGCTCTTTCTGTCTGCCTGCCTTCCTGCCTAGACTTGTGGACTTCAACTCCCAGCAATGCTGGCTGAGGAATTCTGGGAGTTGAAGTCCACAAGTCTTAAAGTTGCCAAGGTTGGAAACCCCTGTTCTATTGGGTAAGTTTTTTCCCCTTTTGGGAGCTTAAAAAAAAAATAGTTAATTGGGGTTTTTTTCAGTTGTTCTTTTTTTAGACTTAGCCATTTAAAGTTTAGGAAGTTTTACATTTAGCTGCTTTTATATAGAAATAAAAATAATAAAAATAAAAAAATATTTGTGCAGCTTTCTGAGATTTAGTGTGTTTCTGTAGTGTTTCACTCTAACTACACAAACACACAAAATCTCACAAAGCTGTATGTGGAATTTTGTGTGTGTAAAGTGTGAAAGTTGATTTTTTGGGGCTTTTTGTGGCTGTGTGAGGTTCCTGCTTGTTGTGGGGCCATTTTGAGTCTAGCGCAGCTGCTTTTACATTGTGGGTGAGCCAGTTGTGTTATGTTGTGTTGTGTATCTGTAAAGTGTGAAAGTTGTTTTTTTGGGCTTTTTGTGGCTGTGTGAGGTTCCTGCTTGTTGCGGGGCAATTTTGAGTCTAGCACAGCTGCTTTTACATTGTGGGTGAGCCAGTTGTGTTGTATTGTGTTTTGTAGGTTAAAAAAGAGCAAAGAAGTGACATTGACTTGGCCACGCCCACCCCGTCACCTTATCACCAAGCCCCGCCCATTAATTAAGCCACGCCCACAGAACTGGTAGCAAAAAATTTTAGATTTCACCTCTGGAATATATGGGGCCAGCTTGAGGGAGAGAAGGGGCTAGGAGAGGCTCTATGGGGCCAGCCTGAGGGAGAGAAGGGGCTAGGAGAGGCTCTATGGGGCCAGCTGAGGGAGAGAAGGGGCCAGGAGAGGATCTATGAGGCCAAGCCTGAGGGAGAGAAGGGGAGAGGAGAGGATCTATAGGGCCAGCCTGAGGGAGAGAAGGGGAGAGGAGAGGAGATGTTTCTGTGAGGGAGAGAAGGAGATAGGAGGGGATCTATGGGGCAAGCCTGAGGGAGAGAAGGGGAGAGGAGAGGATCTAAGGGGCCAACCTGAGGGAGAGAAGGGGAGAGGAGAGGATCTAAGGGGCCAATCTGAGGGAGAGAAGGGAAAAGGAGAGGCTTCTGTGGGGCCAGACCGAGGAAGAGAAGGGGAGAAGAGAGGATCTATGGGGCAAGCCTGAGGGACAGAAGGGGATAGAGAGGAGAGGCTTCTGTGGGGCAAGCCTGAGGGAGAGAAGGGGAAAGAAGAGGAGAGGCTTCTGTGGGGCTAGCCTGAGGAACAGAAGGGGAGAGGCCGATCGTAACTACTCATTAATTTTCAAACTCTGTCGATTTATCAAGCCTGATCACAGTTTCATAGCGGAGCATGGGTATTCAGCTAATCATTAATATGCTGATGATACCAGCTGCACATTTCAACCTCAAGCTGACCAAGAAATGCATCAAAGACTTTCCATCTTTAGTTTAAAATTGGATAACATTTTCCAAAATTCACAATTTGAAGGTTCTCCTGGACTCAAATCCTTCTCAAAGAGCAAGTGGCAGCTGTCTTTAGGGAGGCTTTTCCCTAGATTCATCTGTTGCACCACTGCATTGTTTTCTTAACTGGGAATCCCTTCTCATAGTCACTAATGATTAGTCTCTATTGTCAATAATAACATAGTCACTAATGACACTAGTCATAGTCACCTCCCATGTGGACTACTACAATGCTCTCAATAAAAGGCAGCCCTCAAAGACCACTTGGAAACTACAGCTGGTCCAGAAAGCAGTAGTGAAGGAAGTGATTGATGTTCTAATTCTTTCTGGTGTGTGAGGTGCATTGATTGCCAGTTAAGCTTCCAGGCATAAATTATGTTGCTGTTTGTGACCCACAGTCTTACCAAATCTAGGCCCCGACTATCATCACTATCTGGGTGACTGCCTTTCTCTCATTGTTTCTGCCGATCTTCTAAGATAGGAAAGAGAGGACATGCTCCCATCTTTAAAACAAGCTCTTCTGATGAGACCTAGTGGTATGATTTCTCTGTCGGGATGTCTGCCTTCTTAAATAGCATTTCCCAGAAAATTAAGGTGCCCTGATCTTGCCTTCCTTTAAATTGGTCTTGAAGATGGGGATTTTTCTTTGGTTGTAGGCTAGGAAATGTGTGCTGCTGAGTTTGATATGTTAATCTCGGGGCTATTGTATTGGCACTGTATTAGATTGTTTTTATATTATATACAGCCAAAAGTTGAATGGATGTCAATTTGATTTATTAATAAATAACTGGCAAAAAAAGCCATGAGTAATGAGACAGGATAAGTTCTAACATATAAAGGAAGGGCTTGATAAAAAGGGCTCATGTCTAAAATTACAGGCCAGTTCATCAAGTGACATTCTATACTACGGAACTCTGTGGCTTTTTACTCAGTCACTGAGGAAAAGATCTATGCAATTTACTAAATGATCACATCAAACAGATCTGGGGTGCACATTTTCCAGCTCAGAAATCACATTAGGTTTGTATACCGCAGTGAAGGCCACATTCCAAAAACTGGATCAATTAACTTTTTAATATCATTTAACAATAGCAAAATCAGCTATGGCTTTCTCATCAGTAGAGGGCATTAGGACAGTATTTTTTGTTTGTTATTTGTTTACCTACAACAACAACACAGCTGTGTTTTAGAACAGATGGAAACATCTTTCTTCTGCTTTTTTAAAAAGCTACTTGTGGTCTTTGGTTAATGCCCACTTGTTCAGCGACAGTTTGTACTTATGACTGGCCCTCAAAGTTTCAACCACTGCAGCATCCAATAGTTATGATGTATGACTTTTCCTATCAGCTTCCTGCAAGCAATGCCAATGGGGAAGCTGACAGGAAGTCAGACGTCAGTCATATGAGGTCCTCACTTTATGACCAACAATGATTTGCTTAATAATGGTAATTGGGGACTATTGGAACTGCTCTTGCTAACTGGAACAATCAAATGAAGTTGCACTTTACAACTGCATAGTTTAGCTAATATATATATGTGTATGTATGTGTGTGTGTGTGTATATATATATATATATATATATATATATATATATATATATATATATATATATATATATATATACATACATCATACATACATACATATATATATATATATATATATCAATTTTCTTACTTCTTCGTAGGGTCTATGTGTGTTTTTCTTCTAGCCAGGTTACGTAGGGAAAAGAAAAACACACACATATATATATCTATATATCTATATATCTATATATATATCTATATCTATCTATCTATCTATCTATCTATCTATCTATCTATCTATCTATCTATCTATATATATATATATATATATATATATATATATATATATATATATATCTGGTCCCAATCAGTGTCCCTAAATGAGAATTACCCATACTAAAACAAGGGAAATATAAAAATAAAGAGTAAAATAAATAAATACACAAAAATATGGCAAGAACAAGACATTAGACAGGAATGGAGTGAAGGGGTTTCACTCTATTTTGCTAAGCCCTGAGTGAAGAACCAGATCTTCAAGGCCCTTTTAAACATCAGCATGGGTGGAGGGCCTCCGGATCTCGGGGGAACCTCATTCTAGAAGGCAGGCACTGATACAGAGCAAGCATGCTTCCTGGATCCTAATATATGATATTTTTTAATTGAAGGAGTCTGGAGCACATTGATCCTGATGGAACCAATCAAGTAAATACAGTCCCTCAAGTAAATCAGGCTCTACGCCAGAGGTCTTCAAACTTAGCAGCTTTAAGACTTGTGAATTCTGGGAGTTGAAGTCCACAAGTCTTAAAGCTGCCAAGTTTGAAGATCTCTACTCTACACCATGTAGAGAAGATTATGGGTAACTACCAATACCTTGAACTGCACCAGGATGCAAACTCACAAGCCATGCAGCTCACAAAGCAGAGGTGTTACTGAGGTGTTATTTACAAAGCAAAGGTGTTACTGAGGTATGATCATTACTGCTCCCACCACTGTATAAAGCAAGCAAGCAAGCAACCAGTTTGTTTTAGGGGAGTTTTCTGAGAATGAGGAAGGGAAAAGAAAAAATAACAACAACTGCAGGTGAATAAATTGTGTTAGAAGGTGAATAAATGGCCTGGAAGGATGAGGTGAAGACTGCAAGGCTTTGAGAGGAGACTGAAAGCAAGCAAGCAAGCAAAGGGATGTAGGACAGAGACATGAGCTTTTTTTTGGGGGGGGGGGGCAGCGAGTGGAAAAGAGATGGAATATTTACCAATGGATGCTGATCTCATTTGCTTCATGTGAGCTTCTATGACAGATGGGTCTCTAGAGCTATAAGGTCCAAGTTCTGGGTAGAAGCTTGATCCAATATCTTCTGGAGGATTGTGTCTGCCTTTTGGATAACCACTTGCAATTTTTGGATCCCAGTGTGTCAATAACGGGTGGTTCCAGTGAATATATTTTCCATCAAACTGTGGAGTCCCATACCAGCTGTAGTAAAATACATGGAAGTTATAATTTGGAGGAGGTAGCTCTTCCATTTTTCTTACAGAAGTTGTAGGTGTTTTGAGATTCATCGGTAGAGGATGAACACTTTTGGTCCGTGGGAAATTATCTTCTTTTGCTCCTTTATGCAGACTAAACTTCTTTTTTAAATGTGTTGTTTGTTGCTGAAAATCTGGTAACAGGCCAAGACCAAATGGATCTCCAAACCCAACTCTTTCTGGTCTCAGAGTTTTCAGTGCCATCATTATAGAGCAAATAAATAAAATAAAAAGCAGCAAAATGATGCATGTTCTCCTGCGAAATCTTGCCATGATATCATGGTAGTTCAGGACACAGGTAGGAAGCGTCCAGCTGCCTGTAAACAAGAAAAAAACATGATTGTAGAGTTTTAAATTTTGCAATCAACTAAAACAAATTCACACTAACATTACAGAATTATTTAATATTTATATATGACCTACAATTTCCTAAGCCCTGAATACATCTTAACATATAGGAAAACACTGAGCTGATTTATGTTGAACTTATCATGTCATCTACTACAACACTATCAGTATTGATCATAGCACTCCAATTCTCTAAGGCTACAGTTCTCACTTTTTCATGTTATGATCCATTATCAATTTGATCAAAAACATCTGAATCTTCCCTAACCCCCATGATAGAAACAAAAATAATACTTTATTGTAAAGAAGAAGTTAATATTAGAGACACAGAATATTGAATTTAATTATCTAATTATTGCTTCCAACTCTATGTTTTATTATTTCAGGATATTAAGAAATTGCATTGCTATGTGGAATATTTTTACTGTTGACTTTAAAACACAAACTAAAGTAATAATTCTGTTAAAAGTGGAAAAGCAAAGCCAAAAGGAGAAGTTAAGAAGGAACTGACTTAGGGAGATATCTGCTGTTTTGCAAAAAACATTTAAGGATGGAAAACAACAAGACAAATCGTGCTTCTAGCTGTTGCTTGCAAATAATACATGAAAGAACACAATAAATGTTCAGGGTTGCAAATAGAAATATTGAGGGTAGTGATGTTCAGACAATAGCAGAGGTGCAATGGAGAAAAGCTCTTCATCACTTTATTAGTCTCCCTCCATGTTCAGTCAGTCAGTCAGTCAGTCAGTCAGTCAGTCAGTCAGTCAGTCAGTCAGTCCTTGCTTTTTACAACTGCTTGCAAACTAGTTCAACAAGCTGATCAATGAGTATGTGAAAGAACTGGAAGTTATCTGAGTAGCTCAAAGCCCTTCTCAAGCCTAAATAATTGGAAAGTGCTTCCCATTGTTTAGAGGTGTAGGCATCTCAAAGGTGTCAAACTCAAGGCCTACGGTCTGGAAATGGCCTGCGGGGTGCTTAAATCTGGCCAGCCTGGAAATAGCAAAGGACTGGCCCATGGTGCTTCTGCTAGCAAAAATAGGGCCTCTGCTAGCGAAACCTGGTCCGCCCCGGGCCCCATTTTTGGCCTAGACAGCACCCTGCCGGCCAAAATGGGGCACAGGGGAACCGCAGCAAAGTGCTACAGGAGCCCTTCCAGGCCGAAAATTGGGTGTGGGGTGTGCACACAGCCCCCCAAGTCCCATTTTGGCTGGCAAAGTGCTGCAGGAGGCCATCTAGGCTGAATATGGGGCGTGGGGGTGCACATAGCCCCCCATTCTCCGTTTTGGCTATCAGGGTGCTGCAGGAGGTGTCCCTCCTGTCTCCACATCTCACCAGCCTATGGAAAACTCCAGCTCTCTAAGAAATCCAGTTTGACTCGGCTGCACTATCCAGGGTGGATTTGATTTAAATCTAGTTGATTTAAATCACAATTTAAATCATGATTTAAATCAACTCGATTTAAATCATAATTTTTAAAGAGCAATTGTCATATCTGCTATTTCTTTGACTCACTGTTGACTCACCGATAGTCCCAGTGTTGCAGAATATACAGCCTCATGCTACAAAACTAAGCTCCATTTCATGCTGAATAAACTAAATTATTTATGTATCTTAAATAGAAAACTATCTTACGATAGATTTTTACCCCAAAAGTTTTTTATTAAAATAAATTTGATAAAAATAAAAAAATCTGATTTAAATAAAAAAAATCTGATTTTTTTGATTTTTTTTTTTAAAAAATCATTGATTTTTATCCACCCTGGCACTATCTCATCTACATAAACAATATCCCAGGCTATCTGAAAATGTCTCCAGCTGATTTGCTAGGATGGGGTAATGGGAAGATTCAGAGGCAAGGAAGGGCAGAATTACAAATTCAGTGTTGTTCATTTTCAGTGCAAGACCCATTTGTTTATGGGTCATGAAAGCCAGGGATCTTGTGGCACAATGCAACAATGTTTCTTTCATTATTTGCCTGTCTGGGTTCTTCTACACATAAAGCAACTGTTCTAACCTTGAGACAAGGAACCCTTTATCTGTAAAAGATAAAACAGTCCCAACCCAGGACAATATTTAACAGGTTGAAAGAAAAAGCAGAGGGAATAAGAAAAGAACACAAACGTGAAAACAGACACAGCTTCATTGATTAATGAAAAAAGGCTAGTCTTCCGTTTGCCATTCTCTCAATAAGTGGTTCATTGCCTCCCATGATCTCCTAGTTGACACACACCTCTTTATTTCTATAACTTTAAGTATCTCATTTGATATAAAGAGATAGATTGATATGAACATCTTGCTAAAACATGCATTTATTCAAAACAAAAAAAAATGCTAAGACTTGTTATCAAACAATATATGCACTTTTTACAAGACACAGCTTCATATCTCTTATTCTGTTACCCTGTTAATTAAAATTAACAGATAGACATTATTCTTTAAAATTTTTGATCCTACTGAATCATTTTCCAATAAGAAAACAAATCTCAAATTTGGTTTTTGCGATATCTTAAAAGCAGTGGTGAAATTCAATTTTTTTTTACTACTGTGGGCGTGGCTTGGTGGGCGTGGCAGGGGAAGGATACTGCAAAATCTCCATTTCCACCCCACTCCAGGGGAAGGTTACTGCAAAATCCCCATTCCCTCCCCATTCCTGGGGGAAGGATATTGCAAAATCTCTATTCATGTGAAAACCAGGGGGTTGAGGGGTTTTTTATCAAATTTTTTAATTAAACTTTTAAGAGGTCCCAGGGAGGGGGAGGGTCGAATTAGAAATCGGGTTGTGGGTTTGGGGGAAAACCCACAAGGGGGAGGGTTGGGTCCGGCCTCGAAGTGCGGCGGGGGAGGTGGCGGACCTGGGGTCGAGGGGGGTGTTAGAGCTCATCCGGATAGTGTTTCAAACATCAATACTGTGAGTGGGAGGGGTAGATATGGCGGGAGCAGGGGGCCATATCGTGTTAGGGGAGCACGCACCCGCTGTTTACGAGCAGTGGCGTGCTCCGGCCCCCTAGGCTCCACCCGTTCTCCAGGTTGCATAGACCCTCAGGGCCCAGGCCTTCGGCTGATGCTGTGCAATGCCAGGTCCGTAGTAAATAAAGCCCCCCTCATTTGTGATCTTATTCAGGAGGGGGGTGCGGACCTGGCAGGTATTACGGAGACCTGGTTGGGCCAGGAGGGGGGGTTCCCCTCATTGAAATGTGCCCACCAGGTTTCCACGCATTCCATCAGCCAAGGTCACAGGGGAGGGGCGGGGGGTAGCGGTTATCATTAAAGATGGCCTGAGACCGAGGGAGGCCACTGTTCCTCAGACGGCCGGCTGTGAATCCCTCCTTGTGAAATGGGGTCACGGGGTTCAGAGGGGTTTGCTGATCACGTACCTGGCTCCCTGCCACGTGGCAGCAGCCCTGCCTGAGCTACTCAACGTCATCGCCACGGTGGCGGTTGAGACCCCTAGGCTTATGGTCATGGGGGATTTCAACCTGCCGTCCGTGGGTGAGGCGTCAGAGGTGGCTCAGGAGTTCATGGCTTCCATGACAGCCATGGACCTGACCCAGTTAATTCATGGCCCTACCCACACGGGGGGAAACACGCTGGATCTGGTTTTTGTCTCTGGACAGTGGTTGAGTGATCTCGAGATAGGGGATATAGTCACCGAGCCCTTGTCATGGTCTGATCACTCTCTCCTTCGTCTTGACCTTCGAATCGCTACACCCCGCCGCAGGGAGGCGGAGCCGGTAAGATGGTTCCGCCCCAGGCGCCTGATGGAACCTGACAGGTTCCAGATGGAGCTTGGGCCATTCCCTGAGGCTCTGGCACACGCCTCGACTGGAGACCTAGTGGCCGCCTGGGATAGGGCGGCCGCTGGAGCTCTGGACCGGGTCGTGCCTTTGCGGCCTCTGACCCGGCGCCGATCTCATTTAGCTCCTTGGTTTACTGAGGAGCTGAGGGAGTTGAAGCGCTGGAAAAGACGCCTAGAGAGCAGTTGGAGGGCCAGTCTTTCTGAATCTGACCGGACACTGGTAAGATCTCATATTAGGAATTACCTAGTGGCGATAAAAGCAGCAAAATGTAGCTATTTTGCTGCTCTTATTGCGTCATCAGATAATCGCCCGGCCGCCCTGTTTAGGGTGACCCGCTCCCTGCTCCACCAGGAAGCGCGGGAGGACCCCTTGGAGGGTAGAGCCGAGGATTTTGTTCAGTATCTGTATGACAAAATCACTCAGATTCGGGAAGATCTGGACTCCGACTGGGTAGTCTCAGGGGGAGGGACTGGGGCAGGTCTTGAGAATGTTATCTGGGATGAGTTTGATCATGTGACCCCTGAGGACGTGGACAGGATTCTGGGTAGACTGAACGCGACCACTTTTTTATTGGACCCGTGTCCCTCCTGGTTAGTGCTGGCTTCTCGGGAGGTGACACGAGGCTGGTTCCAGGGGATTATAAATGCTTCGTTGGGTGAGGGTGTCTTTCCTGCCGCCTTGAAAGAGGCGGTGGTGAGGCCTCTCCTCAAGAAGCCTTCCCTGGACCTGGCAATGTTGGTAAATTATCGTCCGGTCTCCAACCTTCGTTTTGTGGTGAAGGTTGTTGAGAGTGTGGTCACGAAACAGCTCCCCCAGCACCTGGATGAAACGACGTATCTGGATCCGTTCCAGTCGGGCTTCAGGCCCGGGTACAGCACGGAAACGGCATTGGTCGCGTTGGTTGATGATCTCTGGAGGGCTCGGGACAGGGGGTGCTCCTCTGTCCTGGTCCTGTTAGATCTCTCAGCGGCTTTTGATACCATCGACCATGGTATCATGCTGCACCGGTTGGAAGAGTTAGGGGTGGGAGGCACTGTGTTGCGGTGGTTCTCCTCCTTTCTCTCTGACCGGTTGCAGTCTGTGTTGACAGGGGGACAGAGGTCGACCCCGAGGCCCCTCATATGTGGGGTGCCGCAAGGGTCGGTCCTCTCGCCTCTCCTGTTCAACATTTATGTGAAGCCGCTGGGCGAGATCATCTGTGGTTTCGGGGTGGAGTACCATCAGTACGCTGACGACACTCAGCTGTACATCTCCACCCCGGATCACCCCAACGATGCCCTTGAAGTGATGTCCCGGTGCCTGGAGGCCGTACAGATCTGGATGGGGAGGAACAGGCTCAGGCTCAACCCATCCAAGACCGAGTGGCTGTGGTTTCCGACGTCCCGATATAGTCAGTTGACGCCATCACTGACTATTGGGGGCGAATCATTGGCCCCCACGGAGAGGGCTCGCAACTTGGGCGTCCTCCTGGATTCACGGCTGTCTTTAGAAGAGCAATTGACGGCCGTGACCGGGAGGATTTTTCATCAGGTTCGCCTGATTCGCCAGTTGCGCCCCTTTCTGGATCGGGACTCGTTACGCATGGTCACTCATGCCCTCGTCACCTCCCGCCTGGACTATTGCAATGCTCTCTACATGGGGCTCCCCTTGAGGAGCACCCGGAGGCTCCAACTGGCACAGAGTGCGGCCGCGCGGGTGGTAATGGGAGCGACATGGCGCTCCCATGTAACACCTCTCCTGCGCGAGCTGCACTGGCTCCCGGTGGTCTTTCGGGTGCGCTTCAAGGTTTTGGTTACCACCTTTAAAGCGCTCCATGGCTTAGGACCTGGTTATCTACGGGACCGCCTACTACCACCAATAGCCTCCCACCGGCCAGTACGCTCTCAGAGAGGGACTCCTCCAGATGCCGTCAGCCAAACAGTGTAGGCTGGCGACCCCTAGGGGGAGAGCCTTCTCTGTGGGGGCACCTACCATCTGGAATGAGCTCCCCCCGGAGATACGGAGGATCCCGGATCTGCGCACCTTCCGCCGCGCTGTGAAGACCTTTTTATTCCATCAGGCGGGCCTGGCCTAATCTCTTCCCTTTTTTAAATATGTAAATTTTAATCTGTTTTTAAATTATTGGGGTGTTTTAATTCTGTCTGGGCCAAAATGATTTAATTTGATTTTATCTGGTTTTTTAAATTTTTGTATCTATGTTATTTTATTGTTTGGCTGTTCACCGCCCTGAGTCCTTTGGGAGTAGGGCGGTATACAAATCAAATAAACTAAACTAAACTAAACTATTCCCTCCCCATTCTGGGGCCAGCCAGAGGTGGTATTTGCTGGTTCTCCTGCAATTTTGAACTACTCAAAATTTCCACTACCGGTTCTCCAGCTCCTGTCAGAACCTGCTGAATTTCACCCCTGCTTAAAAAGTGCATTGGGGAAAGTACATTAGACACACACTCTCCACCCAAATAATGATTTAGGAATACATTTGTCTCTCTGAAGCATGCACTATCTGAATTTCTATCCTGACCCTGAGCACAGTTCTGTTTTTCCCATTATTAGTACTTTGAGGATTGAAGAGGATGGGAAAATCCGAAACCATTTATGATATGTGATTTCTCTGACAACAAGAACCACTGTAATACAAGCATATACCCTTAGCTTTCCCCTCTACAAGTCTCAAAGGATTGGTATGTTCAAGTCAGTAGAAAAAGAACAAAACATCTCCATTCTGAGACACATCTACTTTACTATCTGTAACATGGAGACAAGATGCAAAGGATAAAGAATTTCCATACATTTCCCAGTTTATATTGCCATCCAACTAGTAATTCCAACTGTGGATGCCTAACAATGAATTACAAGCAAGTAAACAAATGAAAGCTGTAACAAAACCCAAGAAGGCAAATGCAAAATATAACATGCCTAAGCCAACTACGATCATTCTCTTAACCTTTAAAGAATGAGCCCATCTAAGTACCTGTCCCAAGACCTGGGAGACAAGCCAGGTTTTCAAAGCCTTATGAAAGGCTAGCAGGCCAGGCCTATCTGAATTTGGGGAGGGAAGAAATCTTTCTTAGGGCAGAGGCTATGACAGAAAAAGTATACTTTCTGAGTCTCCTTGGATGGCATGGTTTATTTATACAGGAAACCCAAACCTTGCCCGCTCTGTTGGGTTTATGGGATGGAGAGAAATAACTGGAGATAAGTGATAATCCAGAATAACCTAGCCCTGAGTCATGAAGGACTTTGTAGTTGGAAATTTAGACTTTGAATTGTATCTGAAAATCAGATACTGGGAGGTAATGCAGCTCATGAAGCGTTAGTGAAGCTTTAGTGTTATATAGGTGTATCATGGTGCTTCATAAGTACCTACAGCTGTAACTTTCAAGGTTTTTTTAAAAAAATTATAAATACCTCAAGGTAGTAAGCATATATAATACATTTTCTTTCTCTTATTTTCTCCGCAATCGTATGAGGTGGGTTGGACTGAGAGAGGGTCTGGCTCAAACTCACTCTAGATTTGGTCAAACGCCCTCCTGGCCATGGCCATTTATTCTTCCAGCAGAAGCTGAGACTGCAAGAGAAACCCCAAATTATGCACTAGTTCTGACTTGGAGAGCAATAATCTATCCAGAATTTTAAGGACAATTTCTTCAACTGGTTTACTTCTATAATTCAACATTGTTCAGAATTCTGACCTTTTTGTTGTTGTTTAAATGTAACATTATAATGATTGTTTACAGTATTAAAGCATTAAAACTTCAACTGTAAAATAATTTGATCATTAAGCAACACAAATCAAGGTTTCGAATCTTCCCCCCTCCAAAAAAATTAGTATTTCACTGAGACTCACTGTTTTATGTATTTTTATGATAATTGTATCATTTTAAATAGTGTAATAAATAGTTTGGACAAATGGATTGAATGTTGAGATAAAATAAAATAACTTATTCTCTACACAGAATAAGCAGCATCAGCAACGTTTAGATTTTAGATATATTTAGATTTACATCTAAATATAATCTATTATCATGGAGAACATGACATATGTTGTCACAAAGATAAATAATGCACAAAGAAAGGCAGGACATAACTCATTTATCTTTGACAATTTTACCTCTGCTAAAAGCCAGGAGAAATTAGATTAGATAAAGAGAAGTTGAATGTTTTCCCTGTGTGCTTTCTAAGCGGGTAAAAACACAGGAGGATGGAGAAATAAGAGTTGTTATGGGTGTTCAAAACATAAACATTTAATGATCAATCCCTTGTGATCTACCATTCAGTTTCAGAAAGGCTAGAAGTCAGCAAATCTGCCTATAACTTGTGCTTTACTAAGTTCCAAAAGTATGTAGTTCAATAGTTACAGTGACAAAATTGAAGGTAATATTAGGCCACTTTAACTCTCCATGTTCATCCAAAGCAGGTTTACAATATTTTACAAGTCTCGCCATATGGGGTCTTAATTTCGAGATTATTACAGCTCTCCCAATTCCCAGGCAACATATCAACAAAATTGGCAACTAAGGCAATATGTATGTAGAACGTAAAAAAAAAAACAACCCAATGGTAATTTGAATATGTAGAAAAACAAGGTGAATTCTGATTGAGATCTTCTACTAACATGGCTTTCATCAGCAGAAAATGAAAAATGATTTTTCTGCTTCAGAGGATTGAGGGAAGCAATTGCACAAGCAAAATACTGGAAGAGTAACTTTATGAAATAATACATCTTTAAAATTGGTCAACAAAAGAAAAAAAATCACATATCACTCTTAGCTTGCATGGCAACTGCAAGAAACAAAATCAATTAAAAATTTCCTACCTTCCTGCAGCCCCCGACCTTGGCCTACCAATGTCTGTCCAGGTGGGTATTCTGGAATCTGAACATTGAAATCTTGATTCTCCAGAATGAATACAAGATCCCAAGATTATAGTGCCTTGCAATTAGCTAATCGTTAAAGAAATAAATTATTTATAAAAGATTGGGCAAATGCCTACATTTTATTCATTTGTGCAATTAATTAAAATGATAACCTTTATTAGAATCATGTAGCATTTTGGATTTGAAGCTCAAAGGGGTATTCTCTACCACTTGTAAAGCAGTTAGGTCTTGCGCTGGGGTCATAAGCCTGCAGCTGCCCCACAAATCCATGAAAATATGTCTACTATAAGGACTTGCAGATTGGTGCTATTGTAAGAGAAGAACCTGTTATGGTTTCAAAAAATCAGAAGTATTACAATTTAAAATGTGTTAGAGGAGAAGGTGCTATTAGATTGATTCTACGTGAATGTCCCTGTATTTTCTAAAGCACCTTTGTCTTTAAATCTAAAATGTTGCAAAACCCTAATCTCTATCATACTTTTCCCATGTTCATGTTTTTCCTTGTTTCTAGTTACAACAATTCTGTGAAGCAGCTTCCAGAAGAACAGATATATTCACAATACATAAAACAAAAATAAAGCATACATGTGTTAAGGCATAAGCTTCTTGATGTGAATCCTAGTTGATAAAAGCTTATGCCACACGACACACGGATCAAGTCTGTAAAAGGCCAGGAGGTCTAGGCTAAGACATAATCATGGCTGGGTCCAACGCTGAACCACACACACTCATATTGTGAAATTGACCTTGGCTGATCTTGAGAAGCACTTCTTCAAGTTCAGCCGCCTTCGGAAACAGCACAATGCATCGATCCTTATTAGCAGAGGAAAAGGAGACCACTGAGAATCCCAGGCTACATAGGACGGAGATGGAAGTCCAGAAGAACAACATAGGAAGAAGCTAAAGGCAAAAAGCCTTTCATATTACGGAGATGTTCAGGAGGTTCTCAAGGATAGAGCTGGATTGGAGACTTAATCTTACCTTTCCAGATAGCTCTGTCTCCTCCCACCCCCCTTCTCTTTCTCTCTCTCACACACATACTCACTCACACACACAGAGGAGCTGAAGAAGCTTCTTGGAGAAGTGAAACGTCTTCAAAGAAAAACCAGAAAGTCCAGTTGTCTCTTGAAAAAACACATTTGGAACCACCATGATCTCGATGACTGAGAATCTCCATAGACAGACACACACACACACACAATTGATATTCACGTAACCACCCAAGCTGAGTAAACCGATATCTGGCCTAATTATTGCTCTACACAGCCAGCCCAAAGGCTCCTGGTTTGCTGCTTTTAATAGCTCTGCACCTGACCGGGGAGCCCTCTTCCACTCGAGATCCCCGCAAGGGCTGCGCAGGCAGAGGCTGGGGCTCTCCTTCCTCGCAACCGATGGGCAGAGTGGGAGTGGGGTGTATCTATCCTCCCCCGCCAGGACTTCCCGCCCCCTCCGCGTTATCCCTAGGCAAGCGGGCTAATGGGAAGACCGCGGGAGAGGAGGCGGCGGAGGCGGCATCCGCAGCAAGCGGTACCCCCTGGCGCCTTTCTCCTTGCTACTCACCCGTCTGCAGAACCGGACTGAAAAGTTCAAGCAAGGATTCGAAAGAAGGGGAGGGGGAGCGAAGGCGGAGGAGGCGGAGTGGTGAGGGGGAGATTTAAAATGGACCGATCGGGGGAGGAAACACAGGCTCAGGGTTACCAAGCCTCTTTGGTAGGGGGAGCCAACTTTGGAGTTGGCTCCCCCTAGCTTTTGCGGTTGTCCTCTCCATCGGAGCATGCGCAGTTCCCAAGGTAGAAGGCACGTTGCCCTTAACTCCAAGAAAGCAGTAAAGTTACTCTGATTAGGCTTCTCTTTCTTTGTTGGCACAACCGAACTACCTTCGGGCTTTTTTTTTTTTTTTCTTCTTCTTCTCCGGAAGTATTGAGGCTCGCGACCTGCTGAGTTCGCAAGCGTGTGAATTAATTTTCTCGCTTAAGCGCCCATTCGCGGGCCTCTTGATAAAGTGCTCAGAAGTCCACTGTGGGTTTTTAACCTCCTTGCAAACGCGAAGGTGTCATCTTCACTAATGCAGTGTGCGGGTCTCCACGTGTGTTGGGTTTTAATTGCGTTCTTAGCTTTTTTAACTGCAGTGGAGCTGTGATCGTACATATCTGGCTGGTGTTACATTAGAAAAGGAGACATGCATATTTTTATTTTTATTTTTGCTTATCTGTTACAGAATACACGATGGGCTTTCCCTAAAACAAATCGAAGAGTGGTAAATAACGAACCAGAAAAATAAACCTAATTCTTAGACTATTTGACAGAAAATAAAATGATACCGGTAGTAAGATCTGTTCTTATGGACTGTACATCTGCTGTATCTTATTTGCTGAATGTGATTATCGGTATTTATCAAAATAGAACTGAACATTAATATGTATTTCTAGGTAAAGTTTTCTGTACCTTGTTTCTGAGATTAATCAAGGGGCTAGTATGTTGGAGCAAAAATGCATTTCCCCTGAATTAAAGTTTAAATCACAGATTAGGGCAAATGCATGCACCCTGTTTAGCAATGCAGTTGGTCCTTGTGATGAAATAAGAATGGAGTAGATTGTGCTGGGCTGTGACACAAGAGGAGCTGCAAATACAATGCAATGGAGTATAAAATAAATAATTTTGTTTCTAGTATCTCAGGTAAAAGATTGCAAAAAAAGAAAGAGAGAGAGAAAGAGAAAGAAAGAAAAAGAAAGAGAGAAAAAGAAAAAAGAAAGAAAGAAAAAGTCAAGAAAGCATTCAATGTGGCTTCTGGAATTATGGTACTACAATAGTTTCTGAGTCATCAGATGGGGAGGAAAGGGGAGGAGGCTTAGAATGGAGGAGTTTGCAACATTCCAATTCTTTGCCCAATTGCCTCTTCCAGAGAGCATCAAAAGCACAATTACTGCTTTTTTTCCTAGCATTCCCCCTCTTTTCTTCTTTTTCCTGTCTTTTCTGATCTCTGTTTCTATTTGTAGTTTTATATTATAATAAATTTTAATTTTTTTAAAAAACAAGTTTAAAAACAAACAAGCTTGGATAAACCTTTCCCATCCACATACCCTCCCACAGCTCTTTGTGCTCATACCACCATGTACCCTCACACCTGAACTGCGCTCTCAGGCACCATACCCAACTCCTCCCCCTCTCAATCCATTCTCCTCAACCTGCACTGCATTCTCAAGCACTCTTCCTGACCTCCCCATATCTCTCACATATTCTCAGGTAACCCCCCCCCGACCCCCACTGCACCCGCCCTAACCCGTTCTTCACTTCTCATACACTCTTTTGCACCTTGCTTGGCCCACATTATACCTCTCATTCATCCCTATGCACGGATTTCAATCCTCACACCTCACACAATCTCTCAAACCCTTGCATACCCTCCTCGACCTACATATGCATTCCATGTACCCCTTGCTCCCTTCCTCGCCTGCTACAGCTTACCTACCTACTGGTCTGGGGCTTGCTATTTCCTGCTGGCTTCCACACTAACTCTAGTTGGGAGAACCCACAAGAAGTTGCCTCACTTAAAGACAGAAGCACTCTGTTAACAATGGCAACTGGGATTGCAGGGTTTGCTGTTGCTAAGCAATATGGAAATTCTGGTCCTAATTGTGTTGTAAATTAAGGAAGTTGTACATACAAATTCTAAAGCACTTCTCATTCATTTCTGAACCTTACATGGTTTTAATATTTGGACCTCCAAAATGTGTTTTTTGGGGCTTAAAAGAAACAGTACTATATTATAAGTTTGCATTTGGCTATTAAAAGTTTTACCTCAAAATGAATTCTGGATTTGTTCTAATGATTAAAGAGTTCACTTTTTGTATAATTTCAGCAAACATCATATTACAAGAAGACTTTCTATATCATTTGAAGGTATGACTTTGAGGATTCTTACTTTTCCACAGTTAGGCAACTTTATTACATTCAAGTTCACCTCTTTTTACCCCTTTTTACTGGTAAAATTATCTTTAAATTAGTTACATTACATTGTAGTTTTTAACCCCTCGTACATTCAGCAAGCTGTATTTCTGTCTAATGTCCAAATCTTGTCATGAAGAAACTTTACTTTTGGACAAATTTTTAACATATATAAAGCAATCACTATGATTTACCTGATGTATCAACTTTATGTGCTTTTTCTATCATTGGTGCAATGTTACCATCTACTTTTAACACCTGAGTTGGCCAGCTAATAATAAATGATTCTATATTAAGTCTAGCACATTTCTCAGTAAAACCTTGAACTGTTATATCTCTGTCTGCTTTCCAGGTCCCCAATTTTATGGCTCAAATCAATTTCATTTTTATGTCATCTCACTTCCTCCCAGAATGTTATTCTCAGCATTATTACTTACTCAGCCATGGTTGCTGAATCATTTAGTTTATCTCCAGTAGCTTTAATTTCTTCCTGAAGAATTTTCATTTTCAGAATTAAGTGCTTTTGGTTATATTTTATTTCTCCCATTCAAAATAAATGATCTAATTCAGCTGCAGCATTCATCTCCTCACACATTAAGCTCGATTACTGTCCATTCGTCTGTCTTCTCAGTGGCCCCAGACAGTAGAAATTGCGATGATGAGAGATCAGTTAATATCTTCAAATTGGCTGAGTGGGTCAGATCACAAGTTTAAATTGTAGAGTGCAAATGCAGACTGAGAAGCTTAATTTACTTAATTTATAAGGCTGCCTAATTCAACGTGACTGGACAATGGGCAAATTTAAAAGCAGATAGAACAATTGACAAAAGAGATGGCAAATGACAGAAAAATCAAACTGATTTCCCTAGCAGCATCCATTATTCATATTAGTCCAAGAGCCAGGTTTTAAGAACTTTTTAAAAATAGGATCAGCTGCTGCTCCAGATAGTAAGAGTGATGACAGAGAAGGTATGCGTCCAAGTTCCATCAGATCATATTATATTATCAATGGGACTTGAGCATGCTGATCCTGCACACATAAAATGGAATAGAATGGACAAATACCATGGGAGATTGATCAAGTAGTTAGACCTTATGTCAGGAAGGTTAGAACCAGCACCTTGACTTGTACCTGTAAAACCTATTGTTAACCAATGCAGTTCCTAAAGCAGAATGTTATGTAGGCATCCCAAAGCTTGTCAATATATTGTCTGGCCTGCCACGAACTGAATTATTTTCAGCGTTAAAACTTTTTTCATGTATTGCATTTAAACAGTCCAATAGAAAGAGAAGTAACTTTTTCAAACCATTGTGTAACTGGGCATGTATCCTTTGAAATGTGTTTGAATATTAGTAGCTCAGGTTGGTAGTTAGGCTGTCGGTTTGTATCCTTTTAATCTTATAACATCGTTTTTTTAGATTTGCAATCATAAGAGCACCCAATATTCATTTCTCTTGTCCGTCTGCTAATTTCAGAACTAATGACATATAATTCAGAATAATGTAAGTATCTTTAAAACCTAATGAATAAAAGTAATAGTGAAACGGCTTCTGTCCAAATAACATCACAACAGCATCAGACCATATTGTTTGCAATCCAAGTACATTTTAAGTAATTCATTGAGGTTATCAGTTCCTTCCTGTAAAACATAGAAGCATTCAACAGTTGCAATAAAATGTTTTTATTGTAATGGTAATTTTACCTCTATATCCATTGACATTCTTCTTCCAGAGTTTCCAATTTTTTGTTTAATAACCAATTTAGTATTTAATACTTGTTTATAAATACTTATCATAGATTCCTAGTTTGTAAAGAATGTATTAAATCCTGTGGTATTGAAAAGGGTTCTGATATTTTTACTCACAATCTAATCCAATTTATTAGGATACGCAGTCTTTTTGTCTATTTAATTTCTCCTATTTTCAAGTTTTGGGTTCCCCAATGGTAATTTATCACTAGGATCATACTGGGGCTGGTTTAGTATTGTACATCATTCCTCCATAGCAGCTAATTCCATATTTTATGAAGTAATTGGATTTTAATACTCTCTAACTTAATGAAACTAAGCTTCAGTAGTTATGCCTTCATTAAGGTAAGAAACATTTGCCATAACTGCTCTGACAGTTAAAGCTTTCTGATTGAAAATTGAAGGAAATTTCCCCAAATTAATTCTGAATCAGTGAACTAAATGTTTTAGGGCTTTATTTTTGAAGTATTCATTATATCTTACATTCTTAGTTTAAGTGATCCAGATGCATTGCTATTGAATTTAGATTTAGTTTAATCAGCAGATACATGCCTTGAGATATTCTCAGTCCAAGAGAAGTTATTGTCTCTGCAGCAACCTGGAACAGCAGAAAAGGAAAATGGAGCATCTATACAACATATTCCAACAAAATGGCTATCTACATAGCACAAATGTTATACTAAGATGATACATGGATTGATTAAAAAATGTACAGGAATACTAGAGGAATAATAGTAGAGTAAAAAATGAAATTGGAAATGAAGACGTATGTAAATAGAAATCGGGTCTGCTCGAATACCATCTCAGATTGAATTAAAAAAGGAAACAACAAAGGAATGGAAAAGGGGAGGAGTAGAGAGGGGAAAGTAGGGGAGGTGGGAGGTAAGAAGAAGAGAAAAGAAGAATTTTATTTATTTATTTATTCAATTTATATGCCGCCCCTCTCTGAAGACCCAGGGCGGCTCACAATACACTCAAAAAATCACTATAAAAACACTTAAAAATTAAAAACGTTAAAAACATTAAAACCCATTCACACCATTCATGGCCGGATCTCATCAGATCACAAAGTGAGATCAACAGCCCCAGGATGAGAAAAGGAGAGGAAGAAGGAAGGGGAAAGAAGAGCAGGAGAGAGGGTAAGAAGGGGAGGAAGAAGAGAGAGGGGAAAGAGGAAAGGAAGTAGGAAAGGAAAAGAAAGGAGGAATAAGGAAAGAAAGGAAAGGTTGTAGTAAAACAAAAGAAGGAAATGGTAAAAGAGCAGACCCAAACAAATAATTAATTACCTAATGGAAGTTAAAGAAGATGAACAAACAAGGTATAAGGATGGATAAAAGACTACATTTAAACATGTTGATGAAAAATAAAAATAAAAAACTTTTTTCATAAAAAAATGGCTATCTACACAACTTTATCAAAAAATCTACTCAACCCAATACAGTGCAACCAACACAAACTTTAAAAAGAATTACACTGCCATGTATCAAGAATATCTCATAAACCACCAACAGACTACTACAACCACTTGGAATCAGTGTAGCACACAAGCCAACTAAAGCCCTTCAAAACATCCTAAGCAAACCAAAAGACCCAGCAACCCCAGAAGAAAAAACAGGAGTCACCTACAACATACAATGTAAATACTGCAACAACCACTATGTATGACAAACAGTCAGAAGACTGGCAGAACTATCCGTGAACACCAACTACCAATCAGACATGATGAAAACTCATTAATTTCACAACAGGAGCTCTGGTAGCACAGCAAACTAAAGCACTGTTATTAACATCAGCTGCCTGCAATTACTGCAAGTTCAAATCTCACCAGGCTCAAGGTTGACTTAGGCTTCCATCCTTTCTAAGGTAGGTAAAATGAGGACCCAGATTGTGGGGGCAATAAGCTGACTTTGTATAAAATATACAAAAGTATGAAGGCTATGCTTAACACATAACTGAGTCTCCGGAGAAGGGCGGCATATAAATCAAATTAAAATCAAATTTAAAAAAACACATATAGACTGATTTAACCATAGTTTCAATTGGGAAAATGGGACCATCCTATATCAGGTCAAGTCCAACAATAACAGGGAATTTCTAGAAGCCTGGAACTATGACAAATCTAACCCTCACAGCTTCAGCGTTAAATTGTCTACCATGGATCTCACCCTATTTCTAAGAGGTCCGTAAAAGGGACGTGCATAAGCGCACCAGTGTGCCTACCATCGCTATCCTACTGTCTCCATTTGTATGTATTCATTTCTTTCGTTCATGTCCATGTTTATATTTACACCTGCTATCTACATGTTTGACAAACTAATAAATAAATAAGCCATCAATAGACACATAGACATTAACAATATCTATAGCCTATGCAAAAGAGACAATCAACAATCCCAAAAGGGAACAAAAAGACTCCAGCATATCTCCACCAGTAATCAGCACCCAGATTAGCATAGATTAATTCCAAGGTTAGCACCAGACCAACAGTCAAGTAAACAATACTCCAATCAAGAAACTGCTAAAGACCCAACAGTTAACAGTAAACAGCCCAATCAAAGAATGTTTAAGACCACCCCTCACCAAAACTGACAGGGCAAACCACCAGAATATAAACTGACAGCAAACTGCACTCCTTACTAGCACTGATGATGCTACCTAGTTTGGGTAATAAACATCTGCAAGAAAACAAGCAAGCTCAGATAGCACCAAGGATCCTTCAATAAATGCTATCTAAAACTTTATTCATAAGTGTAACGATTTATCATCATCTCATTATGCACTATCTTTATGCACACTCTGCATCATGCTCTGTTTATTATTAGTGTTAAGGTGATTGTGGGTTTATTTCATCTTGAATTTATTTATGTCACTTAACTATAGTAGTTGCTTTTTGTTTGTACTGAGATAGATTTTGAAGCTGAATATTGCAATAGGATAAAATGAATAGTATACACAGGTTTCTTAATAGTCATTTATCACCTGACTTGTGAAACAATGCATTTATATTTAATACTGTGTCAAGGAGAAAAAAATGTTGTTAAAATCTTCATTTCATTTCCAGGATAAATGTTAAAGAAAAATTATCAACATAAATCTGGAAATGAAATCCAACACTTTATAAGTGGACATTTACTTTTACAGTCTGTATACAAACATATTCTAGAGAGCTGCTGGGAATTGTTGAATACATTTTGAGGTGGGTAACAAGAAAAAAAAAAGCCTCTTGTCCATTGTCAGAAACAGAACTGTCATTCCATTTTGTTGCATTTAATATGCTTAACTCTGTATTATACAGTAATCTATACAACTTAAAAAATAACCAAATTCTATTTCTTAATATAAAATTATTATTGCTATATGCCACCCAGAATCACAGTATGTGAGTTGAGTGGCCATATAAATATAAATAAATAATAAACAAACAAACAAATAATAATCTAAATCAAGTGAGCACAGATCAGAAACCCCTGGGAGTGACTTATTAATTCTATCATACAGTCCAGTGATCCCCAACCTTTCCAGCTTGGTGGACTGGCAGAGGTAGCAGCGGGGGAGGGGGGGAGATGGGATAATTTGGTGTGAGCATCCTCTACTTGTGCAAATAGAACTTCACTCACTCATGCACTTGCCTGCTTGCATGGCCCAGTTCCCAATAGGCCGCGGACCAGTACTGGGCTGTGATCTTATATCAGATCCATCAAGCCAAATAAAGGAATGTTATAAGTGGTGGGTTGCTCCCCACCACTGATAACCTGGACCGGTTCATAAGAACTGGTAGTAAAAGCGGCAGGAGTCTCCTCCCACTGACCCAGATGTCATCATAGGTGATCTGCGTGGATGCAATGCGAACTGGTAGTAAAGGTAAGTAGAACCCACCCCTGAATGTTATGTACTATGAACTAAATGACTACAGAAAGCCACATCTCAGCGTGCTTTTTTAAACAGGTAGTTATGAATTTGAAGAATTTGAAAGTACTAGCCCATCTCCCTAACCTATTACCCACTACTTTTTTTTTCTAACTCAGGGGTTTCATACATTGCCCTGGCTAAAACTATCAATAGATCTGGTAGAGCCATCCTTCTTGACTTTAGCTACCAATCATCATTAATTTCATTACAGCGAATCATGCATTTCAGGAAGAAATGCTATTTTTTTTTCAATTGCTATTAAACCCACTGTCCATCAATTTAATTTTATAGCTCTGAATTCTGAAGAGGCAAAACAAGACCTCTTGCTCCATTTGACTACATCGTATTATATATTTATTAGATACTTTAATCCTCTAAATTAAAAGACTTCCCAGCTTTAATAATTTTTTCAAAATAGCTGCCAGAAGTTTCCACCGATGACTTATCCACACAACTGAGATGTCAAACAAAGAGGAAAAAATGCAGTCAGTATCACCCTAAGCATCCTGATGAGTCACTCTGAATTGTACACAGAATTCCAAATGCAGCCATATATTAAAAATACATAAATGTGTGCACCATACTTGAATCCTGATGTGTCCAATTGTTGACTTTTCCTAGCAAGCATATAATCTTCCAAAAACAATCGAGGAAAAGGGAGTTTTAAATCCCTTTCAGAAATAAAACCAGTTGTTCCATTATTGCCATATCATAGACCCAATCAAACAGCACTAACCATTTGTTGGAATTGAATTAAGACTTGGATTATTGTGCACACTGTTTCATAGCTTTGCTATTAAATCAACAGAGAGCCTAAAGAAGTGAGAATCAAAACTGCAGTTTTTATGCTGAAGGCACTTAGCTATACCCACACATATCTATGTGTATGTGAATCTCTATATAGTCACTAAACAGAGAAATCATTAGCAAGCTTATTGTAGAACAGGTATATATTTTGGGAAGTTTTTATAAGATGTTGACTTCATTATACAACTGGACATTGTTTATGTTGTTCCAAAGTGGTTTCCCCTCCCTTTTTATGATCCTTTAATTCTTTTATTTGGGGTGGAGTCAGGGCAACTGAATGGATCTGAGCATTTACTGGTCGGTTGCCTTTCTTAATGCCTACATGGAACAGATATTTTCTCTGATAAAGAAACATCTGCCGCTGCCGAGGATTAAACTCTCAATCTTCCGAGTGGGAGACAAGTATCTTCACCTTTAGGCCACCACACCATTCTACAATGTTCCAACTTAAGTGTATAGGTTGATAAACATGGATTTAAAATGCTTCATGTAATTTTCCCCCACAAGCAAATTATCTTTAATATATTATTGTGGCTATTCATAGGATGCAAAAGTAAATGAAAAGTCTGAAGTGGAAAGTCTATTTTGATATCTGTCAGTTTTCATTTTTCCAGTCTTGAGTTCAACCCTTTCTATTTCCACGTCAGTGTGTGGCTTAAAAAGTAATGGGTGGGTGGCTTGCAGGAAAATTCATTTGCATTTTCTTCCATTTTTCTCCTAATTGAGCACATTATAAACATGCATTGTTGCAAAATCATTTTCCTTTTAGAAAGTCATTTTATGCAATTAAGTGCATTTGCTTGAAACAAGTAGATTTCTCTCCCATCCTTAATGAGAAACAAAGGCATGCTATGAAGGATGAGCTTTTCTTACCTTTCAGCATTTGCACCAATATATTCCAGGGAAAATAAAAATAAACATCCTCCTCCGTTTGCTAGTGACAGATGCACTATTTTTTATGATTCAGGTAGGATTCCACGAGTTCAATATTTTGGCAGCGATCTGTGTGTCGAAATTTGTCATTGGAGAAAACATTAAGAACTGTAGCAGTTTGCATTTAATCAAATGTTTATAGATTTGTTTTTCACACACTTCCTCCCCCTTCCCCTCCCTCCCCCCCCTCTCCTTTCCACCACCACCTTACATATTAGCCATCTTACCTGAGTTGAAAAATGATATTGTTTTTTGTATGAATTGTGGGCTGTAAATAACCTTTGGAGGCAGATCTATGACCAGGATTTCTTTTCTTTTTTTTTTTTTACAATAAAGTTTATTTTCATTTTTTAAAATACAATACTTTACATATATACATACAAGGTTATTGCAATTAACGTACACAAATCTGCACCTATACCACTAATACAATCCATTTCATTTCCCTCTCTTTTCTTTCACCCAATTATACCATAAATTCCAACATTTGTAATAATCAGAATCTTTTTGGTTCCTAAGTAATTTCATTAACCAGTCTGCCTCTGAGCATTCTGTAATTTTCTAAATCAATTTATTTTCTGTGGGTATTAATTCATTTTTCCATTCTTGCGTGTATAGTATCCTAGCTGCAGTAGTGATGTGGAGGATCAAATACCATTTTTCCTTAGTTATTTTGTCTGGTTTCATTCCTAATAAAAAAATCTTTGGTTTCAGCTCTGTATTATATCCTGTAATTTCTACCATCCAGTTCCGAACCTTGGACCAATATTTGCCTGCTTTGGGGCATGTCCACCATTGGTGGTAGTACGTCCCACAACCATTCCCACACTTCCAGCATGCTGGAGAAACTCCCGAGAACATTCTTGCGATTCTTGCCAGGGAGTTATGCCAATGATAGACCATTTTATAAATATTTTCCTTGTAGGGGGTTGACAAAGTAAGTTTCATATTCCTATTCCATATCTCATCCCATTTATCCAGATTTGGAGAAAATCCGAGGTTCTTCCCCCAGGCAATCATAGTGTCCTTGATCACCTCCTCGCCAATCCATCGTGATACTAAAAACTGGTAGCACCTTGAAAGTAATTTCTTTTCAATTCCGAATAAGATTTTATCTAACTCCTGTAGTGACCTATATATTCCCTCCTTTCTTTGGTCCATTCTGACTCTCAATTGTATTTGGGCATATGCCCACCAGTCTACCTTTTTGCCCTGTTTGTAAGCTCCTCTCGGGTCTTCAATTCCCCTTGAGGGTCAAGCAAATCCTGATAAGTCAATGGTATTTCCTTATTATATAGTGTTGCATGTGTTACTGCCTTTAATGGGGCAAACCAAATCGGAATAATTGAATAATGCCTGTTCCTAACTCTTTCCCAAGATTCTAATAATATTTTCTGAAGGTAGTGTCTCTTAAACTGTCCACATTTTTTGCCCCTCTCCCTCCATAGAAAATGGTGCCAACCTTGACACAAATCATAACCCTCCAACGTAAGAGTCCTCTTCCTATTTAAAAGCATCCAGTCTCTGATCCAAGTTAAATTAGCCGCTTGGTAGTAAAACTCCCATTTCGGTAGACCAAATCCCCCTCTACATGGAGCCTCTTGGAGCATTTTAAGTTTTATCTGGGGCTTCTTCTTCTGCCACACAAATTTCCTCACATAACTAGCAGTTTAAAAAAACCACTATCCAGTCTCGCGGGGGCAGTCTGAAATAAGTAGTTCCATTTCGGAAGTACGTGGGTTTTAATCATAGCTATCCTACCAAGTAAGGAGAGTTGCAGGTGCTCCCACTTTTCTAGGTCTGTCTTTGTTTGGGCTAACAACTTTGTGTAATTATCTGCCATAATGGACATATTTTTAGAAGACATCCAAATACCCAAGTATTTTATTCTTTTAGTCACTTGAAGGCCCAATTCTCTCTCCAATTTATTCCAACGATTTCATGTCATATTCTTTGTTATAATTTCATCTTGTCTTTGTTGATTCGGAGACCTGCAACTCTACCATACTTCTCTATCTCCGGAAGCAAGTTTTTACCTGATTCTAATGGATCCTCTACAATAAAAACCAAATCATCCGCAAATGTCTGAGTTTTATATTCTTCAGATCTCACCATCAGCCCCTTTATTCCCTGATTCTTCCTAATTTCCCATAGCAGAGGTTCTAGTGTAAAGATAAATAGAAGTGGGGACAGTAGGCATCCTTGTCTTGTGCCTTTTTCAATTTCAATCCTACCCGTTTCTTCCCCATTAATTAAAGCTCTAGCTATTTGAGTTGAGTAGATCAATCTTATAACCCGTATATAATTATCTCCAAATTCCATTTTATCTAACAAGGCAAACATAAATTTCCACCTAACCCTATCGAAGGCCTTCTGAGCATCTACAAAAATGAATGCTACTTCCTTATCCGAAAATGTCTCATAGTACTCCATTGCATCTATTATCGTCCTCACATTATCCCTTATTTGTCTATGTGGCAAGAACCCATTCTGGTCTCTATGTATGTAGTGGTTTAAAAAATGTTTCATTCTCCCTGCTAAAATTGAAGTGAAGATCTTATAATTGGTATTCAAAAGGGATATAGGCCTGTAATTGTGGATCAGCGATGAATCTGTTTCTGCCTTGGGAATCAAGGAAATATTTGCCTCCGTCCAGGAATTTGGGATCCGACCCTCCACGATGATTCCATTAAAGACTTCAGTCATATATTGTCCCACTATATCAAGAGTTTCCTTATAGAATTCCATAGGAATCCCATCTGTCCCTGGAGTTTTCCCTAATTTCTGCCTCCCAATTGCTTCTTCCACCTCCCTCTCTGAAATTTCCCTGTTAAGTATTTGTCTTACCTCTTCCGGCACTTTTGGAAGATCCAGCCCCTCTATATATTTCTCCATCTCTTGGTATGACTCTTCCTCTCTCTTGTATAAATCCGTAAAGAACTTCTGTATGATTCCCTTCATGCCTTCCCTGTCAGTTACCCATCTTCCATTCATATCCTTCAAACCACCTACTTTACTTCTTTCCCTTAACTTTTTAATTCTATAGGTTAGCCATCTTCCTGGCTTGTTAGCGTTTTCAAAATAACTTTGTTTGACCCACCTGCATTTTTCAGCTACATCTTCTTGATCCAATAAATTTATTTTATGGCGAATTGAATTTTTTTCCTCTAATAATGCCTAATCCATTGTTTTGTTTCATAATCCTTTTTCCACCTGTTCTAAACCATCCATTAAATTTGATCGTTCCTTCCTTTCCAGTCTTTGCTTCCTTATTGTATATTTTATTACCAATCCCCTAATTAGTGCCTTATAAGTATCCCAATTATTTTGAAGGCTTGTAACCTCTTTCTTATTCTCTTTAAAGAAATATTCTGTTTCTCTCTTGATCCAGGTATGGCCAGGATTTCTGTGTTCTAAGTGATTGGAGCTAATATGCCACCCTCCAATGGGCATTGAACAAAGAACATTAAAAGATAATGCTAAATCATCTGTTTTCTGTACATTTCTATTTATTGTGCTTTGCGGTCTCTTCATAAGTGATTGCAACTCTTGGAATTCTTGGAATCAAATGTAATTTAACAAAACGTTTTCTTGGTATCCTTAATCCTTCACCTACTAGAACTCATATTGCAAAATGAAGCAATTTTTTGTAGACTTCTCTGCCTTCTCTCCTACCCCCTCTTTCTTCCTCTTCCTTTTTATGCTTATTTTCTCAGAATGGAGATTCTTTTTTCATGTCTTCCTTTCTTTCTATCTAGTGTTGTCGTCTGAGGAATGGTTTACACTATTTACAACATATTGCAATTGTAGCAAGGTGCTTGTAAGTACAAGGATATTCAGTAAAAATAAAGGACAATATTTGTAGCTCAGAATTGGCATGAGGGATGCTTTCTGAGCTTGTCTGTTTTCTTGCAGACTTTTCATTATCCGAACTAGGTAACTTCATTAGTGCTGATCTTAGCAATCAGAAAGATCCTCAAGGTGAAAGTTGGAACGAAGGAATAGAGACCTGATCTTGGGAATTGGTAAATAATAAGTAAAAGGGGAGGATTTCAGAAGAGATTACTGAAATCCCTGACATGCAAATAGCTAACACTAGACAGAACTGGACAATTCTGAACACAAGTGGTAAACTGGTAATTACAGCTTCTGGTTCCTTTGGTAGCTGGAACAGGAATAACTTCAAGTGTTTCTTTTACTCCAACATCATTGCTGTGTCTGCAACTTTAGAAGTGGAAAAACAACTTGTGTGGACATCTGGTTGGATACCAATGTTTATCTTTGTCTCATTCACACTTTGCACCATGCTGTTAAGACATAGAGATTCCAGGGAGGGAAATGGAGTATGGAAAGATCCAGTGGTGGGATTCAATTTTTTTAACAACCGGTTCTGTGGGCGTGGCTTAGTTGGGGTGTGTGGCTTGGTGGTCATGTGACTGGGTGGGCGTAGCTAGCTGGTCATGTGACTGGGTGGGCATGGCTATGTGCATAGGGACTACTCAGAGGGCTGAAAAAAGTCACTTCTGACTGGTCCTCATACTTATGACCATCCTCACATTTATGCCCATTGCGGCATTCTTAACAACCGTGTCAGTCATTTAATTAATTAATTAATTAAACTGATCAATTAAACTGATCAATTAAACTGATCCATTTGGGGGTACACTGCTATAATTTTAAATTGTTTTTTAATTGGGTTTCTGATTTTAATTTTGTATTGTATTGTGATTTGTATTGAAGTTGTCATTTTGTAAGCTGCCTTGAGTCCCTAGGGAGAAAGGCAGCATATAAATTGCAATAAATAAATAAATAAATAAATAAATAAATAAATAAATAAATAAATTTCACCACTACTTCTCTTCACCACGGTGACAAGATAGGGCGCAAAACGTAAAATGTGAGGACAGTCGTAAGTTCAAGGACTGGTCAAAAGTACGAGGACCGGTCAAAAATAACTTTTTCGCCCTTCTGACTAGTCCATATGCACATAGGGACTATTCAGAGGGCTGAAAAAAGTGATTTCTGACAGGTCTTCGCACTTTTGACTGGTCCTCACCCTTATGACTGGTCATCATTTATGCCCATTGTAGCATTCTTAACAACTGTGTCACTAATTTCACAACTGCTTCTCTTCACCATGGTGACAAGATAGGGCGAAAAACATAAAATGTGAGGACAGTCGTAAGTTTGAGGAGTGGTCAAAGTGTGAGGACCAGTCAAAAATAACTTTTTCAGCCTCTGAGTAATCCATATGCACAAAAGGATACAGCAATAGAGAGGGATGAAGGAAGGAGAAGAGAGAGGGAAGAAAGAAGGAGAGAGAGGGAAGGAAGAGAAGGGAGGAAGGAAGGGAAGGGAAATTAGAGTAGGAGTGAGGGTAAGAGAGGGAGGAAGAGAGGAGGAGAAGGAGAAAGGAAGAGGAAGTAGGGAGGAGAAGAAGCGGGGGGTGGGGGGAGAAAGTAAGTAAGAAAGAAGAGAGAGGTGGTAGGTTTGAGGAGAAAGATTGTTGTACAATAAAAAAGATGAAAGGGAAGAAAGTCAACCCCAAACAAATATAAAGATATTAAGATAAAGAATGAATTGTTAAACTTTAAAGAATAAAAGGGAACAAATATGAATAAATAGCAATAATTAGAAACACACATACAAACATACAATGTATTTTCTCTGAACAGAGTATTTGGCCGGTTCACAAATTTAAACAGTGTTTAGTCATTTCAATTAAATTTACAATTTCTATATTTCCTTTTTGCCATATTTATTCCTTATCTATTTTTTTAAAAAACCAATATTACCCTTCATCCTCATCTCTAATCTTAATCAAATTCAGTTTTTCCCTTCTATTCTATATTATACCCCTTCCCATTGTCGTCTATTTTTTTATTTTTTTTATTTTTTTTTTATTGCAAAAGTTTTACAATTACATTTTCACCCCTTTTCCCCCCCCTCAACCCACCCCAAACTTCCCAACCTCCCTAACCCACCCTAACCCTCCCCTCCCCCCCGGACTTCCACACAATATACTCATATCAAATAAAAGGAAAAATCCTCCTTTGTATAGAACTTATATAAAACTTGAACCCCTCCCTCCCCCTTATAAGTTTTCATCTTCATTACATTAAAATATTTCTATCTTAATATAACATTTTCAAGTAAATTTTCATCTTCATTACATTAAAATATTTCTATCTTAATATAACATTTTCAAATAAAAGCTATTTGATACTTCCTAGTTTGATATTTGTTCTGAACATAATCTATCCACTTTTTCCATTCCCATTCATAAGTCTCTTGTGAACAACCTTTTAAGTATGCTGAAATCTTCGCCATCTCTGCAAAACTGGCCATCTTCAAAGTCCATTCCTCGATCGTGGGCAGTGCTTCATTTTTCCAATATTTACCTATCAACAATCTTGCTGCTGTTATCATGTACAATATCAATTTTGTTTCACCCAATGTAAAACCCTTAACTATACCCAATAAAAACAATTGTGGAGAAAATTGAATTTTCTTCTTCAAAACATTCTGCATGACCCACCAAATTTTTATCCAAAAAGCCTTGACTTTCCTACAGGTCCACCAAACATGATAATATGTAGCATCTAAACAAGCACATCTCCAACACTTAGGCTGAACATTAGGGTACATATACGACAATTTTTTGGGTCTAAATGCCATCTATAAAACATTTTATAAAAATTTTCCCTCAAATTCTGCGACTGTGTAAATTTAACATTCTGAACCCAATTTTTTTCCCATGTTTCCAACATCACTGGTTCCCCAAAAATTTTTGCCCACTTAATCATACAATCTTTAACTAATTCAGTTTCTGAATCCCTTTCTAACAAAACATTATAAAGTCTTTTAATATGCATTGGACCTTTCTCTTTTATATGTCTAACCAATTCTTCCTCATGCATAATAATACCAGTTTTTTGGTCCTCTTTCCATCTCAATTGCAATTGATTATATTGTAACCAAGTTAAGTTAATCCCTTCAGCCAACAATATCTGTAATGTCTTCAGCTGCCATCTGCCTGCATCTGTAAAAAGAACCTCTTTGTATAAAAACCCCCCGAGTGACATTATATTTGTATTCCACAAAGTATGACCAAGATCCAGCCATAATGGTATTTTATAATCCCATTTGAGTCGGTGCTTCTTCCAAACTCTCATCAAAGAATCTCTAAGTATATGGCTTTTAAATACTTTATCCACTTTGTTATCATAAAATAAGTAGGCATGCCATCCAAATTCCAAATCAAAACTTTCTGCATTCAATATTCCAGTCTTTTTTCCTCCAAACCAATCACTTGTTAAAGTCAAAGCTGCTGCATCATAATATAACTGTAGGTTTGGAAGTTTAAGACCTCCCCTTTCTGGAACATCTTGCATAATTTTCATTTTCACTCTCGGCTTTTTCTCGTTCCAGACAAACTTATTCACTCCAGTTTGCCACAATTTCAATTGTTTATCACTATTAAGCACCGGAATCATTTGAAACAAAAAAAAGAAATCTTGGCAAAATATTCATCTTAATTGCTGCTATTCTTCCAAGTAGAGACAGCTGCAATTTTTTCCAAGTCTCCATATCTTTCTGCACCTCTCGCCACAACACCTCATAGTTATTTTGAAACAATTTTGTGTTTGATTCTGCAACCTGAACTCCTAGATATTTTACCTTTGGTACAATCTCAAAACCTGCCCTTCTTTCAAGCTCATGTTTACGATCTTGAGTCATATTTTTGACTATCATCTTTGTTTTTTTCTGATTCAGTCTAAAACCTGAAACTTTACCATAGTCTTGTATAATGTCCTTCATCTGGATTATTGATTCCATTGGATGTGTTAGGGTAACAACCAGATCATCTGCGAATGCCTTTATTCTGTAGTCCTCTTGCCTTATCATTATACCTTTCAAGATATTAGAGTCCCGTATTGTATTTAACAAGACTTCTAATGTTAAAATAAATAGAAGTGGGGACAGCGGACATCCCTGTCTTGTTCCTTTTTCAATTTTAAACTCTGTTGTCAAACTTCCATTGATAATAATCTGTGCCTTTTGCTCTTGATAAATTGCTGAGACCGCCTGTATAAATTGGTCCCCAAAGTCCATCTTTTTTAAAGTCTTTAATAGAAAATTCCAATCCACTCTATCAAAGGCCTTCTCTGCATCCAAGAAAACCAGCACTGCAGGGATCTGTTTATTCTTCTCAAGATATTCCAATAAATCTATTACTTGCCTTACATTGTCCTTCATGTATCTACCCTCGATAAATCCCGCTTGATCATCATGAATCACCTTTTGAATTACTGGCATCAACCTGTTGGCTAATACTTTGGCATAAATTTTATAATCCGTATTCAGAAGAGATATTGGTCTGTAATTCTCCGGTTTTTTAGGACCTGCTTGCTCTTTTGGTATCAAAGAAATATAAGCTGTTGTCCATGATGGGGGTATTTTTCCCCCTTGTTGTATATTACAAAATAAGTCTCTGAGTTGTTCCACCATTTCTGCTTGCAAAGTTTTATAATACACTGCAGTCAGACCATCCGTTCCAGGGGCTTTAGCTGTTTTTAGTTGTTTGATTGCTACTATTATCTCCTCCTCTGTTATAGGATAATTCATTCTTTCCTTTTGTTGGTCAGTAATTTTTATAACTCTTTTATTATCTAAGTATTTTTCTATAAGTCCATTTTGCACCTCATCTTTAGCATATAATTTAGTGTAGTAGTCCACAAAAGCTTCTTTAATTAATTTTTGTTGAAAAATTTCTTTCCCTCCACTATCGATACTATCAATAGTCCGTATACTCTGTTTTTTCCTCAGTGTATAGGCCAACCATCTGCCCGGTTTATTGGCATTACAGAATGTATTGTGCTTCGCATATTGTAAATTTGTTGCAACTTGTTCCGCCATGAGCATTTGGAATTGATCTTTCAAAAGTTTTATAACACCACGTATTCTTTCATCTGTTGGATTTTTAATAAGTAACTGTTCTTTATTCTTTATTTCTGCTTCCAATTCAAGTCTTTTCTTTTGTCGAATCAATCTGTGTTTAGAGTTCATATAAATAAGCACTCCTCTCATATAAGCCTTGCTTGCATCCCACACAATTTCCATTGGGGTGCCTTTATTCAAATTCATTTCAAAAAACTCTTTCAAGTACTTTTTAAGTTCTATTATATTATTTTCATATCTGAACAAGTTTTCATTAAATCTCCAAGAGCGTCTCTCAGTCTTACTTATCTCAATTTCTATCCATACTGGGCTATGGTCAGTCAAAGTTCTTGGTAAAATCTTTGTTCTTTTTGTCCTGACGAGTAAATCATCTGACAACAAAATAAAATCAATCCTAGAGAAGGATCTATGTCTATCAGAAAAAAAAGTATAGTCCAATTCTTTTGGATTATGTATTCTCCAAATATCTTTTATTTCCAAATCTTCTTTCATATCAAAAAAAGTCTGTGGTAGTCTAATCCTTGACTTCGCCAAACTCTTTTTGTCTAATTTAGAATCAATTACTCCATTCCAGTCTCCCATAATTAAAATAGATCTGTAATCCCATTGTAATATTTTAGTATGTAACATTTTGTAGAAGTGGTCCTGTTGTTGATTGGGAGCATAAATTCCAATCAAAAGAATTTGGCCATTTGCTGTAAGTAGTTCAATTGCTACAAACCTACCATCTTGATCTGCTTCTATAACTTTGGCTGTTAATTTTTTATTTACATAAATAACCACACCATTCTTTTTTTGGTTAGTTGAAGATATAAAGTGTGTTCCTAATTTGGAATTTTTCAAATAATTTTGATCTTGAACTGTAATATGCATTTCTTGTAAACAAATTATGTCATTATTAAATTGTTTCAAATATGCAAATAATTTCTTCCTTTTCTGTGCTGAATTCAACCCATTCACATTCCAAGATAAGCATTTAATCATCATCATTATCTTTCTGGAGCAAAGAGCAGAATAACCGGATGTCTCCCGGAATCTTCGATCCTGCATTCCCCATGTCTCCAGTCTCTTGTGTAGTACTCTTAGCTCCCTTTTTCTCTTGTCTTTCCTGTTGTTGTTTTTCTTTGAGTTGCTTGGATTTTGCTCGGGTTATACGCTGATCCTTAACTTCAGCCATCCAGACCGGGTCCAGAATTGGAGAAGATTCCAACAAAGGCTCATCCAAAAAACCTCCTTCAGCGCCCTTCATTTCCTCTGATTCCTGCTTAGACTGTTCTTGCGGTTCTTGTTGAAGTTGCTTCTTATCACTCTCCTTGATCACCAAAACTGTAGATGTACGTGGAGATGGTGTTCTTTCTTTAAAGATGGTAGTGTAAAATTGCCTTCTCCACAGTATTCAAACGATATCTTTCTCCCTTATATCTCAGAATTATACCAGTTGGAGCATCCCACCGAAATGGTATCATTGTCGTCTATTTTTATATCCATCCTCATATTGGTTAATTATATAATATTACAGTTGTTTAATATAAATTCAACATTTTAATATAAATCAATTAGTTATATAACTATCTTTTTTGTATATTAATCAATATGAACACGAATATTCCAATTATTTCCATGCAATCCAATTTCTTACAAATCAATTAATTATATTTACCAATAATAATAAACCAAATAATTTCCCCCATATATTCCTCCAAACCACAACTTAACCATTTCTGCTTTCAACACAATATACAATTAATAGTATCTCAATTATTACAATTCCCTAGTTAAATAAAGCTTTTTTTCTTTTGTGTTTTAAAATCTTGAACTCTCCTCTTTTTCCCTAAAGAGGAACTACCTCTTTAGGGAAAACTACCTTTTCACTAAAGGTAGTTGCACCTACCTTTTTTGGTGAGGAAAAAGAAAAGAAATCTGCCTGCCTAATTTTCCAACGTTGCAGCAACAGCAAAGCCAACAGCCTGCTTTACTTTCAGTTTTGTTTTTCAGCATAGCTAGGGAAAAAAAAATCTGCTCCAGCAAGCAAGCAAGCAGCAGAGCCCTGAGCAAAACAGCTGAGAGCAAATCAGCTGAGAGTCGGTGGGCTAATTAGCCTATGCTGAAGCATAGAATTACATTGCAATACAATTACAAAAAAACACCGAACCTTTGTTAAATTGCTGGCTCGCCCGCCCCTCGCCCACCACTATTTATTGGCAATAAATAGTGGTGCAGAGGGGCAGGGCAAGGGGTGGGGCGAGCCAGCAATTTAACAAACGGTTCAGCCGAACCCAATAGAACTGGCAGAATCCCACCACTGGAAAGATCAATAAATCCACACCTTTTGAATGAATGAATGTGTGATGACCCAGGGCACAGCACAGAGATAGCTGGCAGTTCAAACTACTCCTTTATTGCTCCAAAGCTCCCCAAACACTCCCATGTTTCTGGCAAGTCACAGGGCAGAGTGAAAACAATCCCCCACCAAGCAGCCTCTGGCTGCAATTAGTCCAGCCCAGTGCTGTCTGCACCAAGGCTGCACGGCAATAAATCCCAAATGTTTTTGGCAAAACAAGAGCCAAGCAAGGAGTTCAGGGAGCAAAAGATCCAGATAATTAGTCCAGAATGCCAACAAGGAATGCAAGGACTCTTGGCAAGTTCAAACGTCGGCACACAGCACTTCAGGAACTCAGCATTTGTTCCTGACAAATGCCCTTCCCCACGATGTCTCCTTAAGTCTCATTCCCCAGGTGTGCCTGGTGAAGCTGGGTGGGGCACTCTCCTCACACGTGGCCTACTCCGTCTGCACTGATCATGCCTTCTCTGCACTCTCCAAGCCCTTGCATCAGGAGGGGGTGGTTCTTGCTCCTTGTCTGAGCTGTTCTCAGCACTCCTAGACAAACTTCGACAGCCCCAAACAATCCACACTGAAACTGGAGTTGGCAAATAGTTTATAGCTGCTGCAAGTTAGCTCCAAGGCAACGCTGAGCTACATTTATTTATTTATTTAGAATTTTTTTAATTTAAACAAAAACAAAACATAAAACCACCATCATTCAAATACAATCACAAACAGTGTGTCGATTGGTTAAAATTCTTTTGTGCACAATCCCATATCCAAAATTACCAATTATTTAATTTCTCTTATTTAACAGTTTTATATATCCCTTATATATTATTATACTCATTTAGCCATTATTTAACAAAGGCTTAACTCCCATAAAAAAACACTTCATATATTTTATCATTACATTAATTTCATATTTCATATTTCATCTCCATGTTTTATTATCTAGCCATTGGTAGAACAAATCCCAAATCAAATAATATTGTTTATCTTCCTGTTCTCTAATTTCAAATGTCAATTTACTCATTTCAGCACAGTCCATAATTTTCTTAATGACTTCATCATCAGTAGGTATCTTCTCGCTTTTCCAATTTTTAGCAAAAACAATTCTAGTCGCTGTTAAAACATTCACAATTAAATATCTTAGTTCTTTGTTATATATTTCTGGTAAAATCCCTAATAGAAATATCTCTGGTTTAAAGTCAATGTGTTTCTTTGTCATTTTTTCCAACCATATGTGGATTTTAATCCAATATCTTTCAGCTTCTGCACATGTCCACCACATATGGTAATATGATCCTGGAGTCTGATGACATTTCCAACATTTTTCCGATTTGTTCTTAAACATTCTGGCTATTCTCGTTGGGAGTAAATGCCACCTGTAAAACATCTTATACAAATTCTCCTTATATGCTGTAGACATTGTCATTTTATAATTTTGCAACCACAATTTTTGCCATTTCTCTAAATCAATCCCATGACCAAAATTTTTTCCCCATGCTATCATTGTTTCTTTAACTTGTTCCGCTTCCAATTTTACCTCTAATAAATAACCGTACAATTTTTTAATTACATAATCATCAGACCCCATTAAAATCTTATCTAAATTAGTCAAAACATTATAAAAACGAGCTACAGTTATTTAAAGTTGGTGCTGAGAGCAATCACCTCTCAGCGCCTTTCATAGGTCCGCGCCGGCCCCATCTGTCCCACATACAGTGAACAGCTGAGCTAGTCACAGCTGAGCGATGCATTCAAACGGGCTGCGAAGCATCCCTGCGTCGGCCCATTGCATCATCATCCGCTGTCGCCGCTAACGCCTCTATTCACCTGTGATCCTCCATTCGCTGCTGATCCTTTCCCTGATGCGTCCTGCCACCTAACAACCTGTGCCACCATCACCACACCCTGTGAAGAGCTTTCCCCATTTGGCATCCAAATAGCTTGAGCTTGCGTTCCCATGACCTCCTCTCTGCCTCCCATATGCTTTGTCGAGCAGGAGACCGAGCTCGATAGCTGTCTGTCCTCCCTACCTGCAGACCTTACTAATTCCGAATAGTCTTACCTGGACTGACTCTGCCCTTCCCCAGTTTTCTCCAAGGCCAACGGAACTTCCCTCTCACTTGCTGTCAGTTCTTGTTCCAGCTCATCTTCCGCCACTGATTCAGACTCCGACAGGGGCATGACAGAATGAATGAATGAATGAATGAATGAATGAATGAATGAATGAATGAATGAATTCAGACTCAAGTTTATTTAATGGTATGGTTTTGGTTATGAAGATTTTTTAAAAAAATAAAGCTGTTATAATACTTGCAGTGTCTGGAACATGAAATATGAAAACTGAAGTTATAGAAGACTTACTGTATGTTATTTTTGTGTGTGTGAAGAAGGAAGATGAAGTGTGACAATAGAATATTAACTTCTAAATTGAGGTAATAGATCCTAAAGTAAATAGGGATGTCCATTCTAATTAAGAATGTCAAATATTTTGTAAGATGATAAAAATAGGCTTCTTATACATGTTCTGGATTTCATATGAACATTTGATTGATAGGATTTGATTAAACTTTATAAAATGAAAAGCAACATCATGTCAAAATGATTGTCTTCAGTAGGCATATGTAACTGATGTATACATTGTGCTAATAATGCACTAAATTATTTTAATATATTCCATTGTGATTATTTTGATAAAAGTTGACCATCAAAGCTTCAGTAGACTGATTTGGAGGAAGAATAGCAGGCTAATAAAGTTTGACAGATAAGAAAAAATGTAACCAGGATGTCAAATAAAGTTTTGTATTTGATGATATTGGACCAATCTGTCTAAAAGAACACTGACTGTATAATTTTAATTAGAAATAATATTAATTTATAGTGTTTCCTTGGATATGTGTATTGCAATTAAAGAGAAGAAAGATTGGTATTGGGTCATTCATTTATGATTTACTTAAGGTATTTTACATTCTTTAGCAAAAAAATATATTCCAATAGAGAAGATCAGTTCTCAGGAGTTAGATAATACCCACTAGATTGATTGAAGCCTGAGTTGTGAATCAAAAGGAGATAATTAGAATAAATTTTACTTATCTGCAGATTGGTCTGAGTTAGCTCTTTGAAATCTGTCCTTCATGAAGTCCCACAGTTTGTGTATTTCTTACAGGGTGTTGCAAATCATGACAATTCATTAGTTCACATGCAGATTTTGTTGGTTTTGTTGTGGCCTGTCGGCCAACGGCCCCTCCAGCAGCCAAATCAGAGGAGGAGGAGGTGAGGGAGTCAGGATCAGCATCAAGGCAATCTGAGACCTCTGAAGGGGAAGAGGGAATGGAGCTGGCAGATAGATAGATAGAGAGAGGGGGGGGGCAGAGCCTGGGCCATCTGTCATCCCTCAGATGGAGAGTCAACAGCCCCCAGGTCTGGAGATGAGAAAGAGGAGGAACAGCTGGGTTCAGTGCCCAACGCACTAGAGAGGAGAGCAATGGAAATCTGTGGGCCGATCCTTGGGAAGGAAGAGCCACTACTACTAATAAAGCCCCACCCTAGCTCTGGGGATAAAAGGCAGAGGGTGGAGATGAATAGATGTGGCAGACAACTATTCATCTTCTGGCCGGACAGATTTGTTAGCCTGCACTGAGAGAGAAACTTTTTGCCAGGGCTGCCAGCACTCCTAATAAAGTAATCTTTGAGTTCACTTTGGAGGGTTTGTCGTGTTTGGGGAGCTGGGTCAGAACAGGTTTCAGTTATCACTAATGTGAGAGGCAAATAACATGATGAAGGTTTAGTTTCCTACAGGAGAATGTCTGCATCTATTATTAACGTTCTGAGCTATTTCTGAACAGGGCCAGGGTTCAGTTTTATCTGTCTCCAGAAAGCTTTAAAGTCAAGCTTACATGACTTGATTTACTTTATTCAGAATGCATGTTCTCATTTCATCCATCACACTCAAGAGAATATAACTAGACTATTTATAGGAGCATGTTGTGGTTGGAGCAGATGCTTTATTTTGATGAAGCTTCAAATAAAGCACTCAAACAGTAGCAAGATCTTAAAGCAAAGTGCCCCTTCACACTTTCACACAAAGCAGCAGAACAACCCTTCATTTTGCATGTAGAAAGGGACTTTTGCATATGAACTATCCTAGTTTTTTTTTTTAAAAAAGCAGTAGCTTTTGGAGTAGCTTATGGAGCCTGATCAGCCTTGTCTCAATGTTCTGCAAATCAGGATTGATAGGTAGCCCATAATGCTGTGGGACAGCATCTACAGTGGGTCTCTTGGACTTCTGAGTGGATGTTTCCAGGGGTGGGCTGCTAGGGATTTGCAGGGGTTCGGGAGAACCTCTAGCTAAGATTGAGTGCAGTTTGGAGATGCCCAAATCTCACTTCTGGCTGACCCCATCCACCCCACCTCTCCCAGGAATCCCCACGCGGCCCGTTTTGGATGCAGATAAATGCAGGGTGCACGCGGACGCTCGGGGAGGGCGAAAAATGGGTCTACCGGAAGTTCGGGAAGGCCTGAAATGGGCCTCTGGAGCCTGGGGAGGCCACTTTCACCCTCCCGAAAGCTCAAGGAAAGCCTCCAGAGCCCATGGAGGGCAAAAATGCCCCCCCCACACCATGGTGCAAGAGGCCAACTAGGCCACGCCCACCATGGCCACACCCAGCAACCGGGCAGAGAACCCCTTGCTAAAATTTTTGAATCCCACTCCTGGATGTTTCTCTTCTGGTTCTCCCATGCACTTAAATTCCAGATATGCAATGAATATGTTCTTCAGCTCAGTTAGTCATCAACAAAGCATTACTGCAGTTGGTTTTCACCAGTTTTGAAAGCCTCGTAGGCAAAAAGGAGGTGAAAGGTATTTCCTTTTTTCTCCCCTGCTGTTGGCACAAATCTCTGATATGTCATGGAATTATTTCTTTCCTTCTTTTGCCAATTTTTTCCTTGAGGCAATGAGATCATCAGGGATCAATAGCTGTATGAGTTGGGGCTTATACCACTTCCTTTTCTTCAAAAGCTTCATTTGAGGTGGCAGAGCAGTATGTGAAAGTAGCATATTAGAGCATAATACTGGTATTATGGAACACTGTATTCTTGTGCATCTGAGCTGGGTATCCAGTAATTTCAGCCTGAACGTTTCTGTCACTTCATAGCATGTTATGGCATTGAGCTGCTAAGGTCTTTGATCTTTATGGCCACATTTGACAGATTAGATTAGATTACATATGAGAGTTGTGTGAGCAACAATACTCTGGCACTGAAAAGATTTTAGTAATTTTCAAAAGCCTGATCTAACCTTCTTTCTGTTTTTATTACTGTTGTGGCTTTTACTGGGGAACTCTCCAGTCTGAATAGGAAACATTTTCTTTTATATATTTTATAGCTGCTTTCTTCAAAGTAGAGACCTAGTTGGGCGAAAGATCAGTGGTCAGAAATTGTGGCCAGTTGTTCAAAGCGCCTAGAGAATATCAGGAAAAGAAGGTTGCTTTGCAGTGTCTCTTGTATTTAGTCTTGTTTGTTTGTTTATTTATTTATCTTTGATGTATGTGGGTGTGTGGCCCAACTCAAAACTGATCCAGGACACCATACAATTAAAACCAGTACAAAACCTAAATCAAACAAAAAAGCCCCTCTCCCGCCCCAGCCAGGCTGCTAAGCCACAAAGATTGGGCTTCTGCTTTACAAAAAGGTGCCAAAGTAATTGGGGGTTAGACGGCATCACCAAACCCAAAAAATTTAAAAGGCAATGATAGCCTGGATTTCTGAAAAGGCTCTTTAGAGTAAAGCATTGCAATTCCCACAATCCCATATCATTGTCAATATTGTCAACAAATTCAGCAGGCCTATATTACCCTGATTCAGAATTACAGGTAGTCCTTGACTTACAGCAGCTCATTTAGTGACTTTTCAAAGTTACAACAGCACTGAAAAAAGACTTCTGACCATTTTTCACACAGACACGTGATCAAAATTCAGATGTTTGGCAACTATTTCAGTTTTCCCAAGATTATGTGATCACTTTTTGCAACCTTCTGTCAAGCAAAATCAATGGGGAATCCAGGTTCACTTAACAACCACATTACTAATTTAGCAATTGCAGTGATCCACTTAACAACTGTGGCAACAAGTGTTGTAAAACGGGGCAAAGCTCACTAAACATCTGTTTTGCTTAGCAACAACATTTTGGGCTCAGTTATGGTCGTGAGATGAACATTACCTGTACACTGTAGGATTTTGAGTTGCACTACTTAGGAAATTGTCTGAGAACAGTAGAGTAGATATGGGTGAAGCCTGGTGGCTTCACCCATCAGTTAATGAAAACCTAGAATGTGCTAGTAAAACTTACATGGGGACTGTATCTGTTTTGTGTTTATTATTGTATTTATTTATAAATCATAATTGTAAGGCTGCCCAACTCCAGATGACTCTGGACAGCAATTGACAGTAATGGGGTTTCTTTGAATTTCTATGTGTACTGTGAGGTAACAGTCTGTGCATTTGGATTTGAAGGGCCTAAGGTGCTTCACAGTATTTCTGAGAGTTCCTGTAGTACCTCTCCATGACACCTTGAATCAAATACTTTAATCAAGTGATTAAAATATTCATAGTTGGCAAGAGGTACAGCTTTGATGGTGTTTTGCCAGAAATACAAATGTGCTCTCAAGTCTCAAAATCTTAATGTGTGAATTTATCACATCTGTTAAGAAATGACTTCAGTGTATTTATTCCTGAAATATGTGATATGAAGAATTATTAAAAATCCATTCTGAATTGGAGTTTGGAAGTGTTATTGTCTTGTTATTGTGTTATTGTATTGCAGGAACCTTGGGTGAGAGTGACCATGTCATACTAGAATTCAACATAAGGCAAACACAAGCGGTAGAACAAAGTGATACCAGAGTTCTAGATTTTAAAAGAGCTGATTTTAATAAACTCAGAGAGAACTTGGATTAAAATCCTAAATGGGAAAACAACTCAAGAATCTTGGGAAACTCTGAAAAATATGATTATAAAAGCCCAGATCAGCGCAATACTGCTGAGAAAGAAAAACAAGAAATCCAAGAAGAAACCAGCATGGCTGCACAAAGATCTGTCTGACAAATTGAAAGACAAAAAGGACAAGTACAAAAAATGGAAAGAGGGACACATAACTAAGGCAAGATATCAGCAGACAGCCAGAATTTGCAAAGACGAAGTCAGGAAAGCAAAGGCTCAGAATGAACAAAGACTTGCAACAAAAGTCAAAGATAACAAAAAAAGTTTCTTCCAACATATAAATAACAAGAAAAAAATCAAGGAAACAGTCAATCCACTAAAGAGAGAAGACGGCAAGGAAGTAACAGGCAACAGAGAGAAAGCAAAGCTGCTTAACTCATTCTTTGCATCGATCTTCACGCAAAAAGATACTATAGCCCAACCTACCAGAAACATAACTGTAAAAAACAGACTGGAAATAAAAGTTAAAATAAGCAAAAAATTAGTAAGAGAACACCTGTCTGATCTTGATGAATACAAATCACCAGGACCTGATGAATTACATCCCAGAGTTCTAAAGGAACTGGCAGATGTCATCTCAGAACCATTGCACCACATCTTTCAAAATCCTGGAACACCGGGGAACTATCAGAGGACTGGAAAAGAGCTGATGTGGTTCCCATCTTCAAAACAGGAAAAAAAAAAAAAAAACAGACCCAGGAAACTACAGACCAATCAGCCTAACATCAATACCCGGGAAGATACTACAAAAGATAATAATAAAAAACAGATCTGCCAACACCTAGAAACGAGTAAAGTAATAACTAGCAGTCAGCACAGGTTTGTTAAAAACAGATCATGCCAAACCAATCTTATTTCATTCTTCAACATACTGACTAAATTAGTAGACCAGCGAAATACTGTGGACATAATATACTTAGACTTCAGCAAGGCATTCGACAAAGTAGACCACAACCTACTTCTTCATAAGCTAGAAAAAAGTGGGATACATAGCTTCACCACCAGATGGATTTGCAACTGGCTGACAAACCATAAACAAGTAGTCCTTAATGGATCTAAGTCAACATGGAGAGAAGTAAGCAGTGTGGTGCCACAAGGTTCTGTCTTAGGCCCAGTACTCTTCAATATCTTCATAAACAACTTAGATGAGGGGATAGAAGGGGGACTCACCAAATTTGCAGATGATACTAAGCTGGCAGGAATAGCTAACACTCTAGAAGATAGGCTCAAGATCCAGATGGATCTTGACAGACTTGAACACTGGGCCCTAGCTAACAAAATGAAATTCAATGTAGAGAAAAGTAAAGTCTTACACTTAGGTAAGAAGAACCAAAAGCACACATATAAATTGGGGGAAACCAGGCTTAATAGCAGTGACTGTGAGAGGGATCTTGGAGTCTTAGTGGACAATCAGCTAAATATGAACCATTAGTGTGCAGCGGCAGCTAAAAAAGCCAATGCAATCCTAAATTGCATTAACAGAGGGATACAATCAAGATCAAGTGAAGTACTAATACCACTCTATAAAGCCCTAGTAAGACCACACCTAGAGTACTGCATCTAGTTTTGGTCACCAAACTATAAAAAAGATGTTGAGGCTCTAGAAAAAGTGCAGAAGAGAGCAACCAGGATGATTAGGAGTCTGGAGACTAAAACATATGAAGAACAGTCACATGAACTGGGCATGGCTGGTCTAGTGAAGAGAAGGACCAGGGGAGACATGATAGCTGTCTTCCAATACTTGAGGGGCTGCCACAGAGAGGAGGGGGTCAAGCTGTTTTCCAAAGCAGCTTGAAGGCCAGACAAAGAATAATGGATGTAAACTGACCAAGGAGAGATTCAACCTAGAAATGAGGAGGAACTTTCTGACAGTGAGAATAATCAACCAACGGAACAGTGTGCCTTCGGAAGTGGTGGGAGCTTCATCACTTGAGACTTTCAAGAAAAGATTGGACTGCCATTTGTCAGAAATGGTGTAAGGTCTCCTGCTTGAGCGGGGGGGGGGAGAGGTTGGACTAGATGACCTATAAGGTCCTTTCCAACTCTGTTAAACTGTTAATCTATGCAAAGTGAACCATGTGCTTATTAGAAACATGATAATTATCACTAATGTAATAAAGCAGATGGACATCTCACAACCATGCCACACTTCTAAATTTCAAGTATAATGTTAAGGATACCATAAAAGATATTTCAGTCTCCAGAACTTTGGTGAAATCTTCATGACATATAAAAATAGATCTGCCCATGGGACTCAACAAGCTAAAAGCAACCCACTAGCAATAAATCAGGTACTAAAATATCTTTACAAGCTTCCTTTATTTTTTTTTTCCTGTCTGAGGGAAAAGTTGATGTGTTACCAAGTAAGTGGTGACAGCTCACACTCCTTGGAAAGTGATCTCTACTAAATATCTTTCTTTCTTTCTTTCTTTCTTTCTTTCTTTCTTTCTTTCTTTCTTTCTTTCTTTCTTCCTTCCTTCCTTCCTTCCTTCCTTCCTCCCTCCCTCCCTCCCTCCCTCCCTCCCTTCCTTCCTTCCTTCCTTCCTTCCTCCTTTCTTTCCTTCCTTCCTTCCTTCCTTCCTTCCTTCTTTTCTTTTTTCTTTTCTTTCCCACCTATTTTTTTTACAAATAATTCAAGAAGGTGAACATATCCAACACACATTCCTCCACCTATTTCCACAACAACAGCCTGTGAGGTAAATTGGATTGAGAAAGGGTGAATGGCCTACTGATGGCTTCAAATATAAGCCATATCTCCTTAATGTTGAGAAATCCAAATCAAATGGGAACACAAGGCTTTACTCATTGCCTCTGAATGCTCCCATTGTTCCCATCTCGTGTTGAAGGGGAGAAATGGAGAGAAACTGTAGCCACATCATAGTAGAACACCCATGGGTACTTATTTGTTTAATGCCTGATGAGGCAAGAGTGCTTATTGTCAAGTTTTATTAGGCATTGGTAAAATCTTGTGATGAAACCCTACTCACTATAGAAACACTCAGTCTGTAGCTATTTTAAATTCAGATTAAATTCTGGTAGCAACTCAAGAGCATATTGAGTTCTTGCCAGAAAATTTGCATATTGAATTATGCAGTTCTTGAAGAATATTTTCTCTTACATGGTTAATACAATACTGAAGTACTTGAGTTTAGAATATTAGTAAAGGAACCCAACTGCTTGCCAAAAAGCAATCTATTTTTGTCACTGAGGACACTTTTCTCACTGGTCGATTTTCCTACGCCTTTTACTGAAATAAATCAAGTCTGCATTTTATTAGCCAATTGATCAAACCGTAACTGTGTCTTTTTTTTCTTTTTCTGTGCCCCCTTATTTTATAGATTGGTGAATTATTTCTCTTCTTCTTAACATCCAAATGTGAACAATATTAGGCAGAAAAGTTCTGTGCAGAAAGATAGGCCTAAACGTTCACTAACATATTTGTTTTTCAGCCTCTTGTAATGGTGATTAGCCTACCAAACTGAGACTTCACAAGATAAAGCTGAAATTATGAAAATTGAGGATACTAGCCATTGAAATCAATAGGAATGGTTTCTAGGCAGCCTAATCCAGAAATAATTTCCTCAAGAGCTAGCCCTCCATGTGATATCTGCCCTAGACAGCAGTAGTGAAGATGGCTCAGTAGCCACATATGGGAGAGTTGTACTGTATGCATCCCATATCTGATACAGTATATCAAAAGTTAGCTAATTCTTCTCAAGTATTGTGTGTGTGTGGGTGTGTGTGTGTGTGGGTGGGTGGGATGGGGCATATATCTCATAATCAAAATTGATTAAATTGCCTGGTATACCTGAAAAATATGAAGAAGAAGCATCTGTCCAGGAAGGCAGACAAAATTCATAGGCTTTTGATTTCTTTATAAGATCTGGGGAGCTGGGGTAGTACATATTTTTATCTTGCTTTCATTATTTTTATAAATGGTAGCAGCATTATCTAGTTCTCCTTTCTCTTCCTATTTTCCCCACAACAACAACTCTGTGAGGTGAGTTTGGCTGAGAGAGAGTGACTGGCCAAAGTCACCCAGCTGCCTTTCATGCCTAAGGTGGGAGTAGAATTCATAGTCTCCTAGTTTTTAGCCTTGTGCTTTAACCACTAGACCAAACCTGTCCGAAAATTGCCATTTGAAACAATAATGGAAGCAGTTGATTGACAAAGGTGTTTTAACTGAATGAAAATCCTCAAATGAATGTAAATGAGTGCATAGCTCACAGAATTCTTGTTCCATGTCAACATGCTTGTTTTATTTCATATTCTGAACTCTGAAAAGAATAAAAATGGAGTTCTATTTATGTGACTAAGATAATGTCATTATTAAAAATTATTTTAAAAATACTGTGGTTAAAAACTGTGTGGAATAATGACAGGAAATCAAAATATGGCTTTTCTGGTTTTATTTTAATATGATTTAAAAAGTGGTTAAAACAAACCATGCCTTAACATTACCCATAAAACCAGGTTGGTATTTCTCCTTTACCTCTGATGAATAGCTGAAAATATTATCTATGAGCTGTGGACTCTCAAATATATAAATAAGAATTCTGAATGTATTTCTGAAAAGAAGATAGTAAGATCAATGAAAGGAAATGTTGGCAGTTTTTAAAAATGTGTGAGAAATTATTATCTAATGGAATGGCTAGGATGTGAATGTGTTCAAAAACCTTTAACCAGGATTTTGCTCAATCCATGTGATGGAATAACACGTTCAAAAAAAGCCTCTGTGAGATAAATTTGTTAGTATTTAATATGCCACAAAACTCAGTTTATTTAGTCCACAGAAGTGATTGTCAAATGGCCAAGGATACCTATGTTTTCCACTGAAAGACTACATGAAGACTATAAAGATTAACAGTGCTTCTTCTGGAAAGCACAGAACTACTAAATGCAAGGTACTTCTTAGAGCAGCAGTTCTCAACCTGGGGGTCGTGACCCCTTTGGGGGTCGAACGGCCATTTCACAGGGGTCGCCAAAGCCCTCTCTCCCCCCCCATGCCTTCACTCACCCTCACCCTCTGCTCTGTTGGATCGTCGGCCGTTCGTTTACCCCACCCACTCCCCATCTATTGCTGCCTCTGAGGGCTAGAGGAAAAAAAAACTGTTTAAATTCTTGCCGCGGGGCTTCAAAGGGCCGCCCTAGAGCCAGTGGTGCAGCCCAACCATTTGTTAAACTGCTGGCTTGCCCCGCTCCTCCGCACCACTATTTATTGCCAATAAATAGTGGTGGGCGAGGGGTGGGCGAGCCAGCAATTTAACAAAGGGTTCGGTGTTTTTTTGTAATTTTATTGGCCCCCGGACTTCAGCATTGGCTAATTAGCCCTTGCTTAGATCGGCTCCCGACCCCCAGCTGATTTGCTCTCAGCTGTTTTGCTCAGGGCTCTGGTGCTTGCTTGGAAAGAGTGCAGATTCCCCCCCCCCCGCCATCTATGCTTAAAAACGAAACTGAAACTGCTTTGCTGTTGCTGCAACTTGGAAAATTAGGCAGGCAGATTTCTTTTCTTTTTCCTCACCAAAAAAGGTAGGTGCAAACAACGGGAAATTTAGGGGAAAAAGAGGAGATTTTAAAACACAAAAGAAAAAAAAGCTCTATTTAACTAGGGAATTGTAATAATTGAGATACTATTAATTGTATATTGTGTTGAAAGCAGAAATGTTTAAGTTGTGGTTTGGAGGAATATATGGGGGAAATTATTTGGTTTATTATTATTGGTAAATATAATTAATGGATTTGTGAGAAATTGGATTGCATGGAAATAATTGGAATATTCATGTTCATATTGATTAATGTACAAAAAAGGTAGTTATATAACTAATTGATTTATATTAAAATGTTGAATTCATATCAAACAACTGTAATATTACATAATTAACCAATGTGAGGATGGATATAAAAATAGATGACAATGGGAAGGGGTATAAAATAGAATAGAAGGGAAAAACTGAATTTGATTAAGATTAGAGGTGAGGATGAAGGGTAATATTGGTTTTTTACAAAAATAGATGAGGAATAAATATGGCAAAAAGGAAATATAGAAATTGTAAATGACTAAACACTGTTTAAATTTATGAACCGGCCAAATACTCTGTTCAAAGAAAATACATTGTATGTTTGTATGTGTGTTTCTAATTATTGTTATTTATTCATATTTGTTCTCTTTTATTCTTTAAAGTTTAACAATTCATTCTTTATCTTAATATCTTTATATTTGTTTGGGGTTGGCTTTCTTCCCTTTCATCTTTTTTATTGTACAGCAATCTTTCTCCTCAAACCTACCACCTCTCTCTTTTCTATCCTTCTTACTTTCTCTTCCTCACCCTCTTCTTCTTCTCCCTACTTCCTCTTTCTCCTTCTCCTTCTCTCTTCCTCCCTCTCTTACCCTCACTCCTACTCTAATTTCCCTTCCCTTCCTTCATCCCTCTCTATTGCTGTATCCTTTTATGCATATGGACTACTCAGAGGGCTGAAAAAGTTATTTCTGACTGGTCCTCGCACTTTTGACCAGTCTTCGAACTTATGACTGTCCTCACATTTTACGTTTTTGCCCTATCTTGTCACCATGGTGAAGAGAAGCAGTTGTGAAATGAGTGACACATTGTTAAGAATGCTACAATGGGCATAAATGATGACCAGTCATAAGTGCGAAGACTGGTCAAAAGTGCGAAGACCTGTCAGAAATCACTTTTTTCAGCCCTCTGGGTAGTCCTTTTGTGCATATGGACTACTCAGAGGGCTGAAAAAGTTATTTTTGACTGGTCCTCGCACTTTTGACCAGTCCTCGAACTTACAACTGTCCTCACATTTTACGTTTTTGCCCTATCTTGTCACCATGGTGAAGAGAAGCAGTTGTGAAATGAGTGACATGGTTGTTAAGAATGCTGCACGGGCATAAATGTGAGGATGGTCATAAGTGTGAGAACCAGTCAAAAGTGCGAGGACCTGTCAGAAATGACTTTTTTCAGCCCTCTGAGTAGTCCCTTTACACATAGCCATGGCCATCCGGTCACATGACCAGCTAGCCACACCCACCCAGTCACATGACTTCCAAGCCATGCCCACAAAATAAGCCACGCCCACAGAACCGATAGTAAAATAATTTAGAACCCACCCCTGGTTGGGGGTCACTACAACATAAGGAACTCTATTAAAGGGTCGCGGCATTAGGAAGGTTGAGAACCACTGTCTTAGAGTAACTGAGTTAGTCATGCATACCTTTGTGTAAAGATTTCCTCTTCAAAGCACATACCATATACAGTAATTGTGAAAAGGAAGGGTATGTGCCTCTCCCATATACCAATTTAATCTGCATGTCCCAATGCCCCCCTACATGTTTCTTTTCCTGTATGTCATCAAGACCATGAGCTAGGCATGGAGATGAACAGAAGAGTTGTTCCCTGCTTGGTAGTGTGATTAGGCTTTGAAAAGTCATAGTCATATAGAAGTGTTCTAAAACTGTTTATAAGTAGCAGAGAAAGCTAATCACTTTAACAAATGCTGCATTCCTTCCCAAATAGATTTTTGTTCAATCATTAGATTTTGTTAAAAGTTTATCTTTGAAAAGTTAAGCCATCAGTGGTATGTGTGTGGTGCTTAATGTGTGTATATGCACATGTGTGCATCTATGGACTTCCAGGGCCTCACTTGCCTAGGAGAGAAAACAAAAAGCTGCTACCCACTTAGAAAAGCCACTCCTCCATCTTCTCTAATATTAGAGGGCATCAGGAATGGCCTTGAAGGACAGGAAGAAGAGCTGCTACTAAGGCAGTGATGAGCCCCATTCCTAGTTGAAATAACACTACAGGCAGCCTTTCTAATTCAGGTGATGATGAAGTGAGGAATGATGGAAGGGCATTTCAGATTGGCAAGATTAGTCCTAATCGGCAGTGGTTTCTTAGTCTGGCCTATGTCATGGATGGGAGGGGACACTGTTCTACAGAAGGTCAGGAGAGTCTACAATAGCTGATAACACTGTGAGTCCACTGCCTTAGACACATGCCCAGGGTCAATTCTTGGGCTGAGATCAGAGTAGCTAAGGAGTGGAAGATTGTTCCATTTATGGTAACATATATAAATAATTATGTTTACTGATTTAACTTATACTATAAATCAGTTTCTATGTCAGAGAGCAGTGGCCTGCATCTCCATTCTAATCTGTTTCCTTTTGCAACCCCCTCACTAGATTTAACACAGAGGCCCCTGACATCCATCAAGAGAAATAGAGGTTATTCTTGCAAGATGCATGTAAAAGGAGGAGCATACTTCAACTTTGGTGTTTGCAAAACCCACTGATGGCATCCCAGAGCTATTTAATTACATAATAAATGGATTTCTCAGAAATGGAAGATGTATAACTCAAACCAGGTAATAATACCCCTTTCCCCAAAAATGTTAGAACATATTATTATGATGTGATTGCTTTACTGCATACTATTCTGCATTGGACACATTTTGCAAGAAGAGAAAATACCTTAATAAATGTATAAATGTTTTGTAAATAAATGAATAGCCAGGGGCTTCAGCTAACAGGTATCCTACATTTTTTTTAAAAAAATCACTGTCATATTTTAATTTGAAGGTTGGCATAACTTATATGATGATAATAAAATATCTAAATAGACTTATTCAGGAAAGCTGTTCAAGCTTTCAAATGTTCCATTAAAAAGATACTTCAATGACTTTTGTAACTTTCATCAAATTGTTGATAAGCAAATCAGATAGAAAAAGGGAAGGGATACCTATAAACACATCATAAATGGAGAAAGTGACTTTAAGAAAAACAGCATCTTCTTCCAGGAGCTTAGATAAAAGACGTTACAGCTAGTCTTCAATTTACCACTGTAATTAAACTTTGAAATTATGGTCATATGTCATGATGGTTGTTAAGGGAGTCGTCATACATACTGATTTTAAAACCTTCTTTTCAGTGATTGTAAAGCAAATTGATTGTCTGCAATAGAAGGTTTTTTGCCAGAAACAAATCCAGCAAAACATTGTACATCATGGTCACATGACTGCAGGATGCTGCAAACATCTGTAAATGTTGGCCCATTGCCAAATGCCCCAAACGCAGGGATGAAATCCAGCAGAATCTAACAAGTTCTGGAGAACCGGTAGTAGAAATTTTGAGTAGTTTGGAGAACCAGCAAATACTACCTCTGGCTGGCCCCAGAGTGGGGTGGGAATGGAGATTTTGCAATATCCTTTCCCTGCCACGCCCACCAAGCCATGCCCACTGAATCAGTAGGGAAAAATTTTGAATTTCACTCCTGCCCAAATGCAATCATGTGACTGTAAAAGGGGGGGCTGGAGTGGCCATCAGAACCTAAAATCCAGGCTGTAAGTAACCCTGGGGAGGTTCATTATAACTTCAAGAAAAAGAACTTCACTAAATTTATATTTATTTATTTGGTTGGTTGGTTAGTTAGTTAGTTAGTTAGTTAGTTAGTTAGTTACTCTGTTTCTCCCAAAATAAAACATCCCCTGATAATTTTTTTTTTTTAAATTTGATTTATATGCCGCCCTTCTCCGGAGACTCAGGGCGGCTTACAGTGCGTTAAGCAATAGCCTTCATACTTTTGTATATTTTATACAAAGTCAGCTTATTGCCCCCACAAATTGGGTCCTCATTTCACCTACCTTAGAAAGGATGGAAGGCTGAGTCAACCTTGAGCCTTGGAGAGATAATAAACCCAATCGGACTTTTGAGCGCATGGCAATAAGGCCAAGCGCTTATTTCAGGTTTCAAAAAAACTATAAGACAGAGTCTTATTTTTGGGGAAACATGGGTAGTTAGTTAGTTATCTAAATTGGTATGCTGCCCATCATGCCATAAAACAACTCTGAGTGTTGTAAAACATTAAAATGAAGCTGTAAATATATTTATTCATATATTCATGTATACAATCACAAAATTACAATAAAATACAAGTTACAATTAAAGATGGGGAAGAAGGGAGAAGAATATATGGGCAGGGGAGAGAGAGATGGGAACTGCTATTAGTTGATCAACCATCTCCAGTGGGCTCCAAGCCAACTGACAGAGCCAGGTCTTTAGGCTCTTAGTGAAAGCCAGAAGGGTAGGACCCAATCTCATCTCAGGGGGCAAGATGTTCAGAAGAGCTGGGGCCATGGCAGAGAAGGTCTTTCTCCTGGACCCTGCCAACTGGAATTCCTTGACTGATGAAATCTGCAGTATACTTCCTCTGCCAGCACAGGTGGGGTGAGTCTGTCCCATTAGGGTGAGACAGTTCCTCAAGTTACTTAGACCATGCCATGCAGGGCTTTATATGTAATAACCAACACATTGAATTGCATCTGGAAGCAAACTGGTACCCAGTCCAGTTTTCAAAACAGTGGTATAACATGGGTCACGCTAGGGGTCCCAAAGACTGTCTACACCTCCACACTCTGCACTAATTGAAGTTTCCAAATGCTCTTTAATGTAGAATGCATTGCAGGATTTAACTCTTTTTGAATATATTAATCCTGTATAACCAGATTTATACCAGTGCATTGCCGCTAGCATATAATGCCTATCAAGACATAATGCTATAATATACTGAGTTTTATGCCATTTGCTTCTATGTATAGGCATATGTGAAATATGGAATGCATGAGGTCTACCCAAAGCAAGTCATGGAGGCAATAGGTTTGCTTAGGAGAATTACAGCTAATGGAAAAGTACTGGCAATGAAAACTTCAAAGAAGATACAATTTTTAAAAAAAATTTTGACAGCAAAATATGGTTCCCAACACAATATAGGATTCCCATCAGTGGTGGGTTCCTCCCAGTTCCGCCCGGTTCCGCCGAGCCAATAGCGGTGACGATATGATGTCACTGAACTGGTTCTGCCCCTCCGCCCCCTGTGTTATTCTTACCTTTTATTTGGCCCCACCCCCAATCTATTGCTGCCTCCTGAGTCCTAGCTGATTGGCTAGAAGGAAAAAAATTGTTTCAACTCTTGCCGCGAGGCTTCAAAGGGCTGCCCTACAGCTGATCAGTGGTAAAAGGCAGTTTGGTGGTAGACTGGTGCTTGCAAAAATAAATGGGTAGACCAGTGCCTCCAAAAACAAATGAGTAGACCGGTGCATGCAAAAATAAATGAGTAGACCGGTACAGCTCTCCAAGCAGTTAAAGCTTGATAGACCAGTACCTCTGCTAAATCCTAAAGAATTGTCACATGACCATCAAGCCACGCCCACAAAATAACCTCGCCCACAGAACCGGTAGTAAAAATTTTTAGAACCCACCCCTGATTCCCATGTGAATTGGATGGGCAATAGCACACCAGAAGAAAACTACCAGGAGGGGTGAGATGATGATGGACTGACTAAACTTTAATGGACTAGACAAACCTTGTTAGAAACTGTAAAAAATGTATGGGAATGGAAATCCCTGGACACCCTCACACAGGATGAGATATTATGCACAGTAGATTTCTCACCTTAATCCTTCTGGAAATCAAATTCCTTCTTGGACATAGAATAAATGCTTGGATATATGTGTGGGCGAATAGAAGTTGAAGTTCAGTAAGTGAGCAATAAAATTGAAAATGTTTGATTCTCTGGCATGAGTCTTTGGATAAGAAAGAGAAAAACTACTGAATTTCTTTATGGCCCTTATTGTGACACCTCAAGTGCAATAATGATCAACAACAGACAGCTGTCATTGCTGAAGAAGCCTGCAACTACAATCAGAAAAAAGACAGAAGAAGACTGTCAATCCCCCCTCTGTCATAAAGCCTTCTTTTCCCACGTTTTATGCAACTCCCACTCATTTCTAACTTGTCCTGGATAAGAGCATGTTTTCCTGCTATCTATCTTCCCTAAAACAAGTTTCAGAAAGAGATGAAATATCTTGCAGCTTGAGCACTGACTTGCCTGTAAACAGGGCATCATAATAATGATAATGAAAATGGAAACGTAGACAGTGTAATGTCAGCTTGCACTTTTGAGGTGTGTAACTAGAAACAAACAGCCCCTATCACCAAATTCCTTGAACTCGCGAAAAAGTTTTTTCTACAACGTGTCTCCCTGGACAGAAAGGCGAGGAATGTGATGGTGCTGGAAAGGTAAGACACAGGTCTCATGTCCCAACATGCCCCACCCCAATGGCAACAGCAGCCTGGCTGCTTCCCTTCCCCACCATCTCTTTATTGAGAGGGGTGGCAGGTGGGGCGGGCGAGAAGCATCTCACTTCTCCCCCGCCTCACCTGCCAACCCCAAATTGCACCCTAAAGGGGGTGGTTGGGGGCAGGTGGCTAAGCGAGGAGCAGGAGCCCTGTCATGCCCGACAGGGGTGGGGAGAAGAGACGGCAAGGGGAACCATGTCTCGCTCCATGCGTCTCGCTTCTCCTCCATCCCACATACCAGAAATGAGTCTTTGTGAGACTCATCATGCCGCCAACACCACCTCATAGAGCAGGACTCTGCAAGGTTTGTGCCGTTGCATGCAGGAACTGCAGCACAGCCGCGAGGTTCGATATACTGGCACAGCTGCGAGTGGCGGTGCTGCAGTTTGTGCATGCAACAGCACAAGCCTTGCAGAGTCCTGCTCTACGAGGAAGCAACGGTGGCGGGATATGTCAGGGCAGCGGCCAACATGAAGAATGGGGAGGGGAGGTGATGGCAGCAACTGCCATCTAGTCCCACGCTTACTGCCTCCTGCACCCCCAAAATAATAAGACCCCCCCTGATAATAAGGCCAAGCCCTTATTTTTTTGGGGGGGGGTCAAAAGAAAATAAGACCCTGTCTTATTTTCGGGAAAACACGGTATAAAGAAACAGATGCAGAAGCAAAACCGTTTAATGTGGAATGGTTCTCTTACCATTTTTTTCTGATTTCCCTGAATTCCTTAGCTATTTTCTTCTCACTAGGAAATGGGTTAGGTAAAGAAACTGTGAGCACACACATACCTGTGGGGAAAGTCAAGAGTGGCTTTTGAAGCAGCTGTGTTAGCCTGAATAAAACATGGCTGATTTAACAATTCAAAAATAAGAAATCTGCACAAGCAACTCTTTCAAAGCTCTTTCACGGCTCTAAAGATTAGCCCTTGTATGGCTGGTTGTGGCTGTCTCCTTTTTCATTTCCCCCCTCCCCCTTCTGAATTGTATTCTGCAAGCCTCTCTTTTGTATATTGCTCTGGTTCTATAAAGAAGACCATCTGAGGTTTGAATATTAGAAACTGACAATAAATGGAAATTATGGGCTCTCCACTTTTTTCCATAAATGTAAAAAGGAGTGAGAGGTATCTATAGATGCTAACTGCTGACTCTGCAAAGAGAGTCAGGAAATAAGCAATCCCATTTGTTTTAGTGTAGCAAAAATGTGATATAGATAAAGATATGCATAGGACTATTTCTATTAAATTTCTATTTCTAGCATATGTCAGGTTTTTAAAATATTCTTTAAAATAATGTTGTTATCTAAGCACCTAAGGGATTGCAAATGAAGGTAACTTGTTTATCATTCAAAATAAACTCCATGTCTTTTTGTCTGTGCCAACTTTAAAAAGCTCACACTAAAATCTTGGACTCTTCCGAATTACTGCACAAGTCTATACTGTTAATTAGCTAAGTGAGTTAGATGGATGGAGATTGGAAACTGGTGGAATTGTAATGTGATCTCCAGATAAGGGTTATTGATTTTAAAGTCAGTAGGTAATGATATCTATTGACTTTTTTAAAATGAAGATGCTCCCAGTGGGAAAGTAAAGATGCTGGACAGCCATCCCATTTGGTTTATCTACTGATCTTTTAAGATATCAGGTAAGGAAACCTTTGAGGGCTCTCCAAGCGACTCCATGGATATCACAGTTAAATGTGTGCATTTATGTTTGAAACAAAACATGTACAAAAATTAACCAGATCTCTGCTGAAAAAGCATAGAGAAGTACAGCATATATTGCACTAGGACATTAGGTTAAAATTGCAATGCAGGCTGTTGTGCCTGTAAAACATAACTTGTATCAGGCATTGACATAACTCCAAGGTGGGGTATAAAGAGAGATCAGTTTATTGGGTTTGTTTTTTTGGTTGAGAAACTAAAGTAACTTAGATTTATCAGAGATATGGCTGTCTGGAAGGACAGTATGTTATTTAACTTGGCAGTCCAAGTTTGTCCCCAACAGAACTATACCAGGAATGTTCAGTTTTTACATTGGTATTAATTGGCACCACAATAATTTGGCAAGAGATGAAAGACGGCAATGAATGTAACAACTGGCTCAACAAAGCAAAGATCAGGAGCTAAATATTATCTGTTTGAAGACTGAGTAAGAGAAGAATGTTACAAAGAAAAAAACTATTCAGTACTTGTATCAGTTGAGCTTCAGTGAGCTGAATAACGCTTGAGTTCAGCTAAGGTAAGAAAGAAAGAAAGAAGGAAGGAAAGAAAGAAAAAAAGGAAGGAAGGAAGGAAGGAAGGAAGGAAGGAAGGAAGGAAGGAACGGAGGAAGGGAGAAAGGAATGAAGCCCTCATTTAACAAAAGAACCAACAAGTATACTTTGCTTTCTGCTGTTTTCTCAGCAGAAGGAACCTCAAAGACATAGAGACTGAGCAATATACTGTACATTTCTTCTTGAAAAATGTCATGTTTTTCTATTCATTCTGAGAGAGCAACTCACTATTTAAGTAATTGGCTAAGGCGGAACATGTAATGAGTGAAATTAAATGTATGGGCTATATCTGATACAATCCCCACCCCTTTAAAACTTGAGAGTGAAGAGTCATATCTACATTTAATCTGATTATGCAAACTGGTAAGTAAAATAGTATTTAGTCACCAATGCCAGATATTTTTCAGTTTTGTAATTGTTTTGCACGGACTGTAGGAACTTTCAAATACAGAAGTAATCTAGTTCAACCCCCCTGCTCGAGCAGGAGACCTTATACCATTTCAGACAAATGGTTGTCTAATCTCTTCTTAAAATCTTCTAATGATTGAGCACGCACAACTTCTGAAGGCTGTTCCACTGGTTAATTGTTTTCACTGTTAGGAAATTTCTCCTTTGTTCTAGGTTACTTCTCTTCTTGATTAGTTTCCATCCATTGTTTCTTGTGCTGCCTTCAGGTGCTTGCATTAAAGATTGCATATATAAACTAGTCTTGAAATTATTGGCCCTGTGAGATTTTCTGTGGCTGCATATAGGCAATGAAGGGGGAAAGGGGGAATGTAAATTTTGTTTTATAGAAGTCGGTAGATGAAACTTTTTCATTGCCAGGAATTCTCTTCTAATTTATGAAAAGTCCATAGAAGCTTTCTGATGCAGGAATGTTCTAAAATGCCCTATATCTACAGATTTCATTATGAACAAAATAGACTAGTAGGGCAAGAAAGAGAAAGGCAGAAACATTGGTTTAATGTCAAACTAATAAATGACTTGCTTTGCTTACTTGCTGGGACAAGGTTTTATTATTATGTGCTTACAGATCAGTCTAATTGAAACAGTGATGATGGTCTTGACCTGCTGTAGTCCTTTGTGTAACCTAGCGTTTGGCTGGAATAATGAAAGGTTGTTCAAGACAAGCTTGGCAAAGGATCTAAAGTGATATGGTTACACACAGAAGCAAGTTGTGCTGACAGCATACTGTGACTTATCAATTCACCTCTTACATTCATCAACTTTGGCTGAATTCTACTACAATCCCCTGGCCACACAGCATGAGTCTAAAATTTTTAATCAAACAAATAACTCTTAAACCTAAGTATTTGCTACTTGGATTAATCTACCCTAATAATTTTTACAAAATAGCACAGGGTGAACAGGTAACATCTGTCTTCTAAGTTTTGCATGGATCCTAGTTACGGAATAACTATGTGTACAGGGGAATTTATTCAAGAACAGGTTTTGTCATGGTTTCAGTAAATATATTGCTTATATTAGTAATGGACTCCCACATGGCACAGACATGTAGAAAGGCCATGTATGAATTGTGGCATCAAATATTTCAAGACTTAATCTATATCTCTTAATCTATGTGTTATCAAACTAGTGTGATTTTCTGGGATTTGAGAAATTCCCAACACACCACACACAAACATAGAAAAATAATTATTGAAGGTACCAAATAACATTGATTCTGTTTTAAGGAAAGCCAGTAACTAGTTTTCTATGCAATCTATTAATTTTACAACTTCTAATAGTATGCCTCATTAGGGGTGAGAAATCCAAAGGCCATGGTTTCTGGCCCAAGAATGTTATCTATCACACGGAAAGGAAAAGGAGGTGAATATGACTTTCATTTCTTCTATAAGTAACATAACACTTGCTGGAATTCTTTCCTAACAACTCCATTATCTTTGCTTCAATAAATCTATTTGTATCACAGTTCAGAAGTCCTTGAAATTTGGTTTTTGCACTTTTTTAAATTTGTTGGCCAAGAAACGTCTGACACTATCACACTCAAGATTTACTTCTATATTTTATCAAATGGAGTTTCTGTTGCCATATTTTTTAAATATTGAAGACTCTAGGTTAAATAGAATATGTCATTATATCATTGACATTTCTGTTTTCATCTGCTGTTATAGGGAATGGTAGATATATTGCTATTTTAAGAACATTACTTCTATTATACATTTTATTTCACATGCTTTATTCACAGCTTAAGTCATTTCTTCATTAGTGCTTTATAGTGTCTTCTAGTTCACCTGCCATTGTTAAGGCAGCACAACAACTCACTTAATTACTGTTATATTGTATACTGGCACAAAAGTAGTTGAAGGATGTGAGAATATGCTAAAAAATCACTTGTGAATAGTTGGCTTAGTGTTTTTAAAGGTTGTTTGGTTTACAGTTTTCTGCTCTGCAATTAAGCATGTTCTTTTGTGGGTGAGATCCGAAGGAGGTAGTCTGTTGATTACTCAAAACTGGGTGCTATGTACTTGTTTACACAGTGTGAACTATTTGGGGACAGCCAGTAGTAAAACACTTATTTACCAGAGAGAATAATGTCTGCTTCTCCTCTGGCATGCCTCTTCCCCCACCCCAATCAATAGAAATTGACATTCAAATATGTTTAGCAAAAATAAATAAATAAATAAAAAATTACAAAATCAGTTTATGATTGAGACTATGGAAATTTCCCTTTTGCCATAATTAAAAGGGATGCTTCCATTAATCTGGGAGAAAAGCTTTTAATAGTTCAAATAGGCACCTACTTGTTAACATGTATAAATATATACTGGAAATGCAATGAAGGTTTGGGAAGTGGGAGTTTAATTGAGATCACGAAGGAAAGCGTGTGTGTTTATTCTTTCCCTCTATTCGCAAGATCCTATAATTATTATCTGCTATTTTTACTTAGCAGATTAGAGACTATTTGTGCTTGACAAAGTTATAACTGTAATATAAATATTATTTATTTCAAGGCTATTTAAGGCTGCCTTTCAAATATCTAAAATTCCATTTTTGTTTCTTTCACGACCCAGCATATTTAGGGAATTTCATAACTTGCTGCATTTCCCAATAAGCAGTCTAAATGACCCTGATTCATTAGAAAACATTATTCTCTTTCTTTCTTACCTACTTACTTACTTACTTACTTACTTACTTTATTTTTATTTATATACCGCCCTACTCCTGAAGGACTCGGGTTGTGAACAGCCAAACAGTAAAAATACATAGATACAAAATTTAAAAACAAAGTAAAATAGAATTAAACAATTTGGCCCAGACAGATTAAAACACCCCAATCATTTAAAAACTGATTAAAATTTGCATAATTAAAAAGAGGAAAAAGATTAGGCAGGCCCGCCTGGTGGAATAAAAAGGTCTTAAGAGTGCGGCGGAAGGTGCACAGATCCGGGATCCTCCGTATCTCCAGGGGGAGCTTGTTCCAGATAGTAGGTGCCCCCACAGAGAAGGCTCTCCCCCTAGGGGCTGCCAGTCGACATTGTTTGGCTGATGGCACCCGGAGGAGCCCCTCTCTATGAGAGCGTACCGGCCGGTGGGAGGCTATTGGTGGTAGTAGGCGGTCCCGTAGATAACCAGGTCCTAAGCCATGGAGCGCTCTAAAGGTGGTAACCAAAACCTTGAAGCGCACCCAGAAGACCACCGGGAGCCAGTGCAGCTCGTGCAGGAGAGGTGTTACATGGGAATGCCATGTCACTCCCATTACAACCCGCGTGGCCGCACTCTGCACCAGTTGGAGCCTCCGGGTGCTCCTCAAGGGGAGCCCCATGTAGAGAGCATTACAATAGTCCAGGCGGGAGGTGACGAGGACATGAGTGACCGTGCGTAGGGAGTCCCGATCCAGAAAGGGACGCAACTGGTGAATCAGGTGAACCTGATGAAAAATCCTCCCGGTCACGGCCGTCAAATGCTTTTCTAAAGACAGCTGTGAATCCAGGAGGACGCCCAAGTTGCGAACCCTCTCCATGGGGGCCAATGATTCGCCCCCAATAGTCAGTGATGGCACCAACTGACTATATCAGGATGTCAGAAACCACAGCCACTCGGTCTTGAATGGGTTGAGCCTGAGCCTATTCCTCCCCATCCAGATCCGCACGGCCTCCAGGCACCGGGACATCACTTCAAGGGCATCGTTGGGGTGGTCCGGGGTGGAGATATACAGCTGGATGTCATCAGTGTACTGGTGGTACTTCACCCTGAAACCACGGATGATCTCGCCCAGCGGCTTAACATAAATGTTGAACAGGAGGGGTGAGAGGACCAACCCTTGCGGCACCCCACATATGAGGGGCCTCGGGGTCGACCTCTGCCCCCTGTCAACACAGACTGCAACCGGTCAGAGAGAATGGAGGAGAACCACTGCAACACAGTGCCTCCCACCCCTAACTCTTCCAACTAGTGCAGCATGATACCATGGTCGATGGTATCAAAAGCCACTGAGAGATCCAACAGGACCAGGACAGAGGAGCACCCCCTGTCCCGAGCCCTCCAGAGATCATCTACCAACGTGACCAATGCCGTTTCCGTGCTGTACCCGGGCCTGAAGCCCGACTGGAACGGATCCAGATAAATTGTTTCATCCAGGTGCTGGGGGAACTGTTGCGCAACCACGCTCTCAAGAACCTTCACCACAAAGCGAAGGTTGGAGACCGGACGATAATTAACCAACATTGCCAGGTCCAGGGAAGGCTTCTTGAGGAGAGGCCTCACCACCGCTCTTTCAAGGCAGTGGGAAAGTCACCCTCACCCAACGAAGCATTTATAATCCCCTGAAGCCAGCCTCGTGTCACCTCCTGGGAAGCCAGCACTAACCAGGAGGGACATGGGTCCAATAAACAAGTGGTCGTGTTCAGTCTGCCCAGAATCCTGTCCACGTCCTCAGGGGTCACAGGATCAAACTCATCCCAGATAACATTCTCAAAACCTGCCCCAGTCCCTCCCCCGAGACTACCCAGTCGGAGTCCAAATCTTCCCGAATCTGAGTGATTTTGTCATATAGATACTGAACAAAATCCTCAGCTCTACCCTCTTGATTTCAGTACAATCTTTGTGAATAAGCAGAAATGAATTCATAATAATAATAAAAAGAACTTGAAACAGGAAAAGGGAACAGAAACATGACATTAAATATAGCCTTGGTTGCAGTAATACCTACATTTGTGCCACTTATGATTTCCTTGCCTGTACTGGTTGTCAATTTCACATTTGGAAGTTTAAAATACCAAATGAAAAAAACAGGAGCGATGAAATCCTTTAGTGCGTTCTTACCAACAGTTTAATACACAGAGTTTTATTTGTTGCATTAGAGCAGGGAGGTCAAACTCAAGGCCCGCTGGCTGGATCTGACCCACAGGGTGCTTAGATCTGGCCTGTGGGGCCACCCTATGGTTCAGCGAAGGACTGAACCACAATGCCTCTGCCAGTGCAGCCCTCCCCAGCCCTTTTCGCTGGCAAACAGTTGCAGGAGGCCATCCCAGCTGAAAATGGAGGTTGCGAGGGCTGCACATGGCTTCCTGAGCTCCATTTTTGCTGGCAGAGGGTTGCAGGAGGCGTCCCAGCTTAAAATGAAGTTTGGGAGCCCATTTTCGCTGGCAGAGCACTCAGGCCACCACAAGTGGTGACACAAGTGACATCAAGCTGGCCACACCCATCCTGGCCATCCCCACCCTGGCCACCTGAGGTCAAACACAACCTTGATGCGGCCCGCAATGAAATTGAGTGTGACACCCCTGCATTAGAGGATTAGAGCCTAGCTGAATTTCAGTTCTTTATTATCTATGATTCAGGTTCCGTGCAGCAAATTTGTTAAAAATTACACATGTCCAAACATTTTATCTTTATTTTTATCTACATCTACCTACATGTATATTCAAAGGACTGTAGCTCATGATTTCAATACATTTCACCCATGACCAAATTCCCATTTGAAAGTAATAAAATATTATATAACTCTGCTTTCAATATCCATCTAAATTGGGTCAGTCCTGCATGGATTTTTTTTTTCTTCCATCTCCTGATACTTTTCCTCTAGATTTGTTGTTGGCTCAACTGTTTCACATGGGAAGCAGCTGTTGTGGTGAGAACTGTGTTTTTCTTATCTTATGTCTTCTTCAAGCCTCTATTCTCTATGTGCTGAGCATCTGAAATTTTCCTGAACAATCTTTTCTACCTTTTTGGCCTGCAATGAATGCGTCTCACATTTTGCATCTTTTATACATGCCCATTTACAAAGCTGCATGGCATTAAGCAACATTATTACTCTATCCATGGCAATATACTGACTGCTATTATGTGCTGGTGACAGTATACTAGCATTAATATACTGATATATGGTTCATCAATTATTTTGTCTGGTTAACATGGTTAACAATACTTTGGATACGTTGTGTGAAGACCCAGGTCTCCAGAAAAGGCTGTAATGTGGAAAGAAAGAGCAGGAGAGGATGGGCAAATCAAGGTCATCATCTTGGGAGGAAGAGAGACTGTTGAGAAACATGAAAGACCAGATTAGAGATACATCAGCATGGAGGAAATCTGTCTATGTGGTTGCTACAGTCAAAATCATCTTGATGGCACATAATAAATCTAACATGTTTTACCACTGTTTATTATATTTCAGTAAATCTGGACATTATCTTCCTTATCAGCTCTGATTAGCTTATATAAATCAAATTTGAAAATCCATAAAAATAACAGCAGGCTAAAATAGTAGAAAGTGAAAATAGCAATCCACTCAAAAGGAACTAACTGGCATACGTACTACAAGATTTCCTCAAAGAAAACTCAGTTAAAGAATAAATCATTTGAATTAACCTAACTGAATCTCACAAACAAAAAGTCATGACCCAAAGTTGCTTCCCACCTATGTAAGAAGTCATCTGAGTGATCTTTGTCAGTCTGCTGGGAATCCCTAGGCCCATCCCACTACACCATGCAGCAATGATACCATTTTGTGCCAATACTGCTGTAGCATAAAACCAGAACCCAGGGCCAAAAGCTAAGTACTGGTAAATTGGCAAGGAGCTCAGCTCTGGTTATGCCAAAGGAAAATTTCCTTAGCTTCATGGCTGAGTTTTAAGCAAGGGTCTAAGATTAGGCAAAAGTTATGCAAGCAAATGGGTCTGAAGTGCAAATTGAGAAGTAGGACAAAAAAGCAAGCCAAAAAGCAAGATCAAAAGACAAAAAGAGGTTAGAGAAATGCAACAAACTCATAATCTATTGCAAGGAAGACTGGAAAAGCAATTGGAAAAAGCTTATAGGAGAAGATCAAGGTAGATAGAGGTCCTGAAAACACAATTGCAAAAAGTTGTATAAGGGGAAAAAAATAGATGTCAGCAGAGGGGAAAAAATGTGGTTGCCTAAGAAGCTGAGTGAAGAATCAAGAACAGAAAATGAAACCAAAGCCATCTAAGAGATGGGAAGTCAGTCATCAAAACATCTACAAGCTGCACAGATTGCAATGTTGGTATAAAGAAATCTAAAGCTCAGCTGAATTTGGCAAACAATTGTATAAAAGGTTCAGCATAGTAGCTGCTTAATGCAGGTGTCAAAGGGATAACACACGATAAATAAATATTTATTTTCTATTTTGGCTCAGTTTTCTCAAACAAAGGAGTATGTTTTCCCACTAAACAACTGTGAGGAATCAGAATGAAATGATAGGGCTGACTGATAGATACATGATTAAGGAAGAATTGTTTCTTTTAAAGACATCTGAAGTTTCAGGCAGATTAATTGTATCCTAAGGTACGGATGGAACTTGCCATGGGGAGAAGGTCAGATGACTGAAGTTTGATAAACATTATTTACATCTTCCTAAAGGAGAAAGAGGGATCCAGAAATAAGTCAAACATTGAAATTCTAGAAAATTTTAGAGCAGATCATAAAAATAATAATCTATAAGTCAGCAACCCCCAATCTTTTGGGCACCAGGGAGCAGTTCAGAGTTTTTTCCGAGGACTGGAGGGATTTCACATGCTACCTGCATCCCATGGATGGAGCTTCGCTTGTTTGCATAGCCCAGTTTCTGGCATACTGCAGACTGGTGCTGGCACTGGGGGTTGGGGATCCTTTCTATAAGTAACTTCAAAACCAGGCAAATTCCAAGCTAATGCCAAAATAGGCACCAGCCTAGGGTTCCCAAATCTTAGGGGGCACTAACCAGAGGTGGTATTCAGCCGATTCGGAGCAGTTCGGGTGAACTGGTAGCTGAAATCATGGCTGGGCCCGCCCCCCCCCCCCCCGCCCCCCCCCCCGCCCCCTATCCCGGTTCTATGCTGTGCTATTTAGGCACGTTTTTGAGGCCAGGCACATGCACGGAAGGTGAGCACGCTCATATTTTCAATGCTGGGCAAACAGGTAGGTAAATTATGTGAATCCCATCTCTGGCACTAACATTGAAAAGACTTCTGAATAACACAATTATAAACTGAAAATGGCAATGGTGCACTCTGGGAGCCAGCGAATCTGCTTTAGGGTTAAATATAATTTCACAGGAATTTTGCTGACTGATAACAAAGCGTGCTTATGTAATTAAAATGACCTTGTAAATAAGGCAAAAATGACTGAGAAAAGGAAAAAGAAAATGGACCAGGCCTGAAAAATCATAACCGTAAAACCTAAAGAAAACAAGAGTTTTGGTGTATTTTGGAAAATCTTAACAAAACCAGTAGATGAGCCAAGCCATAGGGGATACTAGAATATGACTTTGCCTAGGGTATAAAAATGTCTAGAACCAGATCTATTAAAAATGCAGCTATACCAAAAGTCATCATGAATTCTCCAATATAAATTCTGAATAGATTGCACCTAGCACAGTTTTTTTTTTTTTAAATCTGCTAATTTTCTTAGTGGTCTTGACTTCAGCAAAGCATTTGACAAATTACTGCACAACATTCTGATGAGTAAGAAAGCTAAGTGTCAGTTTAAATTAACTAGAGCACTCAAAGAGTATTCACTGATGGGTCCTCATCAACCAGGGATGAGTATCTCAGGGTAGGAGGTGTCACAAGGTTGAATCTCTGAACTGATATTTGTTCTCCTTGATATTTTAAAGAAAGACCTAGATGGAGAGGTGGAGAAAATGCTTATCAAATCTGCAAGTGACATAAAATTGGGCGAGAAAGCTAAAATGCTAGGAGAGAGATTAAATGCAGAATAGTACAATAAAATGCTATTTTGTGCTGCATCAAAGGAGGCATAATTTCCAAATCCGAGGAAGTAATTATATCGCTTTATTTTGCTTTGGCTAGACATAATTTGATTGTTCTGTCCAGTTCTGGGCACTGTATCTTAAAAAACAGTTCTGAAAAATTGGAATAAATTTAGAGAAAGGCCACAAAGATAATTAGAGGAGCAGACTAAACTGTGTGATGTGAAACAGAAGTAGAGATGTATGTTAAGTCTTGAGAAAAGAAGATTGAGGGGAAAGCTCTTCAAATGTCTGAAAAAAGTCATTGGCATCTTTTGCCTATTTGCTTCTAATCATAGCCCAGACTTGGTCAGATAACATTTTTTGGCTGTCATGTCCCCATGAGATGACCTTAATCTCATCTCTACCCCATGAGTGAGACAGGCTTAATTTGTGGTTAGTTATCATAGTAGTTATGTCCACTGTTGACCTAATATGTTGGTATACCTATGCCTGATGAGTTTCAACAAGAAAGATATCAGTCAACCTGAGTGTTCAAAAAAGCTTCATAACAGAACAGGAGTACCAATTATCCAAGGTAATGTTGGTCTTTCCTTCACTGCATAGGTGGAGACAAAGATGATCATGCTGATATGGTTGATGACAATGATGCCTCAAGTGTTGGAAGCAGTTAGCTTATTTATTAATATTGACTTAACATGGACATTTATCTCACCAATGTGACTTTGAATGGCTAACAAGAATGAAAATACAAAACGAGTACATGTATACAGGCAATTCTCGACTTATAACCATGGTTGGGACCAGAATTTCTGTTGTTCAACAAGGTGGTTGTTAAGTGAATTGTGCCCAATTTAATGACCATTTTTTTGATATGGTTGTTAAGTGAATCTTGCAGTTGTTAAGTAAATCCAGCATTGACTTTGCTTGTAGGAAGCTGGTTAGGAAGATTCCAAATATTGTGTTTCCCTCAAAATAAGACCTTACTGGAAAATAAGCCCTAGCATGATGTTGCTTGTAATGTAAACTCTATCCCCAAAATAAGCCCCAGTTAAGATTGTCAGCCAGACAGATGCATTTACCATATTTCCCTGAAAATAAAACCTAACTGGAAAATAAGCCCTAATTCAAAAAAATGGAACAAAAATTAACATAAGACCCAGTTTTATTTTTGGGGAAATATGATAGCAATCACATGATCCCAGGATGCTGCAACCATTGTACATAAATGCTAGTTGACAAACACCCGAATTTTGATTGCACAACTGTGGGGGTACTGCAGTGGTTTTAAGTGTGAGGACCACTTGTGAGTCACCTTTTTGTTGCAGCCATTGTAACTTTGAACAGTCACTAAATGAATGGTTGTAAGCCAAGGATTACCTATATTAAGAAATAAACAATGAAAAACATAGTTCCCAACTAAGTAATGTAAACTGGCATCTAAGCATACTGTATGAGGTGAGGTTGCTTTTACAAATTTCAAGCATTTCAGGATATAACCAATAATCTTTTATATTTTGTGTAATGAAAAACCTCTATCTAATGAAGGCCCGGAGAGCATAGCAACCAGTTGGCCCTTTCTATTGCTTTTCAGCAGCTTTTCTCAAGGGCAAGGGTGACCAGAGATATGCCTACAAAATTTCTAGCAATGGGAAACAGAGATCTCTTTTAGCTACTCTATTGCTGCAGGAATTGTTGAGCAACCTCTACCTGACCTCATCTTTCAAATCTACTCCAGCCCAATAAAAGGGACATATATGTGCTCAAAGAAAATGCTTCTCCATTTAATCAGCTGATAAAAAGCCAGAATCTGAAGGGATGACAGCAGCTCAGCACTTAGAACAGAATTAATAATCTTGCATGGAAGTTTAAACATCTCTTTATATCTTTGTAGATGTTCTTGATGAAACAAAAGTTCTCATTCTGCAAAACAAATGAGTCCAAGAGTATTTAAAGGACAGCCTCCCTTACTGATTTACTTGCCCTACGCTCTGAATTTAGAGAGTCTTCTGCATAAAGTTACAAAGAAACCTTCTTGTATCCTACTTTGGAAAATTTCTGGATTGATTGCTTTTATAAAACATCTGGGTTGTGTATCCAGAAGTTACAGTATATGTAGTTCAGTAAAGGAGATATAACTGAACTGGAAAAATATATTCTAAAGGTAGGAACATCTCTGTGATTAAGGCAAACCTACATACAAGATTAGCAGCTGCTGGCAAACATTACCCAAAGGAAAACTTTTAGAGAATTAGTTATCTTGCTCTGAGATGGACATATCTTGTTAAAGAATTCGCAGAGTAACCCTTGAGTAGCAAGGGTGTGCACATGAAAGCGATTGAGAGTAGTTACGAATAAACACAACCAACACAGAGATACACTGAGTTGTGTTTACTTTCAGGAAATAGTAAGGCACAGTCCAATAAACAGTCCAGGTCATACACATATAAAGCAGGAGATAGCAAAATGATAGTCCAGGGATAATCCAATAACAAAGTCTTCTTACCAGTTGTCGTAGTCATTCACAATAAACAGTTTTTCTGGATTTGCAAGCAGTAGCATACAGAGATATCAGAGCAAGAACAGCAAAGAGAAACAAACTAGCTCCCTCTTAGGGACATTGGCTATAGAGCTAACCAATCAGGACACAGTATGATGCAATACAGCAGTCTTAAAGCTATATTGAGGGATTTTATATTGCCAATCCAACAAGTTAGGTAAAATCATTTCCTAACACATTTAATCAACATAATACTTTTCCTAAACCTTCTAAAAGATAAAGGTAAAGGTTCCCCTCACACATATGTGCTAGTTGTTCCCAACTCTAGGGAGCGGTGCTCATCTCTGTTTCAAAGCTGAAGAACCAGCACTGTCCGAAGATGTCTTTGAGGTCATGTGGCCAGCATGACTAAATGCCAAAGGCGCACGGAACACTGTTACCTTCCCACTAAAGGTGGTCCCTATTTTTCTACTTGCATTTTTTATGTGCTTTCAAACTGCTAGGTTGGCAGAAGCTGGGACAAGTAACGGGAGATCACCACATTACATGGCACTAGGGATTCGAACCACTGAACTGATGACTTTTCGATCGACAAGGTCAGTGTCTTAGCCACTGAACCACCATGTCCCTTAAAGCTGTCTAGTGATGTTTATTACTGAAAAAAATCAAATAGCCTCTACTAAATTGTTCCATTCTTACCTGCATGGATAACTACTCAAGTATGTGTTTTAGGCTTTTGCCAAGAATTATTATGAAGCTGTGTAAAAGAATTGTGACCTGTCTGCTATTTGTGTGGAAGCGTGTGGACTTACAGAAAGTGTTTAAGCATTTACTTTAACTATTAATTATGCTACTCTAGTCTTCTTCAGAACAAGTATGGTCTAGTAGTGAAATCATCATGTTGGAAATCAGTTCTAGTCCCATCTTTGGAATGGAAGCCAGCTAGGTGAACCCAATTCATAGGATTGTTCTGGTGGGCAAAACTGTAGGAGTTATTTTTTAAAATAATAAAAAATATTATTTTGTATAATAATAATTTTTATAAATTATTATAATTTATAATAATTTATAAATTAAATTATTAATTTAATTAAATAATTAAATAATTAAATTTAATTTTAATAAATTAAATTTAATTTAATAAATTTATTACTCACTCGCTTGCTCACTCACTCAGTCACTCCTTCAAGCTGAGAAAGTTACATAGCCAGCCAACCATCTTTTTTAGCCAAGTTATATGTTAGTTGAAAGGGACGTGGTGGCTCAGTGGCTAAGACGCTGAGCTTGTTGATTGAAAGGTTGGCAGTTCAGCGGTTCGAATCCCTAGTGCCGCATAATGGGGTGAGCTCCTGTTACTTGTCCCAGCTTCTGCTCACCTAGCAGTTTGAAAGCACATTAAAAATGCAAGTAGAACAATAGGAACCACCTTTGGTGGGAAGGTAACAGCATTCCGTGTGCCTTTGGCATTTAGTCATGCTGGCCACATGACCACGAAGACGTCTTCAGAAAGCGCTGGCTCTTCGGCTTGAAACAGAAATGAGCACTGCCTCCTAGAGTCGGGAATGACTTTACTTATATGTTAATTAGCAATACAATTTGCTGTCTCATGCCTTATCTTGTGCAAAATAAGTTAAATTTTATTCAGATAAAGAGCTTGTTTTAGTCAATGTTCTTTCATTATTTAAAGCTTTGTGCTAACTTAAACCTTTAAAAAATGCTTTTGCTTTTGTGTCTTCTTTTCTTAATATTGAATCCTGGCACTTTTCTGCATGGAAAAGTGAAATCAGCAGAAGGCTCTGCTCACCAGAAAAAGTAACTGAATGTTCATACATTCAACACGAATCTTAACTATTGCTGTTTTTAAATGGATCACAAGCAATGCCATGGCATATCAGAAGGAAGAAGCTTTTTATTGATGCCTATTTTGGGTTGCTCCCCATTTTTTTTGACTGGGCTCTTTTTGTGTCCTTAACCATGGTGATATTCTCTTTTGTTTCTCAGGAATTCTATTTTCCTTACAATTTGCCTAAACTTCTCAGCCAAAAATAGTATTACTGCGTTTTTTAAAAATGCCTTTGGACAATGAAAATCTGCCCTCTAGTGGCATTCGGCTTAACTTTTAATGATGTGGGAATCCTTTTGAATGTACTTGTCTCAAAAAATGCAACATGAATTTGAAGAGAAGATCCCATTTTACATTAAAAGAAAAAGGACACAGCCAATTTTCTTTCTTAAATAGCTTTCTGTCCGCACAGTTTACTTCAAATTTAAATATTATATTTTATCACAAAATATACATATCCATATTTAGTTAAATAAAATTTGGATTTATAAACTTATTTAAAGATAGAAAAAGTCCTGAACGCTTCATTCCATTTTCAGCATCACCAAAATGCCAAAATAATATTGACCAGACATTCACTTTGTGAGGATTTTTCTTGTTATTGGTCTATAACTTCTAATTTATAATTTAAATTAGTTGCTACCGTGTTTCCTGAAAATAAGACCCTGTCTTATATTTTTTTGAACCTTGAAATAAGCACTTGGCCTTATTTTCGGGGAGGTCTTATTATTTTGGGATGTGTGGAGCAAGATGGGGCTCCTCTTGCCTGCCGTCTTATCTGTTTTCCAGCTCTGCATTTAAATATTTTCCGGAAGGGCTTATTTTCGGGGGGAGGCTTATTTTAGCCCATGCACTCAAAAGCCCAATTAGGCTTATTATCAGGGGATGTCTTACTTTTGGGGAAACAGGGTATAAACAGAACACATTTCATTTTTATCTAAATCATATAGTCTGTTTTCTGAAAAAAACCCTTTTGTATTTTTTGTGCACTGTATGCTATAAGCCACTTTACTGTAGGGCTTCATTTCTTTTGAATAGTTTGTGTGCTATTTATGAATTTTGGTTTAAAAGAAATTTTGAGAAAATACTGACACTCTATGGCCAGTGAGAAGAATACACAACTTTGTTCCAAGTACTTAGAAACTGTAGTGATATCTGAATGAAAGAAATATGTTTGTCTGACTGTTGTTTCAATTTGACATGAAGTTCCAATCTGTGGTGGTACAGTGGTTAGACTGCAATATTGCAGGTAATTCTGCCCACAGCCTGGAATTCGATCCTGAAGGGCTCAAGGTTGACTCAGCTTTCCATCCTTCTGAGGTCAGTAAAATGAAGACCCATATTGTTGGGGGAAATATGCTGACTCTAAAAACTGGCCAGAGAGTGCTGTAAAAGCAATACAGAGCAATATATAAATCTAAGTACTATTGCTACTGCTATTTTATATTCATTATTTTTCTTATGCCTTTGATCCATTGTTCATCTTTTGGTGACTGCCTGGACTAGTGCCTGCAGTTTTCTTGGGAAGATTTCAGAAATGGATTGCCTTTGCCTACTTCTAAAAGAAAATGACCTGCCCATTCAGTTGACTTTGTGCGTAAGGCAGGACTACAACCATTAATGGGTTTCACTTACCTTTGCTATTGATTCGGAACTGCAAGCACGCATGTGCACACATTCTCTTTGCTCGCTTTGCTTGCGCACAGCACTTCTGCACATGTGCAGAACCTTCTGCGCATGCGCAGAGCATCTGTGGTGACGTCCGGGCGGGTGGGCGGTGCCTCCCGCTGCCACCACTAGTGATTCACCTGAATTGGGGCAAACCGGTAGAAACCCATCACAGACTACAACTCATGGTCTCCAAGTTTCTAGCTGTGCCTTCACCATTCCATCAAAAACAGAAACAGAATAATGGAAGTGGAAGGGACCTTGAAGCTCTTCTAGTCTAATTCCTTGCTCAAGCGGGAGATCCTATGTCATCCCAGGCAAGTGGCTTTCCAATCTCTCCTTAAAAACCTCCAGTAATGGAGTACCCACAACTTCTGAAGATAAGCCAGTCCAGTGGTTAATTGTTCTCACAGTCAGAAAATTTCTCTTTAGGTGTAGGTTGGTTCTCTCCTTGACTAGTTTTCATCCATTTTGTTCTGTCTTCAGGTGCTTTGGAGAATAGGTTGACCTCCTCTTCTTTGTGGCAGCCCCTCAAATACTGAAACACAGCCTATCATGCTGGCTCTGCTTTATACTAATTACCAACAATATGGAAGATTAACATTCTAAAAATATTTCTTCCTACATCAACTATAGTGTGTGTGTGTGTGTGTGTGTGTGTTTGTTTGTGTGTTTGTGTGTGCTTGTCTGTCTTTGCAAGGAAGTGGAAAGGAAATACTCCTGATTGATTCAAGATCAATTGTAATTTTTCCCTGAGCTGCAGAGATAGCAAAGGGGGAGAAAGTTTTGGTCCTTTAGAAAATAATATTGGACATGGCCTATCATTCCTTTTAGCTTCCTTTTTTTTTTAAAGCTATCCATTAGGAAAGGACCACAGACAATGATTTTCCTCTTAAGCAATCCACTCTTATACTGCAAAGACAGAGAGCTTCCTGCAGAGTTCCCAGTAACTTCCCATGATATTACATGCAATGCTTTCACCTCTTCAGATTCCATCTCTATTTTCTCCTGCCTGTGGTTACTTCAGAATGAGAGAAAGAATCAAGTTATTGTTCACTCTGACATCTTTTCCAAGCAAAAGTATACTAGGCAACTCTAGAGACCATCCTATGCCATCCATCTCCAACAGAAGGCAAACCAAACTGGAATTTTTTTTGCAAAGGGTTGGGAAAAGAAACAAGCTTCTATCATATTTGCTGTTTACTGGCTTTCCAGATATATATTTTCCAGGGAGACTAAATTATAGTAACTAAACCCTGAGAATAACTAAAATCTTGAGAAAATTGAGTCTTAAATGTTCATTTTGAGAGGGAAGCATGATAACACATATCACTTCTTGACAGCACAGAAATCAAATCTCCCTCCCTTCTAGTTATTGTTCAGCAATGATTGTCACCAGTTGTTGTCAGCCCGCATCCCTGAAAAAGACCCCAGTTTCATTTCTTAAGGTACCTTCTTATTTTTCTTCTGTTGAAAATAACAAGGCAATAAGTGCCATACTCTAAATATCAGATTCATTAGTATTTTCTTACTAGGCTCAAAGTCAGGAAATACATACCACCAATACAATAGTCTAAGTAACAATGCACAACCCATAATAAATCCTTTTCATTTTAACAGATTAAAAAAAATGCCTCTAATTACACTTCTAACTATTACAGGCTGTTCAAAGCCTAATTAGCAGCTGCTAGAGCTATTCCTGATACAGAAAATGTTTACTTTACTACAACAAATCCAGCTATTCTTCTGGTAGTGGTGTTTTTTGTGATCTACAATGGCTATATTTACATGACATACTTACCCATGGTTTACTCAATTAACCCAATTGCTAAAATTTGTGTCAATACACTGAACCATAAGCTAATTGCACAGACTACGCATGTCACACAGCTTGCCAGTTTAAAATATAATTGGTTGGTTGGGACAGGGGTGAAATGTTCCCGGTTCGGACCGGATCACCCGATCTGGTAGTGATGGCGGTGGGTGGTTCGGAGAACTGGTAGCAAAAATCCCTGCCCCCCCATGCCCAGTTGAGCCTCGCGATCATCAGAGGCTCTTTTTTTTTTTTTTTACTTTTAAAAGCATTTTTTCTACAACCTCTTCGGCCGAAAAAATGCTTTTAAAAGTAAAAAACAAAGGCTCTGATGATTGCATGAGGTTATAGGAAAAAATGCTTTTAAAAGCCTCTGGCGATCCCAGCTGAGTTGCCTGATCCTCAGAGGCTTCTAAAAGCATTTTTTTCTGCAACCTCTTAAGGTTGTAGAAAAAACGCTTTTAAAAGTAAAAAAAAAAAAAAAGTTGGCCACGCCTACCCAGTCACATTACCACCACCCCCCCCATGCCCACAGAACCGGTAGTAACAAATTTTAGATTTCACCCCTGGGTTGGAGTTTGTATGTGTTGTTGGAACACAGGTAGCATGTGATAAAAGTTTTTGAGGTTATGCCAGGAGAGTTATAACCCCAGTTCATTCTTTTATTGACATAGCAATTTTGGGTGGACTGCAATGATTTATTCTTTCCTGAGTTATTCATACATTAGGAAGGAATTGGTTTTATGTTTTCAAAGATATATAATATTATTGACAATAGTAATTTAGGGCAAAATAACAATACTTTTGCAATAATGCTTAAAATAGCTCTGTATCAGGGATGAGCCAGAGACTGATATCTAAGATTTGGCAAAGAGCTGCAAAGCAGAAAAACAGGTATCAGGAGAATTAGCTCAGGAGAAGAAACTTGAAAAGCTAGGAATTAAAATAAAGAACAGTCAGTACTAAGAGACCAAAGACAATAGTCAGCAGAAACAAGACCTTACCTAGAAATACACCAGAGATCCAGAAGCCCCTGTTGTTTAGATAAGAACTAACATAGATTAAAAGTTCTTTTTTCATCCTGGCCAGAAGTTCAGAACAAGTCTGATAGCACCTTTACTGATTAACATGCTTTATTAAAAGACATAAACTTTCTGGTGATGTAAACTGTAGATAATGAAAGCTTGTGCTGTAAATAACTTGCATCAGTTAGAAAAAAAATGCAGATTTTTCTGATATTGGCCATTGCAGAATAAGACTGCTTGCTTCCTACATTGTCCAGGAGAGGGTAATCTTGCTAGCATTGCCGTAAAAGAGTGAGACTTCTGAATTTGTTCACTGGTCTTTAGTGGTCACCTGAATGGCCATATTTCCAAACTGTGAACATTTTTCATTGATGTTCAGAACTGAAAGTCTGGGATTCCTGTTGTGGAATGCAGCTGAGTACAAATACGAAGGCTCTTAACTCCCTCTTGATATTGCAGAGTAGATCTGCTAGTCTTGTTCTCCATCATCAGTGGTTACTGCCCCTTTTTTGGTAGGTACCTTAATTGGAATATCAGCTATTGTCTGCGTTATCTACTTTGTGCCTTTCTCTAGACCAGGGGTGTCAAACTCGCATCACAGCATCATCATGTGATGTATCATGACTTTTCCCCTTTTCGGTTAATCAGGGTTGGGCGTGGCCAGTGGGTGACACATCCGGCCTGCGGGCCGTTGAGTATGACAGTCCTGCTCTAGACATTTCTCCTTGAGGCACAACTGATTCTTCCTTTTTCAAGGGGAATATGAACCAAAGTCAAAACCAACAATTGAAAGCTGGGCTTTCTGGATTTTTTTTTTCCATCCAAAAGCCAAAAAAAAAGTGCAGCTGAGGCCAAATAGCCATATGCTTTAGCTCATGCCTTTCTCCTTTGAAGTTGTTGGATGGGAAATTGAGCCTGACTTAAAATTGAGCCTGTATTGAAGGCTACTAAAAGAGTTGTGGTGGCGCAGTGCAGTACTGCAGGGTACTTCTGCTGATTACCGGCTGCCAGCAGTTTGCAGATTGAATCTCACCAGGCTCAAGGTTGACTCAGCCTTCCATCCTTCCGAGGTCAGTAAAATGAGGACCCAGATTGTTGGGCGCAATATGCTGACTCTAAGTCTATATAAGTCTAAGTGTTATTGCTAAAATGTGACTTAGCTACTGAAAGACAAACTGATAACCCTCAGAAGCTCATGATGGATATTTTGATGTGCATGTTGAATGGCAAAGCAGAATATAAGATTTCTTAGAATGTGTTGCACAGCCAGTGAATTACAGGAAGTCCTTGACTTACAACAGTTTGTTTAGTGACTGTTCAAAGTTACAACCACACTGGAAAAAGTGACTTATGACCGTTTTTCACACTTATGACTGTCACAACAATCTCATGGTCACGTAATCAAAATTCAGACGCTTGGTAAGTGACCCATATTTATGACTGTTGCAGTGCCCTGGGCAGGAATGGGTTCCACTTGCCTTTACTACCGGTCGCAGTGGGAGCGCACACACTTCTGCGCATGCGCAGAAGCTTCTGCACATGTGCAGATCACCCATGATGGCATCGTGGTGGGTGGGTGGAGCCTCCTGCCAGTTTTACTATTGGTTCTATAGAACTGGACTGAACCGGAAGTAATCCACCACTGGTCCTGGGGTCCTGGGATCACCTTTTGCAACTTTCTGACAAGCAAAGCCAAATTCACTTAACAACCATTTTACTAACTTAACAACTACAGCGATTCACTTAACAACCATGGTAAGAAAGGTCGTAAAATGAGGCAAAATTCACCTAAAAGTATCTCACTTAGCAACAAAAAATTTGGGTTCAGTTGTAGTCGTTAAATTGAGGACCAATTGTGCATTCAACTTTGGAGGCAGGACACGTTCTCAAGCAAATAGATGCTCTCTTTACCCTCATGAAATGGTATCTTTGTGTGCAAATATATACAAAATCAGGAACTGAAATATTTTCTTTTTCATGCTCAGGAAAATCCTAAATAAAACAAACAAAATTTATGTTCCAGTTTTTTGTTTAATGATGATCTCAGTATTCTTAAAGCATTATCTCTTAAACGGCAATACTTCACAGAGCAGATCCGTCTGGGGCATCCAAACAGATCAATCAAACTGTGTCAAAATGCATTTGATCACACAGTGATTAATGCCAAAGGTGTCTTGATCACTGAAATTACTAACTTCATAGCCCTTCAAACTGCAGTTTAAATGTAATTAAATTAGTTGGGTAAGTAATACTCCAGGGACTAAAGCAGATTAAATTTGGCACTATTAGCTTGCTTAACATACAAATATCTGAATATGTATATTGGATTAGGCCCTTTCCGGACCTTATAATGTCAAAACTGAATCTGTAGAAAAAGTGAAATCATTGCTGAAGATACAGACCTTTATGTGCATGGAAGAACTAAACATGAGGAGAAGAGAGACAAGGCCAGCACACACACACACACACCCCAGTGGTGGGATTCAATTTTTTTTACTACCAGTTCTGTGGGCGGTCTTGGTGGGCGTGGCATGGCTTGGTGGACGTGGCAGGGGAAGGATACTGTAAAATCTCCATTCCTTCCCCACTCGAGGGGGAGGTTACTACAAAATCCACATTTCCTCCTGATCAGCTGGGACTTGGGAGGCAGAGAATAGATGGGGGTGGGACTAGTCAGAGGTGGTATTTATTGGTTCTCCAAACAACTCAAAATTTCCACTACCGGTTCTTCAGAACTGGTCAGAACCTGCTGAAACCCACCTCCCTTTCCCTCTCTCTCCCTTCCTCCTCCCCCCCATCTCTCTCTCTCACACACACAAACACCCCTTTCTATGTATTCAATCAATGGGTTTGGTGCAGGTGAAAAGTTTCAGGAAGCAAAGTACCTAGAATATCAGTAGTACAAAAAATGGAAAGAGAATTGGAAAGAACGTGAGGTATAGTACCTTAGCTGAATTCAAGGTATAGTCCAATTATATTTCACTGACCTTCTATCAATATGGCAGTATTCCTCAACCTTGGCAACTTTAAGATTTGTGGCCTTTACCTCCCAGAATTCTCCAGGCAGCATACTGGGTGGGTAATTCTGGGAGTTGAAGACCACACATCATAAAGTTGCCATGGTTGAAACATGCAGTAAAATATCATTCATTCAGATTGTATCAAATCGTGAAGAGCTACTAAATTCTGGGTTGCAAAGGTGTGAAGAGATTGCCTAATATACTGCTAATAAAATCATTTCAATCTATTTCAGAGCAGGGACTTCTGCAGGAGGGAACAAGAGCATCAAAATAGTATGTATGATCAAAATCCTGCTCCTTTTTCTTTTTGTGAAGCATGTTACCAAGGGAGAGGTCCGTAACCACTCAATTATGCCTATCATATTGTGGAACCTCTCTCTCTCTCTCTCCCTCCCCCCCCCCCCATAGGTTCCCTTGTATACAGCTGTAATTAATTGTGTTGAAAATATTATGGGTGATTCTAGAAGACCAGTTTAATTATCTTCTAGAATTATCTGAATTGATGACATCAATATATCTGTTGATGGCAGTTTCTTTAGCCTCAGTTTGTATGATGTGATTCTGTATCCCAGTGATTTTCTTTAGTCTGTCTTCATTTTCCCAAAATGAATTCAAATATCAACCATATTAGAGAAAACAGATTAAACACAGAGGGCTGATAGCTGACTAAATAAGTTTTGAAGTAGTGCTGCATTTTGTTGTTGGACATGCGAGGCTTGTTTTCGTGTGATCAGGCACAAGTTGTTTTGAGAAGAAAAGAACAAAAATTTGCCCAGAAGCAGGTTTCAGAAGGACATAGTTCTCATTCTTAGATTTTTTTCAGAAGAAATGCTTGTTGTTTGCCCAGAGGGCATTGCTCTGTTTCCTAGCAACTCCTCTGACTAACCAAGTTTTAAAAATTAACCTCTTCATGGGCTGTGCCAACTACTCCTATATGTATGTATGTATATATGTATGTATGTATGTATGTATGTATGAGATCAGTAGTCTGACTTAAACAATGTTTTCTGACAGCCAGGAATTACCAGTTTATTAGAAAAAAACCAAAAACAAACAGCTTATCTTTTGCCTTTATACTCAAGGTTAACAGAATAACAGAGTTGGAAGGGACCTTGGAGGTCTTCTAGTCCAACCCCCTGCTAAAGCAGCAGACCCTATCCAGGGGTGTTAAACTGGCAGCCCGTGGGTTGGATGCATCATGTGCAGGCCACATCCACCCCAGCTCTGCGAAGGGAAAAAACATCGCGATACATCATGTGACAGCAATGTGACGTGGCGAGTTTCACACCCGTGCCCTATATCATTCCACATAAATGGCTGTCTAGTTTCTTCTTAAAAGCCTCCAGTGATGGAGCACCCACAACTTCTGAAGGCAATCCGTTCCAATTTTACTGACCTTATTGCCATTGCTGAAGTCTCCGATTACATTTCCTGGTGATAAAAAGAAAGAAGATTTCATTTCTTGTGGGATCTTTAAAAGTAAGCATTCTAAGCCTCTTAATTAAATTCATATATCTAGCATTTCTTCTTCTTAGATAATTATATCCCCATATAACCACTATAGACTATATCTCTCTCTGTCTGTTTATCTGTCTGTCTGTCTGTCTATTGGCCTATATATGTACAAATAAATATTCTGAGCATAAGTCTGGAACAGATCAAAGATGATGGAGAGGGAAATGTTCAGCTTCTTCTTTTTTTCTCTTCGGTATTCAATTAAAAGGATTCCTGTATTGGATGCACATGTACAAAGTGAAGCTATGCAGGAATAAAAGGCCCTTTCTATTTGTTCCATACAGAAAGGGAAAGTGGGTCATTTGAAACCCATGAGCTCACTTCTTATACAATGTTCCTCATAAAGTTTTTTTCAAAATAAATAAATGTAAAAGTTGCCCTTTAGGAAACTTGAATTCTTCTGCCTCCTTTTTTATACATTATCTATGTGGGATTTCATATCATATGATTAATTAATTGACATGCAAAAATATGGTTTATAATGAATACTGTAATTGCATTAATTTTCTGCCAGTGGCTTCCTCACACTAATAGAGTAATTTTTCACCCTCTTTTAAAATTACAAATTTCAAAACAATCTCCCCACAGCCTAACTTTTATCTACTGGTATATGCAATCCAGAAATCATCAATTTTATAGTTCAAGTTCAGCAAAAAGTCCATTAGGAGTCACAAGAAGTATCAAACAATTGTTTATCTCTGATCAAATAGTCCAACGTTATATTCCTTTTTTTTGCTCTTCCCAATCTTGCCTTTGCAGGATTTGATCTTTCAACAAGTTTTGGCGTTCAGCAGGAATCGTCAAAGCTTTCACCAGCCAACTTTGTAAATCCCATAAATATTTTTATTATTATATTTTATATAATTGTAATTTATTAATTATAAATTACATAAAATTATAATTTATAATATAAATTATATAAAATTTATATTATTATTATTATACACTATATTATTATATTTTTATATAAATTATATCTCTTAGGGGAAGCCTGGAACCTCCATAGAGCGCATCCCCGGGTGGTGGATTGGGGGCCCCTACTCAGTATGGCTTTTATGCTATAATGGTAGGTTGAAGGGAATCAAATACCTCCCATGGACCAACAGGTCTGGTGAGTGGCAGCTGGCTCATCAGTATCAACTGAAGATGGAGAGCACATTGGTCAGAACAGCCTCAGTGTGGTGGCTGTTGTAACCAAGGCCCAAGTAGTGATTACCAAACACAATTCAGTCCTCAACAAACTGATTTTAATTAATTCATTCTCAGCTTAGTCCAAAACAACATTCTTAATAACCAGTCCGTTGGCCTTATCACCAACCTTTGATGTCTTTGGCAACCTGCCAAAGGCTTTTCTTGGCAAAAACCCCAGAAAGTTCAAGAGACGCTGACAAGAAACACTGGAATCAATGTTGCTTTTCTACAAAGAAACCAATGGCTCATTGCTGCTCTTTTAAGCCTTATGGGAGTGGCCAATCAACTTCTGGCCTTACTCCCAAGTTGTCTTTTTTTCTTCAGCTGCTCTTGCCTTCTGGCAGCTCTTCACATGTGCACACTAGGAACAGGCTCCTCCTGTTCATCTGCCTCTCTGCTGTACAACTCTGGAGGCTCCGTAGTCCGCACATCACTCCCAGATGGCCCTGGGCCCATCTCTGCCTCCAACGCAGAGCCCTCATCCAAGCCTTCCCCAGACTCCAGGACTGGCCCATTGTCCTCCCGAGCCTCCTCACTGTCCGACTCCGCTGCCAGCTCCATAGGCTGCTGGCGGACCACAACAGTGACAACCACTTGAACAGTGTGTGCACGGTGGTGTAGAAAGCAAAGGGAAGACTATTACACTATATAGTTCCCAGGAAAATCATGTTAATGGTGGCAATAGGATCGCTAACATGATTGCCAATGTCTGATGATGGATATAGCACAAGAAGAAGAAATTATGTAAACCTCATAAAGATTTTTATTATTATATTTTATATATTTTATTATTCAAGATTTCTTGTTGCAGCTGTTTTTTGTCCAGAACCTGTTCTTGATTTGTGTTTCCTACTTCCATTTTGGTAATCTTAATTTTGTTGTCACTCCTGCCTTCAAACTCTATAATGTCTATGTCAGGTAAAAGTTTGTTAAAGTTTTTCTCATCTTCTAAAACTTTATCCATTGAAATCTGTACCCACCTCTGGCTCTACCAGCTCACACGAGCAGGATAGATCTGGCCAGATTTTGCCACTGGCTGAGATCAAAGATGTCATCTCCCTCAAATCTTGGTGCTCAAACCTGCAAGAGACTACTGCTTTATGATCTCCTTGCAAGGAGCTGCCCTTCACAGCACTTGGGGGTGGTCTCCTATTCTTTCCTCTGTAGAGGCTCAAAGGATTGGTCTACTCACCACTCTCATTCATCGCACTGGTCATTGTCTCTGCTTGTTTGTAGACCATTTTCAACCAGACATTATTCAGACCAGAGCTCTCTTTGTTTCATATTTTTAATCAGTTGAATAATGACAATTTGTGCCATTCAATTTGTATAACTTTTTTTTTAAAAATCTTGTAAACTGGTCAGAGAATATCTGTTAAGTAAATGGCCACAAACTAGCAAACCTTAGCCTTAAGCATTTACTAAATTTGTTTGCTATTTTTACAGGAAACCTCTGGTAGGAAGTAAATATTTTAAGGATAAGCAGCCCCAAACTACAACGAAGGCCGTTGCCATCATCTTCTGCTAAGGCCCTTCCAGAGATAACTGACTGATTATTGTTGGAAAGAGAACATAGGATTAGATGAACAGGACTCATATAATCCGTCTGGATTCTTCTTAGGTCTTAAAGTATAAAGGTTAGATATTGCTCAGCTTCAGTTTAGCAAACAGTTTTGTCAAAGCCACAGAGATTTCGGAAGATCACCTCAATAAAGCAAAGATCTTCTTCTAAAGTGTGATACTGCGATAAGAACAACAGAGGCCACTGTGACGCCAAACAATACAAAAACATTTGAACAGGCAAGCAAATGTGGTTAAAAACTAACTCAAACATGTTCACGGATATTTTTAAAGATGATAATGTTAAAATGTAAGTTTTATAATAAATCTTTTCCACTTAAAAGTAGGGTGACATTTCCTAGATCGATGCTCTCCAGATGTATTAGATCATGCACCAAAAGGAACATATTAGCATTGCATATACAGAAGCTGAAGCCCAAACATGGAAAGTTGCTTTAACAGTCTGAAAAGTTTGCACTTTCACTTGTGCATTTTCTATACATAAGTTCTATTCAAAAATGTAAAAAATTCTAGAGTTTTCTCTGAAACGAGGAAAAAATAATTCAAGCCAGAATTGTTCCTTTATGAATGTAAATATGGGTTACGCTATAACTGTGGACTCAGGTAGCAATATCTTCCAGATAGGAGCCCTTTCCACTCAATCTTCTGAACTGCAATTTAAAAGTATGGTGTAGTTCACAGATCTTACAGGGATCACAAAACTCTGTCCATTCACTGAATTTTGATATCATGGTGTAGGAAGTTAGCACTCACCCCTCTCCTAGAAGAATGAAATATTTTAGGAAATATTAAAAAGGCAGAATATTATATTTCCCTGGATGAGAAATGGAGAAACATGTTTTAAAGACAAAGCAGCTTCCTGCCTCCCCCCACCTTTGTCAATGGACCATCATCTGCAACACAAAGGACCCGTTTAGCAACAGAAACTCACCACATGGCACCTGGGAAGATTACATCAGCCAGCAAGGCTTCCCCAGGAAGTTCAAAGCCCAGAGAAGCCATAAAACTAAGGCACGCTCAGTATCTCGGCCCTTTTCTGGTCAGGAACTCAAACCATGTGATCCTGTCCACCATTAAACCATCTTTCCAAGCAGTCTCCATGTTTCCAGTGTCTTTTTCCCCACTTGGAGCTGAACCCAGAAGGATATTTCTTCCAACAATGGATCAATCTCAATCGCTGTACAATTAAAGCCTTTGTAGATTTGGGGCACTTTATTGTTGTAAGTCTCACAAACAGACTTCTAAATATTTGCAGGATTTACACTGGGTAAAGGCACAAGAGTCGCTTCAACAGTAAGATGGGCAGCATATAAGTTTAATAATAAATAAATGATTAATGAATATTTGCCATCATATCGTTGCCCATCCTTAACAACCACACAGATAATATTTTCTCCAGGATTATCTGTCCCCAATGTGGCTTCCCAAAAACACACTCTTCACCACTGTAATTAAGTCTCTCCTTTTTTGCCTCTGTTAATCCTTTCTTCTTTCACCTTTTGCAGTATAAATTTCTCAAGAAAACTAGGTTTTCACGTAATGTGACCACAATATAATAATTGGAGCCTGATCACTTGTGACTGTTGCTCATTTTTCCCAATGGAAAATACTGTTTCCAGTATTCCACAGCTGTAATAATCAATTGTGGAAAAATCAGATTATGTACAGAGTATATACAGTATGTATTTATAAGAGCTAGGAATGCATTGTTGTTATGCATAAGAGTGAATTATGACTTGTTTGGATTTAGCACCATATGGGAGCTGAGCCACTGTGCTTTGCAAACCATGTTGAGACAAACTATTACTTAGGTCTACTTGTGGATCCAATCAATACCACCCACCGGGGAGTCATTAGTTGCTCTGCAGTTGGAAAGAGAATAGGCTTTTCTTGCATATTACATAGTTAGGCTACCTATGTAATATGCAAGCAAAGTCTATTTTAAAGCTTTTGTTAAAGAGTTTAGCAATGGTCAATCATTGGTGGCAGTGCTATACAGGTATTCCTCGAGTTACAACAGTTCATTTAGTGACTGAAGTTACAACAGCACTGAAGAAAATGACTTATGACCATTGCACCATGCCCATGGTTACGAGATCAAAATTTGGATAATTGCGGTAACTGACTCATATTTAAGACTGTTGCAGTGTCCCAGGGTCATGTGATCACTTTTTGCGACATTCTGACAAGCAAAGTCAATGGGGAAGCCACATTTATTTAATAACCGTGTTACTAACTTAACAACTGTGGCAAGAAAGGTTGTAAAATGGGGGAGAACTCACTTAACAAATGTCTCACTTAACAACAGAAATGTTGGGCTCAATTACAGTCCTAAGTCGAGGACTACCTGCACTTGCTGAATCATTCCTCATTTTTTATTTTCTTTTTATATCCAATTTTTATTGTAGTACTACTCTCTTTACATAGCTGGCGAAATAGTTTCTGCAAAGTCAATATATATTCAGTTAAGGTTAAAATGCTAGGTTCCCCCCTTACATTCATTTGCATTTAGTGAAATAAGTTATCAGGGTATTATTATAGTGAAGTTATCATGGCAATTTAAGCTAGCCATGTCAACAATGGTTCAACGTGTTGGTTCAATAATGCAAATACACAAGTATTTTTGAGTTGGTCCATTTGAAAAATCTCTTCTACCCTTCTGACTACTTCCTCCAATTATGAGCCATCATAGAATAGAATATAATAGAATTCTTTATTGGCCAAGTGTGATTGGACACACAAGGAATTTGTCTTGGTGCATACGCTCTCAGTGTACATAAAAGAAAAGATATGTTCATCAAGAATCATAAGGTACAACACTTAATGATAGTCATAGGGAAACAGTCAATATAAATCTTAAGAATACCAGCAACAAGGTTACAGTCATACAGTCATAAGTGGGAGGAGATGGGTGATAGGAATGATGAGAAGGTTAATAGTAATGCAGCCTTAGTAACTAGTTTGACAGTGTTGAGGGAATTATTTGTTTAGCAGAATGATGGCGTTCGGGAAAAAAGTTTCTTCTACCCTTCTGACTACTTCCTCCAATTATAAACCATTATTTATTTATTTATTATTCATATTTCTATGCCACCCACTCTCCGAGGACTTTGGGCAGCTTACACCAAAGACAGTATACTAAATAGCATATTGCCTCCAACAATCTGGGTCCTTATTTTACCCACCTCGGAAGGATGGAAGGCTGAGTCAACCTTGAGCCGGTGAGATTTGATCTGCTGATCTGCTGAACTAGCAGTCAGCTGAAGTAGCTGCAGTACTGCACTCTAACCACTGCGCCACCTTGGCTCTTAAATCATGGGTTCCTTACTTTTAATTAATTGCAATTTTAATACATCTACCTCAGTGGTGGGTTGCTCCCGGTTTGGTCCGGTTCTTGCAAACCAGTAGTAACGGCGGCGTGAGGCTCCACCCACCTGCCTGGATATCATCTTGAATGATCTGCGCATGCACAGAAGCTTCTGTGCATGTGTGCGCACGTTCCTGTTGCAAACTGGTAACGGAGGTAAGTAGAGCCCACCCCTGATCTACCTGCCTCATTTACCACCTTGTACACATATAGATTGTTATGTCCTTATAAGGACATCCGCCCTGATTGGCTGCTAGCCATCGGGCGGGAGAATTGAATCCCTGTCAAGGGGCGGTGCGTCTGCCGGGAGCGAATTTAAGGAGAGCTCCGGCAGCACACCAGCAGTCTTGACTTGTTACTTTCGTAGCTAATAAAGTTACTAATGTATCGAGCTGGTCATGTCTTCATTTCCTGCGCCTGATCTAACACTGGCGACGAAGGACTAGAGAAGAGAACCTGAACAAGACTCGTGGCACGATCGCCCACTGAGCTGAAGTCACTACACCACAGCGACTTCCAGAATGGCAACCCCGCAAGCCCCGATGACCGCGCTGAACCCATTCGACCCATCCCGGGAGAAGTGGAGGTCGTACATGGTCCGATTCCAACAGTTCCTGCGAGGTAATGGCTACCAGAACCTCGACGATGAGCGGAAAAGAGCCCTCTTCCTGGCTCATTGCGGATCGGACATCCTGGAGATGGCGATTGACCTCGTGGCACCCAAGGACATTGAGGAGATGTCCTGGAACGACCTGCAGGAAGTCCTACAGGAGCACTACGCACCTACAGGCACCCCCATCGCAAACAGGTTCACCTTCCAGCAAAGAAACCAGCGGGAAGGTGAATCCATCAAGGAATTCCTGGCAGCGCTTCGCCAAATCGCTGCCAACTGTGAGTTCGACAATGTGGATAATGCCATCCGAGACCGCGTTGTTTTTGGAATGCGAGATGTGGGTCTGCAGAAGAAGTTCCTCAGCCGAAAGAGGATCCCGCTCAAAGACGTCCTCGACGAAGCAACAGCAGCTGAAACATCTGAGCAAGCAGCCGCCGCGATGGTAAAGGCAAGAGGGATCCATAAGATCCACAAGTCGGGCCTGACCTCATCAGACGAGGTAACCACACAATCCGAGTCTGATGAGGAAATGGCCGTCCACAAGGTTTCCCGCCCCCCCAGGCGGGAAAACCCACAGCATGGCGACCGGGGAGAACGATGTGGCAGCTGCAGAGGCGACCACCCCAGGGCAACCTGCAGATGGAGGGATGCGACCTGCCGCCGATGCCTGAAGAGAGGGCACATCGCCGAGGCCTGCAGAGCCACAGATCCAGCCCTGGAACCGCCCAGACCACGATTCCGGGAGAATCGCAAAGACAATCAGAGGACATCCAAACGGTCCTCAAACCAGTCCCAGCGTGGGGAGGAGGAATATCCCCGAAATAGAACGGTGCACCAGACCATCATCGCTCACACAAGCGACGAGGGGACCACCAAGTTCCACGTGACGCTGCTAGCAGAGGGGTCACCGTGCAAGATGGAGGTAGACTCCGGATCCGCCTACTCCATCATGGACTGGCAGCACCTACAGCAGCTGAAGCCTTCCTACAAAAAGACCCAGCTGAAAACCCCGAAGTAGAGGCTTGTGGACTTCAACGGAAACCCCATTGGAATCCTGGGCAGAGCCACCATCCACGTAAAATACAACGACTTCAACGGAGAGCTGCCCATCACCATCGTGGAGCACAGCCGACCGAACCTGTTGGGTGTGGAGTGGTTTAAGCCGCTGGGGCTTTCCATCGAGGGCATCCACGAAATCCACAGGGACGAACTCGACACCATCATTGAAGAGTTCAAGGAAGTCTTCGATGGTAAGCTGGGGAAATTTGTGGGGAGGCCAATCTCCTTTAATCTGGATAAGGGAATCACTCCAATTAGGCTTAAGCCCCGCCGAGTTCCGTTTGCCCTGCGGCCTAAAGTAGACGAGCAGCTGGATAAGCTGATCGCCCAGGGCGTCCTGGAACCGATCGATCATGCCTCATGGGAGACCCCCATTGTGACCCCACTGAAGCATGATGGGTCTGTGCGCATCTGCGCCGACTACCGTTGTACCATCAACAAGGCTTTGGCACAGAGCGCATACCCAGTCCCAGTAGTGCAACACCTGCTGCATTCCCTGGGATCTGGCTCAATTTTCGCGAAACTGGACCTGGCCCAGGCTTACCAGCAATTGCCAGTGGATGAAAAAACGGCGGAGGCACAAACAATTGTCACGCACAGGGGGGCATTCAAATGTAACCACCTCCAATTTGGAGTCAGCGCTGCCCCCGGCATTTTCCAATCTATGATGGAATGCCTTCTCCAAGGTGTTCCAGGGGTGGTGCCTTACTTCGACGATGTGCTCATCTCCGGTGACTCAAGAGCTCAACTCCTTGAAAGGCTCAGGCTTGTCCTGCAGCGGTTCAAGGCCAAGGGCTTGAGGGTCAGGCGGGACAAGTGCATCATAGGAGTACAGGAAGTCGAGTTCCTGGGCTATCTCATTGATAGCACGGGCATCCACCCCACCAAATCAAAAGTGGAAGCAATCCATGAAGCTCCAAGCCCAAAAAACAAAACGGAGCTTCAGGCTTTCCTTGGGTTGCTCAACTTCTACGCCATTTTCTTGAAACAGAAAGCCACAGTTGCTGAGCCACTCCACCGCCTGCTGGGGAAATCGGCTTCCTGGAAGTGGGGCCAGGAAGAGGAAGCAGCTTTCCGGGCCATCAAAGGACTATTGACGTCCAAAAGCGTCCTCATCCAATACAGCGAGACGCTTCCCATCAAGCTGACCTGTGATGCGTCGCCATACGGGGTGGGGGCAGTTCTCAGCCATGAACTACCCAACGGCACGGAAGCCCCAATTGCCTACTTCTCAAAGACCATGTCCGGCGCAGAGCGGAACTACAGTCAGCTGGACAAAGAAGCCCTGGCCATCGTGGCTGGAGTGAAGCGGTTCCACGAATACCTTTACGGAAGACGCTTCACCATAGTCACCGACCACAAGCCACTCCTGGGACTCCTCGCAGGTGACCAACCCACCCCGACCTTCATGTCCCCACGGATGACAAGATGGGCCATCTTCCTAGCCGGCTACTCCTATAGGCTCGTGCACCAGCCAGGCACAGCCATAGGAAACGCCGACGCACTCAGTAGATGCCCGTCGAAGAATCCAGTCGAAGACCCAGCCCCCACGCTCCACCTATTCCATATAGATGACGATGCCAGCTGTCCAGTGTCATCCGCAGATGTGGCCGTTCACACCCAAAAGGACCCCACACTCCGCCAAGTGAAGTCCTGGATCCTCAGAGGGTGGCCATCGGAAAAGACAGAGGAGAGGTTCAGCCTGTTCGCCAGGAAACAGAAGGAGCTGTCCACCATAAAGGGCTGTCTGCTATGGGGAGACAGGGTGCTGATTCCAAGCTCTCTGCAAAGGCTGATGTTAGAGACTCTGCACAAAGGGCACCCGGGCATCGTCCGCATGAAGGCCCTGGCACGGAGTTACGTCTGGTGGCCCTCCATGGACAGAGACATTGAGCAATGGGTCTCCAGATGTGACCCATGCCAAGAAGTTCGCCCAGCGCCGCCGCAATCCGAAGTCACGAAGTGGGAGACCCCCAGCAACCCCTGGTCGAGGATCCACATCGACTTCGCGGGTCCGATGCAGGGGCGACACCTCCTCATCGTGGTAGATGCCTTCTCCAAGTGGCTTGAGGTGGTACCCATGGCATCTACCACAACAGAAGTGACGATCTGAACCCTGCGCCGTCTGTTCGCCACACATGGACTTCCGGACGTGCTGGTCTCGGACAACGGCCCCCAGCTCACATCCCTGGCCATGGAGTCCTTCCTGGCAGGACTGGGCATTCTCCACACCCTGTCCGCCCCGTACAGGCCGGCCGGAAACAGACAAGCTGAACGCATGGTCAGACTCACCAAAGAAGCCCTCACCAAGATGGGCCCAGGAGACTGGCAAGAACGCATAGATAACTTCCTCCTCACCCAGCACATCACGCCGCATGCCACCACCCACAAGAGCCCGGCCGAGCTGCTGATGGGCAGAAGGTTGAGGTCACCCTTGGACCGGCTGCACCCCCAATACAGCCCGGAAGTGACCGCAACCGCCAGCCGCCCGCTTCGCGCCTTCAGCAAGGGAGATTCAGTTTTCGCGCTGAATTTCAACGGCTCTCCTAAGTGGCGGAAGGGAAAGATTGCCAGCACAACCGGCCCCAAATCCTACACCGTCGAGTTGGAAGATGGACAGGTCTGTAGACGTCACATCGGCCAACTCCGGAAAAGGTGGGGGGGAGCACATGAAAACCAGCCTGACGAGGGAGGCCTACAACACCCAGACGAGGTAGACCTCCAACACCCCGGCGAGGTAGACCTACCACACCCAGACGAGGTAGGCCTACAACACCCCGACGAGGTAGGCCTACCACACCCCTGCGAGGCAGAGCAACGCCATCCCGACGAGGTCGGCCCAGTACTGTCACGTCGGCAGTCCAGCGAGGTAGACCGGGGCCAACCGCACGGGGGATGGCAACACCAACCCAACCAGGTGGGCACTCGGCACAACAGGGCCAGGGACCACCAACCCAGCCCGCAAGTAGACCGGGACCTGCCCAGAGGAGGAGCAGCGCACCCCACCAGTGACGGCAGCCTACGCCAGCCCAGCCAGGGAGACCGCAGCTCCAGGCGAGTAGACCGGGACCCAGCCATGACGGGCACCCCACTACCCATGGGCGAGGGTGGCACACGACTCCCCGGCGAGAGGGACCCCCGCCCATCTCAGAAGACAGCCAGGAAACAACAACCCGACCCAGATGACCCCAGGCACCACCCGATGGTAGACCATGGACTAGGGGGAAGGGAAAGCCAACAACAACCCGGCCAGGGAGACCTACACCACCCCGGCAGGGGAGACCTCCGCCGCCCCGCAGAGGGAGTCCCGCAACAACATCCCGACCAGGTCGACCACCACCAACCAGACGGGGTAGACCAACGCCAGCCCGACCGAGGGGACCAACGCCACCCCTGCGGGGTCGGACAGCACAACACAAGCCAGCACCACCCGCAGCTGGCGGACCAGACCCGAGGGCACCGAACGGAACCACCACCCAACCAGCAGCAAGCCGGACTGCAACCGAACCGCAGCGCCCGGGAGACCAGGGAGGAGCAAGCGACAGACTTACCGAGACTCAGACGCTCTTCCCGGGTCGGAACCGAGCAACCGAGACGAGGCAATGGATCCACAGGCCAGGAGGAAGACCACCAGAACCAGCCATCCAAGGTCTGCGGTCCGGCCGGAGGCGCTGGGGGTGACCCCGCTCACTCGACAGCCAAACCGAGCCCGGTTCCGGAGAGGGAACCAGGAGACGAAAGAGCCCCGTCTATCCAGGCCGGAGACAGAGAAGAAGTGAGACTGCACAGGTCAGCTAGGGTGCCGAGGCGTCCTACGTACCTGCGCGATTACGTGACTTTTGTGGACGAGATTTGACAGTTCGGACTAAGGGGGGAGGAGTGTTATGTCCTTATAAGGACATCCGCCCTGATTGGCTGCTAGCCATCGGGCGGGAGAATTGAATCCCTGTCAAGGGGCGGTGCGTCTGCCGGGAGCGAATTTAAGGAGAGCTCCGGCAGCGCACCAGCAGTCTTGACTTGTTACTTTCGTAGCTAATAAAGTTACTAATGTATCGAGCTGGTCACGTCTTCATTTCCTGCGCCTGATCTAACATAGATGAAATCCACATAGATGAAATTACAACTTTTATCAATATATGGTAATGGAAAGCAGCAAATCTGAGCATTTGGGACAATACAGACAGATCATGAGGAAGAGAAGCTATTGTCCAATGCTCATTCAGTTTTATTGCCTGTTTTTCACTTCACTGCTCATCCTGTGGTATTAGTGCATGATAGGAACAACAAATTGACCATTTCTGCTTATCTATCCAAGCTACAATCTGAATATTTCACATTATAGGCCCCCATTACAAGTTCCACTGTTGCAGACGTAACAGATATACTTAATCTCATGATAAACCAGCTTGATGAGTTGTGTCTTATTTTCCTATTTGAAGTGGTTTTTTGCTTTCTGCTACCAGTGTGTGCTTTCTTGACAATATTAACTAATCCTGTGTTATATGCTCTGACTTCCTTTTTGTTTTCTGGAGGAATTCCGTGACCATGAATCTGTTCTTACGTAGATAGTCTAAACGAATTGAACTACTGGATCAGCTCTGTGGAAATGTAGATAACCACTAGATGGCAGCAAAGAATTACAGTTTTATTTATCTCTTTAACGTCATCTAGAGCTTATCCAGAATTTTGTCACTCAGATCTGGTAGCATTAGCAAAGAATACCTGAAAACATCGCTCCTCAGCTATGACCCTATCTCCAGCATAAAATCTGTTTCAGAAGATCTTTTTTTCCTATGGCAGTACCTTAACTGCAAACCTTTCCATTGGGAAATTAGCTCAGTCTGTCTTAGCAGAATTTAAATCAGGTTGTTAAATTATTGGTATTTTGAATAATTTACAATGTAATTAATTAAATCACATCTTTGTTTGAAATATAGATAATTCTTGTTCTTAAATTATCTCTATGGCTAAACTATTTCTCACTGGAAATATTTTTTGGACCAAATAGTGATTCATAAAATCATTTTTTTTTCAATCAGCAGTCACTTTTTTCACTAAGCACATTCTGAACAAAAATACGTCAATGTAATAATACTTATTTTCCCTAGACTTCACCGTTCAATTTTATACTGATCCATACATATGACTACCGAAAGTAAAACAGATATAAAACATGATTTGATGATAAATCAGCAAGATTCTGTAGGAATGTTATTGCCTCTTTTTTTCAATCCCGGAGATTAAGTCAATAATTCATAACTGTCAGCAGGTATGCAGAATTGACTTATTATAAGCCATAATGATTAATATATTTTATTTTTCCTGAATCTCAGTTTGCCTCCTGATTCTCCAGAAGATATTAGTGAGATAAATATAGCTCACCAATTTTTGTGGAAAATAGTATAAAATGGAACCATTTTCTTTGAAATAATGAACGGTCGTCATACACTTAAGGATATACAAATTTACTTGTCAGAAGATTGGCTGCATAAGTGCAAAGGTCAATTGAAGAAGTATGCATGATATTAAAGGCTTCAACTTATGTTCTGGAATCAAATATTGGAATGCTAGTACATAATTGTGGCATTTACAGGCAGGCCCTGGATTAAAAGTGAAATCCATTCCTTAACTCTGACTTTAAACTGAATTACATTTAAGGAGAAGCTCATATTTACAAGCGGACAGTCTATTATGAAAATGGCAGCTGGCATTGTCCTTCTTCCAGCCGACAAAGCTCTGAAACAATGCTTTCAGAAACCATTGAAAATAGGCTGTATATCAAAAATGTACAGCTTCAGTGCTTCTTTGGCTCAAGGACAGACAACACTGTCCGCTAATTTTAGCAACAGGCAACCTGTTTGTGTCTGGGGTTGGTTGGACATTTTTAACCCAGGGACTGCCTATACATGAAAGTCTTACTACATTTATACTGTCATTCTGACATCATTGTAGCTTGCTAGCATCATGGTTCTACATGGCTACATGGCTCAGGACCAGGCTATCTTCGAGACCGCCTTCTACCACATAGCTCCCAGCGACCGGTAAGATCCCACAGAGTCGGTCTCCTCCGAGTCCTGTTAGCTAAACAATGTCGGCTGGTGGGCCTGTGGGGGAGGGCCTTCTCTGTGGCTGCCCTGGCTGTCTGGAACTAATTACCTCCTGAAATCCGGACCGTCCTCACCCTATTGGCCTTCCGGAAAGCGGTGAAGACCTGGCTCTTCCGGCAGGCCTGGGGACATTGATCCTGTTATAGTGATCTTGCGAGACCCAACCACAAATTGGAATGTATGTGTTTTAACGTTTTAATGTTTTAATGTTTTCTTTTAACTTTTGTATGGGATATTGTTGCATTGTTTTATTCTCTGTTGTAAGCCACCCAGAGTTCCTTGGGAGTTGGGTGGCATAGAAATGTGACTAAATAAATAAATAAATAAATAAGTAAGTAAGTAAGTAAGTAAGTAAGTAAGTAAGTAAGTAAGTAAGTAAGTAAATAAATAAATAAATAAATAAATAAATAAATTTATCTACCTGTCAAAAAACTTTATTATTTTATTTTCTGGATAGCTTAACTTTCGCTCCCACCCTCCCTTTCTTCCTTCCTTCCTTCTTAAATACCTATAAGGATTTCAGGGTTTCTTTGGTTTTTTTAGTTTTATACCTCTGATACTAAAGTTATTCTATATACAACAAGACAAGAAGATCAACAGAGACTTTATTTCTCGAAATAAGAGAAAATAATCCTTTATTTTATGTCTTGACTGCCCAAGCTTTGATGTTCTTTGCCTGTCTTCAGTCTTGGATATAATAATTTTGCCATGGTTTCAACATTCATTTTTAAAAATAAGATGATACTCTTTATAAGACCACAAAAAAAGTATTTTTCATTGCAGGAACTCTAATGACCTTATGGCTAGATTTCTTATTTTTTTCCCCCATGCTTTGTATATACTGAATAAAATCACTGTTCCAAGATGCAGTGTCTAATTGCTGGAATAAGGCAGGGATTTCAAATTTTCTGCCTACACTCTCTTTGCAAAGGAATATAGCTTTCTACAGCTGACACAGGGAAACCAAAGTAAACTCCAATAACATCTGAAAGACCTTACTAGTGAAGGAATCCTGCACTGCATAATATCTATGTGATTCTGAAAAAGAGACATGGCTGCTTGCTTTCATGTGTCAAAAGCCCGGAAGTCCTTCTGAAGCATCTCTTCCTAACTGAAGCTGAACTATTGCAAAACTCTTGATATATTTATTCCGATCATTTTATTTTTCTTACTGCTTTTCTTATTTTTTACTCTGTTAACAGCTTTCCCCCTCATCCCTTCCCCATTTTGTTTATTGTCCATATGTCTACCCTCTCACAATCCAGCAATTTTCTTAGTTTTCTGCCTGCATTACAGGAAATGTTTAGTTTCATCCTTTACTTTCATTCTATTAAAGCAGACATCTACTACATTTCATCAGATACACATTTTAGTTAAACTGAAAAAAATAAACAAAAGACAAGAAGCAGGCAGGCCGTTCAATATATACAACAATTTAAAACTACAACCCATAATTACAGGGTGATTATGAATACAGAGCACAGGCAACTGAACATGTGAAACATGCCTTACATAATATAGCAAAAAATATAAGCATGGCAGATCAGAACTGAACAGAAACTACAAGCCTACTTAGAAATTTCCTTCCAAGTCTGTAACTGATTCTTTGATACAGAACTCAAGATTTCATTTAAAACTCAATTTCACATGGGAATTGGCAAGTGCCCTTCATCAATGAAAAGGGCTCTTTTCTTGTATAATTCTGCTTCCTAGTTTATTGCTTCTTAATCTATGACTTCATGCCCAGCTTTAGAGCAATCCAATCAGAATTATTAGCTAAGATTGGTTTAGGAAAACTTAAAAAGACTGTCATTTTTCTGGCTGTGCATGTGTGTGATTTTGGTTGGTTCTAATTAAAGATTTTGACTAGCTGCAAATTTTCATATTTTTTTTTTTTGCACCTTAGGGACTAGTCCGGTTACTTTTGCTTGTGGTGTACCTTTGAGAGGCCATATTTAACTATTCAAGGAAGACTCTAAGAAAAAGAGGAAGTTGGTGGTTAGAATAGAATAGAATAGAATAGAATAGAATAGAATAGAATAGAATAGAATAGAATAGCAATAGCACTTAGACTTCTATACCGCTTCATAATGCTTTACAGCCCTCTCTAAGCGGTTTACAGAGTCAGCATATTGCCCCCAACAGTCTGAGTCCTCATTTTACTGACCTCGGAAAGATGGAAGGCTGAGTCAACCTTGAGACTGGTATGATTTGATCTGCCAAACTGATGGCAGCCGGAGATCAGCAGAAGTAGCCTGCAATACTGCACTCTAACCACTGCATCACCGCGGCTCTTCTCATAATAGAATAGAACAGAACAGAACAGAACAGAGCTGGAAGTGATTTTAGAGGTCTTCTAGTCCAGTCCCCTGCTCTTGCAGGAGAACCTGTATTATTTCAGATAAGTGACTGTCTAGTCCCTTCTTAAAAACCTCAAGTGATGGACCACCCATGATTTCTGAAGGCAAGTGTTCCACTGGTTAATTGTCCTTACTGTTAGGAAGCTTCTCCTTAATTCCAAATTGTTTCTCTCTTTGGTTAGTTTCCTATTTGTTTGACTCATTTAACAATAGCAATAGCCCTTAGACTTATATATTGCTGCAAAGTGTCTTACAACACTCTCTGAGTGGCTTATAAATGTCGGCATATTGCCCCCAACAACCTGGATCCTCATTTTACTGACTTCAGAAGGATGGAAGGTTGAATCAACCTTGAGTTGGTTAGGATCGAACTCTTGGCTGTAGGTAGAGTTAGTCTGCAATACTGCATTCTAACCACTGTGCTCCTATTGCATTCTATTTGGCTTCAAGTGATTTTGTAAACAAAACATTCCTGACACTCCTCTCAAAATTAATTTGCTAATTTATTAGCTATTTTACAGTATTTATCTTAAATTAAAAGCCAGTTTATGCTGCTGTTTAGGACATCAAACTACAAACCAAGAGATTATGAAGGAAGTAGAAATTGAGAGATTTTAGGCATGAAGCCAGCTAGATGGGTCAGTCATTCTGTCTCAGCCCTAGGAAGAAAGCAATGGAAATCACTTCTGAAAATCACCTGCTAAGAAAACTTCAGGGATTCAGTCAGACAATCTCCAGGGATCTAGAGTAACTCGGGCACCAATATATTATCAGCACTAAAATATTTCTCTTTAATTTTGCTATCTGCCTAATCTGGAATTTACATGTGTTTCATATAGAAATAGAGATCTTCACTCTGGCTTGGGGTGATACCTTGTCCATTCCTGTCTGAAAAGAATCTCTTATAAAGATTGATTATGCCTTTGCAGGTCAAATCTTTAAGTCATGTTTTATTATATTTCCTTTTTTATAGGCATTATAAGAGAGCTGAGATATTGAAAATAGATATATCACACTTTAATGGACTTCCCAGAATATACAGATTGTTTTTATATTTAAATATTGCTAGCTGATCTCAAAGTCTACATCCTTGGCAGTGGCCAAATTCTGTTACAGTGATTTCAAGATCAGAAATCAGATTCTGATCCAACAACATAAATATTTGTTTGTTCTAAATTTAAAAATAAAATAGTTCCTTTTTTCCTTTCTGTTTGGCTTTTATATTATACTTCACTTGTATGGCAGATTTTTCTTTTACCTTTTGAGGATGATAAATTGAATAAACAAAGAAACATACAAATAAGAGAATGATCTGGATAATCATCCCATTGAAGGAAAAATTCAATTTAAATTGTCCTGATTGACTCCAGATATTTTTATTGTTTGCATTTTTAACTTTAAATGTTATAGTACCTGTCTCTTTATTTACATTGAAGTAGAGGGTTATATGTATGTTCAATATATATTTTCTCTATATCTATTTTAGATTTATATTAATATTGTTAGATGATCTTGTTTGTTAATGATAGTTCAATAAAACAATTAATATGTATATCTGTTGTTCAAGTCAATTTTAAGATGGCTGTTTGGAAGTATCCATTTGACCAGTACTTCCTCTGAAAAAAATTTGGAGACAATAAGTTTTGAGTTTTTTAAAAAACCCTAGATAACTTTTTCTATGCATTATGCTACAAATTTTAAAGAACTATTAAAAATACTGCTGAATGGATTGGTAAAATATATTAAAAAGTGGTGGATCTCTTGGGCCGCAATCTGATATTGCCCCTTTTTTTGCCGGCCTGGCATATTTTCTAGGTTTCGACACTTTTAACCATAGTTCTGTCAGGTTGAAGACAGTCACATCAAGAAAAATTGAAGTCAACTCTACGAACTGCCACCTCACCTATTCCAAGCCCCTATAGAGCCAACTGTCATTTACAGGCCCTGATGTGACTAACATCACTGGGAAAAAAAGGTTCTTTCTTAATAGTTGCCAACTGAAGAATAGCTGAAAATCAATTGTGAGAAGAAAGCTCATTTGAAAAATGACCCCAGTAGCCCGAGTTTCATGAGGAAGAGAAAAAGGGCAACTTACATTATTCACTGGTTGGATGGAGCACGGAACACGGATGTCAGAGTTAACTGGGCCTCCATGGCAATGATCAGAGAGGGAAAAAAAGGCAGCTTTCCTCCTGAAATTTTACATTTAACACCAGGGTCAAGACATTTGTTACTCCTATATTATGATGAACTGAAACTAGCGACTCCTTTTTCCTCCCTTCAAATTAGCAAACATTATTTTGGGATCAGAAAAGGAGATACAAATCATTTTGGAAACATACTTTTGACTCACACAAACTGAGTTTAAATGCTTTATTATTTTAATGTAGACATCGAAAGTGATTGCCTAGGCAGAGTTTTGATTTTAAAGCAATAATAGAGTGTGAAATGACAGGTAACAAGTCCTTATAGTTTTTCATCCAATTAACATTCTTTTTTTTCTCTATCTCTCACACTTTCTACTTAAAATACTTAGTATTTTGATATCTCATGTGGGACTGGGTTCGACACAATTAATTTATGTCCCTGTTTTTTTCATGTAACACCAAAGCTAAGTTACAGTAAATAATTAGTTTTGAATTTTTGGAGTTCAGCCTTTCAAATTTGCAGCACTTCCCTTTTTTGCAGCTGAAAATGAAATATATGTAGGCTAAAGATCGAACCATATAACTAAACCCATGGATATATATTCTGGGGATCTACAGTTGTCTCTAAAAAGGGGCCCACTATGTGTTAAGAAAGATGTATATCTCTTCTTAAACCAAAATATGAAGCAGTTCAGTGTAGTACATTGCAAGATCATAATGTCGTCTGAGACAAGACTAGGACACTTTTCTGCCTGAGACCCAGCAGCAAATATTTCCACTCAAAATTATGTAATACTCAGTGCCAGACAAATTAATTTTGCCTCCAAGACAAAGAAAAGCTCATGAGATATTTCCTTCACAATAGCAGTAACATACCGCAATAAATAAAATAACCATCTGTTGTTCTTCACCAATACCAACTGCCTGGGATATGGGCTACTTCACCTAACCTGATCCTGTATTAGGCTACCCTTGAGAATGTTAATGTTGCAAAATAAAAATTAAAGACGTCACCTCCCGTCTGGACTATTGTAACGCTCTCTACATGGGGCTCCCCTTGAGGAGCACTCGGAGGCTCCAACTGGCGCAGAGTGCGGCTGCGCGGGTGGTGATGGGAGCGACGTGCACTCCCATGTAACGCCTCTCCTGCGCGAGCTGCACTGGCTCCCGGTGGTCTTCCGAGTGCGCTTCAAGGTTCTGGTTATCACTTTTAGAGCGCTCCATGGCTTAGGACCTGGCTATTTGCGAGACCGCCTGCTACCACAAATAGCCTCCCACCGACCAGTACGCTCCCATAGAGAGGGGCTCCTCCAGGTGCCGTCGGCCAAACAATGTCGACTGGCGGCCCCCAGGGGGAGAGCCTTCTCTGTGGGGACACCTACTATCTGGAACGAGCTCCCCCCCCGAGATACGGAGGATTCCGGATCTGCGTACCTTCCGTCGCACGCTTAAGACATTCTTATTCCAACAAGCCGGCCTGACCTGAACTTCTCCTCTTTTAAATGGAAAATTTTAAATTTGGTTTTAAATTATTGGGGTTTTAAAATGGTCAGCCAAATTTATTTAATTTGTTTTATCTCTTTTTTAAATTTTGTATTTATATGTTTTATTATGGCTGTTCACCGCCCTGAGTCCTTCGGGAGTAGGGTGGTATACAAATTTAATAAAATGAAATGAAATGAAAAAAAATTGACATTTATTTGTGATGGTATCAATGCCACTCGAATAATAAACTGTGTGATAGTGTTGATCGTTGTGAGTGGGAAGGCTAGGCAAGCAATGCGGGACACATTACATATTAACAACCAGAGGTGGAATTCAGCTGGTTCAGACCGGTTCGGATGAACTGGTAGCACTATCAGTTGGCCCCACCCACACGTCCCTGCTCTATCGTGTCCTTTATTTCCTGCTTTGTAGCTCATCTCAATTGCGCAGCACAGCTGATTTCCCCCCTCACTGTTCTACTTACTGTTGCTGGCCCAGAAGGTAAGCAGCTGAGCTTCTAAATGCTCCATTTTCAGCGCTGCGCACAAGCACCTTAGGCACGCATCAGTGGTGGGTTGCTCCCGGTTCTCACCGGTTCGCAAGAAATGGTAGTAAAAATTTGTAGCAGTTCAGAGAACCAGTAATAACATTGGCTGGCCATGCCCCCAAACTGGTCCCCAGCTTGGTTGCCGCTCGCTTACCCCACCCACCTCATCAGAGGCTTTTTTTTTTAACTTTTAAAAACATTTGTAACACTCTCTACATGGGGCTCCCCTTGAGGTGCACTCGGAGGCTCCAACTGGCGCAGAGTGTGGCTGCGCGGGTGGTTATGGGAGCAGCGTGGAGCTCCCATGTAACACCTCTCCTGCACAAGCTGCACTGGCTCTCGGTGGTCTTCCAGGTGCGCTTCAAGGTTCTGGTTACCACCTTTAAAGCGCTCCATGGCTTAGGACCTGGTTACTTACGGGACCGCCTACTACCATCAATAGCCTCCCACCAACCAGTACACTCCCACAGAGAGGGGCTCTTCCAGGTGCCGTCGGCCAAACAATGTCGGCTGTCGGCCCCTAGAGGGAGAGCCTTCTCTGTGGGGGCACCGACGATCTGGAATGAGCTCCCCCCAGAGATACGGAGGATTCCGGATCTGCGCACCTTCCGCCGCGAGCTGAAGACTCTTTTATTTCATCAAACTGGCCTCGCCTAAATCTTCTCCCTTTTAAGTGTAAATTTTAAATTTTTACTGTATTTTAAAATATGGGTATTTTAAATTATGGGTATCAATTCAGCCAAATTTATTTAATTCATTTTATTTGATTTTAAATTTTGTATATCTATGTGTTTTATTTCATGGCTGTGTACCGCCCTTAGTCCTTCAGGAGTAGGGCGGTATAGAAATTCAATTAAATAAATAAATAAATAAATAAATAAATAAATAAATAAATAAATAAATAAATTTTTTCTACAACCTCTTCGGCTGAAAAAATGCTTTTAAAAGTAAAAAAGAAAAAGCCTCTGATGATCAGGCAACTCAGCTGGGATCGTCAGAGGCTTTTAAAGGCATTTTTAAAAGGCATTTTAAAGGCATTTTTTTTCTACAACCTCTTCTACAACCTCTTCGACAATAGAAGCCTATTGTCAGAGGCTTCTAAAAGCATTTTTTCTGCAATCTCTTAAGGTTGTAGAAAAAATGCTTTTAAAAGTAAAAAAAAAAAGTTGGTCATGCCCACCAGTCACATTACCACCCCACCAAGCCACACCCACAAAATAAGCCACGCCCACAGAACCAGTAGTAAAATTCTTTAGAACCCACCCCTTGCATGCATGCGCGCAAAGCGCGCACTCACCGAATCGGTTGTTAAACTGGCAGCATTCCACCACTGTTAACAACTAATAGACAGGAGAGGAGACCATTAGTACTTTATCCAGTGGTGAAATCTAAAATTTGTTACTACCGGTTCTGTGGGCGTGGCTTGGTGGTGCAGTAATGTGATTGGGTGGGCGTGGCCACCTTTTTTTTTTTACTTTTAGAACCATTTTTTTCTACATGCTCTTTGGCGAAGAGGTTGTAGAAAAAATGCTTTTAAAAGCCTCTGACGATCCCAGCTGAGCTGCGTGACCATCAGAGGCTTTTTTAAACTTTTAAAATAATTTTTTCTGCCGAAGAGGTTGTAGAAAAAATGCTTTTAAAAATAATTTTTAAAAAATGATCGCGCGGCTCAGCTGGGCATGGGAGTGGGGGGGGGGGGCAGGGATTTTTGCTACCGGTTCTCCAAACCACCTGCCTCCATTGCTACCGGATTGGGCAATCCGGTTCGAACCAGGAGCATTTCACCCCTGACTTTATCTCATAAATAGGTCAGTCTACATCAAGCACTAGAAGAAGAGATTACAAATGTTGAAAGACAGTCTATGTTTATGGTTTTACTAATAAATGCAGTTTCCAAAATTCTATATCTTACCCTCAATTCTTACATTAAAACTCCTTATTGAAATCCGCAAAGCCTGCTTCCTGCATCATAGCCTGGAGCTTGATGGTCACCTTCAAAACTGATTATGCCACCTTCAGACACCTTCAGACTACGAGACATTGAGATACAGAATTTCCTAACCACACCGGAGTTGCAATATCAGCACAAGAGAAAGGTTGGAAGGCTATATTAGAAAAGTGATTATTTTCAAGATATTTTCACTTTCAATAGAAAGTGGTTATTTTCAAGAGCCACTGGCAAGACAGGTTGCTATAAATTCATAAAAGTCAATTAGGCATTGAAAAGTGTAAGTAGCAGGGACGAGTCATCCTGATCTGGCTACAGGTTAATCAAAATATGTCAGTACAAACTGTTTCAGCTGCTTAAAAGTGTGAATGACGGCAATAGTTTGAGTGTGCAAAATTATCTACTTCTGTAGAAGATACACAAGATGTTTGGCACTATCCGCCCTCCCCCCCGTGTAATTCAAAAACATTCCTAATAGATTGGGATTATATCAGGGGTGGGTTCTAAATTTTTTTACTACCAGTTCTGTGGGTGTGGCTTATTTTGTGGGTGCGGCTTGGAGGTCATGTGACTAGGTGGGCGTGGCTAGCTGGTCAGAGTCATTTCTGGAAGGTCCCCGCACTTACGACCAGTCCTCGCACTTACGACCCGACTCATTTGTTTGCTTTTAACACTGATCAGCTGTAGGACGGCCCTTTGAAGCCCGGTTTGGTGATGTCATATCATCACCGCTACTGGCTCGGCCGAACCGGACTGAACCGGGAGGAACCCACCACTGGATTATATATATTTTTTATGCAATTGGGATTTTGTCTTTTTATATTCCAAATTTTGCAAGCACTTCAGTGATTACAGGCCTAGGGCAGTGTTTGCAAAATATGGAATTCCTGAAGAAGTCATTCATGACAAAGGGCTGGTTCACTTTAGTGAGATTGTGGTTAAATCCCATGTGACCATTAATACAAAGAGCTTCTGGAAAGATCTATCCAAACAGCATTTAAAAAAAAATGAAAAAAGAAAGAATATGGAGGCTATTCATAATAATATTTTATATATTTTAATAGTATACTATAGTAATATTGTTGTATTTAATATTGTTGCAATATTGATATAAAGCAAGAATGGTTTCCCATAGCCCTGTGAACAATGAGTATTCTCTGCTGCAATTGTTAATAAGCCAAATATGTTCCGCAGTGTTCATATTGCTTATCAATTATTGATAAGATCTGAAAATAAAAAGAGAAGTAAACAAATGAAACAACAAAATAAAAAAAAAAACACCACTATTTTGACAGGAAACATGAGCTTCCAGAATTGAGGCCTAGGTTCTCAACAAAAAAAGAAAAAAAAAAGAAAAAAAAAGAAAAAAAAACATTGCTCCAATGTCTAGGAGTCACTATTAAACACAGTCCTGTTTTAGTATTATTCAATTGAGACAGCTTCTCTATTACAATAACTTTTTAGGCCCTAAAAAGATTAATATTCCCGTTACAAAGCTTCATGTAGAATAGAGACATGAATGATAACGTCTCTCCACAGATGTTACTTAGGAAATATATTTTGTTTGCGTCTCGTTAATTAGAAAAAATAAAATGATTAATGAGAGCAATTAATTTGCTTTCATTATTTGATATAGTGGTTCGGGTACCAGGCTAGAAACTAGGAGACCATGAGTTCTAGTCCCACCTTAGGTATTAAAGCCAGATGGATGATCTTGGGCTAATCATTCTCTCTCAGTCCCGCAAAGGAGCAATAACACTTCCAAAATTTTGCCAAAAAGACCCCTATGGGGACTTGTCCAGGCAACTGTCAGGAGTCAACCCATACACACCCATACGCACACACACAAGCCCAAAAGAGAACCCAGAGGTGCTGCCAGTTTGGACCGGTTTGGGTGAACCAGTTGTTACGATTCTGCCCAGTTTGGCAAAGGGGCAAATCTCACCACTGGCTGGCCCCACCCCGCCCCACCCCACCCTGCCCCATCTCACTTCGCCTGCTTTGGCCAGTGGCTAGAGTCATGCCCACGCCCAGCTACTCTCTGGCTCACTCGCCCAGACCACGTGGCTCAGCTGATCTCCAAGCTTCAACCTCTTGCCTGCCTTTGCTGTGGCCTACCACACCAGCCACATGGACCAGCTGATCTCCGCACCTGTCCCATTCTGATCACTGTGGCTGTCCACGAAAGTAAGGTGATTGGCTGAAGGGCCACCTTGGTGGACATGGCGAGGCTCAGATGCCTTTTGGGCCTGGCTCTCACCATCCTTCCACCTACATGCCACCTGCTTGCCCTTTGCCTCGGGTCAGGGCCTGGAAGACGCACCAGTGCCTGGCTCTGGCCTTCCCTGTGGCCTCCGCCTGCATGCCGGGCGACCGCTGATGGTGGGGAAGGAAGATCCGCTCCAGGTTTGCTGCACTCAGCTGAAGGACTCCCTTGGGGGGGGGACAGGACATGGCAAGGCTTGGCCGCCTTTTGGGCCCAACTTTGGCTTCCACAGGATCTTCCAGATGGGAGGCCTGAGAGAAAATCCCTCCCCTGTGGGTGGCCCACTCGCCGATCTGCTAGCCGGCCTGGCCTGGTAGTCGCATGTCCCCTTGTTGCGGGCTGGATGTGGACTTCTCACCATACTATGAATAGTAAACCTAAAACAAGAACTTGTTTTCATTAATGATTGAATTACTATAAATTAGAATGAGCATAGATCTTGGAATGTAATTATATTGCTATACAATCATTTTTTCCATGTTAATTCACTATGTCCAATTTTCTTGTGTTAACCCCTAACCTGCATGCTGTGACCTAGCAATATATGACTGTAATAAAAGTTCCTTCTGCGCCTCCTCCTCCTCCTCCTTTTTTTCATAATTACCTGAATATTAGGCTGTATGTGTAGATTATTATTTGTCCAACTTTATTAATAAGATTTCAGAATCTTGCTGCTAAGAAAGATTGCTTCAATTTGCTAATGTTTTCTATTTAGTAAACGTATCTGTATTCAAATTTGTTTTAATTAACTGAAGCCTGCTGTTTCCAAAAACAAAGGTAACAACTGAAATGAGGAATAAACAGGAATTCCAACAGAGATATTTCATGCAAAGTGTACGAAGGATATGGAATATAAATTGCCTAGTGCACTGACGCAAATAGTCTAAATTAGTATCTGGGGAAAGAGAAGCAGAAGAATTAAAGCTGTGGTGACTTTGCTTGAGGGTAAACTTCAGATTTATTTAAAGAATGAGCAACTTGGTACTTCCTACTACCATGTCAGTCTCTGTGGTGATTGTGAGTCAACTAAACAGCTAGGAAGCAATAAATAGGGGTGACAGAAATATCCATAGATATTTATATGACTCCAAAGTCAGAATAATAAATAAACTGAGAAATAGTTCTTTTATTTAGTGATGGCAAGTCCAGGTGAAACTACACTGGTTTTAATGGTGCCCATAGGGTGATGTCAACACACACACACACACACACACACACACACACACACACAGTGTTTCAACCACCATTTTGCCTGTTCTGTCTTCTTCAGATGTTGCAGCTGCTGCCTGGGGAAGGGAGGGAGAGGGGTGGGGGAGAAGGACAAAACAGCTAGAAAGACTAAAGTTGAGTGAATTGTAGAAACACTTGTAACCTGTATTGTATAAAAAAGAGCCAGTCCTGAAAGGTACTTCCCTATTCTCAAGCAGAATCTCTTTCAGCTCTTCTAGAAGTTATTCTCATTGAGCCTGTTGCCAAATCTTCTGCCAGCAAGGAGATCTCTAAGAGATATTTTCTCTACCTCTTGGGGTATCCACATAAGAAATATTTTGAACTTGTTATAGCTCTTACTTGTATAATTAACAATCATCACACTGGTGCATGAATAGGATAACAGCCATATGAGAGTAATTAAAATAATACTGAACTATTGAATGAAGTTTTCTTGAAAATGCAGTATATTTCTAAAGTCCAGTATATAAGAAAACAAGCCAACTCCCCCTCCTGCAAATATGAACATTTTAATTTGTTTTGGTATAAGTTTTGATATAGCATCCTCCTTTTACTCTTTTCTAAGCCCTCACCTTGTGAACTCGACTTCCACAATCTGCTACAGTAGATTTTCCTCCTATTGATCCTCCAAATCAGAATTTAACAGCAGATGAAACTCAATGGGTGATTTTCTCACAGCTCCCCACAGCTCCACAGTAGTATCAACCAAAAGTTCCAATATTATTTGCACAAAACTTCATGTCCTCTCCCTTTTTAAGCAGTGGAGAATCAAATACGACGGTGTTTCTGATAATATTCAGTAAATCTGGGGTAGCAATTTCATTGTTTGTTGCTGTCATAGATTAATACATTTAGCCCTCTAAAATGAGATTAAAAATCCTACTTTAACAGATTGTACCTTTCTATGGGGAAATGGTTGATAGTGGCATTGTCAAGACATAAGAATTGTGTGAATTAATTATATCAGGGCTGCATAACCTGTCTTACCTGAGGCCCACACTTGACTTCCAATGGCACAACAGTGAATATGCTCCAAAAATGGATGGGACTGGAAAAAAAGAAGGCTAAAGTTTATTTGATTCAATTTAGATAGACCGTGTTTAAGGTAATCAATTTCACTGAATGAGGGTATTTATTAACTAAAGAATTTTCCTTTTGACATATTAATTGTTGCAATTTGGCAACCCTTCTTTTGAGACTGTGAACCACCTAAGGATTCGAGGGTGGTTGGCTATATGTTGCCCTAGCAATCTAAGATGAAATTAATTGGAAGATTAAGAGCTTTAAGTAAAAAAAATGCAGAAAATTACCTCTTTTTTAAAAAAGTATATTTCTGCTTTCACAATCACATCTAGAAAGTTTGATATATGATCCTACAGAATGTGCCTTTTGTTATTGTTCTTTTTATCTGCTGTCCTGAAAGGAACCTCCATGCCATTCTTTGTGAGGGCAAGCATTATTCTACCAGATATTACCTGATATTTATATTCTTCTAATAAATTATTGCAATTAAGGAATGATTTCTATTTTGTGCTTCTCTCTAAGGCAGTGTTTCTGAACTTGGCAAGTTGGGAATGTCACTGGATGTGGATGTCATCCAGTGATGTCACTTCCTAGAATTTCCTATCGAGCATGCTGGCTGGAGAATTCTGAGAGTTGAAGTACATACATCCTACAGCTATGAAGATTGAGAAATGCTACCCTAGGGTATCAAGTCAAAGATAAACTCCTACAGATTGCTGGTATGGTGCAGTAGCTGACATACTGGACCAGAACTTGAGAAACTCAAGTTCAGGTCCATCCTCAGACATTGAAACTTTGAAGAATTTGAGCCAGCTGCCTCTCCTCAGTTCAATTACCTCATAGAGTTGCTGTTATGTGGATATGAAAGATGCTGTTAGCTCTTGGAAGAAAGGAAGGACAGAAATCAAATCAAATCAAATCAAATAAATAAATAATTGTTCATGTTTTATTGGTGTCTCATGGGAAAAAGGGCTATGCTCCTGGACCCACCTAGTTCTGTTCTTATGTGGGGTTTGTGTTCTTGTCCGGAATACAGGAAGCCCTGGATGCATAATGCCCAGTGTCGATATCACCTGCCTCCCTCCCTCCCTCTCTCTCTCTCTCTCTCTCTCTCTCCCCCCCCACCCAATTCTATTCTATTTTGCCACCTGTGGAATGATTTTTCTCAGGTTGCACCGAGTATCAGAATTCAGACTTTGATTTCCCAAATGGCAGAAGTCAAAGTAAGCCCATGGTTTTCCTGAGAGCGGTCATGATCCTGGGATACAGCAAAGGAACCTTAAATTAATCTGTGGGTTCTCTGCATAAAACTTGATAGATCTCTGTGAGGAGCCTTGGGAAACCATTGCTATTTAAAATAAAAGATACTTGGCTAGATTTAATAGAAACTACAGGTATCTATACAGCAAGCCTATCATTATGCATTCCAAACATTGCATAATGTTTGGAATGCAGCTCCTTGAATTCCCAGTATTTTGGTGTTTGCATTTTTCTTATCTATGAAAAGGAAAGAGTATGATATGTCTGAGAACCCAAAATATTTAAAGGATCTATTTTGTTTAATTTTTATTCTGTTACCTTCCTCACTGTATTAACATCAGCTACACAATCTGTGTACCATCCTAAAAGTAATTTCCAAATGTTAAAACATCAGGAACAGAGGTAGAAGTGTTAAGTTGGGCGATTGAAGAGGCAGAAGAAAGGTCTTCAGTAACAACAGTTCTTTAATTCAGTGTGAGACTTCAGAAAAAGTTACAGTAACGCAACTCCCTTTATATACCTTGCCGGCCAGGGAGCTGACCAATCACAATTGACCAATTACCATTTAAACTTCCTGCCAAAACTATATACATAACACTCCTCCCTTCCCAGAAAACACTTAGTTTCGACATTTACATTTTTGCATATGAAATCACGCAGGTGACCAGGGCGTTCTCTATGCCTAGTTGACCTGCACAGTTCAGTCTGAGGTGTGGTGTCGAGCTGGTCGGAGGGACGTTTTGTTTCTCCCAGCTCTGCCAATGGAACCTACTGGATTACTTTGGGGGCGTTGCTTTCCTCAGCTGGGAGAGGCATCTTGTCGGGGCGGCGCTGGACAACGAAGTCCCCATATAAGTCTCCGGATCTCATTGGGCTTGAGCTAGCTGTTGTGGGAAGAGTTTGGTAGTTAGGGCTCGGACTTTCTGGTTGGAGTTCTGGTTCGATGTCCACCCTTTTCCGGAGTTGATCAATGTGCCTTCACCATATCCTCCCATCCCCTATTTCTATTGTGTATGACTTGGGCCTGTGATATCAGAAATAGTCCCGGCTACCCATAGGGGCCCGTTTGCGTAGTTCCTGGTGAACACTGGTGTCCCTATCTGGAATTCCCTCAGCTTTTTGTCAACCCCCTTGAACCCATCTGGGGAATAGTTGGGGTGTAAGTGGTCCAGAATGCACTGTGTTTCCTGCCCATCAGGAGTTCAGCCGGGCTGTGCCCTGTGGCTGTACATGGTGTGGCATGCTGGGCCTGCCAGTCCCCAGCATCCAACCGTGAGAGTGCCTCTTTGGCCATTCTCACGAATCTCTCAGCCAGTCCGTTACTGGCTGGATGAAAAGGTGCCGAAAGCACGTGCCTGATCCCCAACTCTGCTAGGTATCCCTCAAATTGGGTGGTGGTAAATTGGGGCCCATTGTCTAATACGAGGATATCAGGTAAACCATGGGTGGCGAAGAGTTTCTGAAGCAACTTGATTACTGCTTCGGTGGTTGTGGACTGCATTAGACTGATCTTGAGCCATTTGGAATAGGCGTTGACGATCACTAGGAATGTTTGGCCATGAAATGGGCCTGTGAAATCAACATGGATTCGCACCCATGGATATTGGGGCCATTCCCACTCCCTGACTGATGCTGTGGGGGGATCTGGCCTGGACTCTTGGCAGGGCTGACACTTCCCCACCCACTCAGTGATGTCGTTGTCCATTTGTGGCCACCACACATAACTCCTGGCTAGCCCTTTCATCCTCACAATTCCGGGGTGCCCGTCAGGCAGAATGCGCAAACCCTTGTCCCTTAAGCATAAGGGTACAACAACACGATCTCCCCACAGTAGGCACCCCCCCCTTGCATGGACAGTTTGTTCCGCTTGGATACAAACGATTTGAATTCCCCACCTTCAGTCCCCCCTCGTGACCCAACTCATGACAGTTTTAGAACAGAGTCCCTAGCCAAAGCTCTCGCCATTTTGGCAGAAGTGAGAGGCCCTGAGTCGAAAGCATCAATGAGTAGAACTGGTACTCCTGGGGTTGGGTCTTCTAGGAAGTCCAGTAGTGGGCAGCGGCTGAGGGCATCAGCATGCCCTAAAATTAGTCCGAGTTGGTGGACAAGGCGGTAGGAATATTCAGCCAGGAAGATTGTCCAACGAGTCATTCGTAGGGACAAGGCAGCGGGGGTGGGCTGATCCCCAGCCAGGAGGCCCAAAAGCGGCCGGTGGTCAGTGACAAGTTCAAATTTCTTCTCAAACAGGTATTCGTGGAATTTCTTTACTCCCGAGATGGCTGCCAGGGCCTCTCTAGCCAGCTGGCTGTAGTTTCGCTCAGCGCTGGACAGGGTGCAGGAATAGTAAGCGATGGGCGCCTCTAGTCCATTTGGAAGTCTGTGGCTAAAGACGGCCTCTACTCCAAAAGGTGATGCATCGCAGACTAGTACAAGCGGAAGCTTTGAATTGTACTGTATGAGGAAACTGTCCTCGGACAAAAGTTTTTTCACAGCGGCAAACGTGGCAGCCTCAGTCTTTCCCCAACCCCAGGGTGCATTTTTAGGCAATAGTCGGTGTAGGGGTTCACCTCCTGTTGTCTTGTCCTGCAGGAAAATGGTGTAGAAGTTAAGGAGACCCAGGAAGGCTTGTAGCTCCGACTTGTTTTGGGGGGTTGGCGCATTTTTGATGGCCCGTATCTTGCTTTTGGTGGGGTGAATGCCCGTTCCGTCCACCCAGTACCCCAGGAACTCAACAGAGGGTACCGCTATCATGCATTTGTTTCGCTTGACTCTGAGGCCAGTGCTCCTGAATTTGTCTAACACTAACCTTAGTTGGTCCCCTAGCTGTTTCTCATCTTTGGCACTGATAAGGACATTGTCAAAATAGGGGACTACCCTGGAAGTTCTTGTAGCAGCCGCTCCATCGTGCTTTGGAATAAGCCGGGGGCTATGCTGACTCCGAATTGTAGCCTAGTGCATTTGAAGGCACCTCTGTGAGTTACAATAGTCTGTGCCTCTGCAGTAGCGCCATCTACCAGCAGTTGCTGCTACGCCTGCGCAAGATCGAGTTTTGCGAAGATCTTGCCAGGGCCCAGAGAATGGAGTAAATGGTGCACGATTGGAACAGGATAAGCGCTCTGTTGGAGAGCCTTATTAATTGTACATTTGTAATCAGTGCAGATGCGCACAGACCCGTCAGGCTTGATGGGTGTCACTATTGGGGTCTCCCATTTGGCATGGTCTACTGGGACTAACACCCCCTGTTTAATGAGTTTGTCCAGTTCCAAGTCAATCTTTGGCTTTAGTGCGAATGGCACTTGTCTAGTCTTAAATCTGATTGGGGCCACATTTGGGTCTAGGTTAAAGGAGATGGGGTCCCCATGTACTTGCCCAGCTGGTCGTTTAACATGTCCTGGAACTCTTGCATCAGGTTGTCCCTCAGGCTGCTGCCACTCACACTGTGGACACCAGTGAATCCCATTCCAAGGGCCTTAAACCAGTCCAGACCCAAGAGGCTTGGTAGATGCCCACTGACCACGGTGAGAGGAAGTTTCTTCCGGTGCTCTCCATACTCGACCTGGAACATGCCCACTCCTTCCATGGGGATGCGGTTTCCTTGGTAGCCCCAAAGCCGTATCCGCTGGGACTGCAGTTGACCCTTTCTTAAGCTGGGTATCGCCGCCTTCAGGGCTGCCTAGGACATGATGGATAGGGATGGCCTGGTGTTTATCTCCATTTCGCATGGGCTCCCCTCTATTTCCACCACAGTGTGGACCTTCTTCTCGATGGTTGCGCTGGCTTGGCCTACACTGGTACTGCAGGTCTCATGATTTTTGAAACTCGCTCCTTTTCTTGGGTCGCCATCTTTGTTGGTCCTCTTGTGCTGCACCAACTCTGATTGGCTGGTTCCGCTCCTTGGCTTGTGGCTGGAAGGTAGACTCGCCCGACAGATCCTTGCCAAATGTCCCTTCTTATCACAGCATCTGCAAATGGCATCCTTGAACTTGCAGGTCTGTCATAGGTCTCTGCAGCTCACACAGTTCTCTCGACACTCTTTCTGCTCGCGTCTGTGCCTTTCTGTTTGGAAGACGTCTTTGTCAGACTCTTCCTCGCTGTCAGTCTGGATTGCCTCATGGGTGTACCGGTGTCGACCTTGGTGTCGCTTGTGATGGTGCCAGTCGTTGCAGGGTCTCTGCAGCCTTGGTGGAGGATTCGTGTGCTCTTGCTTCATCAAGAGCGATGTGGAGCATTAGATTGGACCTGGCGAGCAGTCATCTCTGTAGGCGAATATCTCTAACGCCGCAGATTAGTTGCTCTAGGAGCACATCATTGAGGTCTTGGTACTTGCAGTGCATTGCTGCCTTGCGCAGGGCAGCCATGTAAGCACTGATCGGTTCGCCTTCTCGCTGCAGCCGTTGCCAGAACTCATACCTCTGGACGAATTTCGATGGTATCGGGGCATAGTGAGCCTTCACCGAAGCTTGCAAGGCCTGCCACGATACCGCTTGGACTGGGGTTAGCTCTGATAGTGACTCAGCCATGTTGAAGACCTCCAGTCCACAGTGGCTCAGGAACAGGGCTCATTTCCTGTTGTCGGAGAGGCCTTGTAGGTCGCTGGCCTCCAGGAAGCACTCGAACTGAGCCATGTATGACCCCCACATCTCTCTGGCTGGGTCGAAAGGCATTGGCGGTACAAAAGCAGACATCGTGATGGTCTCTCTTGGTACCGAGCTCGTCCGCCTGGCTGAATCCGTCATTGTTAGCTCTTTTTTGGCTTGTTTCTCGTTCGCCTCAATCCCACCCTCGTCGCCAATGTTAAGTTGGGTGATTGAAGAGGCAGAAGCAAGGTCTTCAGTAACAACAGTTCTTTAATTCAGTGTGAGACTTCAGCAAAAGTTACAGTAACGCAGCTCCCTTTATATACTTTGCCGTCCAGGGAGCTGACCAATCACAATTGACCAATTATCATTTAAACTTCCACCAAAACTATATACATAACAAGAAGGATTAATGAATAACTTAAATTAGCTATTAACTACTAACCTCCCCACCCACCAAAGAGGCTTGCTTCAGTTTTAGGCTGCATATGTCTTATCAAGCCATTGGTACTGCTGAGTACCCATTGCTACTGCCACTCTACTGAGAAGTTTAGCCGTTCCAGAGAATTTGGTGAGGCTTCTTTCATGAAAAGTTTGCTCAAGTGCAGCCTATATCCAGAAGGTGCCACATTCTACAAGATGTATGACTGCTGGTCTCAGAAAACAGCAAATGCTATCAATAAAACATGAAGTAAAGTTAATTACAGGCTTCCATTCCGAGGCATTCTGTCACTTGTGGCCCATTATAATGAATCATTTTTCACATAGAGCCGAGATTGACAGAGATTTTATAAACTTTCCATTATCCATGTTTCCCCTGTGCAATAAGTGCCTGCTGTATGCTTGAAAGGTGATTAACTATCAATTTCATGGAGAACCAGAAATAAGTGTTTAAAAGACAGAGAGACAGTATTGGTGCCACTTCCAGTAAGATGACTATGTTGTGTTGGACGTATGTCTTCATCATATTAATTAGTCATTGACTCTATTTCTTTTCCAAAAGCCCTCCTAAGAAGATATGGAGACTTGTAAACTTGCAAAATGATGCCTTTGCAGAACTTGATTTTTCTTCCAACATGTCAGTTAAATTAATGTTAATGTTCCAACATTAAATTAATGTTCTCATTCAGCTTCCCCCAATCTAGTGCACCAAGAAATGCTGGGACTATAATTCTCTGAACAGGAGACCAATGACAGGCTGGCAAATATATTAATACTATTCTTTATTCGTTAGGAAATCCATGTTCTGAAAGATGAGTATAGGATTGTGCAGTTCCTCTGCCAATCTCCATGACAGAGATTAAATTTAAATACCTCTCTAATGTTATCAGGACTGTTCTCTAATGTTCATCTTTCCTGCTTTTTGAGTCTTTTTAACTGTTTATGTTTTTTTTTAAATGGCTAGCTGCCTCAGATGCCTATTAGAGAAAATAATAAGGTATAAGATCAAATAGTAAATCACATGATTGCAAGTAAGCAAAATGGATGCACGTTTTATAGACAGAGTTCAGTGCTCCATTTCTGACAAAAATCTACCCCAGATATTCAAAGAAAGGTGAATGGTATCCACGGCATTATATCAGGAAAAAAAAAAGAGGAAAAGCATTCACTTTGAAATATCTCATCCTGTTATGCTACAAAACAAGTCTGGAGCAGTGGTGAAATGTAAAAATTTGTTACTACCGGTTCTGTGGGCATGGCTTGGTGGGGGTGGGCATGGCCAACTTTTTTTTTTAACTTTTAAAATCATTTTTTCTACAACCTCTTCGGCCAAAGAGGTTGTAAAAAAAAATACTTTTAAAAGCCTCTAATGATCCCAGCTAAGTTGCCTGATAGGCAGAGGCTTTTTTTTTTTTCCTTTTAACAACATTTTTTCTACAACCTGGTCTGGAGGCCTGAGAAGTTCAGAAGAGCAACATAATGCCTAGAGAAGAGAAAAAATGTTACAGGGAATAGCAATAACACTTAGACTTATATATCACTTTACAGTGCTTTACAGCCCTCTCTAAGTGGTTTACAGAGTCAGCATATTGCCCCCAACAATCTGGGTCCACATTTTACCCACCTCAGAAGGATGGAAGGCTGAGTCAACCTTGAGCCTGGTGAGATTTGAATTGCCAAATTGTAGGCAGCCGGCAGGCAGCAGAAGTAGTCTGCAATACTGCATTCTAACCACTGTGCCACGTTGGCTCATTATATAATGGGGTCAGAAATATTTTATTTTGCTAAAATTTAAATTGTACAATACCCAACTCCCAGCATCACAGGGTGGCTCATAAAAAAACAACAAACAAAAACTATGCAAATAAATAAATAAAAATTAAATAAAACAAGGAGAAAAAGACAGGAAAAGAAAACTGAGCTATAATGAACAATTGACTCACATCACCCAGAATGGGGCTTCAACCACCCTCACTAAAGGGTGATTTTAAGGCCAGGTCTTCAAGGCTATTCAAAAGTCAGCATGGTGGGGGCCACCTGGATCTTAGGGGAAACCCCATTCCAGACAGCAGACATTGTTACAGGGAAAGTACACTTCCAGGGTCCCAACAGATAGCACTGTTGAATTGAAGGATCCTGCATCACACAAATACTGCCAGATTGAATCAGCTGGGTAGATGCAATGGGGGAAAAGTAGTCCTTCAAATAATTTAATTTAATTTAATTAATTAAATTTATATGCCGCCCGTCTCCGAAGAGTCAGGGTGGCTCACAATACATTTAAAAAAAAACATTATAAAAAAAAAACATTGAAAAATTAAAAACATTAAAAACTCATTCACACCATTCATGGCCGGATCTCGCCAGATCACAAGAGCGAGATCAACGGCCCCAGGCCTGCCGGAAGAGCCAGGTCTTCATTGCTTTTCGGAAGGCCAAAAGGGTGGGGATGGTCCAGACCTCAGGAGGTAACTGGTTCCAGAGAGCTGGGGCAGCCACAGAGAAGGCCCACCCCCGCTGGCCCACCAGCTGGCATTGTTTAGCTGACGGGACCTGGAGGAGACCAACTCTGTGGGATCTTACCGGTCGCTGGGAGCTATGCGGCAGAAGGCGGTCTCAAAGATAACCTGGCCCAGAGCCTACCCCATGAAAGGCTTTAGAAATAACAATCAGCACCTTGCATCATACCCAGAAGCAACCTATCAACTAGTACAGTTCAGGAAGAAGGGCTGTTACATGGAATACTTAGGAATGTTCATCACTGTCTACACTGCTGGAGTCTGGATCAGTTGAAGCTTCCACCCAAGGTGATCTGGCCTCCACTAAACTACCCACCTAACCCCCAAACAAACAAAAAAATAAAATAAATAAAAAATCCAAGATCTATCTGAAAATTTATTGGGTTCATTTAACTGTCTAGAGTGGCTGGATTAAAAAGGGTTTATGTCCCTGCAAACAAGGGTGATACCAGTCAGCTAAAAGGCAATCAGACAGTGATTTGTTCATGGTAGCACACTTAAAAAACACAAATAATCAAAGAACTTAAAACTTAGAATACCTTTATTGTTACTTTGAATGTACACTTATTGGCATGCATTAAAATGAAATTTCATTGCATACAGTCCTCAAAGGGTCACCACATCCAATATACACTACATAAACATGACAAAACAAACAATAAATACAAAATTATGCATATACCCACATCTATCATATGACACAGAGAAACAACACAGTCTAGTTTGGATGTATACATATCAGTGGTGGGTTGCTCCCTGTTCAGTCCGGTTCTGTAGAACCAGTAGTAAAACCAGCGGGAGGCTCTGCCCACCTGCCACGATGTAATCATGGGTGATCTGCGCATGCACAGAAGAGCATGTGTGCACGAGCACGAAGCACGCGCATGCATGCACTCCCATTGCAAACATAGTAAAGGTAAGTAAAACCCACCCCTGATAGATATACATGGTGAGAAAAACAAATCTTGAGAGTTTACCAGATGGATGGCATAGGGAACAAAGTTGTTACAGAATCTGGTAGCCCTGCTAGAAATACTTCGAAACCTCCTCTCAGAGGAGAGGAACAGAAGCAGACTGTAAAGTGGATGTGTGGGGCCTCTAACAATACCTTGAGCTGTAAGCACATAGCGCATATCCCAAATAACAGGAAGCTAGCTTCCTATAATCTTCTTGGTTGTCCTTACCATTCCCTGTATGGGCTTTCTGTCTGAGGCACTGCTGCCACCAAACCAAACAGTGCAGATGCAGTTTGTTAAAACTCTCTCAAAAGACTTTAAAGACCTTGGCAATGGCTGTCCTTATTCAAAAAGGAGAAAAAAAAACAAATACATGTTATCAAAAAAATGGAGGATAACTTATTGAGCTTATTGAGGGGGTTTGCTTCACAAAAATGCATCTTGTTGCTTCAATATGGTGAATTCCTTCATTTGGAGTCTGCCTTGCTTGCCTGCTACTCTGATCTCTGGTTAGAGGGCTGTGCTTTGGCTCTTCACAAAAAATATTTCAAAGGATTGGATCCCTTTCAAGATCTGCACAGCATAGGGTAAAAATTTGGTGGGTCATGCAGAATGTTTTGAAGAAAAAAATTCAATTTTCTCCACAACTGTTTTTATTGGGTATAGTTAAGGGTTTTACATTGGGGGAAACAAAATTGATATTGTACATGATAACTGCAGCAAGATTGTTGATAGGTAAATACTGGAAAAATGAAGCGCTGCCTACGGTTGAGGAATGGACTTTGAAGATGGCCAATTTTGCAGAGATGGCGAAGATTTCAGCATATCTAAAAGATTGTTCTCAAGAGACCTATGAATGGGAATGGAAGAAGTGGATAAATTATGTTCAGCACAAATATCAAACTAGGAAGTATCAAATAGCCTTTATTTAAAAATGTTATATAAGACAGAAACATTTTAGGGTTGAGGATAAAAATTTGTTAGAAAATGTTATATTAAGATAGAAATATTTTAAGGTTAAGGATGAAAATTGGTTAGAAAACGTTATATTATGATAGAAATATTTTTAAGGTAATCAGGATGAAAATGTATTTGAAAATGTTATATCAAGATAGAAATAGGTTAATGTAATGAAGATGAAAATTTGTAAGGGGGAGGGAGGGGTTCAAGTTTTATATACAAAGGAGGGTTTTTTCCTTTTATCTGACATGAGCATACTAGGAAGTCTGGGGGGAGGGGAGGGTTAGGGTGGGTTGGGGAGGTTGGGAAGTCTGGGGGGGGGTAGTGGGGGGGAAAAAAAAGGGGGTGAAAATGTAATTGTAAAACTTTTGCAATAAAAAAAAAAAAGATCTGCACAGCATTAACGTTGTGATCAGAAAGATTACAAAGCCTTGGCAACAAGAAGCAAATAACTTACCTTCCTTGTATTGTCAACAAATGGGTTTGCAAAGCAGCAGCAAGAACAGAAAGATCTTGTCTGATTGTGAGAATTTTTCAAGAATGAGGAACAAAACAAGGAGCTAGCATTTATACTTCACTGGCTGATAGAATTCCATGCAGTTTCATGTGAACTAATATTAAGTCGAAAAATGAATCCTTCTGATCTAATCAGCTCACAAGAAGTCAGCTGAGTGGCATGGTAGCAAGATTTTGTCACTCTTAATAAAAGAAAAACTGCTATAATGACAACTATTCATAAATTTTCATTTCAAAATTGTAGACAAATAAATTACATACTATATTTTATACATGGGTTTTTTTTTAAAAAAATTATTTATGTACCATAAGATCTACAATTGGCAATATTTATTCCTTGATAGGACCTAGAAATGAGTCTACATGTTAAAAAAGCAGCATTCTTACTATCTTAAATTTACAGACAGTCTAACTGATCCCATTTAAAATAACTGGATCTTGTGATTTACACTTTTCTAGGTGATAGAAGTGGATGTCAATGATATCATACCCTTAGCTTTCTACTTCTTTTGCTGTCTTTAAATAGTCAGTTAATTCAAGCTTTACATGAACTGAAGTCATGCACAGCATCTATAATTAGCTGCAATTAAAACAGACACAAGGAGATATAAATACTGGCAAACAGACATCTTTACATGGACGGATGAAAAGGCAATCCTACAAATGTATCCCTCTAGCCAAAGTTACATAGAAGGGGAAGGAAGATGCATTAGCATTCAAAGGTTCAATAGCTACTCTGTGACTGCTCACCTCTGAGACATAAACCATTTATTAATTTTAAATAGGACCTCCAAATTTATATCTCCTTCTGACAGTGTACGACTTTGCTGTTATCTATCATATTAAGTGGCAGGAAATGTACATTTTAAAGGAAAAGCAATCATCCACATACCAACAATTCCCTGGCATGCGATTCTTCAAACATAAGCACATTCAGATTTATTTCATGAGGTATCATTACACACTTTGCAAATGGCACCACAATGTATACTGGGCGGAACAATAAGGCACCCATCTGGGTATCTGTGGCCATGCGTGGTGGTAACTGCTTGAAAGAAATGGAAGGTTGCTTTTTCAGATAACAACAATATACTATTGTTATTTTTTCTCTTTTTATGAATCCTGTTCTTTTGCCTTGGGTGAAAAATAATAACATATAGAAATTAAGTAAAATGTATATTAAAAGTTATTTCTATCATATATTTCCCTTGTCCGGAAAAGTTTAAATTGCAAAACCATATCTCTCTCCCTCCCTCCCTCCCTCCCTCCCTCCCTCCCTCCCTCCCTCCCTCCCTCTCCCTCCCTCCCCCCCTCTCTCCCTCCCTCCCTCCCTCTCCCTTTCCCTCTCCCTCTCTCTCCCTCCCTCTCCCTCTCCATCTCTCTCTCCCTCCCTCCCTCCCTCTCTGTCTCCATCTCCATCTCCATCTCCATCTCCATCTCTAGCTCTAGCTCTATCTATCATCTCCCTCTCTCCACCCCCCATCTGAAAATTCTTCAGACCAAGAAGAATTTAGATCAAGATTTTGATTCAGGGATTGTACATATAGTTCATACAATTAGAGGGCTGTACTTTGGGGTAACTGATTTCTATTTCAGTATATCCAATGAAATTGCAAATGGATGGGCTGAGTCCATAATAGAAGACACATGTAATAACACAACTGTTATTACAGTTAACAGCCCCATTTTTGGTGTACATAATTACAGAAGAAGCTTATGAAGTGAGCTGTGGTAGCACAGTGGCTAGAATGCAGTACTGCAGGCTACTTCTGCTGGCTGCCAGCTGCCTGCAGTTCAGCAGTTCGATTGTCACTGACTCAGCCTTCCATCCTTCCAAGGTAAATAAAATGATGACCCAGATTATTGGGGGTAATATGCTGACTCTGTAAATCACTTAGAGAGGACTGCTAAGCGCTGTGAAATGGTATATAAGTCTAAGTGCTATTGCTATTGCTAAGTATCAGGACCGCAAAAGGTAGCGAGATAGAGTGATCTCCCCATCCCACCTTAAAGACCCTGAGGAAATCCCTTGCAGTTGACTATGAATTGAAACTTTTCACCTACAGTATGCAAATATCAACTTTTGAAATATTTGTTGTAAATCATGGCCAGATTCTTGGGAAGGTTGAGTTTCCAAATAGCATGTGTCTTTTCATATTTGACTTTCCCATAAAACTATTTAGCATCAAAAAATGAATTTTAGGAAGCTTAAATTGAGTTTATGGTTAAAAGAAGTAATTTGTTGGTAGCATATTTCTTTGTCTATTGTATTTTCCTCCTACCCTTAAATTGTATTTCCTCTCACCCTGTTATATATGCAAAACTAAACAACCATCTATATATGCAGTAAACAGGCACCTGCACCCCACTGATACATTAAAGTGACTTTATGTCCCATTATTTTAAGACTATGTCAGGAAAGCTTTAACACTGAATTGACAGTTCAAGGACCTGACTCAAGTCTGTAGGAGAAATAAGAGCCCATACATTATGAAATGTTCATGAACCACTGAGACATTTGTTGATTGTTTCTTCTGTATAAACAGAGCATAACTATAGCTTTTTCTTTAGTTTTCACTTCAGTCAAACTATTGAAGCCAATTGTTCAAATTGCATACAAATATAATTATATAGGAGCTTTAATTATCCCGATACTCTGCAGATTGTTGGATTTAAGAGTCATACTCTTTCAAATCAGCATTTATTTGCTTTTCAAAATGTAACTGATACCTGTTAACAGTGTGACATGCCATAAACTAGAATATTCAGAAAATCAGCATGACCAAATCAAAATGTTCAAATCTCGTAAATAAAAGTGGATTTACAAATTGTTTTGGTGATGTTTATTATACTTCTGGTAATCAGTTTACCAACATGACAGGAGGAGGGGGGATCTAGGAAATAGCTTCATTCTGTTCCTTTCAAAGAGGTAGAAATGGTAATTAAATGAAAGAAAAAGGAAGGGAGGGAGGGAGGGAGACAGAGAGAAAGAGAGAAAGAAAGAAAGAAAGAAAGAAAGAAAGAAAGAAAGAAAGAAAGAAAGAAAGAAAGAAAGAAAGGAAGGAAGGAAGGAAGGAAGGAAGGAAGGAAGGAAGGAAGGAGGAAGGAAGGACAGGTACAAGGAGGAATTTTCTTTCATTCCAGGGTGGAAAACCAGAATGATAGATATTAAATTATTTCAATCTAAAGGTATATTTGAATTAAAGTTACATTAAACTTTAAATGTAACCATAAATATAACCTAACCATAAAAACAATTCAGTGTTGGAAATAATTGCACAAGGAACTAATGGCATCTTCCTTAGCATGTACAAGTACAAGCCATATCTCAGGGAGTTTTTAAATTTGAAGTCTTGCTCTGAACAGAGAGCTAGAGTGAGTAGGCTTGAATGGCTATTACTTTTTGGATATCCAATGGTTAAAATACTGAACTAGAACTGGGTAAAGCTAGGTTTGCTTCTCGTGGAATGTGATACATGACGATTTTGGGCTATTTAATCTCTTTAAGCCAGAGGTGGTATTCAGCCGGTTTGGACCGGTTCAGGTGAACTGGTAAGGGAAATCGTGGGTGGACCCGCCCTGCCCACCCGCCCCGCCCACCCGCCCCGACTCTATGCTCTAAACCAAGGGTGGATTCTACTTACCTTTACTACCAGTTCGCAATGGGGCCATGCGCAAAAGGATTCTGATGATGTCGGGGTCAGTGGGCGGAGCCTCCCACCATTTTTCTTTTTTTAAAAAAAATGATTTATATGCCGCCCTTCTCCGGAGACTCAGGGTGGCTTACAATGTGCTCAGCAATAGCCTTCATCCTTTTGTATATTTATACAAAGTCAGCTTATTGCCTCCACAACTGGGTCCTCAATTTACCTACCTTAGAAAGGATGGAAGGCTGAGTCAACCTTGAGCCTTGGCGAGATTCGAACCTGCAGTAATTGCAGGCAGCTGGTCTTAATAACCAGCTTAATAACAGGGTGCCTTAGACTACTGTACTACTAAGGCTCTTACTGGTTTTACTACCAGTTCTATAGAACTGGTGTGAACCGGGGGCATCCCACTACTGCTCTAAGCCTATACTATTCTACACTATCTTCTAAGCTTGTTATCTGAAGGTAAAATTAGATAGAACTTGGAGGAGAAAAAAAGCAAATACCTATAAAAAGTAATAAAGATTGTTAGGTAGATCTTTCTAAATACTAACGTTAATTGAAACGATCCAATGTGTGCTGTTTATCCATCAAAACAAATGTCCATTAGGAGAATCAAGAAAGAAGGACTTGATGGATTATTAGTTTTTGTGCTATAAACTGAAATGCTAAAGCCATTCTGAGCTCTATAACTCTACCTTCCCGTTTATGGACACTCCTTTTTTTTGTCCTTTTTCTGGGTGAGCTTGATTGAAGTTATGATAAGAATCTAATAATGATAAACAAGTAAGCATTGACTTTAACAGGAAATTACCTCTGCCGCATACTGGTGTGGATAGAACAAGGTTTTTGTCTTGCCCAAATGTTTTGCTGCTCCCCACTCACTACAGATAAGCATTTAACCTTTTTTTTTTTTAGCACAAAAACAGTTCTAATTAAGACACTAGAAATATTATGCAACCTCTTTCTGTTTTTTCTTAAGCATTTAATTAAGTTTCTGAACAGATTTTAACAAACGCTCCTTTTTGAACTTCTTCAGTTCCCCTTTTTATAACTTGACTGTAAAATAGATGAAGGCTATGCTTTGGGATTCTTTTATTTCCCTAAATACTATTTTTATGGTTTTTTTTTTTTTTTTTTACTTTAAAACTCTAGTAACTGCTATGTACAAAAACTTTAAGGAATAAATTAGGAAAGAACAGACTTTCAGTAATGCAATGCAAACCAGATTACAGCTTCCCTTGTATACAGATGTACATTTTATTTATGTATAAAATCAATTGTTATTTTTTAAAAAATACATCAGAAACAAAACATAGGTTCTGTGCTGAACTGTATCTCAACTCCTCTAATGATGGACTGTAACCTGTGTATGGGGTTGTGGGATTTATCCAGGGGTGGGCTTCAAAAATTTTAGCAAGGGGTTCTCTGCCTGGTTCCTGGGTGGGTGTGGCCATGGTGGGCGTGGCCTAGTCAGACTCCTGCACCACGGCGGGGGAGGGGGCATTTATGCCCTTCCAGGCTCCGGAGGCTTTCCTTGAGCCTCCAGGAGGGCAAAAACAGCCTCCCCAGGTTCTGGAGGCCTTCCTGAACTTCTGGTAGACCTGTTTTTTGCCCTCCCCAAGCCTCTGTGTGTGCCCTGAACTTACTTGTATCCAAAACAGGCTGCATGGGGATTCCTGGGAGGGCAGGGCCAGCCAGGAGTGAAATTTGGCGGTTCTCCGAACTGCACAGAAACTTAGAGGTTCTCCCGAACCCCTGAGGACCCACAGCAGCCCACTCCTGGATTTATCTCATACAAACAACACAGAAGAACTATAAGGCAGGAACTATAAGAGCAGTCGGGTTGGAAACGTGCTTATGAAAACAATTTAAGGTTTGCAGGTTTCAAGCTATGCTTAGCATTTTCAAGTGAAAATCAAATGACAAGGAAGTCCATGTCATTTACATAATTCATCACGTAACAACAAAAAATATTTGCTGGAATGAAGACAGAAACATAGAATCGGAATCGGGGGAAGGCTGAGGCCAATTTCAAATTTTAAGTCGTGTAACCTTTAGAGTTGTTTACACATTTTGGATTCTCACTTGAAAATGCTAAGCATAGCTTCAAACCCGCAAACCTCAAATTGTTTTCATAAGCAAGTTTCTGACCCGGCTGCTCTTCAAGGAGGCATTTGAAGGCTGTAGCCCTCTCTGCTGGTAAACTGGGCAAAATAAATTAAACAGAGGTGCAGCACGTAATATTAAGCTAGCCTCCAGAGTTGTGCGTTATCCTGAAAGTTGCTGAGCAGCAGAATTTAAAGTAATCACTCAGTAACGTCAAGATGAATAAAATAAAAAGCTATCTCATGTTGCAATTGATTTCAATCTGCTGAAATATGCACTATGCATTTTGATTAGCTTGGCAATGCAACATGCTGTGCTCTTCACAGAGGGAGTTTGTTATTTGATTCTTCTCCTTCTTCTAGAAGCCCATCATTCATCACACTCTTTTCTAATCTACATTTTATATCTTTTGATGTGAGCAGGGTGCACACTAAAGGGTACTACTTAGCAATTTTACATTTTGAGTGGAGTAGACATTGCTGAGTATCAGGTTTTTGGGGAAAAATGACTAATGTCATTAATTATATTTTCCGGTCACTTTTTCAAACCCTTCGAATTTTCTGACCACTCTACCTTAGAAGAGATGAGTACATAATTCAAGATGTCATTCCAAACTCATTCTGTTTGTTTCACAGGACAACGCAAGTCATAAAAATGAAAGATAGTGCTGGATAAAGAAAGCAACAACTGCACAGATAATGCCCAAGATGGAGAGCCAATGGTTCCTGATACATGATTTCATTGGAGTGCAATACTTTCAAAGGAAAATAAATAACAATTATTAGCCATCCTTGGGGAGAGGTAGACAGTTTAGTGTGTCAATATGGAGAATACTCATTGGCAGGTTATATGTTATGTTTGGGATTTTCTTTCTTTTATTAAAGAAAGCTATGAAGTTATTTGAGGATAGGAACTTGGAGAAATCATTGTAGTTTAGCAAAATGAGAAAGAGTGGACAGACTTTGGGAGATGCTGACTGCCATTGTACACTTGACACTAATTGCTTCCTGCAATGTTTTGTTGGACTGTTGAAATATATAATTATTATCTACCAAACTATACACTGAAAACTATGAAGCACATATGAAACTAACTGTAAAGAATCCAGGTTAATATATTGTACCTATATTTATTGCTGAAGTTACTCACTAATTAATCAACATTAAATAATATTTTGGAAGAAGGCCCTCTGAAAGAGATGAACTCCAGTAATAGTAAACAGACATGAGTTTTAAGTTTAATTAACACATTTCCACAATGCAGTTACAGGATTGTTGTTACCAATCTCAAAAATTTATCATAACTTGAGCCAACAAGTTGTTTTTTGTTTTACAGATTTATTACTTTTGGCTATGCTGGTTAGGGCTGATATGGGTTGCAGTGCAAAGTATCAGTAATTAAGTTAGGATTAGTAATTAAGTTGTTGAGTCTGAAAGAAGCAAGAATGATTAAGATGCAAGTGCATTTAGAGACTGTTTCAAAATATATAAATAAATTTCAGTATAACTCAAATAGTGAGTTATAGATTATAGACAATCTATTCCAAAAAACAATATTGTTTTCATTATTTTATTTACTTAGACTTCTATGGCACTTTGAGACGCTGAGCTTGTCGATCGAAAGGTCATCAGTTCAACAGTTCGAATCCCTAGTGCCGCGTAATGGGGTGAGCTCCCATTACCTGTCCCAGCTTCTGCCAACCTAGCAGTTTGAAAGCATGTAAAAAATGCAAGTAGAAAAAATAGGGACCACTTTTGGTGGGAAGGTAACAGTGTTCCGTGAGCCTTTGGCATTTAGTCATGCTGCCCACATGAGCATGGAGACGTCTTCAGACAGTGCTAGCTCTTCAGCTTTGAATCAGAGATGAGCACCGCCCCCTAGAGTCAGGAACAACTAGCACATATGTGCAAGGGGAACCTTTACCTTTACCTATGGCACTTTAGTCCTTTAACAGGGAGAGGACTATCTTTAACACTTTGAGTAAATTGTTCCAGAGGAGGGGACAAAGACGAGAAAGCTCATTTCCTGTTCGTTCATCAGTGTACCCTGAAGAAGAGACTTATACAGGTAGTTCTTGACTTACAACAGTTTACTTAGTGACCATTTGAAGTTATAAAAGCACTGAAAAAAAGTGACTTATGACTATTTTTCACACTTATGATTGTTGCAGCATCCTCATGATCATGTGATTGGCATGGGGATGCTTGACAACTGACTCATATTTATGAAGGTTGCAGTGTCCCGGAGTCATGTGATCTCCTTTTGCGACCTTCTGACAAGCAAAGTCAATGGGGAAACCCAATTCACTTAACAACCATGTTACTAATTTAAGAACTGCAGTGATTCACTTAACAAAGGTGGCAAGAAAATGGGGCAAAACTTAATTAACAAGTTTCTCACTTAACAACATAAATTTTGGACTCAATTGTGGTCGTAAATTGAGGACTACCTGTATTATCTGTTTCCTCTTAGCATTCACTGGCTGGGAAGATTCCTGATGGAGTAAGCATTCTCTAAGATATCAAGGTCCTAAACCAAGAAGAACTTTAAAAGTAGCTGGAAAAAATACATTGATTTGCATCCTTATTAATAACCAGTGTAGTTCTTGACGTAGAGGTGTTACATGAACAAACTTAACAGAGCCCATCTATCCAGGCTACCTCGTTTTGGATAAACTGCAGTTTCCAAATGATCTTCAAGGAAGGCCACATGTATAGTGAGCTGCATGTCATGCCCCCGTCAGAGTCTGAATCTGAGATGGAAGATGAAAAGCTGAAAGAAAGCAGGAGAATGGTTCCGTTGGCTGTGGAGGAAACTGGGGAAGGGCAAAGTTAGGCTGGGCAGAGCAGGGGAGAGGTAGAACAAGGGAGAGGGGGTTCAGATGAAGACCAAGGCTCCTCCTCATCCTAGGGTGCGTGGGGAAGAACATAGAAGAGAGCAATGTGGGTTGTGTGGCTTACGAAGAAGGAAAGGGCCCCGATTCCCTTCACAAGGCACACCTGGGGATAGAGTTTAAAGGAGTGGCAGTTGGGAGGGACATTTGTTGAACAAACACTGAATTCATCTAGTATTGAGAGTTGTGGCCTGCATTCCTGGCATTCCTCCTGACTGTTTGAATTAGTGCCATGCTATTGTGTGCTTATCTTGTCTTGCTGGAATTATTATTTGCTTCTGGGATTCATTATCTTGCCCTGCTGGAGTGATTGATTGCAGTCATTCTGCTTACAGCGTTTGGACTAGACTATCTGCAACCAGAGGCTGCTGCAGGTTTGAGGGAGAGCTTTTCTCCAGGCTGCAGAAAAAAAAACGGGACATTGGGGGCAAAGTTGATGCCAATAAAGGGACTCATAATGGTTCTCTGGCTGTTGCCTTTGTGCCACGCCCTGGGTCATCACACTGCAATAGTCCAAACATGAACGATAAAACTTTCCATTATATGAGAGATTGCAGTGGCAAAGATCTTCCTGGCCATAGCCTTTTCCTGTTCAGCAGCTGTGGTATACCCCAAAGGACCCTCAGATTCTGAGTTTCTTCTGTAATCTCATCTAAAGCCAAAAATGGACTTACTCCAGAATCAAAGGGCCTCTGAATCCACAGTCACTCTGTTTTCTTGAACTTTAATAAACCTGATTCTCTCCATGCAGGCTTCATCTGTTCAGCTTCTCTTTCACTCAGCGTATAGATATACAAAGCTGAATATCATCAGTATATTGATCATATCTCATCATATCTCATTAATAACCTCTCCTAATTTCAGGCAGTTATTAAATAGTAAGAAGGGGAAGACTAAGGCTTGTGGCATCCTACACTGAAGATCTCTTTTCCCTCACCACTTGGAACTTTCCATTGTGGCAAGTGGCCATAAGAAGCAAAGCCTTGGAAAATCATATTTAAAGTACAGTGATCAACCAGAGAAAAAGAGAACAATGAAGACAACAAATCTACTAAAGTTCAATAGAAAACAAATATCTGCTGTAAAGCCTAAATACATTCAATAATAAATATTTATTTGCATATTTTGTAGATGCTGGACTTTAGATCCCTTATTCTGAGAAAAACCAGGAACTACATTTACGCTATTTTTTGAAGTATAAGATGCACCTCCCCCCCCCATAAAAGTGGGTGAAAATTTAGATGCATCTTATAGATTGAATACGGGTGTTTTTGGCCTTCCAAACACTCTGTGCATCACATTTTCACCCTCTCTGCCCCCCAGAAACACTCTGCAGTACTCTGCATGGCCCGTTTTCATCAAAAACGGGGCCATTTTTGAGCTCTCAAGCCTTCTGTACATCATGTTTTCACCCTCCTAGGCCCCCAGAAGCACTTTGCAGGCCAAAAACAGAACATTTTTTGTGAAAACGGGCCCATTTTTGGCAAAAACAGACTGTATGGAGCACTGCAGAGTGCTTCTGAGGGACTGGGAGGGCGAAAATCCAACGTGCAGAGGCCAAAAACTATTTTTTTCTTGTTTTCCTCCTGTAAATTTAGGTGCGTCTTCTAGTCCGAAAAATAAGGTCCTTTTATTAAAACAATAAGAAAAGGCAAAGTTTTAGAGAAATCCTTCTCCCTCCCATCCTCTCTTTCTCTGTGTGTGTATATTTTAAAAAATGATCTATAATCTTAAAAAAGGGTATGTAAATCTGGAGGGAATAACTGTCAAGAATGACAGAGAATTCTAGGAAAATTACTCTTATCTGTAATGGAAAATTATTTAGTCAATCATTGAAAGCAATTCGTGGGAGGTGATCTAAACAACAGTGAAAAGTTGGTTTCTCTTGGTCTCTTGTTTTGCTTTCATGCAGTTTTGAAATACTTCTGTTGATGAAATAGCAATGTCTTAAATTTGGCGTGAAATAAAAATTTAAAATTAATCATTGTAGCTGTATTTGGCCTTGATAGAAATGAAGCCAGTTTTGTTCTAGCTTTAATATTTGTAATTGAATTGTCTTTGAATAGAACAGTGAGTTTCAGCTGGATTATTTGACAGGCATCAGTTTTCTACATATAGATATAATAATAATATCCTATTAGTTCTTACTGGATACATCACATATCTAGGCCTCCTTGTCCTAGGCCAGGGGTGCATCTTTGTCAACATTAAGTCTTATGGGCTTCAACTCCCAGAATTCCTCAGCCAGCAATGTTTAGTCTTAAAAATGACAAGATTGGACATCTTGGTCTTAGGCATTGCATAGTCTACAAGGAACTTTTTCTCTTTTTATAATAATACAAATCAAACCTCAAGTAAAGGATAAGGAAATCTTGCACTTTATTCAGAGTCATGTTTCTCAGCACCCGACTATCTACATTCCTCTTTGTATCTTCGTATACTTAATCCAAAGATTATAAACTGCAATGCAGATTCCCTTGGGAAAATGAGCAATAAAATCATAGGCTTGGAAGGGACCAGTTACGCTATTAAATCCAACATCCTGCTCAGTGCAAAACTCCAGTTAAAGCATCCATGAGAAGCTGATATCCAGCTTTCCCTTAAACCCATGTCAATATCATCTTACTAGATAATTTTTCTCATTATTTTCAGTTTACCCAACAAATAAGAACATTCTGAATTGGTTCAGACTTAAAATAGTCTGAATTCTATTCCACTAAATACATGTTTTTTTATCCACTGGATAAGAATTCTCTCCATCATACCATCTACGTCATTTATAACCAACAGATTGAATGAAAGAAGTACCGGTAGAAGGACCATGATGCTTACAATTGTATTTCATTGTTTCCTTCTGTCAATGGAACAGATCCTGCTGACTCGTCCCTTTTTCTTCCATTCCTCCCTCTGCATCTATACATTTCAATCTGCTCAGGAGCATTAATAAGAACTGCCAGAGAGAGCTACATGGAGAAGCAGAATATAGAGAAAAATGGTCATATGGAATGGGATTACTGCTTGTGTGAAGAACATGAGCCAAATTATTAATAATTTCCCAGATAGTAGTGGACCACATGCATGCATAAGCCTGGAATCAGGCAGAAGGGAAATACACTTGTTTTACTGTAAGAGGTAAGAATTACCATTGAAATACAGTTTGTTTGAAGTTAATATTGAGAGTTTAAAATCACAGAAATTAGAACTGGTATCAAAAATAATCAAATTAAATATCAGAAAACCTGTCGCTCTTTGATTGAATTCAGCAGCCAACCTCAGTCTGCACAGCTTCTACTTCAGATAGATCAAACAACAATAAATAAGGCACAAGGGAATTGAATCTGCAGCCTCTGTACCTTAATAAATAAAAGGTAACAAATCCATTCAGGTTTATGGCATCTTGCCAATGCTGGTTTGAAAGAGAACTGCCGTGAATATATACAAATTATGCCACTAAGCTTTCTGCTGTTGCCTTTTATTTGTGGTAGTATATATTTTAGGTCACAGAAAGCTGTGGACTTTCATGTCACAACTGCCAAATAATAAAAGCCCTTAATGAAACTGAAGTCATTGGAAAATAGTAGTGGGCAGGAAATCACCGATAATGGCAGTAATAATTCCCATACCTATTTCAAGGCTTTGAGCAGTAGTTAATTTTCACCTCCTACATCTTCCTATATAAAGTATCCATTTCAACAAGAGCTTGACTTGGTGTTTTCAGACCGTTCCACATGTGGTGTCTTTGAAAAATAACCGTTATTGGCTGTCATTGCTGCATTTCTGCTATGCTCTCTTCTTTTGTAATTTTATTTCTGAACTGTCAGGAAGCATCACAGATTCCTCTCTCTCCTCATTCTGTAATTTCTCCCTAGGAATAAAATGGCTGAAGATTTAACTGATGTGAGGATGATCAAGGGTATCAATGGAATACCCACCACTTATTCAATCTGGGAAAAGCCTAACATTCATTCTAGCTATACCAATCTTCCCTGGCTGAGAAGAATATCTAAATCCTCCTGATAAATGTCTCATGAATGTTTCCAGTAGATGATAATCAACAGTGAAAGAAATATCACATTACTTCCAGAGAATCTGCCAAGGACTGAATTGCTTACCAAATTAAGACATTCTCCTCAAGGATTGGTCGCGTTGGTGGATGATCTCTGGAGGGCTCGGGACAGGGGTTGCTCCTCTGTCCTAGTCTTATTAGACCTCTCAGCGGCTTTTGATACCATCGACCATGGTATCATGCTGCAGCGGTTGAGGGGGTTAGGAATAGGGGGCACCGTTTTGCGGTGGTTCTCCTCCTTCCTCTCCGACTGCTCGCAGTTTGTGTTGGCAGGGGGACAGAGGTCGACCTCAAGGCATCTCGTATGGGGAGTGCCGCAAGGGTCGGTCCTCTCGCCCCTCCTGTTCAACATTTATGTGAAGCCGCTGGGGAGATCATCCGTGGTTTTGGGGTGAAGTGTCATCTGTACGCTGATGATACTTAGCTGTACATCTCCACCCCAGACCACCCCAACAATGCCCTTGATGTGATGTCCCGCTGCCTGGAGGCCGTGCGGGCCTGGATGGGGAGGAACAGGCTCAGACTCAACCCCTCCAAGACCGAGTGGCTGTGGCTTCCGGCACCCCGATATAGTCAGCAGATGCCATCACTGACTATTGGGGTTGAATCTTTGCCCCCCACAGAGAGGGCTCGCAATCTGGGTGTCCTCCTGGACGCACGGCTGTCTTTAGAAGAGCATATGACGGCCGTGGCCAGGGGGGCCTTTTATCAGGTTCGCCTGATTCGCCAGTTGCAGCCCTTTCTGGATCGGGATGCCCTGCGCACGGTCACTCACGCCCTTGTCACCTCCCGGTTGGACTATTGTAATGCTCTCTACATGGGGCTCCCCTTGAAGAGCACTCAGAGGCTCCAACTGGTCCAGAATGCGGCCACGCAGGTGGTTATGGGCGCAACTCATTGCGCCCATGTGACACCCCTCCTGTGCGAGCTGCACTGGCTCCCAGTGGTCTTCCGGGTGCGATTCAAGGTGTTGGTTACCACCTTTAAAGCTCTCCATGGCATAGGACCCGGGTACCTTCGAGACCGACTTCTGCCACCAATAGCCTCCCACCGACCAGTCCACTCCCACAGAGAGGGTCTCCTCAGGGTGCCATCGGCCAAGTTATGTCGGCTGGTGACACCCAGGGGAGCCCCAGCCCTGTGGAATGAACTGTCCCCGGAAATACGTAAGATCTCCGACCTCCGGGTGTTTCGCTGCGCACTGAAGACCCTGTTGTTCTGCCAGGCTGGGCTATAAACATAACGATTTTAAATTGGGGTATTTTAAATTTTTGGGATTTTAATTGGAGCCTAATTATTTAATGTTTTTAAATTTTAATCGTTGTTTTGTTCTGTGTTTTTAAATAGGCTGTACACCGCCCTGAGTCCTTCGGGAGAAGGGCGGTATAGAAATAAAATTATTATTATTTATTATTATAAAGGCTCTTTTAGGAAAGTTGGTCTTAAACAGGTAGTCCTCAACTTACAACAATTTGTTTAGTGAGGGTAAAGTTTTGTTCTCCAAGCTTCTGGGTTGGTTTCCAAACATTTCCCTACCAAGCTAGGTAACACAAGGGTGAAATGCTCCCGGTTCAGACCGGATCACCCGATCCAGTAGTGATGGTGGGGGTGGTTCGGAGAACCTGTAGCAAAAATCCCTGCGCCCCCCCTCCATGCTCAGCTGAGTCGCACGATCATCAGAGGCTTTTTTTTTTTACTTTTAAAAGCATTTTGTTTACAATCTCTTCCAACGAAAAATGCTTTTAAAAGTAAAAAAAAAAGCCTCTGATGATTGCGCGGCTCAGCTGGGATCCTCAGAGGCTTTTCAAAGCATTTTTTTCTGCAACCTCTTGGCCGGAGAGGTAGTAAAAAAAATGCTTTTGAAAGTCTCTGATGATCCCAGCTGAGTTGCCTGATCGCCAGAGGCTTTTCAAAGCATTAGAAAAAATGCTTTGAAAAGTTTTTTTTAAAAAAGTTGGCCACGCCCAGCCAGTCACATTACACCCCTTCCCCCTCCAACCAAGCCATGCCCACAGAACCGGTAGTAACACATTTTACATTTCACCCTGAGGTAACATCTTCAGTGAATGTTACCTAGCCTGGTAATGAAATGTTCAGAAACCAACCCACAAGCTTGGAGAACAAACCTTTCCTACACCCTCATCCTACACCCAACCTACAGATATTCACCACTATTGCAAAGTTTGTTTAGTGACTGTTCAAAGTGACAACAGCACTGAAAAAAGTGACTTATGACAATTTTTCACATTTACAACTATTGAAGCATTCCCATGGGCAGATGATCAAAATTCAGTTGCTTGGAAACTGGCCCATATTTATGATGGTCACAGTGTCCTGGGGTCCTGTGATCACCTTTTGTGACCTTCTGACGAGCAAAATCGATGGAGAAGCCAGATTCATTTAACAATCTTGTTATTAACTTAACAACTGCAGTGATTCACTTAACAACTCTGGCAAGAAAATAGGGAAAAACTCACTTAACAAATGTCTCACTTATCAAAAGAAATTTTGGGCTCAATTATGGTCATAAATTGAGGACTGCCTGTATCTGGACTTGTATTTCTTGTAGTAGGAAAAAAAAAAGACATATTGTTCTTTTGGATACAAAATTGTTAATAAGCTATCTTTCAATGCAGAGTGTGAATATCCAGAGTGTATACATGTGAGCATGGAAAGAGGAGGAACTGCTATGCAGACACTTCATTTTATAACACAATTAAAAACATTCCAAGAAATGTTATGGTTTCACTTGACAGATGTTAGATGTACACGCACATACACTCAGAAGAAATTTATATGCTGACCAGTAATATAAATAAAAGTTTTCTTAGCAGCTTATGATAAAAATAAAAACAAGTCCTTAAAGAACAAAACCATTAAACCCCACAGTTTAGTAAAAGCAGTAGAGAATAAAATGACTCATCTTTAAAGATCTTAAAACTCTAAAAATACCAAAAGGGCCTATTGATTACCCAAAGAGTTTAAGATTAAAAAGCCTAGGGGAGGAAATAATCTTCATAAGATATGACTCTTGGAAGGTCATTTCATATTATTTCTGGAAGCTTTTGTAAGACTCACTTTGCCAATGGCATCCATTACACTTTGGTGGAGACGGCGAGAGAAAGAAGATGACCTTAAGGTCCAAGTGAGTATGCATCAAAGTAGACAATTCTTCAAGCCATTAAGGGCTGTAAAAAGTTAACAGTAAAATTTTACATTGGACCCTGAAATGCCTGGAAGCCAGTGCACGTGCCAAGACATTTGCTTAATGTTGCATTACACTATCCTGTCCATATGAGGTATTACTACAATGGGAATAATTTTTTAATAGTTATCTGTGCCCAGAGAAGCTTTCTACTGGTTTTAAATCTAAAAATGAGAAAAACAGTTTGAGTTACAAAGCACATTTCTAGTAATAAAGTCCATAAAGCAATTTAGTCAATTTGACTGGTTTACTTACAAAACTGGTTCTGAAACTAATTAAAATGGATCTAAAAATGGATCCTATTAATAAAAGCCTGCATTGGTGTTTCTAGTTACAAGTGGTGTGGTGGCCTAGAGGTGGAGCTCTCACCTCACAATCAGGAAGCTGTGAGTTCGATCCTAGGTAGAGGCAGATATTTCTCTCTGGGCAATGAGAATATATCTGCTGGATAAAATTCCGCATTGACGACAGGAAGGGCATCTGGCCAGTACATACTCAGCTCCATTCAGTTGCTCAGAATCCACCCCGCAAGGGATTATGGGGTCATTAGCAGGAGATTATGATTGGTCTGTCTAGTTAGGCAGCTACATTATATGTTAATTAACAATACATTCTATTCTAACCTAACTAGTAAAACAATGCTTAAACTTTATCAGAGATCTCTCATAATATGCAATGACAGTTTGGTTTATGCCAACAGGTATCAGAAGAGAAATAAGAAACCAATATTGTTAATATACAGTCAGAGGCAGTGGTGGGATTCAAGTAATTTAACAACCGGTTCTCTGCCCTAATAATTTCTTCCAGCAACCAGTTTGCCAAACTGCTCAGAAAGTTAACAACCGGTTTTTCCGAAGTGGTGTGAACTGGCTGAATCCCACCACTGGTCAGAGGTGTTGGTAAAAATAAATTTACTGTGTGTCACAGCATTATAATCAATAAAAAAGCAAAATAAACAAGCAATTGAGATAGTCATTTTAATTTCTGCCATCAGAGGGCTCCTGCTTTGATACAGTACTCCTATGCTAATGCTTTAGACAAAAGATTGAAGTTGAGAAGCAATGTTCCATCAATTTTCAAGGATTAAAGATATATTAGGAACAACTCATTACAGTTTAAAGTTGCAAAGCCAACCATATATTTAATATGAAGCAATCACTATTGAATATGTTATGTATTGATACTTTTAAGTGGGAGTTTCAAACCTGCCTACGTTTCTGATTGGCTGACAGTCCCTCCTGGATTGTATATAAGGAGGGCTGCAGCCTCTGAGTTTTTGCTGAAGTCTCACTGTATATTAAAGAGCTGTTGTCACTTGCTTGCTTGTGCCTCTCATTATTCCCGAACCACTTCATTGGCGACGAAGGTGGGATAGAGGCTACAAGAAGCCAACCAGTGAGACCACGAGCTTCAGCTAGGCGACGAGGCGAACCACAGGAGGCATACCAAACATGTCTGCCTACGTTCCGCCCAAGCCTTTTGATCCGACCCGCGAAAAATGGGTCTCGTACCTAACAAGGTTCGAATGCTCGCTTGAAGCCAGCGACATGCAGGGCCTCTCTGCTAATCGAAAGAGAGCCCTCTTCCTAAGCCACTGCGGACCGGACGTGTTCGAGATGGCCGAGTCACTGTGTGAGCCAACGCCGGTTCAAACCGTCTCCTGGGACACCCTGATGGCAACTCTCCGGGCTCACTACGCTCCCGTCCCCTCCAAGTTCGTGCAACGATACCAACTCAGACAGCGCGTTCAACGTGAGGGAGAACCAGTCAGCGCGTACATGGCTAGCCTGAGAAAAGCCGCAACCCATTGCGACTATAGAGACTTGGACGATGCGTTGCTTGAGCAACTAATCTGTGGTGTTCGGGACATTAGGCTGCAACGGCGCCTGCTCGCCAAGCCTGATTTGACGCTTGCTGGAGCCCTAGATGAAGGCAGGGCTCATGAAGCCTCCACAAAAGCCGCAGAAACGCTGCAGCGTCCACTGACCAGCAAAGACAGCCCCAAGTCTGCCCTGGTGCACAGAGAAGACGCCAGATCCAGCTCGGAGTCCGAGTCAGATGAGGATGTCTTCCGAACGGAGCACCAGAGAAAAGACACCGGCAGCCCCCGGTGAAGCTGTCCCAGCTGTGGCAGGCACCATGATAGACTGTCCTGCAAATACAGAGAGGCTATTTGCAGGCGCTGCGAGAAAAAAGGGCACTTGGCGCGAGTCTGTAGAGCCATTCTGCCCAGAAAACACCAACCACGTGAGCGCCGCAGCCAACCAGAATCAGAGCGCCAGAAGCAGCCAACGAGAGAAGGCGGCGCGAAAAAACGGCACGAATTTGAACCGCGAGATGGCCGCAGCATACATATTGACCAGGCCAGCACGGCGATCGAGGACAAAGTCAGCACGGTGGTCGAGATCAACGGAAAGCCATGCTTGATGGAGATCGACACCGGATCAGCTCTCTCCATAATGTCGTGGGCGACCCTAAAGACCCTCCTGCCGTCGTTCCGGAAGGACCAGCTCTCCAAGCAGAGACTGCGCATCCTAGACTACCAGGGGAACCGAGTCCCCCTCGAAGGCGTGGGCACGTTCCGAGTCACCTACGGAGACTACGAAAGAGACCTGCCGCTGACCATCGTCACAAAGCAGCTCCCTAGCCTTCTTGGCATGGGGTGGTTCCGAGCCCTTGGCATGGGCTTCACCGGCGTCCACCTGATGTCCAAATCAACTCTGAAAGACAGTCTCCTGTCCGAGTTCCAGGACATCTTCGGGGACACGTTGGGCAAGTATGTGGGGACCCCTATTTTACTAAACTTAGACCCCAACGTAGCCCAAGTAAGACTTAAGGCCAGACGAGTGCCGTTCGCATTGAAACCGAAGATCGATGCGGAACTGGACAAATTGATTAAGCAAGGGGTGTTAGTTCCCGTTGACCATGCCAAGTGGGAAACCCCAGTAAAGTCCGACGGCTCAATAAGGATTTGCGCCGACTACAAGTGCACGATCAACAAGGCTTTGCAGCCGAGCGCCTATCCGGTGCCGATCGTGCATCATCTACTACACTCCCTGGGGCCCGGAAAATTTTTTGCCAAATTAGACCTGGCCCAAGCCTATCAGCAGTTACCAGTTGACGACGCCACGGCAGAGGCGCAAACAATTGTAACTCATAGGGGTGCATTTAAATGCACCAGGCTCCAGTTTGGGGTGAGCGTCGCACCCGGCCTATTTCAAAGCACCATGGAGCGCCTTTTGCAAGGACTCCCAGGAGTGGTGCCCTATTTCGATGACATTCTAGTCAGCGCCCAGGACGAACGTCAGCTAGGGGACAGAGTAAGGAACGTCCTGTCCAGGTTCAGAGAAGCAGGACTGAAACTTAAGAAAAACAAGTGTATGATTGCTGTCCCCTCCGTTGAATTTCTGGGGTACAGGGTGGACAGCACAGGCATCCACCCTACCGAAAGCAAGGTGAGAGCTATTAAGAGCGCACCTGCCCCCAAATCCAAAGCGGAGCTCCAAGCCTTCCTTGGACTGCTCAATTTTTACTCCATGTTTCTGAAGGACAAAGCCACGGTTGTAGATCCCCTACACAAGCTTCTAGGGAAGAATGTACCATGGGTCTGGGGGAAACCACAGGCAGCCGCTTTTGAGGCAGTGAAGAGACTCCTGTCTGAGGACAGCTTCCTGATTCAGTACAATACAGCGCTGCCGCTTGTCTTAGTTTGCGACGCCTCCCCCGTAGGAGTTGGTGCCGTCCTAGGCCATAGACTGCCAAATGGCCTAGAGGCGCCCATTGCGTTTTACTCTCGCACCCTGTCCAGCGCAGAGTGGAACTATAGTCAGTTGGACAGAGAGGCTCTGGCTGCGATTGCGGGGGTTAAAAAGTTCCACGAATACCTCTATGGCCGAAAATTCGAACTTGTGACTGATCATAGATCCTTGCTAGGACTTTTGGCGGGCGATAGGCCAACCCCCGCTGCCCTTTCCCCTCGTTTGACCAGATGGGCCATTTTTCTGTCGGCCTACTCGTATCAGCTCGTCCATCGACCTGGCCGAACCCTGGGTCATGCGGATGCCCTTAGCCGCTGCCCCCTTCCCGACCTGCTTGACAACCCAATGCCGGAAGCCTCCGTTCTTTTGTTGGACACTTTGACTTTGGGCCCTATCTCCTCTTGCGAGGTGGCGAAAGCCTCGGCTAGAGACCCAATCATCCGTACTGTTATGGGTTGGGTACTGAAGGGGTGGCCGGTCAAGGTGGACGGAGGGGAGTACCAAGGTTATGCCAACAAACGCAACAAACTGTTTATGCAAGGGGGTTGCTTGCTGTGGGGTGACAGGGTGGTAATTCCAACGAAGCTACGGAATAGAGTTTTAGAGTTGCTGCACGAAGGGCATCCGGGCATTGTTAGGATGAAATGCTTAGCCCACAGTTATGTCTGGTGGCCCAACATGGACCAAGTCATTTCCGAGTGGGTGGGGAAGTGCAGCCCCTGCCAGGAGTCTCGTCCCGATCCCCCAGTAGCACCCATCCGAGAGTGGGAGAAACCAAAAGGCCCATGGGGGAGGATCCACATTGATTTTGCAGGCCGTTTCCACGGCCAAACGTTTTTAATAGTTGTTGATGCCTACTCAAAGTGGCTCGAAATCATCTTAATGCCATCAACAACGGCCGAGGCAGTTATCAAGGTCCTAAGGAAGTTGTTTGCCACCCACGGCCTGCTGGATACCCTGGTATCTGATCACGGCCCTCAATTTACAGCAACTCTTTTTGAAGGCTACTTGGCCGGACTGGGCATCCGCCATGCCCTATCAGCTCCGTTTCACCCGGCTTCGAACAGATTGGCTGAACGCTTTGTTAGGACAGCCAAAGAAGCACTGTCCAGATTAGACAACGGGGACTGGCAGGCCAGGATAGACCAGTTCCTAGCAGTCCAGCATGCCACACCATGCACAGCAACAGGGAGAAGCCCAGCAGAGCTCCTCATGGGCAGGAAGCTCCGGTGCGTGTTAGACAGGCTTCACCCTAACTACTCGCACGAGAACTTCAAGGGAGAAACCTGTGGCCTAAGACAGTTTCAGATTGGGTCCCCGGTGTTCGCTTGCAATTATGCCAGTGGACCTCTATGGGTTGCAGGAACCATAGTGGGTATAACAGGCCCAAAATCGTATACGGTAGACGTAGGGGTGGACAGACTCTGGAAGCGCCACATAGACCAACTTAGAAAAAGGGTGGTCAGCGAGGCAAACATCAATTTAGACATCTCCGAACCTAACTACAACAACTTTCCCAAAACAGCTAACTCAAGCCCGGGTTCGCGAGAATACTTAGCTGACAAGCCCTGGTTCCAGCGCTGCCCCAGCGAGTCGCCACTCCCAGCCGGGGACAACCACGCCCCGGACAAAATCCAGGAGGTTCCATTGGCGGAGCCGGGAGAGACGGAGAGTCCCTCCGACCAGCTCGACGCCCCACCAGACACTGAACTGCGCAGGTCAACTAGGGCGAGAACTCGTCCTAGGCACCTGCGAGATTTTGTGTGTACATATGTAAATTTCTGAATGTTAGTGCTTTCTGGGAAGGGAGGGGTGTTATGTATTGATACTTTTAAGCGGGAGTTTCAAACCTGCCTACGTTTCTGATTGGCTGACAGTCCCTCCTGGATTGTATATAAGGAGGGTTGCAGCCTCTGAGTTTTTGCTGAAGTCTCACTGTATATTAAAGAGATGTTGTCACTTGCTTGCTTGTGCCTCTCGTTATTCCCGAACCACTTCAGAATAGATTTATACTTCCAGGTAAATATGGATAGATGGTAATCTTACAGTCCAGCCAATACTTCAGTGGAAATGAGTGCCATTTCACTCAATGGGGCGGCACTCTTTTTCTAAGATGTAAAGTTCAAGTATCTGTTAATCCATGTCTGTATGATTGCCAAGAAAACAACGTACGATGGTTCTTGTCTATTGAGTTATCAGAAGCCAAACTTGTCTCAAAGGAGATGTTACTTTAAATTAATTCCTCTATGTCCTGCCCTCTAGAATGGTAGAGAACAGTCTTGATCTACTTTGTCGTGATGTCCTTTTAGCTCTTTGAAGGGTGGTATTGTATCCCTCAGCCTGTTCTTCTCAAGGCTAAACATGCCCAGTACTTTAAATCTGTCTTCAAAGAATTTATTATCTACCACCCAGATTATCCTCCTGACATGTCTCTGAATTTGAACCAGTTTCTGTGAAACTTTCTTAAAATGTGATGTTCAGCATAGGACAGTTTGGCCAAAACAGAATAAAAACAGAACTGTTGTTTCCCATGATCAGGAAAAGGTATGTCTGTTGATGCAGTCTAAAATTGAATTTGCCTTTTTTGGGGGCCACTATTTTCATATTCATATACAAATAATGTATTTGTAATCAACTATTATTTGATCATCTTCTTCTCAGATTTTTCTGAGCTTTAGTTGTATTTCCTAGATTTAATTGTATTTATTGTATTTAATCATATTATTTCAGCCCATTTTCCTAAGCTTACAAGAACCACTTTGAATTTTATTTCTGAGTACTGGGCTTATTATTTATTTATTTATTTATTTATTTATTTATTTATTTATTTATCAAATTTCTATACCGCCCTACTCCCGAAGGACTCAGGGCGGTGAACAGCCAAGATAAAATACAGATAATACAAATATTAAAAATCCCTTAAAATTATTAAATATTTCGGCCGAAACACAGATTAAAACACCCAATTTATAAAATCACGAATTAAAAAATTTAAAAATTATTATTAAATAATAATTTAATAAATAAAAATTATTTAAATAATAATTTAAAATTATTATTATTATTATTATTATTATTATTATTATTATTATTATTATTATTATTATTATTTAATCTTTAGTGAGATTCACACTATTCACAATTGTCTAACTCCATCTGGGTCCAGTCAATTATTCCTGCAGAGTATCTAATCACAGGTATAGCCCAGGTATTTATGGCTTTTATGATGTTTCGTCCACTCAATTTGGACATTAATATTTTACAAATTCGCTGAATGTACTTGGCTGAAGTTTTATTTATTATTATTATTATTATTATTATTATTATTATTATTATTATTATTATTATTATACATATTATTAATATTCTTCTTGTCATGACCTTTAACTGGGCAGAATGGTGCATCACACAGCAACAGGTTTTGAACCAAGTTACCTCAAATGAGTTAATTTACAGAATGTGTCCAAAATCTGGGATCCATGACTCTCAAGGGATCTGCTGTTGCTGCGCTGCTGCTGTGGTCACATGATCTTAATTCTCAATGTTCCATGACTGTTTCTCCCAATCTTTTGTGTGAGGAGAGTAAGGGAATAAAGGAGTAGGGGAGGGGAGGGAGGGAGGGAGGGAGGGAGGAAGGAAGGAAGATTTCTAATACTCCTTGCCAGTTTCGCATAAGAAAACTCAATGGAGAAAATGGCCGGAAGTGGGAAATTGCTCCTGTCCCATTGTTTTTTGCCCAACCTTGGTGATTCTATTTCTCTGTTTAGGTAGGGAAATGTCTCTGAACCAATAATCCAATAGGGCATGAGTTGTCTAACTGTCTAATGTTTCATCTGCAAATTTAAACATTCCCTCTATTACATATACTTACCCACTCAATTATTTATGGTCTCCTTAGAAAATGTCCCAGTACTAATATGAGATTGCCTGTTAATCCATAATTCTCTTGATCTTTCTTCACTGTGATTTTGAAAATAGCGTTAAAAAACACAATAAAATCAATACAAATCATTGTTTAGAAGAAGTGCTGATGCAGGAAAAGTGAGAAAATAATAAAAGCATTTTCACTTATAGAATGAGATTCTTTCACATTTCACATTTGCCACAGTACAAAACTATAGAGTTTTGTAATATTGGATACAGTACCAGATAAGGCACCATTTAGATATCAAATTTTAGGAAAAGCTTTATAGATATCTTTCTAGATGCCTAGAATGACATGGCTTTTAGGAGAGCAACAAACTAATATTTAGCTCCTTTTACTCAAGGAAGCATTCCTCTAAGTGACATCAAGAAGAGCATTCACATTTCATATGACTCATGTATAATTAGGAGCAAATTAAATGCACAGTGTGTGGAGTGGAAGGTTGAGAGTTCAATCCTAGGCAGAGACAGATGTTTCTCTGTAAGAGTGCAAAGAGAAAATATCTTCTGTGAACTCTGGGTAGGTGTCAGGAAGAGCATCTGGCCAGTATATGCTTAGCTTCATTCAGTAGTCCTGATCTCATCCTGAAGCAAGGACTTACAGAGTTATAAAAAGAAAAAAAAATGCACAATGATTCCAGTGCATCACAAATTATAGTAGTATACTTAAGAATATTACACCCAATATTCAAAGATTTAGTCATTTGCTCTCAAAATGTAAAAAGTCAGCATAAACTGTTTTAAAACTTTGCTATTCTATAATTGTTGAATAAATCATCTATCATTTTGGTGTACCATAGCCAATAGCAATTATTTATTCCCAGTTGCCCCGTGTATATCTTAGTGATATTATTTTATATTTTATACTAAATTGTTAATTTAAAAAGTGCCAATAAAACAGCATATTCCAATTCTCAATTCTACAGTATCCTTAAAGATTTTTTTTCCCTGGCTCCAACATTGGGATTCTCTAATATATGCTTGAAATGCTGTCTAAATGAATTTAGACTTCCAGGCCCATAATAGACAATTCAGTACAACAAATATATTAAAATGTTAAAAGACAAAGACTCAGGGAATGAGCAGAATGGCAGATCTGAAAACAAACAGACAATAGTACTGTACTACCAAAAGGGTTGTTTATGGATGACAATGAGCACAAGATAAAAACATAAATCTGAAAGTAGCTTAGCCTTGAGGGAAAGTATGGAAGTAATGGGAAATATTTTGTCATTGCAAGGCCACAAGCACAATCAAATTCTTCAGTGAGCACTGTTCAAAATGAAAAGCAAAAGAGCAAGTAATAGCTTTGAAACATCCTCAACAACAAATGTTTAGGCCACATGCTATATCACAAACTTAAGACTAAGTGACTAGTATATCTAGAGAATGGCTGAGGTTACTTTGTAATGAAGTAAAATAGTCCCTCCAGAATTATCTGAAGCATTTGAGGTGGCATAAGGGAGAAAAACTACTTTTAAAATGCACCCCTCCCCCCCAAAAAAGTTCTAGAGGTCACATTTGCAATCACAGGGAATGAATATTCCCCCCCCACCTCACCCTTCAAAATGGCTGCTGGCCTGTTCTAAGCAATTGAGCAACTCAGAAGTGAGGATAAGACCTAGGATCTTCTGTGGTCTGGTATTAATTGCCTAAAAATATTACCCCTATTTTGTGGACCATACGTTAGATGCCAATAGGTTGCTGGGCAGAATCAAAGCGGTGGCTTTGACTTACAAAGCTTAGAAGGTTGGACACCTTTGCTGATTTAATTTATAAATGACATTTATAACCCACCTAACTTAGAATGACTCTGGGCAGCATAGAATTATAAACAAATCTAGTGTCAGGATTCCAAGTAACACACCCATAGGAATCAAAACTCTGAGGCAGGTGGATTCCTCAAAGAATAGATTTATTTATTGGATATGTCATATTGGCACGAGCTGGTGAAAACCGACTCTAAATGTTCTCGTGGTTTTCACCTAATTAAAAGTAAAAGTTTTTTGACTTTCTCCAAACAATCAGTCACATGGTCCAATCAGGATATAGTCCAGTTGCTAGATGACTCCAATCCCCTTTTTCTGGACACCTGGTGGGAATGTCCTTAGTTCTCAAGAGAAAGTATTTTATTTTGGCTTCAGCACCCCATCTATCTTTACTTCCCCCTCCCTTTCCCACAGCTCCAGTTGTGGCAGCACTGAAGCCCCAAAATGGCCTCAGCCAGTCAGCTTTTGTACATTACAAAAACAACAACAAGAGAGCAACAACACAGGACTCAAATAAGGACTTTAAAGACCTGGCTTTGAGAAAATGATTGTTGTGACTTTGTTATCTATTTTATCAAATAGGCCTTTAATTATTGTTATTAAATATTATATTTAATGTTGAATTATGTGGATGTTTTTATTGTTGTTTAGGGTGTTGTAAGCTGCTCTGAGACATGAAAATTTGCTTAAAATGTGATATACAAAGAATTTAGCAGGTTGAAATAAACTTCCAAGAGTCTGGCCATCAGCTTTTTCAAATCATTGTAATGTACTTTTATTTTTCACGGTTGATAGACATTTAGAAGAAGATGTCTAAAGGCAAAGATTAGAATGTGCAATGCATTGCATGCTCTGCTTTACTCATCACATAGTAGAAGGTCACCAGGTATCACATCATGAAATTCTGATTATGCATTCAGCTCAGGATTTCTGTTCAGGCTGTGATATTCCTTCTTTCCTTTGCTTTGTTACACAATGCACATTATAGATTTCACCTTGTATCTTCAAGTACATTTTCTATTTTTCTCATTCCTGAGTACCTGATGCCTGATGAAAAGTCTATTGTATGTTTTTCATAAATCAGTACTTACTTATTTATTGAGTGAATTTTGTTGATATGCTAGATTTTTAACTGCAGCTACAATAATATTATGGCACTTATATCTCAGTAGCTCATAATAAAAGCAGTAGGTCCATTTTATTAAAAATGAAAATATTTTAAATGAAAATGCAGGAATAAGATTGATGTAACAATTCATATTAGTTAGTTAGTTAGTTCATCTACTCCCCACTGTTAATGCAGTGGGGAGCTAGCCATGTTGGCTCAGGAATTCTGGGAGTAGAAGTTCACAGATAGTAAAAGGACCACAGTTCCCCACCCTTGCTCTAAATGATCAATGTTCAGTATATGTAGTAGGTGCCAAAACCAATTATGATACATATTTTAAATTTTTCTGACTTCAAAGAGGATTGACCAGGTTATTTGATCACATATCACATTAGAATTTCAATAAATATGATTTCTGATAATGTAATGGTTGACTGTTTTAGTCAATCAGTCCTGTTCTTTTCTAGGACATTTTATCTCATTTTTTTCCATCCAAAGTCAGAGAATATTCTGGGACTGTGACACATATTCAGTCCTTATAGGCAGATTCATTCCCCTCAGCAAAACTTGAGCTTACTTCTAAACTTTCTGATAAATTAGCTTGTACAAGAGTGGTATATTCAGCTCTGAATTTTGAATTTAGAAGAAATAAGTGGAATATAAAATTCTAGGTACTGATTTTTACTATTCCACCATTCTGTCCTATCCCCCTTTCCCCCCTTTTCTCATATTTTTTTCAACAATCTATCTGGGGTCATGGAACAGATTTAAGTTGAATTACTGTTTACTATGGAAGGAAGGAAGGAAGGAAGGAAGGAAGGAAGGAAGGAAGGAAGGAAGGAAGGAAGGAAGGAAGGAAGGGCTCCTGAAAAGAAAAGAAAAATCACTATTAAAAAAAAAACTAAAGCAAGACATTATTTAGCTAGAAGAGACACCAGAAAACATTTGACACCAAAAAAAAAAACATTTGACTTACAGATCCTTGGGTGAAGAATTTATTTCAGCAGATATCAAGAAGATAAATGGAGTTGCTTTGTATAGCAATCTCAGTTAAACCCAGAATTTGTATTAACTGATAAACATCAGAGATTTGTTGGGATAGAAGTTAATACAGTATATATGGGTTTAAAACTAAGATGCTAGGAGTTTATTCCCTAAATGAAAGTGAAGTGACCTTTTACAAACAACTTATAGAGTCTAGATAGATTTCTCTTATGAAAATTGGCATTCAGGGCATTCAAATATTAAAATTATTATATGGTAAAATACTAAAAGTCTTCTTTGATTTGATGGAGAATTTACTGTGGGTTGATATATGGAGACAGAAGAATGATAGTTCAAGTGAGTATATCAAATTTTAAGAAAAGTGTTGATCTTTTTCAAGAAAACATAGGAGTTAAATATTAAATATAAAGAGTTGTTGGGGGAATATTTAACAACAAATTAAAATTTGATAGCACAAGTATCCATGTTAACAATAAGTAAATAGAAATAAAATAGAATTATATGAAACAAACAAAATTTAAATTTGTGAATAAACCAGGGAAATGGTTGGCTTATAAATCATGAAGAGAAAGAGAAAAGAAAATGATACTGAAATTACAAGAGAGGCATACAGTATTAATGGATAATGTGGCTATACAAAAACATTTTATCAATAATACTCTGATTTGTATACAGGACATGATATTTCTATAAAGAAAATAGGAACAATATTTCAAAAAAATAAAATCTATTGAGGATTACAGAAGAGGATTAAAGAAGAATGAATAACAGTAGGAGAAGCTTCAAAAGCTATCAATAAGAGTAAATCTGGACAAGTGCCTGGACCAGATGGGTTATGAAGTCTGCATTATAAGTCTTTTGAAGATTCACTCTTACAACCACTACAAAGCATAATGAACTCTATTTTATGGGGAGGAAAGTTGCCATAGACTTGGAAAGATCCTAAAATAACATTAATGCCTAAAGACGGGGCAAGATTTGATTTTAGCAAGAAGCTGCAGTGCAATATCATTATTGAATAATGATTATAAGAGGTTTACAATTATTTTAGCTGAAAGGCTGAAATTAATTTTGCAAGAATTTCTTGATGAGGATGGATGTAGTCTTCTACCTAAAAGACAGTTTAAAGGGCAGTGCTAGAACAGAGCTGTATATTTGAACAAGTTAATGAATCATAGGCAAGCAGAAGCTGTTTTTTTCTGTTCCATAAATAAAATAAAAAGCAGCTATATTTCTGTCCCATTATGGCCTTAAAGCAAATTAGGCTTTTAGCAAACTCATTGGCTTTCACAGAGTACTGGTGGTCTTCTGATAGAATGAAGATTCAGAGTTCGTTATCTTGGGGAGACACTTTTTGTAGATTGATGGCTGGCTATAAGTATTAAATTGATCACTTGTTTTTGATTCACTGGTAGCTTTTGTACGCTTTCTCTCCATTATACATGTTCAAGATATAGTACTAGATATAGTATTTAATTTCTGAGAAATCCAATGGCTTCTTGGAACCCAATTTCCTGGAAACCAAGATCTAGCTACTGAAACATAACATTTCAGATCCCTGATCTAACCTACTCAGAATTTTACTGCCTTGTTTATTTTGAAAGCAATTTTCAAACCAGTAGGAAGTTTCCCAGCAAGGAAATAAATATTTAAATATTTCATATTTTCTTTCTCCCCAAAGCTCACCAAAAACAATACTGTACTTATGGAACCAAATATGGAACTGATGTTCAACATTTCCTTTGATGAACACGTCTCACCAGAATGGATATTCTTACAATAACTCATCTGTATCTGCATAACACCATTATATTTACCAAGATATTGGTTTTCATTTTAATAAGGATTCCACATTATTCAGGTTATCATGTTATTGGATACTAATAAATATTATTCGGAAACCAGGACTTCAAGAAGGAGGCCACAAAAATCTGATAGCTCATTTCCTTCATACTAATTCCTCCTCTAATGAAAATTCTGTGCAAATTAAAAGCATTCAAGGCTCAATTCACTTGTAATATCCTTGCGCTTTAGATCCCATAGATATTAATCTTAAACATTAGAAGATGTTACTCTTTTAACCATCCAGTTTTTCCTAGCTTGGCTCACCTTCCAAATATTAAATACTTTGAGCTGTGTTTACTTCCAATGTAATATCACTCTCTAGATCTATGAAATTGAAACTTCTTAGCATCTTTTAGATCTTAACTATAATCTCAGCATCTGAAATTCATTTATATGGATGCCCATCTACCACTGAAACTCTGAGTGGTAAACAAATATAAAAATATAATTATCAAAATTAATTGGGTAAAAGAGAAAAAATAATAAATAAACAATAAAAAAAATAATAAAAAAACAATGCGAAGGCTCTAATAAAAATCTCAACACTATGGATTATGCTCAAGCATGACAAAATTGCATTAACACCCTGACCCCAGTAATAAACTGAATGTATATTTCATTTTTTTTGCAACTATTTCCTGCAAAATATTAGCAGCCTATGAGATGGAATTTTGTTTGTGTCTTGTTTTTTGGAATAAATGTTTGGCTGGGCACCTAAAATAACTGATGCCAGGAGTAGGCTTAATAAAGTTATCTTAACTTTTGTATTTGTATGTTTTTTAATTTTGGCTGTTCACCGCCCTGAGTCCCTTCTGGGAGAAGGGCGGTATACAAAATAAATAAATAAATAAATAAATAAATAAATAAATAAATAAATAAATAAATAAAGTTGATGAAATTAGAAATTCTGAATGATATTAACTTGCATGGCTTATCTCAAATAAAACCTTTCATAATGTATTTTGGAATATAGATGGGAAAATATTAAGTACTAACTTGGCAAGAAAGAGTGTGTAGTTCAAATTAGATAGATGGCTTTAAGGAAAAATGCACTGTTAACATTTGGTGACCACTTTCAACGTGGATTTCTTGAATTTTAATCACATCAAATCTCTCAGAATTAGAACTCATATGTACCACCTTTGATCAGCAAAACTGTACAGTGGTACCTTGGTACACATTGTTAATTGGTTCCAGGAGGCATGATGAGTACCAAAAATGATGAGTACCAAACAAATTTTTCCTATAAGGAATAATATAGTGAGTCACAAGATAGCTGACCCTGACAAGTTCTAGCTTTTGCATTGAGTACCAAAGAAAGGATGGGTACTGGGACAAAAAGATATAGAGACTCTAGAAAGAGTGCAGAGAAGAGCAACAAAAATGATTCGGGGACTGGAGGCTAAAACATATGAAGAATGGTTGCAGGAACAGGGTATGTCTAGTTTAATGAAAATAAATTTTCTTTGCAAATCCTTTCCTAGGGCCCAAATTCAAAGCCACAGGCTGTGCAAATTATGCAATGATCTTTTTCCCCATCTGTATTTTGATCCATGGTAAATGCCAGGGTGTCAAACTCATGGACCACAGGCCATATGTGTCATGTGCTGCCCACACCCACCCTGGTTTAGCAAAGGGGGGGGGAGTCATGATATGTCATGTGACAACAATGTTTGACACTCCTGGTATATGCCTTTTAAACGAGGTACATCATGCCTGGAGCAGAAGACTTCTATATGCAAAACTGATCACTTGATCTATCATTCACTCTGCAGAGGGAATTGTGAGAGAAGAGAAAGGATGAAAGAGGGGAGATAAGTTGAAACAAGGAAGAAAATACAAGAGCAAGAGAGATGGAAGGGAAAAAGGAGTTAAGAGAAAAGAGAAAAAGCAGCTTTCAGCTGCCAGTGATTTGCTAGCTGCAGTGTTTTAAACTGATGTAAATCAATTGAGTATAATTTCCTTATTTCCTGATTTTAGTGACTGCAAGTGGTTGCCTTCGAAATGAAAGGCAGATTGCTATTATGTGAATTTATGTAAAAATAAATGGACCTATCTTCCACTAAAATATAGAACATTTCATTGATTAGATGGGATATTGCTTAATTCCGATGAAGTAATTTTGTTTTATCAAATTGCAAGAATTTATCATTGTTTTAATTTGATAATTTTAAATCTGGAGATGGCATATTTTTTTTCATTGCTTAACCCTTGTTCTAATTCAATAATTTGTTTTATTAATTGGGATGAGGGAATCTTATGCAATCAATGATCCGAAAAATGGACCTTGCACTTGTGGGAATACTTTAGGAGGAAGAGGAGGAGGAGGAGGAGGAGGAGGAGGAGGAGGAGGAGGAGGAGGAGGAGGAGGAGGAGGAGGAAGAAGAAGAAGAAGAAGAAGAAGAAGAAGAAGAAGAAGAAGAAGAAGAAGAAGAAGAAGAAGAAGAAGAAGAAGAAGAAGAAGAAGAAGAAGAAGAAGAAGAAGAAGAGGAAGAGGAAAAGTAAAGGGAGTCTTATACATTCATTTCATATTAGGGGAGCCAGCTTGCTCTAGTAGTTAAGGCATTAGGCTAGAAACCAGGACACCATGAGTTCTAGTCTCACTTTAGATATGAAAAATTTGCTGGGTGATTTTGGACCAATCACTCTCTCAGTCCCACCCACCTCATATGGTGGTTGTTGTGGTGAAAATAGGAGGAGGAAGAAGTATTAGGTACGATTGCCACCTTGAGTTATTAATAAACAATAGTAGGGAGGGATAAAGAAGGAAGGAAGGAAGAAGGAAGGAAGGAAGGAAGGAAGGAAGGAAGGAAGGAAGGAAGAAAGAAAGAAAGAAAAAAGAAAGAAAGAAAGAAAGAAAGAAAGAACCTCTGAGTTCTAGCTTTCTGTGCCTTTTTTTATCTAGTGGATGTCTGAATATTTGCAGGCCAGATTGGAAAGAAAATCTTTTTTAAGAATAACAGAGTTGGAAGGGACCTTGGAGGTCTTCTAGTCTAACTCTCTGCTTAGGCAGGAAACCCTACACCACTTCAGACAAATGGTTATCCAACCTCTTCTTAAAAACTTCCAGTGTTGGAACATTCCCAACTTCTGGAGGCAAGTTGTTGGTTAATTGTTCTGTCAGGAAATTTCTCCTTAGTTCTATGTTGCCCAGTTATTTCTGGCCTAAATACCCAGAGTTTTCAAGTAGAGACAGCAGGGCTCACAGAATGGGGGAAGAAGGGCAAATGATGAAAGCAACATCACATGATGCAAACTTCGCTGCTTCCATTTGTGTCATAACATCACCTCCAGGTACTAAAAGTGTGGGGCATATGGCACGACACTGTTCTTGTGATTTTGAGTCCTATAGATGACTCTAAGATCTAGTTAAATTACAGTAAATTTCAGATCCTGAGCCTAAGTTGAAGAAATTGAATGCAATTTTTTGAGAATAGTGCAGCACTTTACTGGCTGAGCCATCACATATTTCTAGAAGTTGCTGTGCAACTGAAAAGCAGCTTCATGAAATCAGACACATTGAGAGTTGAAATGTTTCATCACATTCACACATATTTCATGTGTGTGAATGTGATAAAAATTAAATGCAGCTTAATACGTAGCATGGCAATGTAAATGATGTGAACAAAGATTGCATCTCAAGCATAAATAATTGACTGCCCATTTAATTGATATAGAATTCTCCATGACCATCTAGACTAACATTTATAAGGTATGATATGAATGCAGGAATATATGTTCTGCCAAACCAAATCCACAATTTGACTTCCATAACAACCATTATTATCTGAAGGAGGGACAGAAGGAGGAACAAGTGACAAAACATTTGACATCATCATGCAAATGTCAAAAGTTAGAGCTGATATTAGACATTGGTGGCAGCTGCATCATGGCACCACTACTTAAAGTTTATTATTTATTTATGTATTTATTTATTTTTCATATTTGTATACCACCCTACTCCCGAAGGACTCAGGGCAGTGAACAGCCATAATAAATACAAATACATATAGAAGTTAAAAACTATTAAAAAACAGATTAAGTAATTTGGCTCAAAGATTAAAACATCCAAATTTATCTAAAAGAGGTCTAAAACCCGATTTAAAAGCCAATTTAAAAGTCAATTAAAAAGGGAGAGTTAGGCCAGGCCAGCTTGTTGGAATAGAAACGTTTTCAGGGCACGGCGGAATATGCGTAAGTCTTGGATGTTTCGTAACTCCGGGGGAAGCCCGCTCCAGATGGTAGGTGCCCCCACAGAAAAGGCTCTCCCCCTGGGGGCCATCAGTTGACATTGTTTGGCCGACGGCACCCTGAGGAGTCCCTCTCTATGGGAGTGAACTGGTCGGTGAGAGGCTATTGGTGGCAGGAGGCGGTCTCGTAAGTACCCTGGTCCTGAGCCATGGAGCGCTCTAAAGATAGTAACCAAAACCTTGAAGCGCACCCGGAAGACCACCGGGAGCCAGTGCAGCTCGCGCAGGAGGGGGGTTATATGAGAGCGCCACATTGCTCTCATCACTACCCGCGCGGCCGCATTCTGGACCAGTTGGAGCCTCCGGGTGCTTCTCAAGGGGAGCCCCATGTAGAGAGCATTACAGTAATCCAGGCGTGAGGTGACAAGGGCGTGAGTGACTGTGCGTAATGAGTCCCGATCCAGAAAGGGACGCAACTGGCGAATCAGGCAAACCTGATAAAAAGTCCTCCTGGCCACGGCCGTCATATGCTCTTCTAAAGACAGCCGCGAGTCCAGGAGGATGCCCAAGTTGCGAACCCCATCTGTGGGGGCCAACGACTTGCCCCCAATAGTCAGAGATGGTGCCAACTGACTAATTCGGGACGAAGGAAACCACAGCCACTCGGTCTTGGATGGGTTGAGTCTGAGTTTGTTCCTCCCCATCCAGATCCATACGGCCTCCAGGCACCGGGATATCACCTCGAGGGCATCATTGGGGTGGTCTGGGGTGGAGATGTACAGCTGGGTGTCATCAGTGTACTGATGGTACTTCACCCCAAAACCACGGATGATCTCACCCAGCGGCTTCACATAAATGTTGAATAGAAGGGGCGAGAGGACCGATCCTTGTGGCACCCCACATATTAATTTGATGTCCTCATAGTTTGTCCTGCCCCAGCTCCGGATTCCCGAGAATATTGACACACACCAATGGTCCTTATCAAATTTATTAAGTAGCAAGAATAAACCAAAGTCTGGCAAAGATTGGCAACCAGCTCAGAAAACAAGATATGATAAGACTTTTCCAAAAATGCTCTGATGATAATTACAAGTTGTTTCCAGCAAGAAACTTACTAAAGGCGTGTGACTTAAATAGGCTAAGGGAGTGGCCAATTATCCTCAAGCCTTACTCTCAAGGAGACTTCCTCCTCCTGAGTAGCCACTCCTGCCTTTTGGCAGCCCTGCGTGCCCGAGCATTGAGAAGAGGCTCCTCCACTTCACTCTCTCCACTTGAAGGAGCCTCTGGAGGTTCTGAAGGCCCTGGCTGAGTCTCTGCCTCTGGCACCACATCCTCTTCAGCGTCCTCGCTGTCCGATGCGAACTCCGGCTGTGCAGGCTGCTGGCGCGACGCCACATCAGCCTCCTTGTCATCGGGATCAGCCACGATCCGCGCAGGCTGCTGGCAGGCCACAACATAGTTTGCTGAAGATGTTGCAGATAATAAACAGGATACATGGCTCCTGGTCATTAGTTAATGACAAAATGATGGCTTTCAGCCTATTAGTAAATTCTATGGGCTATGAGGATGTCAAGTAAATAATCTCCACCTTCTTATTCCTGATAACAAAAGCAAGGTGAATTTTAGATGCTTATTTGTATTTCTTGGGAGGACAAAGTTTTAAATCAGTTACACAGCATAAAAAATAAATGGATAATACCCTTTGATAAATTTGTGCAGTAGCTGAAGACTTTCAGAAAGATTAAGGTTGTCCCCTCTCCAACAGCCATAATTCCCTGATCGTCTATTCTGCTTCAGCCTTGTTTATCGTTCAGCAGGATGTGGGTTTATCTTTTATCTTTTTTCTTTTAGGACATGAAAGTCATATTGGAACGTATCACAGAGATGACGATGTGAGTGAGGGCAAAGAATGACAACTGCTTTACCCTCACTCAGAAAGGGGTAGGGATAAGGAAGCAGAATGATGTGGCCTGCTTTGTTGTGGCAAAAACTTTGAAGCTCATAGTGGTGTAGTTGCTATGGCAAAAACCCTGCCTTTCTCCCGCCTCCCCCCCCCTCCTCAGAAAAAGGGTAACTTAATATTGTGTTAGGTGCTTTCCTTTTTCTATAATAAACAATCGGTTACAAGTGGCAGGGAAAGGAGGGCAGTAGGGAGGAAAATAAGCATTTGCACATGAAGAGGTATGGTTGTTTACAAACATTGCAACTCTTTCCTTCCATTTTGATTTGGTGATACTGATTCCTGCCTTTAACACAGAACTCTGCTTCTTGTGCTATGTCTGAAGGTCTCCAGATGAAGAGTGGCAGTTTGTCCCTGGTTGTGAGAGTCCACTTTGAAAGTATATATATAAAAAAGCATATATAACTGATTTCTTTCAGACCAAAAGATTCTCCAGCTCTCTTGTAGTTTAATTGTTCAATCATAGCAACAGCAATAGCACTTAAGACTTATATATCATAGCACTTTATATCACTCTCTCTGGGTAGATTACAGCATCAACAGATTGCCCCCAACAATCTAAATCCTCATTTTAATGACCACAGAAGGATGGAAGGCAGAGTCAACCCTGAGCTGGTCAGGATCGAACTCCAGGCTGTGCACAGAATTATCTGCAATACTACACTTTAACCACTGCATCACCAGGGCTCGTACTGATTTCCTGCATGCTTTTCAACTTTTTTTTTTTTATCCACAGCACTACATTCTTATTTACTCTAAAGTTTTTTTAAGGTGTTAAACATTAATTAATTTCATGGTCTAACACTATTTTTTTCTAAACACTTTACAATGTTTGTACAAGTAGGATCTTTTCCGCATTGAACTGAAAGAGAATTCACCCTTCAAGGCTCCATCTGAATGACCCTACAATACAGTTTCATAATTTTTGGAAATATTTCAGACTGTTGGTATATTGTGGTAAGTGCTGTCACCCTGGTCTACATTTAACATTGTTTGTAATCTCCAACTGGGCTTTGATTCCCTGTTTAGATTTTAACAAACATATAGTGCATTCAGAAAGTATTGAGACCCCTTTCACTTTTGTCAATTTTGTTATGCTGCATCCTGATTCTGCAGATGTTGAAATTCATTTGTTTTCTCATTAATCTATATTCAATACCCCATAATGACAAAGTGAAAACAGAATTTTAGAAATGTCTGTAAAAATTATTTTAAAAAATACTATCAACTATTCAAGTCATTGTTCACCTCTTTAGCCCTCCTATACTGTTGTTTAACATTATCTGTAGGAAATTCTTAAATGTCCCCTGATGGAATTCAGTGAATTCTGTAAATGTTTTCAACTGTATTGTCTTTAAATCTTGGCATTTTCTTATAGCAGAGTGAAAAGTACTGTTCCATTTGCAAATACATTACAAATCCAATTAAGGAAAATGAAATTCTAGTCATATTGTGATCAAAACTAGGTTTGCTAATCCATATGATTTTTTTTTCTTCATTGGTATAGAACATAAGCACTTGAATGTGTCAAAAAAGAAAAAGCATTACATGTTACCTAAAATATTCTTTGTAATTTGTTTTTCTTTTTTCATAGTCAAGTAGAAGTTATTAAAGAACTCTATGATAAACATGAATTCAGAACACCAAACAGTACATGAACAATAATCATACATTTAGAATACTAAGATACAACATGACTATTTATTTGAGCATTTACTTATTTAAAACCTATTTATAAATCAACTCATAAAATCATTACCTTTAAAGCCCTATATGGCTCAGGGCCAGGCTATCTTCAAGACCGCCTTCTACCACATAGCTCCCAGCGACCAGTAAGATCCCACAGAGTCAGTCTCCTCCGGGTCCCGTCAGCTAAACAATGTCAGCTGGCAGGCCTGTGGGGGAGGGCCTTCTCTGTGGCTGCCCCGGCTCTCTGGAACCAATTACCTTCTGAGGTCCGGACCGCCCCCACCCTATTGGTCTTCCACAAAGTGGTGAAGACCTGGCTCTTCTGGCAGGCCTGAGGCTGTTGATCTCATTATAATGATCTTGCAAGACCCAGCCATGAATTGGAGTGCATGTGTTTTAACATTTTTAACATTTTTAACGTTTTAATGTTTTTCTTTTTAACGTTTTTTATGGGATTGTTCGCATTGTTTTATTCTTTGTTGTAAGCCCCCAGAGTTCCTTGGGAGTTGGGTGGCATACAAATGCGACTAAATAAATAAATAAATAAATAAATAAATAAATAAATAAATAAATAAATAAATAAATAAAATGTTTTGAATCACTTAAGGGCATTTTTATACCCACAAATTAAGGACAGTTTTTTATACTTCTTCTCTCCACATGTATTTAAGAAATTTCCCAGGAAGCAGCTGGAAGGTGCATATCTATATAATGCAAAGTTGGTCAGATGTATCTTGGAAATAACTCCTGCATTTGCAATCTATTGCCAAAATTTGAGCATGAACGTTTAGAAGATTTGTGTCTTACAGAGTTCAGGTTTTCTAATGTTCATCTTCTGAGCACTTTGTAACACATGCTAGGACTGCAATATTAAATTGTGTCCTATGATATTTTTGTTCCAGTAAACGCAATGGTTCTAACATATATATGCCTTGCATTTTATCTCTGTCTTTAATTTGATTATTTTTCCTGATTTTTTTCTCTCTAGTTCTCAAATTTAATACTGAACCCTCCCTCCCTTCCTCTTTTTTTTTTTTTTTGTAAATAAGATGATTATATTTGTTTAAGATACTGAAACAAATGTTTCTCTTCATTAGATAAATGGACAGATTTCCAAGTACAGGTAATAAATGAGTTGGGATAATATGAGTGCTACTCAGATTTCAGCCTTACACAAATGATATAAAACCAGGATTAAGGGACAAATAATGATCCAGTGTAACATGGGTAAATTTAAAAACCAAAAGTGACTGGATCTTCTGAACTACTCTTCTTGAAGCTTGCTAAATATTCAACTTCTTATTCCAGATCGAAAGGGTACCCATATACATGCACTTCATAAGACCTGAGCTGATCATGGTACAAGGGTGTGAAAATCAGATACAATATAGTAATGCTTGCTGATTTACCTACAGCAGCTAAAAAGGATAGGTGCAACAGATAGTTAGGACTGCAGAAAAAAACAATTGCAATCAGCCTGCCTTACATTGAGGACCTGTTTATTGTACTAGTCAGAAGGCGGGCTGAGAAGTTATCTACAGACCTCTCACATTCTGGACATAAACTGTTTCAAATCCTCACCTCGGGACACCTCTATAGGGTACTCTATGCCAAAATAACTAGACACACAGAGAGTTTTTTCCCCCCACTCATGCCATCACTACTGAACACCTAATCCCCACAGTACTGTCTTATATATATTTACCAATGTAGTATGTATCATCTTTTCTATTACCTTCTCTTATTGGCATCATTATGATTATTATTACTCAGTTATTTTGCATGGAGACGAATTCCTTGTGTATCTAATCACACTTGGTCAAGTAAACCATTCCATTCCACTGCATTGCACTGCACTCCATTCCCCCTAAACTCCATTCCACTCCACTCCACTCCACTCTACTCCATTCCATTCCATTCCATTCCATTCCATTCCATTTTGTTTTTATTATACAGTACAGTGCAGTACAGTACAGTACGGTGTGGTGTGTGGTATGGTATGGTATGGTATGGTATGGTATGGTATGGTATAGTATAGTATAGTATAGTATAGTATAGTATAGTATAGTATAGTATAGTATAGTATAGTATAACATAACATTTTGGTTACCAGATCTCCAAAAGAATATTATGAGAAACTGAAAGGGTAAGTAAGTCAAAGAGGTCATAGCTATATAGTAAAAAGAAAAAGAAAGAAAGGAAGGAAGGAAGGAATGTGATAGGAGTTTAATAAATTATATATAGTTTGAAGAAAATGGATGTTGAGAATGCCACTTTCTTTTCTCCTAATACTAGAAACTAATCAAATGAAATGTTAAGAGATTCAGGACAAAATGAAGCACTTATTCATACAGCATACAATGATATATTAACTTTTCTATGAAATGGATAATAGTCACTAATCTGAATGGCTTTAAAGGAGGATTAAATAAAACCATTAATTATAAGCTATCTCCAGGTTCCACAGCAATAATATGCATTTACATTGTCCTAATTTCCAACTTGTGGACATTGAAACAGGATGCTGATTATATAACAATGGCCTACCAAAGTACATATATAAATCTGTAACATTTTATACTTAAAGCATTTCTACAATGATCTGGAAATGTCACCAAACTACTTATTATCCCAGCCTTGTGCTAGTATAAGATAAATGCTATGTGAGAAGACAACCATCCCTGATCTACAACGGTTTCATCTTTGTCTCTGAATATAATTAGGTAGTGAGATCAGAAACTCTACTTTCTAGGTGAAATTCTGAATTAGTTTTGCTGCTGTATTGGGAGGCACATGTTCAGATATATAATCTGTTACCATATTCAGGTTAATAACATTGCTTCTTTATCTTTGTTTATAATTAATTGATTAGACTGGAGCACCATCCATCACACATTCTTCCTCAGTTCATTTCAAAAATAAAATTGTAAATCAACTTTATAACCATAAATATTGATCTAAGCCAGTTACTGAATGTAATTGTGAGCTGAAAACAAGAAGAGATTGCTAAAAATTGTCATAAAAATAGTTTTGTGCTCTTTTTTTTTAAAAAAAATGTATTTTGTCCAATCAATTTGCCTTGATAGTACTATTTTCTTGAGTGTTCTATTATAAAATTGTCATTCCATACAAGCATTTCACTTCTGTATCTAACAGACCTTTATCTCTTTATAAATAACTTCATAGCAATGTATTTGACTATGGTTTAGTTTATGGTATGTCAATGAGGCAGGACTAACAGGTACAGGATGGCACATCCAAGAGTGTGCCCTTCGAGATGATACATCCTCCTAGTGTTTCTACTTTCCAACTCTCATTTGGCATGCTCCCAGTTTGTTTGGAAGCTGGCTCCAAGAAGATGTTTTGATGCTTCCTCTCTAGTTTGTGCCTGTGCTACGTATCATACAAAACCAGAAAGAGAAGGTTTTGTTTGTCATGGGAAAGATTAATACTCCCCTGATTGATACACTGAAAGCACCTGCCAGTTCATAAGACACAATCCTTGGTTAGACAAGCTAGTATTCAATAGAACAGAACAGAACAGAACAGAACAGAACAGAACAGAACAGAACAGAACAGAACAGAACAGAATAGAATAGAATAGAATAGAATAGAATAGAATCACTTTATTGTTACTTTAAATGTACACTAATTGGCATACATTAAAATGAAATTCCATTCCATGCAACTCTCAAAGGGTCACCACCTCCAATATACACTACATAACCATGACAGAATAAATAAATAAATAAATAAACAAATACAAAATTATACATATGCCCACATATATTATATGACACAGAGAAAACAACACAGCCTATTTCGGATGCATACATGTACATGGCGAGAAAAATGAAACTTTTGAGTTTACCAGACGGATGGCATAGGGAACAAAGCTGTTACAGAATCTGTTAGTCCTGCTAGAAATACTTTGAAACCTCCTACCAAGAAAAACCAACGGCAGGGAAATTAGGTCTGGAAGGATACCTTATAAAACACTATGATATAGTTATCCATGATTAGCACTCATGTTTTATGTCATAGTAATACTGGCATGATTTCTGTATATAGTGACCTCAGTAAAAGCTGGAACTGAATAGTCATAGATGAACATGGAGAAAATCTGTGTTAATGACTTTCGAGTGCAATAGATTTTTTTTCCCCTATTGGGTTTGCATTTCTCTAGGTCCCATAAAACAATAACAATAATAGTAATAGATGCTTTGGGTGCAATCACAAAACATCTGGAGCACCATAAGCATTGACAAAATCACCACCAGTCAATTGCAAAAAGTAGATTCCTTGGAACAGCTTTCTGTATTGGGTTTTTATATTTATAAGCCACCCGGATTCACAGAGAGTGAGTTGGGCACCATACAAATTTTCTTAAATAAATAAACAGCTTACATCCTAACATATGCCTATCCCAAATCTTTGGGAATGACTTGATAAATGAACAAAAATTCCAGATCCAGTCTAAATAACTGTCTGACTATGTGACCAACCATAAGAATAATAATTAAAACAAAACAAAAAACAAAACAAAACAAAACATAAAGTTCATTTTATAGTGATCTAATTCTCTACTCTAATTTCCAAATACAGTACAGTCTATACCACTTATCCACCATTCCTTTTACCCTTCCATTTCCCATTTCCTGTTCTGCTGTTTCCATTCTGACTTTTCAATCCATTTTTTCCCTCTCACCACACTTTCCTTTCAGCCCCTCAAACTTCATTTTTGATACATTTTTTGTTGTTATTGCAAGTCTTTCTCTTCTGTCTCATCCAATTGTTTCTTCGTGAATAATGACTGCCATCTTTACAGAGAACCTCATGCTGTATAGTATATTTATAATAATAATTATCAAACTAAAAGGGTTTCAAACTGAAAAAAAAAGGGTACACATAAGCGGCAATAACAATATAATATCACCTCAGAATTCATAATCATAATAGTATTAAAAAAGAAAGAAAGGAGGCATTTTAAAATATGGGCTATTACTGTTGCTTGGGCTTTTTTGTTTTTGTTTTTTCTCCCCCAATTTTTTTATTTTTATTTCTCATAAACACATTTACATGTACAGTCATTTCCATCATTTTTTCATTCATCTTTTCTTTTAACTTTCATTTTTCATTTTTACTTTTTCGGGACTGCTCTTTTACTCTTTACCTTTCCTCCAACCTTTCTTCTTCTCCTCCGCTTCTATTCCTTTCTCTCTCTTCTCCCACTTCCTTTGTTCTTTCTCCCCTTCTCTTTCCTACCTCCCCTTCTCTTCCCCCACTCCTCTCTTCTTCCCCACTTCTAACCTTCTCCTCTACTCCTCTTTCCCCTTCATTTTCTTCCTCTCCTTTTCCCTTTCTTCTTTCTCCTCTTCTCTCCTTTCCTCTCCTCTCTTCTCCCTTCTTCTCTTTCGACTCATTCCCCTCTCTCCTGTTGTTTCCCTTTTCAGTTCACTCTAAAGTGGTATTCGAGCAGCCCCAATTTTCTAATTATCTTTTATTTCTATTTCTTATTCAATTATTATTTATTTTCATTTCATCATTTGCATACATTTTTATAATATCTCACTTTTTTCCCTTTTACCCCCCCCCCCTTCTCCTTTTACTTGACATTATCTGGGTATCTATTTTTCTAATTGTTTTCTCCCATCTATTCGCATCTATTTTATTTCTATATCCTTATAGAAAAGGATATAGAAATTCATATTCATTATTCATATTTCTTTTCTAACCAATCATAAAATTTACCCTATGTCTTGAAATATATCAACTCCTCTTTATCTTTCTCAATGTTAATCTATTCATTTCTGCACATTCTAAAATTTTCTTTATAATTTCTCCTTCCAATGGGATTTTATCTGCTTTTCAGTTTTGTGCAAATACAATTCTAGCCACTGTTATTATATGAATAATCAAATATGTATCTTCTTTACTATATTTCTCTGGTACAATTCCCCACAAGAATATCTCTAGTTTTAACTCTATTCTGTTGCTGCAGCATTCCCTCTAACCATGTGTGTATTTTCACCCAATATTGTTTTGCTTCTTTACACAGCCACCACCTATGATAGTATGATCCCGGCAACTGGTGACATTTCCAACACTTAGTTGATTTATCTTTAAACATTTTAGCTAATCTTCTGGTGGCATATGCCATCTATAAAACATCTTATACAAGTTTTCTTTATAGGCTGTTGCCATTGTTAAATTGTAGGTTCTTTCCCAAAGTTGTTGCCATTTCTCCAATTCTATGGTGTATCCAAAATTCTTTGCCCATGCTATCCTTATTTCTTTTACTTCTTCATCTTCTAGTCTAAAACGCAGTAAATAATTTTATAATTTCTTAATCAGTTTCTTATCTGTTTCTGTCAATATTTCATCCAGTTCTGATTTCCCTAAGTTAAAGCCATATTGTCTACAATCTGCTTCATATCTTGATTGTATTTGTAGTCTTGTATACCAATCTATCTCAATCCCTTGTCTCTCTAGTTCTTGTTTTTGTTTCAGTTCTCCTTGATCTGTCAAAATGTCTTTATATCTAACAATATTCCCCATGTTCACAATATTTGGATATGTCACCGCTTCTATTGTAGAAAGAAGCCACATTGGAATATTCAAATAATGTTTTTCTTTCACTCTCTCCCACACTGATAACAAACCATTTCTTACATAATGTCTTTGGAAATACCCATATATCTGTTGTTTCCCGTACCATAAAAAGGCATGCCAACCCAGTTGTAAATCATGACCCTCCAATGTCAATAGTCTTGTATTTCTTAATAAAATCCATTCTTTAATCCATGTTAACGCTGCCGCTTAATAATACCATTGCCAATTCGGAAGGCCAAACCCACCTCTAATCCTTGCATCTTGTAGCATTTTTATGTTGATCCTTGCTCTCTTTCCTTACCACACATATTTCCACGTTATTTTCTTCAACTCTTCAAAATATTTTTTCTCCAGTTTTATTGGTATAGTTTGAAATAAAAATAATATTTTTGGTAATACATTCATTTTTACTAATGCTATTCTTCCCATTAGTGATAATTGCAAGTTTCTCCATTTCTCCAGGTCTATTTCAATTTTTTTTTCCAGTTTATGATAATTGTCTTCCTTAAGCGTTGCCCATCTTGATGTCAGATAGATGCCCAAATATTTCACTTTCTTCACAATTTGGATGTCCAGTTTCTCCATTATCTCCTTCTTTTGCTTTTCTCTCATATTTTTAACTAATATTTTTGTCTTATCTTTATTGATTTTCAGACCTGCTACTTTCCCATGTTCTTCTATTTGTTCTAATAGTTTTGGCACTGTCTCTATTGGGTCTTCCATGATAAACACCAAATCATCCACAAATGCTTGTAGTTTGTATTCTTCTTTTTTAATTCACATTCCTTTTATTTCCTTTTCCTGCCTCACTTTTTTATTTAAAATCTCTAATGTCAATATAAATAATAATGGAGATAAAGGGCATCCTTGTCTTGTTCCTTTTCTAATATCTATTTTCTCTGTCATTTCACCATTTACCATCACCTTTGCCACTTGGTCTCTGTATATAGTTTAGATCATATTTATAAATCTGTCTCCAAAATCCATCATTTTCAACTGTTTTATTATAAATTGCCAATTCACGTTGTCAAATGCCTTTTGTACATCTAAAAATAACAACGCTATTTGTTTCTCTGAGTCTAGTTCATAATATTCTAATGTGTTTAATATAGTTCGCATATTATCTCTAATTTGTCTTTTTGGTAAGAAGCCATTTTGGTCCAAATGTATAAACTCGTTTAATATATTTTTCTAATCTTTCAGCCATGATTGATGCAAAAATCTTATAATCTGCATTTAATAAAGATATCGGTCTATAATTCTTTATCTGTTGCAGATCTGCCTCTTCTTTTGGTATTAAAGTTATATATGCCTCCATCCATGAGTCTGGAATTTTAGCTTTAAGTAATAGTTCATTGAATACTTGCAGCATCACATTGCTTAGTAGATCTTGTAGAGTTTTGTATACCTCTGCTGGTAATCCATCTGGACCTGTTGTCTTCCCATTTTTCTGTCTTTTAATTCCCTCCATTAATTCTATCATAGATATTCTTTCTTCTAATAATTTTTTGAACTTTTCCGAGATTCTAGGCAGTTCCATTTTCTTCAAATATTGTTCTATCTCATCTTCTTCTATTATTTCTTGTTGATACAATCCATTGTAGTATTTCTCAATTATCCTCTTCTTTTCCTCACTTCTATAACATATCTTTCTTTCTTGATCTATTAATTGACAATAGTTTCTTTTCTTTCTCTTTTTTCATTTTATATGCTAACCATCGTCCTGGTTTATTTGCATTTTCAAAAAAGTTTTGCTTTGTAGCTTTTATTCTATTTGCCAATTCTTCATTTTCTATTAAATTCATGTTATGAAAAAACGTATGTTTTTTTCAAAGCCAACAAATTTTTAATCATGCGAGTTTTTTTTTTGTAGTTCTATCTGTAATCTCTTATATTCTTCCTCTAAATTCTTTTGCATTTGTCTGTTTTGTTTATTTCATTTTCCTAAATATGTCATTGCCAATCCACTAATGCAGCGGTTCTCAACCTGGGGGTCGCGACCCCTTTGGGGGTCGAACGGCCATTTCACGGGGGTCGCCAAAGCCCTCTCTCACCCCCCTTCCCATGCCTTCACTCACCCTCTGCCTCTGCTGGATCGCCCGGTCGCCGTTTGCTTACCCCACCCACTCCCAATCTATTGCTGCTCCGGAGTCCCAGCTGATGGCTAGAGGGGAAAAAAACTTTAAATTCTTGCCACGGGGCTTCAAAGAGCCGCCCTACTCTCAACTGTTTTGCGGAGGGCTCTGTTGCTAGCTAGATGCAAAGAGGTAAATTCCTGGAGCAGATTTCCCCCCTAGCTATGCTCAAAAAGCAAAATTGAAAGTAAGCAGGGTCTTGGCTGCAACGTGACAAAATGAGGCAGAGAGATTTCTTTTTCTTTTTCCTCACCAAAAAAGGTAGGTGCAAACTGCAAACAATGGGAAATTTAGGGCAAAAGAGGAGATTCAAGATTTTAAAACACAGAAGAAAAAAAGCTCTATTTAACTAGGGAATTGTAATAATTGAGATACTGTTAATTGCATATTGTGTTGAAAGCAGAAATGGTTAAGTTGTGGTTTGGAGGAATATGGGGGGAAATTATTTGGTTTATTATTATTGGTAAATATAATTAATTGATTTGTAAGAAATTGGATTGCATGGAAATAATTGGAATATTCATGTTCATATTGATTAATATACAAAAAAGGTAGTTATATAACTAATTGATTTATATTAAAATGTTGAATTTGTATTAAACAACTGTATTATATAATTAACCAATGTGAGGATGGATATAAAAATAGATGACAATGGGAAGGGGTATAATATAGAATAGAAGGGAAAAATTGAATTTGATTAAGATTAGAGATGAGGATGAAGGGTAATATTGGTTTTTTTAAAAAAAAATAGATGAGGAATAAATATGGTAAAAAGGAAATATAAAAATTGTAAATTTAATTGAAATGACTAAATACTGTGTTGGAAGAAATATCCTTCTGGGTTCTGCTCCAAGTGGGGAAAAAGACACTGGAAACATGGAGACTGCTTGGAAAGATTGTTTAATGGTGGACAGGATCACATGGCTTGATGGGGCCCATTGTGTTAGTTTCTGTTGCTATTGTGTTGCAAATGTCCTTTGACAAAGGATTGAGTTTCTGCCTCTGGCCCATTAACAAAGGGTGGGGGGCAGGAAGGTGGGAGTTGCTTTGTCTGTAAAATATGCTTCTCCATTTCTCATACAGGAAAATATAATATTCTGCCTTTTTAATATTTCCCAAAATATTTCATTCTTCTAGGAAAGGGGTGGGTGCTAACCTCCTACAACTGTTTAAATTTGTGGACCGGCCAAATACTCTGTTCAAAGAAAATGCGTTGTATGTTTGTATGTGTGTTTCTAATTATTACTATTTTTTGCTATTTGTTCTCTTTTATTCTTTAAAATTTAACAATTCATTCTTTATCTTAATATCTTAATATTTGTTTGGGGTTGGCTTTCTTCCCTTTCATCTTTTTTATTGTACAGCAATCTTTCTCCTCAAACCTACCACCTCTGTCTTTTCTTTCTTACTTACTTTCTCTTCCCCCCCTTCTTCTTCTCCCTACTTCCTCTTTCTTTCTCCTTCTCCTCCTCTCTTCCTCCCTCTCTTACCTTCACTCCTACTCTAATTTCCCTTCCCTTCCTTCATCCCTCTCTATTGCTGTATCCTTTTATGCATATGGACTACTCAGAGGGCTGAAAAGGTTATTTTTGACTGGTCCTCGCACTTTTGACCAGTCCTCGAGCTTACGACTGTCCTCACAATTTACATTTTTGCCCTATCTTATACCATGTTGAAGAGAAGCAGTTGTGAAATGAGTGACATGGTTGTTAAGAATGCTGCACAGGCATAAATGTGAGGATGGTCATAAGTGTGAGGACCAGTCAAAAGTGCGAGGACCTGTCAGAAATGACTTTTTTCAGCCCTCTGAGTAGTCCCTATACACATAGCCATGGCCACTCGGTCACATGACCAGCTAGCCACGCCCACTCAGTCACATGACCTCCAAGCCACGCCCACAAAATAAGCCACACCCACAGAACCGGTAGTAAAAAAAATTAGAACCTACCCCTGGTTGGGGGTCACCACAACATGAGGAACTGTATTAAAGGGTCGCGGCATTAGGAAGGTTGAGAACCACTGCTCTAATGTATGCTTTACTGGTATCCCACATGTTTTGTAAAGATGTATCTTCTTTCTTATTCTCTTTAAAAAAGAAAGCCAATTATTTTTCCATATATTGTTGGAAATTTTTTTCATTTAGTAATTTTTGATTTAATGTCCATCTCATTTTTCTTTTTTTCCCTTTCCATGTCATTATTATTGGATTGTAGTCTGCCCATACATTTATTCCAATATCAATTTCTTGTATTTTAGCTATTAATTCTGTTGACATCCACATCATGTCTATTCTTGACCACGATAGATGTCTATTTGAGTAAAATGTGTACTGCTTTTCTTTTGGATGGCTCGCCTCCAAGCATCTTGTAGACTTAATTCATCTATCAGTGTGGAAAAAGTTTTTGGCAATGTTTTTCTTATCTTCCTATTTAATTTTGTAGGCTTGTAGTCCAACTCACTGTCTATTATTGCATTGAAATCCCATAATATACATATCTCTTCATATTCATATTCTATTATTTTTTTATGTAATTTCCTATAATATTCTTCTTGATTATCATTTGGAGCATATATTGCCATTAACAATGTTTTTTTTTTATTCATAGTTATTTCAACCATTAATATCCTTCCTTCCTCATCTTCAAAAATCTATTTGGATTGAATTGTGTTTTTTTAATATATAATGCTACCCCTCTTTTACTTTGACTGGCAAGTGTTGTATATAATATTCCCAGTTTCTTTTGCTCCAATAGATACTTACTGTACGTTGTTTCTTAATATGAACTTCTTGTAGACATATAATCTCTAATTTTATTTTTTTCTAATTTATTGAATATTCTTCTTCTTTTTATTACTGAATTTAGTCCATTTATATTCACTGATATTGCTTTTACTTCTTCTTCCATTTTTACTTGTTTATTTATTTAGTAAATCTAGTCACTCTTGTTTCTCTTTGTTCTTTTATCTCTTTTGCTTTTGCCCCCTCTCTAAATGCTCTTTCCTCTTGTTCCTTGGTTGTCTCCGTTAGTTGTTCTCTTTTCTCTTCCTGGCAGCTTGTCCCTTCTTCTTCTCTCACTTTTGCTTCTTCTTGTAGTTCTATATATTGCTGATAAAAATAGCTCTGCCTTTTCTACTGTATCCAATCTGTGCCTTTGTTCTCGTAAATTCACCAAGATTCCTTCTGGTATCAACCATCTAAAACTCATTCCTTTTTAAATCAAATGTTTCATCAAAAATTGGTATTTTTTTCTTAAATCTCTTACTCTTCTTAGAACTTGTTTCAATGCTACTATATCTCTACCTTTATGTTAGATTTACCAAAAAACACTGAGAACAGAGATTTTGCAATTTATGAGGAACGACTGTTGCTTGGGCTTAAGCAATGTGGCCAAGATGGGGAAGCCCAACTATGATCCTGATGTAATAAGGTCCCTTTCTAAGATAAGTGAGGTATTTATACTATATAACCCTCCCTAAACTCTGCATAGCACTAACCTTAGCATGCTTTACGGTGGTGCTTAAAAGTTGATGAACCATTTTGTATTTAGATTTCAGCATAAATATGATATAAGATGTGATTTGTGCTCCACACAGACATAGTTATCCTATAACTACAGTAGATAATGAAAACACAATTAAACAAGTGAGGCAAAAACAGGATACTTTTTCATTTACTGTATTTATGGGGGAAATAATCCAAAACCATGTGTTTGTGGCAAACGTATGTGAGCCTTTGGGATTATCAGTTCATTTGAAGAAGAAATTGGAGTCAGGAATTTCAATTAAAGTAGGGGTCTCCAACCTTGGCAACTTTAAGACTTGTGGACTTCAATTCCCAGAAAGGGATGATAATCAGGGGTAAGTGTGAGAGCTCCTGCCTTTTTTTTTTTAAAGAGCAGCATTTTGGATATTCACTATCGAAGTCTGATCTTCACAACACAGGTCTATGGAAGCATGTCATGGAAGATTTCTGAGGACTTCTGATAAGCAATTCATACTCACCAGGCTGGAAAAGGTTACAAAACAATTTCCAGAGTTTAGATTCACCAGTCTCCTGACACATAGACTGTGAAAAAATGGAGGCAATTCAGCACAACACTATCATCCTCAGAAGTTTGGTGAAAGGCAAAGTCGGCATTCCAGAAAAAGAATCTTATCCCATCTGTGAAACAATTTATGATTTGGGCCGCTTTGTTGCCTCTGGACAGGATGGCTTGCGATCATTGATAGAACAATGAATTCTGAATTGTACCAGCAAACTGTATGGGAAAATATAATGGTATTTGTACATGAACTAAAGTTCAAGAGACAGTGGGTCATGTAGCAAGACAACAGTCCTAAACACACATCTCTGTACAGAGTTGTTTCAATATCTTATATACAGCTCTGTTTCAATATCTTGACACTTTTTCCAACACTGGTGCCTGCTCTGTCATTATTTCTTTCCAGTAATAGAGTTGACCCCAGAAAGCAGAGAGCCAGTTAACTAGGATTCTTCTACAATTTCTTCATAGACTAACGGGCACATGGTTTTCATATTTATATATGATACATCTTTGTATCATTTAATGTATTGTATAAATAATTCTAGCTTCTATTATGTAGAAAAAACACATCTGGACATAAGGATAGATTACAAACGTGTGCTCGGATGTATACAATTATAGATGATACAATTCCCCTATTTCCTTTGCTAGATAGTAAAATAATTATTATTCTTGTTTCCAGATGGAATCCAAAATATTTTCAGAGATTAATTAGTTGATAATATGAATACATAGAGCAACAGGGTTTTAAGATGCATATCACTGTCCTTCAGACACAGAGTTATTCTATGCAACTGGTACTTGTTATTTCACCAATATAAATGATAAAAGAGTAGTATCAAGTGAACCAGTTTTAAAGGCACATTTTTTGTTAAATAAATATAAAACATTTTTTATTAGAGCATAGCTTCTTTTATATTTTGTGTACAGCAGATGGATCTTAATTAAATTTTTGTGTGCCTATATAAGAATATCTTTGGTCTGATAATTTAAGATGGCTCATAGTAATTAGCATAATTCAATTCATCTGCAGAGTTCAGCATGGAATGCAAACCCAAAGGTACAGTCCTATTAAAGTAGAATATTTGTAGCTCAGGGTTGAAATGAGCGGTTCTTGATACTCTCAGAGCTTGCTTGTTTTTTTGCAGACGTTTCATTATCCACCTAGGTAACATCATGCTAGTACTATGATGTATTATGTATTTATGTACTATCCTCACACAGGAAAAAATCTTAATCAATTCAGGGAAGTCTCAGGTGTTGCAGAAGCACAGATCTAGGGGACAGCAGGAAGAGAAAGAAAGAAAGAATCTAAGGAAGAGGAAGAAATAATTGTGTGAACATTATCATGCATGGAACATTAAGCTTACCAAACACCAGAATTTTTGGAAGGGGTTGATTTGGGGGAATATAATAAAATGGTAGAATGGAAGGAGCTGGCATGGTTAAAATAGCTTTGAATCACTTCAGAACTGCACCCGTTAGCCACTGTTCAGATGGACATTGAAGACATCTTAGTTAAGAGAGCCTTCTAGATGAAGGCATAATCCTAATATTCCTGTGAAATGAGTATAGCACTTAACCATGTGATATAGTAACGAGGGACAAGCAACTATCAGCAGTTTCAGTGTATCTCCATATCTGTTTATGTGAAAGGAAAAATGCCCTAATCAAGGAGATAGGTTAAGTAATGAGAGCTGAAGAAGGTGGTTAGTTTTTCTCTCCATCTGTTTTCCTTTGTTTTATTTCACTTATTATTTTCCCTCATTATCAGAACAAGCAAACTTGAACCCAATATTGTCCTTGTAGATTGGAGTAAATCTGAAGAAGCAGCTTACAAAAACAAACAAACAAACGAGCAAAACAAAATAAATAAATCAGCCAGTAGGATATGCAAAATAGTGCACATCAACTACACTGCAATTATAATCCTATTGTAAACAGCAGAGACTCTTCTGAGAAACAGCAGCTTTTATAGCCATAAAATGCAATTGCGATTAACATCGCAGTTGGAGATATCTAAAGTTGGCTTGGATTTCCAGGAAATAATTGTCCATATCATTACATCAGCAGCAGAGGTCAGCCTCTTCCCACAGACCTTCTACTAAACCAAATCCAACTTTTAGCAACAGTTACTTCATGCTCCACTGAACTGTGGGTATATGAGACGAAACCTGGATGGAGAAATATTAGCATTCCATCAAACATTTGGAGGCCAGAACCTTAGAAGATCCCAACTTTTCCAGTGCCTGCCAGCAACACATTTCCTACAAAGGAGAAGTACAGCCCTAATAAAGGGTTGTAGCCTTAATATTTAAAATAAATTCATGTCCAGAGAAATGTTCATATGGTATTCAGTGGTGATATTCAACCAATTCAGAACAGTTCAAGTGAACTGGTAGTGGCGACCTGTGGGTGGGCCCACCTTGGCCACCTGCCCGCCCCAGCGCTATGCTGTTCTATTTAGCCACGTTTTCTAAGCTGCGTGCATGCTTGCAAGCCAAGCGCATGCGCGTGCTCATATTTTCTGTGTGTGGCGGTAAAATTATGTGAAATCCACCTCTGATGGTAATGCTCAACTACAAGATTAGATTTAAGTCAAATTTTGTATTACCAGTAGGTGCAACCAATTCAGGGGTGAAATGCTCCCGGTTTGGACCGGCTCGGGCGAGTAGGTAGCAATGGTGGTGGGCAGTTTGGAGAACCGGTAGCAAAAATCCCTACCCCCGCCCCCTATGCCCAGCAGAGCTGCGTGATCATCAGAGCCTTTTTTCCCCTTTAAATGGCTCTGATTATCCCAGCTGAGTTGCCTGCTAATTTAAAAGAAAAAAAGTTTTTTTCTTTTAAATGGCTCTGACGATCCAAGCTCTGACGATCCAAGCTCTGACGATCCCAGCTGAGTTGCCTGCTAACTAGCAAAATTCCCTCTCCCCCTGCCCCCACTACCTCCAGCTTACTTACCTTAGCTGCTGGTCACAACGCCTGCCTTGCTTCGCTTGCTGTAATACCTGCAATCCATTGCATCAGCAAGCAACTGAATCTCCCTGCCTGCAATCAAGCTCATCGGTGAGCAGTTCTATCTGCCTGCCTACCTTCCTGCCTGCCTTGTACCTTCTTATTGCAGGGGTCTCCAACCTTGGCAACTTTAAGACTTGTGGACTTCAACTCCCAGCAAAGCTGGCTGAGGAATTCTGGGAGTTGAAGTCCACAAGCCTTAAAGTTGCCAAGATTGGAGACCCCTGTTCTATTGGGTAAGTTTTTTTCCCCTTTGGGAGCATTTAAAAAAATAGTTAATTGGGGTTTTTTTTAATTGTTCTTTTTTTAGACCTAGCCATTTAAAGTTTAGGAAGTTTAAATTTAGCTGCTTTAAACAAAAATAAAAATAAATTAAAATAAAATAATATTTGTGCAGCTTTCTGAGATTTAGTGTGTTTCTGTAGTGTTTCACAACACACAAACTACACAAACACACAAAATCTCACAAAGCTGTATGTGGAATTTTATGTGTGTAAAGTGTGAAAGCTGGTTTTTTGGGCTTTTTGTGGCTGTGGGTGAGCCAGTTGTGTTGTGTTGTGTGTGTGTAAAGTGTGAAAGTTGGTTTTTTTGGGCTTTTTGTGGCTGTGTGAGGTTCCTGCTTGTTGCAGGGGGCATTTTGGGTCTAGCACAGCTGCTTTTACATTGTGGGTGAGCCAGTTGTGTTGTGTTGTGTTTTGTAGATTAAAAAAGGGCAAAGAAGTGACATTGACTTGGCCATACCCACCCAGTCACCTTACCACCAAGCCCCGCCCACTAATTAAGCCATGCCCACAGAACCGGTAGCAAAAAAAATTAGATTTCACCCCTGAACCAATTGGTTATACAACCTAGTTGAGAAGAGATATTATCGTGTTTCCCCGAAAATAAGACCCTGTCTTATATTTTTTTGAACCTCTAAATAAGCGCTTGGCCTTATTTTTGGGAAGGTCTTATTATTTTGGGGCACATGGAGGAAACCAGAGGAAATGCACATGCATTTAAATATTTTTGGGGAGGGCTTATTTTCAGGGGGGGCTTATTTTAGCGCATGTGCTCAAAAACCCAAATGGGCTTATTATCAGGGGATGTCTTATTTTTGGGGAAACAGGGTAGTTGCCCAGGCCCTTACAAACAGAGAAAAACAGGGACAATCCTCAGTGGGTCCCTGGTGCTCTCTGAGCTGGGTTGTTTTCTTGAAGATCTTTAATTACCCAAATAGGTAATATTGTCAGTGCATGATGTTATCTAATTTTGGCAATGCAATGTCTGCAAGAAAACAATCAGGCTCGGGAGAGCATCAGGGACCTCACAGTTCAACCCTGAGTTACAAATATCTTCTTCTAGCAGCACCATCTTCAGTACCACCCTGGTGGAATTCCACATATGCTAGCTACTGCATAAGAACATATGATTGTGCAGATCTCTTGCTGGGTGGTTTTTTTTAAAAAAACATCTGTTAAGGTTTTGATCTGCTGTAGGCTTTTTTTTTTTTACAATGGATGTTTTTCAATTTTTTATGTCGTAGGCCTCCCAGATTCATTGGAGACAAGATGGGCATCAAATAAATTTTATTAAATAAATAAATAAATAAATAAATAAATAAATAAATAAATAAATAAATAAAATCCCCTGGTTGAGAGACTTCTTGCAAGCATACAAGATTGCGCTTGCAAGATTAGATCCTTAAATTGAATCTTCAGTTCATGCATTATGTCATCTCTCTGGCAGAGGGAAGTTGTGCAGTCTTCTTCCCATCTACAAAGGCTCCAATAATTTCTGGACTGGGACTTGGTTTAATACGAAAGGGAATGAATAAAAGCCACATCTATGATACTTGAACTACATTTGGCTCTGGCAGAGGAACAAAGGAGACTTTTGAATTTTACAGGATTACCAGTAAAAAGCTATTTGTTTCTATTTCTTGTTCATTTCTTTTCTCTTTCATCATTTTATAGGTTGCACATAAAAGGAATTACTAAAAAAAAAACAAAAAACAAAAACAAAAACAAACCAGATCGTGATCATTCAGAATGTTAGACAAAATAAGGATTTTGCTAGTTGGAATAATTTCATCTTTGTATGTATTATGCACTAGAATTGTGTCTGTAAATTGCTGCATTAAACTGGTATTCTCCCAGTCAATGCTCTCCTTTAATAAAGGATATTGTAGTCATTATTGATTACCAGGTGAAAATAAGAAGATACTCATGCATTATTAGTTTCTTTCCTGTTCGTGTTGTTACCTTGAACTGCCAAATGTCACAGCATTGGATTTATATGGGAAATGAATTAAGTCCTCCTGTCAGAAAGTCTATGGCACTGAGTCTATTTGTTGGCCACAGATAGTTCTCGATTTGCAACTGCTCATTGTTACCTTTTGAAGTTACAAGGGCACTGAAACAAATGACTTATGAGAAGTCCTTATACTTATCACCTTGGCAGCATCCTCACAGTCACTCAAAATTCAGGCTCTTGGCAACCATCATATATTGATGATAATGTCATGCCCCTGTTGGACCCTGAATCTGCAGAGGAAGACTAACTGGAACTGGAGCCAATGGAGATTGAAAGGGTGGCTTTGTTGGTTTTGGAGGAAAATGGGGAGGAGCAGGCCCAGTCAGGCCAGGTCCTTTCAAGATTGGGATGGTTTGTAGGCAGGAAGAAAGGGGGGAAGGATGACCAATGAGGCTAAGCAGTGAACATGAGAGACAGAGCTCAGGCGATGAGCAAGGACCACCCCCTCCTGATTCTCAAGCATGGAGAGTAGAGAGAAGTCGAGAACAGCGCAGACTGACCCGACTACTCAGGAGGAGAGCACCCCACTCCTCTTCACAAGGCACACCTGGGGATTGAGACTTAAGGAGATGCTGCGGGGAGGGGCATTTGTCGGGAATAAGCACTGAATTCATGGAGTGTTGAGTGCCGATGTTTGAACTTTCCTGGATTCTTGGCATTCTTTCTGGATTTCTGGATTAATTGCCTTGCTCCTTTGCTTCCTGGACTCCTCGACTTGCTCTGTTGGATTTCTTGCTTTTCAGCCATTGTGCTCACAGCATTGTGCTGGACCACTTGCAGCCAGAGGCTGCTGTGTGTGATCACTTTGTTCTGGGATTTGCCAGAAACATGGGAGCATTTGGGGAAATTTGGAGCAATAAAGGGGTGGTTTGAACTGTCAGCTGCCTTTGTTGCCTCTATGCCATGGTCTGGGTCATCACAGATTATTGCAGTTTCCTGGGATCATATGATTGCCATTTGCAACCTTCCCAGCTGGTTCTAACAAGCAAAGACAATGAGGGAAGCCAGATTTATTTAATGACCATGTGATTTGCTGAACAACTATGGCAAAAAAAATAATTGTAAAATCATATGTGACTCATTTAACAGCCTCTTTTTGTTTAGCAGTGGAAATTATGACACCAGTTGTGGTCTTAAGTCAAGGACTACCTGTACTCTTGGCCCTGTAATAGAGCTGTGCAAATACTTTGAAAGTGAGTTTCACAGTATGTAGGAACCGCTCTTTAGGGAATTAAAGCAGCCATGTCTTTTGCAAAGCTTATCCAGTTACCTTGTAAGCTGATCCTGCCTGTCTGCACATGCACACATATGTAAAGCCACATCAGAAGAAGCATCCACAGAGCATGTACGTTTTGCAGAGCTTTGGTTTTCTGAATGATTCAACAGAAGGTACTAAATCCATACTCCCACGCATCATAAAACAGCTCTTTTTAGAAGACTTTAAAGAGCTGTATCAGGCAATGGTCTTTATTGGAACATGACAAAATCAGTCATATTTTTGTTTTGCCTTGGGTTGGTCATAGACCAACTGACAAACTATATTCTTGCAACACAATTAAAGTAATATTGTACGTTGATTCCTCTTTTAACTAGAATAGCTTAGAACTGTGATGGCAAACCTATGGCACACGTGCCACAGGTGGCATGCGGAGCCCACTCTGCTGGCACATGAGCCGTCGCCCAGCTCAGCTCCACTGCGCATGCTCCAGTGCTTCCCGCCGGCCAGCTGATTTTCGGGTCTCTGCCCTGCAAGCGAGAGACAAGGGTGAATGTGTTGGGGGGAGCTATCTTTCTCCTCATTTTCTGCTGCCCATGCCTTCCCAGATCTCCAAAGATTCCCCTCCCAGCGCTGTTTTGGGAGGCGAGGCTTCCCCCCCAGTGCTGTTTTGGAATGTGAGGCCAAAAGGGGGGTCACACACACATGCGTGGGGGGAGCGGAGGTCAGGTGCGCATGCGTGGGGGGTTGTGCATGCATGTGCAGGGGGTGGGGTGTTCAGGAGGGGCATTACATTATAGGTGTGGGCATGCATGCACGTACGCGCCCACTTTTGGCACCTGAGGGAAAAAAGGTCTCAAAAAAGTTCTCAAAAAAGGATACCCAGGTCTCAAACCCTATTCTTGGACATGAAAAAATATACAAACTTTTTCCACAGCCTTCAGATAAAGCTGTGGGATATATGATCCCAGAAAGGAGTAAATGTAGTACCATTACTGTCACAGAGGAAAGTACTTTAAAGAAAACAAGGAAAAAGAGGCACGGAAAGATGTTCTCTGGTTTCTATCATGAATGAAGCTGAACACTGATTGCTTGAAACAGAATAAGTTGCCCAAGGCTACCAATTAAATCAATAGAGGATTGATTTTTGAACTTCAAGTTTTATGTATTTGTAGTCCATGAAGTACAACATGTTCAAATTATGACAAATAGCTGAGACTAGGTCAAGAATTTGTAGTTGGACTCTTTAAGTTCTCTCTGCTTTTATTTCTTCCTTTCCAGTGGTTGTTTCCACACCCTGTAAGGTTTTTCTTGATCTGGTTTTTTGTTTTAAAGAAAGGACATTGTATATTGGCTAGTGAAAACAAAGCTGCAATAAATGTAGTAGAATCCCAATGGGTCACAGCTCAAAAAATAAAAGGTTAGGTGGATCAATGGTTATGTAACAAAGATGGAAAAAGCTCTTCCAATTGTACAAATTAGCTTTTTGCATTGGGGTCTTCATAATATTATTTCTTGAGGGGGGGAAATTCTGCACTTAGAATATATAATTAAATGGAAGTGTACTGCAATACATGAATTCCAGCAAATAGCTCTCCATATATCAACTCAATTGAGTTTCCATTACCCCATTTTGTCCCCCCCGCCCGCCTCTGTGTTTGTGTATGCTCATGAAGTCTTCTAACTGCGATTGCACATAATTAATTCAGGTATATTATCTGGCTGTAATGATATATAATGTACAGTACAGGGGTGGGTTCTACTTACCTTTACTACTGGTTTGCAACGGGATTGCGTGCTTGCGCTCGTTTCGCTTGTGCACGCGCCTTATGATGTGCAGATTGCTTCTGATGATGTCACGGTCAGTGGGCGGAGCCTCCCACCAGTTTTACTACCAGTTCTATAGAACCGGTCCGAACCAGGGGCAACCCTGGTACAATACTTCTAGACTAAAACCAAAGGAATTCCAGAAAAGTAAGTTTAGGATATCATTCAGTTTTTTCCTGCCTTAATGCAATGATTAGAATGAATTAATAGAGATTAAGTCACTTTTGTCTATCTGACTTCCATGTAATAAAATACAAAGACTTAACTTGATGATCTAGGGATCTGAAATGCTTCATAAGTATTTAGACTTAGGTCTGTCTGAGGTTTAACCAAGTAATTTGCATCTGCCTATACATCAGTTACAGAGAGATGATTACTTTAAATGTATATTTAATCTTGAAAGATGGATGCTGCTGATTTGAGTCTCACAAATGGCGACTGATTGTAACAATTCAAGGCTGATTGTTGCATTAGCATATATAATTTTTTCCAGGCTCCAAATGTTCTTGATCATTTAGATGCTCTATAAACATGTAGATTACTGGACTTTGTTTCCTGTAGATTGAGTTTGCTGCTGTCAGTACAAAAGAAAGTACAAAGCGAAGGAAATGAACAAATACTTACAGAATCTAAAAACTTGGAAAATGTTAATTATAGCTAATATTACCCAAGTATCTGAATGCTATAAAGGCACTATGCTAAAAAAACAAAGAATATGAGTTCTACTCTGCCTTAGGGTCAAAACCAGCTGGGTAACCTTGGTCCAGAGACCTTTTCCCAGGCTTAGGAAACAGAGCAAGCCAAACTATGTCTGAGAAATACTGTCAAGAAAACTTCATGGGTATCTCTATGAAATCACCAGAAGCCAAGAAGACCAGAAGCCAAGAATCATCCCCGCCCCCCACATCTTTCACAAAAAGAACAGCTGCATCAAATTCTATTTTAATAAAAAGTTTTAGCAATATCTAATATTTTGTAATTTTGTAATGCAATCAAAGAGGTTGAGTGTGTATTTGGATTGTAATGACAGTAAAGGTCTAAGATTCTGTTCCCTTAGTGGTACCATCTATATGGCAAGTATTTCCAGTTTTAAATCAATTTAAAAGTTTGATTTAAGTTAAATTAAATGATGCAATTTTACGTTCAGGGATAATAATTATCCTTTTAAAAATGTCATTACAAAGAGAGATGGAATATCTTTTTTTAATATGTTGTGCCCAAGTTTATTTCAAGAAAGATAATTCCTTGGTGTGTTGGGTTAAATACATTAATATTTCTTGCTATTATTTTCCTATCAATTATAACAAGATTAGCTTGAAGACTCCTTCATATAGGTATCTGTTATCATATACAATATCATATATTGAAAAAGAGTAACTGAAGGCTAAGATGCATTATAAAGACCAAAAAACCCCACATTTCTTATACCAAAAGTGCTTTTTCAAGAGGCAACTGGACTTTCTGTTTTTTTGGGGGGGGTTTTTTGAAGACATTTCGCTTCTAATGCAATGGCACAACATCTGAAAACAAACCCCTCAGGCAGTGATGGGATTCAAGTAATTTAACAACCCGTTCTCTGCCCTAATGATTTCTTCCAACAACCTGTTTCCAAACTACTCAGAAAGTTAATACCGTATTTTCCGGCGTATAAGACGACTGGGCGTATAAGACGACCCCCAACTTTTCCTGTTAAAATATAGGGTTTGGGCTATACTCGCCATATAAGACTACTCCTCTTCCAACACACACCAAATAAAAATTAAAAAACATCAACTGCCTCAACACAATGTAAAAGCAGCTGTGCTAGACCCAAAATGGCCCCTGCAACTAGCAGGAACCTCACACAGCCACAAAAAGCCCAAAAAAACAACTTTCACACTTTACACACACACAACACAACACAACACAACTGGCTCATCCACAATGTAAAAGCAGCTGTGCTAGACCCAAAATGGCCCCTGCAACAAGCAAGAACCTCACACAGCCACAAAAAGCCCAAAAAAATCAACCTTCACACTTTACACACACAAAATTCCACATACAGCTTTGTGAGATTTTGTGTGTTTGTGTAGTTAGAGTGAAACACTACAGAAACACACCACATCTCAGAAAGCTGCACAAATATTATTTTATTTTTACTTTTATATGAAAACTAAATTTAAAACTTCCTGAACTTTAAATGGCTAGGTCTAAAAAAGAACAACTAAAAAAACCCCAATTAACTATTTTTTTAAAGCTCCCAAAGGGGAAAAAAACTTACCCAATAGAACAGGGGTCTCCAACCTTGGCAACTTTAAGACTTGTAGACTTGGGACTTCCGGGTTGGCTCCGCAGCGCCATTGACGGTCTTTTTAGACCGCCGCCCCTGCGATCCCGTTGAGCCGTTCTGACAGCGCTAATCAGCTGTCAAACGGCTTGAAAATCTCCCCTTCAGGAAAAGAAGGGGAGGAGAGCAGGTGGGTGAGGGTAGAGCTCCCCGAAAACCCCTGGATTAATGCCAGGGGTTAGGAGGGTGAGAGCTCCCCGTTCAGCCCACTGAAGCTCCGGATCCGGGGGGACTCTGTTTTTTTTACAGAGCTAGGCGTTGCGTCCAATTTCTGCTGTCAAACAGAAGATTAAATGATTTCAAAAAAGCAGGCGGAACAGAAGCAGGAGGACAAGCTTTTTGCAAGTATAATACTTAACTCCGGGGATACAATGTTTCTAATTGGATTTTCTGAGCTGGAAGTAAAGATGGCGTTTCTTTGTTGCGATTTTAAAAGTGAAAGTTAGAAAGGAAAGTTTTTGCTAATAGACTCGTGCTCAGAGACTGGTTTTAAGTTGCTGGAATAGATTTTGAAGAGCTGTTTGGGAAAAGATTATTTCGTTTGGTGATTTATAAAGAAATTGCTGAAAGCTGCTCAAAAGGATGGCTCTGACTTTATGATTTTATGGTTGTGGGAAGAAAGAAAATCTTTTTAAAATAAAATGGCTTCTAAGAAAGGAGATCCTGAAAGTGCTGGAAGCTATTTGGAGGTCTCAGAAATGAAACAGTTGTCTGATTTACAGAGTTATAAGGATTTTGATGCAGAATTTACAGAATTTATAAAAGAAGCCATGAATAATCATACTGCAGCTATAAGTAATCAAATAGCAATTCTTAAAGGGATAACAACAGAAATGACTGAGGAGACAAAAACAAGTACGGAGCATGATGACAATTCAGGAGATATTCTGATTGCAGCAGAGAAGGTGGAAGAATCTTCTCAAGAATTTTCGAGCTTATTCTCTGCTCTTTTTGGAAAAATTGATAGAATCTTTCAAAATTATGACTTGGTTTGGAAAAAAGTAGTAAATGACCAGACTTTCGAAGTTTCAGAAGATGAAGGAGATTTGCCAGTGGCATTTATACATTTAATAGAAAAGAAACAACTGAACTTTTTTTCACAAACTCTTGACAAACTTTGGTCCTACAGGCGAAGGAATGAACTGATTTATATAAGCAAGAAGAGGCGATTTGGGGGCTCTAAATCAGAGGAAATTTTCTCAAAAAGGGGACAATCTTTGAAGTTACATCAACCTCAAATTAAAATGAAAAACCTCCTCAAAATAGAAGTAGGAGGGATGCAGAAAGACTGGAAAAAATATAAAAAGAAAGCAAGAATGGAAGATTAACCTTTTCTTTTGGCTTTGCAGTTGTTCTACTTATGGTTAAAAATGATTATGTTTTAGGTGTTATAACTACTGAGGGGGAAAAAGTATAAAGTTAAATATTGATTTTTAAATATGATGCATTAATGGTTGAATGTAAGATTAATCTTTTTTGGTTTTTTAGTTTATGTATTAATGGTTAATTATGTTGATGATTATCTTTTAAAATTTTAAAAGTTGGAGGGAGGAATAATGAAGGGGGGAAACTTAGAAATTTAAAAAATGTAGAAATTTAATTAGTGAATACCTAAGGTTTATTTTCTGTTATGAGATTTCAAAATATCTGAACTTTGAGAAAAGTAAGAGGGGGAAAATGTTTTTGCAAGTTAATTGAATACTTTACTGATATATTAAGAGAATTTTTAAGGTTTGAATGTTTAATATTTGTTAAAGGTTTTAAAACTCTTAGAGTTATTGGATTATACGCTATTTTGAGCTTATAAAAAGGGAGGTTGATGAAATTATAAAAGGGGAGTTAAGGGGTTTTGGGAGTTATTAAATCTTGCAGTTAGCTAGTTTATTATAGCAAATGTTTGGTGAAATCTATGCCCTGTTTTTGTTCTGGGAAGTCGGGGGTGGGGGGTGGTGAGGAGGGGTTGAAGATTGAGTTTACCAAGGATTGATTTTTTTTCTTTTTCTTGATGATAGTTTGAATGAATGTTTATATTGTATACTCGTTTGATCAGAAAATAAAAACTTTTTATTAAAAAAAAAAAAGACTTGTAGACTTCAACTCCCAGAATTCCTCAGCCAGCTTTGTTTTTACTGGCTGAGGAATTCTGGGAGTTGAAGTCCTCAACTCCTGCCTGCATGATTGCAGGCAGAGAGTGGCTTGCTGATGGAATGGATTCAGGCAAGCGAAGCAAGGCAAGCGTTGCGATTACCAGCTAAGGTAAGCAAGCTGGAGGGGGAAAACTTTTTTCTTTTTACAGGGCTCTGGGCTCTGGCGATCCCAGCTGAGTTGCCTGATTAGCAGGCAATGCAGCTGGGATCGTCAGAGCTTGGATCGATGGCTCTGGCGATCCCAGCTGCGATGCCCGATTGGCAGGCAACTCAGCTGGGATCGTCAGAGCTTGCAGATTCACGTAAAAGGAAAAAAAGTTTTTTCCTTTAACATGGCTCTGGCATCCCAGCTGAGTTGCCTGATTAGCAGGCAAAGCTGGGATCGTCAGAGCTTCGATCGCCAGAGCCATTTAAGGCTCGTTAGAGTCTTTCAGGCTGGTCTGCCTGGTTACAGGAGAACGACACCCGGCGTATAAGACGACCCCCGACTTTTGAGATGATTTTCTTGTGTTAAAAAGTCGTCTTATACGCCGGAAAATACGGTAACTGGTTCTCCCGAAGTGGTGCGAACTGGCTGAATCCCACCACTGCCCTCAGGGCTAGATTCAGCAGTCTATCTGTATTTAAAAGACAAAGGCCATTCTTTTGAAGACAGCAAAGTCCACATTTTGGACAGAGAGGACCGCTGGTTTGAAAGTGGGGTCAAAGAGGCTATGTCAAAATTGAATAGCCCTCTCTCAACAGAGGGGAAGGGATACAACATCAACTATCTCCAGTCTACAACACAGTCCTTTCAATAGTTACAAGAAGGCTCCACACCCATTTGCACTATTCAGCTGACCCTGATGATATAGTTAAACCTCCAGGTGGCCTTAACGACTCACTAAATGAAGGCAAATAACCAATTGACTACAAGGAGTATAAATCCTTCCATTTCCCACCATCCAGTCAGAGCTTCTTGGGTGAGAAGTGAAATGTCTTCAAGGAAAAAACAGAAAGTCCAGTTGCCTCTTGAAAAAGGACCTTTGGGACAACCATGTCCTGGATGACTAAGAATCTTCATAGACATTTCTTATATCAAAGGTACTCAGGTAAGTAGACTGTAAAATTTAAAAAGTTGCCTAATTTTTAAATTTAATGACTTATTAAATTTAAAATCATATGAATAAAATTTGGAGTAATTCATTAATTGATTGACGTTATGTATGTGGCCACCTAACTCATAAATTGTGACCCTAGGTGGGTGGCATAGAATTAAAACCACAAAATAAAATAAGAAATGTAACATATACAGATATCATAATGCACAATACTATTCAGTACAACTAAGATCAAAATTACAATTATATTAACATTCCCCACTTTTTTAGGGCAGGTTCATTAAGTGCATAGAGTACTGGAGGGGGGGGGGGAAACAGGTTTTCAAGGCCAAAAATGGTCAGAACCATTTTAATTTTGGAGCAAGCTGTTTCAAAAGGGAGACACTACATAACAACTGTCATTTACTTAATTTTCTCAAATGATATATCTTATTTTCTTTATGGCATTTCTTAACAAACCATTGTTTGGATAACATCCACAGACTATAAAAAATAGTTAAGAACTTCTGAAAATTGAAGCAAGAATTTCATTAGTTAAACCTCAATAACCAAAAACTGTATTTGATCATCACAAATCCATGTTGAATGAGCATGTTATTATGTCTACGTAATGTGGGGATAAAAATAGCTAATATTTACTGTCTCTCCCTCTTAGACACACTCTCTTAGGCGTTTGTGAAGCTCCGATTGATCAGATTCTGCACAGCTTAAAATTGTTCTTTCCAGTAATTAGGATTAAAACATAAATTATATAGCAACACATAATCTAATTAAAAAATGACACTATGATCCTCATAAGACATCTGAGATTGTAATACTCATTAAAACATGCTCCATCTCAGGAACAAATAATCATACCTCTATTCCCTTTCTAAAGGCACAGAAGAGAAGCCAGATCTTAACTGACTTTTTGGAAAATAAAAGGGACAGGGTTATCCTTATTTCTAGGGTTAAGCTGTCCCAGAGGTGGGAAACCCTAATCAAAAAAGTTCACTTCCACTTCCCTGCAGATCAACATTCTCCGGGGAAGGGACCATAACATGCCACTCCTCCTTAATATCATTGGATGGGCAGATTCCACATAGAATAGACAATCTAGTTGCCTACTCTAGTTCCTAAGTCATGTCCAGTTCCTGGTTCCTAAGACATGAAGGCAGGGGTGAAATCTACTTACCTTCCCTACCGGTTCAGAAGCTATGTGCATCACATGTACACGTGGACCCTCTGCGCATGCGCAAACCCTTCTGTATAATAACTTCAATGAATCATGACTGAAGAAGGTCCAGATAATTAAATTCATCCTGTATTTCTGCAACTGTAGCCTCCCACCTTCTCAACAACTTTCCTGCAGAAGGGAAGATTGGAGACAAATGAGGTTGGAGGATGGCTGTGTGAACCTGTGGCACACCTTCACTAACTTCAAGCAGTGCCACGGCCCACTGTCCAAAGTATAAATTATGATTCATAATACCCATCTTTCTCTCATGTCTCTGATTTTCGTCAAACAGGTAGAATGCACATCGATCAGGTGGTACTAATGTCACGTCTACAAATGGCAGAACTAATGCCACAGATTCTTTATACACATTCTCAAGATTAACAGTTTAGTATAAATTCCATAGGGCATCACATTATTGTTTGCCTTTAATGTCAGGTGTCAATAATGCTTCCAGGTTGATTTTTTATTTCCCCAGTTAATTTATACCAATACGTAGCTATGTGCTTGCATGTTTTTATAACCAGCAATCCTGGATATTTGATTGAAGGAAGTCCATGCTCATATCACGAATGGATAAGAAGTGATGGGACAATTCAGCATGGAAATATTCTGAGGCAGACAAATTATTTCTTTAAAACTCTTTGTCCATATATTGCAAACTTGATCTTTAGGCAAATAATGAAGAAATAGTTTATTTTTTAAAAAAAAACAATTATTATTAGTTAATACAATTAATTCCTTCTTCTTGTAGAAATGAGAAGTGTTCAATTAAACATTTGCCTGGTTGTTTTCCATATATCATCAAAATATCTTTTGATTTTGATTTCATCGAGAAGTCTCTGCAGGAGCAAGAGGAAGCACTTGTCACCCAGTACTTAGTGAAGCAAATATTCATGAAGAGGATTGGCAGTTCTAGGGTGGAGCAGAAGAATTGTGTAATATTTTGTTCTACAAAATTGAATTCTTAATTTTATATAGCTAACAATATGTGTCAATCCTTCTGTTATAATACAGTAAGATAGTTTTTTTCTTTCATGTTGTTCCTCTTTGTATGTCTTGAAATTGTGTTATCCCATAGATACCTTGTCACTTATAAATAAGCCTCATCTCAAGCTCAGCTGTTCACGCTGTTTTCATCTTTTCAAATTCTTTCTCTAACATCTATTTTGTGGTTTCGATTATAGTGATATGACTGGATGGATTTTTTCTCCCAGATTCTTACCTTGTAACTCAATGTCTGCTAAGGTTTTATTTATCTTACTACAAGTTGTTGTACTATGTACTATGTCTGTTTACGATGACAGATGGTTCTTAATCTCTTAACCTACTATTGATGATGTAACCCAGCACAGTTAATTTATACACTCCACATAATGTAACTCAAAACTCCATGAGTTGAAAGTAGCTTATGTTTTTTTTTCTGGAATCTTGTTTGCAATCTCTTTATTTTGGAGATTTAAATTAATTTAGTTTAGGTGACCATATCATAACACATATTTCAAGCAAACAATAGACTTTATCTTGGAATTTAGTTTAGTTTTACCAGTCATCATGGTGAAAGGAATAGAACTCGATAGCAGCATCCAATCAGTTTTGAAAGAAATTAACTGTAGAGTGTTTCAATTAATATAATCTTTTCAAAAATAGAAATATCTGTATTCTTACAAGATGTATGTATTTTACATAACTTCTATGCTACTTTTAAAAAATGACTCCAAGTGGTACTTTACACGGAAACATTAAAACATTCATCCCAGTGGTGAAATCCAATTTTTTTTACTACCGGTTCTGTGGGCGTGGCTTGTGGGCATGGTGTGGCTTGGTAGGTGTGGTAGGGGAAGGATACTGCAAAATCCCCATTCCCTCTCCACTCCTGGAGGAAGGATATTGCAAAATCTCCATTCCCACCCCACTCTGGGGCCAGCCAGAGATGGTATTTGCCAGTTCTCCAAACTGCTCAAAATTTTCACTACTGGTTCTCCAGAACCTGTCAGAACCTGGTGGATTTCACCCCTGATTCATCCCTTCATAACTACAGGTAGTCTCCCAACAAATTTTGAGTAGTTTGGAGAGCTGGCAAATACCACCTCTGACTGGCCCCTGAGTGGGGTGGGAATGGAGATTTTGCAATATCCTTCCCTCAGGAGTGGGGAGGGAATGGGGATTTTGCAGTATCCTTCCCCTGGAGTGGGGTGGGAATGGAGATTTTGCAGTATCCATCTGCTGACACGCCCACCAAGCCACGCCCACAGAACTGGTAGTAAAAAAATTTGAATTTCACCACTGCTTTGAGGATTCATAGTTATTTTGCAAATAGAAGAGATGCAGTAGATTTCTTCTCTCCCAATCTAAGAACAATGGGTTGAGAGATTTGTAGGAACTTGGTTTGAGTTATGGTTGCAAATACTGGGCTTCAACACTGAATGTCCACTACTTTTACTCATAATTAAGCAAGTCTTGTGAGCATCTTCCCAAACCATAGCATTTCATAGAAGCTAATCTTAATATCCGTAGGTAGACTTACATTACCTCATAACTGTAATTACATTCAGAGTTTAAACATTTTTCTGTTTTTTTCCCTTTTCTGTTTTACTTCCTGTCTTGCCTATTAAACAGTTCTTGAGAACTTTACTATTTGCATACAATTTTATGACCCTGAACCCTCTGACTTAATAAAACTATTGCTATGATATGGAAAATCATTATTTAAATGATGCTTCCATAGTAACAAATCACAGATAATGTATATTTCATTTATTTTCAGGATTTGGTTCCTAAAAGGAGAGTACGCTCTGCAAAAGACATTCTAAATAGAGTCATCTTCTTCTTCTTTAGTCTGCTACTTATCTTTAAGGACCTTCCCAAATAGCATTATTCAAACAGGTCAAGAAATTAGAAGCATCCATAATGGTGATAAATGGTACATTTCCCCTTTATTGGAGCCTTTACAAATGTGTAATAGTGTTGAGCCTTTCAAATTGACTACTTTATATTAATGAATGCTGGCAGCTGATTGAGTTTCAAAGTCTCAGATTTCATTGCTGACACTTGTTTTGCTTATCATAATGAAGTGAGTAACAATAGATACTTTCATAAAAGCATCCCCCCCTCTCCCCCTACATCAGTATTATCTATATATTTCCTTAGGTGTTTTCCCCCTTTCACCCGCCCTACTGAGTCCATTGCTAAATGCTGAAGGATAGATCTGCCACAGCAGTACTGTTCAATAGACCTTGAAATTAGCAAGGGGAACTATGGCTGTCTGACAGCTACTCCTGTCATGGCTACCAAGTTTGAACAAGAAGCAGTAGCTATTCTCACTCACGGGAGAAATAAGGTTCAAGGAAATATTAAAGAAATGTGAATGCCATTGCCGGCATGGCAATAGTTTGCAGTAATTGGCTTTTTGTGATTCATGCTGGTTTGAATTCAGGGAACCACAAATAGAGAGCCTAAAAGCATTAGAAATGGCTCCTTTTTTATGAAGAAATAAGAAAAGATGTGAAGCTATACTGTTATAAATTTTGTTTTGATGTGCAAGTTGGTTTCTCTAAAATGTTCTGCATCGGGCTATTCTATGAAGCCATGCTAAGACGATCCCTCGCCTTTTTACTGAGGTTTAATATGATCTATCTTCTGAAAGTCAGATGAACACATTAGCTCACTAAATAAAAAAGGATACGTTGCTATTAATCTTGCCCTTTCCCTGTTTTGTTTTGTTGTTTCTTAAACTGAATGTAGATGTAGCCAAACAGAACAAATTCAGTTGATATTGGTCACTTCAGACATGTTCAGTTGCTTCTGTGGATGTGATAATGCAGTGAAATTTGTCAGTCATACCTTGTTTTCTGAGATGGGTAATCTCTACCATATCTCAATATTTAAGGCAGTGGTGAAATTCATTTTTTTTTACTACCGGTTCTGTGGGCGTTGCTTGGTGGGCATGGTGTGGGTGTGGCAGGGGAAGGATACTACAAAATCCACATTCCCTCCCCACTCCTGGGGGAAGGATATTGCAAAATCTCCATTCCTACCCCATTCTGGAACCAGCCAGAGGTGGTATTTGCCAGTTCTCTGAACTACTCAAAATTTCTGCTACTGGTTCTCCAGAACCTGTCAGAACCTGCTGGATTTCACCCCTGATTTAAGGCTTTAAAGAACAAATATGTGTGTGCGCGCGCGCGCGCACACACACACACACACACAGACAAATTCAACTTTGCATTTCTGTTTCCATATCCCAAAGGTGTGGACTGAACTGAAGTAGCTTCTTGGATGAAAAGTGAAACATTTTCATAGAAAAGCCAAGAAAGTCCAGTTGCCTTTTTTGGGGAAAAAAAAAACATCTTTGGGAGATCTATGACAATTTGCATGGACAGCTCACCGCAGTCATCTTACCACGGCCAACTCGCTGTGGGACAAGAGTTACACTAATACCAAAGAAATGGTGGAATAGAATCATTAAAGAAAGGATGCCAAGCATCTGAGTTTTAATCACGTGAGCAGGGGGATGCTGTGATGGTGTGAAAAATGGTCATAAGTTACTTTTTTCAGTGATGTTGTAACTTTGAACGGTCATTAAGTGAACTGCTGTAATTTGAGGGCTACCTTTATTATTTTTTCTTTTTTTCATTTGGAGAATTATAAAGGAACAATTGAACAATGAGTCTGAACTAGAATTGATATGGGGGGGGTGTTTCATGCTGAAAAAGCCTCTAACCTAGATATAACCTCTCAGAGAAAACAAAAGTAGCTGAACTATAAATTAATTAGATGCAAGAAACACTTGATTGAAGGAGAAAATGAGATTAGAGTAGGCAAGTAAATTGCCCCTTCCTCAAAGGCACTTACTCTCTCTCTCTCTCTTTACATGCACTTTTGCAAAGGAAAATAAACTGCTAGCTCAGCCTTAAAACACCAAGACACTGATGAGGCATTGAGAAGCAAGGTCACCAAAGGAAAGTAACTTTTTACCAAAACCCATTCCAAAATTCCTTTATTTAGCTCAAGTAAACCCCTTGCATGCACTTCACTATCTCTCCCTCCGGACCTCACTAATACATGTTTTGCTGGAACTCAATGAAATTGTATTGCAATTTGCCTAACTCTATAAAAAGGTACTATAAACTCTCACCTCTTGTCTTTTCCTCCCGCACTGATCAATAAACCAATGCTTCAATAAAGATATGTTGGTCTCTGGTTTAAATAGACTCAAAAAGTCTCTTAGGTTTTTGTTAACAAATAGGCTCATTGTTATAGAAATGGCTTGTACATACGGTTGTGTAAAAGCAAAAAAGTCGTGATTGTAATTCTGTTATCTTCAACTGTGCTAAAGAGAGTCGGAAGTCACTGCCTTTTTCTTTCCTTTTCTCCCTTTACATTATATCTCTTTTCTCTTCCCTCCCCCTTTTCTTAGTTTTCCATTACTTTTTGTCTTTGTATTTCATACTTTGATAAACTAATAAAAAACCTGAAGACAAACAAAAGTGCCTTAGAAGCTGCTACTTTGCGAAGCAGAAACATGTGGCGCAACATGTTATGTATGAAATGGCTATGATGTTCATCTACAAAAGAAAAATCCTCCAGTTTAGATTATATGACTGTATTGTACAATGTTGATCTACGGTCCAAATATTGATTGGATTGATTCTCTGCCATCAAGTCATTTTTAACCCCTAGCAGGTTATAGGTTATTTCCATATTATCCAAATGTAGCCTGTGTTGATTCTGAAGATCTCATTTTGCTGACATTTAACCTATTTACTTTTCTGTCCCTTTTGCATGTTAACACTGACTACTAATCTAATTAAGCAGAAACTATGCTGCATAAGGTATATTAAGCTTCAGCCTTAGCCTTTTTGAACAGAGAATTCATAATATTTTCCTTCAAGACCCACTTATTCTCTTCTCTGCCTTCCATCAGCAATGTAAGACATTATAGGACTATTTTAGGGTCCTCATTTTACCCACCTCGGAAGGATGAAAGGCTGAGTCAACCTTGAGCCAGTGAGATTTGAACTGCCGAACTGCAGCTAGCAGTCAGCTGAAGTAGGCTGCAATACTGCACTCTAACCACTGCGCCACCTCTGCTCTTTAAGTAAGGGTCTAGAGATAAATGGATAAACATTTTAATCTAGTTATAACACAAATGAAGCAAAACCATAAGTTACAGCATCTCATGTTGCTATAGCAGTTTTTATTGGTATTGTCTTCAGATTTTCCTTTCTTCACCCGGATTTTTAACAACATATGTTTTTTAGGCAATCATTATGCTATATAGAAACAAACAAACAAACACTCCCCCAACCAATTGGACTTTTGGTAGGTAGGTCTTAGGTACTTCTATTACATAGATGATTCATCAATACTTAGAATCCCCTTCATCTGATGGCGCAATGGAATGCTCTATCCTAAGTTTAATAAATACAAATATATCAACCAAAGCAAACTTTTCTTCAGTCTGTGTAAGCATGGTATCTGTGAAAGCATGGAAATATGCTTGCACATCTGTCCATATGATTGACAATCCAGGTTAATTGCAGGTATACAAGAAGGGATTTTTTTTGGTTGGTTACAAATGGACAGGTAGATTTAGATGCAAGCAATCTTTCAATTGCCCTTTCTAAGACATTTAGAAATTGAACTGTAATAACTAGCATATTGACTTAAATGTGAAATTGCATCACACAGTCCCATGTTGCTGATAAAGGATCAGTATTTAATACTTGCATCATTTCATGTCTCTATAAGAAACTGAAGAGTCCATTCTTCACTGGTTATGTGTTCCAAACTGTTGATATGTAACAATATTAATAGATATTAATGTGCTTTTGACTTGTTTTTACAATTAACTACAATACTGTAAATTCCAAGATGTTATCAGAGTTATTGAGCTCTTTTGAGTGGCTTATAAATTGTGCAATCCTGAGCTAGATTTAACAAAGTGTACATGTTTAATTTAAGCAGAAACTCAGGTTAAAACATGTGTCAAATTTAGTTCAAATGCAAGACTTGTTTTTACATTTTGTGATCTACATTTTGATATAAAGATTGAAATCATTTTCTGCTTGATATTATTGAAGTTAATTCAATAGTAAATCCCATGTTACAGGATTCCCAGTATAGTTTCTTGTAAAAAAAATGCAGAACTATCATACTGATTGATATATTGAAAGAAAAATTTCATACTGGTTTTATAGTTCCTGAGGATTAATCTTTTTTTCTTACACACTACTTGATTTGAAATTACCTCGTATTGAAGTATACTGTGCTCTTGTCTGCAGAAGTAAGACTTTCCATTTCAAATGCATTTCAAATGCTCATTTCAGTATGCTTGATATAGTTGCTTTTGCTACACTTATTTGAGCCAATTGCTCGGCATTATCCAACTTTAATTGCTTTTTCAGAAGAGTGAGGACTACTGTATACAAATGATACAGCAAGTCTTCAACAACTGCCATACTTAGCTCCCTGCATTCATCCAGGCTTCTGCTTTCCAAGCCACTTGAAAGTTTGTTCTTAGTTTTTAAACACGTTTGCAATGGGAAAGAGGATCTATTTTCAAAGGCTTTGTTTTGTGAGATGAAGACATGATTTGTACCCATTTAAAGAGCTTCAGGATCACAGCATATACCAGTACACTTTAGGCAACTGAGTTAAATATTTGCTCTTGTGAAAATACAAGATTTAATTAAAGAAATATTGACTTTGGTTGGTCAACGTTGGCCACCACATTACAAAAAAGATGTTGAGACTTTGGAAAAAGTGCAAAGAAGAGCAACTTGGATGATTAAAGGCCTGGAGACTAAAATATATGAAGAACGGTTGCAGGATTTGGGTTTGGCTAGTCTTAAAAAAAGAAGGACGGTGTGTGTGTGTGTGTGTGCATCAGAGCAGTATTCCAGTATTTGAAAGGCTGCCAAAACGAGGAAGGGGAGCAATTTATTTTCCAAAACACCCAAGACAAGAAACAATGGATGGAAACTAATCAAGGAGAGAAGCAACCTGGAATTAAGGAGAAACTTCTTAACAGTGAGGACAATTGACCACTGGAAGAGTTTGCCTTCAGAAGTTGTGGGTGCTTCATCACTGGGTTTTTTAAAGAAGATACTGGACAGTCACTTGTCTGAAATGGTATAGGATCTCCTGCTTGAGCAGGGGGATGGAGTATAAGACCTCCAAGGTCATTTCCAGATCTATTCTGATTCTCACTTGAAAGCAGCCAGCAATGTTTTTATGCAGCAGCTCAAGGGAGAATCTGTCCAGGGCTCACATTAAGGGCTCATCTTCATGTCTCCTTAATTGCAGCATGAATATTTCCTGGTATCCATTTTTATATGACACAACCTCATGACATCACTTATGCTTCATCCCTTGTTAGCTGAAAAAGCTTGAAATTGTTTTGATTGTTCCTGTTTTAAAGTAACATTTTTCTACTTGTCCTATCATAATATTGCTCCAAGAATCTGATTCATCAACATAAAGACTGACAGATATGCCCAGCTCTTGTTGGTCACCTTAGGCTACCCTTCCCTCCAGTTTTTGGCCAACAATTTTCTTAACCATTTTGGCTTCATCGGTAGAGGAAAGCATACACTGGGATTCCACAGAGGCATTGTCTGCATAATGCCCAACTAACATTTTTTAACTAGCACTTTCTAGAAGAATTGCCCAGTTTTAAGCAGGTTCCATATATATATACTGTACGTTTAATACTCTTTCCTAAGAATACTAAATGCACAGATATTCAACCTACAAAGAAAACATAACCAACATACATCAGCTGTATATTGCTAGTTATATCACAAATAACTATAACAGGGGATGTATGTTGGTTTAGACAACAAGTGGTTTGCATAGCTATTTTTCCCTCTTTTCCCCCTGCTTTTATTACTCTGGCCACCATTTTACATACTTGTATGCAACATTACCTATTCCATGGAGTACTTGTGGGTGCTACTGGCTTTAGCTATTTGCAGCATTATCCTGACTATAATTGTTGTAAGTCACCTAGAGTTGATTGTTGGTAAGATGGGCAGCATATAAATTTAATAAATAATTAATAAACAATAACTAAATAAATATTAATAAACTGATATTTCAACTGAATTGCTGTCATTTTTTATTATACTGTATTTATTTAAAGTAATATTAACACAGTCTTCCAAATCTTGGATCCTCTGGAAATTAGTTTTCAGAGACAATACAACCTATGTAATTTTTCAGAAACTAGCATGGTTTACTATTACCACAATATAAAGTGCAGATTCTCAACAAAAACCTTTCAACTTTATTATGGTCTTTCATTACAGGAATTGATCTGCTGCTTCAGTGCAATTTGGAATCTTCCAAGCTATTTACACTTATTTGACAGATATTGCATTACTGGAATGTTATTTGGGAAAAATATTCTGAAAAATGGTTACAATAAATCATCAGCTAAGTTTGTTCCAAGAAGAGTCAGATGCCTCTTCTTTAATTAACATATCAAAGCAATTCAATAAGTTAAAATAGTACAGGAGGAAAAAAAGAAGTTACAGATTATACAGAAACAGTATTAACAAGAAAAAATGTTGTACCTATGCAGCTTCCAGCTATACAAATTATCTACAGGGTTAGCACATGCAACTTTATTTATCTATACCTACCTATCAATTATCAAACTTGATGCAAAAATTTTTTGGCAGTTTACAGTTGAAGAGGAATATAAAAAACAAAGGAACTAAAAAACAACAAACACTAAAAAAAATCAGAATAGCAGGATGATGATGATGATGATGATGATGATGATGATGATGATGATGATGATATCCATTCAATCATATCTGACTGTTAGTGATTCTATGGCCCAGGTCTCTCCATATCTTCCAATCTTGCACTACTTCTTTAAGTTGTTCTATGGTCCCATCGGTGCCAACTTTGATGGTGTCCACCATGTTCTTTGTGGACCTGGTTTCATTTTACCATTGTTTTTTTTTCCAGTGAATTCCCCAGTATGAGATGGCCAAAATAAGTGATACCCAGTTTTGTGATTCTGTCTTTCAGTGACATGTCTCATTTTATGTGCTCTAGTACTTGCTTGTTATAGTGTATAGCAGAATATACAGAATAAAAGAATAGCAGAATAGCATGATGAAGAGCTAGCAGAGTAATGAGGTCAACTGTTGTACAGCCCCTTCTAAAACTTTTTATTCTGTGTGGATTCAATTCTTGGTCAAGTTCAGTATCTGGGGAAGAACCAGATAAGCAGGGATTTACAGAAAGAAGGCCAGCACGATTTTGACTACTCAAACTTTTAGAGCAATTTTTTATCAAAGGATGTTGCCACCACAACAGGCCCTGCCAGCTGACATTATTTAGTGGAAGGGATAAGTAATTAAAGCAAGCTAGAGGTAAATGAAAGCTAATTATATTAATCTTCTTTTTAATGGAAATTAAAGCCTAAACTTCTAAAATATAGATTTTAATAAATCCAAATTGAATAAGTAGGATTTCATGGAGAAAGAAGCCAAAGGAAATGAAGGTAAAGTTCCTAATGAAGGTATATTGAAGATATTTTTTGTTTAAAAAAAGGACTCATATGGGGATACAAAGAGGATCGGTCACCAAAAATGACTGCATATATGCAGGTACTTCGGATTTGTAAAGCTTCTGTCAAGAAAAGCTAAAGCTCAGAATGATCTAAGGGTTGGTGAAAAATGTGAAAAGGATATCTTCAGATATGTTCAACATAAACAGAAGAGAAAAAGATCAGCATGACAGCTGTTCAATGAAGGCAGCAAAACATTAACAGATAACAAACATAAGGCAGAACTACTAAACTCTTTTTATAGACTCCTCCAACAAAAGGACATGTATTCCACCATGCAACTCTGAAGAGCAGGGTAAGGATTGAACTTTAAAATTGATAGAAATATGAACAGGAAATATTTCTGTATTTTGATTGAGTTTAAACCTATAGATTAGAATTCATCTACTCTACTTGATGGTCTGGCCAAACATATTTTGTGTTTTAGAAATTCTATAGCAGGGGTGTCAAACTCAAGGCCCGCGGGCCAGATCCAGCCTGTGGGGTGCTTAAAACTGGCCCACAAGGCTGCCCAGGAAACAGTGAAGGACCTGCCCACAGTGCCTCTACCAGCAAAAATGGAGATCGGGAGGACCATGCACGGGGCCCCCAGGCTCTCTTTTTGCTGGCAGAGGGTGGCAGGAGGCCGTCACAACTGAAAACAGAGCTTGGGAGCCTGTTTTCATTGGCAGACCAGTTGGGCCACCACAGACACCCCCACATGAGTGATGTCAAGATGGCCACATCCACCCTAGCTATGCCACTGCGGCCCCCGAGGTCAAACACAACCCTGATGCAGCCCTCAATGAAATCAAGTTAGACATCCCTGTTTTAGAGAACTAGAGGAGTGTCAAGCAATTTAAAAAGGGCAAACATTTTTCATATGTTTAAAAAAGGGGAAAGAGTGACCCATATCAGTTGATTGACTGATTATCATTTTCAACTCTTAGTGACAACATAAATAATTTTTCTCCATGACAATCTATCCATAACATGTTATTTCAAGTCTTCCAATAGTGCCCTAATTGCTACTGTAACTGTATCAATCCACCTTGCTTTTGGTTATCCTCTTCTCCTCTTTCCTTCCACTTTCCCCAGCATTAGAGCCTTTTCCAGAGAGCTGGGTTTTCACATAATGTATTTGAATAAAGATAGTTTGAGTCTAATAATTTGTGCTTTGAGTGAGAACTCTGGATTGATTTGCTTGAGGATTTATCAGCTTGTTATCTTGGCTGTCCATGGTCTCAGGAGTCTTCCCCCACACGAACGTTCAAAGCAATCAATACTCTTTCTATCCTATTTCTTTAAACTCCAAGTTTCTCTTCCATAGAGTGTCAGAGGGCTATTGTTGTGACTCCGACCCCCGAGCCCATTTTATCGGAGGGAGAAGACTCCGAAAGTGAAGGAGAGGAGTTGGCAAGGCCTCCCTCTCCAGGACCCTCCTCTCTGGCAATGCCTCAATGTCTTCTGAAGGCCAAGAGATAGGCCAGGAGCCAGGCACTTCCGAGCAGCCACAGTTAGACAGCGATGGAGATAAGTCTTGGCTGGATCCCCGACAGCGTCGGAAAGACAAGCACGCGCAGCAGAGAAGGAGGCGTGCCAGAAATTAAACTGAGTCACTGGACCACACCCCACAGGGGATAAAAGGGGGTGTGGTGGCCATTCAGGCTTTGTGACGGACAAAACTGAAAGCTAGCAAGTCATTCTGCATTTCTGGAACTTTGTTATATGCTCTGCTTGGGTTGATTTTTGGACTGGACTTGACTGTTCTTTGGCTTTTGTGGGCTTACTTTGATGTTTCAGTCGGAGGAGATAAACCTCCCTTTGTAAGTAAAAACTTTTGACAAGCAGCCACTGGGTTGCTGCCAATTCTGTTATCAAAAGAAATTCTTGTCTGCTGGTTTATTTTAACTCTTGGTCGACTGCTGGTGTGCGTGTGTGAGACGGGGACAGAACAGCTGTGCAAATCTGACCTCTGTAGGTATAGAAACATCATAGCATTTGAATGGAGTAAAATAAAGAGGACACATGATTTATGAATATGTAAGTACCTTAAAAATAATAGGCCAGCATAGATTTGCCAAGAATATATCTTGCCCAACTGGTATTACTTTACTTTTGTTCTGGTAACTTTTTTTTTTAAAAAAAATATAGGGATGCAGTGACATCACACATTTTGTTTTCAAGAAAAGCATTTGACGAAGAACTCTGCAACAAGTGACTAACAAGCTAGTTAAATGCGGAATGGATGGCGGATCAATTAGATGCGTACATAGATAGCTCAAAAATGTATTCAAAGAGTGTTCATCAAGAGTTCCTCATCAGACTAAAATGAGGTATCATATAAAAGGCAGTGGCAGAATCAGTTTCATCAAAATGCCAAAACAGGTGTTGCAATGTTCCCCTTACAATACATGCAACGTAAGGAAATTTGTATCTTCATCATAAGACTTGTTTCATCTTTTCCCAATACCTGCCCCCAATGCCGATGGATCAAACAGGGTTCAGAAGTTCCAGTTCCAGGCCCTGCATTCTTTAACATTACGATTTGGATGGAAAGGTAGAAAGACTGCTTATCAGATTTACAGATGAAATTGTTTAGGGTGGGATAGATAATACCTGAGAAGGCTAAAACACTGCACAGAATGTTTTTAGTACATAAGAGAAATGGGCTGAAAATAACAGAATGAAATTTAGCAAAGACAAATATAAAGTTCTTTCACTTAAGGTACAGAATTCAGATGCAAATCTATAGGAAAGAAGAAAGCTGACTTGGTAGTAGTAGAAACGAGTACTGATGTCAGAGATCTAGTTATGCTTCCAATCCATATATTTTAAAAGAGAAATCATACTTTTCTGTTTGATAATTCCCCTTATAGTCAACCTTAATGGTATATAATGGTTGGCTTGGCCCTACCATTTGTTAGAATGACATGGCCATCTAAAACATAAAATGCTAGAGGGCAGTTGTGTCAAGATGAACAATCCAAACTCAATAATTTCTGCCCCCTGAGCTACAGTTTTAGCGGTAGCTATATTTATTTGTGGCTGCCTTAGTTGCTGATTGTTGCATTTTTTTGCCATCTTCTAATGCATCATTGTTAGAAAAAAATTCTTTTGTGGGCAAATAAACAGAGCCTGCTAGTCCAGTTCAATACATGTCCAACACAGACACTACACATAAACATAAATATCAATGTGGTTCATGCTAACATTAGGGGTAGCACGGTTGCTCACTGGTTACCTTAACTGCTGGTCGCAATGCCTTGCTGTAATCCCTGCAAACCATTGCATCAGCAAGCAACTGAATCTCCCTGACTGCAATCAAGCAGGCAGGGAGTTATGGACTTCAACTCCCAGAATTCCTCAGCCAGCAAACTTTGCTGGCTGAGGAATTCTGGGAGTTGAAGTCTACAAGTCTTAAAGTTGCCAAGGTTGGAGACCCCTGTTCTATTGGGTAAGTTTTTTTCCCCTTTGGGAGCTTTAAAAAAATAGTTATTTGGGGTTTTTTTTAGTTGTTCTTTTTTTAGACCTAGCCATTTAAAGTTTAGAAAGTTTTAAATTTAGCTGCTTTTATATAAAAATAAAATAAAATAATTTGTGCAGTTTTCTGAAATTTAGTGTGTTTCTGTAGTGTTTCACTCTAACTACACAAACACACAAAATCTCACAAAGTTGTGTAAAGTGTAAAAGTTGGTTTTTTGGGTTTTTTGTGGCTGTGTAAGGTTCCTGTTTGTTGCAGGGGCCATTTTGGGTCTAGCACAGCTGCTTTTATATTGTGGGTGAGCCAGTTGTGTTGTGTTTTGTTTTGTAGGTTAAAAAAGGGCAAAGAAGTGACATTGACTTGGCCACACCCACCTGACCAACAAGCCACGCCCTCCCAGTCACCTTACCACCAAGCCCCGCCCACTAATTAAGCCATGCCCACAGAACCGGTAGCAAAAATTTTTAGATTTCACCCCTGGTCTACTCTCTCACTGCAATAATAAAAAAATAGCCAACTTTGGTAGCTTCTGCATACATAGAGGGTGTGTTTGTGGAATACTTTCTTTGATTCATCTCATGTATCATGAGCAAAAAGCAGAAAAGAGCATTAAGATAACTAATTTGCAAAGTTGATAGTACAGCCTCTTAGCTCTACTTATCTGCATTTTTAAACCTAGGAGTTGAAATAGATGTTAGATAAAATTTAGCTCACTGAAAACACTTGTTGATTAAAACAGGATTTAATTGCATTATTTACTGGATCATGTCTTCTATTTTAAGGAAGTTTGTTTTTAAGCTTTTCTCTCATGTTGCAAAAAGTTGCACTGCTTGTGTTTTTATCAGAGAAATGCACACATTTATACCTAAGTATGCAACTCAGGATAGCTGTGCCTTCATATTTTTCTTTCTTTCTTTTCTTTTTTTTTTTTTTTTACAAAAACATTATAATATCACCAGCTATTAACGCTTAAACCAGGGAGGAGCAAAATGGTGCCTTCTAGATGTTTTGAACTGCAACTCTGAAATGTTTGACTATCAGAAATTATATGCATACAAAATATCTGGAGGCACCTGGTTCCTTATCTGTGCAGTAAACCAACACATATTGAAAATCCCCTGTAGAAAGAAAGAAACTGGCTCAGCGTGAAAAGGAAGGCCTTGGCACCCTTCCCGTCATTGTAGCTTTTAAATTAGTCTACCATGTTGATGTTGCTATGTAGAAAAAAAAAAGATGGAATTTATAATTGAGATAGGAATGCATGGGAATAGTTAAGCGGCATGAGAAAAAGTGGTGGGGGCAATTGGTTGTGTAAGGTAGTTTTCATACAGTTTGGATCTGACTGGCCTGACACATCAACGTTTCTTATTAGAAGAGCTGGAAAGGCTTTTCTTGGTCCAGAGCTGGAATTGACCAGTTAAGTCTAGAAAGCAAACAGCAGCTAGCTAAGCACAGCAGCTGGAGCAGTTGTACAGGCAAATCCGTGTTAAGTCCAAGAATAGATCTGGAAGACAAGATGATCCAATAAGAGCAAACATTTAAAGATCCTTAGTTAGAAGTTGGTATGGGAGGCCAAGTAGAAGAGGCCTAGCAAGAGGTTCTGCAGCTGTAGGTGGGACAGTAAGGGAGGCCATTGTAAAGCCCTGCAGAAGACCAGATGGGAAAATGTATGACTTATCAAGAGAATCTATGACAATACATACCAAGCAGTAGGAAATTGACGTGAAAAAGCAACAGAAGCTGGTGATTCACTATGGAGGTCCAATGTTGCCAGCTGTGATTAAGCTGGGACTGTTTCAATTGGCTTTCTGGAAGAGGGTAGTAGAAGAGAGTAGATAGCAAGGAAACCCCAAGTTATATCCCACACTAAACCTGGTAGGCCTAGTTAGTCTCAATAGACTTTTAGCCAACCCAAGTCCTAGTGGTTGATAGAAGAGCTACAAACACCATTATAATAACTTAGACTAGGAGGGAAGGGTAGCATAGCACAAGACCTCTTAAACAGGGGTCCCCAATTCCTGGTCTGCAACTCGGTACTAGGCCCATTGGGTACCGGGCTGCACAAAGCAGACAAGCGCACAAGCACACAAAGCTGCATTTCTACAAGAAGGGCATGCACATAAAATATTCCCTCACCCCCCTGCCACTGCCACTAGCAGTTCACAGAGCCGGAAAAGTTGGAGATCGCTGTCTTAGAAGACAATTTGGGGAAGGAATCATATTAACATAGACTAAATTGCACCTAAATTGCTCAGTCCACAGGATTTGCCAACCCATTTGCCTGAGTTCTGTACCATTCTATGTCGAACCTAGGATACCCCTTGGAAGTAAAAAGGACTTGAGAGGGACCCCTGTAAGAGGGTGCTTCTGCTGAAAAGCCTGAGCCCTATATATTTTTTTTTTATAGCCTTGGTACTTTGGGGAAGAGAATAACAGGTCAACATGAGTGGAGGAGATTCAGAATTTATTCTAGCCTGAATTTATTTAGATACTGATGAATTAAAAAACCCCACACAAACAAACAAACAAAAAGCATATTCTTGAACTGGGCCAGAACCAAACTGGCAGAAAGTGTTACTGATGTAAGAGGATGTAAGATGATATAAAAGCACACCTGAGGAAACCATCTGGTGGTAGTATTTTGGAGCAGCTGCGCTAAAATTAATAAGAGTTAATGGCACTTGGGCATCAAATAAATCAGAAGTCTCCTGCAAAGGTGTAACTGTATATTTTCACCACAAGATGTTATGGGGATAAAAATGCAGCACTTGAACAACTTGGTCTTTTATCTTTGTTAGCAGGATAAATTTGTCCTTCTTTGGCAGACAAGAACTTCATGATGATGGCCCACCTTCTGTCACCTTCGGGCTGTTCTGTTGCAGTGACCTTCTTTTGGTGTTGTCTGCAAATCCACATGGCAATAACAACTCATCCATCAGGTAGCAACTGATTTCTTAAATGGGTCAGCCCAAACAGCCGTATATTGGTGACCAGGCAACAACTCTATTATAACAAATGTTGCCGATGACATATTGATGTATTGATGATTACGGTTTGAGCTGATACTCTTGGCCAGATATCTTGAAGTACCTGCTTCACTATAAAAATGCAAGATAACATACTAAAACGTAAATGTGAACTCTTGCTGCAATTATAATAATTGAAATCAGAAAGTTAATTTCCACATATTTTCTTCTACTCACTCTCTCTCCCTCTTCCTCCCTCCTTTCCTCACACACACACACACACACACACACGCACACGATGTCAGTAACAAAACATGAAGGACTTTGCAATGCCAAATAAGGTTTGATACTATTCTGAACCCAATGTGCCACATTTTTAAAATTTACAAAGGACATACCGTTGCCGTAATTCGAGGATCGGACTCAGTAAAGAATTCAGAATTATAGTATTCAAACAAAGTATTGTTTATTTACAGCAGGCATTCTATATTCACTGAGTGATTGCAGATAGAAGCAAGGAGGAGGAGCGTGTATCCCCTTTTTATATCAATGAGGCAGGATTAGGGAGTAGGAGTGGTTACAGATGAATACATTAGGGAAGGAAGAATAAATTAACCCTTGATACTCTATGAGCATACATTTCCTCCATTCAAGAATAAGGCATTTACCCATTCAAGAATAAGGCATTTACACAAATACTGTGTATTTTCTTGGATATTATTTCATTTCATTTATTATTTGTAACAGGAAAGGACTCATCTGGCAATATTTTAAGTTGAGGGAGATCAGTACTGAACTATTCTATATTACATATGTATTGAAACTGACATTTTAAGCCTATTGTTTCATATATAATATTAAACCAACTTTAGACCATTCTGTAGCTTTTATATGCTGCCTACCTCAAAATGCTGGAAAACCAAGCTCTCAGGTTTTCATTAGAAAGGACATGTGGAGTTTTGGAGCTATGGTTTGCCTGTATTTTATGTAATAATACACTATTTAATTTTTCTACTGCCATTAATGAATACAAATTCCCATTTCTCTTGTCTGCACCTACTGTTTGGGGCTATCTCACTCATGAAAGAAGATTGAATTGTATTACAGAATTGACTTTTGAAACAGAAATTTATAATCAAATTATCTTTTTTATCAAGCCTAGAACAACCTGTGGCTGTTTAAGGAAGCAACTTTTTAACAAGAATATGACTCTTAAAATAATTCCAGTATTGTATGGTTGTATGGAGAAAATGGTAAGGCTGTAGTAGATGAAATTAAACCTTTTCAATTTGCTTATTAGTTTTATTTATTTATTTTTATCCTGTCTTTATAACTCAAGGTAGTGAACATACCTTGTATTCTTTTCTCCTATTTTCCGCACAAAAATAAATGGATTGGACTGAGAGAGTGAGTCAATCAGAATAGAGCTGGAAGTGACCTTAGAGGTCTTCTAGTCCAGTCCCTTATTCAAGTAGGAGACCCTATAACATTTCAGATAAGTGACTGTTCAGTCTCTTCTTAAAAACCCCAAAAATGAAGCACTCACAACTTCTGAAAGCAAGCTATTCCACTGGTTAATTGTTCTCACTGTTAGGAAGTTTCTCCTTAATTCCAGGTTGCTTCTCTGTTTGATTAGTTTCTATCCATTGTTTCTTGTCCTGCCCTCTGGTGCTTTGGAAAATAAATTGACCCCCTCCTCTTTGTGACAGCCTCTTAAATACTGGAATACTGCTATACTGGCCCAAATTCACCAGCCAGTTTTCATCCTAAAGCAGGACTAGAACTCATGGTCTTCCAATTTCTAGTCTGGTGCCTTAACCACTGGACCATGGGCTTTGGGCCTTGGATGAGATCTCTGGTGGGACCAGGACAACAATGCAGTTGGATATTTCACTGGGTTTTGATATAATCATAACCATAGGTGGAGAGTACAACCTTGAATTAACTCTCCTGCTTTATAGAGTTTGATGTTTTGGGGGCCAACTGGGCATGGCCAGGATGGGTATGACCAGCTCGACGTCACTCATGCCAGGGGTGCCTATGGTAGCCCGAGCGGTCTGCCAGCAAAAATGGCACTCAGGAGGGCTGAGGGCAGCCCTCCAGAGCTCTGTTTTCGCTAGCAGAGGGTTGCAGGAGGCCATTGCAGCTGAAAACAGAACTCCATTTTCGCTAGCAGAGGCACCGCAGCACCACTGTTTTCAGGCCAGATCTAAGCACCGCTTGAGTTTGACATCCCTGGTCTATTTCATTAGATCTTTGAGTAGGGCAATTAGCAACCCCATTTGTGCATGTGTGTGTATGTGTGTGTTTGGGTGATAGTTTCCCTAAGTTGAATGTTACTGTTGGTGACTGATTTTTTTTGTTTTCCTTTTTAAAATGTATTCATGACATGGCTGTATGTCACCTAGAGTTTCCAAAATGATTAAGATTGCTTGTGAATTGATCAAGTGAATAAAATAAAACAGCATAACTTTTTCTCAACTTCTAAGGAAAGATGGGCTGCTTTAATAAATAGCAAAGAGAAATCTGTACTCATATGAGATCTAAAGAGCTTCTTCTGAGTTAATCTCAAACCCTGATACATAATTTATCTTTAGAGTCTATCTTCTTGCATTTTATCATTGTAAGCAGTATCTCTCACCCCACCTCATGTCAGTTTTGCACTACTGAGGGATGTGTATATTTGTACATTAAGTGGCATCATCAGAAAACTTTATAAATGGGCATAGTTGTGTGTTTTAGCTAAATTATGCTAGGAAAGGTTTACTGAAAACATTCTGAATATTGTTTGACCAAGTATCTTCTACAGTTAAAAGTTCATATGAGTTCATTGAAAAAGTTTGATATGAAATGTGGTATACTTCATCCCTCATAATTTAGTTTTACTTTAAGCTTTAACCCATTCTGTTTACAAACAAAAATAGTAGTTATTTTAATAAACTAAATAATCAAAATCCAATTTCAATGAAATTAACCATTTTTAATAACTTCATAATGGTTTAACTTCCTTGCAAATTCACCCCTTCGTTTTATGTAAAAAAGTTACAGTCCAGTTGGGAATTGATATTTTTGTCAGTGATTTCACCACTATTGTATTGGTGAATTCATAATATGTAATGTTTTTGTATGTTCATAATATTTTGGCAGTGTTAGATAGCTATTCTACTGTGATCTGTTAAATTAGCTTTTTTTAAAATCTAATTTACTTCTTTGGGATCTGATAGATCAAAAATCTTGGGTTTTGTCACACACATAGAACATATTAAAGATTTATATTTAGATGTACCAAAAATATTTCCAAATATGTGGAAACTAGTATGTCAAATGTCAAAGATAAGATTTCTGGATATTAATAAGTGGATTAAAATTACATTAAGTTGGGGAGGTAAGATAAATTGCTAAAATAAATATTACCCCCTGATTAATGTACTGTACATTTTAAAAGATACTCCAATGTTATTTTCAAGTAGGTATTTCATTCAACTCAAAAAATGTATATTAAATTTGTTTGGTAAAACAGACTACCAAAGATTTAATTGGCTAAATTAGGAGTACCTCTTGAAGAAAGAGATTTTAATATATTTTATCATCTGTATTTAGATGGTATGAGAATTTGATTGAATGTGGGCTTTACTAGAAATACATTGTATATCCCTATTATCCCTCTTAAGATCATAGCAATGACAGGTCAACAAATAACAAAAAAAGTTTTTCACTTTCTGGCTTATGTGCAATTGGACATATTTGGGCTCTGCAGATTACTTTTGATGTTAAGTCTCATGAATATTTAACTTTATGAAAACCCTGCTTTAAAAATAGGTGGAAGACATGCTGGATAGTAGGAAGGCATGCTATATGGACCAAGTCTGAAATAGTTATTTTTAAAGCAAGTACTGTACTGTGTGATTATTATTTTAAGGATTTTCAAGAACTGCAGATAGAAATGTATTTGCCAAATACACACAGTGGCAATAAAGTCAGCTTAAACATGTCTTGATTTCTCAATATGGACCCAATGCTTTAGTTGCCTCAACAAAGACTGATACTATCCATTTTGATTACATCTATTTCTTTAATTAAAATCAAAATTATACCAGAAATTGGAAAAAAAAAAGTTAAAATTAATGATATTTATGACTTATGGAACCCAGAATTGGAATTTCCAATATGGTATATCAGTGGGTCTAGTGTTAAGTTTGCTTCTAACTTTGAAAACTCTCATTCAGAAATATACCAATGGATATACATTGACCTTACCTCTGAAAGGGATTCGTTTGGCAGGTTCTGATTATGGGAGAAATGTGCAAGAACACAGATCAAAAAATGCCTTCTAAAACTAATAATTGCATTAGATACTGATATTGCAGCTTGAATAAGAATGGGCCACAACCAGGGGTGGGTTTCACTTACCTTTACCATCAGTTTGCTGCGTGCGTACATGCTCGCTTTGTATGCATGTGCACTGTCTGAGCATGAGCCTGGCCTTCCACGCATGTACCTGGCCTCAAAAATGTGCCTAAATAGCATGCCTTGGAGCTGGGCAGATGGGTGGACGGGCGGGTAGACGGATGGGTGGGCCCATCTATGATTGCTACTACTGGTTCGCCCGAACCAGTGCGAATTGGCAGAATACCACCTCTGGCCACAATCATGGGGTACACAACATGTTTGATAATGGGACAGATCAGTGGTGGGTTGCCCCTGATTTGCACCGGTTCTATAGAACCAATAGTAAAACTGGTGGGAGGCTCCTCCCACCGACCCCGACATCATCAAAATGCTTCTGCGCATGTGCGCAGCCCCACTGCGAACTGGTAGTAAAGGTAAGTAGAACCCACCCCTGGGACAGATCCAGGGGTTGAACAGCATAATCTAGGCTGCTTTAACCACAGCACTACCAGTCCACCCTGTTTCATCTCTGTCCTGCATCACCCTGCCAGTTTTGCTATCAAAGTCTCCAAACAGTCTCCTTGTCATCTGGCAGGTAAGAGGCTCTTGCCAGGTGCCTTTTGCGGTCATCAAGTTACCCAAAAAGAGTATTTCAAGACAAGTGAGATGTTTGTATCCCTAGGTCCTTCAAAGCACTTTGGTGGAATGAAGCCTAAAGATTCGCACAGCCCATTTCTTTCTCTTTGCATAAATACCAAAATGCATTGTTAGTGAGCCATTGCCGTCTAATTATTGTAAATCTTCTGAAGTCACTGTGACCCATAAAAGATGTAAAAAGGCTCTGCATTAACACATGGATTTCAGTTAATGGTTAGTCCTGAAGGGTAGGTCACTGTGTTCTCTCAGGAATGTACCGTGTGTGCTTTCTCCATTTAAATGTCCTTTGAAATTCTCCTGAAACTCACACTTTTCATCTTGTTATGCTTCCTGTGATGCAATGTGGCTGCCTCCTACAGCACGGAAAGTTGGCTTTGGCAGATGTGTGTTGTTGCATCTGTTATCAACTAGAGCCTTGTAAAGTTAGGTTTATTGTTCCCTGCACTTTCCCACATGTGTGCCCATTCATGGGGTAAAACACAATATTACTATTGGCTTAAGGCTTTTAGTAGATTTTCTTTTGCAAATCACCTCAATTGTGACTTATTTTGGTGACTTATATTCCAGTCATCAAAAGGTACATAAAATACATATGACAAATTCAGCCAGACTGAGGAATATTCTTACTTCTCTCAAGAATATTCTTAAGTCTCTCTCAATAACCCTACTCAGTGATGCTACTTTCTCATTGTCATTAGTACCCTGTTTTCCCAAAACTAAGACATCCCCTGATAATAAGCCCAATCGGGCTTTTGAGTGCATGGCAATAAGGCCAAGTGCTTATTTCAGGGTTCAAAAAAACATAAGACAGGGTCTTATTTTCGGGAAAACATGGTAGTATGGAAGCAGAGTCTTAAACTGCAACCCTCAGAGAAAAGTAAGCTTCCTTGTTTTCCTCTTTTGCAATATCCTCGCTGCAGCCACAGACATCCCCAGCAGGGCAAAGGGGTTGGACCAAAGTTGAAATGTGTATTGTCATATGGGGATGCACCATAGCAACACCTGTTTATTTTTTAAAAAAATATTTCTTTTTAATCATTGCAATTTACAATATATGGCTATCTTTGACTCAGGTTGATTCATTCCCTGTTGTATTAGCAGCAAAGCATAATCATCCAAAGAGTCATGGTAGCGAAGTGGTTAGAATGCAGTATTGCAGGCTAACTCACTGCTCACTGTCAAGAGTTCGATTCTGACCAGCTCAGAGTTGACTCAGCCTTCCATCCTTCTGATATCGGTAAAATGAGATTGTTGGGGGAAATATGCTGACTCTGTAAACTGCTTAGAGAGGGCTAGAAAGCACTATGAAGTGGTATATAAATCTAAGTGCTATTGCTATTGCTGTTGCTATTGCTATCCACTTCATAGTAATGGAGTAATCAGTAACCTTCAGTGGTAATTCTTAGTCGCCTTTATGCTTGGAATTAATTTTCCTCCTTTGTCTGGAGATGCTTTGAAATCTATAAGAATTAGAAAATCATCTCAGTGCCTTCTTGGGTGCTGGCCAATTATTAGAGGTAGTTAGGCTGCAAGAATGCTCACACTCCAATGATATATCCAAAGCAGGATAAAGTAGGGGCAGTTATGCCACTGTGTAAAGTGAACAAGTACCTCATATCATATTTAGTTAGAAAGTTTCATTTCATTTTTAACAGCTGGAAAATTCTAAATTGGGAGAAGGCAACCACTACATCTGTCAATATTTCTATGGTGCTCAGCATGATACTTTCTTTTTCGCTCTCTTTTAAAGAAAAGGTTCATTAATTAAGGTATACATTAGACAGGAACTTGGTGTGCTTACATAGCAAAGTATGAGCAAGCAGCATCACCTTTACTTACAAGAATGTGTTTGGTCCCATAAAAACTACAGAATGTGAAAATACTAAGACAATGAATATAGTTTCTTAGAAAATAAAATGTGTGATGGTTACATTCCAGTCCTTTGTTTACAAATGTGTCTACCTTTCCATGTAAAAAAGAAGTCAAAGATAAATAGTGGTAGAAAAAAATCTTCTTAATGTAGAAAGATAATGGAAGAGAACCCTTCCAGTTTGCCTTTATTGACATTGCCATAGTAATCACAGCACACCCATGCTTACAAAATCCCACATCTGCCCAGATCCAAAAAAGGTTTTCTTGCTCTGAAAGAGAAAAAAAATGGTTTAACATGCATCATGAATGCTGTCTGCTTAGAATCTGTAACTTTTGATCAAATTCATATCTCCAGTAACAGTTATGGTAGACAGATAAGGTCTTGGGCATTTTTTGGTTAAGCCTTAGCCTTAATTGAATTTGGTGTCCAGAATCTGCACTTCCTTTTTTGAATCAATGGAAAAGATTTTGGCAAACATTTTTTATTCTTTGAAGAGGAGACTAGAACTTAAATCTACAAAGAAAATGTAGATTTTAATGAAAATATTTTAGTACAATTGTCTAGAAAAATAAGAAATCACATGGCTAAAAACTCAATTTGCTTAACCACATTGTAAAATCTATCAGTGTGAAGGGATATATGCACTTTAAAGTTTTGGAATATTTTCAAGTGGTGTACAGTATGAGACAGATGTTGAGAGAAAACAATCACCAGTAGGTATGAAAAACATTGCATTATCTAACACTCACTGTTACTTTAAACAGTTGTGCATTTTAATTTTTTTTAAAAACCAACTCCTTCCTTGTAGAGAGATGAGGCTGTTAGAATCTCTGAGTTAAATAGAAGATTTCAGTTTATACCTCTAATTCACAAAAACATCTACACAACATTGACTGTTCAATCTGCTGAGAAGATATATAACAACAGTACAAATCTGTGCTCTGAAAAAAGTCCCATAATCCTATAATTGTTAAAGTATTTATGATGTTAATAGTGAAAATGCCTGGTTTGTTTATTTAAGATTGATAAAAATTCACAATATCTTTATAAATAGAAAAAGGAAGAATTTGAGACTAAACAAACTTTAAAAAGAGGAATTACAAAACTGGGGTCAGTTATGTTTGTGATGGTGAATTAGATATGTCTCTTTATTCTGATAAGCTCTTCAACTTTAACAACTTTAGCAACTTTAGCAACTTTATGCTCAGGAACTAATTGGTAAGAATTTTATCTGGTTAGTTTTTGTTATCAACTTACTTCCCCCCCCCCCAAGCTTCTTTAATAAAAAAATATATATTTGTGGGAAAAGTAAAACTGAGGAATTTAAGGAGGTTTCTGAATTGTTCCCCCTCTAGAAGTTTGCTTGGATTGTGACATCTTGATCTTGTTCTGTGTTATGGTAAAATCATAGAATTGTAGAGTTGGAAGGGACGACAAGGATCATCTGATCCAAACCTCTACAATATACAGGAAATCAATTTAACTAAGTAAATAGTTAACCATGAGGAAGATTATCCATTCTCTTTCCAAAAACCTGCAGAGATGAAGAACTTCCTCCATAGGCAGACTATTTCATTGTTGTATAGATTAGGAAAGTTTTTTTTTAAAAGTATTTAAATAAACTCTAGGTAGTTATGAACTGCAGGTATAATTGCAGCATTGCAGCACTGCAGCATTGCACATGCAATGTGATACAGCTTTTGGTTCTTATGCCTTATTGTACCCCATACATACATATCACTTCACACAATTAAACACAGTTGGTGGGAAGACAACTTTCATGCAATCTTAAATGAAACAAGAGAAACAGAAGTTAAACTTGAAAGAATCAACTTTTTTTAAAAAAGCAGGATAACTTCATGGGTAGATGATAACCAGTATGTAGGCTGACAATTGGGCAGGCAACAGATCAAAGCCAATTAATGACCTCAGAGGTATTATTGAAGAATGTCAAAGGACAGCCCATGTTTGCATTTCTACTTTGATCTTTCTATATTCATTAAACAGAACCAATGACTGGCTCCAGGAAATATACAGAACCTTTCCCACCCTTTCTGAGCTGTGCTGGCATCAGTTTTACTGGATTAGGCTCATTTGTCCTTCCAGTCCCTTTGGGATTGTTCAAACAATTCTTTTAGGACACACATGCAAAAATCCCAAAAGAACAATCTTGAAATGATTTGTTTACACCATAGTCCTGTTGCTTTTTTAAGCAAAAAAGTATGTTCATATGATATCTTGTTAAGGGGAGAGGGACGGAGGGAGGGGGGAGGGAGGGAGGGAGGGAGGGAGGAAGGAAGGAAGGCTCATAGATCTATTTACTATGGAAGGAAAAGGATGGGTTATTGGTAAATTTGAGGTCTTACTAGTGTGGCATATTTTGCAGTTTGCCGAAATCACTTACATTAACTGATATTACCCATAAATATCCAATATTTGCAGGAGATGATCACATCAAATAATATTTGATAGGATCTGGTTTACTTGGTTTTTCTAGCTTATTAATGCATTTATTAATTTTTTGAATGTCTTTTCTTCATTACATTAAGTGCTTGCATTGAAATAAAGAAATAGTACCCCCCACTCCTCATTAAATGGAAAGGATTTTAAGAACAAAAACCAGAGGGCCATTATCACCTTAGAAAAAAATCAACTGTGCCAGTAAAGCCACTACAAAAGAAATTCGGAGACAGGATCAAGGGGAGCTCTTTCAGAGGCAGAAAATCATCAGCATAGATAGAATCCTCTCTACCTGCCCAGTATTGTGCATTTTAATTGGTTAATAATGGATTGCTGGATTCTTAGGGAGAAAAAGTTCAGATGAAAGTCTAGACAAGAATTTGAAAGTGGCCAACTTCAGGAACTTTAGTTTCAGATTCATCGAAGATGTGTTCTATTGTCTAGCATAGTGATGGCTAACCTTTTTGCCGTTGCATGCCAAAAGCGGGGGAAGTGCGGAGTGGTTGCACACGTGCATGCCCACACCCATAATTCAATGTGCCCCACGCATGTGTGTGCAACCCCCCCATACTCCCCCCGCTTTTGACACGCAATGGTACGGTGGGCCCGGTAGGCCCATTTTTTTGCCCTCCCCAGGCTCCAGATGCTTTCTTGGAGCCTGGGAAGGGTGAAAACAGCCTTCCCCACCATCTCCCAGAGGCCCTCCGGAGGCCGGAAACAGCCCGTTTCCCGACTTCCGGTAGTCCCAAAAATCAGCTTGCTAGCGCATGCATGTGCGCTGGAGCTGAGCTAGGGCAACACTCGTGTGCCCACAGATATGGTTCCACGTGCCACCTGTGGCACGTGTGCCATAGGTTCGCCATCACAGGTCTAGCATCTCCTTCCCTGGTAAGCAATAGGTTGAATGAATTCTAATTCCAAAACCCAAACTAGACCCATTTCAGTTTGTCTTGTTACTCTCCCATCCCTCTTCCTACCATAGTCAATAACAATGCTAAGTGTTGTTGACTTTGCTACTTTGGGTTACCTTTCAAGGGAAAAAAAGAGAAGAGGGAGTTGATCTAGGCCTAAGAGTAGTTTTGGTAGCTGCCTGATAAACTTTGTTCAACCCCTTTATCATCAAATTCTGTAGTGATCACCGGTTCCCCCTCACTGACCGTCTTTATCATCATAACATTGGTGATGCCATTGGTGGGGCAGCAGCTCATCAACTTTAATTTTTGAACTCTAATTTCAAACACCTGGTTAGGAGGACCACCAGGAAGTCACAAGACTTCAGGATAGTCTGGGACTTTAAAAAAAAACAACAAGAACGTAATTGCAAATAATGATATTACTGCTGCCACAAAAACTGCATGGCTCTGTTCATGTGGTCATCAGGATTAATGCATGATTGGAAGTCCCAATTCACCATCACAAACACGGCTGACCCACAGTTTTGTAATTCCCCATTTTAAAATTTGTTTAGTCTCAAATTCTTCCCTTTTCTGTTTAGAAAAGTACTGTGAATTTTTATTAACCATAAATAATCTTTATATTAAAGAAACATTTAATTCTAATGACATTAACAATTTTAAGAAGCTAAGAAGCAGAGGAAGAAACAAAAATTTCCCATAGAAAAATGGAGGTCTGGGCCTCCTTCCAGTAGTGGGTTGCTCCTGGTTTGGACCGGTTCGCAAAAACTGGTAGTAAAACCACTGCCCCGGATGTCGTCATCAGTGATCTGCACATGCGCAGAAGCAAGGGGCGTGCACGAGTGAAGTGAGCGTGCACACACGATCCTATTGCGAACCAGTAGTAAAGGTAAGTAGAACCCAACCCTGCCTACTTCATCTACCATTTAGCTGATTATGATACCACTTTGCCTCATTTTATTCACAGTGGTTAAGATAAGAATTGGACATTTCCAAACTGATGCATGAGCTTGCTTTGTCCTCCTCTTGTGCCATCTGTTGTGTTGGGGCCCTCTAATTAGACAGTGATAGGGCTCAAGTTATATTTAAAGAGATTTATATATATATTTTTTAAAGCAAACTTTAGCTACATAAAGAAATGGACAGTTGATTCTTATACTAATTCATTTTTTTTAAACTGACAACTGCACAGACTGATAAGAGTTTGAATGTGTATTTAACATTTTCTGCATTGCAAGCTAAACAATCAGAATTCTAAGGATGAAAGCAAAAGAAAACACAAAAGAATATAGATTTCCTTTGATTGCAGATGATCAGATTATTTATCTAAACAAAACTAATTGCTCAGCTATTAAGAAAGTCGGGGTTTCTGCAGAACTGACATTTATGAGTTAGTGCTTAGATAAGCTGTCACTAAGCCTTGAAGTGTAAAGTAGTATTGTTGACTCTAATTTAAATTAAGGATGAAAACATTGTTCAGTTAGTAGCATCAGAAGCTTGTCTTATTGATGTTAATCTGAATCAAATAAGGCATCATCAAATATTGGTAGCTACATACTGTATAGCATTTCCGTACTGGCTCTATCATGGAAGAAAAAAAGAAACTTCAATTGCTTCAGATTTTTCCCATCTTGCCTTACAGATGGAAGAAAACAGTGATCACCTATTCTCAAAGTACCAGAACTTTTTTAAAAAAACAATGGTGTGATTGAATATGGAAAGAAATACAGGGTATGGAAAGAAAAAAAAGTATAGAAAGAAAAAACGTGCAGAGAAGAGCCACTAATATGATTAAAGGCCTAGAGATTAAAACATATGAAGAATGGCTGCAGGATTTGGGTATGACTAGCCTGGAGAAGAGAAAGACTAGGGGTGACATGATAGCAGTGTTCCAGTATTTGAGGGGTTGTTGCCACATAGATGAGGGGCTCAAATTATTTGCAAAGCATCAGAGGGGCAGGGCAAGAAACAATGGATGGAAACTAATCAAGGAGAGAAGCAACCTGGAATGTAGAAGAAACTTCTTAACAGTGAGAACAATTAACCAGTGGAACAATTTGCTTTCAGAAGTTGTGGGTGCTTCATTGTGGATGTAGGTTTTTAAGAAGAGACTGGACAGCCCTTGTCTGAAATGGTATAGGGCCATGATGGCGTACCTATGGCATGCGTGCCACAGGTGACATGCAGAGCCCTTTCTGTGGGCACACCAGCCGTTGCCTCAGCCCAGCTTCACTGCACATGCATGTGTGCCTCCCGCTAGCCAGCTGATCAACGGGTCTCTGCCGTGCATGTGTTATGGGCATGCATGCACAGGGATGGGGCAGATGTGCTGGGGAGCTCCCATTGCGCATCCCCCCGCACCCCATTTTGGGCCTGGAAGGCCTCCTGCACCAACCTGGAAACCAAAACGGGGCATGGGGTGACGTGCGCACATGTGTGAGAGAGGGATGCATATGCAGGGGGGCACTCACATTGTATTTTGGGGTTCGGGCATACGCGTGTATATTTGTGTTCACACATGCATGCTTTGGGCACTTGGCACCAAAAAGGTTAACCATCACTGGTATAGGGGTTCCTGCTTGAGCAAGGAATTGGACCAGAAGACCTCCAGCTCTATTCTGAATTTGAAATTGAAATCTGAATCTCACATAACACATAAACAATTACTATGCATTTCTCAATCCTTATAAACTGATAGTCCAGCAAAAATATGCAGAAGAATGATTAGGTCACCCTTGGCTTTCAAATAGGGAGATAACAAACAGAAAGGGAATGACCTATGTCATTCCCACCAGAGGATTTGGGACAAGAAAGAGACAGAATTGTCAAATCATTTAGATCAGAGAGCTGCAACACTTCCTTATATATAAAGGAAAACAAACCACCCCGCTGCTTTTTCTCCTTTCAAAGCTTAGTTTTACTTCCTAAATAATTGGAAAAAGGTGCATGTTTGGTCTGCTTTTCTCATTCTAATTTAAAATAAAGTGCTATATTACATATTGATCAGACTGGATTTTGCTTGGTCTGAAAATATATATGAATACTAGTTCATTGCCTTTGGCAATAAACTGGGGAGACTTCATGCTATACTAGGCTGACAAAAAGAATACACAGTCCTGCCAAGGATGAATTATAAAACACTGTCTCACTTACATAGTGATTATCTGTGATGAGTGATACAAAGAATAGATAAAAGTAAAGAAGCTGATGAACTGAATCCACTTTCATAACTATAAACGATGCCATATGCTTGCAGTCACTTTAAAAGTGATCAAACGTAATCAGAGATGGTGCTGACAGATGTAGAAAAAGTGTTAACTTCATCCTTTATCCTTTTGAGTGTGCACCCATGCATTTGTGTGCTTAGATCAAAAAGCTCCTTAAATAATTAAGTGCTTGTACTTCATTTAGTCTAGCAAATAAGCAAGAATATAGAAGGGGTGGTGGTGGAAAATATTCATTAGACAATACTGTGTGCTTTGATAAAACATTACTGATTCATAGGGTTCTAATGATTAGTACTTGAATGGGAGACCACATGGAGAGAGCAGATATGTAGGCTAGACTGGGAAATAATACCTCTGTCCACCCAATATCCTGGAAGAAGAAAGAAAAAAAAAGATTAACTATGTCCATACAATCACCAAGAAAACAACAGTGTTTGCCCTAGAAATTGAACTTGACCTGAGAAAATCTTTATTTTTTTTTTATGGAGTTGTGAAACAAACAGAAAATGTGCCATTAAATTGACTCTTAGTGACTTCATCTAGATAGTTCTTTTCCATGACAATCTGTCTCCTTCAGGCCTTCCAAAGGAGAACCTAACAATGCAGAAATGAGTCAATTATCTAGTTGTGAGCTGTTTCCTTCTTCTCTTTCCTTCCACCTTTCCCAGAACTATAGACTTTTCAAGGCAGCTGGGTTTCCATATAATGTATTCAAAATATGATAATTTGAGTCTGGTTATTTGTGTCTCTAAATTGATTTGTTTGATGATCCATTTATTGGTTGTTGTTTTGTTTTTTTGTTTTTGCAATCTATAATATTCTCAGGAATATAATATTTCCAATGCCGGAGTTAAAAAAATGTCCATATTCTTTGTATCCTTCTTTTTCAAAGTCCAACTTCCACTTCCATGGAGTGTCATAGGGAAAATCATTGCCTGCATGATTCGGATATTTGTAGGTTAGAAGTACCTCCTAGCACCTGAATATCTTTTCCTAAGCCTTCATAGCTTCTCTGCCACCTTTTATTTCAAGCTTTTCATTTGTAAATGTCTTATATTTATAGTACTTGTTATTACTAGGTAATTGTAGGAAAAGATACTTTCGCTCCCTTTGGAATGAAGGTACTTGAATATTTTGAACAGCAATTCACATATAGAGCATGTTAAACTTGTTACAAGACTGTGCTAGCATAATTTTCTTTGAAATGTTATGGTCTAGACATTTTAGGGGGGCAAAATTTAAGTGAAATTCTCACTGCATTTTCAACTGAAACCAGTCCATTTATGCACATTTCCTTAGTTTCTTCTTTCCTATGTCAGTGCATGTATGATCTTATTTATTTCAAAGGAATCAATAAAATACTATAATCATCAAGATGTGTTTCTAAACTATAGCACCATGCAGTTTTCTAGGCAATATTGTCTCCATCCTTGGATCTAGAAAGAGGCTAGCTTTAAACAAAACTAGAATTCACTGTCTCCTGGTTTCTAGATGGTCATCTGGCATGCCAAATAGGCTCTCAGTTATTCCAGACAAAACATCAAAAATATTTGGACCTAGGAAAGCTACAAGACTGCCTGCTTCCAAATCACCTTCATGCCAACATCTAATGTTATCCTCTACAACCTTTCTTTTGTTGAGATGGGATTCTTTTCAATGGGATGAATTTCCTCCCCCCCCCCCTTTTAATTTTCATGTACCAGGCCACGACAAATGCTTTTCACTCATATTAATTTCTAAATTCTGGTTCTAATGCTTGATTGTCAATTATTTAATTATTTACATCCCTTGACAACATTAAAAATTTATAGCATACTACAAAAGTCTACTGCTGCATGTATACTAGTCTGAGTATCTATAACTTTCACTCCAACACTGCCAAGAGGACATAAATGATGTAATGATCTAGGATTGCATAATTGCATATGAGCAAAATTGGCCACACCAGTTTTAAAGAACGAGAATGTGTGGATTTCCTCAAAGCATAAAGAACCAGTCATTTAAACAGTTACTGTATTTTAACAGTATTAGAGAAATGACACCATCAAAGATAAAACTCTCTGAGTTATGTGTGTTTAACTATTTCGGGAGATAGTTATCTATTTTAACATTTAGAGAAATATTCAGATTTAGCTTCAACAAAAAATTTAGCATAGGGTTCCAAAAACTGTTTCTGACAGAAAAAAAACACTATTTTCTGTACAGAAAGTCAGAATTTGACCCTGAAGGGATAGTGGGAAGAAGAACATGTATTTTTATAATTGCTATCAACATTGTTCAATAATTTCAAATGTCTTGGACTACAGATCTTCTCATTTCCAGGATACAAGGTACTTCAGTACGTGTGAAAATTATTATATGGTGAAAGGCGGGTTTATAACATGAATACTGAATTCTTTCTTTCTGTTATTTATAACCTAGAAAATATTTTTTTATATTAGCCTTCTTTTTTTTTTTTTAATTTGATTTATATGCCGCCCTTCTCCGGAGACTCAGGTGGCTTACAATGTGCTAAGCAATAGCTTCATCCTTTTGTATATTTATACAAAGTCAGCTTATTGCCCCCACAACTGGGTCCTCAATTTACCTACCTTAGAAAGGATGGAAGGCTGAGTCAACTTGAGCCTGGCGAGATTCGAACCTGCAGTAATTGCAGGCAGCTGGTCTTAATAACTTGCTTTACAGTGCTTTAGACCACTGTATTACCAAGGCTCTTTTGTCCCATTATTTCTATTTCTTTAGATTTTTAAAAATTAATCTTTAATACAATACTGTTCTATTGTTCTATATGACAGCCATTCCTTATTAACAAAAGTTGTAATTATTTTTTATTGGTATGGAAAAATTATAGGGAAATTTAGTTTTCCCTTAATTCATTTTAATGTTTTGCATCATTGAGAAATGATGCGATGAGGGCTTTCATGCATGTGTTAACAAATGCAATCCTATGGTTCTTAGTTTTATTATCAGATGAGTAATATTGCAATATAGCCATTTAAATTGGGTGGTCTTTTGGATTAAAGCTCAATTATCATTAGATTAATTAAGAAGTATGTTTAATTCAACTTTAGTGTTCACAGAAGAATAGTTAAATTTTTCTCCCTCATTTTTATTTTGTAGTGCACATATTCATATGCAAGCCTAAAATATCTTCAGAATATTCAGTGTCCAACAAGATACTTTAATATTTGATTGAATTTCGGTAGTTTCATAGATTTGGTAGAAACAGGTTCAAGGAGAAAGGTCATGGTTGAAAGTTCACAGAAAGCTTTGATTTGGAAGGGCTGCAAGTTCTGGCAGAAATACAGTAAGCAGACATGCAAACAAAGCCAAGTTTAGACCAGTGTTCCTCAACTTTGGCAACTTTAAAAGTCTGCTGGTTTAGGTTTTTCTGTTTCAAAAACAAACTATAACTTGACTGACTCTAACAGTTTATTAAAATTGAGGTTTTGTGACAATGTCACAAGCATGTATGGCTGTGAAATTTCATGTAGTAAAAATGTATAAAGTAATGTAAAAATGTTTCTCAACCATAGCAACTTTAAGACACCTAAACTTTAACTCCCAAAAATATTGTCTGGCATTTCTGGGAGTTAAATTCAGGTGTTGTAAAGTTGCGATGGCTGAGAAACACTGTTGTTCCTTATACATGAAGATTTTCATGCTACATGAAAATTCACTGCCACAGCCATCGCATATGTGCGATGTTGTCACAAAACCTCAATTTTAATAAACTGTTAATAGAGTCAGTTAACTTAAAATTTGTTTTTGAAACAGCAAAATCTAGCCAGAAAACTTGTATGAAACGGTTATCATCTGACTTGACTGTGTGAGCAATAGTGGTGGACATGCTTGGCAAAGTTTTAGAGGCAATGTTCTTCCTTCTCATAAAGTATTGAAGTGTCAAACTCGATCGCGTCACATGACGTCACATGGCGTCATGTGATGTATTGGGTTGTTTTTTTGCCTTTATGGAGCCAGGGTGAATATGGCCTGCATATGATGCATCCAGCCCATGGGTCGCCAGTTTGATACCCCTGATCTAGATAAAGAGCTGTGGTGGCACAGTGTTTAGAATGCAGGACTGCAGGACTAACTCACTCCCCCATCCAGGAGTTCGATTCTGAGCGGCTGAAGGTTGACTCAGTCTTCCAGCCTTCCGAGGTTGGTAAAATGAAGATCCAGATTGCTGGGTCTGTAAACCGCTCTGTAAACTGCATAGAGAGGGCTGTAAAACACTATGAAGTGGTATATAAGTCTAAGTGCTATTGCTATTGCTAGCTACCTGAGTTGGTAGTTTTGCTTCATGCAAAAGTCAAACACTGACAGGCCGGAGAAACATACAAATTGGATCTAGATGGGCGATAATGAACTTTATGATTGCACTGCTTTATGATGGAATGCCAGTCCTAAATGTGGTCATAAGTCAAGAACTACCTGTATGTTTTCATTTAGCTCAAATGCTGTCCAATCAACCAGTTTTCTCATTTGGTCTTTGCATGGATTCTCATATTCCAAAGCAAACAGTGAGTTCTGCCCTACTGTCAGCCTGAACCCTGAATAATTCTCATTCTATTTCTCCACCCACCTCAAGAAATATGGCACAGCAAGCTGGTAATTGCAAATTTGGCAATGCAGACGTGGCATACTCTGAACCTATTGCTCACTTTGCTATAAAAGGGTTATACAACTTTCACCGCTGTGCATAGCTACAGGTATAAGTATTAGGCATATACATATCTCTAATCATGCAAATGTATGATGGCAGTTATTGTCTAAGCTCCAGAGGTGAAATAAGATTCAGGCTGCTGATTATCTCTGTGTGGAATACAGTTCTTATCTTGAACCATTGCCTTGGGCAGCAAAATATCTTGTCATAGCTGCCAATCTTTTCACTTTTATCTGTTGGACCCTTTGGGCCTGCTCCACCCCCATCATCTCCTGCCAAGCACACCGTGCTACCCATGAGTTGCTTGTGCCCGTCATTACTCCAACAAACCGATTGGTGAGCTTCAATGACCCAAACAGGAAGAAAAATACAAACATATGTATCAGTTCTTCTCATCCCTTCTGCCAGCTGCTGGTGCTGTTTGCAACTGATACAGCTGCCGCCGCTGCTGCACTTCTTCACATTCCCTCTTTTAAGTCTCTCCCAATAAATCTAGCTTTTGCCTATAAATGCTCCTCAAAGTAACACAAATCAGAGAAATGTTGCCGCACAGTGACTGCCAGTGCTTCCTGTGTAGAGCTTTTATGAGATATGTTGCCTATTAAGAAATCCCTTATCTTTGGTCTTCTGCTGCTATAGCAAACAGTTTTATCACTTTGCAACTGCGATTACTGTTCAGATTTTCTTCAAGCATTCATAACACTTGTGCTTACACTTATATAGCTGGCAATAAAAACATTATTCTATACCCAGAGAGTACTTTGACGTGTATTTTAGTAATGGATGTTTGGCATTAGATCGTTTGGACATTTTAAAGAAAAGGAGCACACAACCACGCGTACAGACAGAAAAAAAAGTCAGAAAAATCCAACTTCTGCAGTTTTTATGCAAGGGTCTTGCAATTTGACCGATTGAATCCCATTGCCTTTCTCCCTTTTTCCTTTATGTTGTGGGAACCAGGACATCACTATCAGGGATTTGAAAAATTAACAATAATTGCTTGCGAACTATATTGGAAACTGTATATGGAAAATAAATACAATATTCTTCACATTTTTTTTTAAAAAAAATGCAGGATAGCACTGATATTTAAAAGCTACTTAAGTCTCAGTTAAGCCATTCCATTTCGGTTTAGTTCAAAGGAATCTCTCTCTTTAGGACATCTGGACATGAAGGATAATTGTAGAGAAAACCTTCAGAAGCGGCAGTTATATGAACAGTGTCCTCCACATAAGCAAGAATCCTGATTTATTGCTGAGGTCCAGTCATCGGCAAGTCAATGTGCACACAATTGTGCATGGAAAAGCTTTGCTTAGAGACTTCTTCACTGTCTCTGTGGGTGACTTGGGAAGGGTTTAGCTCTGTGTTTCTAGTTCAAAGGTACAGAGAAACAAAAGGCAGTGTCTCCTTGGAGGACTAAGATATGGAAATGAAAGCTAGCATTCAAGTCTAAGGAACCATGAGGCAGATCCAAGTCTAACCCATGCCCCCCCCTCCAAGCCATTATCATCTGGAAAAGATAAGGTGCAGAAAGCATTTTTAGATTGATTTAAAACTCGGTATACGCATTTAAGACCCCATACGTGAAAATCTGCTCCTTTTTCAAAGAGTGATGCAAACATAAATGAGAACAGAACTTACCCCAGAAAAGTTTCTATGAATCTTTGCTTTCCTAGCTATGATTTATTTTGGCACACAAAAGCCTACCTTTGACCTTGCCCCCCCCCTTTTTTTTTCAAAAACCGCCAGCTCCGATTGTTGCTGAATAGACAGGGAGCAGGCTTTAAAACTCACAGTTGTTATCACTGGAGAGTCATTATAGCTGAGAAAGAGACGTGCTGAGAAAAGAGGCCCAATCTGCACAAAGGTTATATAAACTGGCTGCCTGCTGTTTATAAAGGTCCTGTCCTCCTTCTATCTCCTTGATTGGAATCACTTGTAGCAGGAGAGCATTGCTACAATCAAAGGCACATCCCTGTGTGATGCATTTTTAATTATTCACACCTGCTAAGGTTGTAAGCCGCCCACCCTGCGCTGCTGCCATTTGAAGAGGGAGAAACAAATAAACATTTATGACTCAGGGTGCTATTTCTGAATGCTTACAATTTTCCTTTCCAAGAACTGAGTTGACATTCATTATCCAAGCTGATTTGAGGTGTGTGACACCACCTCGTATCCCATATGCAAGTTTGCATTAACAGGGAAGAAAGTTCCTGTGTTTATTCAGGAGCTATATCTTTTCTACCCTACTTTGAAATCACTGCAGGGGTATGTGGGTCTGAAGCCAAAGAAACATCTGGGCTCTGTAGATCTCGATCTGTTCTGAAGGAAGGCAATGTGTTGGCTAGCCAATAGATCTAGCCCAGAAACCTGATTGTTTCACCAAAACAACTAAGGTAAGCATAGATAAGATAATGTTAAGCAAATGGCCTTCTCTTGTAAAGTCCCTGCAGAGAAAAGACAGTTCCAAAACCAGGAAGTTCCTGACACAGCAAATACAGTACAAACTATGAGTCAATTACAGAAGGTGACAGTGAGCTCAAGGCAGATGTACACTGATGTGGAGAAAAGTGGGGGATAAAATGTTAAAAAATATGGCAAAAAGGGTAAAAGAGCATTGAGAGAAATGGGAAGTAGGAAACATATGGGATGAAGGGAGACAAGTCCTTTGATTGATTGATTATTTGCCATCAAGTTGTTTCCAACTCCTAGTGACCACATAGATAGTGGAAGACATCTTTTACTTTGGATCTTCAGGGCTGCCACATTTAGTGCTGTGGGAAACTGGGACGGGGGATTGTATGGAGTGGAGAGATATCTAGCCAAAATAACATTCTTTTCTTTGAGAGTCAAGGACATCCTGCCCTGCACCTGGAGTGGCATGACTGGGAGGCATCTCCAGTTGGAACAGTGCATTGATTGGACCATGTGATGGATATGTGGGTGTTGGAGCAGGGACTTGGACTTTCTTCTGGGTGGAGAAACCTGGAAGCTTTCAGAGGGTTTTCCAGATGTGCCAGTATGACATCTCTAATAAAATGGAACTTTGAGGAACTTCTGGCCTCAGAGTCTTCTTTCATTAGGGGTGTTACTTGGAACCCTGACATAGATTTTCTTCTTAGGGAGAGATTTTCTACCTTAGGGACAGATAAATCCCAAAGTGGTGACAGCAGAGATCTCAAACCATAGTAGGGTTTTAGTAGTGGCAGGATTGCAAGAGCCAAGAGAAGAGCTGTGGTCAAAATGAAAAACGGAGTACATGACCCAGAATTCTCTTAAGTACATATCTGCTCTTCTAATTGTTCTAAGCTCAGTGCAGAGGTGGGTTTCAGCAGGTTCTGACCAGTTCTGGAGAACCGGTAGCGGAAATTTTGAGTAATTTGGAGAACTGGTAAATACCATCTCTGACTGGCCCCATCCCCAAGTCTTGCTTCCCAAGTCCCAGCTGATCAGGAGGAAATGGGGATTTTGCAGTACCCCCTGGAGTGGGGTGGGAATCGAGATTTTACAGTATCCTTCCCCTGCCATGCCCACCAAGCCACGCCCACCAAGCCATGCCATACCCAACAAGCCACATCCATAGAACCAATACTAAAAAAATTTGAAACCCACCACTGGTTCAGTGATCCTATTTAATTACAAGGTAGGGAAGCAAACTTAGAGATATTTATCAGGCTGAATCATACCTTACCTATTTTGGTGTCTTTAAATTATTACTATTATGATTGGTCACATAGTCAGCCAGATTTTTAGACTGGATTTGGCATTTTATCCACCTATTGATCCTTCCCAAGGACCAGAGATAGGCAGATGTTGTTGTTTGATGAGATTAGTAGTACCATTACAGGATGTAAGCTGTTTCAAGTAAAGATGCTTTTTGAAATTGACTGATGGTGATTTTTTTCAATGCCAGTCATTGAAAAAAATGACTTTGAATGACTTTGCCACAGTCATTCTACTTCTATTTGCAGGTCTTTGTGTTCTTTCTCTTCTATTCTGTTGTCTCTATGTACTGCCATGCCCAGTATGCAGACATCTTTCTTATTGACAATTGTTAAGTCAGTGATTTTATGTAGCAGGTGATTGACTATTTTAATTAATTCTAACGCATGTGCTACTTTTGTACTCTTACAGAAGGTTATCAGTACTGTTTGCAACAAATCATGTTACCAAAATAACAGCATGTATGTAATGATGTTATAACACATAGATGTCACCATTATATATTTGCATCATATTTGTACTAACATTTGATGTAAGTATGTGTACTATTTGTGAGATGGTGCAAACACACATAAATCATCATCTGCCTCCCCCTCTACAGATAGAGGGGGAGGCAACCCAACTTTGAGGGTTATTCCTCTGTCCTGGTCCTATTAGATCTCTTGGTGGCTTTTGATACCATCGACTATGGTATCCTGTTGCGGCGCCTTGAGGGGTTGGGAGTGGGAGGCACTGTTTTATGGTGGTTCTCCTCCTATCTCTCTGGGTATTTTCAAGTGGTGTTGGTGGGGGGACAGAGGTCGGCCCCGAGGCCCCTCACGTGTGGGGTCCCTCAGGGGTCAGTCCTCTCTCCCCTTCTATTCAACATCTATATGAAGCCACTGGGGGAGATCATCCGTGGTTTCGGGGTGGGGTATCATCAGTATGCTGATGATACCCAACTTTTTATATCCACCCCGAATCAGCCCAGTGATGCCCTCAATGTGATGTCCCGGTGCCTGGAAGTGGTGCGGCTCTGGATGGGGAAGAACAGGCTTCAGCTCAACCCTGCCAAGACGGAGTGGTTGTGGATACCGGCATCGCGGTTCCAGAAGAATATTCCATCATTGGCTATAGGGGGTGAGGTGTTGCCCCCTGTAGAAAGGGCATGCAATCTAGGCGTTCTCCTGGTTGGCTCTGGACGACCATGTTACGACCGTGACCAGGGGGGAATTTGCTCAGATTTGTCTGGTGCGCCTGTTGTGCCCCTACCTGGACCGTGATGACTTACACATAGTTACTCATACGCTCGTCACCTCCTGGATTGACTACTGCAATGCTCTCTACATGAGGCTGCCCTTGAAGACCACCCAGAGGTTTCAGCTGGTGCAGAATGCAGCCATGCGGGTAGTGATGGGAGTGTCCTGACACTCTCATGTTACACCCCTCCTGTGGGTCCTGCATTGGCTACCAGTTGCCCCCCGGGTGAGATTCAAGGTGCCTAAATCCCGACATGGCTTAGGCCTGGGGTACCTGGCAGACCATCTGCGGCCAGCGACAGCTCTCCATTGCCCGGTGCGCTCCCACAGGGAGGGCCTCCTTGGGGTCCCGTCGGCCAGACATTGTCGGCTGGTGACTCTCAGGGAGCGGGCCTTCTCTGAGGGCGGGCCTACTCTGTGGAATCAGCTCCCCCTGGAGCTCTGGATGGCCCCTGACCTTCACTCTTTCCACCATGACCTCAAAACATGGCTATTTGGCCTGGCCGGATTGGACTGAAGGGGTTTTTAAAGGGGATTGTATTGGTTTTTATATTTGAATACTGAATTTTATGTGTTTTTTATCGTTGTGAGCAGCCCTGAATCCTTTGGGAGAGAGGGCGGCATACAAGTTTAATAAAATAAATAAAATATAAATATAATTAGATAATTAAAAATAAACTTTCCATAGTCAAGCTCAACATCTGGTAACTTTATGGATATATACTAATTTTTTTGCAGCAATATGGAAACTATTTGGCATTGTTTTCTGTGACAATGAAACAAGTTGAAAGTTGAAATTCACTCCAATCTAAATCCCTGGAATTTTTTTGTGGTCTCCCACCCAAATACAAACTAAATCTGATTCAGTTTTACTTCCACTTCCAGACAAGGAAACTAAAGTGCTGAATACTTTTAATGAAACAACAACAAAATCAGTCCCGTTTTCTCCATATATTTTATGTTCTCTGGGATAGTTTCCAGTTCTCAGCTAGTATGACTGAAGGTTAATGGGATGGGGAGGATTAAAAGACATCTTGTATTATTTAGTCTGATGTATTAATTGAGCCATCCTTTCAGAGCATCAGAAATATTTGCTGAAATCTATCACCACCTCTCTGAATCATGCTACATTTAAACTTCGATCTGTTCTGAAGTTTCTGATATGATAATAAATAATTATCCTATAATGTGAAGCTGTCTGTGGCTCTGAGGATCTATTCTGTGATACACAGGACTTTTCCCAAAGGTGCTTTTCCAAAAGGCAACCGAGAAAATCCAGTTGCCTTTTGGAAAATCACATTGTCAGCTCCAGCACGCCAGCTGGCCTGGAGCTGCCATTCAGAGGGAAGGCAGCCACCACTCTCTCTGGCCATCCTGAAACATCCTGGCCGGGAAGGCTCCTCCTGTAAAGGCTGACTGGCAATAAAGGCTAACTGACAGTGAAGGAAGAGGACTAGTCCTCCTTAAAAACTTACTGGCAGCAGAGGAGGAAGAAAAGGAAGGCTGTACTTAAGGCAGATGCTGGTTTCTTCACATGTGTTATCCCCTGCTCATTTCAGGGTCACATGGGAGGGAGCTGCGTGTGTGAGTGGGTGGGTGGTGCTTATAGTTTAAAAGGTGGTGGGGAGCATGGGCGGTTAGCTCTAACAAGAAGTTCCTTTTGCAATTGTCAGTGCGTGCCAAAAAAGAAGTAAAGCAGGTAGCAACGAACCAGGTTTGTGTTTGGCTGTGTTTCTTTCTTTTTCTTTTTCTTTGGAACCTGACACACATTTGGAACAACCATGATCTAGGTGATTGACAATCTCCATAGATGCCCAGGACACTTGTTGCTAGCTACTGCTGAAAAGCCGAAGCAGGTTTCTCCAATCTGAGCAAGGAAACAAACTGTAAACAGCAAAATCATGCATATCTACTTGCTCTAAAATATAACTTAACCTTATGCATTTTCATTCAATGTTTTCTCCCATCTCAATAAACATTTGCCTACTTTGTGCTAAAAAAATGGCTTTATTTGTGTACTAGAGATTCCTGTTCAGACAGAACATCGGTTTATTCCTGAATAGCACCTTATTCTGCCAGATCTGTACAGCCTTGTTTCTTTTTATCTACTTTATACAAGACTGTAGAGACATTTCAACTTAAACCCTTAAAAAGCTGCAGTGTTTGTATCACAATCCCATTGTCTGTTTTCCACTCACGACTATCATAAGACAGTATGTTTTATGGTTAATTTCTGTATACTTGAACTGATTTACAAGTTCTAAATTTCTTCTACATATTATTTTTCAGAATAACCTTTAAATCTGTCCTTCTTGCTGCTCCACTCTTTCATTCTTCCCCTCTAAGGACAAGTTCATCACATTTCTAGCTCTCCTTTTTTTCCCTTTCCCTTTTTGTCCTTTCCAATCTATTTGATCTTGGATTTATCTGGAGAAAAAAGGGACAAGCTATAACCTATTTGACAGAGTATTTGACCTTTGATGATCTCAGTACATTTCCCACTGGGTAATTTCCACAGCACAAAACTCCTTCCATTTAGGTCTCCTGTTGGGAAAAACAAGAGAACTGGAGATTGCAAATGCCATTAATCCAAAAAAGAGAATTTTCAGTGTGGTTTAAAGGCTACATCACTAAGATATTTGCAGATAAAAATGTTTGATGGTGGTACCTTACTACTAAGTAGCTCCTGAAATATAATTTGATCAGGGCTATTTATTCTATTACATTTTCATTGTCACTTTCCTGGAGTTTCCTGGAAAGCATCATTATATCTTCCAGGTAGTTTGTTTTTAATTGTCACTGGCTTTAACCAGCCAGGATCAGTGACAAATGACAAACACAAAGAGAAACACCTGTAAAAGGTACAGTCCACAAGATCTGGAGTATATAGCAATAGCAATAGCACTTGGACTTACTGTATGTACCACTTCACTTGCTTTATAGCCTTCTTTAAGTAGTTTACAGAATGAGTATATTGCCCCCAACAATCTGGGTCAGTACATTAAAAGGATGGGTTTTATGGATATAATTCTCTCTCTCCCTGTTTATTGCATCTCACATTGTTGGCACAGCCATTATTTAAAAAAAGGTAAAGCAAAGCAATAAGCAAAGCTTACCGTATTTTTCGGAGTATAAGACGCACCAGAGGATAAGACGCAGCTTAGTTTTTTGGGGGGAAGAAAAACTATTCTTAATGAGATATGTTTCAAAGTTTCTTTTCAATGCTGTCCAACAAATTTTCCAATGAAGAGTCAGTGGAATGGATCAATCACTGTGGGACAACCAAGGGGAGTAAGGGATATCTCTTTCCTGAATTATTTACTACAGGTGATCCTCAACTTATAACCACAATCAAGACTGGAATTTTTGGTCATTGAGAGAAGTGATTGTTAAAGGAGTCATCACGTGACTGCTTCATTCAATGGCCACAAATTTATATCCCAGGTTATTAAGAAGATGGAGCAAAAAAAAAAAAAAGATGTCCAACAGAGGAAGTCCGTCCCATGCAGGACCAAATCTTCCCTTTCACTCTCAAAGAACTGAGAGGTCCTAGGTGCTCTCTGAGCTTGCTTGTTCTCTTGCAGACATTTCATTACCCAAACTAGGTAACATCATCAGTGCTAATAAGGAGTGCTGGTTGCTGTCAGTTATATTCCGGTAGTTTGCCTGTCGATGTTGATGAGGTTGGTCTTAGAGATAATTTGGTTGGGCTGTTTGCTGTTGGCTTCTTTGGCAGTTTCTTGATTGGGGTATTGTTTACTTGATTGTTGGTCTGATGTTCACTTTGAAGTTAATCTATGTTGATCTGGGTGCTGATTGCTGGTGAAGAGGTACTTGGGTCTTTTTGTTCCTTTTTGGGCTGGGTGATAGTGTCAGGTTCCAGAATGGCGCTTTGAAATAAGACTCCAGACAACTGGGTTCCTAGTTGTAGAGATCTTTATCAGGCCCTCTGGCACATTCCAACAATCACCAACTTTCCAAGTGAGATATTGTCAGCGCTTTTGCGCAGAGATCCCCACCACCGTTTTAAAGGCTCCCGCGCTCCACCTTCACCCTTTGGCCCCACCCCCATCTTGTATTTCTTCTACAGTTAACCCACATCTGACCAAGCAAGCCAACCTATACCAAACCTAGCCTGCTTTAACTCCGCTTTTTCTCTCGCCTCATCAGACCAGGCGAGGCTTGGCTTGGCTCTGCTCAGGCAAGGCCCTGAACTTCAGCTGCTTCCAGGGCCTCCTCTCAGCTATGCAGCAGCGGCGCAGGCTTTGGTGGTGATCACAACGGCGGCAGCAGGCTTCTGACACTTAGGCTGGGCGACTGGACATACTTCTGAGTGTCGCCAGGTCAGCTCCCTGGTCCTGCCTGAATGACAGCCCCAAGCCGCGAGCCGTGGAATAGTGGGGCTGACAGACAGCCTCTTTTGTAGTCTATAGATATTGTTAATGTCTATGTGTCTCTTGATGGCTGATTTGTCAGAGTGCCAGGCTTCTAGAAATTCCCTGGTGCTTTTGGACTTGGCTTGGTCTAGGATGGTCATATTTTCCCAACTGAAACTATGGTTAAATCTGTCTATATGTTTTGAAATTAAAGAATTTTCATCATGTATTCAGACTGCTAGTTGGTGTTCATGGATGTATTCCACCAGTCTTCGGAGGTGTATACAGTTACATTATGCAGAAGAGACTATCACCCAGCCCAAAAAGGAACAATAAGACTCCAGCACCTCTTCCTCAGCAATCAGCACCCAGATCAGCATAGATTAACTCCAAGGTTAACATCAGACTAGCAATCAAGTAAACAGTCAAGAAACTGCCAAAGAAGCCAACAGCAAATAGCCCAACCAAATAATCTCTAAGACCACCTTCACAATACTGACACTAGAATAAAAACTGACAGCAACCAGCACTTCTTATTAGCACTGATAATGTTACCTAGTTTGGGCAATGAAATGTCTACAAGAAAACAAGCAAGCTCTGAGAGCACCAAGGGCCCTTCATGTCAATTCTGAGCTACAAATATTCTCCTTTATTAGTACTCTCAAAGAACTGCCTGCAGGAGGGACTCTGCCCCAAGGAGGGCCTGAATCCTTTCAGCAAGTGGCCCTTCTGTTCTCAATGGCAGCAGATATGAAGAGCCTAACTCCTTTGCCATTTGGCAGGAAAGGAGGCCTTGCCACATTGCCTAGTGACAGGCTGCAGGTTTGCAGGCTGCCATTGCATTAGTGCACCATTGCAATTTTTTCCTAATGAAGTGCTACAATGTAATCACATACATTTGTGATTACACAAATAATGTGGGGGGAAAAACCCCTTTTTGTAATGAATCTGCTTTGCACTGTTTTATTGATTGCCTGCTTTCCAAGTTGGTGTGTATTTTTCTTTCTCTGTATAGTATAAATATATTTACATACACACAGCCATCTTCATCATCTGTTTTTTCTGTTTGACACACACAGTCAAGATCTACTTTTAAAAAATGCAGCCAATGCAATTTATGTTTCTATCCACTGCTGCCTCTTTTCTAATTTTATTTATTTATTCATCAAATAAAAAATTAAATTCCAATGGGGGAAAAAAAAACCTAAAATGTGACAGGGACGATAGACACGTTAATATAATTATGCACTAACGTTTGCACCATTTCACTTCTTTCACTGATATCTGCACCAATGCAGGAAAAGCCAGATATTCCTTGCCAACACATGGGAGTGGGTAGGATTCTTTATACAAACATTTTTTGTTCTCCTGTTTTAAAAGAAAACTTTGTTTTCTGTATAAAACTATATGATTTAGGGAGAGATGAAAATATATATGCAAGAGTACAGCCTTATTCTTGACTCAACTCTTTATAACCAATGTGAAGGACGTAGGCTCCTCCAGTGTCAGCAAATGTAGAGTACAGAATAACAAAATTGGAAAGGACCTTAGAGGTCTTCTAGTTCAACCCCTTTGATCAAACAGGAGACCTTATAACATTCTGAAGAAACGGCTGTCCAATCTCTTCTTAAAAACCTCCAGTGCATGTTAAATATAGTACATCTAGCTCAGTGGCCCCCAACCTTTTGGGCATCAGGGATTGGTTCCGTGGAGGGAGGTTTTTCCAAGGACAGGAGGGGGTATGGTTTTGTCTGTTGCCTGCATCCCATGGATGGGGCTTCACTTGTTTATGACGCCCAGTTTCTGGCATGCCACAGACCAGTGCTGGTCCATAGATCAGGGGTTGGGGACCCTTCATCTAGCTTCTGATCAATTAAAGTAAATGTTTCATTTCCTAACAGTACCCCTTTTAAAAATATGCATTTTCCATCAATGGAGCATCAGTAACATTTCTGAATATAAGTAGACAGTGTAATGGTTGAGAATTTAAGCGTTTGCATTCTAGCGATGCAGAAGCAAAATACTAATGACTATTCTTACAAGAATGTGTGTGTGTGTGTGTGTGTGTTTTAGCCCATATGTAGGCCAGAAGCACATTATATTCCTCTACCCACATTTCCATTTGTCAAACTGCATATAGATACTTTGAAAAAGGTTATTGAGGTCACAGGAAAAACTAAAGCACTTTGATGTTTCTGAACACAACTTTCCCTAGAAGATCAGCAATAATGCCTCAATTTAAAGCAGAACTGTCAAATATCTTATTAGTATTTACTACAAGTGAATTTGGTGGAACGCTCAAAGAATAGAAAATTTCAGGGAGATTATATAGCTGTGGTCATTGCTAAAAGCTAAAATTTAATAACTTATACAAAAAGGTAAATGAAAAAAAAAAGTAGGCCAGGCTCATGGGGAAAAAGCAAACCAACAACAAAGCAGAATTGCTTGACACATTTAGGGCAAAGAGATTCTTGATGGATAGTAGTCTTAGCTTCTTCTTCTTCTTCTTCTTTTTCTCCTCCTGTTTCAGTAATCTCCTCTACCAATGGTAAGTAATCAGACAAGAATCTCAGAGTCTGTTTGTGAATTTAAACTGTTCCTATCACCTAGGCAGCAGGGATGCTGTACATAGCATTCTGACTGTGTCGGAAAGCCAGTTCTATTGTACAGTCCCCCCCTCTTTACATTCTATAACCACATCGAGGGATGTTCATGCTTTAAAAGTACTTCTGGGAATGTATGCAGAAAATGAATGAAGATGCACATCTCTGTAAATGTCAAGAGTTCAAGGAGACAATGAAATAGATGAATTCTGCAAAACTGCTAGACTTGAATTTTGTACTGCTGATATGCCTTTAGTCATTTCTGAATTGCTTTTTCACAATTGTGTGAGTCTGTTTGTGTGTGTTTTTTTAAAAAATGCAAGCAAAGGAATATAACCGTGGAAGTACCACAGCGAAGAGTCGGAGATTCAGTTCAAATGAATGTCATGTGGTGTGCGATAATAGGTGTTCATTTATTCTTGTCATTATATCAGATGCTTAATTTCTAAGCTGAGAAATGGTGAAACTGCCACACTTCTATTTGCGGGAAAATGTTGTGTTCATATTGGATATTTAAATTATTTTAAAATATCCTTGTTCTATCTGTGTTGGGATCGTTCCTTGCAGCTGATTTAGAATGCTATTCACCAGTCTTTAAGCTGGCAGGAAACTATACTGGCATAAAATTAGCTAGCAATTTCTGTCATGCTTCAGGCATGATGCAGGCAAATGGAGCTGTCCTTGTTTATGATATATAAGGCACACTGGAGGGGATTAGTAGATTTCCCTAGCTTTGTTTCTTTCCCTGGTACAAAAGTTCAACAGCTGGTGGAAGAAATATTCACCAATTATTCTCTTTAACACGGTTGAGGCTGGGGAGAAGGTAAGGTTTGATAGATGGCTAGACTGGCAACTTTAGCCATCTGTCAAACTTCACTATTTATGTGATTTCAAAGGGAGCCTATCAGTTGATGGTTTGACTTCTTGTGGACAGGGATTTAGAACTATTTTACAAAGAATCTATATTCAAAAGGACCCAAACTTAAGTTTAGTGCTATTCCAGAAGAACACTAAACCTACGTCTAAAAACTGTGGCTCACATCTTTCTCTTTTTGGATGCTGACTTAATGCTATTTGGATGTAGACTTGATGTGAAAAGAGCTGTGGTGGCACAGTGGTTAGAATGCACTTTTTCAGGCTAACTCACTGCTCACTGACAGGAGTTCGATTCTGACCTTCTCAAGGTTGACTCAGACTTCTATCCTTCCAAGGTTGGTCAGTAAAATGAGGTTCCAGATTGTTGGAGGCAATATGCTGACTCTGTAAACTGCTTAGAGGGGGCTTTAAAGCACTATGAAGTGGTATATAAGTCTAAGTGTGATTGCTATCCCAAAAGTATGCTAAATCAGTGTTCAAACATGGTCCAAATAGCAACTGTCAGATATGGAGAAGGTGGTGCCATGAAATAACATGCCATCAGCTTCACTGTTGGCCAAACTGCTGTCATAGCAAAAGTTGGGCCAGGTTTAAGAGCAAAATATTATGTTCAAAGCAAAATAGCTAAGAATGATCTAATGCTGCCTTGACTGGGGTTGAAGACTCACAGGATCATAGATTCATAGTGTTGGAAAGGCCTTGTAGATCTTCTAATGCAACTTCCTTTTCAAGCCAGTAATCTTCATCCCACCCAAATGACAATGCAAACTTTTCTTCAAAATCTCCACTGATGGATGACCCACAACTCCAGGAGGCAGCTTATTCCACTGTTTAATAGCTCTCACTATCAGGAAATGTTATCCTTATTTCAAAGAAATAAGAAAAAATGTTTGAGATTTAGAGCTTTTCTAGAGGTTCCAGGTAAAAATTGTAGAGAGCAGATTATTAGGGTTTGGGCAATTATTTTTGTCTTTGGAGGAGGATGATATGGATGGAGAATTTTGTTCAGACTTAGAGAATCAATTCTAGATTTTCCAGAATGAAGAATATCTCTAGGGATATTTAGTACATTTTGTTAGAAAGAAGACAAGGGATCAAATTGTGCCTCAGCATTTCAACACCAGTTTGAAAATGGATAATGCAGTGCAGATATAATTACTCCGAAAGAGATCAGAATTTTAAATAAGAGAAAATAATACACCTTGTTGGTTGAAAAACTAAAACAGGAAAATATATTTTGATGGGATAAAGTGGAAGATTTTTATTTAGATTGAATTTTATTTCTAAGCTGAGAGATGCTTTTAGAAAGGTTTTTGTAGAAAATAGAATTGGAAGTGATGGAAAAGGAGTTTTCACAGGAAATTACACAAAACCTGCAACCGATGCAGCATAAATTTTTGGGTGAAGAATTTTTTTCAGTAGATAACATAAAGAGAAATGGAGTCAGTTTACTGTATATATTAATGCTCAGCTAAATCAAGAACTTGTATTAACTGATGAACATAGCAGATTTGTTTGGGCAGAAGTCAATCTAATGGAGTTATAAAGTTAAAGTCTATGGTGCTGGGAGTTTGTGCCCCATATGATGCTAAAGTGACTTCTTACAAATAATTTACGGAGAAACTAGTAGACTTCTCTTAGGCAAGTTGATATTTCATGGGGCTGGAGTGGTCTCTTCCAATTTGATAGGGCTTCTGAGAAAGATAATAGAGTATTACGCAATGTAAACTACAAAAAGACCCATTTAGGAGTCATTAATAGATGAAGCCCGATTAATGATAGTTCAAGAGAGTATTATTTATTTAGGTTTTTTTATTGTTTTAGTTGTTTTGAAATGTATTTATTGTTTTCACTGCATATTTTTTGAACTGTAAGCTGCCCAGTGTCATTGAGATAGATGGCTATAGAAATTGAATGAATGGATAAATAAATAAAATACCAAATTTTCAGAAAGATACAGCTAGATCTTTTCAAGGATAGATATGGGTTGGACTTCAAGATACTGTATGTGACTAATAAAATTTCTGAAGTAGAGATATTAACCAAGGATGACTCAGACTTATAGTCTTATGACTCTGGTTTATAAAAGAAAATTTAAGAGATAAACTAAATGAAACATGATTGCAGAAAGAATAGATTGTTGAGCATTGCAAAAACATATTTTAAAAATAATTTAAATGAAGGTACTGATACGAGAATGGTCTGGGATGCAAGTAAAATTTTTATTAGAGGCTATCTGATACAATATAATTCTAAAATTAAGAGATTGTAAATTGTTTACAATGATTTTAGTTGAAAGATTGAAAATAATTTTGCAAGAAATTTATCAATAAAATCATTATGGGTTTTTTACCTAAAAGACAGGTAAAGAATAATGTTAGAACAATGATGGACATTTTGGAATATTTGGGACATAATGAACAAAACAAGCCTCATTTAATTTTTTTAAATGCAAAGAAGGCTTTTGCCAATTTGAACTGGACTTTCCTGTTTAAAGTTTTGGAACATATGAATTTTGGAGAGAATTTCGGAAAATGGATGCAACTGAGTTATACTTCATGGATGATGCAAATAACTGTTAATGGAAATTTAACCAAACCGTGTGAGATACAAAGAGGAATAATTCAAGGTTGTCAACTATCTCCTTTCATGTTTATTTTAGTTCTTGAAATATTGAATAGACACATAAGACAAGATAACAGGATTGTGGGCACAAAGATTTAGAAAGAGTCATATAAATTAAGAGTTTTTGTGAATGCCTCAGTTTTGGCAGACTTCTAAAAGGCATTAAATTTTTAATGAGTAATTTAAAAGGATTTGGGGAAGTAGCAGAATTAAAGATGATTAAACAGAAGACAAAGGTGTTAATAAAAAGCATGAAGACACAAGAACAAATACCGGTAGAATTGACAAATAAAACAGATTTTAAGATTGAGAAGAGTGTAAATACTCAGATATTACTATTATAAATATGAATTGTATACTATTTCAACATAATTACGATAAGACATGGAATGATATTTTAAAGGATATGTCAAGATGGAGACAAAACACAATTGTCATTGTTGGGGAAAATTTCAGTGACTGAGAATTTGCATACAATGTTGTAACATATATCATGGGTATTTATCATTAGAGAAATTGTCTAGAATGTATAAAGCAATTTCAGATCTTTGCTAGAAATGTGAACATGAAGGAACATTTTAGCATGTGTGGTGGACATGTAAAGAATCCAAAAACTTTTGGTTAGAAGTAAAAACACTGACTCAGAAGATTTTAAATATTAATGTGTAATTATGTGTATAACTAATATCAGACACTTTTTTGGGGGGAACTTATGGATGCAAAGTTAGGGGAAAAAAACCCACAGAACTTTGTAACTGCAACAAGATTACTATATGCTCAGAAGTGAAATACTTCTATTGTGTGACACTACCCACAATAGACACATGGATGAAGATGATGGAGCTTGCAGAAATAGCTAAATTGGCTTCTTTGATTAGAAGAAGAATATTTACATTTATAACTAACTGGAAACTCTTTATAGACTTTTGCATGAAACAGGAAAAAAAATGACCTTATGATTTGTAGTTTTGATGATTAGCAAACAAAATTGGATAATAGAAATCATAGAGTAAGAGATAATTTTGTAATCATTAATATATTTGCTGCAAAGGAAATTGGCAAATTCTTGTTTTATTTCCTATTTCTTTGCTACTTTTTTCTTTGTTTTTCTTTATTACTGTGTTAGGTTTGTTTTTATGTTCTCTAAAAAACTTGAAATTCCTCTTATTTCAAATTTGGGTCTCCTTCCATAAAGCTTTTACTCGTTGTCCTTCCCTGGGATGCTATGGAAAATAAATCCACACCGTCTCCCTCTGACAGCCTTTCAAATATTGGAAGACTGCTATCATGTCTCCCCTGAGCTTTCTCTTCTTGAGGTTTAACCATTCATCATCGGATTTAGCCTCCAAATCCCTCACTATCTTTCCTTCACAATATGTTTGCACTGCTCACTGCACTCTTTCCAATTGCTTAATAAAGGCAATGTCACAAGAATATATCAAAATAAGTACATAATTAAAAATACTAAAGTTGTTTCGGCCAAGGTTAGGTGCAAGGGAGGAAACAACTGTAGTACCTTGCTTATGTGGAGAAGAGGCACAGTGGCATTTGTAATACAAATGAGAATTCTGGCCAAGGTTAACTTAGGTTCCCGTTTTTACGGCCTTGCCTTTTGTAATAAATAGTTTGAATTTCCAAGGGCATTTTCAAGGTGCAGATTTGTGTGTGTGTGTGTTTTCCTCCTAACATTAATGTTTACAACCATCGTAATACTGGATGCATCTATCATTTGCTGTGTACTTTTGCTTTGAACGTAATTTCATTTTTTAAGGGAGTTTTGCCTTTCCTCCAAGAAATACAAAGACCTTCTCCAAGTTTCCTTCACAATATGTTCGCAGCCCACAGCTCAAAATTTGTGAGAAAGCTGGTTATATAAATTGAAATAAACAAACAAAATAAATAAAAATAAAATTACCCCAGGAGAGTAAGTTAGACTGAGAGGAGACTGGTACAACTTTCCACTGAGGATGGGTATTTCACTCTCTTTCTGATCCTAGTTCAATATGTAAACATATGGCTGTCTGAGGAACTATCTCCTATTATTTAATAGCTTTGTAAGGTAGAACTTAGTTCAATTGTACTAGGCATGTGGGAACACAATGTTGAGAGCTTATGGTAAAATCTCAGAAGACAACCCTTCCTTCCTTCCTTCCTTCCTTCCTTCCTTTCCTTCCTTCCTTCCTCATCTCTATCTTTTTCTTGAAAATCAATGTCAAGAAAAGGCAGTTTAACACAAATATCTCTTGCATTGAAATAAATGTGTGTGTGTGTGAGAGAGAGAGAGAGAGAGAGAGGGAGGGAGGGAGAGAGAGAGAGAGAGAGAGAGTGATTAAAGTTATGCCATTTGAAATGCTGGGATGGATCTGCTGCCAGAGAAAACACTTTCTTGCTGTAGCTTCTAAATGTGTATCCTTGCCCACTTTTGCCATCTCATTATTTGTAGAGAGGAACTTGTGTAAAATATTTATAGAAGTTTGCTGACTTGTGGAAGTATGGTAATTCTCTGGTGGATGGAGAAAGTTTCTCACTGAATGTATTCAACAAAGCACAGGCAAGACATAAAACACTCTGAACTGTCCTTAAAAATGACTGTTACCAAGAACCCATGAGCCTCAATTATTTAATCTATGCAGTTGCTCTTTATAGCGTTAATTATTTCATTTAAATAGGAACATTGTTGTTTTCTATGTTGTAGCAGCAGCAAACTGTGGCTGTTCTTCTGAATTTTCTTTAAATAGCTGTAACCACTAGATGGGGATAAACAACCTTCCTTTCCACCGAGACTCCCACAGTGAAGGTATCAAATATTGCCTACAGTGCACTAGATACAGAATCTTAAGATTTTTGAGTAAATCTTGCTATTTGTTAGCTGTAGGCAGTTTGCTATTATATTGAACTGATACGGTATAATTTCTGTTTGTATGTATGTGTAGGGATACAGGATAGATGCAAATTCTGTTTAGGAAGAATTGTTCATAGTGTTGATGTTGGAGGTCCAAATAGTCTTTTCAGTGATTCAAGACCTACTGGTCACTAACAAGCAGTAGGGTGTAGATACAGAGTTAAGGATTTACTTAGTATCCCTCTTGATCTATCATCCTGCCTGCTGTTTGTTTAATGAGATTGCTAATCTCATTAATCTCATCAAGCAAGGGAAGAAAGCAGGGGTGGGTTCTACTTACCTTTACTACTGGTTTGCTCGCTTCGTTCACTCATGTGCGCTCTCTTCTGCACATGTGCAGAAGGTTCTGATGACGTTGGAGTCGGTGGGCGGAGCCTCCCACCGGTTTTACTACCGGTTCTATAGAACCGGTCCGAACCTGGGGCAACCCACCACTGGAAGAAAACCTTCAGATGTATGCGGGCTGGCGGGAACTTTTTTCTCTTTTAAGCTAGACCAGATTTGGAAACCAGAGTGGAAGATCGAGGCTCATGACAAGTTGTCCCATAGTGAGTTGGTCGGCGCAAGGTATCCTGCACCGAGGTGATGATGGCAAGGTGATGTTGGCGAGGTGGCAGTGACATGGCAGTGGCAGTGAGTTGTTCCATTCTGGCTAATCTGAGCTCACTTCCTTCTGCCAGGCATATATACCACCCACACAATCATGGTAGGATATACTGTTAACTAATTAGATCTAGGATTGTGTATCCTTACAAAATATTTCCTATAAATAAATCTTCTTTCTGTTAATACTTACACTATTGGTCAGGTTAGATTTATGCTCTTAGAAATGCTCTTATGCAGCAAGACAGGCAAAACACTTTACCACTCAGAGTTGAGTCTAATGAGACGTTCAAGGCAAATTGTCTATCAAGATCCAAAGCTGTTAGTGGCTGTTAAATGGAGAACAAATGTTTACAGTGTATTTATTCATTCTGAAAGACACTCTCAAAGGAGTGTATTGATCTTAGTTCTCTTGCACCTCAATGGGAAATCTCAGTGGCTCACTGAATCAGCCGTGGGAACAGTTTGTTTGATGTCTTTAATGCAAAATCAGAATTAAAATCATTATATGGACAGTAGTGTCAAATTCTTGGAAAGAACCAATCCAGCACAGACGCTGAACCTGACACATGTAAGAATATCTGTACACTAGCTAATACAAAGACAGAAGATAGAGAAATATTATCAGGAATTACAATGATAGTTCTGAAAATACCTATCTATCATTGTAATTCCTGATATCAGGAATTACAATGATAGATAGGTATTTCCAGATGAATGTATAAATCCACTAAAAGGAAATAATCCCATTTTCTATGATTCCACAATACCATCAATGCATATATAGGATTATAACAGCATCCTATTTAGCAAAGTTAACTTTTGGTTTTACTGCTAAAACAGCATCTACTAAAGCAATGAGCTCACTGGATGCAGCCCAATATGAATTGCTAGGTTTAGAGTCTCATTGAGGTCTGTAAAATTCTATATATTATAAATAAATTAATTTATCCCTCATACCCAAATCTGCCTGTTGCTTTATCTGCTATGGGCTATATCTCAAGGTGTCAGAAGGGAAGCATCTCTTGATTCTAATGCTTATGGATTGTACCCTGGTTCTTCCCATAAATTTTGTTAGCTTCTCCTCTGAGATGCCATTTATACATTCCAGTTCTTTGTTCGGTTTCTGTTACTTTGCACTTTGCTTATAAATCTAATCTGTTTCTAGAACTTCCACCTTGCCATCAAACACACAACACGTTTGTATATTTCATTGGCACATCCCAGTTGGATCGTTTTGCTGAGCATAGTATAAAGGCACAAGAGAAAAAAACTATGATCTGTGTAGACGAGAGTGTTTATTTCTCAGGTTCATATTTTCCCACGATTGAATGCTGCACACAGACACATTTAGAGAGACAATTTCTTTTCTACCGGGGAAGAAACAACAAACCTGAGATTTAAAATTTCTCCTGTAGCAATTGTTCAATTACAAATAACACTCTTGACAGCACTAAGTGCTACCATTGGTATCCTGTTGCGCTTATGATTGTATGTTACATTACAAGGAATCTTTGACAAATGTATGCTGAAATATGTAGTGCAATACACATAGTACAAGTTACTTGGAAATTGGAATTATGAATCATAACATTAAACTATGGTTTTTCCCTTCATACTCATAACGAGAACTGCTTTGGAGTGGTGTAATCCTATGTTGCAAAGGAAGTATGTGCAAAAGGGAGGAACGCAAGAGAAGTGAATCAAAATTTGCCCTCTCTATGGGAGGTTGATCAAAGCATAGGTAACCCTCTTGAACAATGTCTTGTATACAGTATATCTGCAAAAGAGAATGGAAGAACTTCCTCAAGAGCCTTGATAGTACAGTGGTCTACGCACCCTGTTATTAACACAGCTGCCTGCAATTTACTGCTGGTTCGAATCTCTCCAAGGCTCAAGGTTGACTCAGCCTTCCATCCTTTCTAAGGTAGGTGAAATGAGAACCCAGTTTGTGGGGGCAATAACCTGACTTTGTATAAATATACAAAAGTATGAAGGCTATTGCTTAACGCATTGTAAGCCGCCCTGACTCTCCGGAGAAGGGCGGCATATAAATCAAATTAAAAAAAAAAAAAGATGCCTATGGGGTGAAGGTGACCTTCAGCCATAGAAAACCTGAACAAGCTTTCACCTTATAAAGCTGTTAAATATACTGATGCTACTGATACTGATATTCTTGACATTCTAATTCTGTAAACAAGAAAAGTTATCTGGTTGATTTTCTCTGGGCTCAGAAGCAGAGCAAAATCTGGCATGTTTATTATGTACGTGGGAGACCACCAGAACAGTGGTAGGTTGCCCCTGGTTCAGAGCAGTTCTATAGAACCGGTAGTAAAACTGGCAGGAGGCTCTGCCCACTGACCTTGACATCAAGTGAAGTGATCTATGTATGCGCAGAAGCTTCTGCGCATGTGCAAGCGAAACAAGTGTGCGAGCGTGATCCCATTGCAAACTGGTAGTAAAGGTAAGTAGAATCCACCCCTGCACCAGAATGTTCTTTTGTTTCAGCTAGAACAAATAGGCATCCAGGCTTCAATGTTGATATCATCAAGGTTCACCTGAGGTGAGAGTTAGGCTGATTAGGGTCTTCTCATTAGATGTCATAAATTGGAAATTGGCTTGGATGTTAGCTTGTGGGAAACTACATGTTGAAGGATCTTTCTGGCAAAGGCTGGATTCTTTTCTGTACAAATGAGAAGAAAAATATGAAAAGATACTGAGACAATAGTTGAATTCTACATTATAATGTATTGAGATATGGATGTACAATGCCAGGAAAGGGATATGCATAATCAAATAGTGAACTAATAGAAATTGGTTCAAAGCTGGACACTTAGGTAAGGCATTGGACTAGGATCAGGCAGACCAAGGAAGTCATAGAAACTCACCGGATGTATCGCCAGTTGCTTCCTGCAGTCTAACCTGCCTCACAGAATTGTTGTGGGTAACAAAAGGAGGAGGAAGTGCTATTATATTGAGCTTCTGGAGACAAGGCAGTACACAGTACACAAGCAACCGAGCAAAAATTAAGAGATGCTCAAAATTTGGAATGTAGAATAAAATTAAAGGAAAAATGGAAAGAGAGCAGTGACTGAAAGTATAGCTTTCTTGCATCTGTCCAGACAAATGATGCAAGCTATCATGTTCTTTCAGTTCCACGTCCAAGAGGTTGCAAAGGGAAGGTGGAAGAAAACTCTAATTAATGATGCCAGAGCAGTAATAGGAGCAATGTAAGATTAGAGGGACAGAAGTCACTTTGTGCGACAAAGAACTTTCTTCCCTTGAATCAGAATCTGGATTATATAGTTGGAACTAGTTTTTACTATACTGAGAACCTTTTACATTGAGCCCACCATATGGGCTCACATTTTGGCCTAGCCAATACCATTATGGCTATGGTAAGAGACTATCTTGACTTTTGTTTTTTAAAAAAATCTTTAGATTAGACTCTTATTCATAGTTTTCCTTGGAGCCAATCTGTTTTTCTATATGATTAATGGGCTGCTTCCATACCTAATATGACTTTTGTCTCCTGGTCCTCATTTTAAGCCTGTTTTAAGGGCTTTGTTCTTCTCTGAGATAGGCTTCCAAATACATTTCAGGTTTCCATGTGATAGTTTAGGATTAGTCTAAGCTTCGCCTAACATCAAGTAGCACTGTCAGCCTATCTCTGACCCAGCTGAAATGTTAACTTTTAATTTGGTTTTCCTGTCTTTGTCCATTCCCTTTTGGACTCTTGAGCCAACATATCCCTTTATTCTGCTAACCAATCATTTTGTCAGCAACTTTAAAGTGTCAGCTTGTGAAAATGCACTTGGCACATTTGTTAACCATGTTAAGATTGCACCCAAACAATCCAGGCCATTCAGTGCTTTTCTTCCCAAATAAATGCATAACAGGATAGTTCTCAGAAGTACAGCACTAGAGGTGGGTTTCAGCAGGTTCTGACCAGTTCTGGAGAACCAGTAGTGGAAATTTTGACTGGTTTGGAGAACTGGTAAATACCACCTCTGGCTGGCCAAAGCCCCATCTATTCTCTGCCTCCTGAATCCCAGCTGATCAAGAAGAAATGGGGATTTTGCAGTAACCTTTCCCTGGAGTGGGGTGGGAATGGGGATTTTACAGTATCCTTCCCCTGGAGTAGGGAGGGAATGGAGATTTTACAGTATCCTTCCCTGCCATGCCCACCAAGCCATGCCACACCCACCAAGCCACACCCACAGAACCGGTAGTAAAAAAAATTTGAAACCCACCAGCATCTTGGCATACTAGCAAAAAAAGCATACACAATATATATTTGAGATGAATATTGACACTTTCTATTTTCTGGCTGCAGCAATGTTATGCATTTTTTAACATTTCCATATTCAGTCCAAAAATACCCATATAGAACTGAGTGGGGCCATTGTAATAAGCACGCTTGCCAATGAATGATCATAGGAATGCTTGATGAACAGAGTCTTTCTGAATGCTTGCATGAAATTTCCCATTTTGTCTGAGGACTAAATGCTAGAGCACACTCACCTTCGCTCATATGCAATTCTGAAGAACTTACGCATGGTGGCCTATTTCCACTCCAAGCAAGAAAATGAACCTTCCAGCTCAAAGACAAAGTTTTCTGTAATTCAAAAAGCTCACCCCCTTTGCATTTGAAACACTAGTTGGTCTAAATAAAGCATTCTGTGCTTTCCCATTTGCTCTGTCGTACTGGAGGTATCTGCTCTTTCAAACAACCTTCTTTTGTTAATAATAATAATAAAAAATGGCCCTAAAGAAAGGGGAGCGAACGTGATTTGTCTTTGAAGATTTATTTTTATCCTCACCAGCTGTTAAGCCTGCCCCACTGGCTTATACTGCCAAAAAAATATAAAAAAAATAAACCCTGGTATTTCATTTGTATCGCAGCCTTCTTGGGGGAAAAATATAATATGTTTCTTGGCATTGCATGTCCTTGTTCTTCTGAATTTAGGAAGAGATGGTTTTTCTTTAGCGTGCATTTCCAGGCAAAGCAGCACTTCCAATCCCTTAATAGGACAGTTACTAGGAGGAGTAACATTCAGCAGAACCTGGTGCATATGCAAAACAAGAGCCTGAAAAGCATACTAATGACTGCCAGTTCATGCTGTCTGTGGAGGATTACTTGGGATTATATGTAATTATCTGAAATTGCACACTGTTTTTTGCCAATTTTTTTTTTTTCGGAGAAAGGGTGTAATCGATAGGGTTTCTAATTTTATTTTTTTTTTCCCTTTAACTATTGCCTTCCATCTCCATTTGCTTAGTCGTCAAAAATAGACTATGTTTATAATAAAATAAGAAAGCTATGAAAAATGTCACATATTCAGACTTTTGAAATAATGAGCAGCTCTGAAATCCACCTGGTTCCCCTTTGCTTTCCAGCCAAACCCCCAGTTCAGGCCTTGCAAAAAAATAACACTAACACATATACCCCAGACAGGTGGAAAATGGTTCAATTATTGCATTGGACAAATAAGCTTTACAGAAAAGGAACAAATATTTGCCCCTTGGCATAATTCATTCTCTGAGTCTCTAAACTGAGGCAACAGGGGATTTTTTTCCCCTTGGAAAGGATCATCCTGCCAGAGCTAAGCCATCAGGAGGCTTCATAGAAACAGAATCTGCTGAACCCGAATAAAAAATAGATACTGATATATTTTTGTTCCCCTTTCAACAACAACAACAACAAAACAGTGGAATGCAGAAAATACAACATTATCAAAAGAAAGTCCAGTTTTTAATCCACATTGCACTCCTAGACTCTGTTCATGGGAAAAGTGCTGCATAGAGATCATTGTGAAAGTCATTGAGAGCAGTGTTTTTCAAACTCTGTAATTTTAAGATGAGTGGATTTCAGCTCCCATGCTGGTTGGTCAATTCTGGGAATTGAAGCCCACCCACCTTAAAGTTGCTGAGGTTAAGACATACTGATTGAGAGCTTGCTGGCTGGAGAATTCTGGAAGTTGAAGTTCACCCATTTTAAACTTGCCAATGTTGGAAACTTAGGAAGTAAACAGAATATATTCCGCCGTGCCCTTAAAACCCACTTTTTCCAGCAAGCTGGGCTGGCTTAAGAAGAAATTTTTACATTTTTTAAATGTTTTAATTAGTTTGTGATTTTTAAATTTTTGGGCCAAATTTATATATATTTTAATTGTTCTTAATATTTGTATTTCATGTTCTTAATTCTGGCTGTGCACCGCCCTGAGTCCTTAGGGAGAAGGGCGGTATATAAATTGAAAAATAAAAAATAAAATAAAGAAAATATAAAGAAAATACCCAATTCCACAGAAAGTTTTGTACCTTTAAAGTTCCAGGAGATTTGAGAGATTTCAGTTATATGAATGAATAATACAGTGGCACCTTGGTACTCAACCAGGGGTGAAATGCTTCAGGTTCAGACTGGATAAGGCGATCCAGTAGGGATTGTGGCAGGTGGTTCGGAGAACTGGTAGTGATGGCGGCATGAGGCTCCGCCCACCTGCCCAGGTGTCATTACTTCCTGCTTTTAAAAGGTAAAAAAAAAAGGCTCTGACGATTGGCGCCAAAGCTGTGATCATCAGAGCCTTTTTTTTACCTTTTAAAAGCATTTTTTTTAACAACCTATTTGCCCGAATAGGTTGTAAAAAATGTTTTTAAAAAGTAAAAAAAAAAAGTTGGCCATGCCCACCCAGTCACATTACCCTCCCCCCCCCCCCCAAGCCATGCCCACAGAACCGGTAGTAACAAATTTTATATTTCACCACTGTACTCAACTGCTTTGAAACTTCTCAAATTTAGTATTCAATGCATTTTGACATGAAAATGTTGTCCTGATACTCATCGTTTGTTTGATACTCAACGCAGAAGTTGGAACGTATTGGTGTCGACTGCCTTGTGTCTTACTCCATTATTCCTTATGGGAAAAAATTATTTTGTACTCATCATTTTTGATATTCATTGCACTTTCTAATTAATGATGAGTACGAAGGCACCATTCTAAGAAGATTTTGCTTTGGGGCCATTCAGCAAATGAGGGCAATGGAACACCAAAGCAATAGGCTTATTTACTGATTGCACACGTCCTGATGAGAGAAGGAAGGAAGGAAGGAAGGAAAGGAAAGAAAGAAGGAAGGAAGATACATCACTGTTAGCCATTTTGTGGATCCATGGCCACATTTTATTGTCCACCGTAATGGCACCACTATCCATTAATGCAGTGTGTGTTTCCCATTAATTGCTAGTTGACTCTTTAAATTAAGAATGCCAGTTTATAAACAGATCAGATAATTTTAAATCCCAAAATCAAGTGAGCAGAAGAAAGAATATGTTCTTCTTTCTCTCAAGTGTGCTGAATTGCATTAGATAAATTTAATGTTTATGTATTATGAATATAAAAGTCAAATCATGGCCCAATGCTAGTAAATACTTAGCCAAGAATCTACAGTGTGAGTAACAAAGGAGCAACCCTTTTCCCAAACCAATGTTCCAGCACAAAAGTTTTGTTAAAACTGACAGTTCCTGCTAGTCATCTGTTTGTAAGGTATTTAAGAACTGGTGTGGCAACCAGGCTTTTAATGTATTTTGAGACATTGGAGGAAGGTTTTTTTTTAAAAAAAAATGCCTTAAAAAAGGCCTTCATGCAGTGTGCAGTGGAAATCTGGATACACACTGTTTTCTGTGTCCTATTTATGTTAAATAGGTGCTTTAATGGATTTTTTGTACCTGGCAGTTTAGCAGCTCTGCTCTATGCATTTGCCAATTGTACATTCATTCATTTAACTGCTGCTGAATGACAGGTGTTTTCATTAAGAGGACAATCTTATGTGCTTAAGAAGCCTTTTTAACCTGACTAGCTCCAGATGTGGTTTCCTAGACATTGTACGCTCCCAGCACTCTAGACTTTCAATATATTCAAAGGGCAAAGGCTGATCAGAAGACTTCTCAGTATTTTATTAAACACATTTCCCCATTTGGTTCCATTTCCCCCCCCCCACCCCCAAATTCCCAAAATTTGGCACCTTAGATCATTTACATTCCTAAAAGTGATAGCATTTTGTTTTGGGACAGAATGTAAAATTGCAGCCCTCTCAGTGGCTAAGACGCTGAGCTTGTCGATCGAAAGTTCAGCAGTTCAACTGTTCAAATCCCTGGTGCCACATAACGGAGTGAGCTCCCGTTACTTGTCCCAGCTTCTACCAACCTAGCAGTTCAAAAGCACATAAAAAACGCAAGTAGAAAAATAGGGACCATCTTTGGTGGGAAGGTAACACCGTTCCGTGAGCCTTTCGCGTTTAGTCATGCTGGCCACATGACCATGGAGAGGCCTTCCTACAACGCTGGCTCTTTGGTTTTGAAACGGAGATGAGCACTGCCCCCTGGAGTCAGGAACGACTAGCACATATATGTGATGGAAACCTTTACCTTTACTCCCCCATCCAGTTTGATAGAAAGCTCTATGATGGTTTCTTCTTCCAGTAAAGATTTTAATTATTGTAATGCCTGTAATTAGCTTTCATAAAAAGCTATATTCCAAATGTAATGTGTCATTGCTAATGATTGATGTGGGTTTGATGATTGGGCCATTCTAATTATGTCCCTAGTCTTGGGGAATAGTGTAATTAGGCTATCCAAAATACTATTTGTCACTTTGCCATGCATTCCAAATTCCTAATAAATCTCTTATGGTATGATGCTTGAAATCCATCAAAATATATATACAGTTCCATCCCACTAGGTGATTTCACCTTTCTTTAATTACAAGAGAGGGACACAAGAATGCAAGATGCTCACCAAGTCATGCATCAGGTAATCAAGGGGAAAATCCCATTAACCCAATGTTATAGGTGTGCTGGGGGTTAGGTGGGAGAAGGTTCGGGATAAATCAGAAGAACGGTATTATATTTATTTAAAACATTCATAGAGTGGCTCATCTTATAACCAACCCTAGGCAGTTCCCAATCGATTTTCCATTCCTTATTAGAATATAATACTACAACTAGGATTTTATAGAATATAAATAATGAAATTCTTAATCATGGCATTAAGTCCAAAGAAGGCTGTGAGTAGGTTGCTCCCATTACTAATAATGCATAGAAAGTAAACCTGCCCCATTTTTTTGTGTGTACAGCCATTATGCTGTACACAATGGCTTTTTGTGCAAAGCCATTGTGTACAGGATCTAGTTATAAGCTTAGTAAGATGTATTCCTAAGCCATATTATTTCATTCAGATAGAAGGCCCCCAAACCATTTCAATATGATTTTTAAAGGAACCACAGTTTTAAAGAACTGGAGAAAAGGATACTAAAACATTAGTAGGCTTCCATCTTGTTGGAAAATTAGTATCCGTGAGGTTTGTCACTGAAAGGGTAAATGCACATCAAACATCTATCTTGTTAGTGTTGAAATCTACAGACTATTAAATATTTTCTTGACACACACAAAAAAAGAAGAAGAAGAAGAAGAAGAAGAAGAAGAAGAAGAAGAAGAAGAAGAAGAAGAAGAAGAAGAGGAGGAGGAGGAGGAGGAGGAGGAGGAGGAGGAGGAGGAGGAGGAGGAGGAAGAAGAGGAGGAGGAGAAAGAAAGAAAGAAAGAAAGAAAGAAAGAAAGAAAGAAAGAAAGAAAGAAAGAAAACCTGTGCTGCAGTAATGCCAGTCAACAAAGGAAAATGTGTATTCACTGCAAAGATGGATAGGAAAGAATATCCATATCTTTGCTATGCAGCCTCAAGCTGGGCATCATTCAATAGATTACCTGAATATCCATCTCATAATGCACACACAGTGAAACTTAATTGCTGCTGGTCTATAATCTCTTTCTCAGTGAATGACTTGGATTACAACCCTGTGCTATTATATGACACATGAGGAGAAATCTTTAAATGTCGTTCTCCATAAATGCAATGAGCAGTGGAAGTTTGCAGTTTAAACAGTTTCTAGGTGTTTGTCTCCTGTTGCAGGTCAGAGATGTCTAGCTAGTAATGATCATCCTAATTAATTTAAGATAAGGATAACATTATGTGACTAACTTTTCCCTTCAAGCTTTTTTTTTTTTTTGCTTCAAACATACTAAACCCCTGCATTGTGACTTTACTTTCTTAATATACACTGTGTCTGTGTTTGAAAATAACTTTCTTCTGTAAACAATCAGGTTATGGAAGAACTATCATGTCCCAATATAAGTAAAATTGCCATTGTAAAACAATGTTCCCCTTGCTCATCCTATCCAGAGTAACTCTATCCAACCTTTTGAAATCACTATGGTATTTGTGTCAATGTTCTGACTGACAAACCCAACCAAAGCAAGCACGATCAAGACCTCTCAATCTCTTAATGCAAAACTTTATTGAGTACATCATTTCTGCACCGATGAAGGCAAAACTGGATCTACCTAATTCCCATGCAAACCCACATAATGAAAGTATAGGTTTCTCCCTCCCCCTATTAGTGCAGGTCACGTTGTCCAACTGAGTGTCATTGTATTGTTATGAGAAAAAGTCTCTGGTTTTGGCAAACACCTGCTGAAGTGTTCCTTGGCTCTCCTGGCTCAACTTCTTGAGGTCTGGAGCCTACATTCCATTTCACCCTTCCCTCCCCCCTGGTTCTTTGGAAAATTGAGAAGCGATAATGGTTGCAGCAGCATAAGCGCACTTTGAACTTGACAGTCTGCTACCAGTTTGCATATCTGTGATGTCAATAAGCTTGACTAATTTCCTGTTCCTATGGATGAAAATTATGTTGGAAGTGCAACTTCAGAAGTATTACTCCAGAATCATCAATGCGTTAGAACAGTGGGTCTCGACCTGTGGTCCATGGATGTCATCACAGGGGTCCGTGAAGGCTTGAAGAAATGTTATTATTTAAATTCTGAGTTAAGCCTTGGTGGTCCATGGCCATGGTCTGTGGCCACAAAGGGTATTTATAAAGGGGTCTGTGGTGAGGAAAAGGTTGAGAACCACTGCACTAGAATAAGGATAGCAGACAAAGGTCTGCTTCCCAATCCCCATCCTGCTTTTCTCTGATTGGAAGATTAATACTGTTAAGTTCTTCCTTTCAGCCAGCTTCCTACAGGAAGAATATTTTCTTCCTGTATTGGGTTTCCTGCCTGAGCAGGGGATTGGACTAGAAGACCTCCAAGGTTTCTTCCAACTTTGTTATTCTATTCTATTCGTCTCATTGCTTCCCTACTATAGTGAAGAAAGATCAGAGATACATGATGTGTGAGAACATGCATCTTCCTTAATAAACTGTATTAAGGGTTATTCAAGGATACTAGTTGTGTGCTGGAACTGTCAGTTGTATCTATGCAATATTTTGTAGACAAGATTATTTTTTTGTGAGGCTAATAGTAAAACACTGTTGCATACTCCCCCCACTCCCCCGGAATTGCGGTATTCATATTCATTGATAGGAACAGTTTGTCCTAAATATCTTTTTAACTTCAGCTTGTGTTGTTTGCTCTCATAGTGTTGGGGGTGCTTGAGAGCAGAGTTGACTGACTTAGGGTTCAGCTGTGATGTATTTGAAACCACAGTAAATTGCATTTTTAATGGATGCAGCTTTGTAGAGTTGGTAGTAGTCCAGTTCCGCAAGAAGGAACTGCTTCGTTTATCTCCCAGCTCCTAAGCTTTATATCATGAAAAAATAGCTTGATGCTTTTTTCAGCTCAACTCAGAAGAACAGAGAGGGTGTCTCCCCCTCTGTCCTGAAAAAAAGTACACATAAAAGTAAAGTCAAAGAGGAGAGAGGGATTTACTGTTTTATTATTTTGTATGGAGTGGGGGCAGGGGTGGGATTCAGCCGGTTCAGACCAGTTCAAGCGAACTGGTAACTCCAACGATCAGCTGTGAGTGAACCGGTTCACTCCAACAATCAGCTGCACTATACTGACCTGTATTTCCTTTGTTTGAAGCCCAGCTGATAGGTGTGGCAGAGCGGATTGCCGCACCTCAGCTGTTTTACTCACCGGGGCTGCAGTCGAAGGTAAGTTTTAGAGCTGTTTTCAAATGCCCTGCGCATGCACAGAGTGCATGTTTGCGCTCAGCAAACCGGTTGTTAAACCAATTGAATCCCACCACTGAGTGGGGGTAAATTTTATTAGCAAGATCTGTGGCAGTTTGGGTAGGAATCAGTTCTGGTTCTAGTTTTGCACATTTTAAGGCCAACAGATGGAAAGACACATGAATCATTTTCAAACTCCATTTGAAGATTGAAGAGAAGAAGCAATAGTATAGCATGGAAGCGTCTTTACAATCACTTCTATGCTTTATTGATCTATGTCTCAGCCCAATTTAAAATGCAATGTTTAATATTGCAAGTCTTAACCAGTTTGGAGACTAGCATATTTGGAATGCTCCAATATTCTTCCTCATACATATTTACTAAGCTTTAATATCACTTTCAGAAGACTTAGTCAGAATTAGATGAGTAACTGCCAAAGAAAAGGTATTCTAGTTGGTTAATATCTATATAGTAGGTTACTATCAAGATAGTAGTATTCTTGTTGTTGAGCTGATTTTTAAAATCATCTGAAGTCAATTATATGATCTTTCTGATACCAGATAAGGACCATTTGGTCCTTCAGTCCTTTCAGCACTGTTATTAGGAATTCGAAGTGACCTTAAAGGTCATCTATTCATCTCTGTTCAGTGCAGAGCCCACTATAACATCTTGGTTCATACAGCTTTTGTTTCAAGATTTCCCTAGGACCGTGATGGTGAACCTATGGCATGCGTGCCACAGGTTGCATGCGGAGCCATATCGGTGGGCATGCGAGCTCAGCTCCGGCTGATTTTCGGGTCCTCTGGGCCCACTGGAAGTCAGAAAACATGCTGTTTCTGGCCTCTGGAGGGCCTCCGGGGTGGGGGGAGGAGAAGGCCGTTTTCACAATCCACAGGCTCCTAGAAAGACTCTGGAGCCTGGGGAGAGTGAAAAACAGGCCTACCGGGCCCACCGGGCCATCACGTGCCAAAAGCAGGGGAGCGTGGGGAATGTGTGTGTCACACATGCATGCACAGGGGGTGGGGCACATAGAATTATGAGTATGGGCACGCACGTGCATGACCCCCCCCATACTCTCCCTGCTTTTGGCACGTGAAGGCAAAAAGGTTAGCCATCACTGCCCTAGGAGAACTTATCACTTCATATGGTAGCCTAGTCTACTGTCTGATTGCTTGTACAGTCAGAAAGTGTCTCCTGAAACCTAACCTTGTAGTTTTAACCTATTGATTGTGGACCTGCCCTTTGGAACAACAGAAAATAAGTCCACTCCCTCTTCTATGTGGCAGCTGTCCAAATTCTTAAAGATTGTTCCTAAGATTTCTTTTTATAGGTTAAATATACCAAAATTCTTCATCAACATACTAATCTCTCCACTGGGCTTGCTTCCAGATCCGTCAACCTCTTGGTTGTTGAACTTGTTCCAATATGTCACTGTCCTTTTTGAACTATGATATCCTGAACTCATGAATTCCAAGTGCAGTCTAACCAAAGCAAACTATTTGCTAAAATTATTTTTAGCAAACTAGTCTCTATAGTCCTTTTAACGCATCCCAAGATATCATTTTTTAGTAACTGATCCAGTGGTGGGTTGCTCCCGGTTCACACCAGTTTGCAAGAACCGGTAGTAAAAATTTTTAGTAGTTCAGAGAACCGGTAATAACATTGGCTGGCCACGCCCCTGAATTGGTCCCTGGCCCGGTCACCGCTTGCTTACCCCGCCCACCTCATCAGAGGCTTTTTTTTTAACTTTTAAAAGCATTTTTCTACAATCTCTTTGGCTGAAAAAATGCTTTTAAACGTTTTTTAAAAAGCCTCTGTTGATCGCACAGCACAGCTGGGATCTCAGAGGCTTTTAAAAGCATTTTTTTCTGCAATCTCTTCAGCTGAAGAAGTTGTAGTAAAGAAAAATGCCTTTAAAAGCCTCTGGCGATCCCAGCTGACTTGCCTGATTGTCAGAGGCTTCTAAAAACATTTTTTTCTGAAACCTCTTAAGGTTGTAGAAAAAATGCTTTTAAAAGTAAAAAAAAAAAAAGTTGGCCATACCCACCAGTCACATTACCCCCCCACAAGCCACACCCACAAAATAAGCCATGCCCACAGAACCGGTAGTAAAAAAATTTAGAACCCACCCCTGAACTGATCATACTGCTAATTTATTTATTTATTTATTTTATTTATTTATTTGATTTGATTTTTATACCGCCCTTCTCCAACAGGACTCAGGGTGGTGAACAGCTGAGATAAAACATAACATATAAATTTAAAAAACAGTTTAAAAGACATTAAATAATTTTGGCCCTCAATTTAAAACAACCCAGTTAAAACCAATTTCAAATTACTGTACATACAATTATTGTATATTTAACTTTAGGTTGAGAAGGTCACTCAGATTCCTTTCACAATTACTAATTCCAAATGAGGTCTTACCCAACTCCTGCATGTATAATCCTTGACTTAAACCACAATTGGGAAAGAATTTCCATTAAGTAAAACCTTTGTTAAGTATTTTTTTTTAAAAAAAAGCACAGTTGTTAAGTGAATCATGCAGTTGTTAAGCAAATCTGATATCCCTCATTGTCTTAGCTTGAAGCCAGCTGGGAACATCATAAATGACCACATGATACCTGGGGTATTGCAACTGTTATAAATATATACCAGTTGCCAAGAGCCCACATTTTAATTCATGACCATGGGAATGCTGTGATAATCATAAATCCAAGAACTGGTTGTAAGTCACTTTTTTCAGTGCCGTTTTAACTTTGAATAGTCACTAACAAATGGTTGTAAGTTGAGGACTACCTGCACACTTACACTTCTCCTATTCAGATGAGGACTTTCTATTTCTCCCTGTTAAAATCCTGCCATGCTCATTTCAGCCTACTGTTTTAAAAACTTTCTTGCACCTCTAAAGTATTAGGCAGCCTTCCCACCTTTATGTCATCTGCAAAATCAATAATTCAACTCCCTCATTTAAGTAATTTGATAATAATGTCAAACAGCTCAATATATCCCTCTGAGCTGAAGTGGAACCATCAATGAAAACTCTGTTTGGGCATGGTCACTCAGTCCAGAGTTAGTCTAACAGTTGTAATAGCCAGTTTATATTTTTCCATTTTATTATTGATGATATCGTTGAAAGACTTTACTGAGGGCTACACTATGACCCTGGCATTTCCATTATCTATTTGTGTAGTAACTCTGCCTAAAAAGAAGGTAAGGTTAGTTTGGCAGAATTTCTGTATCGCAAACTCATGCTGGCTTTTGTTAATTGTTACATTGCTATCCAAAACTCACAAATATGCTGCTTAATAATCTGCTTAATGGACCTTGCCCAATGTAGATGTCAAATTGTCAAGTCTGTAATTTCCATACAAACAATCTGATTACAATCTCAAATTGCAGAAAGGGGAAGAAGATTGCAGAAAGGGGAAGAAAACCTGGGAAGAAGGCTTTCCCCCCACTTCTCTTCCAAAAGGAAAGAAAAAAGTGGAATTTTTCGACATTACGAGTCAAACGCATTTAGTAAATGGATATGAAATCACACATAGCCTTGATTTAATGGATGATTAGGGATGTGGTGGCTCAGTGGCTAAGATGCTGAGCTTGTCAATCGAAAGGTTGGCAGTTCAGCGGTTCAAATCCCTAGTGCCGCATGACAGGGTGAGCTCCCATTACTTGCCCCAGCTTCTGCCAACCTAGCAGTTCGAAAGCACGTAAAAAATGCAAGTAGAAAAATAGGGACTTTTGGTGGGAAGGTAATAGCGTTCCGTGCGCCTTTGGCATTTAGTCATGCCGGCCACATGACCACAGAGACATCTTCGGACAGCACTGGCTCTTTGGCTTTGAAACAGAGATGAGCACCGCCTCCTGGAGTTGGGAACGACTAGCACATATGTTTACCTTTTAATGGATGGTTTAGAAAGCAGCTGGGTGAAAGATGGACTAGAAGATTCAAGAAACTGAACTGGTTTGGTTCATCTTGGCTTAGTTGCAACCAAAATGTTTCTTTTGTTTTCTTCTTAAAAATGCAATCTCAACATGAAGAATGGTTTATGTTTCCGGGTTCTCGGAAGACCTAGATTCTAAATGTCAAGCCTGGAGCCATCTTTGAGCATCTTCAGGGTTGCCCCAGCAAGGTTGGATGGAGCTGTGGGAAAGGTTTGGGAGAGTAGAGACAGATGGGGGAATATGTAGCCAAAATAACATTCTTCCTTCTGGGAACCAAGGACACTTTCACCAGCACCTGGATGGGGGTGGATGGGAGGCATCCGGGATGGAGAGAAAGACCTGATTGGGGCATGTGATGGTTGTGTGTGGTGGGGGGGAAGAACTTTGGATTTTGAACTGGGTGGGGGAAAACCGGGGAACTTCAGATTCGGCTGTGCCAATGCGACATGCCTAATAAATCTATACTTTGAGGAACCCTGCCTTGGAGTTTTGATATCTTATGGGCCGTTATTTGGAACCCTGACATTAACCCAAATTCCTTTTTAAAAGAAGCAACATTCTCCCCGCTTACAGGGGGCCACTGTCTGGGGTCCTGAGCTTCAGCCGCTTACCCAGTCTACTGGGCAGCAGGAAGACTCAGGGAAGATGGAGAAGAAAAAGCAGCTAGAGGAGGATTTGACTGCTGCCAGAAGAGCTGCCGGAGCCAGGGGCTCACCAGGGACAGTTCTGGGAGCCTCAGCTTCCCCTTGACGACCGAGCGAGCGGCCACTGAGGTCGAGTGCCAGCTGGGGGCCTGGCCTAAAGAGCCTATCCTTTGGGAGCCAACCTGCGATCTCCACCACTGCAGCCATGGCACCTGCAGTGCTTTCATGATCTCAACATACCCGGAACCAGTGCCATAGCTGACCACCCAGGAGCTGTACCAGGCAAAGAAGCAGTTTTCCAGCCAGCCAATGCTCCAGGAATGCCAGGTCACCACGGCGCAAGCTGAGCACACCACAATATTTGAGTAGAGAGCCTTGACACCCATTGACTTCAGTAAATCCTGGGACTGGGGAGTCCAGCCACTGCTGAAGAGCCAAACCCTGGAGGGACTACCAGAGAAGTTTGGCTAGCTGAGTGTCAGCAGCCTCGGCCAGCACCCACTGACTGGCCAGGCTGTCATGGTGCTGATCCAGCCAACATTCACCTTCCCAAGCCAGAGAAACATGACACCTCCAAGTAGAGGTACTCCCTCGTTGAATTCGGCGCAGAGTGGATTGTGCCAAAATCTCCTGCTGTGGACCTGTTCTACCATATTGACAACTGTCAACCCACTGATTGGGCCCGTAAGCCAATCCAACCCGCCACTGCAGAGAGAGCCTCCGGACAGCAGGGGCTGGCTGCGCCAACCACCCCATAGGCTCTCACCAGCCAACCAGATCTCCCCTGGCATCTATACTTTAAGGAACCCTGCCTTGGAGTTTTGATTTCCTATGGGCTGTTACTTGGAACCCTGACACTAAACATTGGAAATGTTATTTAATAAGGCATTAAAGAGACTTGGCCTCTCTCCCCTAACATTTTGCCAAGGGCTTGTTCAGTTATAACATCTATTGGTCTTCTTGCACTTATACAGTAGTCTTGATTAAAACACAACTCTAAATAATGTATCTAAGGGTGAAAGATCCAGAACTGATGTGAAACCTGCACAGGAAAAATTACTATTAATGTCCTGATCAGAATAAAGCATTTACTAACACTCACCAGTTCCCTAGAATTATGAGATTTTTTTATTATTATTTTTCTGTATAGAGTATGCTGGAGAGTGATGATTTGTCTGTCAATAGTGCCAAGGACAGCTGTTTATATTGCTGTATTCAGCAGTCTGCACTGTTGTCAGGCACTTGAGTCAGGTTAAATAAAGCTGTGGGAGGCCTATCTTCAAACTGGCAACTTCAGAAGGCTGAAGACAAAAAATAAGGTGAGTGGATCAGCACAGATGCAAGCTTTCTCACTTGGAAGATAACCTACCTAGAAACATGTCAGGAATTGTTAGTACAAATAACAAAATAAAAAAGGCAAGAGCAGTGTTTCATTCATCTTTTTTCCCTTTTTATGTATAATTGAATTTAATACTGTGATGTCTTATAAGTGGGAAGCAATTTATCGGTTCACTGAGTTCTGTGATTTATTTAAAGCATTTCTGCTATCATCTATCTATCTATCTATCTATCTATCATCTATCTATCTATCTATCTATCTATCTATCTATCTATCTATCTATCTATCTATCTATCTATCATCTGTCTGTCTATCTGTCTGTCTATCTGTCTAGAGAGGGGAACAGGATAACTTAGTAATGCAAAATATAAGAATACAATCAACATTTGGAATGTCTATTAACTCCAATATTCTTGGAGAATTATTCCCAAAACGTTACCAATCTATCTATAGTTACAATGCTTTACTGAATAATGTACAGTATATAAGTAAGATTAGACATCTGTACAGGCTGAAATTAGAAAGCTAAATTTTAATGTGAGTGTAGTCCAACACAAACTCTCTTGAAATGTGAAACTGAGAAGCATTTCAACACAAACTTAATCTAAAAATAACAATGTATTATTAATGTTAATAGGATATTTAGGTACATTTTTATAGGGCTGAAGTGTAGGGCTAGGGTGAGACATTTGGGTCATGCTGCCTGCTTTAGAATTAACTGAGACAGTGGAGGCACCAAAGAGTGCCTGTAGTCAATTTGAATTTGAATTGTGATGCCTGATAGGTGGTATTATGAGTTTGAAGATTTCATCTGATATCACTTCCTTGGTTATGTGCAGTGCTGGGAGTCTTATTAAACATATAATTCATTACCTACAAGATCAATATATTCACTTTGGAATCTGCATATTGTTAATGTGTGCATGCATGTGCATGAAAGTCCTTAGTGCCTGCTGATAATAGCCTGGACAAATCCCTGCCATTTTCTTAGCAACCTTTTTGGAAGTGGCTTCTCATTGCCTTTTGCCTGAAAGTGAGTGACTGACCTCAGGTTACCCAGCTGGTTTCATAGCTAAGGTAGGAATAGAACACACACTCCCATTTTCTAGCCTATATCTTAAACCATTGCATCCAACCAAACCATCAAACTGGTTGTCTCTTATTGGGACAGAAATCCTGAAATGGCCACGGTACTAGAATCATTGTACTTTTAGGACATCTCTTCCAATATGAACACTTGGGAGTTGATGAGATTTTTGAGAAAGCTTGCCAATTGTGACAGCCTTATCATGCAATGCCTTGCCTTTAAACACATAACTGGCATAGTCATACTTCTTTTTTTTTATTGAAAAAATACAAATACAAATTTTCCCCCTTTTCCCCCCCCTCCTTCCTAACCCCCCTCCCCCTCCCCTCCCCCTGTGACTTCTCCAAAATAAAACCCAAGTTAATAACAGATTATATAATACTTTACCATTCTTTTATTCCACCCCCCCCATATACTGACCCTTTCTTTCTAACAATATTATTATATCCCCCTTATACTATACATTTCAAAGCAACATTCAACTGTAAAATTATATAATAAATTCTAATTTAGCAATTTCATCTATTCAACTCATAATCTATCCATTTTCACCTCCCCCATGCATATATCTCTTAAGCTAACCTATCTCCACCCTTCTAACAATGTCATTATATCCCCCTTATACTATACATTTCAAAGCAACATTCAAAGTAACATTCAGCTGTAAAACTATATAATAAATCCTAATTTAGCAATTTCAACTCATAATCTATCCATTTCCTCCTCCCCCATACATATATCTCTTAATTCAAATCTTTTACGTATATTGATATAACATAACATCCCTTTTCCTAAACTAAACAATCAGTAAGCTAACCTATCTCCACCCACTTTCCTACAGGTCTACATACATAATATTTTCAATATCTTTATTCTTCTGCCCATTCCACTAAAAAAAATTATTTACATATATATATATATATATATATATATATATATATATATATATATATATATATATATATATATAAATCCTCAATTGACTTTAAATTTGTAATCCATATGATATCTTCTGTAATGTCTCTCAACTGGATTGTTAATTCCATTACCCATGTTAGGGTAACATCACATCCTAATTCCAACAGAATATTCGGTATCTTCAATTACCATCTACCCCATCAATAATAAATGTTTTCATATATAAAAAACCACCCGAGTGACTTTATATTTATATTCCATATAGTGTCTTCTATAATGTCTTCCATCAAGATTATTAATTCGAACCACCGTGTTAGGGTAATAGCCAGATCTTCTGCATGCCCCAATCCCATAGTTCTCTTGCCTTATAGCTCAGCATAAACGTAATCCATTTGTCAAAGAATCCAAAATAGAAAGTTCCAATCCACTCAATTTAAGGCCATGTTCCACATCCCAGGAGTACAGCACTGCAGAGATCTGTCACTCTCCTCAAGATAATATAAACCAATACTTTGCCTCAGTTATATTTCTATATATTCAATCAGCTCTTAAGTAACTGGCATTAATTTTTTTTTATTTTTGTAGGACCTGCTTCTTCTTTTCTTAACTTTTTGTGACTTAGATCTCCATCTTGGTTTCCTTTCTATGAGTTGTATATTAACTGTTTGGTTTCCATGCTGGTCTGTAGCTTGATAAGTCATCACATTAGAATCCAAAGCCCCCTCTCTTGTATTTATAAGTAATCCAACTGTAGCCACGGTACTGGAATTATTGTACTTTTAGGACATCTCTCCCAATATGAACACTTGGGAGTTGATCAGATTTTTGAGAAAGCTTGCCAATTGTGACAGCCTTATCATGCAATTCCTTGCCTTTAAACACATAACTGGCATAGTCATACTTCTTAATAAGGTAAAGGTAAAGGTTCCCTTCACAATATGTGCTAGTCGTTCCCGACTCTAGGGGGTGGTGCTCATCTCCATTTCAAAGCCGAAGAGCCAGCACTGTCCAAAAACATCTCCGTGGTCATGTGGCCAGCATGACTAAATGCCAAAGGTGCACGGAATGCTGTTACCTTCCCACCAAAAGTGGTCCCTATTTTTCTACTTGCATTTTTTATGTGCTTTTGAACCGCTAGGTTGGCAGAAGCTGGGACAAGTAATGGGAGTTTACCCCATTACGCAGCACTAGGGATTCGAACCGCTGAACTGCCGACCTTTTTTTTTTATAAAATAGTTTTTATTGAATATAAATATTAAAAAAAGACATACATAACATATACACAACGAACATTTATACAACATATACACAAAAAGAGTATAATATCTTCTTAAGCATTTTTTCAGAGTGACGTTCTACAATTCTACTTATAATATATTCCTTCACCTTTCTTTAATCTAATAATATTTTTTATTACATATATATGTATCAATCGGTAATATATCCCCTATGTTTTTTGTATATTTCTAATTTTTAACCAATTATACCAATTATTCCATATTTTATAATAGTCTGATTCTTCTTTTTCTTGTAATTCTTTGGTTAACCTATCCATTTCAGCGCATTCTAAAATTTTCCCTATTACTTCTGTTTCACTTGGTATTTTTTCTTGTTTCCAATTTCTTGCGTAGGTTATTCTTGCAGCAGTTAATATGTGAATTGTAAGATATTTGATATCCTTAGGGTATGATTTGTTAAATATTCCTAATAAAAATGTTTCTGGTTCTTTTTCAATCTGTGTTTTTGTTATTTGTTCCAACCATTTTTTGATATTAGACCAAAATTTCTTTGCTGCCGGGCACGTCCACCATAAATGATAGAAAGTCCCTTGTGCCTTTTTGCACTTCCAACAAATTGGGCTATTTTTAGGTTGTATTTTTGCCAATCTGGTTGGAGGCATATGCCACCGATAGAACATTTTCAGTTGGTTTTCCTTGTATGCTGTTGCTTTCGTTAACTTTAGGTTTACCTGCCAGAACTTTTCCCATTTTTCCAAAGGTATTGTGTGTTTGATATTTTGAGCCCACTTGATCATCGTTTCTTTGACTGTCTCTTCTTCCAATTTATAGCGTAGGAGAAATTTATAAATTCTACTAATTAATTTATTTTCTGAGTCTAATATAATTTTATCTATTTCTTGTTTTTGATTATAAATTTCATATGTTTTTATATGCCCTCTATATTTGGATTGTATTTGAGTGTAAGTCCACCAGTCTATTCCTCTGTGTAAATCTGTCTCCAATTGTTGTTTTGTCTTTAGTTTGCCTTGATAGTCAATTATATCTTTATATCTAATTATTTTTGTCTTATCTGTTAAATTTGGGTGCCTAATTGATTCAGCCGGTGCTAGCCAATTTGGTATCTTCATATAATGTTGTTTTTTAATTTTAAGCCAAATTTGTAATAGTGAGTTCCTTATTGTATGTGTTTTAAAATATGAATGTGTTTTGTATTTCTCATCCCACATAAAGGAGTGCCAGCCAGTTTGAAGTTCGTGTCCCTCAATTGTTAAAATTCTAGAGTCCTTTAATTCTATCCAGTCTTTAACCCACGATAGTACTGCTGCTTGGTAGTATATCTCCCAGTCAGGGAGTGCAGCTCCTCCTCTATCTTTTGTATCCTGAAGCAGTTTAAATTTTATTCATGGCCTTTTCCCTTGCCAGATAAATTTAGATATTATTTTATTCAGCTTTTCAAAAAATGGTTTATCTAATTTAATTGGGGTGACCTGAAGCCAATATAAAAATTTAGGTAATATAATCATTTTGATGGCCGAAATTCTTCCTAGGAATGAAATATGTAAGTTTTCCCATTTTTCTAAGTCTTTCTTTGTTTGTTCTAGTAATTTATCATAATTGTTTTCTTTAATTGCTGATGTTCTTGTAGATAAGCAAATTCCTAGATATTTTATTTTTTTTGTTGTTTGAATTTGTATATTATCTATCAAATCTTTTGTTTGGATTTCCGTAAGATTTTTAACAATTAGCTTCGATTTACTTTTATTAATTTTTAGTCCAGCCACTTCTCCAAATTCTTCTATTTTTTGGAACAAATTAGGTATAGATTCCATAGGATTTTCTGTCAAAAATACTAAGTCATCAGCAAAGGCTTGAACTTTGTATTCTTCTCTATTAATCCTTAAACCTTCAATTCCTTGGTCTTCTCTAATTTTTTTCAACAGGATTTCCAATGATAGAATATATAGTAAGGGGGAAAGTGGACAGCCTTGTCTGACTCCTTTTGTTATATTAAATTTGTCTGTTATGTCATCATTCATAATTATCCTTGCTGATTGCTTGGTATAGATTTCTGCTATAATTTTCCCAAATTTTTCCCCAATTTGCATATTTTGTAGTTGTTCAATCATAAATTTCCAATTTTGGTTATCAAAGGCCTTTTGGGCGTCAAGAAAAACCAACACTGCCTGCTTCTCCGGGTGTGATTCATAGTATTCTAAAGCATTAAGTATTATTCTCATGTTGTTCTTTATTTGGCGTCCCGGCAGAAATCCATTTTGGTCTGGGTGTATATATGTATTTAATACTAATTTAATCCTTTCTGCCAAGATTGCTGCAAATATTTTGTAATCGGCATTCAATAATGAAATAGGTCTATAGTTTTGTATTAACTGGAGATCTGTGTCTTCTTTTGGAATGATTGTTATTATGGCTTCTGTCCATGAATTTGGTATTTTGGCTTTCTCCATAGCTTCATTATATAATCGCAACATATTCTCTCCCAATACTTCTTGCATTGTTTTATATATTTCTACCGGTAGCCCGTCAGGACCCGGTGTTTTATTGTTTTTTTGCTTTTTCAGTACTTCATCTAGTTCTAATTTGGTTATTGGCCTATTGAGAGTAATTCTTTGTTCTTCTGTGATTTTTGGCATTCCTGATTTCCCTATGTACTGTTTTATTTTATCTTCCTCTATTTTCCCCTGATTATATAGAGTCGCATAAAATTTCTTAATAATATCTTTTTTGGCCTCTTTACTATGTTGAATTTCTCCTTTATCATCTTTCAATTGGTATATCATTCTTTTTTTCTGTTCTTTTTTCAGTTTATAGGCTAGCCATCTGCCCGTTTTATTTGCGTGCTCGAAATAGTTTTGTTTCGCCATTTTTATTTTTTGGGCCAGTTCTACTTGGTTTATCAAATTCAATTTATGCTTAATCATTTCCCATTCTTCTCTTATTATTTTGTTCTGGGGCTTTTCCTGGAGTTTTTGTTCTATTTGTTTTAGGTCTTTCTCTAATTTCTCTAATTGATTTTTCTTCTCTTTGTTCTTTTTCCTCGTATATGCTATTACTAGGCCTCTTATATATGCTTTTAAAGTATCCCATGTGTTTTGTAAAGAGGTTTCCTCTATTTTATTTATCTGAAAGAATATTTTTACTTCCTTTTCTAACGGCGGTGACGTCATCACGAACGGGTGAGGAAACGGAGGCTCCGTCTCTGAAACCCAAATTTCCTCATTAATTGCTCTTTAGGGGCATTCCTGAACTTGGAGGGATCGGGAAACGAAAGAGGAATTCACGAAGCCCCCTGGTGTTGCGCTGTCATCAGGGAGGTCGAGCGATCAACCTCTTAAATTGGTGGAGAAGAAGTCGGCCTTATCGGCGGACAGGAGTGATGGCGCCCGCCTAGATCGAAGCAAAAAGTGGAAGCAAATCCGAGTGACTGTCAGATAGATCACCTACAATAGAGACGGCAAACGGGACGCGCGATCCAATCAGAGGAAGACAAGTGAGTTACAACAGCGGCGATACAAGAGGAGAAGGAAAAAGGGGGAATAACTACAGCGCGGAAAAGAGAAACCCATAGAATGACTAAGCAAATATAAGAAAAGGAGAAATAGCGCTCGAAGTGGTCTGACTGCGGACTTTTACAGTTGATCAAAGGGAGCAGCCTGTGGACTTTGTGGATATAGAGACAAGCCGTTTGATCTTGGGAATTATAACTGATTCAAACCCCAAACATCGGAAACCAAGTGCAGAGACTGAAATACTGGACTAAGTGGTGATTTTCACGGATACAGAAGACCTGTCTGGATTTCGAACTCTGGATTTACAAATAACTTTGGATAATAAGAACTCAAGTTTTAAAAAAAAAGATTTGAAGATTGAATGCAGAGATCCGATTACTGGGAGAAGAAATTAAAAAAAAGACTGAGACGACACAGATTGCGTTTTTTATGATTGTGAAAGAACAGACTGAGAGAGGTAAAGCAAGAAGACAATAAGGACTAAAGAAAATAAAAATTAAGTGAATTATTAATTTTGAACTGTTTAATTAGTTAATAAGTTTAATATTTGAAAGAAATATATAAGTTGACAATATTTTTATAGCTATAAATTGTATTGTGAAATTGTAGTTAGACAAGGAATTATTGTTAAAGTGAAAGACTGATTTTTATACAAAATAACAGATGAGTTGACTGTATCTCTGAGATAGACTGATTGAAAAAGGGGGTAATTGAAAAGATTGCTAATTAGAAAATTAAGAAAATCAAATTAAAATCTTGATTGATAAGTAAATAGATTTATATTGTGAATAAGAATTAATTGCTCAATTGGGATAACTGGCAATATAATATAATATAACTATATATAAGTTGTGTGGTGTATAAGTAGTATTTGGAGGGGAAAAGAGATATTAAGGAATAACTTAATAATTGATGTTAAGATTGGAAAGCTTTACACGAATATTAAAAATGTCTACAACATCCACCATAACAAAGACAGGGAAAAAACCTACAACGAGTACGTTAGTAATGACTCCTTCCCCCTCACAACAAAAAACAATAGATAGCATGATGGGGAAAGAAAAAGAAAAAGAAAAACTGGAAATGGCACCTAATGTAATACAAGATATGTTTCAAAAGATTCAGGAAACACTGCTTCAAACACAAGAAAAAATAGCTGAAAATCAGGAAGAAATGAGAACGTTCCATGCAGAGATCAGAAATGAATTAGGAGAAGTTAAGGAAGATATTAAGACCATGAAGGATAAAATTGGGGGCATTCAAAATTCTATAGCAGAAAATGAACAGAGAATTAGGAAAACGGAAACAAAAATAGATCACGTGGAATTAAAAGTAGAAGCAATGGAACAAAAAAACCTACAACTAAATGTCAAATGTTCAAAGAAATGTCAGATTCCTTGGCCATGCTCGAAATGGAAAAGGCCTCATACTTCTTGCGTTTTCAAAATGTTCCAGAAGAAAAAAATGAGGATTTAGAAGGAAAGATGGTGGAGATTATTGCAGGAATGATACAAAAAGAGCCAGAAGAAATAAAAGGACAATTGGAAGAAACTTATCGTGTACAAACAAATTATATAAGAAGACACAGATTGGCGAGAGAAGTCCATGTTAAATTTTTAAAAAAATCAATCCGAGATGAAGCCTATAAGAAATCTAGAGAAGAAACGGTGATCTATAATGGAAAAGAAATTATAATTTTAAAACAGATACCCCGAAGGGTAAGAAATCTACGACAACAATATCAGTTTTTAACACAACTATTGATCAAATACAAGATAATGTATAGATGGCTGCCAATAGAGGGGATCTTAATTACGTGGGAAGACAAAAAATATAAAATAGACACTCTAGAAAAGGCAAGAGAATTTCATAACACACATTTTAGACTAGAAGTAGAACAGGAAAGTAAGGAGGAAACAGATAGTAAAAGTCAAGAAGAAGAACCAATAGAAACAAATGAAGAAAAAGAAATAAGACAGAGGCAAGAAAAAGAGAGAGAACAGAGAGAAGGTGCAAAACCTAGGGAACGGATGGAAACAAGAAACACAAAAAAAACAGATACAATAGGCAATGGACGAACAGATCAAACTCTTTTCGGTAAACATTAATGGCTTAAATGCCCCAAAGAAAAGGAATCAAATTTTCACAAAATTACGAAAATTAGAAGCAGATGTGATATGTCTGCAAGAAGTACACATTCAAAAAGATTATCAAAAAATCCTAGAAAACCCCAAATTAGGAAAATTATATTTATCTCTGGCCCCAAAAAAGAAAAAAGGAGTAGTGATTTACGTAAAAGAAAAAATACAATCTAAACTAGTTTATACCGATGAGCAAGGTAGAGTGGTGATGGTTGAATTAGAAATAGGAAAGAGGAAAATGTTAATTGTAGGGATTTATGCACCTAACCAAAAACTACAGGTTTTTTTTAAAGACCTACATATAAAATTAGCAGAATTAGAATATGATGATATTTGTGTAATAGGGGATTATAATGCAATAGTAAATGCAAAGAAAGACTACAAAACTGAGAAAAAAAAAAACAAAAGAAAAAAGAAATACTCCCAAAAGAATTCTTTACCATGGCTGAAGAACTAAACTTGGCAGACGTATGGAGGGAAACACATGAAGAAGAGGCCCAATACACCTTTTACTCCCATCCGCATAATTCATGGTCAAGACTGGACATGGCATGGATGACCCCAAGTATCAAAATAGAAGTAGAAAAAATTGAGATAGGCACAAACCAATGGGCAGACCACAATCCATTATTCATAAACTGGAAAGGGGAAAGAAGACGTAAGAGATGGACAATGAACCAAAGATTATGTAAAGAACTGCCGACCTTTTAATCGACAAGCTCTGCATCTTAGCCACTGAGCCACCACATCCCTTTATATTTCTTAATAAGAATGTCTTAATGCAGGCGTTGGAACCCCTCTGATGTTTATCATCATTATAATTAGATCCTAGAAAAACACATTGGGCAGCAAATTTTTTCAGCAGTTTCTCTCATTTTTGGCATTGTCCCAAGGGACATTAATAATCTTAAAATCTTCTTTAAGTGTTTGGTGCCAAGTTTTCTGAGGCTGTCCTCATTAATATTACTGATTTCCTCCAGGAGGTATCCAACACAGTGCAATTTTGGAATGCCAGTCTTTAGGCCCATGTAAGATATGGCCAACAAACCACATTCAGCGTTCATTCACAGTTCTCAATAGATGTTCAAAGTCTGATCTTCATACTGGCTGTTGCCAATTTTGAATATGCAAGATTTGTATATTGAATACTCTGTATTTATGTTTTTTGCTTTAAAAAAAATGGAAAACCACTCAGTGATCCTCCAGTGAAAAGCAGTAAATTAAAAAGACAGCTGAATTTAAAAGGTACAGTGCTGGAAGTTCTCATTGACTTCTGATGAAAACCTAAGCAAATGCCAAAATTTTTAATCCTGGTATGAATAGAATTTAAAATGTTCAGGATGACATCTTCTGTGTGTAACCCTAGAAAATAAGGCAGCAGGTACAGCTGTCAAAGATTCTTCTCAGTAGGACTGAATAGTTGTGGCTCACCTACACTCTCAAGAGTTCTCTCCATATTTATCTTAATATTAGTTTGATACAAAGTAAAACTCTTTTGATATTTTTCTGGGCTTTGAAAAGTGTTTTGTGGTTGTATTATGGTTTTAGTGAAATGGATTTTATCCTTTTCTTCTCTCTCTTAGATTGGTGTAATGCTTTCTACTGTTCTTTACCCCTAAGGCATATTTTCCATCCTTTGGTTTCATTTTTTTTTTTTTTTTGGTTGCTGGTGACTTTAATTTTGTTGTACCGCAGCGTGCTGCAGAATGTGCCTGGATTTTTCATAATGCAGTTTGAATTAGAAATCTTTATTGCATCTTCTGCCAAAGTCCATAGGAGGATGGAGCTCCTCAATCACTCGTAATTTTGAAACTGACTTATTATTTCTGACTTTATTTATGGATTTAATACAGCTGTATCATTTTAATGTAATTGTCATCAACATCACCCACCGTTAATAACTAGTTTGTGTGCTACCTTATAAAACTTGATTCATTGTAGTTCATCTTATTTATACTTAATTTACAAGGACTTAACTTGATTTAGAAATTTAATTATAGAAATACATTATTTTCCCTCCATCTCCACATTAACAACCTGTCTAAGATTCCAGGAAAATTGCAGCATATATTAATTTTGCTAAGTTTAAAGGTGGATAAATTATACTTGGATACTTAATTCTATATCTAATTAACATTTCCCTTTTAGTTAGAGCTACTGGATTTGGGTTGCAAAGATCTAGATGATCACTAGGTGGCACAAAGAAGGAGGGAGTTTCTCTTGCTATTTGCAGCTATCTACATCTTGATTTTTGCTGTTCAGAATTTTTGCTGTTCACAGTGATCCTATTTTAGACTAATTATCATAAATTAAAGGAGAACTTGATCTCTACCACTATCAGTTTGCATCTGTTTATTTAACTTTGCAAAGAGAAAGATTTGGCTGTAGTGTTGGCTCCATACATCTACCAAGTGAGATTATCCCAAATTTCATACAACCTTTTGAATCAAAGTTAGTCACTTTATTTTTCTTTCCCCTCTCAAAAAGTGGTGTAATATATTTATCTGGTAACCAAAACAAAACACAAATCTTACAGCAACACAGATGTTTGCTTTTTTTCAAAATTAATAGTTTATTAATTAATGATTGATCAATATTTGCTGAGTATTTAAAAATAAAAGTTGAAAGCAAAGGACTTTGGAACATTTTATTATTTATCTTTATTGAGGAGATCTCCTGGATTAATTTCACCATGGGCAAGATAGACAAGCTGAGTGGTTGCACAAGGTTTTTTTCCTCTTCTATATTTGTGTATGTGCATATTCAGATTTTCCATCCTGGAGAAAAAATTCTGAAATTGAAGGCCCTATTCTATTTATAATAGTTCTGAATCTGTGTAGCATTGTTTTGTTCTCAGTGTGATTTTCTTGTGCTTTTTCCCCCCCTGGTGATTACGTGCCTGCATTTAATGGTATATTTGCTCATTAATCGTGGGAAATAATATAATAATATAATAGCAACTATCAGGATGGTGGATCTTTTCATCAGAAGTCATTCTTGTGCTTCATGGAACAGTTTTTGCTTATCAGAGTGAAGTCTCAACATTTTCCTGGACTCTTAGAGTCAAAAAGAATGAAATGCTGGCATTCACAGAATCACAATTATATGAATAGATGTTGAAAATGAAACCTTATACCCCATATAAGGAATTCAGATAGGACTCAGTATATAGGGATAGGACTGTTGTCCTTTCAGTTTGTGAGATATATAGAATTAAGGGAAGGTGTTGGGGCTCCTCACATCTTTTGTCTTTAAGGGGGACGTGGTGGCTCAGTGGCTAAGACACTGAGCTTGTTGATCGAAAAGTTGGCAGTTCAGCAGTTCGAATCTCTAGTGCCGCGTAACAGGGTGAGCTCCTGTTTCCAGTCCCAGCTTCCGCCAACCTAGCAGTTTGAAAGCACATAAAAATGCAAGTAGAAAAATAGGGACCACCTTTGGTGGGAAAGTAACAGCATTCTGTGTGCCTTTGGCATTTAGTCATGCTGGCCACATGACCAGGAGACGTCTTTGGACAGCACTGTCTCTTTGACTTTGAAATGGAGATGAGCACCGCTCCCTAGAGTCAGGGACAACTAGCACATATGTGTGAAGGAAACCTTTACCCCTAAATAATACATACATACATACATACATACATACATACATACATACATACATGTATAGGACTCAGTATATAGGGATAGAACTCTTATCCTTCCAGTTGGTGACATATATAGAATTAAGGGAAGGGTTGGGGCTCTTCACAACACCTTTTGTCTTTACAAAAACCAAACCTTGTTTTGGTCTGCTGCAAGACCAATTCATGACCGCATGATGGATGGGGGCAATAAGAGGCAGGCTGAGGGTGAATGGGTACCAATTGAGGCAACCAAGAGATGGTAGCCAAGACAAACCAGCAAACAAATAAAAAATTTCGACAGCTGTTTGTTCCATTTAGTGGCCATATTTAAAGACCAACTCTGTAACCTCATTCTGACTACAACCTGCTGGCACTTCTCCACTCCTCAGAGTGCATCTTAAACTGCTGGTTCTGGATTTGCTTGACAACCAACAGATAACAAAGCAGCCTGATTCCCTCAGATGTAGCCTATAGCTTTGATGACCAATATTGGGATTTCAAGATATCTAACAAATTTGCACTGGGGCCCAGAGATGTCAATTATGTCCCTGTCTCTAACCCTTAAGTAAGGAATGTGTTTGCGGGATCCTGTTAGAGCAAGGAAGATAAAGCCCACAGAAAATCACAACTTTTTCTATTTGGTGTCCCTGTTGCCTGGCAGTGTTAGAGATTAATTAGTTTCCTTTCACTTACCATTATGAGAATAACATATCTGCCAACATGTCAAAATCAGAAATAGAGGCATGGCTCCATTACTGTGTGAAAGACATATGCATTTTCTTTTCTCCTTTGGCTTCTAAAATCCTTTGCTCACTGCAAAATATGAAAAACTGAATGTAATTTAACTAGACTTTTGCTTGGATTTCTTTTGGGGCAAAGAACAAGAAGTAACTTTTGAAAATGAAGTTGTGCTCTTTCAGAATAACCTTGGAATGGAATACTAGAGATTTTGTTTTGGGTTTTTGGTTTTTTGGTAAAGGAAGGACAGAATTCTGATTAATAGAACCGTTATGAGCTGGAGTAATAAATAACTTTTGAAAGTAATATATAATTGAGAGGAAAATAGTTCTTCCTCTCTCCCCTCCCCCCAGCCTTTTTTGGATCTAACCCTGAATGGCATTCAGCTTTGGTTGCCACAATGTAAAAAAGATGTGGAGACTCTAGAAAGAGTGCAGAGAAGAGCAACAAAGATGATTAGATTGGAGGATAAAACATATAAAGTCCGGTTGCTGGAATTGAGTATGTCTACTTTAATGAAAAGAAGGACTAGGGGTGACATGATAGCAGTGTTTCAATATCTAAGGATTTCCACAAAGAAGAGGGGGTCAATCTATTCTCCAAAGCACCTGAGAGCAGGACAAGAAGCAATGGATGGAAACTGATCAAGGAGAGAAGCAACCTGGAATTAAGGAGAAAATTCCTGACAGTGAGAACAATTAACCAGTGGAACGACTTGCCTCCAGAAGTTGTGAATGCTTCAATGCTGGGAGTTTTTAAGAAGAGATTGGACAACCATTTGTCTGAAATGATATAGAGTTTCCTGCCTGAGAAGAGGGTTGGACTAGAAGATCTCCATGGTCCCTTCCAACTCTGTTATTCTGTTATTCTTTTATGTGGTTTAGGGTTAGTATGTCTGTAATCTCTCCTGCTGCTCAAAACCATCTTCCTCTTCCTCTTTAACTTCTTCCCAGTGATCTTCCTCATTGTTTTGCCACTGGACCAACATTTTCATGCAGAGGGACATATATTTTGGTTTGGTTATTGTTCTCTTACAAGGCCATTTCTTTTATAGAAATGGGGACCAAATACTTCACCAGGATATCTTTTTTTGAGCAGAGTATCTTCCTGCCACAAATTACAGTAGTCCCATTTAAATGAGGATAGTTGGGAGAGATGGAAAGCAAGCTTACAATCTTTCCATGTTATGAATGCAAGCGAAGAAATTTGGACAGATTGTTAAAGAAGATACAATTTTGTATGAGAGTTTAACATGAAAAAATGGTTTGCTTTAAATCACCTAAAGTTCCCGTTCCAAGTTAATTGGATATTAAACAACATTTGTTTTAAAGAACAATCTACTCCCAGATCAATTGTTATTCTAGACAGGCCTGCAACATCTTTAATTGTTGTTTAAAATAAGTCATTATTTCTTTCATAAAATGCTTTATAATTGGGGTATTGTAACCAGGAACCAGATGGCTGCAATTTTATCATCAAATCAAGGTTAAAGCAAACCATGTGTGACATGTGGATCTGATTGGTTTGACATCTTGGTTTATTAACCAATTGTACTAAATGTTAAACCTTTGCTTTGAAGGATAATACAGAATGACATTATCAAATAAGAGCAATTGTAATGAGATCTGATGGGATTGATCCAGTGTTGCATATTTTCCAATTTGAAAACCTAACTCTCTTTTCAAAGGTAAGAAACTGAAGGTTTGTAATTGAGTAATATAAATAATCCACAGTGCATTTCAGTTGGAGGAATTGGCACACAGATATGAAAATGGAAGAGTCTTGAAATCAGGGTCAGCTTGATTAAAGTGCAGAATGCTTTTATTCTCCCAGTAGTTAGTGCCTCGGTAAGCCCTTGCAAGGTTTCAAGCCCTCTGTTTATCTTTGTTCTAGTGGTGCAGCTGTAAATCAAGATAAAAAGCAACTTGATGTGAAGGAAAATTTTTAAAAAAGGTCATTTAATCACCCTGTTACCTTAAAATGATTATTGATCGCTAGAGGTGATGTCTAATTCTGCCAGAAAATCCATTTTAGTAATGATTACTGTCCTCTGCTTTATCTATTATACTGCAGGTTATTAAAAGTGGGAATCTCTAGGGAAGTATATGCTATAGGTTTTAAACTACTAATAGCATTCATTCAGATATGAGTCAGTCTATCAGTCTCTATATATCTGTCACTACCCCCCCCCCACATACACACAAAAATAGAACAGCAATTCAAAATTATCCCTTTAACTTACAATGGAATCAGAATAGACAATTAGCAAAAATATTTTTGCTGTAGGTCTAATTATTATTTCCATCCCATGGAAATCTGGTAAGGCAAGACAATATATGACAAATGATTATCATCAGAGAGGAAGGATAGAGTAGACATTTTATTGTTTCTTAGCATTAAAATTGCATAGATATTGTTCAGGGAAATCTTATAATCCTTAATGGTTTATAAAAAAATCCTTGTTATCAATGTTATTTCAGAACTGTTAAGTTTTTTTATACTGTATAGAAGCACTATTCAGAATACCCCACTTTTCTAAATAATAATAATAATAATAATAATAATACTTGTTCCTCAAACAAACCAAATGTATATTAATCTGTATTTCAAAATCTATAATAATAGGACTTCCGGGTTGGCTCCGCAGCGCCATTGACGGTCTTTTTAGACCGCCGCCCCCGCGATCCCGTTGAGCCGTTCTGACAGCGCTAATCAGCTGTCAAACGGCTTGAAAAGGGGAGGAGAGCAGGTGGGTGAGGGTAGAGCTCCCTGAAAACCCCTGGATTAATTCCAGGGGTTAGTAGGGTGAGAGCTCCCCGTTCAGCCCACTGAAGCTCCGGATCCGGGGGGACTCTGTTTTTTTTTACAGAGCTAGGCATTGCGTCCAATTTCTGCTGTCAAACAGAAGATTAAATGATTTCAAAAAAGCAGGCGGAACAGAAGCAGGAGGACAAGCTTTTTGCAAGTATAATACTTAACTCCGGGGATACAATGTTTCCAATTGGATTTTCTGAGCTGGAAGTAAAGATGGCGTTTCTTTGTTGCGATTTTAAAAGTGAAAGTTAGAAAGGAAAGTTTTTGCTAATAGACTCGTGCTCAGAGACTGGCTTTAAGTTGCTGGAATAGATTTTGAAGAGCTGTTTGGAAAAAGATTATTTCGTTTGGTGATTTATAAAGAAATTGCTGAAAGCTGCTCAAAAGGATGGCTCTGACTTTATGATTTTATGGTTGTGGGAAGAAAGAAAATCTTTTTAAAATAAAATGGCTTCTAAGAAAGGAGATCTTGAAAGTGCTGGAAGCTATTTGGAGGTGTCAGAAATGAAACAGTTGTCTGATTTACAGAGTTATAAGGATTTTGATGCAGAATTTACAGACTTTATAAAAGAAGCCATGAATAATCATACTGCAGCTATAAGTAATCAAATAGCAATTCTTAAAGGGATAACAACAGAAATGACTGAGGAGACAAAAACAAGTACGGAGCATGATGACAATTCAGGAGATATTCTGATTGCAGCAGAGAAGGTGGAAGAATCTTCTCAAGAATTTTCGAGCTTATTCTCTGCTCTTTTTGGAAAAATTGATAGAATCTTTCAAAATTATGACTTGGTTTGGAAAAAAGTAGTAAATGACCAGACTTTCGAAGTTCCAGAAGATGAAGGAGATTTGCTAGTGGCATTTATACATTTAATAGAAAAGAAACAACTGAACTTTTTTTCACAAACTCTTGACAAACTTTGGTCCTACAGACGAAGGAATTAACTGATTCATATAAGCAAGAAGAGGCGATTTGGGGGCTCTAAGTCAGAGGAAATTTTCTCAAAAAGGGGACAATCTTTGCAGTTACATCAACCTCAAATTAAAATGAAAAACCTCCTCAAAATAGAAGTAGGAGGGTTGCAGAAAGACTGGAAAAAATATAAAAAGAAAGCAAGAATGGAAGATTAACCTTTTCTTTTGGCTTTGCAGTTGTTCTACTTATGGTTAAAAATGATTATGTTTTAGGTGTTATATCTACTGAGGGGGAAAAAGTTTAAAGTTAAATATTGATTTTTAAATATGATGCATTAATGGTTGAATGTAAGATTAATCTTTTTTTTGTTTTCTAGTTTATGTATTAATGGTTAATTATGTTGATGATTATCTTTTAAAATTTTAAAAGTTGGAGGGAGGAATAATGAAGGGGGGAAATTTAGAAACTTAAAAAATGTAGAAATTTAATTAGTGAATACCTAAGGTTTATTTTTTGTTATGATATTTCAAAATATCTGAACTTTGAGAAAAGTAGGAGGGGGAAAAATGTTTTTGCAAATCAATTGAATACTTTACTGATATATTAAGAGAATTTTTAAGGTTTGAATGTTTAATATTTGTTAATGGTTTTAAAACTCTTAGAGTTATCGGATTATACGCTACTTTGAGTCTATAAAAAGGGAGGTTGATAAAATTGTAAAAGGGGAGTTAAGGGGTCTTGGGAGTTATTAAATCTTACAGTTAGCTAGTTTATTTTAGCGAATGTTTGGTGAAATCTATGCCCTGTTTTTGTTCTGGGAAGTCGGGGGTGGGGGGTGGTGAGGAGGGGGTTGAAGATTGAGTTTACCAAGGATTGATTTTTTTTTCTCTTTTTCTTGATGATAGTTTGAATGATTGTTTATATTGTATACTTGTTTGATCAGAAAATAAAAACTTTTTATTAAAAAAAAACTATAATAATAATGTTTGTAAAGGTATTTTTAAGCTGTGATTTCTTGCAGAGGCATATATGTTTCTAATTATGAGAAGAGAAGGAAATAGTATTTATTTATTAGTTAAATTTCTCAGGCCTTATTGGAAATGTAATTATTTTGTCACTATAACTTCGCTATGGTATCTGTTGTATAATTCCATTAATTTCATGGCATGGGAAATATCCCCTAGGAACAAGACATTTATACACCAATGTTTATTTGGTACATGAGTTTTATTAACAAAGAAGTTATATATGGACAATGAAACTAATTCTGGTTTCAACTGAAATACGTCCTCTAATTTCCCAGAACTTTTGTTATTTTGCAATCTGTGTTATTACTTCATTGAAAAGCACTATGAAACCGCTTAAGAATTTCTCTAGCTGGTATTTTAAAACAGAGTTCAGATATGGTAAATGTTCTCCTTTGATCTTCAGAGGCTTTGCTGTTCTGTATCCTGGTTGAAAAAAAAAGTCTGTGGGAAAATATAATTTCTTTCTTTGTGCTTGATCACCAGATTAATATATCATGTTGAGATATATGATTTTGTTTTTGCTTCTCATGATATCTGAACCAGGCCATGATGCCTTGGCTATCAAATCATGGCTTAAAGCATCCTAATTCGCCATTATGTACAAACAGAGATGATTTATAAGAGATAATCTTCTGGGTCATTACCATTGGTTGACTGGAGCCTGTTTGTATCAATTTGTAAGAGGTGATTGTTTCTAATTTTCTGGAATTTTGCACACTAGTTGAGAGCAAAAAATCCAGTTGAGTCCCAACCACAGTTGAGTAGGGACATGGCAATGAAGCCAGCAAATTCAGGTGCTATACATTTACAATCAAATTACTAGTCATTAACCCTTTCTGATGAATGGACTTATGCATCATAATAACACTATGACTATATCACTGAGAATATGCATTCCCAGAACTGTCACCCATGATTAGTAGACATTGATAGACAAGGAATCTGCCTAATTACATTACATTCCACTGGAAAAGGAATTGGCACACTACCCCCATTTTTTTTCAAGAAAAGCAAATAAGTATTTGGAACCTGTACAATGCCAACATTCCATATTCTGGATATGAACCTACCAAGTCAGGAGGTATCCAATGAATAGAAGACAAGTATAATTCCACTTATAATGTGATTGAATTAAAATCATAAGACAGTCCAACTGCTGATATGGCCAGAGGCAAAATGAAAATTCAATGCTTTATCTATATATTGTCAAATGTATCCAACTATAATGTATAGTAGTGGAAGTTAGCCTATCAGAATCACTGGATGGAGACGAACTAATGTCTTTGAATTATTGGGGTGAAGCAAATGGTTGAGAGCCCCCTGGACCACAAATATCACTGCTAAATGAAATAAAATCAGACAGTTCGCTGGAAGTGCTAATAATGAAACTAAAGTTTAAAGGCTTTGAACACTTAATATGAAAATTGGAGCAGACTCTGATCCTTGGAAAAACTGAAGGCAGTTGAAAAGGAGCTGGCAGAAGACATGATCACTGATGACACAAACATGAGCTTACAAGAACTGAAAAGTAGCAATTACTGACAGACTACCCTGGAAAAATGACATCCATCAGGTCATGAAAAGTTGGAAGTCACTGAACGAATGAACCACAACCCTGGTTTTTCACCTGTCTTGACATTGAAAATTGTATCGGGAACTGAAATTTTGGCTCAAGCTATGTCTGTGAATAATTACAGAAAGTATAAGATTAAAGCAGACTTGCTGTACAATTAAAAAAGGACTTTATTATTTCTGTTTATTTATACATAGAGGAACTGTAAAATGACAGAGGCAAAAAGGCCAAAATGAATATTCATGAGTTTTCTCTCCTGTTTTTATAATAAGTGATACTTTAAACAGATTGTGAAATTATTTAAAATGTATAATATGAACCCCTGCTAAATACTCAATATTTTCTAGTGTATAATGTCAGTGGCTGAATAATGGACAGACTTCACCTTTGCTAATAAACACCTGGAGGAAAGGTTCCTTCTTGAGGCTTTTATTAAACTTATAGTGGGAATTCTGTTTTAGGATGCCTGTTTATCAGAGACTGCTTCTTTCTATATTGGAAGCAGCCATCATCACAGCCCAAGATTCTGGGCACCACAGCAGGCAGTGATGGCAGGCAAAATCTTACTTAACAAATAGCGATAAAAGGGACCAATTGTTATTTGGCAGTGAGTTGATTACCAGAATATATTTTAAAACAAACAAATGACTACATTCTCCCTGTACAAATACAAAACTACAGTAGCTTGCCTGAGAAAAGGCTAAACTGAAGTTTTTGTCTGAAGCTTGCTAACTTTCCACAAGAACGGAGAATATTTTGTAAACAAAATTGGAGAGAATCCAATTTCTGAGTCGTGATTGCCATTTTGTAGGATGAGGTAGGAAAGGCCAGGTGAATAGTTTCTACTTGAGTTAAGTAACTATCTAAAGTGATCTTCCTTAGAAGATGCCTATAAAACACCAATTTTTTAGTGTCTAGGATGAAACCTCAGGCTCGAGTAGTGATATTATATGATGCACACTTCAGTTCCTGGAGACAGGAACAACTTCCTATTATATTGCATTGAATTCTGCAATTTGCAGAAAATGTTCTTGGAATCTGAGCTGTATACACATTTATGACCTTTTTTCTCCAGAAGGACAATTTTGTTTAGGGGCAAATCAGTAGTCAAACTGTAGCTATAAAATGTGGTGGGGAAAATGTATTGAAAAGTCAGAATAGATTAGCATGTAAAACAACAAAGTACATACTGACGAACTGTCATGAATATATTTCTTTAACAGGCTGGCAGATTTTCATATTGTGATTCTGTGCTGAATGAAAGATAGGTACGACTTCTGAGCCTTAACTTTGAATATGCCTAACTGCTACAACGTTTTCAAACTTCTCTTGAAAAGAGCAGTCTTCTATACTTGCCAAGAATCCTTCTACTGCTTTCTTTGATGCTTTTTTCTAAATATACTAGTCTTCCTAAATTCTTCCTATATTTATTGATCAATAAGGGGGGGGGATGTAAAACGAATCACTCTATTAGTGCAACACACTGAAACACAATTAGTCAACTTCAGTGTAGGCTAGCATGTAGTCCACTCTCAGGCTCTGTAGTTAGCTACTAGCATTGTGCAAATTCAGAAAGTTGGGTTAAGCAACTATTGGTCAGTTAAATAACTACTGTACATTTCGTAGTATAAGAAGTACCAGAGTATAAGACCCACCTTAGTTTTTGGGGAGGAAAATAAGAAAAAAGCTGATTGGCAAGTGGATCTGCCTCCTGGAATACCCCCAATCAGCTGTTCCCAGAGGTGAATTTTAGCAACAGGTTCCTTGGTTGTGAGCGCTGTGCTTTGCTTTTTTTTCCTTTTTTTTCTGCCTCTGAAATTTCTGAAACTCTGTTTCAGAAAAAACTTCTTCCTGCTTCTGAAAGCCTCTGAAACAGAGCTTCAGAATAAAAGCCTCTGAAGCTCTGTTTGGGGGCTTCTTTTCTGAAGCTTCGTTTCTAGTGCTTTTTTCAGCCTCTGAAACCTCCGTTTGAGAAACTGAGCAGGGCTACGTTTGTAGTATAAGACTCACCCAGATTTTCACCCTCTTTTTTGGGGGGGAAAAGGTGCGTCTTATATTCCGAAAAATACAATATTTCATGAAATTAAACGTTGAGGATTCTGAGTGACTTCACAAATAAATTTAAATAGTTTTCTTAGTATTACATCTTCTTAGGTACTACCTACAACTTCTTCCAATACTTTTTTTAAAAATAATAAAAAAACCCTTTCCTATTGAGCCTACAGCCCTGGCTTTATTTCCCCATCCAAATGCTATCCATGCATCATCCTGCTTAGCTTCTGAAACTAAGTATGGTCAATCTGGTAACAGCATCTGCTAAGGTGTGAACATTGTCTGTACAGAAGAGAAACAGGTAAACTTATTACTATATTCAATAATAAAGTGGAGGCTTGGAAGCATGCTTCCAGGTGGCCAGGATATAAACATGGAGAAATAGGCAGAACATGCTCAAAACTTTGAAAGCATTCAGAAGAAGAAAAAAAGATAAAATCTGAACCTTGTCATAAAGTGCCTTTTCAAAGATACTTAAAACGTGACATCCTCTGTACCTTGATCTTCAGTCAGAAAAAGAATTATTGCATCTTGGCTCTGCAATACATACTTGTTATTTTTTGTAGATTTGTTTCTTCTCTTTCTCAAAGTGTAGCTATAAGGACCACTGTTTTATCCAGCTCTTCATATGGGGGCATTTAACTGCTGGAGTGTTTTGCAAAAAGATCAGATAATATGTTCTTAATTTTTGTCACCTCTGAGTAATTCTTGTCTTTTTTTTTTAGAACTATGAAGTCATTAGGCAAGCTTTGGTGCTGAGTCATTTAATGCAGCTACAGCACAGGTGTCAAACTCAACATGTCACGTTGCCATCACATGACATTTCACAATATTTTTTCCCATTTGCGAAGCTGGGGTGGGCATGGCCTGGATGTGACACATTTGGTTCATGGGCCGCCAGTTTGACACCCCTGACCTACATTAGTATCATTAAATTAAGTTAAATTAATATCAATGTAACAACGGTACAAATCAATCAAGCCTGTTTTAGGACCGCAGTGATATACTTAAAGATCATTCCATTACTGAATCCATTTCAAGGTGCTGGTTGTTATCCATAAAGTTATCCTTGGTTATTTGAGGGGCCGCCTGTCTTCAGTTGTTTGTGCCCTTCTGGTTCATTCAGGCAGAGTGGGCACACTCTAGGTCCCCTTAATTAAACATAGTCATCATGTAAGACCAAGGAAGTGTGCCTTCTCTGTCAGCAGCCTTTGTCCTCTGGACCAGCATCTGGAGGGATGCACAATTCTCCCTCTTCAAGGACCTTGGAAATTTCTTAAGACCTGGCTCTGTTCCCAGGCCAATAGTTAAGGTGTCCATAAAACCTGGGCTGAGTCTTTTTTCTGAATGATGAGGATGTTGTTTTGGCCTGGGGCAGTTGTGTTGTTTTAAGTTGTGTTTTTGGATGTATTGTGAACCTCCCAGAATCTTTTTGGAGTTGGGCTGTGCTAACAAATCTAACAAATCAATAAATAAATGTGAAATTGTAGCTATTAGGGCAGTGTGTTTCTCATCCTCAGCAACTTTAAGATATGTGGACTCCAACTCCCAGAATTCCCCAACTGGTCATGAATTGAAGTCCATATATCTTAATGTTGCTGTGGTTGAGAAACTCTGCATTAGGGCAACTAGATATGAGCTATAAAATAAACCCTACAATCACTGGATGATGGCAAAGAACTAGGAGGTTTTTATATCACTTTGCTACTCTCTTGTGGTTTTCTGGGTTTTGCAGATCAGATATGCTACCCCATAAATCATTGCTTAAAAAAACAGAATGTCCAGGTCGGCATAATATGTTAAACAAAAACAAACAAAGCATATTTATATTTGTAATATTTTAAATCACCTTGCTCCAGAGCTTCTAGGCAGCAGGATCCAGAATATTAAAACACAGTCCAGAATAGCAATAAAACAAAACTAAACTAAAATGGTAAGTCGCAACAAAGCAATAGTGGCAAGATCATTCTCTAGTTGATTCTGCCACTTCCACAACATTATGTGTTAGCTTGTTGCACAAGTCCAGTAAATGTCTTTATAGCACTCTGAAAGTTATGTGCTAAAAAAATAGCAATAGGATTGGGGAAAGAAGGGAAAGATTACTTCGGAGGGATACCTTTATTTCTCTTCTCTTTTTTCCTCCCTCCAGTGTCTGTTGTCTCAGGGAATATTAGCAATAAGCTTTCAAAAATGCTTTCTATCTCCACAAGGATTATATTCTTTTCTGGTAACCTTATTGGTATTTATATGAACTCTTGAAACAGAAAAAGAGGATCCTGTTTGCAGAAGAACTGAAAGAGTGCGGTAGGTATTCAATTATATGAAAGATACCTCAATGACAATTAGCTATATAATATTATGGATGTTTACATGCTGTTGCAAGAAAAAAACGGAAACTAGGCCAAGCTCTTCGATGCAGGAAAAAGTTTATTGTGCACGGTTCAAACAGTCCAAAGACAAGCAAAGGGTGTGAACAATGATGGCTGTTTTTGGCCAGATATTTATACAGTATAAAGGAAAAGTTATTACGAAGAGTGAGACATTTCACACGTAGAGGTTACCCTTTAATCTATCTCTAGGAAAGACATAACATCCCTTTTCCCACAGGCTCAGGTTCTCAGCTCCGGAGCTCAAGACATAATAAAAAGGAGATAAGGGGCTCAGAGGCGCCTCAAGAGCAGTAAAGAGGACAGAAAGGGAAGCAGTATTTCTTCTCTAGGATATACATGACATTTGGGGTGTAATATACATTAAACAACAGGATGTATCTGTTTAGGGTCAGTTTGCCCTTTTACAATTCTGTGCCTACGTCAAATACCTTTTGCCATCTTAGCACCTTGGCACAGAAGAGGCACTTCTGTCTTGACCAAAGATTTGGATTTTTAATATTTGAGATTTATCCCAATATCGAATCTTAGCCTGGCTCATACGCCCCTTTGTGACTCATCTGTCTTATCCAGACGAGTCACACCTCCAGGTCCTCTTCCTGCTGGAGCCGTTTGTAATCCCACATAGCCATCACCTGAGCAGTTGTCTTACGTTCCACCAGCAAGGATAGTGTATTTTTCTCCTGCATGGGAGAAAAATACACCCTGCAGCTATTAATCCCACCAGGCTCAAAATGGCCTGCAGGCCAGGTAACTTTGGCCACCATCCCGAAAACATATCCTGTAAATTAAGACCTTTCCAAGTCTGGACTGGCACATGAGCTATTTTAACCATTTTGTCTGTTATTTCCTTAATAACTTTTCCGCTTTCATCAACTTCTATGCAGCAGTTAGTCAAATTAAACTTTCCACATACCCCTCCTTCTTTGGCTAACAAGTAGTCTAAGGCTAATCTATTCTGCATAATATATGTCCTTGATTTGACACTTTCCCTAGCTAAGGGAAGTAAGAAAAGGTCTTGAGTAAGACCTTTTACAGTTTCGTTGGTGATGATTTCGACTACCGCTTGCCGATGAATTAAACGGTTCAGAATATATATAGGGGTCTGATAGCCATACATGCCATCTTCCGCCCATGTAGCTGGTCTATAAACCTCAATAATTTGCTCTGCAGGCCACTCTTCGCTTCCCCAACTACGTTGGTTACCTCCGACCCTAACTTTTCCTATTGCAGATGTGTCTACATGTCTCCTTTGTCTTAAGTTCCCTACCTCATCATACACCGGGACACCTAAAACCTGTCGAGTTTTAAGGGGAAACAAAAAGAATCCGGGCCTAATTAGTCCAAGGACACAGGCTCTGCACCAAGTCTTTGGAAGAACCCCATATGCCATTTTACCACATATCCAGTATAGCCCATCAGGAGCCAGCCATTCAAGGATCTGATTATCTGGATCCTTTAAAAAGGATAACCCATTTACTTTAAAAAGAGCCAAGCAAGGGATGCAGTGGCTCAGTGACTAAGATGCTGAACTTGTTGATCGAAAGGTTGGCAGTTCAGCGGTTCGAATCCCTAGTGCCGCGTAACAGGGTGAGCTCCCGTTACTTGTTCCAGCTTCTGCCAACCTAGCAGTTCGAAAGCACGTAAAAAATGCAAGTAGAAAAATAGGGACCACCTTTGGTGGGAAGGTAACAGCGTTCCGTGCATCTTTGGTGTTTAGTCATGCCAGCGACATGACCACGGAGACGTCTTCGGACAATGCTGGCTCTTCGGCTTTGAAACGGAGATGAGCACTGCCTCCTAGAGTCAGGAACGACTAGCACATATGTGCGAGGGGAATCTTTACCTTTACTTTTACATGCCAAAGACTAAGATTTCTTATCTGGATGACTTTTGAAGCTTGTGTCTTTACATTTCTAAGACTTTGTTCTTCTTTCAATCTTTTCCTAATTCAATTTACACCACTTTACTTTTTTCTTTTTACTTTGACATTGTGTCTTGTAAAGGTTCTTTCCTTTATTGATTTGTTTTGGGGCACAAACTCTAAAATTAGGTTCCCTTAAATAGTTAATACAAGATCCATCCAAGTGGAAATGCTGCCCAATTACCAGAAAGAAAAAAAATGTAGTGCATATAATATTTTAATGAGAGAATAGGACAGCCCAGCCCTATGCATAATTTGTTGTTGAAGAGGCCCAAATGGGTCCTTATTCCATTATAACTAATGATAACATTACTATGTCAGATAAATCAGACTGTCTGTTCTACCTATTAGACTCCACTAATTCTCCACTAGTATCTAATAAGACCATATAATACTTCAGACAGCAGAACTAGGCAAGCTATAAATCTCTTGTAGACCTTCTTTTTTTCAATTCGTTGATGTCCCAAAAATCACATATTCCTCAATTTTGATAGCAGCTTTGTGAGTCAAGCTTTCCTCTATAGCTTTCTCAGTCTCTGTAATGAACTTTATGTTTAGTTAAGTGAACTGATTTCCTTTCCATGTTGGTATTTGGAAAGGGTTTAAGATTTCCCATTCCCCAACAGTATTTTTATTGAATTGAATTATTAAACATCTGTTGCAATGTTTCTATTTAATTTAGTTTTAGTTTCTATTTAGTTTAGGTTTAGGATTTTTAAAATATATATATATATATATATATATATATATATATATATATATATATATATATATATATATATATATATATATATATATATATATACTAGATTGCTGTGAGGCTTCAATAGTTGAAGTATAAAATGTAATCATATTTAATTATTTATAGCCTGCTTTTATTATTTTTATAAATAACACAGGGTGATAAACTTACCTAATACTCCTTTCTCTTCCTATTTTTCCCACAACAACAACAACTCTGTGAGGTTTATTTATTTATTTATTTAGTATATGGCAAACTCGATGAGGTAGAATTGGGCTGAGAGAGACTGACTGGCCCAAGGTTACCTAGCTGGCTTTCATGCTTAAGGTGGGACTAGAATTCATAGTCTTCTGGTTTCTAGCCTGGTGCTATAATCATTGGACCACATTTAGCCACCAAAGAAAAGGTGGATTGGCAGTCCTGCATTTTTTTCAGTGGAAAAACAAACAAAGAAATAAAATCACTTTTCTTTTAGTCTGAGTTATGAAGAAAAAAACCCACTTTTTCAATGGAAAAAAAAAGAAAAGTTCTATCGAAGTCCCAGTTAATTGTTACCATATCATTGTGCTACACATTACAGCCTTGGTTACTTGGGTAAACATAATCTCCACATGCGTGTCTATAGTTATCCTCTTCTGCATTACAGGATAAAATATATCCTGTTTCATACCTACATGTCTATGCCTTAAAGATATGCTCTTATAGATAGCCACAACTTGAAAGTTAAAAAGTCAGAAAGGACCAAAGCATTCATTGAATCAAGGAAAATAGATAGTGTTAGGAAGAGACTGAGGGTTGCTGCTGCCTGACTCCCTGAGGTATAAGAAGGAGAAGAAAAGCATGGCAGGCTTCCAAAACTAGTTACTAGAGACTCTTTCAATAAAGCAGAACCTTCGTGTGGAAGCAGTTTCCTGATCTGGTCTGTCAACAGGGTTGGCAGATGTCTTCATCATTGTCAGCCATTCAGTCATGTCTAACTCTCAGCCACTCTATGGACCATGACCTAGCATGTCTAGCATTATCCTTCAGATCTGTCATGGTCATGCCAGTGTCATCTTTTAGAGTGTCTAGCCAGCGGGTGCTAGGGCATCCCCTTCTCCTTTCTCTGCTGATCACTCCCAGCATGATTGATTATTTGAATGAGTCAGCTCCCATGACATGACCATTTGGTTGTGAGGCTGATGTTTTTATTCTTCCAGATGTTATTCATGCTAGACATTGCAAGTCTTTCAAGTGTTATACGCCTTTTGATCTCGGGGCTGCAATCACCACTGGTTGATTTTAGAACTCAGGAAGATGAATTCCTCTGATGTTTCAACTGACAGCTGTACCCATAGTCAAATGGATGAGGAATGCAGGAACAGACATTTTTTTATTATTATGCTCTGGAAAATAGATAGAAAGAAAAACTATAGTTTTTCTCATCCGTCTGCCTCTTGGGAACTGTTGCTTGGTGCTTGTTCCAGTTCCTGATCTAGAAAGCATCCTATTAGCATGTTGACTAGTATATCTAGTCCTACCTTCCATCAGTTTGAGTTTCCCACGCCCTTCACAGAAGAGGCCAAATATACAATATAATCTTGGTAGATTTTCTAGTATGTTACATGGAAACATGTATACACACACAGGAACAGGGCAGCATGACATAGTACAGCATTCAATCCATGAACATCAATAACATAGCAATCCTTTGGATAGTTAATTAAGATTAGATCTGTTTAATCTTATTTTGACTTTTTTTGTTCTTCACAGAAAGCACATTGTGCATTAGCTTGTATTAGAAATGAAGCAAGTTGGTGCCATCATTTAAGCCATTTAAAAGGATGAATTAGGAACACACTCAGAGAATAAAGTAGGCTATTTTTAAAAAAATTCTCTTGACTACCAGAAAGGTAAAACCCTACACATTACCAAAACGTACTAGAAGATATAATTTTAAGGAGACAAAAAATATAAATTATTATGAAATACTGGGTTGAAGAAGAATCACAATGACGATATTCAGTTTTACATTAATAATGAAATAATATTAAACTTAGTTTCTATCTTGTATCACCTATTTTTCTGAACATATCTTTACCACATCACTCAAAGATTATTTTCAGACTCAGTCTGAAAAATTTGCCCATTGCTATAATATACTAATCTGTAAGAATTCACTGCTGCTATATCATTTTTTCCTTACTTCTCTATTTTACTCCATTTATTTCTTGCACTTTTTACTTTTTCCTTAATTTATTTCTGTTTTTATTTTTTCCTCAATTTATGTTGGTTTTTATCTTCTTGTTTATAAACTTTTAATAAAAATTATGTACAAAAATAATTTGGGAATTATATGCTAAGTCTTCTGGCATTTCAAGGAACAAATCACATTAAAAAAAGACATCACTGCTTACTGCCCAACCAATTAGTACGTTATTGTGTAAGTGTGGATGTTTTAAGCTCCCCAAATCTCTTCACTCAACATTCCTGCTGCTATATTTCCCTGCTAACACCAGTTCACTCCAGTGTGGCTCATTGTTTAATCTGTAAATGAAATCTGCTAGGATTCCAACCTTCTTGAATTTCTGACCTTTTGTCTAATTTCCATGCTGAGTAAATGATGCTCTGCATAATACTGGCGGCTGATTTCTCTCAATCTGCAAAGAGCAAAGAGAAATTCTGCAGCAGTTGCATTAAAGGAACACTTCGGCTCCAAGGTCTGGCATCGTTTGTGACATAGATTCAGATGCCAGATCCTACCAGGCTTCGAGGGCATTTCAGTACTAATCCAGACTTCCCTGACCTCACCCCTTGCTTTGCTTGAACCATGCATAATAACTTGATCATTGATATAGAGAATGCATTCCCTAATTCTCTAATTCTATAAACCCATAAGAGAATTGAAGATGTTTAATTCCATGTTGTTTGTGCATATCTGTGTGTTTCAGTGTTGATTCCTAGCTGCTGCCTGGAGAAGTCCTTGCAATTTTTATGGCGAGATTTCAGAAGTGGTTTGTCATTGCCACTTCCTCCCTAGGACTGAGAGAGAATGGCTGGTCCAAGGTCACCCAGAACTAAGCTTTACTTCAAATATAATAGCACCCAGATTCGACAACTGAGCCACACTGATTGATAAAGAAGACTTCCTACTATTTAATCAGATTTAAATAGGTCTGCACCTTTTCTGTGCCACCTTCTTTCTTTTCTCATCCCTTCCCTGAAAACTAGAGTCTCTCTAAATTCTTTCTCACAACAGAGAAAGCATACAATATTTCCTCTTTGTCTAACTCTTTGACACTCTTGAGGAAGTCTATAATAGATTTGTTTTATTTTCCTCAGGAGGCTTGACTTGTAATAACAAGGGATGAACCCCTCCTCATTTTAGAAGGCTGTGGTTGTTTTTGATCAGTACTGACCACAAAGTTCCTGTGTATTATTGAGATGTAGCGAATTTGAATGTTTGTTTGATATTGTCATCCATTGAAAATGATATTGAAGTACCCTGAGTAAGTCAGAAAGCTCCCCTCCGTTGTGTGTTTGTGTGTGTTTTAGTATTGTAAGAAACTCTTTATGGGAGCATTAGTCACTTTGGGGAATGTGATTGCAGATTTATTTGCATATCTTCCATTCCTATTACTACCTAAATAGTTGTTAACCGGATAAGTTCCTGAGCTTTGATCATTTTTTCTTTTCCTAGTATAACAAACAATTTATATTTATGCTTTAAGGATCCATGCTACACCTTCTCAGGAAATAACTTTCTGTGAAATAATTCAGAATGTTCAAGTATCAACATCATGTGACTTTCAACTTTTCCTTTTTCATAGCATTGCAGTAACACAAGTTGTAGGCTGGGCAAGTCATTCAGAAGAGTAAGGTAATGAAGATGATATGGATAAAGCATCTCTTTTGCATGCAAGTCTTCTTCTAAGTCAACAGGACTAGATGCAGCTACTTAAATGATTCCAAGAAAGGAACTTTATTTGCTTTCTGACATCTTCCAACACATTTTTTACAAATACTTTGCATTGGTTCAGTCAATAATTCAGCTCAAGTAAGCCCGTATATATAAAATACTGTTTACAATTCAACTGCTGATTCAAAAAAAAAGCAGGGAGAAGATGGAAGGAAGGAAGTGGAATTGGGATTTTTTATTTTTTTAAAAAACTGATATAGCTGCCACACTCTGGTACTTTCCAACAAGATATGACCAATGGCTATACTTATGTAGGTATTATAGAAGCTAAAATCCAACACATCTGAAACACTCCAGATTGGGGATGGCTATGGCAAGATACATAGCCTTTTTTCCCTTCAAAAATATATTTTTAGATCCTTATTTCTCCTTTGAGAGCGGCTGTAGAAGGAATGGGTTTAACTGGATTTTATTATGAAGTTTCCAATATTTGACCTCCACACCAAAAGCTGAAATTATTGACAGTTTGAGATGTTGTAATATCAGTCTCCATGGCTAATTATAAAGCTTCAGTCCTCTAATTCTTGATCATAATGATATATCTTTTAGGATCTTCTTGTCTTTCTCTATATATGGGGAGGCGGCATCAAACTTGCGTCATCATGCCAACATCATATGATGTAACGGAACTTTCCCCCCCTTCGCTAAATGGGCATGGGCGTGGCCAGCGCATGTATCTGGCCCATGGGCCGTGAGTTTGACAGCCCTGTTCTACATTTTATCAGTCTCTATCTTCCAGATCCTCATCTGTTTGTAACCTGTCTCGGCACAATTGACTTGCACGATCATCTTCTATTTTTGTTTCATCCATCATGACTTGTTAGAAGTCTTTTTAAAACCTTCTGTCATGTGAAGTGTTATGCTTTAAAGCTTCTGTCATCTTGACTTTTATGTTCAAAACTTTCTGTCATATTAACTGCACTGCTGTGACCAAACTTGATGGCACTTCACAGAGGGAGCTCTTAACTTTCCACCTCCATCCCTCTCTCTCTCTGTCTCTTTCTTAGAATTTGTGATAAGTTTGCCTTTCTTACAGAATGAATTCTATGGGGTGGCTCTGGGACTTTCCATACAGTATGCACTAAAATCCTTCCAGATGTCTTCCAGATGTAGGGGTTGAAGAGAATAAAAGTCCAGGATAACTAAAACAGTCTTCTCCACCTCGCCATAAAAAATTAATGCATTGTGTTCATAAATGAGAAATCTAGGAGAAGAGTCTCACTGGCATCCAGTATCTGCTGAATGTTTTTTTGAGGAGGAACACTCAAGGAGGAACATGTGACTCTGCTTTGCAAGTCATAGAATTCTCATAGATCTCTATTGGAAGGTTCACACTTTCAATCAGAAAATCACCATCAACCTAATTAAAACTGGGAAGGGGGAGTCATGTTACAGACTTGCTGGCCCATTTTTTAAATTAGTGCTCATCATTAATGACAAGAACAATACTCTTTTGGAGAAAGGAGGTTCTCCCCTGATATAAATAGGGCCACGCTTCAGACTGCCATTGTTTTCATTCCCCAAGCTCTCTGGAGCAGTTTGAAAGCAATACATAATATTGAGAATCATGTACAGATTACAGACTTCCCCTAAACTGCTTCTGACCCTAGAGTAAGCAAGATCTTTTCTATCCCATTCCATCCCAAAATGGAAAAGGGAAAAAAACCCACTACTCAAAGAGCCTGGGCATTTCAATTCACTTGTGTCACAGGATATGGAACACAGGATTTAGGAGAGAAGTAGAGTAAGAATTTTCTCCAGTTGGGAAATGAACTACAGTATCCCACCTTTTTCTTTTCTCTGTAAAAAGCAAGCTTTTTGGAGGTTTCACTTAAACCATAGTTGAGCAAGAAATAATTCAGCTTAGTTTTCCAAATTCAAAGCTTCTTTCAAACCAGTGCAAAATCTTCAGGTAAAAGAACCATGAAGGGCAACAGTAGATAATTCTACTGTGCCTATTTCCTCCATCATAGCAGTTTACTTTCTATTGCTGTGGGAAAATCCAGAATCTTCATTAATTTAAGGATAGTGGAACTTTTTTTCCCTGTTATTTGTTATTTGGCAGTTTTGTCTAGCCGCCAAAGAAGGAAGTTGTGAGAAGAAATAATAGGACATTTGAGTTAGCTCTATTGTACTGTACAGCTCAATCAGTGCAAAAGTTGAGATTTTTCATAGAAAAGGCTTGGCCCCAGTTCTATTTAACTGAGGAAAGTCTATGGAGGCTGGGAAAATATCCATCATCTGTTGACATTTTATGGAGCTCTATAAAGCATCTGTAAATATTCACACATTATTTGTCTGCAAAAGCAAATTATGACTGAAGTGGCTTTCTGATCTGTGATTGCCAATGCTTACGCTCATAGAGGTCACCAATCAATCACAACTTATCTGTGGGAATAATAATCTGAATATGGCAAGAAGACAAGGAACCAGAAATTCTCCAAGCATCTGATTATTCAAATCTAGCTGCTAGTTTGGTTGCTAGTGATCTGATAAACCCTTGGCTAGTAAGAAAGGTCAAGTATGCCTTGGCACTAGGAGACAGACAACAAAAACTCATCAACTTCATAAATCTCTATAGTCATTTAGAAACAGATGGCAGCCCTGTTGATTTACTAGGCCAGTACTTGGGTATCATGTGAAATTACTAATTCCTATTTTGTTTGCTCATTTTAGGAATGAGAGCATTGCAACCATTCCAAGGATATATCTATTTTCTAGCCAAATGAACCACTTCTTATAAAAATAATAGTGACTGAAGCTAAAATTTGACTCAGAATAATTTTTAGTGGAAGGAGATTCAGCCCATTAAAAGTTGGACTCGCGGGTCAGAAGCAGATCATGCATCAGTGCCATCCAACATGACATAAGAAATAGTTCTAGAAAGAGAATACGATTCAGATATGAGCATTATACATTCTGGCGTCTACGATACCTACAGTATGTGGAGGCTCAGCTCATCACCATTTTGACAAAGAGAGTTGCTCGTGAAAAATATTAATGCAATAAGTATGTCCTCATTTATTTTATGTTTGCCTTAGGGAAAGATAGATTTAGCTGTCAGTTTTTTAGTAGGCTTGTCATTTCTTTTGTTGTGTAGAAAAACGGGAGAGGGAGGATTGGGGAAGGATCCTCTATTGACCAGAAATACTTTTTCACATTTTGTGTAGTATCTGTTACTTCAAGGAAATGGTCAGGCCCTGTGGTAATGTCAAAGCACCAGGAAGGGTTTCTTTCTGTGCTCCTTTTATTATTTCTTTACCTCAGTTTGCAGAAGGCGAATTGTGTCTGATTATTGAAGAAGAAAAGGTATCAGTTTTAAGAGCCACAGTGGCGCAGTGGTTAGAGTGCAGTATTGCAGGCTACTTCTGCTGATCACCGGCTGCCAGCCGTTTGGCAGATCAAATCTCACCAGGCTCAAGGTTGACTCGGCCTTCCATCCTTCCGAGGTGGGTAAAATGTGGACCCACCCAGATTGTTGGGGGAAATATGCTGACTCTGTAAACTGCTTAGAGAGGGCTGTAAAGCACTATGAAGCGGTATATAAGTCTAAGTGCTATTGCTAAGTGCTATTACTATCAATAACATATTTAATGCTCACTGTCTATGCATTAGTAAGTTTTTTTAAGGCCTTAACCTGACAGAAGACTTTTATTTTTGCTTTGATTTAGGACTGTCCACTGATATAATGAAAAAAAAAAGTCAAGATGGTGATTGTGATGGTACAATTGAAATTCAACTCATAAAAATAAACAGAACTTTAATGGTACCTTTGCAACAACTATCTTGATTTTTAATTATAATTAAATAGTCAGCCAGATGTTTAGCCTGGATTTGGCTTTTTTAATCCACCTTGGAATGGGAACGTGTTGTGGTTTCATAGGGTTAAGATATAGTTTCAGGTTGTAAACAGTTCCAAGTAAAGTTTTTTTTTTTTTTTTTTTTGCAGTTGATTGATGGTGAATTTGTAAATTATTATTATTACTACTCAATTTTTATTCCACTTTTTTAGGGTCAACTCAAAGGCATCAGACATTACTCTTTTCTCTTAATACTCTTTATCCACAATATCTTGGTGAGGAGGATTTGACTGAAAGAGAGTGATTGGCTCAAAGTCATCCAGCTGACTTTCATGACAAGGCAGGCTGTCAGGGTTCCAAGTAACACCCACAACGAAAGAAGACTCCGAGGTCTGAAGTTCCTCAAAGTTCCATTTTATTAGAGATTTCATATTGGCACATCTGGGAAAACCCGAATCTTCCAGGTTTTCCCCACCAACTGAAAGTCCAAGTCCCTGCCCAGCACCCAGATGTCTATCAGATGGTCCAATCAATTCACCATCCCTACTGTAGATGCCTCCTAGTCCCAGCCTTCCAGTGCAGAGCAAGCTGTCCTTGACTCTCTGAGAACATATATCAACATACTCCATACAATCCGCCCTCCCAATTTCCCACAGTAGTAAATGTGGCAGGCCTGAAGGCCCAAAGCAAAAGATGGCTTCTAGCCCTGACACAGGCCTTGAACTTTTAGTATCCTAATTTCTAAGGCAGCATCTTGACCACCAGACCAAACTGGCTCTTCTGCTTTACTTTCAGGTTCCATTAAATATAGTTCTTTACGTTATAAGATATCTATTTTGGATTCTGGCTGACTGAACTCTAGTATCTTCTTTTTTTCAGAATTAAGAAAATAAAAGTTTCTTTTATTCTAATCACAAGAACCAAAAGAAATATGAATCTAACTGAATTTAGATTAGAATACTTATTACAAATCTGGAGAATGTTACTTTGTGTGGTATTGTTTCACATTTAATCCTGATCTCAAAACTGTGTATCCTGCTTCTCAGAATTCAAAGGGCTATGGAAGGAAGCATAAGGACAATTTCTAAGCAGCTGGATTTCACACCTCATTTTAGGGAAGAGTAGAACTCCAGAAAAAAATTGTCCTAGTAATGAAATAATTCTCTCTGGTGATAACAACGAAAAAAGTGGGGTTCCCTTGTAATGAAGAGATATTAATGTGTCAATTTATATCCAAAATTAGGTTTGTTATCAGATAGGATCCTGCATCTGAAATAGTTACCCACAAAAGTAGAACTTCACACCTATATGCATTTTATGGCAGGGAAGTCATATACAAAATTTAATGTGTTTCAACAACAGTGTCACAGAGTTTACACTACAATGTGACATTCTTTGTGGTAATGCCCACAGAAGTGTCTTCCATTGATACTTACATGAGATAAAGCAACAAGAAGGAATCTTGAAATGATCATGTGTAAATCTGAAAGGACACCACACATCAAGGCTTCAAGCAATTGATTGGAAGGGACATTTAGATCACTTGGCAAAGCATAACTGTAAATGAGTCACATGGTTCTACTCAGGGGTGCTATTCAGCAGATTCTGACAGGTTCTGGAGAACCGGTTGCGGAAATTTTGAGTAGTTCGGAGAACCGGCAAATACCGCCTCTGGCTGGCCCCAGAGTGGGGTAGGAATGGAGATTTTGCAGTATCCTTCCCCTGCCATGCCCACCAAGCCACACCCACAGAACTGGTAGTAAAAAAAGTTGAATCCTGGTTCTAGTAGAGGAACACCTGGATTCAAACATTTTAGTAACTCGTTCTGAGCAGAAAGGAGAATATCGATCCTGTGACTCTGGTATTATACATTACAATACATTCTTCAGTCATTAGACTTTCAAAATAATAAAAAAATGACATTAGACAGAAGCAGCTATTAGTATTTAATAGTATTTAATCAAGTTAATCTCTCTCAGCCTAGAATTATACTGACTTTTAAAAGTTCACAAGAGCTGCAAGAAATTTGTTATTCCAATTTTGGTGTTCCTGCTTAATCTTTCCTCAGATTATGCAGGAAGAGTTATTAAAACCAAGTCTTGAATAAATACAGTGTGTTTTTATCTTTAAATATATATATATATTTATAGCTTCTTAAGATATCTTCTATGTGGGTCAGCGACATAAACAAAACCTTGTTGAGCAGAGAACACCTTGACTTTCCACCATTGCAAAATAACACTTAAAGAATATTTTGACCTTACTTTTTCCATACAATCAAGATGGTGAAGGAATCCCAAAGGTGGAATAAGTTTTGGAGGAACAGCTTTATTGAAACACTCTTGTATCGTATCAGGTACAGAAAAGGCCCAGAAAGATATACCTACCAGCCTTTCCTTTTTTTTATCATAAAGGATCAACAAATATGATCTAGCCTTGAAGGCAGAAGGAGTTTGGATTTGTGTTTGAAAGGATGAAGGAGAAAAGCAAGCATCATGTTCACCTTAATCAATTTTTTAACAAGAGCTATTGCTAACAGCATCAGGAGACTCCTAGTCACGATGGCCAGACAGAAAGTATATACTGTAGTACTGACTTATTGGCCAGAGGATAAGCAAGCAACCTTTATGAACATGCAGAATAGAATATCATTCCAGAAATGATACCAATTCTTTTTTTTCCCTTGGTTGATACTGGGAATATGCATAAGATATGATCTGCTAAAAACAGTTGAAAAGTTGTAGAATGATAAAACTTGTCATATTTTTGTCTGGTTTATTAAACTGACTTTTAACAATAAAAGTTGTTTCAGGGATATGACGCTAAAATACATGACATATATTTCATATATGACATAATCTCAGCCCTAGGAAGAAGGCACTAGCAATACATTTTCAACAATGTTGCCAAGAAAACTTCATGAGGTTACCCAGGAGTCAAGACTAACTTGATGGCATAGTAGATTTAGTCATAATACATGATTAATTCTAATAGATTTAATCGTAATAGTGCAGCTGTGTCAAACCCAAGGTCTGCGGGCTGCTTAGCAGTGGTAAGTTCCTCCCGGTTTGGCCCAGTTGTCCCGAGCCGGTAGCAGTGACGATATGACGTCACCAAACCGGTTCTGCCCCCCCACCCCCCTTATGGCCCCCCCCCACCCCCCGCATTATTCTTACCTTTTATTTGCCCCCACCCCCAATCTATTGCTGCCTCCTGAGTCCCAGCTGATGGCTAGAGGGAAAAAAAACTGTTTAAACTCTTGCCGCGGGGCTTCAAAGGGCCGCCCTACAGCTGATCAGTGTTAAAAGAAAACAAATGAGTAGACTGGTCCCTGAAAAAATACATGAGTAGATCAGTGCCTGCAAAAATACATGAGTAGATCAGTGCCTGCAAAAAATAAATGGGTAGACCGGTACAGCTCTGCAAGCAGTTAAAAGCCTGGTAGACGAGTACCTCTGCTAAATCCTAAATAATTGTCACATGACCATCAAACCATGCCCACAAAATAAGCCATGCCCACAGAACCGGTAATAAAAAATTTTAGAACCCACCCCTGGTGCTTAGATCTGGCCCTTGGGGCCATCCTGGAAACAGCGAAGGACCAGCCTGTGGTGCTTCTGCCAGTGAAAACAGAACTTGTGAGGGCTGCAGGCGGCCCTTCCGAGCTCTGTTTTTGCTGGCAGAGGGTTGCAGGAGGCTGTTGCAGGCAAAAATGGAGCACAGGAGCCTGTTTTCACCAGCAGAGTGCTTGGGCCACCACAGGCGCCCCTGACATGAGTGATGCTGAGCTGGCCACCCCACCCCCACCCCCGAGGTCAAACACAACCCTGATACAGCCGTCAATGAAATCAAGTTTGACACCCCTGTAATAGAGGATTAAAGACCTGGAAACTAAAACATATGAAGAATGGTTGCAGGATATGGTTAGTCTAGAGAAAAGAAAGACTAGGGGTGACATGATAGCAGTATTCCAGTATTTGAGGGGCTGCCATAAAGAAAAGGGGGTCAGCTTATTTTCCAAAGGACCAGAGGGCAGGACAAGAAACAATGGATGGAAACTAATCAAGGAGAGAAGCAACCTGGAATTAAGGAAAAACTTCCTAACAGTGAGAACAATTAACCAGTGGAACAGCTTGCCTTCAGAAGTTGTGTGTGCTTCACCACTGGAGGTTTTAAAGAAAAGACTGGACAGCTACTTGTCCAAAATGATATAGGGTCTCCTGCTTGAGCAGGGTGTATCAGATTAGAAGATCTCCAAGGTCCCTTCCAGCTTTATTCTGAATATGAAAAAAGTTAGATAAAAATAAAATAATGAAAACCACTCTTATTCTTTCCCACATTAGGTCATTTGCAGAAAAATCTGACCAGTTCTAGGCTTCCTTTTACAAATAATGATATAGTAAGAACATCATAGGCATGGCAAAAAAAAAAAAAAAAGCAGGCAAAATATACAGAGATAAAGATTGCAACTATCTTTAAAGGGTAAGCATTGGTAGGTTTTGTGCAGCTAGGGAAAAATGCATTTCTTTTGGGTATTCGAATCTAAAGGAATTAAGGTGAATAAATATTAGGAAGTTATTTAAACTAGTTTCAATTATTAGAGTGAAAGTTACTATAAAAAGGTTGAGAAGGAAAACATCCTAGGGGATTTGATAGGAATTTCATTACACAAAGTCTGGTGAATACAGTATGTAGAATAGATGAAGTACATTAGCTAACTGAAATAGTGGGACAGCTGAACAACCCTAAGAGTTTGTTTTCTTGAAATCTCTTGGTAGTCCCATTACGTAATGTTACAATACAATTATGTTACCTTTGACACACTTTTTGATGTGAAAAAGCTGGACTTATGAGTTCTTAAAATATGTGTACTGGAAAACATGAGGATTAAAAGAAGACAGGGTACGAAGTATACACACCTGAGTTCTGAGTGTAGTTGGGAATTCATATAGTGACATTGTGAGGGCTACCAAGTAGGCCTTAAAAATGTATTGACTTTACTTATTTATTTGCATTTATTAGAACCGCCCAACTCCAATGGACTCTGGGTGGTATACAAAACCAAAACATACATAAATACAGATACAACATTAAACCATGCAGGCAACCCAGGCTGAAATGATCTTATAAACAACGCAAATCAAACAAGCTTCTCAGAAACACAATAGTACATTAATCAATCAACCCTAGACCTGGGATGAAAACCATGTTTTAAAAGCTCTCTGGATCCCTAGGCAAGAGGGTTCAGGCAATCCAGATGGGGATATCTACAGCATGGAAGGCTCCAAAAAAAAAAAAAAAATGACAGTGTTTAATTGAGGGAACCTGCAGTGTATTCACTTCACCAGAATATACCAGACAAGCAGGAATAATTGGAGATAAATAGTCCATTAGATATCTGGACCCTATGCCATACAGGGATTTATAGGCAATAACCATCACCATGAATGGCACGAGGAGGCCAACTGACAACCAATGCAGCTCATGTAGTAGTGGACATCTAAGAAGCACGTGTTAGACTGCTCATACCACTGGATACATTCATGAAGGACAAATCTGTGGAGTGTTATATCAGCCTTGCAAGTTAATCCAGATAAGAAGCATACTATTGTATTGTAAGGTTACATTAATAAAATCTTGAAGTCTGAAAGTATATTTCTCCCATTGTCATTATAGTTTAAGAAACTAGAGAGGTCCCTTCTGAGAAATATGTCACACCTATAATTGTTTTGCAGGCTAAGCTCCCTGTTATCTGACTGGTGCCCTGGCTGCAGCTCTTCTCCATGTTTCCCATAGTCAGTCCCAAGGTTATTAGTTTTAAAGAATTAATATTATTACAGGGTTGAGGACAACATTTTTACAGATTCCAGCCACAAGGAAAAACATGTGTTTCCATTTGTTGCTTGCAAGTACCCTGGATGCATTTAGCTGGTTTCTTGGAGAAACAGAATTCTGGACTAAGATAAGCTTTGTCTTGATTCAACAGAGCTATTTTATATTTGCACATATCTGTATACTTATCTTTGCATATTTAACATGAAGGCCTGAAGGAAACATCTACAGTAAGTACTTTCATCAGAAACTTTTGTCAACCCTTTGAAATGGATTTACTTAGAATGTTGAGGGTACAATTCTGCAAAGTGGTGCAATGGACCAGACAGTGAATAGATACATTGCTTAGCAAAACACACAGATACTCACAGACTCTGAACCTTTAAAGAAAAATAAACAGTCTTTACTTGTAGTAAAAAACAAACCTGGCTTCTCAAAACAAAGATAACACTTCTTCAAACAATCACAGTTCAACACAAAACATAGTTTGCTTACAATTCCAGTTCTCTTCAGTAACACAGACACCGTTCCTTTCAGCAGTTCAACCTTCTAATAGCAGGATCAGAAATGAATGAACTTCCTGCCTTCTTTTATGTCTGCTTAGCACAGCCAATTAGCCATCTTTGTAGCAGTTAAAGTTACAGAACATAGTTTTCTATATATTACCTACCCAACCATAGGATAATATAGAATATGGCATATAATGTCAGGGAAATCTACAAATGCTAGACACAATGTAGTCCTGACAGCCTAGATTGCTAGTTCATTGTGTTTGGCACTAGCGTGACTATCCTTGGTGCACCACAGGGGGTGATTTAGCTTTACACAAGCTAACTAGTGGCTCTTGGGTTGCTAGCTCTTAAGGGCCCCTCTGCCAGTCTCACTTTGCCTCATTTCATGTCACATTGCCTTGCATCCAGCCAGGTCCAGTGCCAACTTCTGCACAGATGAACACAGCTAGTTTTTTCCCATCAAAGTGGTACCCATTTATCTACTCAAAATATTGCATGCTTTTGAGTTGCTGGACAGACAGTAGCCAGGGAACGAGCAACAGGATCTCATTCCATTTTGCGGAGCTGAGCTAGGACTGCCAGAGTGCAGACCAATTCTGGCCAGCAGTTCCAACATCATTAAGCCACTGTGCCACCCCACCTCCCATCTTTTGAAATAAACAATTCTAAACAATTATCTGATGGAGAATTTGATCAGTGTATGCAGGAATAATGAGATTGGCTTAGCCTCAATCCTTCCATCTGTCCCTTTAATTCACCAGCATGCAGACATATACCTGAACTGTCTCTGGAATTCTACATCATGAACAGTCAGTATGAACAAAGGGATGCTCAACAAAATGAACATCAACATAGCACAGATTCCCATTAATCCTGCCAACAATTTAAAAATATGACCAAGAATATCATACAGTGTCCATTATGTGAAGTTGCTGTGCTGCCAAGAAGGCAGAGGATTGGCGTGTACTCTTGGCAATAGCTTTATTGATACACCACAATCAGTAAATGAACTCTGTGAACAAGCTATTTTGGCCATCACTCTTCTCCTTTGGAAGAGGGATCCACTTGGGGCCAAATCAGGATGCCACCCTATTGGCATTGAGCAAAGAGAACTAAAGACCTGACTCTTCTAGAAAGCTTTGGAGAATTGATAGCATGGTAGGTTCCTCCTGCGCATTAGGTAATTGTTACCATGATTGCATTTCGTTGAAATGTTAATGGACAGAAAGGTTTACTATTGTTACTTGTTTTGGAATTTTATTATATTTGGATTATTTGTCCTTCTAATTTACTTTTGCATTATATGTGAGCCTTTTTTTTGGATTTGAGGGGCATATAAAAAATAATTAAATAAATGAATATAGGGGGAAGATGTTCTTTCCTAAAGACTCTCCATAGATTTGTTCTAGCTCCCCTTGCTGTTTTTCCCCTGAATATCTTGACTCAAGAACATTTCATCTAGCCTGCTTCAGATGTCTGGAGAAGATTGCATTCCAAGATGCTTCTGATGGAGAAGGCTCATCCTGCAGTCATTTGCCACTTACAGATGGAGAAAGCAATGGAGAAAGTCAGTGCTTTCACACTTGCCCCACACAATTTCATTGCACTCAGAAGATACGAAAGACTCAGAAATATTTGCTATATCCATTATGGCATGGAATGTTCAAGATTCTATTCGTTCTTTATTCATGGCTGGGCCATGAATATACATGCTTAGTCTGATGCCCATAGGCCAGTGGTGGGTTGCCCCTGGTTTGGACCGGTTCTTAAGAACTGGTAGTAAAACCGGCGGGAGGCTCCGCCCACTGACCCCGATGTCATCAGGAAGCTTCTGCACATGTGCAGAGGCACATGTGCACAAAGTGAGTGCGTGTGCGTGCAGCCCCATTGCGAACTGGTAGTAAAAGTAAGTAGAATCCACCCCTGCCATAGGCCCCAGGCAGTCTTGAAAGTGTTGGATGCAGCTCCCAGAATTCATCCAAAATAATTCAGCAAGCTAATTTTTAATGTGTTAGTTGAGGAACGTGATTAAATAAAGGGGATAATTCTATTAACTATACTTAATTATGTGATTTTAGTAAGATTTTAATTCAAATGTAGGGGCATGGGAGGGTTGCAATTTTTTTTAGAAAGCATTAATTTATTTTGGTACTGAATGCCTGTGGTTTTTGGCTTTCTCTTTCTCCTGCTGTCTGTTTTATTTAGCTATACAATTCCAAGTCTAAGCAATTTGCAACCTGAATATTCAAAGGTTCGAACAAAAGTACTATATTTGAATTGAAATTGAACAATTGAAATGTTCTATCATTAAACATAATTCAAATGTATGTGAAGATGACAATGCGAAGTTATCAACACATATTTAGAGTTAGAATGCTTTAAGTGAATCTATGGCTGTTTCAATCCTAAATGTCAAACACTTTTGCCTATCCATCTTTCCATGTACCTAGTTGAAAGAAGCCATTTGTTAGATTTCACAGTTAGAAAAATTCAGATGTGCATTTTGGAACATCACATTTTCAGTAGATGCAAACTTTCTTATTTCCTAAGTATATCCTGTTTTATTTATTTTATCCTGTTAAAACATAACTTCTTTTTTGATATTGAGTTAGTACATTATCATGTAAATAGTAGATATTTTATGTTTCCAAAAACTCTTCATTTAATATTCACGCTGCTGTATTTGCCTACTACACAAGTTCAGCTCCAGTGTGGCTCATTGTTTAATCTGTAAATGAAATCTGCTAGGATTCCAACCTGCTTGAATTTCTGACCTTTTGTCTAATTTCCATGCTGAGTAATCGACACTGCATAACACTGGCTGCTGTTTTCTCTCAATCTGCAAAGAGCAAAGAGAAATTCTGCAGCAGTTGCGTTAAAGGAACACTTAGGCTCCAAGGTCTGGCATTGTTTGTGACATAGATTCGGATGCCAGATCCTACCAGGCTTCGAGGGCATTTCAGTACTAATCCAGACTTCCCTGACCTCACCCCTTGCTTTGCTTGAACCATGCATAATAACTTGATCATTGATATAGAGAATGCATTCCCTAATTCTCTAATTCTATAAACCCATAAGAGAATTGCAGATTTTTAATTCCATGTTATTTGTGCATATCTGTGTGTTTGTGTGTGCCTTCAGTATTGATTCCTAGCTGCTGCCTGGAGAAGTTCCTGCAATTTTTATGGCAAGATTTCAGAAGTGGTTTGTCATTGCCACTTCCTCCCTAGGACTGAGAGAGAATGGCTGGTCCAAAGTCACCCAGAACTAAGCTTTACTTCAAACATATTAGCACCCAGATTTGACAATTAAGCCACACTGATGGATACAGAAGACCTCCTAATATTTAAGCAGATTTAAATAGCTCTCCACCTTTTCTGTGCCACCTTCTTTCTTTTCTCATCCCTTCCCTGTAAACTAGGGTCTCTGAAATCTTTATCCTGCAATGTTTTCTCTTTGCTCAACTTTTTAGACTTCTTGAGGAAGTCTACAAAGGATTTGTTTTATTTTCTTCAGGAGGTCTGAAGAAAACAAGGGATGAGCCCTGCCCTCATTTTAGAAATTGTGGTTGTTGTTTGTCAGTGCTGATCCCAAATAGTTCCTGTGTATTATTAAGATGCAATTAAATTGAATATTTGATATTGTCATCCATTGAAAATGACATTGAATTATCCTAAGTAGGTCAAGATGCTTCCCCGTGTGTGTGTGTGTGTGATTGTGTATGGGTTTGTTTGTGTATGTGTTCATCTGTGTATTTTTAATGTGTGTTTCTATGTGTTTGTGTGTAAATACTGTAAGAAACCCTTTATGGGAACACTAATCACTTTTTGGCATGTAGTTTCAGATTTATTTGCATTTGTTCCATTTCTCTTATCCGAACAACAAAGTTCTCCACATAAGTTTCTGAGCTATCTCTATTTGTTTTATGCTCCTGATATAGCACACAATTTTTATATATCTATTTATCAAACTTGTATACCTCTGTCTCACCAAAGGTGAATTTATGTTTCTGTTTAAGGACCCATGTCACACCTTCTCAGGAAAACTTTTTGTGACATAGAATTATTGAGAATGTTCATGTATCAACATCATGTTACTTCTGGCTTTTCTTTACCATAACATAGCACATGCACATGCACATGCACATGTGGTGTGTGTGTGTGTGTGTGTGTGTGTTTCAGTCAATGTAACTCCTAGACCTAGCTTGGAAAAATCCCTGCAGTTTCCTTGGCAAGATTTCAGAAGTGATTTGCCATATCCTTGTCCCTAACACCGTAATTAGTTCAATTGGCTTTGTGCGTAAGGTGGAACTAGAGCTCACAATCTCCCAGTTTTTAGATTGTTGCTTTAATCATTATACCACACTGAGTTCAGATGCATGTTTGTGCATATGTGAATGGTGTGTGCCTGGATGTGCATACATACATGGACATGCCAGGGGTGGGTTCTACTTACCTTTACTACCGGTTTGCATCGTGCCCACATGCTCTTCTGCACATGTGCAGATCACCTATGATGATATCATAGGCAGAGCCTCCCGCCAGCTTTACTACCGGTTCTTGCAAACCGGTCCAAACCGGGGGCAACCCACCACTGGTACATGCAGATGTTCAGAGTGAAGGATCAAAGGTGGAAGAATGAAAGATTGTGCAGCATACTTCCTTTGCAGAAGATAGCAAGGAAAACTTCAATATTTTACTGGCTTAATGATGTGAATTAGCCTCAAGAGAAGGTCTTTTCTCCTTTGTGAAAAAAAAAAAAACTTAACAGGAGCCCACATCATTTTTTTTAGGTATCAATATTGGCTTAGACTTCTGAATTTAAGAGAGGAACCTATGGAAGCAACAATGTTCTCTGTGTTTTTAGTGTGCTTCTCATTCATTATGTACTAAGATCATTTGATTATATTCTGCTTCTATTTTATTCCCGCACCCCAGAGGTGAAATCCTCTGAAGTCTGCTACCAGTACTGTAAGCCTGCTACTGAGAGTGTGCATGCGTGCCTGAAGCACACCTGCGCAGTGCTAAAAAAGGAACATTTTTAAGCCTTCCGAGTCTGCAAAGGTAAGTAGAACAGCGAGGGGGAGGGATCCGCTGTGCCACGTGATTTAGATTAGCTAGAAAGCAGGAAATCCGATGATTCTAGCTAATATAAATTGCGTGTCACAGCTGATCGTCGCCCAGCTGATCATTGGAAATACCGGTTTGCCCGAACCAGTTCTAACCATTAGCATTTCACCCCTGCCAAACCCCCCAAAAAGTGAGAGTGTCTATACAAAAATCCTGATAGTTTCATGATAGTACAGAGCTTCAAATATCCCACTGTGTGCCATTGTGGCCATTGTCTTGACTCCTTTGATTACATCCTGCTGACCTGCTTGAAAGAAAGTAAATTTATCAGTGGCAGAAAATCAAACTTTCTCTGAGATGTCATCCCAACCCTGTAAAATATGGCAGATAAACATCTATGCACAATTTGCACTCTGTTTTTTTTTTGTTTGTTTAAATCTTGATGTATCTTTGTATTCTCACCAACCAATGGCACAGTTGAGTGTCTCTTTTGCTGTTTTTGTGAGGCCTGTGCAAATCTTTGATGCGAGGCTTGGTTTAATTCTTCAAGTGAAGCACTCTCAAATCTCTCTTGCAAAGTAATGATACTTCTATCTCCTATAGAATGTGGTAGAGTTGCTCTCTAGCTAGGCTGTGTCCCATTCTAAGAGTTTCCATCACCACTTTCCATAGCAGAGAGAGGCTTCCGTAGGTGCAGATATCTCTTCCCTCACTTCCAGTGCAAAACAAACAAACAAGCAAATCTTGTGAAAAGGAGGATGAATTACTGTGGCGGGTGGGGAACCAACCCATAGAATCTGATGTTGCGATTTATACCCTGTTTCCCCTAAAATAAGACAGCCCCTGATAATAAGCCCAATTGGGCTTTTGAGCACTAAAATAAGCCCCCCCCTGTAAATAAGCCCTCCCTGAAAATATTTAAATGCATGCACAGCAGGTCCCCGCCATTACCTCTGGTTTTCTCCATGCGCCACAAAATAATAAGACCTCCCTGTAAACAAGGCCAAGCACTTATTTCAGGGTTCAAAAAAATAGGGTCTTATTTTTGGGAAAACACGGTAGTGCAATTGATTCTCACCGGCTTAGTAGATAAGTTTTAAGCCATTTTATTCTGTGGGTTACCTGCATTTTGCAATTTTGCCTTACAGACTTTTTTTTTTTTTTTTTTTTAGAAATAAAGCTGGGATCAATCAATTTTTAAAAGCAATCAATAAAATAAGCACACTGGGGAGTAAATAGAGCTAAATGACATTGTGTATGGAGAACTCCTTTGAAAGTAGCTCTCCAGCTAAATATAGTGCCTACAGATGATTCAAAGATGTGATCCATTTAAGGCAGTCAAATTTCTTTGAATGGATGTACGTCTCCCCATTTCCAAACAGACATTTCCCAGAAGCACCTGAGATACCTGAAGTAGTAACAAGTTTGGGAAACTTTTTTCAGGTCGGGTATTGTTTCTCCCCCTCTCCTCCCTTGCCATGCATGTATTCTTAAATAGTTTTGATTTGGCCAGTTTTGGACAAAAGCCATAATGTTTCAGTCTAATGAAGTTAGATTACTATGTTTTTTTGCACACAAGTCAAGAAAAAGAGACACATTCCAACCAGTCCTACTCACTTCATTGCAAATGGAGGCCTCAACTTACAACACTTTATTAAGTGACTGCTCAAAGTTACAACAGTTCTGAAAAATGTGACTTATGACCATTCTCACACTTAATGACTGTTGCAGCATCCTCATGTTCAGGTGATCAGAATTCAAATACTTGGCAACTCGTATTTATGATGGTTGCAGTGTCCCAGGGTCATGTGATTAACTTTGGTGACCTTCTAACAAGCAAAGCGAATGGGGAAGCCAGATGCACTTAACCATCTTGTTTCTTAACATCTGTGGTGATTACTTAGCAACCTTGGCAAGAAAGGTCGTAAAATGAGGCAAAACTCACTTAACAACTGCCTGGCTTAGCAACAGAAATTTTGGGCTCAACTGTGGTTGTAAATCAAGGAATAACTGGACTAGTTTTCTGAATTTTTATCAGCATTCTTTTTACCTTGCCTTAAAACTCCTATAAGAATTTTCCTTCTTGAGTGGAATTCCTCAAAATTTGCTTGTGTGCGTGTGTGTGTCAGTGGTGGGTTGCTACCGGTTCATCCCAGATCGGGCAAACTGGTAGCAGTGGTGGCGGAAGACTCTGCCCACCCACCTGGATGCTTCTACACATGTGCAGAAGCTTCTGCACATGTACAGAAGTGTTGCATGTGTGTGAGCATGTGCACACACACAAGTGAACTGGTAGCAAACTAAATTGAAACTCACTACTGGTGTGTGTGTGTGTGTGTGTGTGTGTGTGTGTGTGTGTGTTTTAGTTCACTTTCCACAAGAAGCCTTGTAGTGAAATCGGTTGGGAGAAGCAGCAGCAGTTTTACCTTCACTAGTCACATATTAGCGAAAACCAGATCTCTAGTTTTACGCTACAGTTGCTGAGCAGTGACTAGTGAGTAAATTCAGGAGGACTCCCTGCATTTGGAGGGGTGAATAACAGAATAACAGAGTTGAAAGGGATCTTTGAGGTCTTCTAATCCAACCCCCTGCTCAAGCAAACAACCCTATGGTTGTCCAATCTTTTCTTAAAAGCTTTCTATAGCCAAGTTCTGTACACTGTTCTATGAGTCAGGAAGATCCCAACGATTACTAGCTTAGTCAATGAATATGTATACCATAATTAATCCTTAAATTGTTGATATCCCCCAAAGTTTTTAAAAACACTTTTCAAGAAACTTGTAGGCCACACATGTTTGTATTTTACATCCGGGGTGGGCTACAAAAATTTTAGCAAGGGGTTCTCTGCCCAGTTGCTGGGTGGGTGTGGCCATGGTGGGCATGGCCTAGTCGGTCTCCTGTACCATGGCGGGGGGGGGGGAGGGGTGTTTTTGCCCTGCCTGGGCTCCGGAGGCTTTCCTTGAGCCTCTGGGAGGGCGAAAATGGCCTCCCCAAGCTCCGGAGGCCCCTCTGGAGGCCGGAAACAGGCCCATTTCCCAAACTTCTGGTAGGCCTGGTTTTTTACTTCCCTGAGCCTCTGCATATGCCCTGCACTTACCTGCATCCAATATGGGATGTGTGGGGACTCCTGGGAGAGGCGGGGCAGGGTGGTCGGCCCAGCCAGGAGTGAGATTTGGGGGTTCTCCGAACTGAAAAGAATCTTAGATAGAGGTTCTCCCGAACCCCTGTGAACCCTCATCAGCCCATCCCTGTTTACATCCCACGTAGGAAATTGAAGGGAAACAATAATAAGGATATAATAAATAATACTAGAATATGATATACTGGTATACTAGATTCTGTAACCATTAGGTTCCTGTAATACATATATGCCTTTGTATTTGTATCACATATATTATGCCTTTATATTTGTATCTTCTGTAACAAACATATTCTGTTATTAGGCCTCTGTAATGTATCTGGTATTTGTCAAACATATGTCCCTGCCATTTGACCTGAACCCATATAAATTTTCTTCCTGTTTTTCTTGTGCCATCTAAAAGCATGGTACGTTATCTCAGTTGAAACTACAGCCATCAACAAAGGGATAATTTACACCTCAGGCCTAATTTATGTTTGATCTGGATAAACTCCTGCTTTCCAGAGCCAGGGGGCCAAAGTGGCCAATTGAGTAAACAAAGAAATGCTCAAGATGACTAATTGGGAAGTTTCTATTCCCCCTTGCAGGGCAACAAGGAATACACAAACCTAAATTAGGAGGTCAGAATTGGGTACTAAGCTGACGTCTCTGAGGGTATAAAAGGACGCCATACCTTCCCCAAGGTGTGGCTATCTCCTCGCATGCATTGTATCTGTATGTTCTGGATATAGTTCCACCCAGTATTTTGTTTTTGGCCATAAATAAAATCTGGTGGTTTTTTTTTTTTTTTGCAAGCCTCATCTTGAGTCTCTCTCTTTGGCATTCTGGTGACTCAAGTGTATTTTGGGACCTTACAAAATGTTATTTCCTACACAGGTCCTCTGCAAAATCATTATGTTTCTAATCTTGCTGAAAAATCATTATGTTTCAAATCTTGCTGATCTTCCTTATTTTCCCCTCCCCACAATATCTCTTGGAGGGGAAATGGGTTGCCATCTTTCCTTTTGTAACTGCAAATTGCACAGGTATGTACTGAATTAGAGGACTAATGGATACTGTGTGGTTAATACGTATCTATCAATCTCTCCCCGTTCCCAACAATAATTGTAAAGCTCTATTTAGTAACATCTGAATTCAAATCTCAAGCTCATGTTTCATATCTAAAACTAGACAAAAACCAATACATACTTGTATTCTACAAGCTAACTGAAAAACAGATAAGTGAATCTGCAGTTTCATAGCTTTAGATCTAACTTTGTTCTGCCACCCTAAGGAAATAGGATTGGAGGATAGACTTGAATAGTAAAAAAATAAAATAAAATAAAAGTGTCCTTCCTAACATATTCTTTTCTTTTTAATAGTGACTTTAGGTTAGAATTCAAGAATGGCTGGTTTCATTTTCTTAGCTATTTATTCAGTGAATAGAAGTCGCTATTGAAGTACTCATTTCAGACTTGACTACCTATCTTTATAAAGTCATTTAGATGTTCTGACAAAGATAGCGCTGACAAACCCTTTGGGGAATCCACCCATTCGTATTTGCATGAGCTTGGCATCCACCAACTTGCAGGGTGAACTCTGCATATTTAAATGCTGAATGAGGCTGGTTTTACCATTTCAGAAGAGAGGGCCATCTGGAGAATGATCCAGGCATTTGGCAGCAACTCTTTAGACAAAGAGCTTTGTAGAGTGATCCCAGGAAAAAAGTCTTTGAGGTAGGAGAGTGCTGACCTGTAGGCCCTCATTTGTGCACTAAACTGCTTCAAATTTCTCCTTCAAATTTGGATTAATGCATAACCCGAATGGCAGCTTTGCCATGTAGACTGCCTCACACCCACAGAGATGGCTTGGGGTTTTTAGAGCTAGTGGATGAGGAACTGATCTGTCCCCGTCCACACACACACACAAACACAGCCAGCCGAGGGTTAAGGAAACACTTTGGTACACACCCAGGTCTTTATCTCCAACTTGGCAGCGATTTACACACCGTCTGCCAAGTGCGTTTATTTCCACAAAACAGAAAGATAAGATACTCAGTGTACAAAAGTCCAATCAGATTAATATTTCTCTCAGCAGTTTCCGGACAAGGCTTTAGTGACTATCCAAGGTTTACTTTTGTTTGTCACAAGGATCACTGGCCACCACCCTCTATTATATAGTCTCTGGGGTGTGGTCCAGTGACTTAGTTCTAATCCCTAGCATGCCTCCTGAGCTGCTGCAATCGTTTATCACGCCTTCGGAGGCGTGCATCCAGGAATGATGTTTCTCCCTCACTCTCATCCGAGCCACCTGTCTCCCTGTTAATCTCATCTCCCTCGGCCGGCACCTGAGACAGTGCCAGAGGGGAGGGGCCTGGAGAGGGATGCATGGCTGACTCCTCTTCCTCATGCTCGGAGCTTTCTTCCTCCGATGGGACAGGCTCAGAGGGCGGGGCCACAACAGGAACAGGGATGGGTTTCAAAACCTGTTGCTACCGGTTCGCTTGTAAGTGTGTGTGTGTTTGAGCGTGTGCATGATGCTTCTGCACATGCAGAGCCTCCTGCTGCTGCCGCTACCATTTTTCCCGAACCGGGGCGAACCAGTAGCAACCTACCACTAAAGAGGAAAGCAGTAGATTCGAACCATCAGGCATCTGACTTTTGAGTGTAGAAAAGGGTAGGGTTTTTCCATCTGAGAAAGAAACTATCTAGAGCTAACCTTGGAGGGAAAATAGTGAAAGCTAGACTTATCAAAATGCAGATAGTCCTTGACTTACGACCACAATTGAGGCCAAAATTTCTGTTGCTAGGTGAGACAATTGTTAATTGTTTTTATGACCTTTTTTGCTATAGTTAAGTGAATCACTGGAGTTGTTAAGTGAGTTACATGGTTGTTAATTGAATCTGGCTTCCCTATTGACTTTGCTTGTCAGAAGGTTACTGTCAACATCTGAGACATCGGAGTCAGGGGTGGTATTCACTTACCTTCGCTACCGGTTCACAAATATGAGCATGCGCGCATGTGAAGGATCTTCTGCGGACCTTCTGCAGGACTTTCCATGCATGCGCAGAGTGTCAAAAACGGGATGTGATGACATCTGGGCAGGCAGGCAGAGCCTCCCACCACTGCCAGTTTACCCGAACTGGATAGAACCGGCTGAATACCACCACTGGTCGGAGTTGCCAAAATCCACAGAGGGGGTGCACAGTTGCGTGTCAGGTACTGGGTGTTGGCATTAATGCACACGGTGGAGGGTCAGGAAGGGGAGACAGTTGTGGCTGGATCAGAGACCATGAAGCTAGGCCTGGAGAGTGATTGCTGGTGCAGGCTGCTGGCAGGTGTGGGTGGGGCGTGCCGAGCCCTCATAGCCAGCTGGCTGACAGAAGCTGGTAATGCTGGCTAGAAACAAGCCAAGAGACCAGTAAAAGCATTTGTTGGATCCCATAATGTGGCCTCTTCTTTTGCTGGCCAAGCTCGGAACAGTGACAGTGACATGACTCTGGAACATTGCAACCGTCATAAATATGACTCAAGTTTCCAAGCGTCTGGATTTTGATCACAGGGCCATTGGGATGCTGCAATGGTTGTAAGTATGAGAAATGGTTGTAAGTCATAATACAGTGCTGTTGTGACTTTGAACGGTCACTAAATGAACTGTTGTAAGTTGAGGACTATCTGTATATGACATTAACTATCTCAGATTGCCATAAAAGGGACCATTATTAGAAATGGATACTTTTGTGTTTATGCCGATTCAAAGTCTTCTGCTGAATCTACCATTATAGCCTGTAATTAACTGATTAGAATGCAGCAAACTGGATTTCCTTGGCAGCAATGACAAAATCTGACGCTTGTGAGCCTAAGCCTTTGTAACAAATTTAAGGCAACAATTTCATTCAGTTAGGCTCAGCTCCCAGTGACTTAAACAGACACAGCCGCCATTTTTCCTGATGGCAGTATGGATGGGGCCTACGGTGATTGTTTTGGGATAGGCTTTCCACTTCTCAGCCTATTTTATTTATTTATTTAGTAGATTTTTTAAAAATCTTGCCTTTATTACTCTATAAGTAATTTAAAGAGGTGAACATGCCTAATTCTTCTTCCTCCTCCTATTTTCCCCTCAACAACAACTCTGTGAAGTGGGTGGGCTAAGAAAGAGTGACTGGCTTAAAGTCACCCAGCTGCATTTCATGTATAAACCAGAACTAGAACTCACTGTCACCTGGTTTCTAGGCCAGCACTTTAACCACTACACCTAACAGACCCTTAGGCCTATCGTATAGTTCTAGAATTTATTGGCAATTTCCCATCTAAGTACTAACCAATCCTAACCCCACTTAGGTTTGAACCAAGACAGATACTTTCCTTTCAACTGGTCTGGCTCTTTTTTCTGAAAAATCTGGATTTTGCAATGATGCAAGCCTTTTGCTAATGTACAGCTTAATCTGAGGCCTACAAGAATTTCCCCAGGCATCGCTTAAACCATACAGATAGGGAAAACTTACATAATTTGATTTGTATTCTGCCTAGAGCAGAATGATGATAGAAAAGGTCTTTCTATGATAAGGATAATAAGGCTCGGAAGTGACAGATGTCTGCTCCCTGCTGCTCCATGTTAGAACATTATGTGATACATCCCGATCCTTTATTTATTCCTCCTCCCTTTCTTTAGAAATTACAGCAATGAAGAAAAATTAAAATTCAGCACTCAGCCTAAATAGCTCATATCTCTAAAAGAGGATTGAATGTCTGACTTGAGGAAGGGGAGCAATTTTCTCAAACTGCAAAACACAAACACTTTATTCTTTGTGCTGGAAGAGTCCCACAGAATTTCTGTAATGTCTTTTTTTTAAATGTGTATTGATATCAGACATTTTTACTAGCTGTTAGACTAAACCAGAAAACAGGTTGTTATGGTGAAAATGCAAGGTAAAATTTTATCTTTATTTGTGAAGGCCTTGTGTAGGCTTGCAATTTATGGTTACACATCCTCCTTTCTGTGAAAATGTGGGCAGGGTGCCAAACTGCTGAGGGAAGTCATCCCTCCTAGGAGAATGAAATGTTTTAGGAAATATTAAAAAGGCAGAATATTATATTTCCCCTAAAAGAGAAATTGAAATCTTAAAGGAGACAGAAACTCAGAGCTCCAGCTTCCTGCCCCCAGCAGATATTTGGTGCCCATTGAGAAGGACTGGGCCAGCCTATCTACAAAACAAAAGACCTTCAGCTCCAGGGTGATGGGATTAAGACATGACCCTCCAGTACATAATAGGATTATCTAGCAGCAGGGCTCACTGCATTACAAAATCACCTGGGGACATTGCATCAGCCCAAGGTTCAACAAAACTTGATTCAGACAAACAGGACTCCACATGGCCCCATGGGAGACTGACTACAGCCAATAGAATACATTTCTTGCACAGGAACAGGAAGCTCAAGGGCAAGGCTCAAGAGATAGTATAAATAACCCTCACTCTCTACTCAATGTGGTCAGATGCCCAGGACCTCAAACCCATGTGGTCCTGTTCATCAATATGCCATCTTTCCAATCAGCCTCCATGTTTCCAGTGTCTTTCTCCCCGCTTGGAATTGAACCAGATGGATATTTCTTCCAACACTGCTAAGCTACTTCTGCTATTCAATTATGATGAAGTGGCAGACTCTTTAATTCTTCCAGGAATCCCATTTATTGAAATGACTTCATGCCCCATGGAATCTATACCTGGAGATATCATTTTTGTTGAGATAAAGCTGTGACCCACGGCAACCAAAAAAAATTCAACTGACATTTTGCTAACATAAAACAATTAAACAGATGTAAATCTTTTCGTGGATATTGACACAACTAGATGTCCAGTCTAAAATTGGTGCATAGTAGTGTCCCTCAAGTATGTTCCCACAACTGGCATTTGGGGCAAAACATGCAGTTGTTGTCCTTACCCCAAAACCCCAAGTCCACACCTAGACTGAGAATGGAAAACATTGTGCCTGTTTTTAATTTGATAATAGAATTTGTGTATACAGAATCATTATTTACAGCATTTATATCTACTTTCTGGCAAATCCTCAAAAATGAATTATAATACATATGCAGAATTTGAAGCAACAAAATATTTATTTTACTTGTATTTTTATTATAGTTTTTATCTGAGTTGATTTTTTACGCTGAATCAGGATCAGACCTAGTAAGATATTGGATGAGACAGCATCAGAAAATCTAAGTCTTTCTCTTTTAAAGTCTCCAGAAGAAAGACTTTACTTATTTTCATACTGAATGTCATATTGTTCACCCATGCTTTGAACTTCTTATCTTTCAAAAGATAGAAGATTAAGTTCTTTCTAGTTTTGCTCATTCTGCAAATGTGATCATCATCTTCTCAACCCTTTCATCCAGATATTAATACAAATGTTAAACAACATAGGGTCCAGGACAGAGATTGTGCCATTCCACTCAACACCGTTATCCAAGTTAACGTGGACATATTTAGGAATTCTCTTTGAGCTAGTGTTATGAATCCATTTATGAACCTATATTTTACTATTCTATTTCTGTTGATATAATCAAGGGGCTTCATGGAACACTTTGCTGAGAGTTATACTTTGTGAAAGTGAGTTTGGTGTAACGATCAGGTTAGAAACCAGGAGACTGGGAGTTCTAATCCCACTTTAGGCACAAAGCCAGCTGGGTGATTTCCTCTCAGGCCTAGGAAGGAGGCAATGGCAAACTACAACTGAAAAAGCTTGCCAAGGAAACTAAAGAGACTTGTCCTGGCAGACTCTGAGAACTGGACGTGATTGAAAATGGAAGGGGGAAAAAAAGTATGTCTATGTTATTTTCCAAACAATTAATCCAGTAATACTACTGAAAAAGAAAAAGTTAATCTAGCAGGACCTGTTTGTGTAAACCCAGGCTGGCTCTAAATTGTTGCATTCCTATTCAATGCTTAGAAATATGCAGTTTAATAAATTGCTTAAGCCCTTACTCAATAGAGATATCAGGCTGACAAGTTTACAATTTTCCAGATCGTCCTCCTTTCCTGTTTTGAAGGGATTGACAAGATTTGTTCTCTTGAGGCCTCATCAAGTTCTCCAGGAGAATTCAGGTATTACAAAATATGGTAGCGGTTTTATGATCAATTCCACTCATTTGGAATTGATACTCAGTTTCATGAGTTTCATAGGCTGTCATCCTCCTCACCCTAGAGACTTGAACCCTTTTAAATTAGCTAAACATTCTTTTATCCTCTCTTAGTCTGTCTTGAGCTTCAACTCTCCACTAGAGACCCAAACATGGAAAGCTAGTTTTTCTTCTGAGAGAAGACAGATGTAAAAATAGAAGTCAAGACATTATGCTTCTTGCCATCATATATTATTAATCTACCCCCCCCACAAAAGACCTAGAACCTCTTTGCCTTTAATTTCTGACATACCTAAAAAGTATTTTCTGTTTTTTGGGATACTTCTTGCAAGCCTGAATTAATTCTGAATTTTAATCATTCTGGTACAACCATATGGTTTTGGGAGACTGCGTTGCATCTTTCTTTGGTTATGTGCCCATCCCATTCCCTTTTTCTTTTCAGCACTATGGAAAGCTCCACATGTATCAATATTTGTCTTTTTTGATGTCTCCCTTTTTCCTTTTAGAGAGAATTGTTTGCGATTGCTCCTTCAACATGAATAGGATTCAGTAGGATTTCCTATCCATCTTAGAGACTTTTCTCCTTAGGATTTGAAGCCTTTGGATCTGACATCCATTTTAGTTCATCAGTTCAGCTCTTCTGAAAGCTACTGTATAAATCAGATTTTTCTCTAAGCTCCCCCCCCTTGCTAATATAAACTCAAATACCATTGTATTACATATGACTACATATTCACTTTCCTTGAAGATACCAGTCATACTAACTCTGTCAGCTAAATTTCTCCTTTTGATAAGAATTAAATCCAGGATAGCAGATTGCCTTTTATCTTTTCTTTATTTTCTGACAAATGGCATTGTCAGCAAGAGATGGCCAGAATTTTGGGGGTCTCTGACTTTTGGCAGAATTTGATTTCCAGCAGCCTGTCAGGGTATTTGAAATTTCCCACTGTCATTTTGTACCTTTTTGAAAAATTGGTCATTTGATGCAGGAGTTATGGATCTGATTCATGTCTTCTCCCTGCCTAAATGATTTACAGTAAATTCCTATGACAATATGATGTTTTCTTCTTTTATTTTTATCCAAACACTGTTAACAGTAATTTTACGTTGAGTTTCATCAATTTCTCTACAGCCTTATACTTTCTTAAGTTAAGTGTAATTCCATTTCTGATGAGACTATATATATCTTTTGAGCATATTTGAGCCTTATAAGGCTATGTTCCAGAGATGGATTCACTTAACTTCTCTACCAGTTCACAAATGTGAGCACGCGTGTACACACGATCACTTCACTCGCACGCACCACCTTTGCACATGCTCACGGCCTTCTGTGCATTCACAGTAGTCATGCATTATGTCCGGGAGGGTGGGCGGAGCCTCCCACAGTCGCCACTACCAGTTCATGTGATCCGGACAGAACCGGCTGAATCTCATCACTGCTATGTTCCAATAATCTGTCTCATCTCATCAGGTTTCAGTGATATTTTCCCTTCTGTGTCAGGACTTCAAGTTCTCATTGTTTCTTTCCATAGTTTGGCCATCCATAGAGAAATATCTGACACCATGAATAATACCATTTATTGACTTTCTGTTTGAGGTTTCTTGACAAGCTTTCAGTGCCCTTAGATTTCCCCTTTGTCTCCTAGAATGTAGATCTCAGTCTTTGATAGTTTATATTTAATTCAGGGCTTTTGCCATGCTTTCACTTTTCTCACATGTCCTTCTTGGTCTTTGTAAAATGCACAGAATATTCTCTTTTGGGGAGTCCTTTATGTAAGTAGCACTATTCTTGGCAGCACCACCTACATAGTTCAATTCCAGGATCGTTTTCTTCTTCCCTGTGCTGTGCTGTCATCCTCAAATGGAAAGATTAAATAAAACTCTATTTCTATTTCCAGTTTCTTTGCCTTTATGAGCCTCACAGTCTTTGGAGATCTGTTCAACATCTCTTCAGTGTCACTCATCCCCACCTGAATCAGTATTAAGGGATAATTATTGGTGGGTATGAAGACTGTTGACAGTTTATCTGTCATTTCCTGGATATGGGCACCTGGAGGACAAGACAACTCCTGCAATTTTATTTTATTTTATTGTAGGCTGTTCAACTCTAAACAACTCTGCTTGATTTATCCTTTAAAAAAGTCCCTGAGAACAGATCACACACATCCAGAAGAGGAAAAACTCATATAACAACAAAAGCAACCAGCAGGTGTTCAACAAACATCCCATTCCATGGCCTGAAGAACAGTCAGGTTTTCAAGGCATTTTGGGACATCATCAGGGTGGCAGCCATATGAGTTGGGGGAGAAGGGAGGGTAGGGTTTTGGAGGGAAAATTTCCTCATATCAGGTTTGTACGGTAGCCTCTGTTCCTTTCAATAGGGAAACATATCTGTGACACAGCATTCCTTTACCTCATGATGGTTCATGAGTTACTTCAGTCCATGTTGTCCTGCCCTGTTCTGTGAAATCAGGGTTAGCAAGGCATACCCACTCAGGAGCTCCATTGGCACCTGAGTATCTTCTGTTTTCCTTCTTAGTCTGAATCACATGTTTCTAGTGGTTTCTTTTTTTCTATTCTTTATCATTTATTTTCCTCTGTGACCAGTCTGAGGAGCTTCAACTGCCCATCCAGAAACTTCTCTTCTCCCCTGGTATGATACAGGGTAGAAATTGTCTTCAGTTTCTCTAGGTCTTTTCCTTTTCTTCCAGGAGAAAAATCAGCCTGCACTTATAACATGCATAGTTCTTGTTTTCTTCACAGAGGAAAACAAACATGCTAAATTCCTTGCAATTTTTTTCTGTTTCTATTTCTGTTGCAGGAAAAAACAAAACAAAGCCAACAACAAAAATTCTCTCCATCGGCTTCCCCTGCCAAATTTCTATTCGGTCCTGCTGTGCACTTCCTCAGGGAGCTTCTCTTTAGAGAACTGACTTCCTTATATGTCCCCTGAAACTGCCTCATGTAGGTCAGCAGCAAGCAACGCTCCAATCACGCACAATAGACAATCAGCAGTAATTAATATTATAAGCAAAAGCAGGGAAAATATTTACACAGTTGTGTAAACATTCTAGAACTCCTTTTATGCTGGAGTAACATGAGCAAGAGTTCAGATTCTTCAAAACATTCGTTCACACCTCTTAATTGCTTCAGCTTCTGGAATACAAAACAATCTACAAACATTGTTGGAAAGCAGGAGGGACGGATAAAGTTTGAACATTCAGGGTCAGGAGTCTCACTTCAATCTCAACATCAGGGACATTAGTCTCTGGGACAGCAATAGCACTTAGACTTATATATAGCTTCATAGTGCTTTACAGACTTCTCTAAGTGGTTTACAGAGTCAGTACATTGCCCCAAACAATCTGGGTCCACATTTTACTGACTTCAGAAGGCTGGAAGGGTGAGTTAACCTTGAGCTGGGCAGGATCAAACTTCTGGAGTGAGCAGTGAGTTCAGGGGTGAAATGCTCCCGGTTCAGACCGGATCGCCCGATCCGGTAGCGATGGCAGCAGGTGGTTCAGAGAACCGGTAGCAAAAATCCCTGCCCCACCCCATGCTCAGCTGAGCTGCATGATCATCAGAGGCTTTTTTTTTACTTTTAAAAGCATTTTTTTCTAAAACCTGTTTGGCTGAAGAGGTTGCAGAAAAAATGCTTTTAAAAGTAAAAAAAAAAAGTTGGCCACACCCACCCAGTCATATTACCCCCCACCAGCAAGCCACGCCCACAGAACCGGTAGTAACAAATTTTACATTTCATCACTGAGTGAGTTGGCCCTGCAGTACTGCATTCTAACTACTGCACCACCCCAGCTCTCTATGCTGCAGCCCCAGGACTTTAAAGTTAATGTCATGGGGCTGCATATGAGGTCAAATAGCATGTTTTATATAATGCTTATTTTTATTTTGAGAACATGAACATGAATCTCTGCAGGCAGTGTAACTCTTGCTCACTCATCTTAGAGCCCAGAGCAGCTTGCTTTATGAACTAGATCCATCTTCTTTCCTCATACTTTTTTTTTTTTTGTCATATACCAGGAGCACCATCTGCCCAAACCAGCAGTTCTGCTTCTACTGCAATATCAAAGCCTAATAACAATAGTTTTGTTGCACTTTTTTTTTCCACACCCAACTTTTTGAGGTGACCGTGAAGGTCAGAATTTCATATTGCATCTTTCTTTGAATTTTGTAATACAATTCCCTTTCAAGAATTGTGTAGAAATTATATTCACTTTTCAGGATACAATATCATCAAAACGCTTCACCAGCAATATCAACAACAACTGTGAGCAAAAATCATAAAGAGAATGTTAAACATTGCTATATCTGGGGCATTTTTCACAGGTCAGGTGGAGCAATTTGAGTGTACATATATATGTGTGTGTCAGTGGAAGTGTAAAATTGTGCTGATTTGAGGGCTGTTCTTTGCTTTCTCTCTATGGCAGGGTAAATTGTCCTTAGAGACTTGGGATGATGCAATAACCTCAGAGTTAAAGGTTTTTGTTTGATTTTGTTTTGTTTCTGTTATAGACCAAAATCAAGTTCAGTGTTATGTAGTCATAGAAAAGCATTATCTCTGTCCTGGGTGTAAGCCTATATGCTTATTATTGTAAATTAATTAATTAATTAATTAATTAATTAATTAATTAATATATTTATTTATTTATTTATTATTGTTTTTATTGTTTTTATTTATTTATTGTTTGTTTGTTTATTTATTTGCTTTTATTTATTTATTTAATTAATTAATAGGGCACCTATCTTACCTCAAGATAAATATATACCGGGGATGTGATGCTATATGGAAATGACCTTGGAAGAAGGAGGAGCACCCATGGCCTAGACCAGGGGTGGGGAACTATGGTCCCTTTATGACCTGTGGTCTTCAACTCCCAGAATTCCTGAGTCAGCTGGCTCAGGAATTCTGGGAGTTGAAGTCCACAAGTCATAAAGGGACCATAGTTCTCCATCTTTGGCCTAGACAATGGTCTGATAAGAGAAAGGTCCATCTGCAGGTAAGGGAAAGGCATGAGAATTCACATTTCAGAAGGGACTTTCCCTTATTTTCCAGAGACTAAAAAAGGAGGAAGGGAGAAATAATTTATTTCCTGTAAGATTCTGTTTAGTGTAATCCTACAATAAAGATTGTGCTGTTGTTTATGGCTGCACTTCTTGCCTGGATTACCTTGAAGGGGCAAAATCATTTTTTATTCCTGCAATAAGGGGCAAAGGGAAAACTGAGAGATCTGCTGGGAAAACTGGCTGGTGGAAAGAAGTACAGTTTCTAGACAACAGACTGGATTTCTGTGAGGACACTTTGACAAAGGTGCTGGAATCAAGGAAGCCTTCTTCCCTTCTTCCTATTCTACTCCTCAGGATGGAAGTGAGTCCAGAAGTGAAAGCATGGAAAGAAACTGGGCACAGAAACGAGACACTGAAACAAATAAGACTGTTAAAAAAAAGTTTCCATTTTTGAAACAGTCTATATAAAAGGGTATAAACAACGCTATAGAGCACTGCACACCAAGACAACTAGACACAAGGATATTTTTTTCCCGAACGCCATCACTCTGCTAACAAATAATTCCCTCAACACTGTCAAACTATTCACTAAGGCTGTATTACTATTACTATTAATCTTCCCATCATTCCTATCACCCATCTCCTCCCACTTATGACTGCATGACTGTAACTTTGTTGCTTGTAACCTTACAAGCATGTATCCTGATTGCTTATTTGTACCCTATGACTATCATCATGATTCTTGTTGAATGTATCTTGTCCTTTTATGTACACTGAGAACATATGCACCAAAGACAAATTCCCTGTGTGTCCAATCACACTTGGCCAATAAAGAATTCCATTCCATTCCATTCCATTCCATTCCATTCCATTCCATTCCATTCCATTCCATTCCATTCCATTCTATTCTATTCTATTCTATTCTATTCTTCAGTGCAATCTAAGCTAAGGCCACTGTATGTAAGAAATATCCCTATCAGAGAATGGTGAAAGAATATGTAAATATTTAGCTTACTAAAAGATAGCTAAGGAAAGATACGATGGCAGTTTTCAAATATGTGAAGGATTATCACACAAAAGGAAAAAAAGGGGACTTATTTGCTTTGCCATAGAGGGCAGGGCCAGTGCCAATGGGTTAAAACTACCAACAAAGTTCAGACCAGACATCAGGAGATGCACGAGCTGTTAGCCAGTGGAACAGCTGCTGCATAATATAATAAGGTTTTTTTTCCCTTTTGATAGATGTGTTCAAACAGAGATTGGATGTCATCTATCAGAGATGCTGTTCCTGCACTGAGGTCCTGCACTGAGCAAGGATGGACTGGATGACATTAGTAGCCCCTTCCAACTTTGATTCTATGGGGCCAAAACACAATCGAAAGGCACATAATGATATTGTCAGGGTTCCAAGGAACACCCTCGATGAAATCAAACTCCGAGGCCTGAGGTTCCTCAAAGTTCCAATTTATTAGAGATGTCATGTTGGCACATCTGGGAATCTGAAAGCTTCCAGGATTCCCCCACCAAGCTAACAGTTCACAGCCCTGCCCCACACCCATAAGTTCATCACACAGTCGAATCAGGGGTCCCCAATCCTTGGTCCATGGCCCAATCTGTTGAGAACTGGGCCGTGCAAGCAATGGGCGAGGGGACACGTGAAGCCCCGTTGTGCAAGTGGTGAGCACGCATGTTAAACCATCTCCCTCTGCCCCCCCCCCACTGCTGCCATGGAGACGCAAAGCCGGAAAGGACCATTATATTATAGGTTCTGGAAATGTCTATTGCAATTGGGTAGTTGCTTTTGAAACTTTATTTTTTTCCTGGTTGGATAGATCTCTTTTTTCCTTCTCACTTTTGCACAGCCCAAGGCCCCTAGTTCAGGCTTTTAGACTAGAAAGCTTAGACAAGCTTCCATTTCTTTCTTCTTTTCATCGTGCTAATATCAAGACAAGTTTTCAGAGGCAGCACATCTGGAGGCCTTCATAGGTTCTTGGATCGTAGTGCTTGTCAACCTCTTTCATATACCACCATTAGAGTGGTGAATAGCAGGGGAGAGAGCTTCTCTTGTCTGTTTCCAGGCCTTAAAAGAAGCATGACCCTTTGATCACTTTTCAGCACTTTCAGAAGCCGGAGCTCGGAGACTCTTGAATGATTGGAACAGGGCCTTTCAGTACACAGTATCAGGAAAAACCAGGGTGAAGAATTAGAAAGTCTGGCCTATAATCCTTGAGACTGTTAATGAGTTAGTGTGGAATCTCAGTCCTTTTGATAAGGAGACTGCTGTTCCACTAGATGGCAACGCTGAAATGCATGAAATGCACAAACCTAATCTCTATATTGCTGCAATGTTGTCTTGATCTGCAAATAATAAAACACTGCAATGCTGCCTTGAACTATTTTCAATAATAATAATAATAATAATAATAATAATAATAATAATAATAATAATATCTTGGGCAAGATTTCAGGAAAGAAAAGACAAAGCAATACTTTGCTGGAATAGCAAATCAGGAAAGAGTGAAATGCTTGAAAAAGAAATGTGATCTTTTACTTGAATGAGTGATTTTTAAGTTATGCAGAGATCCATAGTTATTTTTTTGTATATGTTAATTGTTTAGATAAACAATATTTTGTATTTCAGTATGTGTTTACCCAAAGCCATTTATTTACCAGGATTCAGTTTTTATTGCAAACCAAAGTTCACATTTATAACTGAGCCCAAAATTTATGTTGCGAAGTGAGACATTTGTTAAATGAATTTTGCCCCATTTTACAACCTTTCTTGCTACAGTTGTTAAGTGAATCACACGGTTGTTGAATATCTGGCTTCCTCATTGACTTTGCTTGTGAGAAGGTCTCAAAAGGTGATCACATGACCATGGGATACTAAAACCGTCATAATACCAGTCATTTGTCAAGCATCTGAATTTTTAATCACGTGACCATGGGGATGCTGCAATGGTCATAAGTGTGAAAGAGGGTCATAGCTCACTTTTTTCAGTGCCATTTTAACATCAAATGGTCACCAAATGAACTCTTGTAAATCAAGGACTACCTGTAATCATATGAATATTATAGCCCAACCCCTTGCTCTAGCAGGATACTCCATACCATTGTGGAAAAATAGCTGTCCAAATGCATTTTCCTTTATCAGTTCTGATATTTCCTTTGGAGTGGTGCAGTGGCCTAGAGGTGGAGCTCTCGCCTCACAATCAGGAGGCCGCGAGTTCGATCCTAGGTAGCAGCAGATATTTCTCTCTCTGGGCACAATAAGTAAATATCAGCTGCGAACTCTGCATTGGTGACAGGAAGGGCATCTGGCCGGTAAGCACTCAGCTTCATTCAGTTGCCCCGACTCCATCCCGATGCAAGGGATTACGGGGTCATTAAAAACTTTTTTTAAAAAGTTCTGATATTTCCTTTATTGCACAAAAGTTCAGAATGTTTCACTAAGCCAAAAAAAAAAAAAAATTGCGATCACCCTGCAATTAAAGATTAAAGAAAAATAAGTCTTCCCCTCTATTGAACAGGACTTCTGAGAACCATCTTCAGAAACTTCTGGCAAGCCATTATTTACCGAGCTATAAGAAAATTCTGCTGTTTTGGTTTGCAAGTATATTCTTCCTCAAAGCTTGAAGAGAGCATTTCTAGCCAACCTTCAAAGAATTAAAAGAAAGGCCAATATGGCTTGGCTGAGATGAAGTTGGCCATGCCGTAAAGAGTAAGCGTTGAAGTGTGCTTAAGCAGCTTTTCAACAATGACTCAACCATTTAATTCCTGAGTCCCGTCTTCCGTTGGATGCTAGGCCTCCAAGAAAGGTCTACTTTTCTATTTTGCTCTGTGCTGCCAGACTGTACTAACGTATAGTGCCAAATTATCTTTCACTTCTGCCACCAGCATGCAGATTAACAGCAGGCAAAGTATTCAGTGTTGCCTGCTCCTCCGGAGACAGCTTATGTTCTGTTAGGCTGAAGTAGGAAAAGTATGCAGGATTCAGCTATTTTCAGCAAGAGCAGGGGTGGACCACATATGGCCCCGTGGACCGCATGCTGTCCTTGGGAAATATTTTTGTAACTTGCCATCTATTGTTAGAAGGCAATCTGTTTTAATGAAATAACTTTGTAGCCCTCCTGCTTCTACAGTTAACTTAGAAAACATTTTGGTAACATGTGAGAAATATTACTGCAGTTAAAGCATGCAATAAACCTGCATTCAGTTCCTAAATCTAATGATGTTCAAATGTATGGTAAGATGTTGACTCAAAGATTGCTCAAGGAAACAAAAGTAGCATACTGTAAAAGAAGCAACAGAGGTTGGTAGTTATGTATATCTGGGAATCACCTGCCACATTTTTTTAAGGAAAGAAAAAATTAGAATAGAATAGAATAGAATAGAATAGAATAGAATAGTATAGAATAGAATAGAATTAGAATTAGAATAGAATAGAATAGAATAGAATAGAATAGAATAGAATAGAATAGAATAGAATAGAATAGAATAGAATAGAATTCTTTATTGGCAAAGTGTGATTGGACAGACAAGGAATTTGTCTTTGGTGCATATGCTCTCAGTGTACATAAAAATACAAGATACATTCGTCAAGAATCATAAGGTATAACACTTACTGATAATCATAGGGTACAAATAAGCAATCAGGAAACAATCAATATCAGTATATATTATAAGGATACAAGCAACAAAGTTACAGTCAAAGTTAAAAAAGGAAATGTCCCATTTCTTCCAGCCAGTCCAGCCCACAACTGGACTTTCTTTGTTTTTCCTTGAAGACGTTTCTCTTCTCATCCAAGAAGCTTCTTCAGTTCTGACTGAATGGTAGAGAATAAAAGGATTTATATTCTTTGCAGTCATCTGGTTGTTAAGGGAAAACAAAGGAAGTCCAGTTGCCTCTTGAAAATTGTGAATATTGTGCCTTTAGTACAATATGACTGAGGATGACTGAGAATCTCCATAGTCAAAAAAGGAAAAAAATCATAATGAGCACCCAAAACCTTTCCTACATGTTACATATTGTATCTCAAGTGGAATGTACTGGAATAATTTAAGATGGATTTTCATTTTCCCCCAAAGAAGTAGATGAATCTGAATCCTTTCGGTTTTGATTCTGGACCTCAGTAAGGGTTCCTATCTCAGTCAATGCTCCCAAAGTGTTGTGGTGGGCAGCACTGCAACAAAACACACAAACAAAACAAAACAAAACCATTTCATCATTTATTTAAGCCACCGTAATGAGGAGTAGAGCATGCCAGTTTTCAGTCACTGACATGTTTGCTTTCAAATAAGAGTGATCCTTCCAATTAGGTTAGAATTGGAAATCCCAGCACAGTGTCCTGAAGGATACGGGAGAAGGTTTTTAATTTTATTATTTCACTTTATCCCTATGTCATAAGAGTGGATTTTGGCTACTTGAGAGGCTAAATTTGGGGAAGCGTGGAGAGTTTGTGCAAGAGATAAATTGGAAGACCTAGTAAAAGTGGGGGGAAAGGGTAGGAAATATTTATAGCACTTGTTTCAAAATTATGCTTGGGGATGAATGGAGTTCTACTGCTAGAAGGGTTCACAGGGAAAAACAGTACACATGTTGGAAGCATATATACCTTCAAAGCAGGGGTGAAATGCTTCCGGTTCGGACCGGATCACCCGATCCGGTAGCGATGGAGGCGAGTGGTTCAGAGAACAGGTAGCAAAAATCCCTGCTTCCCCCTCCATTGCCCAGCTGACCCATGCAACCATCAGAGCCCCTTTTTTAATTTTTAAAAGCATTTTTTCTACAATCTCTTCAGCCGATCTCTGCTGATCAGGCAAGTAAGCTGGGATCGTCAGAGGCTTTAAAAGCATTTTTTTTACAACCTCTTCAGCTAAAGAGGTTGTAGAAAAAATGGTTTTAAAAGTAAAAAAAAAAAAGTTGGCCATGCCCACTCTGTCATATTACCACCACCACCAAGCCATGCCTACAGAACCAGTAGTAACAAATTTTACATTTCACCACTGCTTCAAAGCAAAACACTTATGAATGATGAGACCCAAGATAGCACTGTAGTTGTTTTTTTTTAATCATACAACCATACAAGTCTTGTTCCAGAAGAGGAACAAGGCTTATATGATTCAAATTAGAAAAGGAACTATCATGTTTCCCTAAAAATAAGCCTACCCCAAAAACAAGTCCTAGCCTGATTTTCATTCCTGTACCTAATATAAGCCCTACCCCAATGGTGGATTCCAACTAGTGTTACCACCGGTTCTCTTTGTGCATGCGCTTTGCCACCAGACTTCAAATTTTGGGCTTAGACAATTTAGAACTGTGCCGACTTTGGTCTGACTTAAGTGTAGTACATAAAATTATCTGCCACAATGTCCTACCTGTCAATGACTACTTCAGCTTCAACCACAACAATACACGAGCAAATAATAGATACAAATTCAAGGTAAACCACTCCAGACTCGACTCGAAATAAAAATAAAAAAAAATTAATGTGGTTTTAATTCAATGAAGGAAAAAAATGCCTCTTAGCTTTAGATGAGAATGTGCCTTCTCCTAAACAAATGGCTGACAAACTTTGAAGTGAATGATAAGAAAATACTGCTGCTATATTTTCTGTCTGATAACAAGTTCTGCTACAGCTGTAAATTGATCTTTAGCTTAGCCAAAATCTAATATAAATAATATGTAATCCGAGTTTGGACTACCATCTCCCCTCCTCCAAAGTTGCTTACTTGCACGCTTTTTTGGCACACCACAAGTTTTTTGAATGGACCCTTAAGAGAAAACCTCTCCCCCTTCATTTGTATAGTTTGTTATCTAATTGATTTTCTGTGCTAATACACTAAAGGTCTGGAGAAGGCAGAGCCTCAGGTGTGACAGATGAAATAAGGTTCTTTTAGTCATTGCTTTTATCTTCCATGTCTAATGTGTTGGTTACAGCTGTGCAGTTTAACAGCAAGATCAATATATCATTTGCTGCAGATACCTGAAAGAATTTGGAAGAATGCTGGTATTTTAACTATTAGGTTTCCTCCTTGACTTCCTGCCCATCTCTCAGATCCTGAAACTAACCCTTAAAGAAGCATGAACGTCTAGAGGTAAGTTTAAGATGGTAAACTTGAGTCCCTATCTGCCTTTAGATAAGTATGGATAGATAGTGATTGTGTTGTGGATAAATTGTTTGGTTATCTGTCACTTCAAAGCAAAGATGGTATTATTTTGGCCTAAAATTTCTCATTGCACGGCCTAGATAACAGATAGTGATCCTATTTTTCTCCAAACCTGTGTCTCAAGGAAGGGAGATTGGCTCATCATATCCATGAGAGAATTTCTTCCATGGTCAGATTATTCCAGTCAGAGTTGGTGGGTTACATAGACTGGACTCTAGGAAGAACTGGTGGCAGCCATGGCTGGAGGCTTTTTTCTCAGGTTTGTCTTATGTACCAAGTGTTTTAGTTGCTGGATTGGGAGTCTTTGTTCCTGATGACTCATGGCTTAGTCACCTACTGTTTGGATTATTGTAACTCACTGTACTTGGGCTGACCTTGAAAAGCATTTGGAAGCTCAACTGGTCAGAATACAACAGTGTTGGTGCTTCTCAATGAACTCATATCACACTGCAAGTTACACTCATTCCCAGATGGTAGTTACCACCTATAAAACTCTGTATGGCGTAGGATTACTGTGGTACCCACCCATCCCTCATTTTTTCTGCCTATCCTATCAGGTTTAGCAGGAAAGGCATGTTCTGGGTTCCTATCATCAAACAATACCATCTCATTGGACTTTGGAGTTGTGCCTTCTCTGTGGCTTTGTGTGCCCTATGGAATAGCATCCTGCACCCTCCACCCTCAAAATCCATATGGCTCTGACCCTGTTAGCCTTACCTCTTGTAGCCCTGGCTCTTTTCTCTAGGCATTTGGGCCAGGAACTTAGATGAGCTTTAGCATCATGGGATATATATTGCTTTGCTGGTTTTAATTTTGGTACATTACCTAGACTCACTGCTAAGAAATGAGTAGCTCTACGGAGCCTTTAGATATATAAATAAATAAAATGATTTTTATATCAAATAAGGATGAGATGTTTCTATGCACAGGAAATATATATGGATCTCTATGTAATTAATGAACAACTCTCTATATGTCTGTTAGAGTTATCATACCTGAGCTGCAGAAAAACTGAATGATTACTATATGGCAGCAAAAAAAAGTAGGAAACCCTCCTTGCTGCCATCTAGTGGCTATATTGGATTTTGAAGCCATCTATCTGAAAATTAGATGCTTTGTACATTTCTATATGGAAAAACCACATAGAAAAAGAAAAGGAAGCATAAGCAGGACAAGCAATAATTATATTTATTTCTTTATCTTTTTTTTCCTTTTTCACATCTTGCTTAATATATTTTCCTGGTCAGAAATAATTTGCAAAGGAATGGCAAGTTGATAAATCTGTGACATAGGTATATCCTTTCCTTAAAGAGAATGTGGAAAAAACTGGATTTTTTTTTTTGAAGTAGTTATCCGTATTTAAGAAAACAAATATAACTTTCTGTTTTCAGGATAAATTAAGGCTCTTTCTTTATGAAACTGTAGATGAAGAAGAAAACTAGTGTTTGTGTCACAAAAGTAGAGACAACAAATATGAGGATAGGACATGAAAGGTCTCACTATTTGAGCCTCAATTTTTATTAAAAACTGTATGGATTTTTCTTATTTAGATGCATTGTGGCTTTATCCTATCAGCTATTGTTTCCTCCCCTCCTTTTCATTACTATCAACTTTCTGTAATCCAGTATAAATCTTACTAATTTTCATTTGAGGGGGAAAAAAAATCAAAGTGACACCATTGATCCTTTGAATGGTAGAATTATGTTGTTATTGATTGTTTTTCTTTTACATCTAAGTACTCTTTGAGGCACAATGGGTACTTTTGAGGAAAGAAGAGATCTTGTCTTCTTCAAAAACATTTTCAGTTTAGCAGCATAATTCAGCAACACTGGTTCTAAAAACTTATAAAAAGTGAATCTTCAAGAGTAGCTACTATTGACAGGGAAAGAAGGCAAGGATAAAACTCAAATTGTTACAAGATGCTAAAATGAGGAGTGGTTTTGGATTACCGGATTTTGAATTATAGTAACAAGCGGTTTGTTTAATGTGGATTAAAGAATGGGTAACATTGAAAAATACTAGGTTATTAAATCTGGAGGGACATGATTTGCTGATGGGATGGCATGCTTTCTTATGGTATAAAGGAACTAAAATTCAGGGGTATTTTAGAAGGCACCAGATATGTGAAGCTTTGTTTTTGACATGGGAGAAGATCAAAAAATACCATTACTTGAAGATTCCAGGCTGGGTATCTACAATTGAAGCTTTTTCTTATCCAGTGGTATTTGAAGGGGAGCAAATTGTTAGATATAATGAATTATTGGATGAAAAGGGTGAACTTAAATTGAAACCAAACTTAGAAGATCAGGGAATTAAGATAGATTAGTTTTCATACATGCAAATACTTTCCAGATATCGAGAAGACTTTAAACAAGAAGGTATTTATAGTGTTTCAACTGGTTTAGACAAGATATTAATGGGTTCAGATGACCATATAATTAAAAAGTTATATGGATATTTACTTGAAGCAAAACTGGAAGAAGAACAAGTTAAAGAATCAATGGTAGCATGGGGGAAAAATTTTGGTTATAGTATTGATTTAGAGAAATGGCAAAAATTGTGGTCACATAATTATAAAATGACAATGTCAACAGCATATAAAGAGAATTTGTATAAGATGTTTTACAGATGGCATTTACCCACAACAAGAATAGCCAGGATGTTTAAGAATAAATCAGAGAAATGTTGGAAGTGTCATCAAACTCCAGGATCATACTACCATATGTGGTGGACATGCGTGGAAGCGAGGAGATTTTGGACTAAAATACATACGTGGTTAGAAAAAATGACAAAAAGACATATTGACTTTAAACCAGAAATATTTTTATTAGGAATTTTACCAGAGACATTTAATAAAGAATTACAATACTTAATTGTGAACATTTTAACAGTGGCCAGAATTGTATTTGCCAAAAACTGGAAAGGAGAGAAGATAATTATTGATGAAGAAATTATTATGAAAATGTTGGACTGTGCTGAAATGAATAGATTGACATTTGAAATAAGAGAACAGGAAGATAAACAATATTATTTGATATGGGAGATATTTTATCAATGGTTTGACAAAAAAGTATGGAGATGAGATAGCATATATGAAATGTTTAAATATTTATCTTCAGTTTAAGTAAAGAATTGTTATATGTGGAGATCTGGAGAATTGTAAGCATGAAATGATTTCAACCGATTGAGATGCTGTCTATAATTGTTTGTAAGGATGATATTTTTATGTTGTTGTGTTTTTTTTTTAAAAAAATTTATTTTTAATCTAAAATAAAACTTTTTTCAAAAAAAAAAGAGTAACTACTATTATAACATAGAAAAAAGATTTCCTTCCTTCCTTCCGCCCACCCACCTGCCCGCCCACCTGCCCGCCTGCCACAATAAAATCACCCTCAGGCATAATAAAAAGTTAAACGTTTCCATATTCCATATACTGTAGGAATATGTCTGGTTCCAGGTGTCATTCAAAACATTTGGAGGATGTTTCAATAAAATGGGTGTGTAATTGTGAATATGTGGAGCAATTTAAGATGGCAAGTTGATGGAACTCCTGTCCATGCCTGCTATTTTAAGTGTGGCATGATAAGCAATCAATCTTATCTCTACCTATGCTGGTAATATAAATTTTAAAAAATGGTAACCATATTTATGACTTGTCTTCAGTGAAGAACTTTGATTGGAAGATGGGAGGGAATGTTTACCAGTCTCAGGTGTTGACTCCACATGCAAAAGTAGCAGCTGAATTGAGGCTACCAGATCAAGTTTTCACAAATCTGGAGTTTTACAGCCCAGATATGGCAGAATTATTTGAACAAAGCCAGAGTAATAGGCTAAAATGTGTAGTGGCAAAAATACCACTAATGTTCCTTTCTCCTTCCAACAGCATCTTGTACATCTCTTCAACTATTCTTCCCGTGGGTTTTATTAAGTAGTAAGGCTACCCTATTTATTTTCAGGCCAGTCTATATAGAATTTATATTGGGATTATAGACCTCGTCACTTGATTTATAATATAGGATGGGCCTAAGATCACCAGCTGAGTTCTGCTACATTCAAATAAATGATAGTATAAATCTCTTTTTGTCTTAGAGACACTCAAACAACAATACTGTGGCTATGAAGATAGATTTGTTTTTAAGCTATCACAACTAGAAGTTGTGCAGAGAAACCATGGGTCCAGAGATGTAGAGAGTGTATCCAACACTTGCGTCCCCATTTCTATACACATTTTGAATATCACACGCTCCAGGGGAATGCATGAAGAGCATTGTTTTAAGGGAGTTGTCCTCCTCAATCTCCAATACGAACCTAAGCACCGAAGAAAATCTCAGCAATGGCTATAGTGACAGGTGAATTCATGGAATTAACACCATATATTTGGGTATGGAGATACAAACAGTAGGTTGTGGAAAACTATAATAGGGAATTAGTCATGTCTCATATTAGTAGTGACTGTGAATAAGTAGAATCAGCAGTTTTATAATCTCTGTGTTAGAGATTATCCTGGTGACAGTTTGCATATGTGTATTATAAATTCCATTCTGAAGTGCTGCCAATGATACTTTTTGTATGCGTTTGATATCCCTGAACCTGCCTAATGAACATTCTATTTCTCAACCATCTCATTTACTTCGGTTGAAAAAATATACCATCAAATTCCTACCCTGTGTATCATTACTGAAGGTGCTGTGTTTTTGTATTTAGTTTTTGCCATGTGTGTTTTCTGCATCTGACCTTTGCCATTTTTAGGAGATAAAGCACTGAAGCCCACTGGATTTATGTCAGCATTTGCTTCTTTGTTAACAAGAAGCAAATACAAAAGTTGGATGTCATCTAGGAGGAGGAATTTGATCATGGATGACATCCATTTATATGTGTGATTGCATATGTGTGCAATATCATAATTACATACATATCATAATATACACGAATGGTCATCATCTCCTTTTAATGACCCCATAATCCCTTGCAGGGTGGAGTCTGGGCAACTGAATGGAGCTGAGTGTGTACTGGCCGGATGCCCTTCCTGTCACCAATGTGGAGTTATATTCGACAGATATATTCTCAACATGTCCAGAGAGAGAAATATCTGCCTCTACTTAGGATTGAACTCACAGCCTCCTGATTGTGAGGCGAGAGCTCTACCTCTAGGCCACCACACCACCCAATATACATGAATGAAGTTTTCCACAAATTCCTGCACAGGCATTATTCTCATTGTGTACACCATATATTGGTATGATGGCTGTCCCATTTTTGTTTTATTTTCATTAAAACAAATTTCATAAAACAATCAGATTAAACCACCAATAAAACAAGACCATATGGTAGGTGACTCAAGTACTTTGTCTTCCTCCTGAATTCTAAAAGTGAGTGGGGAATTTGGATCTCAGGATTGTACAATATTTTAAAGTGAGAGGGTAGCGTGGAAAAAAGTCCACTTCTGAGCTCTACTCCTCTGATATGAGAGTAGTGGACCCAAAGCACCACTTCCTGGGTTGAACACTGGCAACAAAGGCTGTATTGTAACAAGATGAATTCCTAGATAACATGGACTCAAGCCATCTAAGGCAATACCAAGATTTTAATTGTCCTTGGAAACATATTGGAACCAGCATAGGTGTAACACTACTGAAATGGCTATCATTGACTGGAAGATGGGCTATAGCATTATGCACCAATGGGAGTTTCCAAATGGTCTTCAAAAGTTGGCTCAAGTGGATCACATTGGAGTAATCAAATCTTGATACAATGAAGACATTTACTGTTACCAGAGCCTCCATAGCAACAATAACAGCTGAGGCTGGCCCATTTGGGCCAAGTTCCCTTAGCTATAAGTTCTATCTGCTGATAGATAGTTAGAAATAGAAGCTGGGTATCCAGGAGATTCTCCCAAAGCTTGAACAGTGCTCCTGAAGGGCAAGTACCAGCATAGGGACATGACCTACAATAGTGGCCTCTGTACAAACCACTTCATCTTGCTGGGGTTCAATTTCAGCTTCGTTCATTCTATCCAGTCCCTTATTAGCTCCAGACATTTGATAAGAATGTCTGCTACATCTCATTTAAAGAAATGTAATAACAAATTATTTACCTTCATTCAAATACAGAAAAAGATGATTCATCGTACGCAAAACCGATTCTTGAACTGTTATGTTTAGAATCGAATAGAATAACAGAGTTGGAAGGGACCTTGGCGGTCTTCTAGTCCAACCCCCTGCCCAGGCAGAAAACCCTACACCACTTCAGACAAATGGTTATCCAATCTCTTCTTAAAAACTTCCAGTGTTGGAGCATTCACAACTTCTGGAGGCAAGTTGTTCCACTGATTAATTGTTCTAACTCTCAGGAAATTTCTCCTCCGTTCTAAGTTGCTTCTCTCCTTGATTAGTTTCCACACATTGCTTCTTGTCCTGTTCTCAGATGCTGTGGAGAATAGCTTGACTCCCTCTTCTTTGTGGCAGCCCCTGAGAAATTGGAACACTGCTATATGTCTCCCCTAGTCCCTCTTTTCATTAAACTAGGCATACCCAGTTTAGAATGACTGAACAAGCATTTGGCACATTATGGCAGTTTACAAACAATTGCAGCAGACTGATCAAATGTTTCCCTTAGTATTAGACTAGTAATATTTATTTCCACGCTCAAAAGCTTCATTTTCATACTGCCAATAATGGAATATTGCTACATGTTCTGATGGTACTTTCCTTCCATTGCTTTTTAAGTATAAAAACATCTCTTTCGCCCTTGGTGGCTCTTTAATTTTTATCTCCCCTCCCTTCCACCCAGATTTGCTTTCATATGACACTGTTTACCAAAAAGTGTTTTCTCCTGAGGTCTTCCACTGATCTCATTTGTCTCTTTCTCTGAAAGCCTACTTACCTGCGCACCTCCTACTGAGACACACACATTGATGTCCTTCTCTTTAGCTCACAGAGGTCAGTGGGGAAAAGAGGGAAAATTAAGTATAAACGACAAGGCACTTACTTTTGCTGCTTGCAGGAAAATCTGGGAATACATCAACTTTTACCGCTAATTATTTGCAAAGCATCTTTTTTTAAAGAAAGAGCTTTGAGCACAGATAGACCTCTTTTCTCGTCTTATCATTCAATTGCATTTTTTTTCATGGCTCCCAGTGCATGTCTAAACATTTAAAATGCAAACCAGAAATCAAAGGGAAATTTATTACCGCTATCAAAACAGTTATTGCTGATTTGAGTCTGTCTTACTGACTTAGTCTGTAATAAAAGAAGGGGAGCTAAATAAAACAATGCTTCAAGAAACCAAACACACTACTCCAAAGCTTGTTGTTGTTGTTGTTGTTGTTGTTGTTGTTTTGTAGGGCACCCTACAAGGGGATGTCCTTTGAGATAGAGATATGAAATCCTCTATGGGCACAAGGTGAAATGTTGAAATGAGTGGATCTGATCATTTTGCTTTTTTTCACTTTTTTTAAAAAAGAAAATTCAGATGATCTCATCCTGTTTTTTTAAAAACTGATATATATTTGGTTTTTATTGACTGGAATTCTTACTCATCTGTGCTGGCCACATTTTGTAGATACAGTTTTCAGATAATCCTATAGCCCAGCAGTCCCCAACCTTTTTGGCATCAAGGACCAGTTTCATGGAAGACAATTTTTCCATGGACCAGGGTGGGGGAGGGGATGGTTTGGGTTTCACTCATTCACCCACCACTCACCTCCAGCTGTGCAGCCTGATTCCTAACAGGCCACGGATCAGTATCCGTCCATGGAGTTGGGGACCCTGTTATCATCTACTAGAATACAGCCTCAAAAACATGACCACATAGGTTCCTGAATGTTCAAATAGGATGTTCAAGAAAGTATTTTGAGAAATAAAAATAGGTTCAAAATATTGCAACAAGATTCTTTGAGGTTGAAAGAAATACGATCCCTAAAGCTTGGATTAGTTCACAGCTCTTTTTTAACCCTAGTTGGAGATTATAGGTTTAGGTCTTAAAAGGACTTCTTTATAGTTGTATGTCTCAGAGAAAAGCAAAAAGTGATGAGTCAGGATTCCCAGTGGGAAACTGGAGCTATTATGGATTAGCAGTTGCTGTCCTAAACTAGGACCAAGAAGATTGAAAGTTGGAAACATATACTGAGATTTCCATTCAGTTGTAAAGCTCAGAGTGATCATTCGCACTCACTGCCTATCCTACTTAAAAAGGTTTGATATGAAAATAACATTGGATGGTATTTGCCTTCTTGACACTATTTGGGGTGAAGAGGATTTTCTGTCTAAGGAATGCCTCTACTTATTTTTCTTAGGTACTTTCAAGGATGGATTTCTATGAATATTTATGTTGCCTGTTGTATGATTGGTCCAGGCCATTCATTTCAGGAGTGTCTTTTTTGATGGGAGTATCTTTATTATTTATTTATTAACAGAGATTATGTCCCATTCTAAACATCACTAACTCTGAATATCATACAGGCCCACATTTCTAACCAAAATTAAAATAGCATATAAGAAAAAAAAAAATCCCTGTCCATGTCTTATTAGAACAACTTCATCCCATTAATAACAAATATCACCCAATTGCAGAAAAAAGAAAATAGCTTGGTGGGATTAAGGCTGAACAATTCTTAAGGGAAATTCAGAGAAGAGGACAGCAACTGAAGCCTGCTTTTATACCGCTTGTTGATAGCATTCCTATCAAGGAAGGCAATTGAAGAGAACCCTTTTTTTTACAAATTTTATTGAGAAAATTTTTTTTTATTGGGAACAGATGGTCTTGAAGATACCGTCTCCTGAGCAATGAAGATCATCCACCTTGCAATTGGTAACCAATACAACTCTCAAAATAGAGATATTGAATAAGTAAACTGAGGCACACCCATGATTACTCAAGCTTCTGCATTCTTGTCCAGTGATCTTCAAGGGCAGGCCCATATAATGCCCATTGCAGAAGTTCAACTGGGATAACCATAATCAGGGTTTCCCAGTCTAGGAAAGTATGTAACTACCATGCTATATATAGTTGTACAAATGCCCACCTTGCTGCAGCCCAGCCTAAAACTAAAAATGAAATATTTCTGGAATTGGATGAGTTCATAACCTAGACCAATTTCATCTTGCTGAGATTGTAATGGTCTAGACCAGGTGTCAAACTCGCGTAGTCACATGATGTATCAAAACTTTTTTCCCCTTTGCTAAACCGGACATGGGCATGGCCAGTGTGTGACACATCTGGCTCATGGGCCACAAGTTTGATAGTTCTGGTCTACACTATTCTTACCCATCTAGACCAGGGGTGAAATCCAGCAGGTTCTGACAGGTTCTGGAGAACCGGTACTCAAAATTTTGAATAGATCAGAGAACCAGTAGCAGAAATTTTGAGTAGTTCAGAGAACTGGCAAATGCCACCTCTAGCTGGCCCCAGAGTGGGGTGGGAATGGAGATTTTGCAGTATCCTTCCCCTGCCACGCCCACCAAGCCATGCCCACCAAGCCACACCACACCCACCAAGACATGCCCACAGAACTGGTAATAAAAAAATTTGAATTTCACCACCGATCTAGACCACAAGAGCCTTCAGGTACTGGGTTTATAGCATATCAGTGAAGTCAAACATACTGATGATAGTTAATTCTAAGTTAACAGTTGATCTCACCCAGAATCTTAATGTACTGTAGACATTAAGAAGGAATGGCGACAGTATACTAAAGTATAATTTCTCTCCACTATCAGTGACTACATTCACTTAGGAAGCAGTCCCCCTCCCCCATTCTTCACCCTGGGAGGCAATCCAAAAGAATACCACATTTATGATCTTGAAAGTCACTTAGAGATCAATCAACACAGGAAGGTCTCATTGATCTCAGCCACTAAGAAATCAAACAACACAGGAGGTCATTGATCTCAGCTGCAAAGAGATCAAGCAACCCTATCCTGGTCTCATCTCAGCAAGATAGTCTAAGTATCATAACCAGGCCTAAAGCCAAACTGGATATAATTTAGCCTCCCTCCCCCCGCACTCTTTGGAAACTATACCTTCTTAATCTGCTTCCCTTGGACTCTTTACTGTCGAAGAGTTAATCTTCGGAAGTTCACTGCACTGTACTTTCTGGTTCGGCCACGTATGTTTAAAAGGAGCATAACCACAGCAAAGGTGCTTAATTTTTTATGAGTATTTTTAGAAAACTACCTTATCTCACTAGGACTGAAATTTTATCATTCTATTCATCTGTACATGACATAGTATCTTCTGCTTTTTTTTTTTTTTTGGCAATTCTCCAGTTTTTGTGATGAACTATTTTGATTACTTTGTTGTGTAACATGTCCATATTGAACAAAAGAAGACAAGAAAATAAATTACTACAGCATATTTCGCGAGAGTCGGCTTGGCGTAATAGGTAAGACATCAGGCTAGAAACTGGGAGTTTTAATTTCACCGTCCACACAAAATCAACTGGAGGACCTTGAACCAGTCACTTTCTCTCAGTCCTAGGAAGCAGACAATGGCAAACTACTTCTGAAATATCTTTGCAAGTATGTACATGTATGTCAGAGGTGGGTTTCAGCAGGTTCTGACCAGTTCTTTGGAAACCGGTTCTTTTCTGGAGAACCGGTAGCAGAAATTTTGAGTAGTTCTCAAAATTAGTTGAGTATTCTCTGCTTCCCAAGTCCAGCTGATCAGGAGGAAATGGGGATTTTGCAGTAACCTTCCCCTGGATTGGGGAGGGAATGGAGATTTTACAGTATCCTTCCCCTGCCACGCCCACCAAGCCACGCCCACCAAGCCATGCCATGCCCACCAAGCCACGCCATGCCCACCAAGCCACACCCACAGAACCGGTAGTAAAAAATTTTGAAACCCACCACTGATGTAATGTATATTTATATTTTCAGATAAAAGCTTCACATATGCACACACATATACATATAAAATTGCCCATTCCATTATCCATAGGAATCTATGAGGATTCATTTTTTTTGCACAATGGAATGCATCTTGTCCTAATCTTTTGCCCATCCTTCACATAATCAGTTTATCACAGTGGAGTAGAATAGAACTGTGAAGCTGTACCCATTACACGACCAATTGAGTCATAGGATCAGGGATTACATATCTGAAACTCAGGAAAGACAATTTGAAAAATGATATATGCCTGAAACACCTCATACGGAAAGATTTCTAAGAACATTAAAAAATGGAAAGGAATATTAAAGCATCAGGCATATTTAATGCTAAAAGAGTTAAAAGCAGGAGTGATAGTACATATTTTCCCATGAGGGAATTTGCCTGGAAACCCTTCAAAAGAAAGATTCCTCAGAGAATTTATATTATTAGCTTCTGTGGACAGTGTGCCAAACCAACTTAAAGTGCCTATTCTGTCTTCAGATAGAAAAAAGGGAATAATATCAGTGGAAAAGTTCTAATTGAATACTGAAAAAGAAATCCTATTCAGGAGGAAGTGGGCAGAAGTAAAGCAAAGTGGAAAACTGCCAGCAGATGGCTGCGTATGTGAGATTCTCATCATTTGAACAATGCTGAGACTTCACATTATTTTTCTACCTTCAATTCTCTTTATCCAGTTTAGAATATGGAAATATAATTCTGAGTCATTACAGAAACATTGCAAATATCATTCAGATAATGTATGTCTACAACATAATTTGTAATTTTTCCTTTGTTGCATACATTACTATATGCCAAGGGTCCCCAATCCTTGGTCCATGGATGGGCACCAGTTAGCAGCATGCCAGCAACTAGGCCACGGAAATAAGAGAAGCCCCATCTGCAGGATGCATGCAGCATACAAAACCACACCCCTTCCTGGGAACTGGTCCCTGGTGCCCAAAAAGTTGGGGGGCACTGCTATATGCTAAACTACTTTCATCTTAATCACATTGCTCGCTCCTTCCTTCCTTCCTTCCTTCCTTCTTCCCTCCCTCCCTCCCTCCCTCCCTTCCTTCTGAATTAATGGCTTTAAAAGTTATTAGACTGAAGATACTTGTTTCTTCATACAGCATCAGTATTTATTCCCATCTCATTTAGTGCCATTGGAGATTTTTAAATTAATCCAAATGTTCAAGATTTTATTCTGCAGAGAAATAGACGTTGTGTTTGTCTGCACATCAAACATTTGTCTGTACACCAACACACATTCACACTTGCTAAATAAAATGAGTCTTTATTTTAAAAAATGCCATAAAATAACTGATGAACATAAGAAGAGTAACTAATTTTCTAAGATTAGCTCATTTCTCTTTTCCAGCTATCAAAACATCTCATGTATAAGATTCACTTTTTTTTTTTTGAAACTATGCCTTGTCTTATTTCATCTGGAATATGGAAATGATTTACCTACTGATTACAGCATCATTTTAAAGGGAAGAACAAAATATTCCCTCTGGGAAAGGAGACGGCTGGAGATGTCCTTCCCTTTTGTATTGATGAACCACTTTGCCTTTTCTAATATTGTTTCTGCTATTTTAATTAAACATAATGGCAATTGAAATCCCATCCTCCTAAATAGGTCCTTTAAATAGCGGCGACACTCCTGTTTGTAAAGCTTCACTCTCCTTTTTGCCCCTGCTATAACAGCATTAATGTGGAGGGCACAGACTTCCTGCAGGGAGCTAAAATCGCTGGGTTTCAAAAAGAAAACACAGAGTTGCCTTTATTTTAAAGACATTTTGGTAAAGGAACACTTACAAATTGGCACAGCAGGTGTGTTTTTTCAGCTTGCCGCAAGATCCTTGCAACCCCATACTTTTGAGCTCTGCCCAAAGGAAGTAGGAGTAAAAATTACAAGGAGGGGAGAGGCAGGAGTCCATGGGAGGCTATTCCTATGGGCTAGGCTGCTATCCTGCTACAATAAAAGAAAATAAAAATTTAATTCCTTCTTCCAGTCGTCTAGTTGTGTTAAAGCTCCATGTAGCTGTTCCTTTACCGCAGAATGCAGCAAAAATGTAATTCATGTCTAACCATGCGTTTCCATAACATTGAAATTGCACGAATGCTTTAAGTAATTATCATTATAGATTTAAGGTGGAAGGGATGAACTACAAAAGTGTTCTTTTTTGTTTGGGGCTGGCAAGTCATTGTAGTTGATTTTTTTTTTTTCGTGTGAAGGTTGAATTGAAAATGTCACCTTCTTCTTTTAAAATAAATTTGTACCTCATCACTATTTATTTGGAATTATTTTAAAATTATGTTGTGATTTTGTTTTTGTAATGGCAATCCTTGAGATAAAGTTACAAAATTTTTTTTTTTATTGAAAAGTTTTAAAAAGTTTTACAAACGTTTCCCCTTCCCCCTCCCTGCTCCCCTTCCAACCCTCCCCTTTCCTCCCTCCCCCCCCCACTTTCCAGAGCAAAGTACAGGGTATAACATTTAACAATCATAAACTAACATAAGCTAATTATCTATAATCTCCTATCCCCCTCTTGAACTTTTAACTCCCCTTTTACTAAACTAAATTTAAGTACTTTATAAAATCTCTTTGATCATTCATAAGCTATTTGAAATTTTCTAGTCCGATATTTGCCTTGAATATAATCAATCCATCTTTTCCATTCTAACATATATTTCTCATTTGAACGGTCCTTTAGATATGCTGAAATTTTCGCCATTTCTGCTAAATTTACTACTTTTAAGGTCCATTCTTGAATAGTTGGTAAATCTTCCTTCTTCCAGTACTGTGCCACTAAAGTCTTGCTGCAGTTATTAAGTTCAGAATCAAATTAGTCTCTATAACCGTACAATCTGTAATGATACCTAACAAAAACAACTGTGGAGTAAACTTTATCCTTTTTAAAAAAAATATTTTGAATAATCCACCATATTTTTATCCAAAATGCTTTAACTTTTTTACAAGTCCACCAAATATGAAGCATCAACACAATCACATCTCCAACATTTGGGTTGTAAGTTTGGGTACATACAAGCTAACTTTTTAGGGTCCAAATGCGATCTGTAAAACATTTTATAAAAATTTTCTCTCAAATTTTGAGCTTGTGTAAATTTTACATTTCTTACCCAAATCTTTTCCCATGTTTCCATCATTATTGGTTCCTCAAAATTTTGTGCCCATTTTATCATACAATCTTTAACTAACTCTGTCTCCGAATCTATTTCGATCAAAATATTATAAAACCTTTTTATATGCATTCTACTCTGGTCCCTAATTTGTTTTATCAAATTTTCTTCAGTTTGTATAATACCAATTTTCTGATCTTTTTTCCATCTATTCTGCAGCTGTACATACTGAAACCAGGTTTGAGTTTCCCTTTCCTCTCTTAGTACATTCAGAGGCTTTAACTGTAGTACATTTCTTTCTGTAAACAGAAGTTCTTTATAAGTAGTTACATCCTGTCTTTATTCTATACTTATATTTTCTATCGCATGTCTGGGTACTACCCACATGGGTATCTTGCCCTTCAGTTTATATTGGTATTTTTTCCAAACACGCAGGAGGGCATTCCTTAATATATGACTTTTAAAGGTCCTATCCACCTTCTTCTCATAAACTAAGTCGGCATGCCAACCATATAACAAATCATACCCTTCAATATTCAGTATTCTTTCATCTGTTAAATTAATCCAATCACTAATTGCTGACAAAACAGCTGCTTCATAGTACAATTTTAGATTGGGCAATTTCAAACCTTCTCTTTCACGTGTATCCTGCATTATTTTTAATTTAACTCTCGGTCTCTTCCCTACCCAAACAAAGTTGTTAATGCCTCTCTGCCATTCCTCCAAATTTGCATCCTTTTTAAGTATTGGTATCATTTGAAAAAGAAATAGAAACTTGGGCAGAACATTCATTTTAACTACTGCTATTCTTCCTAACAAAGACAGTTCTAATTTTTCCCATTTATCCATCTCTATCTGTATTTTATGCCATAACAATTCATAATTATACTTGTATAATTTCCCATTTGACTTTGTAATAACAATTCCTAAGTACTTAACCCTTTTCACTATCTCACATCCTGTTACTCTTTCCATTTCTTCTTTTTGTTTTGTATTCATATTCTTAGCTATCATCTTTGTTTTTCTTACATTTATTTTAAACCCTGACACTTGACCATATTGCCTAATTATCTCCATCAAACCTGTAACTGAATTTACTGGTTGGGTTAAAGTTACAACCAAATCATCTGCAAATGCTCGTAGTCTATAATCATGTTGCCTGATCTTAATACCCTGTATGTTATCCGCATCCCGTATTTTATTCAGCAATACTTCCAAAGTTAAAATAAACAGTAGTGGAGACAAAGGACATCCCTGTCTTGTTCCTTTCTCAATTTTAAAGATTTCTGTAAGACTATCATTAACTATTATTTGTGCTGTTTGTTTCTGATATATTGCCTTAATAGATTGTATGAAATGCTCTCCCAGCTGCATCTTTTGTGCTACTTTCACTAAAAACTGCCAGTTCAATCAATCAATCGCTTTCTCTGCATCCAAAAACATAAGCACTGCAGGGACTTGGTTGTTCTTCCCCAAATACTCCAGTATATTAACAATTTGTCTTACATTTCTTTTCATTTGTCTCCCTTGTAAAAATCCAGTTTGATCTTTATGAATCACTTGTTGCATAACTGCATTAGTCTATTTGCCAAAATTTTTGCAAAAATCTTATAATCTGTATTAAGCAATGATATGGGTCTGTAATTTTTGGGTTGACTATGATCTTGATTTTCTTTCGGGATCAGGAAAATAAAAGCTGTTCTCCAGGATGGTGGCACTTCTCCTCCCCGTTGTATTTTAACAAATAACTCCTTAAGAGGTTCTACATTTCTAATTGAAAATTTTTATAATACACTGCTGTCAAACCATCTGTGCCAGGAGCCTTTCCACTTTTTAATTGTTTAATTGCCAAAAGAATTTCCTCAGTGGTTATTAATACATTCAATTTTTCCCTTTGTTCAACAGTAATTGCAAGAATATTTTCCTTCTGCAAATATCTCTCTATATTATTACCTTGTATATTATCACCAGCATATAACCTCGTATAAAAATCTAAAAATGCTTTCTTAATCATATTCTGTTGATATACCTCTTTACCTTTATACTCTATGTTTTCTATTGTACGAGATTTTTGTTTTTTCCTTAATATATATGCTAACCACCTGCCTGGTTTATTTGCATTACAAAAAGTATTATGTTTAGTATATTGCAAGTTCGTTGCAACTTGATCTGACATCAACATATTAAACTGTCCTCGCAATATTATAATGTCTTCTTTTATGTTCTTGTCATTTGGTTTATCCACTAACACCTGTTCCTTCTTTTTTATTTCCTCTTCCAATTCCCTCCATTTTTTCCCCTGTCTACGTCTGTAAGAAATATTCAAATTTATTAAAACTCCTCTCATATATGCTTTACTTGCATCCCATACCATTTCCATAGGTGTACCCTTATGCATATTTAAAACAAAAAAATATTTCATTAACTTTTTACATTCTATCACATTTGCCTCATATCGAAACAAGTTTTCGTTTAGTCTCCAGGATCTCCTGGACCCATCCCCAGACTCTAGTTCCATCCACACAGGATTATGGTCTGTTAAAGTTCTTGGACATATCTTCATCTTCTTTACAAAAAATTAAAAGGCAAATATTCCTAGCTTTTTGATAAAAAAAAAAAATCTAGGCAGGTTCAAATACTATTGAATACAATATTCAAACATAATGAATAACTAAGTAAAAATGGATAATTAAATATGGCAGCCATCTTAAATTAAATCATTGTGCTAGTCTTAATTTTTCACATAACATCCCCTTAAGAAACGATGATAGAATAGATATAAAATTCATGAGAGAACTCTGAAACCGGCTTAAACTGGCTGGAGATGGGTGGCTTCTCTTGCTCAATGAATATGGTATGGTTTAGATTGTTAAATTAACCATACTTTATACATAAAGCATTTGGCCAGTTTCTAAATAATGGGTCAATCCTATAAATGGTATTGCTCAGATTAATCTGACCGCTACTGTTATATATTGTTTTCACTTTCCCTATTATTCTCTGGCCCCTCCTCAGAGAAAAATTATGGTTTAGGACTTTTATGTTTGTGTGTGTGTTTGTGTAATTTCCAGCAGAGGCTTTGAGTGAAAATTCCCCACTGGCTCTCCCTACATAGTGGATTAAGGAAAATAATTCTTCAGTTGATGATATGGAAGAGTTATATGACTTAATTTGCAGATGGTTGTAACTGTATTCCAGCATCAAGTGTTATTGATTCCTCTCCTCCCCAACTCTAATCTTTCCAGGGTTTTCCCGGGATGGAACATCAAAAGGTATCAACTTGAACAACTTGACAGAAGCAGTTGTAAGTAGATTTTCAGAGTGATAGACACTCTAAAATAAGGTGACAGGGCATTTCTGTTGGAAACCTTATTACTACAGTCAGATGGATGGAATATTAGATTATACCAGTAGGATTTTGTACTCGTATAAGTGTTGTTTTTATGTTGTCTGTAAATGTTGTCTGTAACAATTTTATCCAACATGATTTTATCATATTTATGTAATTTTAACTTTTCTTTTTGTCCAATTTTTAATGTTAACAATTGTGGTTAGACAATGCTTGGGAGGGAGAATGGTTGTTATAAAAAAAATATTTGTTTGCAGATAGGTCTCACTGAATTTCATAGGATGTATTCCCAGATAAATGTCCAAAGGTTTACCAAAGGGCAAAATAGCCTTATGTTGATAGGAGAAAGAGAAACCGAGAAAAGCAATGGGTAAGAATTTAATGACCTTGGCTCCAGGACTGGCATAATTCTTCTTGTTCTGCTAAGGATTTATACTGGGAGAATCAGAAAATTTTGTAAAAATGTAGCCCCTGGTAAGATATCCATGATTTGACTCCGTTCCTCATAGGACTGTGGTACTTTTGAAAAATTATTAGTGATTTCCTCATACTGAACAGAAGTGACTATACCTTTGGCCCAAAAAATGATAACTTGCTGAAGGGGCAGGGAAGACCTGGTGCCAAATGTTCAGTTAGCAGAGTTATTATAATAAATGTCTTACATAGATAATTGCTGCTTTATTACCACCTTTATATATCCTGCCATGTTCAGAACTATATTAGTTATAGGACTGGTTTTTTTCAGCGTTGCTGAACCATAAAAAAAAAAAAGATTAAACACACACAGAGATGGACAGATGCACACACACTGGATTATCTTGAATGGCAGATATGAGCATAATTTGGAAGTCTATACGGGTGGAGGTACAAGCTGCCATTGAATTCCTCTTAATCACTATATTAAAAATAGTGCTTCTAAGTTCCTTCCTTCCTTCCTTCCTTCCTTCCTTCCTTCCTTCCTTCCTTCCTTCCTTCTTCCTTCCTCTCAAATACATGTACATGACACAGAGGCTCAAAGTCATTATTCTTTAAAACTAAATATATAATCTCACAAATAACAGCCTTTGTAAAACTGTTTCCTTGGGTAAATTAGGCTTCCAAGCCAGATGCTATAAATATTACTGTCACCCAGAACTCTGCCTGATTGTTCCTCTCACTTTTTTTGACCTTTCTCAGACTTTAAACTCATATACATTCAAATTCATCAAGAACTTTTGTTTATAATAAAAGCCAATGTTAATTCTTCTTAAAATAAGTGATAATCACTGGGTACAGAAATGCATATCTTAATCAATTAACATCAGGCATTAATTGGCATCTGACTCTTGCTGCTCAGAGTGATGACAAGTTGAAGGTTTTGTAATATGGATTGTAATATGAAATATTACTGGTATATTTCTGTCAATTCTTGTTATATCTTGCTTGTCAATGGATACCCAGGTTTTAAAATAGCAAGAATTATTGTTGATTCAAACTGTTGCTGGGCAATGTGTTTCAAAAAGTAGAGAATTATATAAATGTTACTTTTTAAGTGTGTATAACACAAAATAAATTCTGGAAAGTATTGCTGTAGGAAATCAAGACAAGATGATATGAGAATGCCATATGAAAAGGACATGGGTATAGATCTCCAGTTGAAATATATTTTTTTCCCAAACAAAGAAAATTGTTCCTTTCTTGGATGATACCTTTTGTTATATTGGTATGCCCTATCCTTTCCTTGGATCTGTACTTAACAACAAAAAAAAGTTTTATGTTTAATGATGAACCACTGTAATTCCAGGCTTAACAATTATACGGGGGTGGGGGGGGACCCACAATTTTATATTCAGAAATCATATTGTGTTATATAGGCAGCGTTTTATAGATTAATTTTGGCAGTAGATTTCCTTTAGGTGTACAGTTTTGCAGCTTTGTGTTTATTTACTTGGAAGATTTCTGCAAAAGCATTCCCAGGATCATGCTCAAAGATTTGATTGGCCAAATATAAGAGAGATAATGACCAGGTGCAAATTATCCTACTTCAGATACATTATGTGAAGACCTAGCTTTCTAGAGAAGACTCTAATAGCAATAGCACTTAGACTTATATACCACTTTACAGTGCTTTACAGCTCTCTCTAAGTGGTTTACAAAGTCAGCCTATTACCCCCAACAATTTGGCTCCTCATTTTACCTACCTTGGAAGGATGGAAGACTGAGTCAAACTTGAGCCTGATGAGATTTAAACTGTAGTCAGGCAGCAGGCAGCAGAAGTAGCCTCTGCACTCTAACCAGTGGTGTGTTGCTAATGGTTAGCCGCGGTTCAGGCAAACCGATAGCAGCGGTGGGAGGCTCTGCCCACCCGCCTGGACGTCATCAAAAATGCTCTGTGCATGTGCAGAAGCACGTGCGCTCCCAATAACGAACCGGTAGTGAAGAAAATTGAAACCCACTACTGACTCTAACCACTGCACCACTGTGGATAATCCTGGTAAAGGCAGAAAAAAAAAAGGAAAGAATGAGCACCAACAAGGTGGATTAACACAGTTACCGCGGTAATGGGTGCAGATGTGGTCATTAAGGCTCTGCACCAATTTGATGGTACACAATCAATTAAAAAGTACAAAATTCTATTTACAGCAAGACATTATTTACTACTACCTGATTTCCCCTCTGCTCCCTTTTTTTATTATTATTACTGAAAAACCTAGATAAACCTACTACAATTCATAACTCATATTTTAGAACAGCTAATTTAAAGTCATAATTGAGCTGAATGCAATTCCTACTCTGCAGCAATTAGACAAATAATATATTTTTTTCCTCACACATCGCCTGTCACTCGTAACCATTCAATCATCTTGCCTCATTAAACACACAAAATCTTTGGCTATACGTTTATCATTATACTTTCAAAAAGAAAAGGCAGCATAAAACATGTGCTTTTCCATCCTTCTCCCCATAAGGGTTTCCCCCCCTTTTTCTTCTTCTTTTTGCTGATCTCCATGGGGGAAAAAAGTACAAAATCTCTGCTGAACTAAAAAAAAATTGTATTTCCTTCACTTTTAACCAAAAATCAATAAATAATGTAACGACAAAAAATATCCTGCCAAAAAAGGCAGTTCCTTGTGAGTTATAACTTTATTTCTGTATAGCTCAAGGGGTGGTAGGTTGCAGAGGGAATGTGAAAAGTTCATTATGATCAGTCAGAAAAAAGCACAAGCGCTAAGAAGAAAGAAGCTTTTTTTCCTACTGGGATTTTCTCAGACGGCATGATTTGCATGAAGGACGCCACATCAAACATATTGGATGCCCTTTGTCAAATATTAATGCGAAGCTTGTTTTAAGTTCTCTCCTGACTTTGTGCCACCTTGTATCAAAGGCAGTTAAAAGTAAGACTTGGGAGGAAAAGCAAAAAAGAAAAAGATGTTCCTAACAGTTTCAACACTTCATGAAAAATCTTCCCTTCTTGGCTGGGCTCATCTCAGCAGCAAACTTTCTTTCTTTTTTTTAATCTCTCAGTAAACATGTACTTATTTTATGTGGTTCTCAAGTTGCTGCTTATTTAGGGTTTTGCTGAATTAATACAGAAAATTATAACATTCCACCACGGTTCCTAAACTTATGTGCTAAGCATGTGAGAAGTAAAAGTGATAAAAGCTGGTCTACTTGGGGGATATATTCAATGGTATGTCTTTGCTCTGCTCATTAACCATGTAAGTAAATCCCACAGTGGTATACATAGGCGCCTTGGTGGTGCAGTGGTTGGAATGCAGTATTGCAGGCTAACTCATTGCTCACTCCAGGAGCAGTTCGATTCAGGACCAGCTCAAGGTTGATTCAGCCTTCCATCCTTCCAAAGTTGGTAAAATGAGGACCCAGGTTGTTACTGGGTCCTCATTTGTTTACTGTTTACTGACTCTGTAAACTGCTCAGAGAGTGCTTTAAAGCACTATGAAGCAGTATATAAGTCTAGGTGTTATTGCTGTTGCTATTTCAGCATTGGCTATTCATGCAGTCAGCAAGAAAAGGAGCACCATGTTTTCCTGAAAATAAGACCCTGTCTTATATTTTTTTGAACCCTGAAATAAGTGCTTGGCCTTATTGCCATGCATTCAAAAGCCCATTTGGGCTTATTATCAGGGAATGTCTTATTTTGGGGAAAACAGGGTAGAAAGAAGAGGTTCTGGTTAAAAAGCCATCCCAGCAATGCAAACGCCAGTGTCAGGGTTCCAAATAACACCCCCAATGAAAGAAGACTCCGAGGCTAGAAGTTCCTCAAAGTTCCATTTCATTAGAGATGTCATATTGGCACATCTGGGAAAACCCGATTCTGAAAGCTTCTAGGTTTTCCCCACCCAAAAGAAACTCAAAGTCCCTTCCCCTGTATCCACATGTCCATCCCATGGTCCAATCAATCCACCATCCCAACTGGGGATGCCTCCCAGTCATCCTACTCCAGATGCAGGCTGAATGACCTTGACTCCCAGAGAAAAGAATGTTGCTATGGCTAGATATCTCTACAATTCCATGCAATCCCTCCTCCAATTTCCCACAGCACCAAGTGTGGCAGCCCTGAAGATCCAAAGAATGAGATGGCCTCCAGGGCTGACAGCCAGTTACCCATTTCCTTATCACTGATTAAGCATATCTAAGGGAGATAATCACTGGAACTCCACTATCTTGATTTAGGATAGATCTAGTCATGAAAAGCATGGAACCGCAGATGAAAAAGAGCATCCCTACTTCTGTGCTCCTTCTTCATAACATATCATTTGAAGCTTTTTATTACAATCCATTCCTTTATCACCACATTGCTGAGTAGCAGCTAAAATTTAGAATGGACAAAATTTAAGGTACCAATGTCACATCATGCAGTAATGTCACTAGTGGGTTTTTAAAGATTTAAGCAGGGATGAAATCCAGCAGGTTCTGACAGGTTCTGGAGAACCGGTAGTGGAAATTTTGAGTAGTTTGGAAACCGGCAAATGCCACTTCTGGCTGGCTCCAGAGTGGGGTGAAAATCAGTGGTGAGTTGCCTCCGGTTCGCACCGGTTCTATAGAACTGTTAGTAAAACCGGCGGGAGGCTCCCCCCACCGACCCCAACATCATCAAAACGCTTCTGCACAAGAGAAGCTGCTTGTGCAGAAGAGTGTGTGCACGCACAAGCGAAGCAAGCCCGCACGTGCAGCCCCGCTGCGAACCAGTAGTAAAGGTAAGTAGAACCCACCCCTGATGGAAATGGAGATTTTGCAATATCCTTCCTCCAGGAGTGGGGTGGAAATGGAGATTTTGCAGTATCCTTCCCCTGCCACGCCCACCAAGCCACACCCACAGAACTGATAGTAAAAAAATTTGAATTTCACCACTGGATTTAAACGTATCTAATATTCCTTCCTCCTCCTATTTTCCTCATTTTAAAAAACTGTGAGGTGAGTTTGGCTTACAGAGAGTGACTGGCCCAAGGTCACCTATCCAGTTTTGTGCCTAAAGCAGGACTAGAATTCAGTTTCCCGGTTTCTACCTTGGTGCCTTAATCACTAAATCAAAGGATGTAAGCATTACTGGAGTGTTTTTTTGATGGGTATGTTGCATAATGTCTGCTCCTATTCCAAGCTCTATTAAGGCATTCAGTCAAACCAAGTATTGAAAACATTGCAAGGGATAAGAGAAGGTTATTTGGTTCAACCTCACAGTTTCCAACTCTGAAGTACAGTTGCAGCATAGTTTAAAGGGATGGGATTGCCTGTTTGTTGGAACTTCAGTGTTGTTTCCATCCATGCCATTGGTACCTTGATGACATAAAACATAGAAGAAACATTTTAAATCAACTGAGAAGTGATTGGCAGAGGAGGCTTTTATTAGAATTTTGAAGTTAGGACTTTCAATATGGGATTTGGTGTTTGGAGATTCCTCCTTGGTACCAACTAGATTTCATGTTCTCCCTGACCATTTTTTGTTCTTACTGGCCATGTCCACACATGTGACAGTTTTTTTTAATTAATTGAACTGTCCTAATATTGCAACATGCTCTCAGGTTTCCAGATCTGCTCACTGTTGGCTGCACAAGTTAGAAACTCTTGTCTTATGACTTCTAAAGTGTGGAAAAACTTTTAAGCAGCAGCTGTTTCAGAATTTCATATCCCAGAAGCATTAGATTCACGAAGACAGAAGAGCAAAACAGATGAGATTTCCAGATAGGAAGACAACAGAGAGAAAATAACATGAATAAATAAAGTAGAATTATCAAGACCCTATCATCCATCCACCCACCCACCCACCCACCCACCTATCTATCTATCTATCTATCTATCTATCTATCTATCTATCTATCTATCTATCTATCTATCTATCTATCTATCTATCATCTTGTCCTGCCCTGCCCTGCATCCTGCTCTCTTTTCAATATTTTTCCTATTCTTAAAACTGCTTATCCATCTACCCATGTCTGACTATAAGATAATTGCAAATGCAAGTACCAAAACTTATGCATGTTACTTGCATAACCATATAATTTGTGCCAAAAAGGAGGTGGGAGTTTCCATGTATTTTATAACTTAAATAATAATGATAATCTGTGTACTTATTTGTGGCAGGACTTTTATGTTTTGGCAACTGCAGGATTATTAGCAGCGACTGGAAGCGAAAAATGGGCTATACATATATTGTGCACATGAACATAACAGGGGCAGCTACATGTTTTGTGCACAATTATTTCTTAAACCCATGCATGAAAAAGTTCCTCTCATGCACCCATTGCAGAGATACAATTTTTGTGGTTCTGAGACAAGCAAAAAGAAAAAAATAATGAAACTCTCTTCTGACCCCATATAATCTGTTCTTTTTGGTGCTGCTCAAACTTCATCCTGCAATACGGCAGAGATAAACACAGAGGAAAATAAAAATTAGTAAAGATTGGTTCATTTTGCTGAAGCTCAGCAATAGCAACTGAAATTGTGGCTTTGAATACAGGGAAACAATCTTTCTGAGAATCATCTTTCAACAAGTTTTTTTTTCTTCAAAATCAATTATAATACTGCTGTTTAGAATTATTTTTCTACAGCAGCATGAGTTGAAATCATTTACAAAAAACCTTTCTGCCTTTATGGCCAACTTTGTGTAGTTCTAATGCACATATCCGTGTACATCCTTTGTCAAAGAAATTATTATATAAACCTGGTAACAATAGGGTGACAAGTTTAACCCTGAGCATTTGGGAACTGCTTAAAAATTGTCATTGCTCTTGTCATTCGGTTGGATTGATGAGAGTATTTCGAAATCAGTTTATTCCGATCCAGTTTATATTTATATTCACTGATCTGGAGGGATATAATGGCAGTTGCAGAAGTGAATGTATAATCGGGCTTGAAATGAACTTATTTCCATTACTTTTGTTTCCAGTGATATAACTTTTGGTTTTTCACCTTTTGGTTACAGAAAAGGAGAGAAAAACAACAACAGATAATTTAGTCCTCCAGTTCAGAAAATTGATGTGTTGGCAAAGTTTTGCTGACAGCTGAAGATATTTTCCCATTTTCCTATTTAAATTATCTCTTATCCAGACATTTTATTTAACATAAGAAAATCCTAAATACTTTGGAGGGTGAAGTAGCATTTAGTATCTTTTTTTGTTAGGCTATTTCAGGGGAAGTTGAAGCATGAATTAAATATTAGTAATGTAATCCTTTCCACAATCTGAGGCCAGGCTGCTGAAGCTTTGTCTGTTAATTGGAGGAGACTATTTTACTGTCTGTAGAACAAATACATCAGGGGTGGGTTCTACTTACCTTTACTACCGGTTCGCAATGGGGCCACGCACGCGCTCTTCTGCGCATGAGTAGAAGCATTCTGATGACGTCGGGGTTGGTGGGTGGAGCCTCCCACCAGTTTTACTAGCGGTTTTATAGAACCGGTGCGAACCGGGGGCAACCCACCACTGAAATACATGCGTTTTATTGTTTCCCTTTTGCTTTCAATACACCCATATATCTTGAAAGCTTGTACTGCTTTAAAAATAAGATGATATAATGGAAGATATGATTGGGATGCACTGCATACCTTAAGGGTCATGAGTTGTTGTTTCAAATCAAATCTTTATTACAGTTAAAGACCAGCATAAGGGAGGGGTAAGGCCAATTAAACAAAGAACAGAAATTACATCAAAGCTATAAGCTAAATAGAATCTATATATGACTAACACACTTGTTCCTGTAACCATTAACTGGGCACAATGGTGCATCATAGGGCAATAATTTTCAAACTGAGGTACCTCAAATAGGCTAATTTACAGCATGCATCCAGTCTGGGGACCCATGACTCTTAGCTAGGCTGTTACTGCTGTTTGTCTGACAGACTACCGCTGCAGTCATGTGATGCTCATTTTGAATGTTCTGTGGCAATTTCCCAGCCACTCTTGCAATCTCTCCCTTCCTCCTCTCCAACCAGCAGCTGTCACTTATCTGACTGCTGGAAAGAGAAGGGAAGAGAAGCAAAGGGATGGACCATTGTTTTGGGAGCTTGATGTGATATGTTAGAATGGGGCTGAGTTATTGGATCTGAATGAGACATGTCTGGTTATTTTTCATGACTTCTTTTTTTCTTGCATGCCAGCAGTTATTTGCAGTATCACTTCTGCTGGAATAGAATAGAATCAGGGCCGGATTTTCCTATAGGCTAATTAGGCTTCAGCCTAGGGCCTCAAGATCAAGAGGGGCCTACACAGTGGTGGGATTCTGGGGCTTCTAGGGGGTTCGGCCGAGCCCTTTGTTAAATTGCTGGCTCGCCCACCCCTCGCCTCCCACCTGCGCGGCGCCAGCCTACCGTAGCCAGGGGTGGGCAATTGTGGCTCTTTTACAACCTGTGGACTTCAACTTCCAGAATTCCTGATGCAGCTTGGCTGTCTGAGGAATTCTGGGAGTTGAAGGCCACAGGTTGTAAAAGAGCCACAATTGCCCACCCCTTCCCTAGCCTGAGTTCCGCTGCCTGGGATCCACGTGGGCTCCGGATGCAAGAGAGCAGGATGGAGAAAGCAGCTTCCCCACCTTCACTCCCTCTCCCTCTCTGCCATTCGCTTACCCCGCCCACTCCCCATCTATTGCTGCCTCCGATGGCTGGAGGAAAAAAAAACTTCAAATTCTTGCCGCGGGGCTTCAAAGGGCCGCCCTAGAGCCAGTGCTGCAGCCGAACCCTTTGTTAAATTGCTGGCTTGCCCCGCCCCTCCGCACCACTATTTATTGCCAATAAATAGTGGTGGGCGAGGGGCGGGGGAGCCAGCAATTTAACAAAGGGTTCGGTGTTTTTTTGTAATTTTATTGGCCCCCGGAGCTTCAGCAGAGGCTAATTAGCCCTTGCTTAGATCGGCTCCCGACCCCCAGCTGATTTGTCTCAGCCGTTTTGCTCACAGATCTGCTCCTTGCTTGCAAAGAGTGCTGATTTTTCCCCACTAGCTATACTGAAAAACGAAAGAGAAAGTAAAGCAGGCTGTTGGCTTTGCACGTTGGAAAATTAGGCAGGCAGATTTCTTTTTCCTCACCAAAAAAGGTAGGTGCAAACAACAGGAAATTTAGGGAAAAAGAGGAGATTTTAAAACACAAAAGAAAAAAAGCTCTATTTAACTAGGGAATTGTAATAATTGAGATACTATTAGTTGTATATTGTGTTGAAAGTAGAAATGGTTAAGTTGTGGTTTGGAGGAATATATGGGGGAAATTATTTGGTTTATTATTATTGGTAAATATAATTAATTGATTTGTAAGAAATTGGATTGCATGGAAATAATTGGAATATTCATGTTCATATTGATTAATATACAAAAAAGGTAGTTATATAACTAAGTGATTTATATTAAAATGTTGAATTCATATTAAACAACTGTAATATTACATAATTAACCAATGTGAGGATGGATATAAAAATAGATGACAATGGGAAGGGGTATAATATAGAATAGAAGGGAAAAATTGAATTTAATTAAGATTAGAGATGAGGATGAGGGTAATATTGGTGTTTTACAAAAATAGATGAGGAATAAATATGGCAAAAAGGAAATATAGAAATTGTAAATTTAATTGAAATGACTAAACACTGTTTAAATTTGTGAACCGGCCAAATACTCTGTTCAAAGAAAATACATTGTATGTTTGTATGTGTGTTTCTAATTATTGTTATTTATTCATATTTGTTCTCTTTTATTCTTTAAAGTTTAACAATTCATTCTTTATCTTAATATCTTTATATTTTTTGGGGGTTGGCTTTCTTCCCTTTCATCTTTTTTATTGTACAGCAATCTTTCTCCTCAAACCTACCACCTCTCTTTTCTTTCCTTCTTACTTTCTCTTCCTCCCCCTCTTCTTCTCCTCCCTACTTCCTCTTCCTTTCTCCTTCTCCTCCTCTCTTCCTCCCTCTCTCTCCTACTCTAATTTCCCTTCCCTTCCTTCATCCCTCTGTATTGCTGTATCCTTTTATGCATATGGACTACTCAGAGGGCTGAAAAAGTTATTTCTGACTGGTCCTCGCACTTTTGACCAGTCCTCGAACTTACGACTGTCCTCACATTTCACATTTTTGCCCTATCTTGTCACCATGGTGAAGAGGAGCAGTTGTGAAATGAGTGACATGGTTGTTAAGAAAGCTGCACGGGCATAAATGTGAGGATGGTCATAAGTGTGAGGACCGGTCAAAAGTGCGAGGCCCAGTCAGAAATGACTTTTTTCAGCCCTCTGGGTAGTCCTTTTGTGCATATGGACTACTCAGAGGGCTGAAAAAGTTATTTTTGACTGGTCCTCGCACTTTTGACCAGTCCTTGAACTTACGACTGTCCTCACATTTTACGTTTTTGCCCTATCTTGTCACCATGGTGAAGAAAAGCAGTTGTGAAATGAGTGACATGGTTGTTAAGAAAGCTGCACGGGCATAAATGTGAGGATGGTCATAAGTGTGAGGACCAGTCAAAAGTGTGAGGCCCAGTCAGAAATGACTTTTTTCAGCCCTCTGAAAAAAGTCTATGCACACAGCCACGCCCACCCGGTCACATGATGAGCTAGCCACGCCTACACAGTCATGTGACCAGCTAGCCACTCCCACCCAGTCACATGATTTCGCCAAGCCACACCCCCAACTAAGCCACGCCCACAGAACCTGTTGTTAAAAAATTGAATCCCACCACTGGTGAAAGGGCCTCATAAGTGGAATAGCCTAGGGCCTCTTCCAATCTAAATCCGGCCCTGAATAGAATAGAATTCTTTATTGGTCAAGTGTGATTGGACACACAAGGAATTTGTCTTTGGTACATATGCTCTCAGTGTACATAAAAAGAAAATATACATTCATCAAGAATCATAAGGTACAACAATTAGTAATAGTCATAAGGTACAAATAAGCAGTCAAATCATACTAGGAAACAATCAATATAAATCGTACAGATACAAGCAACAAAGTTACAATCATACAGTCATAAGTGGGAGGAGATGGGTGATAGAAACGATGAGAAGATTAATAGTAATGCAGACTTAGTGAATAGTTTGACAGTTGTGAGGGAATTATTTGTTTAGCAGGGTGATGGCGTTCAAGAAAAAACTGTCCTTGTGTCTAGTTGTTCTGGTGTGCAGTGCCCTATAGTGTCTTTTTGAGGGTAGGAGTTGAAACAGTTTATGTCCAGGATGCGAGGGGTCTGTAAATATTTTCACAGCCCTCTTTTTGACTCGTGCAGTATACAGGTCCTCAATGGAAGGCAGGTTGGTAGTAATTGTTTTTTCTGCAGTTCTAATTATCCTCTGAAGTCTGTGTCTGTCTTTTTGGGTTGCAGAACCAAACCAGACAGTTATAGAGGTGCAGATGACAAACTCAATAATTCCTCTGTAGAACTGTATCAGCAGCTCCTTGGACAGTTTGAGTTGGCTGAGTTCCTGAGTTGGCACAGAAAGAACATTCTTTGTTGTTCTTTTTTGATGACGTTTTTGATGTCAGGTGTCCATTTTAGGTCTTGACATATGATAGAACCTAGAAATTTGAAGGTCTCTTGCAGGTCCTGTGCAGCTGCCAATGTATTTTTGGATACATGAATTTGGTAAAATGGAACCTTGGAGGCTTGGAGTGGTGCTGCTGTTGCTTCAAGGATGCATTGTTACTATGAATTAGATGCTGGTAGAACTTTTGGGTAAAGGTGTTATGGTTATCTAATAGTGGATCAGGAGAATCTGGTGGTGTCAGGATAGGCTGAAGGTTCTGTTACCATTGATTTAGATTGAGAAGGGTGTTCACTTTAATTTTTGTACACATCCCAGATTCTCTATTGTGAGATGAAGTGGGCATTTATATTTAATTTTTTTTTTAATCACATCATATAAGCCTGAAATGTTTCAAATGTGCAAAGTGCTTTCAACAGGGGAGGGACACAATGTTTTACAATGGCTGGAAATGCTTTACACTTTCCAAGGCAATCATAACTTTGAATGGTTCTTTAATAGCCATAAATTGAGGACTATCTGTATGTGACTTTAGCAACATGGAAAGCCTGGGTAAATAAATAAAAATAAATGATTAATTAAAAGTAACAATACTGTTATGTAATTAATAAAATAATTGTGTAGTCTTAACATAATATGGACATCAAATGCTTATTGATCCATGTATATGCTCACATTTTAATTAATTCCAAAGTTCAAAGCAATGCCAGAAAAAGAAAGATGATTGTGGTGGCAGCTTAGGGGATTGTTGCTTAGCCAAACAAGAAGGAAGGTGAGAAGATGTGACAGCTCCTGGGAATGGTTAGATGGCACCAAAAGGCTGCTGTGGGAGGATGAAGTCATGAGTAGGAAGTGAAGATCAGTAGGAGCAGCTATGACAGCACTGAATGACAGGCAGAATCTGAGTTTGCCCTACTTGAACTCCTGGTGGATGTCATGCTACCAGTAGCAGCTTGGACCAGAATGCCAAGAACAAGTCTCTTAGATTTTGTATTGGTGAGATTTCCTAAGAAGATGATTAAAAGGAAAAATTGCACAAGTACTCTACTTTTAAATGAGAACTTACAAAGTTCTTTTGATATCAAGGGAAGGAGACGTGTCTCTTTTGTGAAGGAAGGGGCAGATTTGTGATTGTTTTTTTTAAATATCTACAATACTTCTTAGGAACCAATTCCCACATTCAACCTCATCTGAACTGCAAAATGGAAGTTTTTGGAAGAAAGACTATATTGCAAAAGAGCCTTGAAATCAAGTTGAATAAACAATATCCTTTTTCATTCCATTCCAATCTATTATTTTCCTCCCCGACCCTGCTTTTAATCCATGTGTTAGTCTGTCTTTAGCAAAGTTCATCTCCCACTTTCAGTTACCCATTGCATTTTAATCATACTGTAGATCTATAAGGTAAGTGACATATTCTTTTGGGTGGAAGCAAGGTGTTAATAGATAATGATTAGAGGCATAAAGATTCACATGTCTCAGTCAAGATTCTCATTCAGTTTGGTCCTTGATTAAAATCAGGATGGAGGTGGCAAACCAGGTTAATTGATCAGAGTCCAAACCCAAGTTTATGATTAGCATTTAATCCGACTGCAAGTTGGTATTCATGGATGCACTCAGCTAATCTTTGACTGTCTGCCCTATGTAGTGGTGGTTACAATCTGTTACATTGTCCGTCGTAGATGACTCCTATCTTTTTCTTCTTGGGCTGCTGGGAGTTTTAGTTCACTTAAGATGTTTTGGAGGCCTTTAGTTAGTTTGTATGCTCTGGTGTGGTTGTAATAGTTTGTTGGTTGTTTCTGCTTTTGATATATGGCAGTGTTATCTTTTTCATAGCTTATGTTGGTAGTGCTCTAGTAAATTGCATGGTCAGATAATTTTTGATACAGTTGTATGGAAGACATGGGACAAAGTGGTATACATGTTTGTGGGTATGTAACTGTTTGTGCATGTGCATTCATACACAGGTACATGTTCACAAACACACACACACACACACACAAATAATGCAGCAGAGATGCACTACAAAATATGTGTATTTGTTTTGTGGCATACTTATTTAAAAGTTACTGCATTAACTTTGAATTAAAAATAAATAAATAAATGAAGGAAAAGGTTATCCTATCCATTTACAAATATGTTATAGTAAAAATGTGCATGGAATAATTAAACTATCTCCTTTTGTTTCAAGAGGCAGAGAGGGGGTATTTTTCAAGGTAAGACTCTAAGGGAAATTCATATATTGATTTGATCAAGGGTGGTCATTTGAAAATATTGGCTGATTATAATTACTGGCATTGCAGTGACTATAGGGCGAGCTCCTAAAAATTGAAATAAGGCTGCTAAAATGTTTTGCCATTCTAAAAGGTTGGAGGGCAAGTACTTTCCTTGCTCATCCAATCAAGAATAAAACTAGAAACGATAGTCTACATCTGCCATCCCATTAGTAAATTGTTTCCATAAGTTGTTATTGAAAATTACTCGATCACAGAGTTGCAAAATAGTTCTCCATAATTGTCTACAACTAGAAAAATATTCTTAACAAAGTTGAGGAAAAGTAGAACAGGAACAGACATCACTGCCTCTTTGAAAAGTGTGTGCGTGAAAATAGTTATTATTATGTTCCACTGAGAACCAACTTTACTTGGACTGCAATCATTTTTATTTGTATTTTTAATGTAACAATTTTCTGTACAGCCAGAATAATAGAAAATATTCCCCATAGCTAATTTAGTATCTGTGCAATTCCAGTTCTGGAAACACCAAAGAAGTATAGTGCATTGCAATTTATATTTTATGGAATTATGAATTCTAATCCTGTAAAGTTCATGCCTTATTCATATTTTTATTATTTTTTGTGAAGTCCTTGGTGCTTTCTGAGCTTGTTTGCTTGCAAACATTCCATTACCCACCTAGGTAACATGGTCAGTGCTGGTCAGTATGGGATTCACTTCCTGTTTATATACAATAGCTTGCCTTGGCATCGTTGGTGGAAGTGTGGTATTCTCCTTGGTAGGCCCTTGATTAAGATATTATTTCCTGCTTGATTGTTTGTCTGATGTTATGCCCTGCTTATCAGAGTGTAGGTTAATGGAGATGTTCTCTCGTCATTTGGTTGCCTTCCTATTTTATTCATCACCTTTTTAAAAGGTGGGCAAATGTGGTTTATCTTTATGAGTCTATTGATAATGAGCAGAGTCTAACATAATAAGGACCCAGATTGTTGGGGGCAACAGGCTGACTCTGTAAACCACTTAGAAAGGGCTGTAAAGCGCTGTGAAGTGGTATATAAGTCTAAGTGCTATTGATAGCTGACTTGTCAGAATGGCTAGCTTCTAGGAATTCCCTAGCAGTTATTGATTTTATTGTTGCACTAATCTTCTCATCCAAAGTTTTTTTCTTATATTTAAATAACATCTAAGTAGCCCCAACAGCTATATGATAATGCAGTGACTATGTGATATTTCTGTTTCCAGTTTTCGTGACAAGGGGCAATAATTTCTGACCATCTTCCCTATGGCATCCTAAACACAGTTACCATATCTTTCTCAATCTTTTTGTCTCCATACTGAACATTCACAGTTCCTTCAGCCTATCCTCATAATCCCTGTGTTATCATTGCTGTCACCCTCTGTCAATCTTGCTGTGTGTAAGGTGCTCAGACTGTTCCCCAACATTCCAAGAGCGGTCTCACCAATGCGGTGTAGAAATGAGGGTGAGAATGTCTACAGGCTGTCTCACACAACCTATGAACTTTCAAATAATTTACTATCTCTGCCTTTCTCTACTTCCATGTCTTTCATTGCTCCCCTGTCTCCTATCTATGTTTCCCCCTCCTTTTCAATCATTCCATTCCAGTTACAATGCTTAAGCTATACTAAACAAATATACCACTTTTAACAGATTAAAAATGGTGCTCGTAGTTACATGTTTTTCTTTTTCTTTTTAAGTATGTATTTAAAAGGCAATAAGATAAGTCCCATCTAAGAGGAACCATTTGCTTCTTTTCCACATAGTATGTATCATCTTTACTCAGTTTAAATCAGCTGTCTTCCATCCTGGCCCTTTATTCCTTTTGGAGTTTCATTTTAAATTAATCAACATAAAGGCTAGTGTGTTAGTTTTCTTATCTTCTTCTCTCAACTCATTTTGATAATAAGTGGGTAACTTTTTGCAGCTTTTAATAATTATTAGGTAATTCCTATTAGTGAAAGGCACACTGTGTATAAATCTAAAAATAAAGGTTTCTTGCTTTTGAACTACATGCAATTGTATATACACCTTTAATTAAACCTTTAATTAAGATCCTGATTTATTAAAAAGTAAAAAAAAATGGTAACAGCTTTAAAATTCTCTGTTGGTTTTTAATGGATTAAAGGTCTTCATCTTCCAGAAATTTCAAATTTGACATTGTTAACCCTAGTTAAAGTCATATTCTTTCTTTAGAGGCAGGGCTTTTCTTTAGGTGCAGGGCTTTACCACAAACCCTGGGTGTAATAAATTATTTAGAGGAAAAGTATGTACATTTTCCCCAAATGACTGCTAAATCCAAAACTTCATCATGTGCAGGTATTGTTATCATTTTCTTCAGTATGCATACTTTGTGGAAATGCAAATGAAATACATTTATAAATATGATATAAATAAGGAATAGGGTTGCCAGGTCTGCTTCCAAAAAATAGCGGACAAGCGGGGTGGGGGGGTTAAGTAGTAAAAAAATTAAAACAATTACAATTAAATTATATATTTTCTTACAAACATTTTAACACATATTAAAATAATCACTTCAAAACTTTACTTAAAATTCAAAACATCAAATATATTATAATAATATGTAAAATATTAAATTACATTTTACTTTGCTGTCATGTGTATTTTTTATTTGAGTGCACAGCTTTGATCAATTCTTTGTGTTTAAGGAATAATTCTTTAATTTCAGTACAACGTTGAGCAATATTAAAAAATATACAAAGTTCACTTCAAACTGATGGTACAAGCAGTCAGTTATGTTCGTCAGTCCACAAATTTCCCATGATGTTGAAAATTCATTCAACATTTGCATTTGATACTGGAATTGATGCACAATACTGGAACAATTTCAGTAAACTCAGAGCTGGCTCTTTCTTGAAAAAGTACGTCCACTTATCAAGGGATGAATCGCCTTGTAGATGAACATAAACTTCTTCTAAGGCAGAAATTTCATCGAAGAGAGTGTTCGGTGGAAGTTCTTCTCGCCATGGTGATAATAACCAGATGTTTGTCATTTCTTCTAAAGTTGGAGGATTATTGCGATCAATTAGATTGAAACAACTTAGCATCTCATATACTGAATCGGTGAAATTATACCACTTTTCTAGGTACGCAATGGCTCTTTGATACACATTGATGGCTTCTTTCTTGAACTTTTGCACGGCATTCTCAGGCAAATGATTTTTACTTAAGGCAAATAAAACTTTCATTCCAAAAAACTGCTCATCGTATTTTTTTTTATTCTTTTGCAAAGAATCACGCAGCTTACACATGATAATGTGAAGATCACACGCAAGAATTTTATTGCTTTCCAGCTTCAGTAGGGTATCTTGCATTATTGACATGAAGAAGTGCGTGAAATATAAATACAATTCTGAAATTGTGGTTCATCGTCCTTTGCGAGTTCATTTTCCTGATCCGAAATAAGGTTCCAGATAACCTTATGGCACTCATCAGATCCAAGAGAAATAAAATACGATTTTAGAGATATCCAGTTTAAAAGAAGTCTTTCGACCGTTTTAAACAAACTTAATCAACGTATTGGAACATAGCGCAAAACTTCATGGAATTCTGACTCGCAAAACTCAAAAAATAATTTCAATTCTTCTCGTTTCTTCGCAGAATTCGAAAATTCAGCAAAAACCTTCAGCACTACAGTTTCGATATCCAAAGATAACTGCTTTAATGCATTTTTTGCGCTGTTGTGTAAAATGTGATTATTGCAATGAGCAGCTACAATATTGTCATTTTCCAGCAATAATTTTTGATAAACAGATTTGTTCACTCCGTAATTGACCGATGCATTATCTGCTCAGTAAGCTGAAACATTATTTATTTCCAATTCGTTATCACTAAGAACTCGACACAGCTGATTTTTTATTGATGTAGAATCTTCGAAAGAATCCTCATAAAAGTCTAAAATTTTCACACACAGTCCTTCTTCACAAGTAAAATATTATGCAACAATGGGATACATTTTGCGATTTCCCTTGTTTGATGCGTCAGTGGAGAGAGAAAATGGAATTCCAGTTTTAAGATCATTGAGAACCAACTCAATAGAAAAAGGATACAAAACCTCATTGACAATAGCTGATGATTTGGTTCTTCCACAAGACATCTTTTTTACAATTTCTGAATCATCAAAAATTTGCTTCATTAACTTAATACCGCAATCTTGAGCCAGGAAAGAAATATGGTGTTTGATCCCATGGTAAGTTTCAGCCATTTCAGCTACAGTCACTTTCTCACTGAAAGAGGAGTCTTTAACAATGAAAAACGAATTGATTCTCTTGTTGCTGGAAGCTATTTTCTCCTTTTCTAAATGAATTTTTGTGCTTGCATGCTGTGTGACAGCTTTTATACCATTATATTCCATTGTGAACGATTTCTGATACAATTTACAGTAGGCCGTCATATTTGTTCTGTCGGTTTCGTTGTTGGTAATCCATGCAAAAGTAGCTTCCCAGTCTTTGGTGTATTTGCACACTCCTCTCTTTCGTTTTAAAGAATTCGAAATCTTGCCGCTGTCACTCTCATCACTCGATGCCATTTTAGGTCAGTTGACACAAGCTACAATACATTTTAAAAATGTGAACTGTACATAATTTTATAATATATTTTTATTTTAATCTCATCATTAATTTTTTCGGAGAATCGAGTTCAATGGATATTTGATCTTTGTCTCATTTTAACTTATGAAAAAAAAGACAAAACACGATTCTCCTATCCTTATTCTCTTAGACTATACAGCTTTAGATTACGTACCATTTCATCATAAAGCTTTTGAATAAAAAAAAGTCCACTATTTTGTGAAAAAAAATAGTGAACATAATGTGAAATAAGTGGACTGTCCGCTCAAATAGTGGACACCTGGCAACCCTAAAAATTTTCAAGCTTCATTCACACTGTTCCAAAGGCATTAGACTTACTGATTATTTCAAGGGCTGCTTGTGTCCATTGCAACTGAATTGTGTCCATTGCAACTGAAATCTACTAAATGGAACTCTGTTAAATAGAAGTTTTATTGTAATATCCTTCTTTGTATTGTTCATCCATAATGTTATATCAGTCAAGGAGAGAAGCAGCCTAGAACTAAGGATACATTTCCTGACATTTAGAACAATTAATCAGTGGAACAACTTGCTTCCAGAAGTTGTGAATGCTCCAACACTGGAGGTTTTTAAGAAGAGATTGGACAACTATTTGTCTGAAATGGAATAGGGTTTCCTGCCTGAGCAGGGGGTTGGACTAGAAGACCTCCCAGGTCCCTTCTAACTCTGTTGCTCTGTTATTCTTTTAATGGGATTCAGCAAATGTATGTAAGATTGCAGAGCTATCTATACAGAAATTAAATGTAAAGTTAAAAGATTCATTGATATTCCTAGTTGGTAATAAATAAAAGCTATATAAAGAATAGTTCAGTTCATCTTACTTTCCTATTATGGACATCATAATAAATATATTAAAGAAATGGATTGCCTTGATAAATGTTACCGATTGTTGTTATTTTTTTCTGAGCAGCTACCCATTATAGATTAAATAGATGTATTTTAAAAAGAAATAACTTTCATTTTTAAAAGTGAAAGCCGTAAAGTTTTCAATAATCTCTTTCAACATTGACATATGGATTTATTTTTCTGTTTTCTGTATTACACAATCATTTTCTTAATTTTCTATCAACTAGATTACTCTTTTAGAAAAAAAAAAGTTATTGTTTATAATTTAGAAAGCCTACACCAGAGAATAACATTTAAAGAATGTAATTTCATGCCAACCTAGTTTGAAAAATGAACCTTCCATCTGTCCTTCCCACTCCTACCTTATGGCTGGCATTTAGGTTAAACAACAGAGTCACTGGGACCAAACCACAGTGCAGGCTTTACAGGAAGACACTGTAGCACTGTATGAAATATTTTCACTACAATGGAAAGAGAATTTTGAACAAACTCTTTTAGAAGGTTGTGGATATTTGCAAAAAGAAAACAAATAGGCACCTATGACTGTTTCGCAGCAGTGAAAGGAAGTACTAGGAAGAGTAGATACCTTAAGTCATCTTCCTGGGAAAATAACATTCCCTTCCTGCAGGAAGACAGTGCCTTAGCAGTCTCCCAAATTTAGCTGGAAACAAAATTATACTTTATGTAGTATAGGAAAACATTGGTTATTAACTTTGGTCTGTGGATTTTGCCATGGTTTAGATTACTTCTAGATTTAGACTGTACAAATATGGCAGCATTATTATATATATATATATAAAAATAGATAGAATTATTTTTTCCATGTCTGATTATTCAGATGGAAGAGATGGCAAATAAATAGTTGTAACTGACAAGGTGCAAAGGAAAGAGGAGGACTGGGTTTACCTGATCTGAAATGGTATTTTGCAACTCCCTGTTTTTATTTATTATTATTTATTTATTAATTTAATTTGTATACCGCCCTTCTCCCAGAGGGACTCAGGGCGGTGAACAGCCAAAATTAAAAAACATACGAATACAAAAGTTAAGATAATTAAAAGAATTAAATCATTGGCTACCCAATTTAAAATTCACTCAATTTGTTTGAGTGAAAGAGAAATCGAAGCAGGGGTGAAATGCTCCCAGTTTGGACTGGCTCGGGCGAGTAGGTAGCAGAGATTGAGGCTAGTTCGCTGAACTGGGAGCAATGACTGGCTGGCCACGCCCCCGAACCAGTCCACGGCCTGCAGTCCTGCCATGCTTGCCTGCCTTCCATGCTAACGGCAGGCTCTGCAGGACAACAGGACCTCTCATTTTTCCCACAGCATGGTGTACACTTGCTCCCTCTGCTTGTCTGCTTGCAAGCAATGATCTTCTCTGATTCTCTCGGGATGCTGGTGCGGGCACCATAGATACATAGCTTGTTGGAGCTGAGCAGGGAAGCCGCTGCTTGAGTGGGGTGGGGGTGGGGATGAGGAGAATGGTGAGACTTAGGGAGTAGGTCAGGTGGAGCTGGCTGCTCAGAAGCTGCCTCCACCACTGCCAGAAGTTTGGATGCCTCAGCTTCAGATCACTCCCTCCCTCACACACAGACACACACACATAAACAGAGGTTGGAGAGCTGTCTTGCTCGCTCGCTCTCCAAGCACCCCATGCACATCCCATTTGAGGAAAGGGCAAGCAAGGCTAGCACATTTGGCTACAGGAGGAGGCCCATGTGGAAGGCGGCTTTTTCAGCAACATCTTCCTCTCCTCTTTGGATCGCCCTGCAAGGGGGAGGCTGTGCCTTTGCAGAAACAGGTGGGCAGTTTGTATGGAGGATTGGGGGGGGGAATGCACGGCCCTCTGGGATGAAGAGCAGGGCAAGAGAAGGCTCCGAGGTTCACCTGGGCAGTCAAGCCAAAGGGAACCTCAAAGCATTGGGAGTTTCAGAAAGGCAGAATGTGCTTTTGTGCAGCTCCTGGCTTCTGTGACATTCTGTGAAAGACAGAATGTGCTGCTGTTCTGTGTCAGAATGTGGAGCTCCTGGCTCTAATGGTGAGTGATGTGAATGACGTCAAACTGGCCACGCCCACCCAGTCACATGATCACCAAGCCACGCCACACCAAACCACGCCCACAGAACCAGTAGCAAAAAAAATTAGATTTCACCCCTGAATAGAAGGTTTTTGGAGTTAAAAGGACATGACTTGAAGTTTGGATGGAATGGATATCTGTGATTTGGAGAAAGTTAAAATTAATGTGGATTTTTAAAGATCATAATGTTAGGCATGCCCTATTGAGAATATGGAACAGATACAAACTTTAAGCTTCACCTGAAAACACCTTTGTGGGTCTCGTTCAGTGGTGCGTTTCAAAATTTTTTACTACCAGTTCTGTTGGTGTGGCTTGATGGGCGGGCATAGCTTGATGGGCATGGCTTGGTGGGCATGGCAGGGGAAGTAAAATTTCCATTCCCTACCGGTTCTCTGAACTACTCAAAATTTCCGCTACCGGTTCTCCAGAACTGATCAAAACCTGCTGAAACCCACCTCTGGTCTCGTCACAAGAAGCATTTTATAGATGAAGAATAATAAGCAGACACAAATTTGTCACAAGATAATAGAATTTTGTCAAGGGAAAGTACAGTAGAACCTCTGGTCACTTCTGACCAAGACCAAATTGGGTTCCAACCAAAAAATTTACCATTTTTTTTTTTTTTGTGGGCGATTTTCTCTTCTTCATCATTTTTTTTTTTTTTTTGTAAGCACCAAATTTCCAAAATTAGATTCGGGTCACGACCAAATCAGGTTGCAACCAAAGTTATGGAATGAATTATGGTTATGACCAGAGATTCTACTGAACAATAAAAATTGAGAGAAAAACTGAGAGCAGATGGATAGAGTTGTCCATGGTTCTCTTAGTTACAATTATTAGAAAGATTTAAAGTAGACAAAAGAATTTATGGTTTTGAACATTGTAAGACTGAGTTTGAAATAGAATTGTGTAGAAATGATGAACATATAGTTGTTAAAATATATAAACTTTTACTGAAATTTGAAACAGAAGAAGAGCAAGTAAAAGAATGTGGGTTTGGATTTCAAATGAAATTTGAAACAGAAGAAGAGCAAATAAAAAGTGGACTAAAAGTTTGATTATAATATACACATGGAACAATGGGAAAATATGTGGCTGAAAATACTGAAGGTTACTCTATGTTATAATCTTAAGGATTTTTTTTTTAAATGATGTCCTGTATCAATGCTGTATGCCACCAGAGAAATTGTGTAGAATGTATAAAGGCATTTCATGTTATAAATGTGAACAACAGGAAGGGACATTTTATCATGTTTGATGTGTAAAAAAAACCTAGAAAATTTTGGATTCAAATACACAGACTGAGGTTTTTAAAGATTAATATATTGAAAACCGGGGGCTTTTCTTTTGGGATTGATAAACAGTGGGGGGGGGACTCATGGTACTTTGCCTTTGAATAATACAACTGCAGCAAGATTATTGTGGGTACAAAAATGGAAAGACTCAGCATTACCCACAATGGAGAAATGGTTGGTGAAGATGATGGAACATGCTGACATAGCTAAATATGTTAGAGAAAAAGACAATATCTACTTTTATTGCAAAGGTTAACAGTTCCTAATGTAACTGATTTTTCTCTTTACTTAAAGGTAAAAGTAAAGGTTCCCCTCGCACATATGTGCTAGTTGTTCCCGACTCTAGGGGGCGGTGCTCATCTCCGTTTCAAAGCTGAAGAGCCAGCGCTGTCTGAAGACATCTCCATGGTCATGTGGCCAGTGCAAAATGCCAAAGGTGCATGGAACACTGTTACCTTCCCACCAAAGGTGGTCCCTATTTTTCTACTTGCATTTTGTATGTGCTTTCGAACTGCTAGGTTGGCAGAAGCTGGGACAAGTAATGGGAGCTCACCCCATTACGCGGCACTAGGGATTCAAACTACTGAACTGCAACTTTTCAATCGACAATTTCAGCATCTTAGCCACTGAACCACCGCGTCCCTATCTCTTTACTTACTTGGAACATAGAAGAAAATTAAAAAAGCTTAAAAGAAGCTAGATTCTTCCTGGCATCATGCAGTATTTTGCAATATACTGGGGACTTCGCCTAGCAAATTTAACAAACATTTAATATAATTCTAAACCGCATTGGACGGTATTGATAAGTTGCATCCTTCTCAACCTAAGGATTCTCAGCTTCAGGCTGTCTGTTTCCCTGTCAATTAAAGTTTTCCCTGCCAGTTTGACGTGGCTATTACGTGTGCAGTGTACTGTGGAAGAGGTGAGTGAAATGTTATTAAATATATGTATGTTCAGAACCTATATATTTTGTTAGCTAGACAGTAGTGAAATTGTGCTGTTTTATAAGTTCATTTGTTGCTCATCCTTCTCTAGTTTTTCACAACCTCCTTATTTTATTCCTCCCCTGCATGATTAATTGCTTGTTCCATCATCCCAAACTCAAGGTTAAGTTAAGGTCTCCTTCAGGTTGGTGGACCATGTAATAAAAATCAGTTTGGATAGGTTCTGTCATCAGAGCATTACAGGTTTGAGGGTGGAATTGTGTTCATTTTTCTCCATTGTTTTTCCTTGCAGCAGATCTTGTAGGACACATTAAACTTCTAAATAATATAGGGCCTATATTTCATATCAGATCATATCAGAAAATCTGATATGATACACATACACATATATATGTGTGACTGCATGCTTGGAACCAGAATTAAAATTCATAGCAGCATAATAAGTTGTAATGCTTTGTTTTCAGAATCCTCATAAACATAATATAGATATTAAAATATTTTTAAAAATTAAAAAAATGTATTTACTTATTTATTTTAAAACTGTCTCATAATGTCAACTAAAGTTTTAGTGGTCCATTCATGAAATCATTTAAAAATTCAATTGGATTGCAGTGTAATTTATACTTTTTCAATTTCTTTTTATTCTTATGCTTCTGTTCTGAAAATGTGTTATGAGCCACTTCAAATTATTTGTCAGAGAAAAGTAAGTAAAGTTTAAATAACTGAAGTGCCTTCAATGCATAGATATTTGGGATAGAGAAGTTAGCTTGATAACTCCTTATGTGTGGGATGCCACATTCAGGGTACAGTATCATCAATACTCAGATTAAAGCCAACTGTAATAGTGTCGAAAGAGTGCAGAGAAGAGCAACAAAGATAATAAGGGGACTGGAGACTAAAACATATGAAGAACGGTTTCAGGAACTGGGTATATCTAGTTTAATGAAAAGGAGTGACATGATAGCAGTGTTCCAATATCTCAGGAATTGCCACAAACAAGAGGGAGTCAAGCTATTCTCCAAAGCACCTGAGGGCAGGACAAGAAGCAATGGGTGGAAACTAATCAAGGAGAGAAGCAACTTAGAACTAAGGAGAAATTTCCTGACAGTTACAGTAGAACAATTAATCAGTGGAACAACTTGCCTCCAGAAGTTGTGAATGCTCCAACACTGGAATTTTTTATTGGATATTGGATAACCATTTGTCTGAAGTGGTGTAGAGTTTCCTGCCTGGGCAGTGGGTTGGACTAGAAGACCTCCAAGGTCCCTTCCAACTCTGTTACTCTATTCTATTGTATATTGTAAAATCCCAGGCTATGTGGAGGAAAATGCTGTAATTACTGTTTTCTAGTATTTGGAAACAATAAGGATCTGTCCCCTACAGGACAGAATACTGTGGAGCTAAACCCTAATCAGTCTGAGTTGCTGTGGATACCTCAGACTTCCTCTGCCAGCATCAATTATTTCTTAATGGGCAACCACTATTGTCATAGAGCAGATTCAAATTATAGGATCCTTCTGTACTCCAAGATCCTGATGAAACAGCAGGTGAAAACTGTGGCCAAAGAGTCCTACACTTAACTTTTGCTGTTATACCAAAGTAGGCTGTGATCTTACTTGGCTACCAGGTTACTTAGCTACCTAGCTACTTTACTATACTGCTGTACAGTACAGTAGCTACAATAGTACTTATTGTACTATGTTCTTATTACCTTCCAGTTTTCCTATTATATAATATACTCTACTTGCCCTTAAAAACAACTCAGAGACTATAGTTGGTCCAAAATGAAGTGGTCTGCATATTTTCCAGCTATAGTACTAGTTTTGTGGAGCTTGCATTGATTGCCACTTGATTTCCAAATAAAATTTAAGATGCTGCTTTTAATTTACAAAGCTTGAAAGGCAGCCTACTTCATCCAACACCAGCCTCAGCAATTAAATTAAAGATGTAATTGATCCCAGATTTTCAGGAAGTCCTGTCCAGGCTGAGGTGGGGAGAGGTATTGCTTTCCTATAGCAGCACCAATAGTGGAGATCAGAAGATCTCCTTCAATGTTGATGTTTTGGAAGTTGTTAAAGTTATTGTTGAAGAAGAAGGCAGTAGCAAACCCATTGTGAATAACATTGCTAAGAAAATATAATCAACATGCCATGGAGTAAATACAGATGGATGGATGGATGGATGGATGGATGGATGGATGGATGGAAGGAAGGAAGGAAGGAAGGCAGGCAGGCAGGCAGGCAGGCAGGAAGGAAGGAAGGAAGGAAGGAAGGAAGGAAGATATATTGGTGGTGGTGGGATTAATTGTATTGTTTTGATTCAATTTACTGAAATCAGATGAATACCAATTGTTTGTTTTAACTCAATTTATTGAAATGAAAGACATTTGACAGGAACAGTAAATAATCCCAATAAAACAAAGTATGAAAATGCTTCTTCTAGAGAAGTAATAGGAAGTACCCCATTGATACAAACTACATTACTGTTCAACTCAATATAGTCCCTCACTCTTCACTAACCAAGTGCAGAATTTGTTTTAATCAAGATCAATAAAAGCCAATTTGCATAGGTTTAATTTGGGAGCCAGCATGATGTAGTAGTTAAGGTGCAGGAATGAATAAACAGGTTCTATCGGAAGGAAACAGAATGCAAACAACAGCACAGGCCTGATTCAGTTTAATTGAAATTTCCTTTTCTACAAAAATGGCAATATGTTTGAGATATACAGAATAGAAAGGAGTTTCCAATTTGGGAGGCACAGTTGGTGAATATGAACTTTTGAGATGATGATTATTTGCTAATACCTACAAGGACCATTATATGAAAAGGTCAACTGTTGAGATGAACACTGATCAAAGAATCTGAATATAATTTTTATATATTCCCATCTGTGCTATATATCACATAGCCTTCTCTAAAGTTTTTGTCCATGGCATCAATGCATGAAGTAATTATAGGGCTCTTGTGCTAACCTCATTGTCTAAGTAATCCCATTTTGACCATTGCCACTGCCAATATTTGATTATAGACTGAAGGTTAGAAATTGAATCTTCATGCAAATGTTGAATGCCCTTTGAGTCTTCTTACACAATTTGGGTTTCAAATGTAGACAAAATGTAGGGTTTAAAAGTGTACAGTTTGAACATGACAAACAAAAATCATTTCACATTTTTAGCTCCCTAAGAAAGATGAGTAGACAGGTAGGTTATAGGGATATTTTAGGCAAGAGTAGCATTTACAACGCTTTTTCTCTCCACGTGTCATTTATATGCAAGAGCGGAAATCCTCTCTTCCCTGCAGCATTGGGAGTCTTGTATAGCAATGATGATGGCTGCGGTAATTTAGGATGGAAATGAAATTAGTCTTGCTTCTCTCATGCTGCTGTGATGGTGATAGAGTTAGGTTCCTGTCCTTTTGCTTGCATGTCCATGTGTGAAAAGGAACAAACTGATTCAATTAGGGAACCAAGGTTGTTAGAACCAACTTATTTTCCCTTGTTGCTTCCCAGCACACATAGAGGACTTAATCTCAGCATGAGTTACTTGACAGAACTCAGCTTCGTTGCTATGGGAACAATTTTCATGAACTCCTCTAAGCAACCTCAGCCCACTCATTCCACCAGGGATCAGATTTTTGATTGACTGCTAAGTCCAACTATGGAGTAGTACTAGTCATGTCACATCTGTCATATTTCCCTAAATACCTTTTTTTCTCCAAAGAAAAAACAATTACACTAAACGTATAATTTCTTCTTTCATTCACTTAAGAGTTTATTTTAATTCTTGATTAAATAAGAATTTAATCCTTGATTAAATAATTCTTGATTTTTTTTTCTCTGCATAAATAAACTCCATCGTTCTTTCTTTCATTTTTTCTCCTTTTTAAATCCAAGGCCTGGGAAATAGTACCACTAGTAATTAGGAACTGAATGATGTTGTTAAAGCAGTATTAATTATTGGAGCTGATGACAACCCAGGGTTACAGAAATCAAAGAAACCAGAGTAAGAGCAAGAAGTTACTATTCCTTAAAGAAAAAACATCAGGAATTTACTCTTTTCTTTGTGCAATTGTTACCAATGAATCAGGCAGTGATGGCAAAGTTCTGGCCACAAAGGACTAACCCTGCATATCATTAAACCTTTATCATATTGGAGGAAGTTTCTAATTCTAGCTCATGAACATCCACTGCAAATATCAAACCATTATTTCCAGACATGGAATTCTCTGAATTCGAATGCAATGTATGGATAATGAGAGTCTTTTACGTACTGGTAGGTCTACTGAAAAAGAATAATTTCTATTTATGCAGCATCTTTCCCAGATGTAACAGGGCACCTACATTGACACTGCTCATCGTTTCTTCTCCCTGGCAGCTCCTTGAAACCACCTCCACCTCTATTACTCTCTTAATGGTCAAGGAGTCACGTTAAAAATGATGGGCTGTGATGCCGAAGGAGATATTGCAGGGAGGAGGAGATTATGGATAATTGGACAGGGGCACATTCTGTTGGATGAGCTCACTCTTCCTTAGCATGCCCCAGGCTAAGGATCATCCTGGTCAATAGGGTTGCCATGAGACATCTAAAGAAGCTTTTTGGAGCATGGACATTTGGCAGAAAAGGAGATGATTTTGCAGATAGCTCTCTGCATTCAGTCCATTATCCTTGACAGTCTTTCTAACTGAGGAAAGCTGACATTAACTAAGCAGATAAAAGGTAAAGGTTCCCCTCACACATACGTGCTAATCGTTCCTGACTCTAGGGGGCAGTGTTCATCTCAGTTTCAAAGCTGAAGAGCCAGTGCTGTCCGAAGATGTCTCCATGGTCATGTGACCGACATGACTAAATGCCAAAGGCGCACGGAACACTGTTACCTTCCCACCAAAGGTGGTCCCTATTTTTCTACTTGCATTTTGTATGTGCTTTCGAACTGCTAGGTTGGCAGAAGCTGGGACAAGTAATGGGAGCTCACCCCATTACGCAGCACTAGGGATTCAAACCGCTGAACTGCCGACCTTTTGAGCGACAAGCTCAGCGTGTTAGCCACTGAGCCCCTGCGTCCCTAACTAAGCAGATAGGGCTGGGCAAATGATTGGTATAAATGGTTCAGAGTTTTCTGAGCCTAGTACCTCTCTACTATTCATTAAAGCAGGCTCTTTTTCCATTTTTTTGGAAAAAACAAAAAGAAGTTGCTTATTTAAGAGGCATAAGGAGAGGTCTCTTTAATCAATGTCATCTTTTTTAGGCTTCTGCAAAAGTTTGAAAAAGTTGGGCAGTGTTAAGGAATAGTAAACAGATACTGCCATTATGTTTTCCTGAGTTCTAAACTATTTTTCGCTAATCATTTTTAAGTCTATACAGCCCTAATGAATAACCGAGTCAGAAACCGAATCTGAACAAAAAGTGGTTGAAGATTACAAATCCCACATCTTCAGAATTATTTCTTGTTTCCTGCAAAGAGACAGAATATGAAAGATTTGTGGGAATGTTCTTTCAAGGCAATAAAAAGTTTGAGAAAAACAATGAAAATGTGAACATTTTTGTTTAGAATGGCAAGCAAAGGTGCTATCAAATTTGATTCAGGTTTGCTTTGCACTTTGGTCAGCCCAATGTCTCTCTTGTGTTGGTTGAAGTGGTTGCAGCAATAGAAGAAATTGAAAAAGATTTGGCTTGAAAAAGTTTAGGGCTTCTACAATGAACATTCGTTGTAATATAGTGTGTTATGTGTGTTTCTCTCTCTCTCTGTGTGTATCATTTTTCTGGTCATTTTAAGATTTTTTTCCCCCTATACCACCACAGATAATAGCATCTGATAATGCAAGTGCTGGATATTAATCTTGTATTTAAGTGAATTAAATCCTGAAGGAAATAATTGTGTTTTGTCCAGCTCATGCTCAGAATAATTCTTTTAAAAAGGCCCAAAGATGCATACATGTACACTTTTCAGAAAAGTTCAAACTGTATTGCTTAGAAGAGTGCATTATTAATAAGCAATACAAATATGCTATGCATTAATAAATAATCTGTTGTTCAAGTGCAAAGTAGAAGTCCGGGAAAGAAATTTAGCAAGCGTCTATTTAGCTATTCACATATTCCAATTATTCTTCTAAAATGACTTGAGCTTTAGCTATGAAATATGGACTGATGCCACCATCCATACTCATTTTATTATTTTATTAATGTTCTTAAATGTTACTTTTGACTTTGTGATTAGCTGAAACTAAATTCTAAGTAAGATTTTTGTAAGTTTCGAATAAGTAGAATAAAATATCTCTGTAGCGCAGCTATCTAAATCCTTAGAATGAATGTTATGGTACATGGTAATCACTGGTGGGTTTCAAATTTTTTTACTACCGGTTCTGTGGGCATGGCTTGGTAGGTGTGGCATGGCTTGCTGGGCGTGGCTTGGTAGGTGTGACAGGGGAAGGATACTGTAAAATCTCTATTCCCACCCCACTCCAGGGGAAGGTTACTGTAAAATCCCCATTTCCTCCCGATCAGCTGGGACTCAGGAGGCAGAGAATAGATCAGGGTGGGGCCAGTCAGAATTTTTACTACCGGTTCTCCGAACTATTCAAAATTTCCGCTACCGGTTATCCAGAACTGGTCAGAACCTGCTGAAACCCACCTCTGATGGTAATTGCCCTAATTAAATTAAAGAAAAAATATTAAAACAAACTTCCTTTAGAGCAGTGTTTCTCAAACTTTGCAACTTTGAAATCTATGGAGATCATTCTAGCTGGGGAATTCAGAAAGCTAAAGTCTACACATCAGTTGCCAAGTTTGAGGACAATTGCTTTGGAATAGCATGAATGTTTCTCAAGATGCTGCATGTACCTCCTAATTGCTGAGATGCAGACAATATTATGGTTGATAACCTATACCGTCTCCATATTACTAAAAAAGCAAAATGTAACAGTCTTGATTGACCAAAGGCATGATAAGCATCAGAGATCAGTATCAGTAAGCTTACATGGTGATAACCATAGGCTTAAGAAAATTTTGGTTTGAACTATAAGAGAAACAAGTGGTAAAGACTGGGAATTAAGAATAAAAAGTGTGGTAAAAAAGAAAAAAAAAAACAATGTTTTTAATCTGTCAAACTAAGAGAAAGAAGAAGGATATAATACATATGAATGATCTTGTGGAGTGGAGTTTATCAGTTCATGCATGAGTCTATCAATTTAGTTCTACATTAAAGGGCTAAAATCTATTTCAGAAAGTATGAATTTATTTTTAGGATGTGTATTAAAGGAAGAATCCATAGTTTAGTGATAACTGCATAACATTCCAGAGAATAGTGTTAAGGGGAGAAATAGATCTTAAATTTGGGGAAAATTGTGCAATATTTTGACTGAATGCTATCTGGCATCAGGAATACTCTGCCAGGTAACATGAATTTATGTGAACAAATTACATAAATTACATAAAAATGATAAGGTCATTCACTGACCTAAGGGTGAGCAAAAGTATTGAGAATCTGCATAAAAAGATTTTTCTGTCTGTCTGTCTTGTCTGTCTCATCTATATCTGTCTGTCTGTCTGTCTGTCTGTCTGTCTTCATAAGACAAAATAATGGTGACAAATCTAAGAACACAATTCCATTATGTTATGAAATGGGGTTGAGGGGTACCCCGGACCGTGAACCAGCTCATGAGCAAACACACTGAGACTGAAATAATTCTGACAGAGGCATCTTGTGTAAAAATATAATTTACTTTAAAACATTTAAAAAGCACTATGTCTTTAAGAAAGCACATTAAAAACAAAGTCTTATCTGGGTATGTGAAGCAAGGCTATCTCCCTAGATTCCTCTCCACAATACCGAAACAGTTCACAAGAGAATAAAACTAACATGAAGATAAGCAGCTTCGGCGTCGATACATCATCAAGGTAATTGAAGGGGCAGCACAAACTTCACAGCTAAAAGTAACCTGAAGTAAAAATAGTTCAAACAGCAAACATTGCTTGAAGCTTGTGGGAGGAAAAAGGTCCAGCAACAGCAGTCCCGATGATAGCTTGCGTGCTACAAAACAGCAAAAGGCAAGCATCCGTGGGAATTTCTCTGCAACGGCATCTGGAGTCCTTATCTGCATTCTTCTCCAATTGCGGCGTTGCACTAAGCTTCCTGCAGGAGCTGTGCATTTAGGCCTAAACCAGGAGTCTAGGCCCGAGTAGCAAGCAAAAAGGTCCTTGCTTATATAGGGAGTTAACCTGCAATTAACTAGGGCGGGGAAGGCTTGCAGATAATTACAAACAGGAGATGGCTTGATTGAAACCATACTGTTTGTGAGTAGCCAAGTAGCCACAGCAATCCTGGAAACACTCGTGACACATTATTTATGATGAACACCTGAGAAAATTAGTGAAGGATGCCAATGTAATGAAAGGTTCTAGATGTGGGATAACATCAGGAATGAATCTTGAAGAAAAATAGGCATTAAAAATAGGAAAGAAGACAAAAAATAGAATGAAAGCAGAATGACTTGGCAAGAAAAAAAAGTCCTGTATATATATAAAAAATACTAGATGATTAATCTACCTCTCAACCAAATGAGTGGGAAGTGGTCATATGGGAAGAGGAATTTTCTGGAACACAGTGACAATAATTATAGTTTGAAGTGTCACAGAAAATGTTGAAGTTATCTAAAGGAATATTTGAAAAAGTGGAAAATGCTACAGATGAAAGGGGGGAAAGCCTATATAAGGGAATGCTGTAAAAAAAAAGGAGGATGGTGTTGTATAATGCACCAGGGGTGGGTTCTACTCACCTTTAATGGGGGCCGCACAATGGGGCCGCACATGCGCAGAAGCATTCTGATGACGTCGGGGTGAGTGGGCAGAGCCTTCCTCCGGTTTTACTACTGGTTCTATACAATCTGTCCGAACCGGGGGTAACCCACCACTGTAATGCACTTATAGAGAAATAATATAGTCAAAGAGAACAAGGAGCTATTAATAGAGAAATGTAGTGATTTTTATGAAAACCGAAAGTTGAAGTGGGTAAAGATGACTACATGAGAAATCCTCTTGTAAATGGAATCAAAAGGAAAAGTGATGCAATAATGTGGGGTGTATCTGAAATGAGGACTTCCGGAAAGATGTATATAATGTATGTATGTATGTATGTATGTATGTATGTATGTATGTATGTTTGCATGTATGTATTATATATAATGACATTTCAGAAATGTACCACTAATAATCTCACTGATTAAAAGAAAGAGCTGAATCTTAAGTCTCTTTTAATATAGAAGGCAGCATCCTCTATAAAAGATTCTTTTTACACATTTTAAGCTTAGATCAATTTGTATTTTGTATTTGAGGAATGAATTTGAGAAGATAAGGCTATGAGTTTTATTGTCATTGTTTTTTAGAGCGTCTGAGAATGATTGTGGATAATAATAATTAACATACAAACAAACTGGGTTTTGATAATATTTTACTTTTAGGGAAAAGCAAAATCATAGTCCAAAAACAATCCAAGTCATACACATATAAAGTGAGATAAAGATCAGTCCAGGGATATTTTTCAAATATAAAGTCTTCTTACCAGTTATAGAAAAATAAAATAAAACAGATCTTCTTTAGTTTCAATCAGAAACAAAGTTCAATATAAAAGCAGTCAATAAATATTAGAAAAGCAATAAATAGCCATGATCAAGCAATGATCATGCAGAGAGATCAAATATAGAGTTACAACATATCAGCAGGTAAAATGGTCTAGTGTCCACACAAACCACAATTCAGCTTTCCTTAACATCGGCTATAGAGCTCAGCCAATCAGGATGCATAATGATGCAACACAGTTTTTAAAGCTACATAATACTTTTAGCTACAAACACACAATGTTGGTTTATATATTTCCTGACCAACCAGTTGGGCAATAACCATTTCCTAACAACAATGATTAACCCACAAAAAGTCCTTCTTTTTGATTGATGTTATTGATTCATAAACCTAAGAACATCTCTCCCTGGATCTGAAAGATCTAGAAATGCATATGTCTCGGAGTTAGATTCATGAAATATGGCAGTTTTGATTGATATAAAATTCACTCAGAGTGGAATAAAGGATATATAGTTCATTCACTGATCACTGATATCTGATTCAAATTCTGTTGTGGTCACGTCAATAAGTTCTGTGTGCAAATAAGGTTTCCTTAAAAAGTCTTGCAGTAATGTTATTTTCTCAATTTTGTGCTACTAAGAATCTAACTTTTCTGCAATTATTATTGCAGAACGTCCATGGAAACAAAACAACAAGTTCTAAGTGCCTTACATTTTTTTCATGTGATATACAGTATGTTAAGATAGGAGGGTAGCCCCCACTTTTGAACATATTCAGAATCAGGAATAGGTTGAGATTAGCTACATTTAGTTTAGTTCAAGGTGTAACGTTCTACTGACTGAATAGGGATACAACCACAAAGTGACTAAGATGATCCATTCATAGTCTAACATTTTAACAATTCAAAAATCTTCTTGTGTCCAAAATTGTTCTTCCTTAAATTGTAAAGTAATAACAATGAATATCAATAACATGAATTTGAGAATTGTGTTTAGTAATTTAACTCAGCAATATATTTAATGGATCCGATTAACTTTCTAACAGGAGTCAGGAATGCGATTCTTGTATTTTAAGCCTACCATTAAGTGAGGAAATGCATAGCAAAGTGGAAATTAAATGGATTTGCACTGATTGCAACAGTAATACTTTTAATACTTCAGGGTCTAAATTGGCCTTATGCTTAGAATGTGGGTCAAAGGCCTGGTGAAATCAGAATCAAAATCCAAAGTAAGTGATTAAGTTTAGTGCACGGTCTTCAACAAATCACTATATCTGAGCACAATCTACTTCTTAATAAATCGCCAAGAGGCCACAACTCAACTTCAGACTGGATGCTTTTCACACAGAAGTTCCCAAAGCTCAGTCCCAGTTTAAAAGGAATCAAATAAAAATTGATCCAAAAGGTTTCAAGAGGTTTTCTTCTTCTTCTTCTGGGAACACAAGAGTTTTGGACAAAGGGAGATTCTATGTTTGAATAAAATAATCTGGAGATGCTTTGTCGCAAATAAGCAATATATTAGATCAATATTCTATCCCAGCCTTCCCTAAATATGATGTCCCCAACCCTAAATGTCAATGTCCATTGGACAGTTAGATTGTTGTAAACAGACTAGTTGGAATATGGCTTCTATTTCCCCTTTTGATACTTTCATGATGCAGAACTAATGCAGTATTTAAAGTTAACAAACTGTTTCAAAGGAAAATATATAAACAGTGGTGGGATTCATCAGTTGTAACAACCAGTTCGCTGCGCGCTTGCTTTGCTTGCATATGCACCAAACCGGTGCTTCCGCTCATGCACATTATGATCGAAAGTTACCTTCTACTGAATCCAGAGTGAGTAAAACAGCTGAGGCATGGCAATCCACTGCTGCACCTATCAGCTGGACCTAAAACAAAAGAAATATAGGTAGGTTATAGCCCACGGATGGGCCCATCTGATCATCAGAGCGAACTGGTTTGCTCTCAGCTGATCGTCAGAGCTACCAGTATGCCCGAACCGGTCAGAACCGGCTGAATCCCATCCCTGTGTGTATATAAGTCCAGGAATATTTACCATGTATACATTATGGTAATTCCATCGTTTCTATAATTTCCATTATGTCTGTAAAGTGTGGGCCATCAAATCATGAGATCTGGGCAAATGATTATTGGTCTTGAACAAATTGATCAACTGTACCTCTTGGTGGGATTTAGTTAGGATTGCAATGCTTGCTGAATTTGCTGAGTTTCCATATATCAAGTCATGCCCTGGAACTCATAGGAATATAAACAATGAACATTGAACCTCATGGCTTTGATTTCAGCTGGTGTGATCGAGAAGAAAAACAAGCTGAACCAAAAATGTGAGGCATCCTCAGTCTCCTTGCCTTATGGTCAGAAATTACTTCAGCACAAATATTGAGATTCTGATATTTATGAGGCAGTAAGATTGTTTGATTTTTTTCCCCACCTAAAGCAGGAAATAAGCACACAGTAACCATATTCAAATTCACAATGGGCTTGACATGAAGGGGTTGGTCAACTTTGAATAATAATTGATGGTGAGGCAATGTCTACAACAAGCTTCCAATAGAGGTAATAAATGCAAAGGAAACATGGGGGGGGGTCATTCTGTAAAGATATTCGTCTCAATCTGTCTCCTATATCATCTTCTGAACTGTTTACTGATCTTTCAGACTAGGGAATAGTTTCTTTTTTGTGGGGGACTGTACTTCTTTCTGTTAAGCAACCACTTATTTGAAACTCAGATATATTTACCTCACAAAACTCTAAGGAAATGGTCATAAATGAACCATTTTTAATGGACTTGGGGGCAAAGCTCATGGGACACTGAAGAAAGGATAAAATTATCATTGTTATATAGTGAGCACACACAGAGAGACATATCCACAGACACTGACATGCACATCTATACATAGATAGATAGATAGATAGATAGATAGATAGATAGAGATAGAGATAGATAGATAGATAGATAGATAGATAGATATCAGAAGGATGTCTATAACCTTCTGATATAGATAGATGATAGATAGATAGATAGATAGATAGATAGATAGATAGATAGATAGATGTGTATCAATGTATTGCATTAGTCATATGCAAATTAATGTATGTATAGTTGGTATGGTGAAATCTCATAGAACATTTCGAATTATGCGGTCCTTATACTGGTCTAAACAGAGAAAGATACTGTTGTGGCCCACCAGTGGCCAGCAGAGCTGGCAGCAGAGTTAGACAGTGAGGAGGTTGGGGAGGAACTTGGGCCAGTCCTGGAGGCTGGGGAAAGCTCGGACAAGGACTCTGCATCAGAGGCAGAGAGGGGGCCAAGGCCATCTGATAGTATGTGCTGTCTCTGGAGCCTCCGGAATCTGACATTAGCGTGGCAGAAGAACAGTGGGAGCCTGTTCCCAGTGTGTGCATGCACAGAGCTGCCAGAAGACAAGAACAATTAAGAAACAGGGTCAACTTGGGAGTAAGGCTTGGAGATGATTGGCCCCTCCCATAAGACATAAAAGAGGAGCGAACAGGACGTGAGCTTTTGCAGGAAGCAATTAGTTCATCTGGCTGGTTCAAGCTTTGAAAAGTTCTGTTTGACTCTGCCAAGTTTGGCTTTGCCCTGTGTTTGGCAATTAGTTCTCTGGCAGCATTCCAAGGGAGATAAGGTGGATGTTTATGAACATTCCCCTGAAAGACTGTTCGTGAAGCCTTGCGGACTGTGAATGACAATAATTCACAGCCATGTAAATAAGAGAGGCTTTACCGGGACTAAGATTGTGCTTTATACTTTCTTAGGAAGCCTAGGTCAGAACAGATACAAAAGTAGCTTTTCTAATTGGTATCAACCCGAGATGGAACAGTAGGAAAACTATAGTATAAATGAGGGTGGACATGCAACATTGAAGACATTGTATTCAGCCTAAGTTAATAAATTAATGTATGTAGCATGAGAGAGATAATATAATTAGTCAAGTACCTTAACAAGCAATGTCATCAAATTAAAATCATGATGGGGAGCAGCTTCACAATCAGAATCAGAAATGTGTATCATTTAAGTCAAAATCAAATGAATTACTGTAACATACCTGTAACCCACAATTTATTTCTAGGGTGGAATTTTATGTGAAATAAGAATATTAAAAATGCTATCACAATGTGATATCAACATTTTTAACTGGCCACAATAGCATCACCTCTCCTGGATTACTACCAATGAGCTATCACTTCATCACCATTTTTAGCCTCATTCAATCAATGCACAACTAAGTGATGGGCCAATAAGTTCAGCTGCAATTTATTGATTCACAGAATCACATTCAAGGGAAACTATATGTCCACATAGGCCCGACATACTTAACAGTTTTCCATCACTGAAATTTAAATCTGATTTATTCCAGTTTGCCAGTTCCCTCTTTCCTTCCACTTTTCATTTCCACAGATCTAGCCTTTCATTATAAATCCATAAAATGGATGCCCTGTTTTTATTGATTTTATACACCACTTTAAAAAAAACTGTTAAATTTTCAAATGAAGCCTCAATACCACTTTTAGCTCATTAAATCTGGGTATCAAATTTTCTCTCAGTCTCTTACTCCTAATGCTCAATAATGTTTGGTTAACATATGTAATTATACAATTAATATGGTATAATTCATGGGACGTGGTGGCTCAGTAGCTAAGACGCTGAACTTGTTGATCGAAAGGTTAGCAGTTCAGCAGTTTGAATCCCTACTGCCTCATAACGGGGTGAGCTCCCATTACTTGTCCCAGCTTCTGTCAACCTAGCAGTTCAAAAGCACGTAAAAAATGCAAGTAGAAAAATAGGGACCACCTTTGGTGGGAAGGTATCAGTGTTCTGTGCGCCTTTGGCATTTAGTCATGCCAGCCACATGACCACAGAGACGTCTTTGGACAGCGCTGGTTCTTCAGCTTTGAAATGGAGATGAGCACTGCCCCTTAGAGTTGGGAATGACTAGCACATATATGCAAGGGGAATCTTTACCTTTACCTTTATGGTATAATTCAAGAAGCAACTACAAGGGGTTGACACAATTTGGCTTTTAAATTACAGAATGATGCTATGAACCCATAAATGTGGTGGAATTAGTTACCTGCTGCAAGATAAAATACACCAATTTGCACGGATAAAGTCTCTGCAGTGTGTAGAAACTTTTTCTAAATTGTACTTCAACTTCAACTGACCACAGGCTTTTGGTGGTCAGTGAAAATGTCTTGGGCTGCTAAAATCAATATGAAGATTCTGTTTTGCATAACTTCTTAATGACTACTGAAATCTGAAAGGGAATTGGAACAAGCCACCAAGCTAATAGTAATTTTCCAGGAGTAGTTAATCATTTATTTTTCCCTATGGAGAAGTTCCAAAAAATTCCAACAATGTAAATTCTTCTCACTTACATTAAGTAAAAAAATGCATCCAATCAATTATTATGTAAATAAGCATTTATTTTCTTTTCCCCTTTTGCTGAAAAGGATGTGTGCTGAATCTGAATGGTACACCAATCCCTTCACTATATTACTGTAGTTCTTTCATCATTGCTCCAGCAGAATCTCAGGATATCTCTCTAACTTATCTGTGTTAGGTTATTCTCTGTGGAGCCAAAATAGGATATTTCTCAGATGACCCGGAAACACCTTCCCTTTCTGAAACCTCTTTGTAGAAAATTACTTATCTCCTGATTCTGGCTGTCATTGGTCATGGCCACAAATAAAGTGATGATTGTATTTCCTTGCAACTAGCCTTAAATGCTCAAAATGGTTTTTATCCACCACACAAAGTTTTCAATTATTCTCCAATACACCTGAAGGCAGGACAAGAAGCAACAGATGGAAACTAATCAAGTAGAGATCCAACCTAGAACTGAGGAAGAATTTCCTCATAGTTAGAACAATTAATCACTGGAACAGCTTGCCTCCAGAAATTGTGGGTGCTAAAACAATGGAGGAGTTTTAAAGAAGATATTGAGCAACCATTTGGCTGAAATCGTATAGAGTTTCCTGCCCAAGCCTGGGGTTGAATTAGATGACCTCCAACTCTTTTATTCTGTTATTTTACCTATGGAAAAGAGAAAAAAAACAAAATATTCATGAGTTCTCTTCCACTGCCCTTAGAACATGCTGTACTGCTAGAAAAATCCCCTTTGGTATCTCTGAAGCAGTGAAGACAGAGGAAAATAGTGCAAAATCATCCTCTTTCTCTACCTAGGTGAGTGTCTTACATTGCCTTATACTACTCATGAGAATTAATCTAGGGCAATGTTATATCTAGTTCCACTTCAGTGAGATATACAGTATTGTAGTCCTGTTGTCTTACCTGCATTTCTTTGAAGGTGCTGAGATTGAATTTGGGGCCAGCTGCATGCATAACAAGTTTCTGAGACAGATTTAACAAAAACAGTGGGCTACTTTCATATAAATCAGTAAACAATATGCTTTTTCCTCTATAATAGCATCTTCTTAACACAGAATTGAATGTTTTACCTTCCAGAAGTTGCATATATCTTTACTGCGTATCTATGTTTTTTTTGCCTCTTACACAGAAAAAAAACAGAATGACATCTTTAAAAAAAAAAAATCACAGGATGATACCATTTTTTCACACCTTCTTTTATACAGGGTTGAAAAAAATATCTTGCAAGAACAGTATCAGAATGTTAAATTATATATATGCTAGATTATACTCATATACATTCACACGCTGATATTTTAAATCCACAGATGGTTGCAAAATTATTTTATTACAAGATGTTGAGATTCTATCTGGCCCCAATTCAGCAAGATATTTTTCCCCAATAAATCTAATTCTCTCTCTCTCCCTCTCCCTCTCTCCCTCCCTCCCTCTCTCTCTCTCTCTCTCTCCCTCTCTCTCTCTCTCTCTTTCTCTCAATATTGATCTGCATACTGTGGCCACCACACAAGCCTTGGGTATAGCTCTCTGAGATCTTAAAAAGCTGCCACTAAATTGTCATTTTCTCAATATGATAGATGGTAAAACAATACCTTTCTGGATTTTTGCAGCCCAAATCTAATCTCAATTTAATGAAATTAAATTGGAAAAGGAATGAAATTAAATGAATCAAGTTTTTACCCTGGTTGCATATGATGCTTTTTTGGAATGAAAACTTTGTTGTATTACTCAAAGGCTAAATTCAATATTTAGCCCAGAAAGGTTGTCCTTAAAATTTGCAATGCACCAATTATAATTTGATGTATGTGCTCAATGCGGATGAATTTCACTACTGAAGATTAAGCCCAAGATTAATCTATAGGGGGCCTCTGAAATTCAGATGCTGCTATTTGGAAATATTGTAGTGGCTTTTAATATTTGTGACTTTCTTGGAAACATGCTCTCTTCACAGTGGAATTGTAGTAGATTGTTATAGAAACACCACAAATGTGTGAATATTAAAAGTATGTATTATATAGAAAAGTGCTGCCTGGTGAAAGGATTTTTGCATACGATATGACATGTTTATTTGCATTGCATTCACTGACTCCCTTTCCAAAACAGTGCTTCAACAAGTTAATGGTTTTGCTCCTGGTGTGGGCTGGTTGATGATATATCAGACCTATCATCCTTAACTTTAGGCTTCTAGACGCTAATTTTATTTGCTAGCAATGAATATAGATGCTGGTACGTGCTGTCAGAGAAGGATAACATGGGTTCTGCATGAACCATCAAAAAACGTAACTTCATTAAGCAATAAGAACTATGCAGTAATAGCAATAGCACTTAGACTTATATACAACTTCACAGTGCTTTACAGCCCTCTCTAAGTGGTTTACAGAGTCAACATATTGTCCCCAACAATCTGGGTCCTCATTTTACCCATCTTGGAAGGATGGAAGGCTGAGTCAACCATGAGCTGCTCAGAATAGAACTCCTGGAGTGAGCAGTGACTTGGCCTTGCAGTAATGCATTCTAACCACTGCGTCACCACGCCTCAATGATGACATAAAGGCCAACTTTTCACTCAACAGTCTCTTGTAGAAAACTTTCAGAAACTCTAGGATAGAGGAAGTTGGCTGATAAATTGTTATGTACTATAAGAGTAATATATAGTCTTCTCTTTTGATCTAGATAAAAAATAAATCCTATATGCTCTTTGCTTTCTATGCAGACATTAAAAAAAACCCAGCAGATTTATACAGTGGGGTTAAGAACAAAAAATAGAACTTCCTTACCCCACAAATAATATGCATTCTTTTCTTTCTTGTTCTATGTCTTCTCTATTATAATTTTCATATAGTTCCATTTGTGATTATCCAATTGTATACTGTAGGCTGTGGCCTATACTTAAGCATTCACAGTTAATGTGAAAGTAATAGAATAAATGTGTAAGGAAACTATAATATACCCTAATGAAGAAATACAGTGGGTGGATCTGCTGATACAAGGGATGCTATTAGAAGAGCAACTCAGAGGGATCATTTCCTGATTCCCTCACAACCCTTTAGATGTCCACAACATGGTAGTTGTGTGTGGGGGATGGTGGAGGGAGGTTACAATTCCTGAGAGCAAACTTTGAGCACATACACGCTGAGAAGATAGTGAATAGAAGAAAGAAAAATCACACAATTTTGAATGCTACTATAAAAATCAAACTAAAGATGCCTATTTCTGATCATTAAATAACTTGGTTATTCAACAGTATGTGATCAGATCCCCCTTTGTACAACTTGACTCCCTTGAACAATCTTCCATGGGTACCTTCAGAGATGGTATTCAGCCCGTTTGGACCAGTTCAGGCGAACTGGTAGTGGCGAACTGCAGGTGGGCCTGCTCATCTGCCTGCCCAGGTGCAATTCCATCCTATATTGCTGTGTTTTTGACACTGCATGCATGTGAACTGTGTGTGCAAGTGGATTGCCATGTTTTGTGATGCTGCACGCGTGCACAGACAGCACATACTCACAGTTCCGGTGCTGGGCGGACTGGTTGCTATAGTATGTGAATCCCACCTCTGGGTACCTTCTCTTAATTCTTCTGTAGTAGATTTGGAGATAGGTGGGGAATGTGGGTTCTGTGTAGGTAGAAAATAAAAAAGAGTATATTTTTGGTGGGCAGATGCCATTCCTAGCCCAAAACTGTATACAGAAACACACACACACACACACACACACACACACACACACACACATATATATATATATATATATCAGAGGTGGGTTTCAGAGGTTCTGACCAGTTCTGGAGAACCGGCAGTGGAAATTTTGAGTAGTTCAGAGAACCGGTAGTAAAAATTCTGACTGGCCCCACCCCCATCTATTCTCTGCCTCCCAAATCCCAGCTGATCGGAAGGAAATGGGGATTTTGCAGTAACCTTCCGCTCGATTGGGGAGGGAATGGAGATTTTACAGTATCCGTCCCCTGCCATGCCTACCAAGCCACGCCCACCAAGCCATGCCACGCCTACCAAGCCATACCCACAGAACAGGTAGTAAAAAAAATTGAAACCCACCACTAATATATATGATGGGAAAATAGACACAAAAATACAACTGGTTGAGAAAAAGTATGCCTAGCAATGCTCTATGTTAGAAGAGAAACTTTGTTAGCAAAAAAACCCCAAAAAACACCCATATTCTAGGGAATGTTCTTAAATGATGCTTAAATCAGGACAAATCTATGGAAATCTGGTGTCTTTTGGAAAACCTTTATTTAGTTGCTGAACTGGTAAGCTGAAACAATGTTTAGCGAATCCATAGCTGAGAAAATGTGAAAACATAATGAAATAAAAAATCATCTCTTTTGCCCATGACAACTTTTTCCTCTGCATTAATTTTGGCTGGGTGAAAACAAAGCAAGAATTGTTTATGTTTGTAGGGGATGTGTTGTGTGTGGTATGTTTTTTTCCCCAAGATAAATCTAAGTGTGGAAATGAATGATATCATGGGTAATATAAAGAAAAAAAATGCATTCGTTGCTGATCAGACAAAGAGAGGATGGGAGGAAAAAAACTCCCTCTCTGATAAATAGATAAGAATCAAAATCCAAGAAGGGTATCAGTTGCTATCTAAAGAGGGTATTCGACTACCGTTCTATTACATCAAAGATGGTAACAAAGTAGGGAGCTTCTGAAAAACTGGCTAGCAACCCATACAAACAAAAGGAAAGCATAACATTTGATAAGGGAATGGAAGTGGTTTGATTAGATCAGTTCTATTAAAAGCACTGAAGGACAATAAATGATTCAATAGAGGTAATCTGCCATTCAGGTTTGCACAGTAATCCACTTGTGGTCTTTGTCAAAATCTTTTGACAAGCTAATTAAACGAAGACAGTTATGCAGCACCAAGTGTTTACTTTTTACAAAACAAATCAACCAATTGACAAACTTCTGCATCCATATTTTCCCCATCAGCGATGTCATGGTGACCTTTCTTGATAGCATAAATAAACTCTTTTTTTCCTCATGATAGCTTCATGACAGTTTAGTATTTAAATAATGTACCTTTCTATTTGAGAGACAGAATGTAAATTGAAGGTCTCGGAAAGTCTATTTATTGCAATGCCAAAGCTGGTTCAGGGCAGCTTCCAACGATGGAGAAATATTTCTGTCCTCAGGAATTAGATTCAACTGGACATTTATCACTGCTTGCAACCCATACATTCTATTTCCGTTCTCCTTCAGCTTTTTTTCCCTAAAACACAACAAGACATTAAGGTGAAGAGGAAGTGTCCTCTTTATTTCAAAGCATATGATTTTTTCATCTTGTTCTTTCATTTTCATTGTCCAATGAAAACTGATTCCATTACTCTGGTGGGTAAGAAAGGCATAATTTTACCACTTACACACTGAAACATCAATTTGCTGGTATTCCTCTTGATCATCTTAGACTACTAAAGAGGGCACCTCTTCTGTTCTGACCTATTGATAGGTTTATTTTTTGCTTTCCTGAAAAAAAAAAACCTCCTTCAATCCCTACCCACTTCTATCATTGTCCAAGAAATCAGTGTATCCACAGGGAACAATTATGCATTTCCATTCTTAGGAAGTTTCAAAGAGCTGATGAGAAAGCTTATTTCTAGGTTACATCAGTGCCTGAAGTCAAAAGCAATTTCGTTTTCAGCCCTTCCTTGTGAAGCTCACTAACTTTCTCCATGAAAACTACAAGCAGTACGCAGTTTTGTGAATAATAGTCAACATATCCTTGATTCAGCTAGTAGAACCATTCTAACTACTACAATGCCTATAGTTAGTAGGACTCTGCTGAGTGAATGAGAAAGCAATGTGGCCTAATGAAATTTGTGGTTTTGTACTCTGTAAATCTAGGCACATTCTAATTTACTAAAAATAAAAATAAAAATGTTTTTCTCATATTTGAGTGAACTTTATGTCAGGAATAAATATTAAAGAGTTTTAGCCCAGCTATACTTCAAGGCAAATGAAAGTTGCATTGAAAGTTGGACTGAAATGGTGTCTGCCATTTGGAATTGCAAACATTTTTCTCCTTTTTTTGCCAAATCTGACTCTGCTTCCATGTTATCTTTGAATGACTCTGCACCTGCTTCCCAGACATACTGACTACTCTCAAGGGTAGAACCCAGCCAGAATCCAAATGATCCCAGACCTTTGAAGATTTCCTCTGTGTAAAATGTATTTCACCATGCAAGAGAAAATACAATCATGCTTACTGTATACTGCCAAATTCAACAGAATAAGAAAGATGGATTATTATTATTATTTCTCATTTCACTGCTTTGGCTTCCCAGAGTTAAACAGTTGCATAACAAGAAAAGAAGAGAGGAAAAGCTCCTATTCTTGAGTGGGGATCATGCAGAATTTGCTCTTTCGGATTCTTCTTCCTTTTTGCTTGGTTTTTTATTCTATGAAAAAAAATTGTATCAGAAATATGGTTGATCTCAAGCATAAAATATAAAGGATCAGCTTATTCCTATGGCATATATTCTTTTTTGAAATAATGTTTTATAGTATCAAATTAATTGACAAAAGAAAAATAGCATACAGAAGTACCACTGATACAAGGAGGAGGACAGTGTTAAATTCTATTGAAGAAAGCAATTTGTCTCAAATGTATCATATTGGTATAATACAATAGCACTTAGATTTACATACCACTTCACAGTGCTTTTACAGCCCTCTCTAAGTGGTTTACAGAGTCAGCATATTGCCCCCAACAATCTGGATGGGTCCTTATTTTACCCACCTCGGAAGGATAGAAGGCTGAGTCAACCTGGAGCCTGGTGAGATTCGATCTGCCAAACTGCTGGCAGCTGGTGATGAGCAGAAGTAACCTGAAGTACTGCACTCTAACCACTCTGCCACTGCAGCTCTTGATAATTTTGACTTCCTTGCCCTTTCTTGTTAAAAAAAAAAACCCAAACTAATTTAAAGGTTGATAGGCCACATGTATCAGTAATCAATTTTAGCACATTTAATGTGTAAATTTGTCATTACAGTTTTATGCAATATTTTTGGGGTATACCCTGCATATGAAAGATCCACTTCTTGATGACATGATAGAGCTTAAATACTGGGTCCAATCAAGCACAAGGTGAATGGTTTTTTTAACCAGCAGTGAATGATTTAAAATCACAAAAAACAGTTGTGTACATTTCATACTTAAAGTACAATCTATGCAAGTGGAAACATTCATGTCTTAATTCCATCTCCAACAAGGCAAGACCATCCGAGCCTTATTCAATATTGTCAATATTGCCACCTCCATAAAGAAGTCACACCTGTTCTTTGACTCTCACTGTAACTGAGAGATCCTCAGAAAATATATGTTTTAATTAAGGAGTTGATGACTTGATCCAATAGATACAATGGGATGTTTACACTGCCTCCAAAGTATCTTTTTCACTTCAGATATAAAATTGTTTCATATTCCTGTTTAAAATATAAGCCAATATCAAATTATCCTAACCCAAATGTTAAGTCAATTCATCTTCCTTTACTGTGTTAAAAAACAGAGATAAATTCAAATTTGACAGTTGAGAATGCTTCCTAGAAAACCTTACATCAAGTGGAAACCCACCCACCCCCAGAAAAAACTCCAACCTAAAATCTCAAACCCTGCACATACACTTAGAAAACAGCAAGACAGGATTACCAATGTACATGCAATGGAAGTAGGAAATTAAGTTTCTGCCTTAACTATGAACCATAACACATATGTTAGTGTTCCTATGGTGGTATTTTTAGTGTTTTCTAACAAGTTTTTAACAATACAGACAAGAAATGTCAGGTTAAAATTGAAAGAAAGATGATTAACCACATGATGATAACTCTTGATAATAGCATGCAATAATGAGTAAATCAATGAATATTCAGTCCAGACTATAAACCTATGGGAAAATATGTGTGCACTTCAGAAACATCTCAAAAACTGTATCAAAAGCTCAAAGTTTTTTTAAAAAGTAAGCTGTTGGATTCTGCCTGTTTTGTCTGAAAGAAACTATATCAGCTAAAAATCTCATATTATCATTTTATCTAAATTCAACCTCAGATTGTTGAACAATCATTGAGAATCTGTGTTATAGATTTTATTTATGACATACAGTAGCCCTATGTCTGATGTTGAAGTAACTGTTAAAATCTTAATCTCCACTTTTTTCAAAGAAAGATATATATATGTTTTCTGAGGTTTTCGCAGGTGTTTGTATGTAGGTCTTTGGTTGTTCGGGTTTTCTCCCGTGTAAAATTGGAAGTGTCTTGGCGACATTTCGACGAAGTCTCATTTGTCATCTTCAGGCTGGTGTTTTCAGCTTCGTGCTTCTAGGAGCAATTTGTGTTACACAAAGAAGGACACCAGACCCACACTCATGAAAACCACACAGGATGTCACCACCACACATCCACGGAAAAAGCAAACCCACACTGATAGAGCACGACCACAAACCAGAAGCCAGACCACAGTTGCATCATCAGCCACTTTAAACCCCTCCAATCCATACTTGAAGCAAACTGACACCCACCATGAAGATGTGGCATGACCACAAACGTGAAGCCAAACAAAAGCAACACAGCTCACCAGCTCAAATCCCCCTGCAACTCAGACTAACCTGAGCACAACCAAGCCCCCACCTAAACAGAACACACCCCCATCCAATCAGAGCACAGCCAACCCCCCATCCAATCAGAGCACAGCCAAACCCCCAACCAATCAGAACACACCTCCACCCAATCAGAACACAGCCAAGCTCCCACTCAATCAGTTCACACCCCCACTGGCAGTTAAAAAGAAGAAACAGCTGCGATCACACATTGCTCCTAGAAGCACGAAGCCGAAAACACCTGAAGATGACGAATGAGACTTCGTCGAAACGTCGCCAAGACACTTCCAATTTTACACGGGAGAAAACCCAAGTAACCAAAGACCTAAGTAGACTATATACATACAAAAATTATCACCATAGAAAAAACGAGATATACAAAAATTATCACATCAGTTAATACTTAGTTGGGTAACCTTTAGCATAAATTACGGCCTTACAACAAGTTCCCATGAAGTGAACCAAGTCTTTTAGTTCTGCAGCTGTTATAATGTGAAACCAAGATTGAATGATTGCTTCTATTAACTGGGTTTTATTACTGGATCGCTTCTGACTAACAAGTTTCTTTATCGGCTTACTTTCTTGACTCAGACTTAAGCTCCCTTTATCTGACTCTTGTTTTAGTAGAATTTCTTCTTCCTGTCTTTCAAGACCATTCCTTCTACAGATTTTGAAGAAGCACAGTATAAAGAATATTAATACCCTTGAAGTTTAGTGTTGGAGAAGACTCTTGAGAATACTATAGATAACCAAGAAAAAAAAAATCAATCCTCCAACCATTTGAAGCATAAATGACCAAGTTCAGTTTCTGGAATATTATGTGAAGACCTTGCACCCTTGAGAAATGCTGTGAAAGGTGGAAGGAAAAAGAAGAAGAGGATGATCAGCAAGGTAGAATATTCAATGACAGCAGCAAGGATGCACCACTGGAAGATCTGAAGGGCAAGGTTGGGAAAATATAATTCTGGACAAGGTGAATTTATTGTTGAGAGTTGACACTGACTTGATGCACATATGAATGAAGAGCTTCTGTACTACTTCAGTTCAAAAAAGAAAAATATGATTAGGACTGTACACTGTTATAATTTACTTATAGCCACAATTTCTCAAGGAGAAAGAAAATGTGGTAAAGTGAACATAGTAATGTAGTCCTATGGTAGGTTTGTATAGCAGATAACTTGAGTACAGTTTCTCGTTCCCTCCTCCCCAACCTCACTAAGCTGTATCATTATGGCAGGAGTGTCCATGTTTCTGGGACAGAAGGGTGGAAAAACACCAGAAATGTATACTAAGTGCACTATTTACAGTATACTTCAGCAGACTTGTCCTAGTTGTGATGATCAGCCAGCTGCCGAACTAAAGGAAGCAAGTACCTATCTCAAGCAGTAGCAGTATAGGAAGATGGTGGAGGTGGACAATCAGTTCAGTGACAATGACAAAGACATCATTTCATATTGCATGAGAGGAAGTATAAGCATTTGTATTCTTATTCTGTAAAGAACAATTTAATCCACATATTGATGAGAGATTGAAACAGTACCATAAGGATTAAACATTTTGAAAATATTAACTGATTGGAAATTTTCATGCATTTTCCTATCATTATAATGAATATAAGATCATGGTATTACATTGCTTAATTTGTCTAAACGTCAGTTGTATGATAGATTTGTTTTTATTTTCCCACTATTGTTGCTTGGTATTACAAGTTAAATTCATACTTTGCAGAGATCAAAGATCTATCTCATTCAAGAGGAGGGTAGAATTTTTAAAAGATTAACAGTTCATTAACCTCTGGAATTTTAACTTTAATCCTTGCTCCTTTTTGTCAGAATATCACAGCCTCTGACAAAGTATTATCACATACCTGACAGTGATGAAATTGAGCCCCTGTCAAACTACAGCATCACCTGTTCCATTTGCTGAATAAAATCATTTTCATTCAACAGATACATTCAAGGACCCTTTGAGAAATGTATGTAAATTATTCTCAAATGAGGCTAATCATTTCATCAAAGCATGATCCAAAATAGTTATAGCATGAATGCTACAGTGTTAAATAGTAGGAATGAAGTATTAGAAAATAATCTAAAAGAAAATAACTTCGGTCAAGACAACATAAGATATCTGGGAGGCTACTATGCAATTGCAGAAAAAGGCATGGCTTCCAAAAAGCATTCAGTTGGGTAACAGAAAGCAACCATATGAAACCCAAAGCAAACTTGCATATTTCTAATCAGAATATTACACACCTCCATTCTCAGTCTACCCATTAGTATGAAACGATGACCTTTTCCTATTATTTCCTCCTCAACCATCTGCTTGGGAAATCCACTACTTGTATCTTTTGTAAAAATATTAGTTGCCTGTAAGAAATCCATTTAAGTTTCAATTGCTTTATATTTACAGTTACCTATGCTTATTGCAACCAGCTATAATAATATGCCTGTTTATGCATCTTTGTGTGGGGGCATGCACACATATACACACATACAGCACACACACACACACTGCCCTGGGATTTTGAGAGTTCTTGTCTTAGGTCTCCCTAACAATGCACTCTTCACAATGTTTGGTTGATTAGCCAGTATCTACCTGTCCATCTAATCTGGAAGTCTCACAACTTTAGTCCTGTTATTCTCCATGACCTTCTGTGGAATGTCCCATCTGGATTTAGGAGATTCTAACTCATGCAATGTGCAGATGTTCCTGTCACCATACCAGCAACTTGGTTGTGTCATTCACTGTATCCTCTTCCTGCTTGCATCTTGTGTTGGACTGTCTTTGACGCCTCTCGGCATAATCTGAACCTTGGGTCCTATCTAGTGTGGTAGACCCAGGGGTGAAATGCTACTGGTATGGGTCAGTTCACCCGAACCGGTAGTAAAAAATGCTACTGGTTCACCGAACCGGTAGTAAAAAAATGTAAAAAAAAATCAGACGATCAGCTGAGTGACATGTGATTGTCTGAACTCTTTTTTTTACTTTTTAAACATTTTTTTACTACCAGTTCAGGCGAATAGTAAAAGAATGCTTTAAAAAAGGGGGGGAAAAATGGCTCAGACGATCGCGTGGCACAGCTATGATTGTCCGAGCCTTTTTTTTTTTTTTTTTTACTTTTCTAAAACATTTTTTACTATCTATTCGCATGAACCGGTAGTAAAAAAATGCTTTAAAAAAGTAGAATAAAAGGTTCCCAAGATCACAGCTGTGCTGCGTGATCGTCGCAACCTTTTTTTTCCTTTTTTTTTTTTCCTTTTTTAAAGCATTCTTTTACTACCAGTTCGGGTGAATAGGTAGTAAAAAAATGCTTAAAAATATAAAATTTAAAAAAGGTTCCGATGATTGCGTGGCACAGCTGTGACCATCAGAACTTTTTAAAAAACTTTTTTAAAGCATTTTTTACTACCTGTTCGCCCGAACTGGTAGCAAAAATTGCTTTTAAAAAGTTTTTTAAAAAGGTCCCCAAAATCGTGCGCCACAACTGATTTCCCCCCTCCCCACACTGTTCTACTTACCTTCCCAAGCCTCCTTTTGGTGTGTATTGCACATGTGCGTGTTTATTGCAAACTGTGCGGGCGTGCACATAGCATGCATGCTTGGCACGCAGCGTGCATGCACTTGGTGCACTACGTGTATGTGTGGCCAGCGAACCAGTAGCAAACCAGTTCAGATTTCACCCTGCTTCTACGGAACTGGTGATTAGCGCATTAGAACATTAGATATGTTCAGTTCCTCAAAACAGTCTTTTAGTCCAGCCCTTTCCAGACACTGGAAAATAGGGTTTCCCAATGCCTGCCACCTCAGCTATTTGTTGATGGTTCAACCCTTACAGATTCTTGTCTTGCCATATCATTTCCTCTGTTTGATCTTCCTCCCATGTCTTCTGCTGCCTCAGGCGTTTTCTCAGCAGCTCATCTTTGAGTGCCATTTTACTGATCTTACTACTCTTACTGTTTAATGTTCTAAGTTTCATCCAGGACAGTGCCTTTGACAGTGCCCTACTTCCACCTGGTGTACAATCTCTCCATATTGGACCTGGAATAGAAACCTCTGTACATTGTGAAGAGCTTCCAGGTCTTCACACTGGCAACTTCCATGTCTTTCTTTGACCAGTTCACTATACTCGAGGGATATCTGATGACTGGCAGTGATATCATCTAACGCTTAGGCAATTCCATCATTAGATATACAGCGGGAATAATGGTCTGGACTCAAGTTGAAGTAGAAGCTGTGGACAAATTTTCCATTATAGTTGCAAGTCGTGCCGGTCATTAAGTGAGACATCTGGGGTCATCAAGTGAGGCCTTCCTAGGAAGATATTAACAGATAGATCAGGGGTGTCAAACTGGCAGCCCACGAGCCAGATGCATCACAGCCACCCCAGCTCCACAAAGGCAAAAAACATTGTGATTTATCACATGATATCATGTGACGTGATCGAGTCTGACACCTGTGAGATAGATCATTCAGTAGAGTATGGGTAAGGCTTGCCTGTACCAGGCCTCCTAAGGCCTTCTTCATTCCCTGAAGCACACTGTGCTCCGCTTCCCACTATTCAGGTCCCCATAGGCCTTAGGTCTGGTCCTAAGGTCAGGTCCTCCCCATGCCACCATTTTCCCACAGGCTTTGGGCGTGCTTCCCACCCAGCCACTCAGCCACCCAGGGAGCCTAAAGTTGACTGCAGAAGCTGCAGGTACTTGTGTGGCTGTTGCAGCTTGCAGTCCTTGGCCTCTCCCAACTCAGCCAATGAAGGAAACCTAAATCTGGCCTCAGAAGCTACTGGCACACATGGGGGGTGTTGCAGTTTACAGGCCTCAGCCTGCTTCCAAACCCAGGTGCTCAAGTCTGCTGCAAAAGCTACCTTTAACAATGTCAGACAGCAGCATGTGCTATTTCAGATTGTTTGGAAGGCTTAATAGATGGACAAAAATGCCAGTCCACATAAAGTATATGGCTAGCTGTGTGATCAACCATAATGATAGCATCTAATTGATGTACTTTCATTAAGTCCCAGTGAGAAGAGAAGGGGGTAGGGGAGAGAAAAAGAGCAAGTCTAAGAATGTTTTAATGCATCTTTCAATTGACTTTTGTCTAAGTTGTGGAATTTTGCTAGAATTCCACAACTTAGAATTTCTTCTGTTAGAGACTTCTGTTTCTACCGTGTTAACAGGAGGATCTTTAGAGTATATTTTGCATCTACGGAGATGGTACATTGGTCAGGAATTCAAGCCAGTCTTCTGGATCAAGCATTAATTTTAAAAGGATTACAAACAATGGAGGTCCGCGGCTGATCAAATAAACAGCCCTTGCCCATTGCAAGCGTTGGCGGCCAAAAACGCCTCCTGCTGGCTGCTGATTCAGCACCTGGGAGAAAGGATTTTAGACAAGCATCCCTCCCCCCAGTTCTTCCCCTCTAAATCTCCTTTCCTTTCATCTCATCAAAAAGAAAACAAAAAGAAGCCTTTTTCTTTGGGTCATCGTAAATGCAAGCTAAATTGGGGAGATTCCCCCGAGATGCTTCTTTTCAAAATTTAAAGAAGAGTTTTGAAACGTTCTGTCTTTCAGACGTTTTAGGAGATGACTCTGTTGACTACTATAGATGCAAATTTCAGCTTTCAAAATACAAAAAAATTAAAGTGTCTCTTTAAAGAGATCAAACCCTTAAAAAAAAAAAACCCTCAGTAAACAAGTACTGATGAACACAGTCCTGAATTTTATTTCCATTTGGATCATTTCATTTCAAGTTTGCCTTTGGAACTTTTTTTTTCCCTTGCACAATCTCCATCGGTTTCTTCTTGTTAAAGAAAGTGGGATGACAATATCAAAAGAGAGGACACTCAATTTTAGCTGCCTATTTCTGGGCCACTCTGTATTCCCACCAATAATTGGATATTCAATAATGTCATGCCCCAACATAACATCTTTATATACTGTTGCTGCTCTCTAGCCCCATCTAGTGGCCTGAGGGACAAATATGCCCCAACATATGATCTTTATATACTATTGTTGCTGTAGCCCCATCTAGTGGCCGGAGAGACAAATACCAAGTATATTGTTTGAAGCTGACCCAACCCATTTTACCCTCAGCCCGCACTCTCAAACCAAGTGCCATGTGAGAAGCCAGACTCCATTTCCTTTAGGATTTGGAGAAGGCAGAAGCACAAGCCATCTTAATCTGTGGCAATGGTCATCCAAGGACAAACCCACATCCCACATACAGAGCATCCCTGGTAAGATTTAAATTGCTTGTATTTTTAATTGTTATGCTCAGCAGTAACTTAATAATATCATGTATTTGGTTCTCATTGTATGTATTCCTATTTTCCCCAGTTTCACCATATCCTGCTCTTTCAATAAAGCATTCAGATCTACGCACACGGTCTGTTTTATTGGAGGATAGGTGGGTTTAGCTGCATGTCGAGCTGCACACAGACTAATGTGTAGTCAGGACAGAACAAATAGCGAGTGTCTATTTAAAACAAAAAGCTTTGGGCAATGCTTATATTTGATATAGGCAAAATATTCAATGCATAACCATTCAATGCATGGAATTCTTAGCTTTCCCCAATCTGCTCTAGGGTTTGAAATCCATGTGGGGATAATCAGAAATGGTTTAGGAGAAGTAGTAGCTTGGGGAATGATGTAGGGATGGGAGGGAAGGGACAATGGTAGAAAAAATATCCAAGGTTGTCTCATAGGGAGGCACTGGGCAGAGTGAGGGTAGAAAGGTTGGTGAGATATGCTCTGCTGGGATATTTTTGCCAATTAAGGAAAGAAATGGAAAAGAACCATGTACAAAGTGCCCTCACCCCAATGCAGCAGAGATGTCCTTATAAAGATAAATTAACCCCCTTGCCATCTCTTTAATTGCTTCCTGCCCCCCCTCCCCAGTTTAGCAGTTGCAGTAGCTTCCTCTTTTTCTTCTTGTTTTGCCAATACCCAAGAACCCCAAATCCACAGAATTCAGAAGCCAGAGTATCAGACTTTCTGGCCCCTGACCTGAACAAGGTCCTTTTGGTGATTCAGTCTTGTAGAAATTGGAGAATTTATTAGCTTAATCTGTGTCTAAGAGACACAGAATGTGACAAAGTCAAGCCATTTTTTTCCTGAGAGATATATGGAGGTCAAGAGGAGATGGGAAATTTAAGGCATTCAGTTTAAACTAGCTTTCCCCCATCTGGATTAGAAGTCTCATAATTCAAATAAGAAATAGTTCATCGATCTGTGGATCCTAGGAACTCTGATATATGTTAACCGTGCCATATACAGGCAGAAGCCACTGTTCGAAGATGGCTTATTCAGAGAAACCATATTGTAGTTACAATGAAGCACAGTTTGGCTTGTTTCAGAGTAAAACTCTGCATTTAAATCCCCCTTTTTTGGCTGTATTGGAGGGAGAAAATAAAAATGAATGCCTGCCCCAAGGACTCCACAATGCATCTCTGCTTCTGTGTCACCTTCTTTTAACACTAAATTACCAGAATGTACTTCTTGTCACTTTAGAAAACAAGCTACAACATGTTCCTATATCTAAATGAGAAGCATTTGCGAAAATAAAAGGAAAAAAAACCACAATTGGATTCCTCATTGCCCTCTCTCACAATTTTAAATCCCTGCAGTAGGTGACTCATCAAGGGCTAACATACTGTAGATAACTAATGAGTCATTTCATTTGGTCCATCTGAACAAACAAGCTGACCTCAATAATCAGGTGTTTCTTCTTTACCTTCTCCTTCAGTTTTTTGTGAATGTTGAGACCTGTCTTTAACATATCCCAGAAGCTTCTCTTACTTTTACAAAGGATTTAACAATGTACAAGGTTTGATTAAAATTGTCTCAGATTCCCAGTCCTGGGTAACAATGAACTCTGCATTGTGGCTTAATTATTTCCATCATCAGTTTTAAAACTGGCTTCCTCCAGCTTCTTATTTCTGAAAACATGAAAAGTGCATGGAAATCTTCCATTGCCCTTAATAGGGTATTGATTATGAAACTTGCTCATTTATGCCTACCGGTAATCAGTTCTTTTACCATATGCCTCCAAAACAAGTAGATTGCTCTCATTTTCACATTGTATTAAGGTTTTTTTTTTCCCTTAAAAATGATCCATTTCATTTAGTTTTTAAGAAGAAAAAATTACGGACACAAACAAAACAAACAAAACGAGGACCTACGTCAGTATCTCCTGCATCATTGTAGCAACATTCATTACCCAAAGTGCAGGTCATAACAAAGGATAGTGAATGAAAGGCAGTGGGAATCATTATACAATTAGACTATTTTTCATAGGCTGCAAAATTGGTAATTGAAATACCCATCTTGCATTTGGTTTGAAACATTCATTTTCTTCCGTTTTGTTGGTTGACTGAAATGTATTCAGGTTTGCATCTATATGTGAATTTGCTTGTTGCTACTCTTTATTTTCTCTACCTTGTCTTCTCAGAAATGAACACACACATCTCTGCTTATATACTGGTACTGACTTTAAGATTTTCCTTTCCAACCATTGCTCAGAAGTTCAAGTCTTGAAAAAAAGGAGAGTAAAGGATAGAATAGAATAGCAGAGTTGGAAGCAACCTTGTAGGTTGTCTAATCCACCCCCACCCCCACCCAAGCAGGAGACCCTACACCATTTCTGACAGATGGCAGTCCAGCTGTTCTTGAAAGCTTCCCATGAAGCTCCCACAACTTCTGAAGGCAAGCCGTTCCATTGGTTGATTGTTCTCACTGTCAGAAAATTTCTCCTTATTTCTAAACTGAACCTCTCCTTGATCAGTTTTCATCCATTATTCCTTGTCTGGCCTTCAGGTGCTTTGGGAAATAGGTTAATCCTATCTGTGACAGCCCCTTAAGTATTGGAAGACTGCTATCTCCCCGGTCCTTCTTTTCAGTAGACTAGCCATGCCCAGTTCCTGTAACAGTTCTTCATATGTTTTAGCCAGTGATGAAATCCAATTTCTTTTACTACTGGTTCTGTGGACGTGGCTTGGTGGGGGTGGTGTGGCTTGGTGGGCATGGCAGGGAAGGATACTGCAAAATCTCCATTTCCACCCCACTCTGAGGACAGCCAGAGGTGGTATTTGCCGGTTCTCTGAACTACTCAAAATTTCTGCTACCAATTCTCCAGAACCTGTCAGAACCTGCTAGATTTAATCCCTGGTTTTAGCCTCCAGTCCCCTTTTCAAGGATCTTTTCAAGGTAACTCAAAATAATATCTGGAAGGGTACAATTCTTCTGGACTAAAGCTCTCAGATCTAGTCAGAAAAAAAATTCAATTCTTCATCTTTTTAATGCAATTGAGGGCTTGTCTGGATTTCTTGGCAGTCTAGATCTGGTATCTCATGGCCAGGAAGACTCATACTCAAATCCTGTTCAAATGACATTAAACTCAATGTTTTGATAACTTGATATTTCACAATTATTTATTGGGTTGAGTGGAAGATTTGAAGGTAAAATGGCAGGAAACATGAAAGGAGAATCATATAGGCTGCCTTGAGTCCTGGATGAAAGGCGAGAGAGAGAGATGTAATAAATAAAAGAATAAAATATCTCCAAGAATCAGACAGCATGATATTTTAAGGAAATAACTTAGCTATTATTGTTTCCTTTCACCCCATTCCTTAAAATAAATATTGGGTATTCAGTTCAGTTTTGGACCTTCGCTGTAATGTTAGTGCAATGTTTTATCCTTTGCCGGACCTCAATTTTATATTGGCTTTCTCTTTTACCTCTTTCTTTGATAGAGTTACATGTTACAGTGTTACATTTTGGTATTTTAACTATTCGATATATTGCCATGAACCACAGCAGAGGCAAATGGCGACAGCCCTTCCTTGGGTCTCAAGCTAGCTTTCATCCAGTCATTTATTTTTTATTGAAGAGGGTCGAAGAAGAAGTAGATGCTCTGCAATCTTTGGTATGGCTGTAAAGTTACAGACATTGGCCTAAAGACATTTTTTTCTTCTTATATTTATACAGTGTGATTTAAAAAGAAAGAGAGAGAGAAAGAATCAACTTTTCAGAAGGGGAATGGATCTTGCCCTAAAAATATAATCTAATATTTTTCTTGTTTTTGTTCTAAATGTGTTCCTTTTTACAATTACCAGTTGATCTGTTTTGCACAAACCAAAAAACATGATGAATTCTTTCTTCACATTCCTGTTGACTAGCAGGATTTTGCCTTATAAACATTTTTTATTCATTACTCGTACCTGGATATCTAATTAGCTTATGGGAAATAATGACCTGCAGGAAATATTTTCATAGTGTCAGTTCTTCAACATTATTAAAACCAAACAAAATAGAACAAAAACAAAATGTAAACTAGGATATTAAGATGAACTAAAAGAGGAAGAGGAAGAGAAGGGAAAATGGCCTGAATTTTTAAAACTCAAATTGTATTACAATATAAGGTATTAATTGAATTTTTCCCCTGCCTGAAGCATACTTCTGAAAAAGACAAGCAATTTTACACTTTTCTAATGGACAAATAAATAATATTTTTTTAAAAAACAATTCAGAAAAACACATCAAATTTAAGATTAGGTGTTACCAATTTATGCTTCAGGATCCAGAATATCTTCTGAAGATCCTAATTTGTCTTGAAATGTGTCCTTACAGAACATTCCTGCCTATTCTTAAAATTAGTTATATAAATCTTGAGGATTGGGCAAGGATTGTTATGCTTCTATTTATTTTGAGGGAAAGGAAGTTTCCTTATCATTCCATCATCCAAGTCACCATAAGTATTGAAATACCTTAGTCTGAAAGAAGCTCTACTATAGATTTGGAATTATTTTGGGCAATACAAACCAAAATGATTCTTTCCTGGAAAAAATGGCCTAAGATACAAACAGCAGTCTGAAGGTTCTCAAAAACCCTAAGGAGAGAACCATTTCTGAATTAAACTGGGGTTTTATATGGATAACAATGGTATCTACAGATTTTTTGCACTAGATTTGACAGCAAGTATTGGCTACACAAACAATATGGATTGGTTTTGCCTCCATCAAAATATAGCAAAATTGAACATAGAGGGTAAAATCCTAAACATATTGTTAAAGAAATAAGAGGCATCTTGTTCTCACACTGCCTAAAGAAATGTTTTCAGAAAGCTGAGCAACCAGCTGCTGACTGGTTGCTACTCTGTTTTAATTTACTGTTCCAAACTAAAAGTCCTATTTAGTTCTCATCTTGACAAATAACTATTGATCAACAATTTCTCTTCCACAAATTTATCAACTATCTTTCTATAGCAATTTAAAAATAGTGAACAATGAGGTGAATTCCAACAATCAGTTCTGGATTCTGTAAAGAATCCAGCTGCTGCATACTGAGTCATTTTAAAAGCCTCCATCTCTGTCATGTCCTTCCATATTTACATTATTTTTATATGTGTGTATGTATGTATGTATGTATGTATGTATGTATGTATGTATGTATGCATGTATATTTAAAAGTCTGTAATGCTTTATCTTTTGCTCATAATAAAAGTTCCAACTTTCTGATGTTTTTTATTGCATTTTTCTCTACCACATTCCAACTCTAGTTAAATATTATGATGTTGGAAATATGATTTATTGTATTAATTTTGATTCTTCTTCCTAATGATTTTTAGCATCAAATGAGCCTTGTTCTATAACATTTGCATATTGTTTGATATATCCATTGTACTATTTCTTATGTTTCATAGATTTCTTATTTGTGTAAATTATATGTGAAGTCAATGTTTTTGTCTGGTAGAGATCATTTTTGCATATATTATGTTATGTTATCATCTGCCATGTTATTACCTAATTTTGGAAACATGATTTTGAAACTCAGCTTTTCACCATTGTTAATAACTGGTCCTCAGCCATGAATTTGGTTTTACCTGGATGTATCACTTAAATGAGATAGAATGTATTAAACTGATATTTATTTCTTGATAATTTAGTTGCTAGAGTAAATACAGGTAGTCCTCAACTTACAATAATTTGTTTAGTGACCATTTGAAGTTACCACGGCACTGAAAAAAGTGATTGATGACCACTTTTCACACTTATGACTGTTGCAGCATATCCATAGTCACATGATCAAAATTTAGGCGCTGGCAACTGGCATGTATTTGTGACAGTTGCAGTGTTCCAGGGTCATGTGATCACCATTTGTAATCTTCCCAGCCAGTTTCTGACAAGCAAAGTCAACTGGGAAACCAAATTCACCTAACAACCACATGATTGTTAGGTGCTTCAGTGATTCACTTAAAACAGTGATAAAATGGGGTGCAACTCACTTAACAACTGTCTTACTTAGCAATGGAAATTTTGGGCTCAGTTGTGGTCGTATCTGTAAATACTATTTTCTTGACCTGCTGGTAGGGTATCTGGTTGACTACGATATGAGAAAAAGGAACCAGAGGAACTCATATTAGGTTTATATAATAATTAAAATGTTACCTTTTCCAAGTTTCTTTTTTTGGTTGCTAGAATTGTTCTTCTCCATAAATCCATTCAGTAGTTCATTTTTGGTCATACTATAATGTTAGAGCCTCTTAAATAAAGAGTCCTGAAGATTGTCTGGACAATAGAAATGAGCACTGAGACATCTAGTCTAGTTTTCTGTGTTATACGTTGGCAGATCCATTAAGGGTAAAAGCTTTCCTCCGTAGTTGCACTCTATATCATTGTATTGAAATTAGCTGTTCACAATTTAAAGATAGCAAACAGACATCAAGAGTAGCAATTGTTTAATTTTCTGTGAATTTTTAGAGGAAAGATTGCATAAAATTTGTCAAGCCTCTTCTAAAATGTTCTAAGTCAGGGCTGTCAAACTCATGGCCCGTGGGCCAGATGTGTAACGCACTGGCCATGCCCACACCCAGTTTAGCAAAGGGGGAAAAAATCGTGATACATCACGTGATGCCGCCGTGACAATGCAAGTTTGACACCCCTGTTCTAAGTGAATATCTTGTCACTGCATCTGATGTACTGAATTGCTCTGCAATTCGGAGAACCAGTAGCAAAAATCCCTCCCTCCCCCATGCCCAGTTGAGCCACACAATCATCAGATGCTTTTTCTTTTAATTTTTAAAAGCATTTTTTCCACAACCTCTTTGGTCGAAAAAATGCTTTTAAAAGTAAAAAAAAAAAAAAAGCCTCTGATGATCGCGCGACTCAGCTGGGATCGTCAGCTGATGATCCCAGCTGAGTTGCCTGATCGGCAGAGGCTTTTTTTCTTTTAAATGCCTCTGACGATCCAAGCTGAGTTGCCTGATCATCAGAGGCTTTTAAAAGAAAAAAAGCCTCTGCCGATCAGGCAACTCAGCTGGGATCATCAGAGCCTTTTGAAAGCATTTTTTTACAACCTCTTCACCAAAGAGGTTGTAGAAAAAATGGTTTTAAAAGAAAAAAAAATTGGCCACACCCACCCAGTCACATTACCACCCCCTCCCCCACCAAGCCACGCCAACAGAACCAGTACTAACAAATTTTAGATTTCACCACTGGTTGTACCCAATGGATATTTAAACCAGAATGTGTTGTTCAAAAGGCAGCTGGACTTTTGTCCAGTCCAGTTCCCTTTTGAACATCACCTTTGGGACAACCATGACCTGGATGACTGAATATCTCCATAGATATTAAACCAGAATGGATATGAACAACTCTATCCATAAGAGAATAAGGCCACTAGGTGAGAATCCACATGGAAAGTCCATACAAATAAACATGGAGGGCAATTGTTTTGCTGCTCTTATCGTTACTGAATAGGCTCAAAGATGAATTCAGACCAGTGCTTCATCCTGCACACTTTTGGTCATACCTGAAATTTCTCCTTAAACCAAGGATTTTTGAAAAAGTAAATACACATGTACACAATGTTCTCTTTGTGTTCTGCCGGTCTCCATGTGACTCATTTATAATAATAGTCATTGCCCTTTCCTATCCCCTGTCTAATTAACCATGTTCTTTTTGAAGTTGGTTGGCTATTACTGCACACTATATTTTGAGAGAGAACAAACTGTTAATTCATTTTTTTTACTTTTTCCACATTTATTTTCCACATTTTTCTTTAACTATTTCCTTGTGTAACTTAATATTTGCTTGCTTTTGGCTTCCTCTTATCATTAGGTTTCCTTAAACCATTTACAGTACTAAAGTCTCTTTAATAAAATTAGATAAGTCAATTTCAGCCCATAAAGATGGGTGCATTTCTTCATTTTACTACCCAAAACATGGTTAATTAATTAACTGTATGTACCCAGACTACTTTTTCCTCTATTATCCTGCCACTCATTGAACTAATTATATCAAGGTGGAATTTACCCGTTTTCTCTAAAAAAATTGTTTAATTTAAATGCCCACAGGGACATAAGCAAATGCTTTCTGGGTTCTTCGTTTTGGTGTGTGTATACATAGGAAAATCTAACATTTATAATGCATTGGCTAGAGATTATTATAATAATCCATTAAGAAAGTTGCCTAGGAAATGGTAACATAGTATTTTCATATACAGACACAGGTTTTCATCATTAGCAAATGAGAGAATGAACATGTAAAAAAAAATACAGCAAAATATCAAGTAGTTTGGGATTAACAAATATATGTGAATGACATAAAATTGAAAAATTGTTTTCAAATAATCAATTGTAGACTTTTAAAACAAGGTAAATGGGGATTCAAAGGAAGTTTTGTGTAATGGTTAAATTCACCAAGCTCATTCATTCATTCATTCATTCATTCATTCATTCATTCATTCATTCTGCTTCCCATCTTCCCTACAAGTGAGTCCTATAATCAGGATCCAATGTTCTAGTCCCACCTTGGACACAAAGCCAACACTCACGTTCTCTCTCTCTCTCTCTCCTCCCTCCCTCCCTCCCTCCCTCCCTCCCTCCCTCCCTCCCTCCCTCTCTCCCTCTCTCTCTCTCTCTCCCCTCCCTCCCTCCCCCTCTGCTTTAGGTAGGACACAATGCAAACCATTTCTGAAAAACTTTGCTAAGAAAACTGCAGGGGGAAGGGCTAGTTGTCATGGGTCAAGAATTACAAAACAAACTCCTTCATTAAGAAGTGGGGTTTGTTGAAACAAATATTAAGTCCTTCAAGGGAACTGTCTGTAGTATTCTCATCTGAAAGCTGTACAATGCAGAACAATGAAAACATACATAAGGAGGGAAATAAAAAGGCACACACACTAAATTGCTCAAAACAAAATAAGGGCATAGCATATACATAAAGTGTTAACATTTTTTTAAAAAATATTTCATAAGTAGGTACCAATTAGGAAGATGATTAGCAGACCTATGTTTGAAATAAAAAAAATGTTTTCAATATTAATACTTACTAAACCATTGTATGCCGAGGGAATGAATTAAATTCTAAAGGAAGAAATTTTGGCAAAATTAAATGAATTCTGTGAGACTGTTTTTACTGAAGAAGATATTGAACAATATCTAAATATAAACTCATTTTTAGAGAGGATCTGGGGAATTGAAAGAAATACTAGTGACAGATATGGAGTTATAGATTTTATTGACACCTTTGACAAGTAAATGACCATCAGCATATGATTATCACTCTAAAAGTTCTGGAGGACTCAAATATGAATCAACTGATTTTCTAATGAAGGTTATTGATCATTTGAACTAAGATAGACTTCTATAAGAAATGTCTGGGAAGAAGTCAAAGAAATGTCTACTCCCAATTCCTTGTGGTGACCAAAGTGATAGACAAGGACATGTCTCAGTAGTAACAAGAAATCAAGCCTGATTTATAACAGATTTTATCTCAATATGAGTATAAATAATAACATATTTGGCCCAATAAGTTTTTTTTATCAAACATATCATCCAAAATATATATGGATGGTTGTGCTGAAAATAAAACTCCTCTTACTAAAAATGTTGTTAATCAAATAGAAAAAGAAATGTTGAAGTATTTGTGCCATTATGTTTCACCCTATTGATGATTAGATAGCAAAGACTTGTCTTGCATTATGTCACAGAGTCTATGATGTCCATGAACTATAGACTTAACTGTAAGAGACTTAACTGAACCCCTTTCATTTTTCTTGAGACCAAAGGGAAAACATAAATTAGACTGCCAGACATGGAACACCTCTGCTTCAATAAAAAAAAAAAAAGTCATAAGGGTTTCTTTCTTTTTGAAAACATATCATTCTGCAACCATGCTGTGAGTACCTTTGAAATAATATTGCCATCGTCTTTTGATAAGGATTACATTCCGTATTGCTGTGCTCTGTGACTGAATTATAGAAATACCCCATTTAGATTAACCTTGACTTGTTCTTCAACCAGAGGTTTCCTGATATTATTGCTTGTGGGAAAATCATTTTCTTCTTTGTAAATATAAAAGGAATAGCAAGCAAGCCCTGATTCTCCATCTTATTACTCTTTCAAACAAGGTTGGATTTTCATAAAACATGAAAATCTGCTGCTACTTTATTTGATAGAAGAGTAAAATCTTCACGCTGAGTTCAACTCTCTATAACTTCATGGGTTATAGTCACATTGTTTTCTTGGCAATAATAGAACAGGAGCTTATCTTAACCTTCTTCCAGGACATATTTTAACCTTTCAAACTGGCCTACAGCCCTGGGATTCCCTGGCAGTCTCCTGTGCAACTATTAACTAGACTCTACCTTGCTTAGCTTCCATGGACAGAAAAGCCAGCCAGGTGCTGCTACTGCAGAGACACAATCTCACAGCAAAGCTCCAACTGATTTTGATAGCATTCAAATTATATCCTGAAATGCAAGAGCTGGCTAAAGAGTGCAAAGGCTGGCTTTTATTCATTGGAAAATCATATGTATTTTTGCTGAAGGAGCTTGCAGTAACCCTGAAAAAACACATTCCTCTCCTTAACATCCATTGCAGCATATAATCAGAGGGAAACATATAGCACAAAGGTATGTATTATATCAGGAATCATCATTTCAGAAGCAGAAGCAATAGAAGACGGTAGGACTACCACATTTAGCCTGGAAATGTCAAGATTGCCACTAGACCAGTGATGGTTAACCTTTTTGCTGTCATGTGCCAAAAGTGGGGGGAGCGTGGGGAGGTTTGCACGTGTGCATGCCTACACCCATAATTCAATGCACCCCACCCCCTGCGCATGTGCGCATGACCCCCCACGCTCCCCCCACTTTTGGCACGTGATGGCATGGTGGGCCCGGTAGGCCCAATTTTTGCTCTCTCCAGGCTCCAGAGGCTTTCTAGGAGCCTGGGGAGGGCAAAAGCGACCTTCCCCACCCCCCGGAGGCCCTCCAGAGGCCCTCCGGAGGCCAGAAACTGCCTGTTCCCAATATCTGGTGGGTCTGGAAAGCCGGAAAATCAGGTGGCCAGCACGTGGATGCGCGCTGGAGCTGAGCTAGGGCAACGCTCGCATGGCCACAGATATGGCTCCATGTGCCACATGTGGCACGCGTGCCATAGGTTCGCCATCACGGCACTAGACTCTTAACTTTCTGCTGCCATCTAGTGATTCTTCAGATATCTGCAACCCAGATACTATAGCCCCCAAAGAGTATTTCCTCCTTATATACAAAGTGCTTTAAAGTAAATTCAGTCATATATTCCAGAGGTGGAAAAAATGAAAACAAAACAATATTATTTGATTTGAAGGTTGCATGAATTCAGCATGACCTTAGGTTAGATACAGATTTAGTCATGCTTAAAGTTGATTCCATGAATAAAATAGGACAAATGACATAGTATTGTATGTACATTCCTATCACTTTGTTCATTTCTTGAACAAGCAATGAATGTTATGCACAGTATGGGAAAGTTATAAGAAAAGAAACATTATAAAAATAAAATAGCAATAGCAACAGTTCTTGGACTTACATATCGCTTTACAGTGCATTACAGCACTCTCTAAGCGGTTTACAGAGTCAGTATATTGCCCCCAGATGAGGACAATCTGGGTCCTTATTTTACCGACCCTGGAGGATGGAAGTCTGAGTCATCCTTGAGCCGGTGAGGATCGAACTCCTGACTGTGAGCTGAATGAGCCTGCAATACTGCATTCTAATGGCGAAACATAGGTATAAGTAATTTATACCAATACTAATCTATACTTTCCTATCCTTGCAATATACCTTTATATTTGCCATTCCCATCCAGCAATTTATACATTATCATTTGTTGTTGTTGTTGTTGTTGTTTTACAATTACCACTATTTCCTTTTGAAGCTTCAATCCATTCCACCCAACTGATTTAATATATTTGTTTGGTAATCTATTCATCAATCATTCTCTCTGTACATCTCTGCTGATGTATACATCTCTGCTGATGTATTTTTAGAATAATGGTCATTTTTCCTTAGAATTTATTTCCAGATTTCCCATTATCACTACTTACTGCAGAATTATAGGATTTGTACTTCCAAACACATGTAATAGCCAATTTGAATCCTGCTGAGGTGAGGATTGCTTTCCATTTATACATTACCAGTAACTACTACCAGATAAAACTCACACAAGAAGTCTTTAGGAACCAAAGCTGAAGTCAAATTGTTTACTCCCTTCAATTTTTTTTATTGATTGCCTCCCTCTTCTCCCAGAGGTTACTGCTTTATCCCAAAGGTCTCCATGAAGTCTTTAGAAAAGATTTACTTTGGTACCATCATAAGGGTGTGTGATCTTTCATCCATCTTTTCCAACTATTCTTTCTCCAATATATTTTCAAGCTGCAAATTCTTTACCATTGCTCTAAGTAAAAATGAAATAACAAGGCAAAATCTACTTTCAAACCAGCAGAATCCAATTGTTTGATTATTTAATGGGAAATTCTAAAGGAAATATATAGATTTTAAACAAATAAATCAATAAGTCACTGCATTAGCCATCAATGTTCTCTGCATTTTCCTTATTAATTAGAAAACCACTCTCATAACAATGAAATTAATTTGGAGGAGAGAGGGGAGATTAACTATTTCAATAATGGATATTATATAAACCTTCCTTAAAATGTTATGTTTTATAAATGTGACAAACATAAAATTATTTTCCCAATGAATATATATGAATATATCTCTACACATTTACCTACATACAAATCAGCTCAAAATTCTTATAACCAGGCTCAAACTATTCTTACTTAACACACATTATGCAAAGACATTCAAGAAGGCCCTACACTGGTAGCTGTTGAAGAAATGAGAAGCAGAGAAGACCAACAACAAGGTGGTTGAATTTGGTTGAAAAACTAAGTTAGGAACTGATTATGGATGAACGTGTCCCAGGATAATGTTGCAGGATCCAATCTGGGTCAGTCACTAGGACCAGAGGTTTAGTCTCCCAAGCTTTTGGACTCATGCTGGAGCTCATCCTCAGGAAACTTCTCTCAAGCAGAATGTGTTAAGGACAGATTATCCTAAAGGACCAGTTGATGGATAGATAGCCATGAAGAAAATCTGTGTGGAATCAATATTGAATTTGATGGCACATAATCAAATATTGCTGGTCAGCTCATGATCATCAATATCATAAAGATCTTAATTATCCATTCTAGGCATTTTTCTGACAAATCTTATTTTTTTCATCCTAGATCATTCATGTAAAGCTTCTGTATGTTGTAAATAAATGCAAATTATTATCAGAAGCTCTTTCATTGTAACAATAGATGGTTAAATTGCACCTCTGCTGAACAATCAACTGAGAAATACAGAAATGAACTGCCTGGCAAGAGTAATTAGGCAAAGAACCTGTTCACCCACACTTCTCCAAAATCTACAATAAGCTGCCCAAACACCAACAACACAACAAAGAAGGAAACCGGCAGACCAAAAAACCAATAAAAATTGACCTTCTGGGCAGAATCACAATTAAGAAACAAACATGCCTCACAAGCCCCACAACACAAAGGACCAGTCTCACTATAAAACAGCCTCTTTGAACATCAGGTGTTTTTTTTTTTTTTTTGTTTGTTTTTTGTAACTACCCCAAAGAACAAACCTCTTTGCTTTTGGGGAATAAATAAATAATCTCCTTTCTACACACAGCATGTCTGGATTTCATTCTGATTTGTTCTTGTGTAACCGTGGCTCAACTTGGGACCCCAAATTGTCTTCAGACAATTCTGTCCACCTTTAGTTTGCAAAGATTTAGCTCACAATTTGTCCTATCCAACAGATTTTTAGTTTTATTCAGTTATTATTCTCTTAAGTATTGGCTACAAGTTCATGCCATTTTTATGGCAAAGAGAATTCCCTGTTTTTTACCTTCTCCCCATTTTCACCTTCATACCACACAATTAATAATATAAATTAAAGTTTTCTTAAGAGTGCTTTGGCATGCTAAATTGTAGTGGCTCTGAGAAATCTGTTAAAGCTATTATGTTAAGATTTATGCACCATGCTGTGATTATACTATCCTGTCTGGAGATCATATGCAGAAATGCAAGTAAAATACATCAATGGATCCCATTTCTTTCTCCGCCCACCTCATATCATCTTACATTTAAAAGAATTCAGCTTTCAGTATGTTCCCTCCATTACGCAAGATGCTGGAGCAGAAGCAGGAAAAAAGAAGGAGCACCAGCAATAGTGAATTGTTTGGATTTTCATCTAAATTACATCAGCTTTAAACTAGAGGCTACTATAAAAAGCACATTTTAAAGTACAGTGATCCGCAGAGCATTAGTTCTGATAACAACTCAGTGTCTATGTGCATAGTAATATTGTAATTATCCTCTATTGAGAACTTTTACAAAAACATTATATATTCAAGCAATCATGATTCTTGCCATGGAAGGTTAATTGTTGTTAGCAGCAGCCAAGGGCCAGAACTCTGTGAAATAAACAAACAGGGAATAATAACAGTTTCTTTTCCTCAGTGCTTCTTTACATGACTTCCATTTCCAAAAGTGCTATTTCTAAAGAAAGAGGGAGAAGCATTAGGGAAATTGTTATAGACTTGTATATGTAATGTCTATCATAGGCTTAGAAAGCATGTTCTCACATTCAGCTATGATTGAAGAACAACCTGCCTCTGCCACAAAATAAGCAAAAGTCCATATTTCATTACAATGAATCCAAACAAAGAATTTTTGCTGAATCCAAACAAAGAGTTGGAACCAGCAAAATCTTCCCACAGGTGAAAAGGCTCCTTCTGTCCACAGAAACCCAATTTTTCTAGTATTTTCTAGTATACAATATGCGTGGGAAGAATCTATCTAATTCATTCCAAACTTCCTTTGAAGTCCCCTACATCTCCCGAAAATCAGATTCAGAAGTCTTCAAAACAATGAACAAAGCAGCAACAGCACTTGGGGGCTGCAACAAAAATAGAGATTTGAATGTCCCAACAGTGCTGGAGTTCCTTTGTCTTTCTTTGAAAATGTTTTGCTTCTCATCCAAGAAGCTTCTTCAGTTCTTGGATGAGAAGTGAAACTTCTTCAAGGAAAAACAAAGAAAGTCCAGATGCCTTCTTTAAGAAGCACCTTTGAGACAACCATTACCAGGATGACTGAGAATATCCATAGACATTTAGAGATTTGAATCTTATTTTCTCCCTTATGTGTAGAAATGATTCTGAGCAGAATTCTTCTTGGGTATGCTTCTACCAATAATATAAAACTCTGAACCTCCTGATTTTTAACATGTGTCCATAATGAAATAATTGACCTCTATAGGCTTACAGCCTTGGCAAGCCAAAAGTTATTCTGTTCATTTTTCAACAATATCCATGCACTTCAACAAATATGATTAGCACTGATGCACAGCTTGTCTTGCCATTGCCTTCCCAAGCTGGAGAGAGAGGTTCCAGTGACATATTAATCCTAGCCGTGTCTAATGAGACAGTTGCTAGCAATTATAACCTAATGAAGCAGAAGCTGATTGTTCAGATACTCAGAGCTGAGAGTCTCTGGCTAAGAGATATAGGGAGTTCTTTGAAAAAAATAACTTTGTCAGATAAAGTGGAGGAAAGGACAAATTGTATATACTGTATAAGAGCCTTTAGATCATATGCTTATAAGGTGGCAAAAATGGAATTAATATAAATACATTTATGAAAGACCTAGAGATTGACCAGAAAGACAGGAAGGCTATTTCGACTTGTTAAAATAGCCTTGGGAAAATGGTTCATGTACCTAAAAAAAATAAAAATAAAATAAAAATCAACAGCTGTTTTGTCCATCTGGCTGCAATTTCTCACACAGACTATTTTAGCTAAAAGCTAGGAAAATATATTTGTAGAGTTGAATTGTCACTGCAGGATCAAAAGTCATGCAAGAGGCACATAGTAACAAATATATACACAAAATTATGCAGACTTCCTGGAAGCCTAAATCCTATTTTCTGGGGATGATGTCAAAGGATTGCATTCTGAATAGTTGTTACCCACTGTTTCCATCACCTTTTCAAGAGCCAAACAAAGAGGGCCATAATTTTCCCTAAGATTTTGTGGCACAATTACATTTGTGTTCAGCCCACTTCTATTATCTGTCAGCTACCATTTCTTCTATTCCTATTTACCAACCTCAAACTAATTCTTTTAAAAATGCCTCTGATAAATGTGTCTTCTGTGTAGTCATAATGACCATATCCTTTGTATTGAATAATTCTCTATAGTAGGATTAATAGCTCTTGTCTTCATTTTTACGACCTCTGATTTCCTGTCTCATCTTGTTCTTTGTTTTGCCTTGTAACTCTCCTCAATATCTATATTACACATCCTGTTTTCTGAGATGTCTTTGAAAAAAAAATACATATCACTAATTCAGAATCCTACTTCACCTAGTAGGTAGCCTGAGCATAGCTTTCTAAAAGCAATAAATATGTGTTTGTGTTGTGAGAGTAGGCCTAAATTGCCATACCTATAAGCAGGGTGACCTAAAGCCATGAAAAGCTCCCTTGGGGAAAGTAGTTAAGAAAAAAACAAGTTGTTAAGGATAAAAAACTGTCACCTGAACCAGTTTCAATTCAGGTGGGTCTGAACTGTTCAGGTGGGTCTGAGCACATGGGAGAGTCCTTCCCAAGTCTCATCAAGAGACACCAGATTTGTAAATCAACATGGCAAGAGTAGTTATCAGTCCTGTGAATCAAGAATAGCTATCAGTCTGTGAATCAAGAATATCTATCAGTCCTGTGAATCAACAAAGCAATGAGTTGGGGAGATAAAAGAGGTCCTGAAGTCTGCACACAATTTGAGTCATCTTTGAATCCAGATTTGGCAGCTTCCATCCCTTTGGTTAGTGCCTGCTAGACTAGGATGAGGGTAAGTGGATGAATGTATTCATATGTGTGTGAGAAAGAAAATATTTGTTATAGCCAGTAAAGTTTTGTTATTGTTTTAAATTTGTTGGGTCTCTGTATTCTAAAGACTTGGTTTTGCTTCAGTATTTGATTGAAAGTGATTTGAATGTGGCTATTTTCCAGGACTCTGAGTGGGTGAGTGAGTGACCATAAGCTGAATCTAGGGCAGGAGTGAAATGCTACCAGTTCACATCGGTTCAGGTGAACTGTTAGTGACAGTGGCGGGTGGTTCGGATAAACGGTAATGGTGGCAGCACAAGGCTCTGCCCACCCGCCCAGACGTCACTCGCCCGGATGTTAAAACCAGGAAGTAACCTGGTTTTTTACCCTCTGTACAGAGGGTCCAAATTTCCATGTGACGCGTGTGGAGTGTGCACTCCCAAACCGGTAAGGAAGGTAAGTAGATTTCACCCCTGATCTAGGGGCTGCATGAAACAATGTATCCATGCTTCGTGCTGTACATTTCTGAATATTTTGACTCTAGTAGTTCAATTGGAAAAAAGGAACATATATTTAAATATGCAAAGGATAATTACATTTCGAGGAACTCTTATAGACAAACATTTAAGCCCCTCTTGTCTTATCCCACCTTGTCCCATTGTTTTGGGAACCAGTAGGAAAGTTGTTATGTCTCTCTTGAGGGTATTTTTCCAAGCAGGAAATGCAGGAATCCAGAGCAGCTGCAGAGCATTAAGGAGAAATGTAGTAGAAATAAACAGATAGATACATGAAGAGACACATAGGGACTCCCTCTGCCATAGCAATGGTACAACCTCAAAGAACCCAGTGAAAACCCTCCAAAGAAACTCAAAAGTTGCTTGAGAAAAGAATGTGTGTGTGTGTGTGTGCGTGTGAGTGAGTGAGGGGGGAGGGAGTTTCTTCAAGTGGAAGACAACTTTCCTGCAACAGGACAATTGATTTGAACACCAGCTTGTTTTTAATGGCATATTTTTAAATATGTTCAACCATCTGTTTTTCTTTAATGATATCCTTTTTATACTTATCCACTAGGAGCAATATTCTGTTGGAAGGATAAGACATAAATATTCTTAATAAATAAAACTGTCTTGCCCAGGTTGCTTTTTGCCCCACATGTGAAATTCAGTAGGTCTTCCTCAGAACAGTGAACACTTCATAGCTATAGAGAGACTTCTTGTCATGCATTTGGTTAATGCCATTTAAAAACAAACTAAACAAGTGCCATTGTCACAACTTGTATGATAATTCTGTGCACTGTGATATTTTGTGTGTTGTATTTATGACTCTTCAGCTGAATGTGAAGTGCTATGAAAATAGAAAACACCTTAGGGAGGAGGCAGATTTGTAGGCTGAAGTTTAAACTAGAAACAAAATTCTTACATATGCTGAGAAAGAAAGCAACATTTATAGCCCTTTGTTCTTGCAGAAGCTCAATGGACATAGCACTTCCTCCTCCTCCCCTCTCCAACTCCACCCCATCATAAGCCTATAAGGTCAATTGAGGGGGAGTGATTGGCAGCTCAAAACTATTCAGCAAGCTTCCTTTTCAAAGCTAATTTGCAAGGCTCCAATCCTTGTCAGATGATAAGCAAGCTGACCGGAACCTTTATATCTTCTTATTGGTGGTGGCCTGCCCTCTTTATATGAGACTTTGCAGTGTAGAGCAGAATGTCTTCTTTGCTCTTGTTCATCTAAGTGCAAACTTCAAATTGTTTGCCATCCCAGTTCATAACAACTGGGATTTCTGAAACTGGATGAAAATAGAGGCCTCTTCAGATCTTCTCACAACTGAGAAAAGTCTCAAATTGAGAAGAGGAGATATATACATGAGCAAAGATTGTAGGAACAAAGTCACTCACTTTATATAATAAACGATTATAGATGCCTTGAGTTCAACTTAGACCTGAAGAGAGTTAACTTCAAGTCCTATCAGTAAATAGACTTTAGACCCCAAAAGTTTCTTTGAAATGCTAAACAATTCCACAAACCATTGTAAACAAAGGTGAGTTCAGATTTAACAGTAATTGCAGGAAATTACATTTTTTATTTCCAATAATTGAGGGGAGGAACCACTGTTTTTTGTCAAGTAAAATGACTTCCCAATGTACCAGGGGAAATATCAGAAAATGGGAAGGAAGCAGGGTTGGGCTTCAAAAAGTTTAGCAAGCGGTTCTCTGCCTGGTTGCTGGGTGGGCGTGGGCATGGTGGATGTGGCCTACCCAGCCTCCTGCATCATGGCAGGGGGGCATTTTTGCCCTCCCTGGGCTCCTGAGGCTTTCCTCAAGCATCCGGGAGGGCGAAAATGGCCTCCCCTGGCTCCAGAGGCCCTCCGGAGGCCTTCTGGAGGTCAGAAATGTTCCCGAACTTCTGGTAGGCCCATTTTTTGCCCTTCCCGAACCTCCGTGCATGCGGCCAGCCAGCAGTGGGATTTGGAGATTCTCCGAACTGCACAGAATCTTAGCTAGAGCTTCTCCTGAACCCCTGTCAACCCAGCAGCCCACTCCTGGAAGGAAGTCAAAGTTATGCAGAAGAACAGAAGAAGAAAAAAGTGGACAAGTAGGATAACATAAAAGAGAGTCAATGGTGGTCTGCATTGCACAATCTATACTTTTTTATTTTAGGCCTAATACATTTGTTGATTGTAGCGATATGTGTTGGTTCATGACGAATAATGAATGAAAGGAGTTTATTCATCCCACAGTCTATGGAGATTCTCAATCATCCAGGTCATGCTTGTCCCAAAGGGCTTTCTTGTCTCAAGAAAGTCCAGTTGCCCTTTGGAAAAATCACCTTCATGATATTCATCCCACTGTTTAATTAACAAATGAATATTTCTTCCATGAAAAATCCCAGAAGATTATTATGCGTATATTGGCACATGTATACAGACTTGAATTTATCTCTAGTTTATAACTTTCTCTTCGGAAAATATATCAAAATCTGAAAAGTTTGTTATCTGTGATTTAATATCCCTTATGTAGAAATATCTGTCGATGAATAATATACATATTTTATGTGTTGAGATGCGTATGTACAGAGTTGTATGGTAATCTAAGAGTACCATCTAGAAAAGTCTCAAAAGTAACTTATCAGTTACAGCTATAGACTAAAATTCCACTGAATTGAACGTATTGCACAGAATTAAACACGCTAGTAGCATATTTAACTCTGTTTCACTCCATAGAAAGATTATGTTCCTAATATTTACTTGAAGCTACATAATAAATTCTAAAACATGGATGAAAACAAATAGATAAAAGACAATTTCTTATTTTTCCCTTGGTTTGATAATAATTAGTATTCTTATTCATTATTTCCTTTCCAGAAGCTATCACATTATAGGATCATTTTTGGTAGTTATATTTATAGAATAGTGGCATTTCACACTTCAAGGATAAAACTATGCCACATAAATCAGTTTTCTACAGAAACTATCTTACTAGCATTTTAAACATCTGAGATCATTTAACATCTAAATGTATGAAAATAGGGTGGAAACATTACAAAAGGGTATTTATTATCTTTTTGGAAGATGAAGTACAGAAAAATGTATTTCGTATTATAGGCAAAGCCATTAACACTTTTTTCCTAATGTATTTGACGCCGACAAAAAGGTGTTTCTACAAAATTTTCTAACATCCTCACTGAAAATTATTGACAAAGAAGGTTTTCCCCATTTTTTTGTAAAATTAGCAATGACCCCTGCTATTTTAAAGACAGGGATGTATAGCGATACCATTAACATTTTCTGTTTACTTGGAAAGGTAAAACCAAGAGGTTATAAGTCTGGAGTCTTGAATGAAAACAGGATTAAATATGCACATTAAGAATATCCAAGGCTCATTAATCCTGGATGTGATTTTATTGGGAATGGTTAAGGAATGAAAAGCTTGGGAACTAATGTTAATTGACTCCCAAGCTGATTTGTGATCAGAATGTGATCATACATTCAGAGCAGTGGTGGATTGCCCCCAGTTCGCACCGGTTCTATAGAACTGGTAGTAAAACTGGCAAGAAGCCCCCCCACTGATCCGCCCACTGACCCTGACATCATGAAAATGCTTCTGCACACAGCCTTGTTGTGAACCGGTAGTAAAGGTAAGTAGAACCCACCCCTGATTCAGAGGTATTCCTGTTTTCTCCCAATTTTCAACACAGTTTTTAATAACAAAAGGCATTCTATGTTTGGAAATATGCACTTTTGCAGAGATCCCATTGAAGAATCCATATGGAAGATGTAAAATAGAAGTTACCCAAATGTTGCAAAGAAGCTTACTTCTAGGTTTTGAACCTGGTAGAGTGGAAGAGCTGCTTTTGACATCTTGATCAAAACAAAAGCTTTGTTCTCACAGCTGGGCTTCCCTTTTGTTTGCCATGTGAGAGCCTAATTTTTAGCAGTGGCATCATAATCTGTCATCACAGAAAGAGATATTTATGCCAGTTTCCTGCTGTTCCTGTTCAATTTATAAACCAGAAGAGAAAGTTTCTAAATTCCAATATTTTACAGCATGCCTGCTTCTTACCATCTTGCAGATTAAAAGGCCATCACATTAACAAGTGTAGGTTTGTTTTCACAGCAGAAAACAGGTGTGTGTTGATTATTTCATCAGCAGGAAGATGGCAGCTGAAACTTTCTTGCTTTTTCTATTTCTATGGCATAAAGGGCGGGACTTAAAAATGCCAACAAACTGGTCAGATGGAGACAGAGATCTGACTAAGAAATTCACAGCATGTAACCAATATTTATGTAATGTGAAAGCTCAGCATTGAGACAAGGAGGAGGGATCAAGCAGGGAACTAGCCTTGAGTCCTTACATAGCCACAAGAGAGGTAAACCTGATCTCTTTTTCCCTCCCCTTCCCCCACCCCCATTAATTTAGTTGAATCATATCTGTTTGTTCCCAAGGGAAGGCAAGTGGTCTGGGAAGATTCCTGTAGTATAGGTAGAACACAATAAACCTTTTCTGATCCAGGTCCCAAACCCTCTGTATTTAAAGCCCTGCCAGCATTCCTGGCAAAAAAAATCTCTCTCAATGCAGGATAACAAGTCTGTCTGGCAGGGAGATGAATAGTTGACTGCCTTTTATCTATTAATCTCTGCCTCCTTTTTACCCCCAGAGCTAGGGTGGGGCTTCACTAGCAGTGGTGGCTCTTCTGTCCCAAGGATTGGCCCAAAGATTTCCACTGTCTCCTTTGCCTTCTGTGCATCTGCACATCACACTCTGGACCCAGATGTTCCTCTTCTTCCGCATCAGCCACCTCCAGACCTGGGGGCTGTTGACTCTTCAACTGAGGGATGATAGACAGCCCAGGCACCACCTCTGCCTCTCTCTCTGACAGCTCCATTCCCTCTTCCCCCTCAGAGCTCTCAAGTTGCCTTGATGCTGACTCTGACTCCCATGCCTCCTCCTACTCCTCTGATTCTGCTGTTGGAGGGGCCACAAAACCTTTCATATGTGAGTCTGGTTGCTCGTGCATAACATTTGCCTTGTTCCAAATATGACTCTGTGCTATGAAGCTATGATGAAGCAACGTGACAGTGGACAAACAGGGTGTTATAACCATCAAACAAAGTAAAGCAAGTTGCCACCCATAAACATTTCATAGTCCACCCTACAATTGAATATGAGGATGAATGTGAGTTTTTGCATCTGGGAAGCCAATGGGGTTAGTTTAGCAGATAATTGAAAAAAATAGTTGCTGTTTAAGTCAGGCTTAATTATTACTTTTTTCTTTTGACTAGACAGCAGACCCTTTGACTGAGATCTCTTTTCCAATGGCTACAGTATATGTATAAAGTGAGTAGATGAGGGTTAGAGAAGGAGCAGACAGAAGGAATGGAGTTAGTTGCCTGGTGATTAAACATCATAAAGTCAGTGTGATAACTTTGTGCTGGAAGTGACTTTATTATGTCTGCTCTGTGGTTTGATATTCTTTTGAGATCTTACTTCTATAGTAAAGAGGAAATTAACTTTTCTTAACCATAGAAGCAATATCCACTATAGGGTTATCATTTGATAAAACCAGCTGGAGAAGAATTAATATGGCCTTTAAGATCCAGTACCACTATCTGAATGCTGATAACTTATGGGGGCATTGGGTTGATTATACAACTACATGTCATGACTTGTGCTAAATATTATGGCTGCGTATTACTGAACAATGAGCAGTAATTCTAGATGAGGAAAGAGCTGGAAATGAGAAACCAGGAATTACATTTAGCAAATCAATATTTATTCATTTACTTACTTACAAATATATACACAGTATTATTCCTCAGAGCAAGGGGGATTAAAGGACAAAAGGAAATTCGGAAATAGTCTGTATGTTTCTGTTCAACCAGAAAGCTGTTTTAGATGATTTCTTGTCCATGAGGATTCTATTACCAGCTGACTCACTGGAGCCATTCTGAAGTTGCTTCACAGCCCCACAGTGTGGTTTATCACCCATCTGCATGAAACTATCAGTTTCTCAGCAGTGTTATTTGCCATCATCCACACCTTAGCATATTTAGCAAATTTCCCATATCCCAATTTCCCAGTCAAAGTCTTGGCAATCTGTTGTACAATTTTGCTTAGGTTTTGTTTTGTGAAATATGACAATAAAGAACTTATAACCAAAAAAGCACTTTTCAGGAAAAAAAAAACCCCTTTTCTATAATAAAAGTTTGGTTTCTTTAAAAAAAAAATACATAAAACCGATAGGAAGTTCACGGTTAACTCTAAATCCCCAGGCCTAGTAGATTTTCCTGGCTGGTCATTTCTTCAACAGCATGTGTGAGAAAGAGGATGAATTTAAATAAATAAAGTTGGGTATTGATTGTGGTGAGGGTATATAAATATACATCAATTACTGAAATGTAGTAGGATGAGTAACTCTGCTAGAATGCTAACATTTGTACCTCAAAATGTATTGAATTGGGTTAAGATGGAAATCAAGAGAGAAAAATGACTGTCACACCTGGAAGCCATCTTTTGAATTGGGCCTTCAGGCCTGCCACATTTACTGCTGTGGGAAATTGGGAAGGAGGATTGAATGGAGCATTGGTGATAAGTTGTAAGTGTGAAAAATGGTCATAAGTCACTTTTATTAGTGCTGATGTAATTTCAAATGATTATTAAAAGAATTGTTGTAAGTCAAGGACTACCTATATTTAGATCATAAATGATCTAAATGAAAATATTCATCTGTTTTACACATTATGTAAAGAATTTAAATAATCTTGCTCTATATGGTCTTAGAGAATGCTCTGTGACAAATGAAATTAATTACTTATGGTCCAGCATGTTAGATGACCTGAGGTATAACCAGACCTCTGTTATTTTATCCTTCTTGAGTTAGGATGTGGAAAGGAGATAAATTGGAAAAAAAAAAAACATGAAAAGAAGCTCAGTAGCTACTAAGCTATCTGAAAACACACTTTGGTGTGTTCTTATTTCATATCATTTATATAGCCTGGGGTGTCAAACTCAAGGCCCATGGGCTGGATCTGGCCTACCAGGTGCTTAGATCTGGCCCGTGGGGCCCTCTGATCTCCATTTTCACTGGCAGAGGGCTGCAGGAGGCCATCACAGCTGAAACTGGGGCCTGGGGGGCTGCACACATTTCCCCAGGCTCTGTTTTCATTGGCAGAAAACAGGTGACTTGGCCACCACAGGTGACCCCAAGGGTGACATCGAGTTGGCTACGCCCACCCTAGTCACGCCCCCCTGGTCCCCCAAGATAAAACACAACCCTGATGCGCCCCTCAATGAAATTGAGTTTGACACTCCTGATATAGACTCTCTGTAACTAAAATTGAAACAAAATTTCTTCTTTCATTCAAACATAAAATAAGTCAGAAATTACTGTTAAAAACAGAACTGTTAAATATTTTCCTAAATCTTAATAAGGTAGCTGCTCAAGTTTTCCATTTGTTCATAGTGTGATGTAATTTGGTAATTCAAAAGAGCAACAACACGTATAATGAAGCTCTTTTAGAAATATTCATTGAGAAATTAAGTGCTTGTTTCTAACCACTCAGGGTGGAATATTTGAGACTTCCTCATCCAGAGTGCTATGGCTCAGATTCACCCAAATATTTTATCTCTAAAGAAGGCAATGAAATAAAAAATCAGAAATAATTTCAATCAAGGCAACACTTATGGAAGTGCTAATTTTAATAAAGGGAGCTTTCTAAGCCATTTATTTAAATTTGACTGGAATAATTCCAATTGAGCTTTGGGTAATCAAAAATGTATGTACCAAGTTTTTGGCTGAGGACCTATGGTGGGTTAGATACAGTGGTGGGATTCAGCCAATTTGGACCACTTCGGGAGAACCGGTTGTTAACTTTCTGAGCAGTTTGGCAAACTGGTTGATGGAAGAAATCATTAGGGCAGAGAACCGCTTGTTAAATTACTGAATCCCACCACTGGTTAGATGTCATTGTAAGTGTCTCCACAAGTGGGAACCATACCATGGCAAAGATTGGCATCCAGATAGCAAGTTTTGGCTGACAGAATTCCCTCTGGAGGAGGACAAATTAAGAGATCACCCATTTGTGCCTTGGATAGCTCTCCTCCTGAGGAAACTACAGGAAATGAGTTTCTTGTGATTGGTCATGATCTTGGGAGCTGAGGGATTATCACTACATTACTATATAGTCTTTATGGACTTTTCAGCAGGAATGAAAAAAAAAAAAAGAAATTGGATTGTTTTGTGTACACATTCTCAACTCCATATATTGATTGATGATTAAGGCAGATAGATTGGAATGGAAACTATTTACAGAGGCTTAAGACTTTGATATTGGAATTTATGCCCCAAATGAAGATAAATAGCAATTTATAAATGACTTATGGATAAACTATGCAGTTTCTATATGTAAATTGGTGTGTCCTGGGAGATTCGGAATAGGGTACTCTCTCTCCCCCCCAATAAAAAGATTAAATATTAAAAATATACAAAGCAAACTACCCAAAATTTTATTTGATTTAATGGACAATTTGGTGCTTGTTCAGGTATGAAGATATAAAAATGGTGCCTCAGCAGAGTGTACTTATTTCTTTGAATGACATACATCTTTTTCAAAGATGGATATGATTCAGATCTCTAAAACTAAATCTACCAAGTGGAGAAATTTCCAAATACTTTCTAGGACCATACCCTGGAGACTAACTTTTAAAAGAAAAAAAAAATGTTTCGGATGAAGATTAAATGAGATCTTGTAAATGGAAATAATGGAGGACTGGAAAAAGAAGTTTAAGCAATTTTTAAAGATAATCTTAATAAATACATAGATGTAAGAATGGTTTGGAAGGCAAGCAAAGCTTTTGCAAAAGGATATTTTATACAACCTAACAGTGAATTTAAAAGAAAAAGGCAAGGAAAAATACAAATGATTTTGCATGAGATTAAAAAATGATAAATCCTATTATTTCTACTAAAAATAACTGAATTTCAAATGAAGCGATGTTTACAGAGCTACCTAGAGTATTTTGTAGTCTATTCCCAACAGCATATTGTAATTTTAAATGTAATGGCTTGTGAAAATTATACCCAGTCTCAATATTGTAGATTTTATGTATGAATATTTGAATTTCTATGAAAAGTGATATTTCCATAAATTCCTTGGTTGGGCATTTAATCAGACTGTTACTTCAGCAAGGTAATTGCAACACTAAGAAGAAGAAGAAAATCCCTCTGCTTCTCGTGGATCTTCAGTTCTTTTCCTTGCATCATTTTTAATTTTAGAAAATCATATTACCAAACAATATCTATGGAAAGAAAATAACACAACACAAAAGTAAAATATTGCATTATCAAAAAAAGCCAAATGATGTCAGAATAGAAAACTGCATCTTGTTTTGCTAATTAGAAGCCAAGGTGTTCAGAGATGGTGATATCACCTATTAGCAGACTTATAGACCATTCCTATAAATGATGTCATAAAAGTTGGATGGCAACCTTTTTACTTTAATAGCAGCTGAACTGGTAATGACTAAGTAGAAAATAGAGTTCACTGTTTTTGTTAGTGCAGAGAAAGTGGACCATAGCAGCTGCTGAAAAGGAAAAATCTATATTTGTTTTTGGAAGAAAGAGAATGAAAATAAAATTGCCACAATCACAATGTCTTTCAATACGTCTACATTATAGTAATATTTGGAATATTGTGTACAGTTCTCGTTACTATCTCTATTTCAAAGAATAAGCATTTAGCAAGAAACTACAGAAAGGTGATTAAAATAATTAATACTCGGGGCACACTTCTGTTTAAGCCTTTTTATTTCCCAATGTCACTAAACAGGACACAACAGAGGTTTATAACAATGTGTAGCATAGAAAATGTGGATAGGAGAAAATATTTTTCCTGCTTTCAGAATACTAGAATTCTAAATCACCCAGTTAATTCAAAGGACAGGGCACTCCGAAAAGATCAAATGCCATCTTCACAAAATATTGCCTAATAGTTAAGAATTGTTAACCTGACTTCCGGCGGTGACGTCAGCGTGTAAGGAACGAGGGGAACGAGGCTCCGTCCCCGAAGTTCCAAATTTCCTGATTGGAAGCCGTTTTTGGCACTTTCGACCACGGAGAGGTCGACAGAAAAAGGAGGACTCCCTAGGACCTCGGGGTGACAGCAATCTCCCCGAAGGTTCAGAGGAAAACCTCCTAATTCCAGCTGGGAAAAAACCAGCCATCTTGGCTGGCCGGAGCGCTGTCAACTGACAAGCGGGGAAGCGAAGATTGTACAGAGAAACATCGGTAATGGATTAAGCTATTCAAATACGAAGGTATAATTATAAGGACTTAAGGATCTAAGGCATCGGCGTGAATAGGACTCCAAAAAGCGGCGGTAAGATCGTCAGGCAAGCGGCGAGAGATAATGATCGGAGCGAAGTCTGACACCCACAGTGACAACGCAGATTTGACAGGCGAAAGGAACGAGAGATAGAAGGAAAGGATCAGAAGCAAGCGGTGGATTATAATTTTACAATAATACATCTTGATTTAATAAGGAACAAAGACTAATCAACAGAGTGACTGTAGAAGTGAAGTTTAAAGAACTAAGACTATTTAAGACGGTCGCGGACGGAAAGGAATCAGCTGAACGGTAGCGAATGGCGGACTGAGGATTGAGGATTCAGAGAAGGAACTCTTACTTTGTATCCAGCACCAACAACAAACTTAAACCACAGACACGGGATTTGTAACGAGACATTGGATACATTGACGCTGTTGGCAAAAGAGATATAATTTGCTACACAGGAAAAGCGGAACAATTAACTTACTGATTTAACGGAAGCCATTGTAATAGAACTGTGAAAGCTGGGTGAGGAGAAGGCGAACGGAATAACGAAGGAAGAAGGAGAAGGAAGTAATTCCAATTGGTCTGAAAGTGATATAGTGGAGAACCTTAAATATTAATTTATTAAAATATAGCTATTTCATTTACTTTACAAATCTACACTTAAAACTTATTTAATTTTGCTTAAAGAATACTAATACTAGATCTTGAAGTTATTATAATATATATCAAAGAATTGATTTAAGACTATATTTTTCTTTATTGTTTTATGGTTTCCCACCCCATTGAAATAAGTTAATAGATTTTATAGCAATATATTGATTAAGAGGAATTATATCGTATACCATATTATATTGTCTATTGATTAGAAACCTAGATATTAATATAGATATTGGAGAGAGACGGCTATAGATATTATTAAGGAATAATAAGGAATAATAACTGTGATTATCAATATAAATAGTATGCATTGGCAATTGTGATATAACTTAATAGAATATTTTAGATAATTTATAGAGAATTTTAGATTTCATAGGTTTATTACATAAAAGTTACATAGAAATTGTTAAAAGGGAATTGTTTAGGGTTAAAGTGAATTTAAGTATTGTGATACCAGAAAGTATGAACATAAATGTGATTTAGCATCAATATAACTTGGTATTTAAATATTAATCGTACTATATTGTATAGGAACAAGAATAGAATAATGAATTGCTAAAACACTGTACTTCCCCCTAACCCCTCTGAATTAATTAATTTGACTCCTATATAACGATATTTTACCCTCCCCCAATCGAATCAGTGTATGAAAATTTGGGGAAAAATAATACAAAGAACGATGGCAACATCCTCAATAACAATAACGAAAACAGGGAAAAAATTAACACCCACACAATCGTCACCTGCACAACAAAAAACCATAGACACGATGCTAACTACAGACAAGGAAAAAACTGCCACTGCACACAACATGCAAAATATACAGTCTATATTAGCTATGATCCAGGAGGGGATGAACAAGACCCAAGAAACAATAGCGAATAACCATGAAGAAACAAAAAGGAACCATGAGGAACTGAAATCAGAAGTAGGACAAATAAATGATAATATAAAAAAAATGGACGATAAGATCGAGAGAATACAACAAAACATAGTTAAAAATGAAGAACGAATCCAAAACATGGAAGCTAAAATGGTGTTAACGGAGCAAAAGATAGATAACATCGAACAAAATCAAATGGAGATAAATAGAGAACTTGAAGAGTCAATTACCCATTTAGAATTAGAAAAGGCATCATTCTTTTTACGATTTCAAAATATTGCGGAAACAAAAGGAGAAGACCTAAGAGACCTAATGACAGATATACTAGTTGAGGCTACCCAGAAGGGGAAAAATGAAATTAGTAGGGAAATTGACGAAATCTATAGAGTTCATACGAACTATGCCCGCAGACACAAACTACCTAAAGAAATACATGTCAGATTTGCACGTAAGACTGTAAAAGAAGAGATCTACACATTAATGAGAGAGGGAAAACCCTGTTACAAAGGGAAAGAAATAATAACTCTAAAACAAGTTCCAAGAAGAATAAGAGAATACAGGAAAAACTACAATTTCTTGACAACCCTACTGAACCAACATAAAATAATGTTCTGCTGGCTGGTGCCAGAGGGAATTCTAATATCATGGGACGACAAAAAAATATAGAATCGACACGATAGAGAAGGCACAAGAATTTTTTGACACACACTTTACAATAGAAGAAGAACAGGAAACTAGGCATGACTCAGAAAATACAAACCAGGAACACTCCCGGGGGAAACAAAAAAAAGAAAAGGAAGGAAAGGAGGCTAGAGAAAGGGAGAAGATGGAAAGAGAAGGGGCTAGGAGGAAGACACAAATGGTAACAAGAAACACAAGTAGACTTAAACTAATAAAGAAAAACTAAGGGCAATGGGACGAGAGTTGAAATTAATCTCAATTAATATAAACGGCCTTAACCTACCAACCAAAAGAACACATACTTTCAAAAAACTCCAAAAATTAGACACAGACATTATCAATTTACAAGAAGTACATATTAAAAAACAACATAAACAATTACTAGAAAACAGAAAACTTGGATCATTATTTACCTCACTATCAGATCAAAAAAAAGAGGTATCGCAATATACATTAAAAACCATATTTTATAAAAAGGGAGGTTGATGAAATTATAAAAGGGGAGTTAAGGGGTTTTGGGAGTTATTAAATCTTGCAGTTAGCTAGTTTATTATAGCAAATGTTTGGTGAAATCTATGCCCTGTTTTTGTTCTGGGAAGTCGGGGGTGGGGGGTGGTGAGGAGGGGTTGAAGATTGAGTTTACCAAGGATTGATTTTTTTTCTCTTTTTCTTGATGATAGTTTGAATGAATGTTTATATTGTATACTCGTTTGATCAGAAAATAAAAACTTTTTATTAAAAAAAAAAATAGGGGCAGATGACAATGACCAATCTAGAACATCAATATGGCGTACAGAATTTAGAAATTGCTAGGAATTTCATAATAAAATTATACTTTACAAAAAAAAACAAAAACAAAACCATATTCAGGCAAAACCAATTTACATAGATGGAGACGGCAGGATATTAATGATAGACATTAAGACGGAGACCCAAAATATGCTACTGGTATCAATATACGCCCCGAATGGGAACCAAAAAGAATACTTTAAAAAGATACATGATAAAATAAAAGAATTAGACTACGAACATATATGTATAATAGGGGATTATAATGCAATCGTAGATATGGACAATGATTACCAGAGTAACAAAAAAAAAAAAAAACAAATCTAGGAAAAAGACATTACCTGACACTTTTAAGGATATGATTCAAGAGTTACAACTGAAAGATGCTTGGAGAGAATTAAATAAAACCAAAAAACAATATACATATTACTCAAACCCCCATCAGTCCTGGTCCAGATTAGATATGGCCTGGATGACCGCAGAATTAAGAGAAAACATCAAAGAAATTGAAATTACACCGAATGTATGGGCTGACCACAGCCCTATAACAATAGTCTGGAAAGGTCAGCAAAAAAGAGGAAGATGGATGATGGACAGAGAGATCATCAAAGATAAAGAATATATAGAGATGATAAAGAAAGAGATGGAGATATTTTTTCAAATAAACAAAAAGGAACATACAACATTGCAAATCCTATGGGATGCCACAAAAGCATATATAAGAGGACTAACAATTTCATTCAAGGCAAAGAAAAACAGAGAGAAACAGCAAAGAAGAAACAATTTACTGATTGAACTCGCAAAACAGGAAGCAGAATTACAGAACAGACCCGATAGGAAAGAGATCAAGGGGAAAATAAACCTTATCAAACATGAAATAAACCTAATAACAACAACAGAAATAGCTAGGAAAATCAAAATTGCAAAACAAAACCAATTTGAATTTGCAAATAAAACAGGACGTTGGCTGGCCTACAAATTAAAGAAAGAAAAGGAAAAAAGACTAATACACCAACTACAAGACGAACAAGGGCAACTGCAGCATATGAATGAGGAAAAAAAGCGAATTGTAAGGAATTTCTATCAGAAACTATATGCACAGGAAGAAATCCAATTGGAAAAAGTTAGAGTATATAAATAAAGCCAACATTCAAGAAATAAAGGAATCTCAAAGAGAACTCTTGAACAGACCAATATCGATGTCAGAATTAATTGAAGCAAAGAAGAAGCAGAACAACAATAAAACACCAGGTCCAGACGGTATCCCGGCGGAATTTTACAAAATTGAACACCAGCTGATTGATGACATTTTACTACAAGTCCTGAATGAAGCAATTTTAGAAGCCAAAATTCCTAAATCATGGATAGAGACAATCATTACATTGATACCTAAAGAAGACTCAGACCCCACTCAAACCAAAAACTACAGACCCATATCACTCCTAAACGCAGACTATAAACTATTTACATCAATTATGGCCCAGAGAATGAAGACAATTATTGTGAATTATATCCATCCAGACCAAAATGGATTTATTCCAAACAGGCAAATCAATAAGAACACAAGAACAATAGTCAATATCCTGGAATATTATGAACAAAAATCAGATGAAAAAATGGCTTTACTCTTCCTCGACGCACAGAAAGCATTCAACAATCTCAACTGGGGATTCCTAACATTGCAACTAGAAAAAATGGGAACTGGCGAGAAATTTTTAAATATGATTAAAACAATATATTCAGATCAAATTGCAAAAATATGGATAAACGGAGAGACAACAGACCAATTTAAAATATCCAAGGGAGTGAGACAAGGATGTCCTCTCTCTCCTATACTATATATACTAGCATTGGAACCCCTGTTGAATGAAATTAGGAATGACAATGAAATATAAGGACTAAGAACCAAAAACCAGGAATATAAGTTACAAGCATTTGCCGACGACGTAGTATTTATTTTAGAACGACCAAAACAATCAGGACTGAATTTACTAAGGAGGATAGAACAATATGGTGAAGTGGCTGGTTTGAAAATTAATAGACAAAAAACAAAACTACTAACTAAAAATTTGACACAAACCCAGGAGAAAGAATTGGAAGAGACATTAGGAATACAAACAACAACAAAAATAAAATATTTAGGAATTTGGCTCACCAATAAAGCATCATCCCTTAAAGAAGACAACTATATTAAATTGGCTAAACAAATTCAGAAGGACTTAGAGGCATGGAGTAAATTGAAACTATCACTATTAGGCAAAATTGCTTCAATTAAAATGACTATTTTACCAAAAATGTTATATTTATTTAGAACAATACCGATAAACCCAGGAAAATCATATTTCAAAGATCTTGATAAAATGACATCAAAGTATATATGGCAGGGAAAAAGAGCCAGGATTAAACTGAAACACCTGCAAGACACCAAAGAAAGGGGTGGCCTGGGATTACCAGACTGGCAAACGTATTACACAGCAACAGCCTTAACGTGGATTAAAGATTGGATGACGCTTGAAGATAAACGAACATTAGCACTAGAAGGATTTGATCTGTCCAAAGGCTGGCATGCATTTTTATGGGAGGGAAAGCCCAGACAACATGATCATTTTAGGAGACATTATATCAGAGGAGCATTGGCAAAAATTTGGACTGAAATAAGGAGAAAACACTACGATAAAATCCCAAGATGGCTATCAACCATGGAGGCCCAAATTTACCCGAACACAATGGACATAGGCAAGATGAAAACCTATGACGAACTGTTGAATACAGAGGGAGATATAAAAACAACAGAGGAATTGAGACAACAGGGCACGGACATTGATTGGTGGATGTATTTACAGATAAAATCAAGATATAAAAGTGATATGAAAAAATTTGGAATCCAAAAAGAAAGGAATGAATTAGATAAAATCATAATACAATCAGATGACAAATTGATAACTAAAATATATAATTATTTGCTTAAATACAAATTGGAAGAAGAAGTGGTGAAGGAAAACATGATTAGTTGGGCAAAAAATTTTGGATATAATATTAACTTAGAAAAGTGGGAAAAAATGTGGAAAGTAAGAGTTGTTAACCTAATCTTGTGTAGCTTTTTGTCCGGTAATATTGAACTGCAAACTAGGGCATACAAAATTTTGCCAGACCAATTCTTGAATACAGCTCATCTGTATGGAACCTGCACTGCATATCGGATACTAATACAATAGAATGAGTCCAGAGATATTTCACAAGAAGAGTCCTCCACTCCTCTGCTTGCAACAAAATACCGTATGCCACAAGACTTGAAATTTTGGGCTTAAACAATTTAGAACTTTGCCGTCTTTGGTCTGATCTAAGCATAGTACATAAAATCATCTACTACTGTACAATGTCCTACCAGCCAATGAATACTTCAGCTTCAACCAAAACAATACAAAAGATCACAATAGATCTCAAATCCCCAAAACTTTAACCTTAGACTGTCTACTGTAGACCTCGCCCCATTCCTAAGAGGTCTGAAAGGGGCGTGCATAAGTGCACCAGCATGCCTACCATCCCTGTCCTAATATTTTCTTCTATTTGTATACTTTTCATTTATTTATAATTATGTTTACACTTGTATCTGTCATAAAATATATGCTTGACGAAAATAAAAAAAATAAAAAAATAAAAACCTCTCCCAACAGATTTTGTTCTAAGGCCCTCTCTTGCATTACTAGTTCCTTCTTCTCTGTTCCTAAGGAAGTCCCACTTCTTGTATTATGGGTATGGCAGTGGAATAAGAAGAGAGAGGGAATTGGGTTCATTCATAACTGTGGCAAATCTTGTACTTCACTCCTTCAGGTTGGCCTTTATGGGGATTTGGCTAGATTGATCTTAGTAATGTTTTGTCGCCTCTCTTTTTAGGTTCTTTTATGTGTTTCCTGACCATGGCACAAGTCTTTCTCTAGAGAGAAATCTGATAAATACTTGTCCCCATATTATATTCCTGCTGCATCCTGCAGACATGACCTTTAAAATAAGATAAAATAAGCCAGTAAAAAAGCTTCAGGTATGATCATCAGAGTCTTTTAACAAAAGTGGTTTATAAATTCATAAATATATCAATATTGCTCATCCAAAAAAGCAAATCAAGTTTCTAGCTCCTGATTCATGTTTTTCATGTTCTGAGAATTTTGGTGTGTGTCAGTAGTGGGATTCAAATCCCATCGCTATTGGTTTGCTTGTGGGCCCGCTCATGTGCTCGCGAAGCTTCTGCGCATGCACAATGTTGTCCGGGTGGGTGGGCGGAGCCTCCTGCCACCACCGCTACCAGTTCGCCCGATCCAAGGCAAACTGGCAAGCAACCCACCACTGGTGTGTGTGTGTGTGTGTGTGTGTGTGTGTGTGTAGGTCTTTGGTTATTCGGGTTTTCTCCCATGTAAAATTGGCGATGTTTCGACGAAGTCTCATTCATCATCTTCAGGCTGGTGTTTTCGACTTCATGCTTCTAGGAGCAATGTGTGATCGCAGCTGTTTCTTCCTTTTAACTGCCAGTGGGGGTGTGAACTGATTGGTTGGGGGTTTGGCTGTGCTCTGATTGGATGGGGGGTTGGCTGTGCTCTGATTGGATGGGGGTGTGTTCTGTTTAGGTGGGGGGTTGGTTGTGCTCGGGTTAGTCAGAGTTGCAGGATTTGAGCTGGTGAGCTGCATTGCTGCTGTTTGGCTTCGCGTTCGTGGTCGTGCCACATCTTCATGGTGGGTGTCAGTTTGTTTCATGTATGGATTGGAATAAGTGCACGCATTGAAGAACACAAGAACTCAGTCAGAAAAGAGAAACCAACTTCTTCCCTGGTCCAACACCTTAAAGCCACAGGACATGATATTGACTTTAAGAAGACCAGAACTATCGCCAAAACTGAACACTTTAACAACAGAATAATCAGAGAAGCTATCGAGATAGAAAAACGCCCACACAGCATGAATAAATGAGATGATACCTCCCGCCTACCAGCCATTTGGAAACCTGCCCTCATTGACAAACAAGTCACTAACACAAAGAAGGACACCAGACCCACACTCACGAAAACCACACAGGATGTCACCACCACACATCCATGCAAAAAGCAAACCCACACCGATGAGGCACGACCACAAACCAGAAGCCAGATCACAGCTGCATCATTAGCCACTTTAAACCTCTCCAATCCATACATGGAGCAAACTGACACCCACCATGAAGATGTGGCACGACCACAAACGTGAAGCCAAACAAAAGCAATGCAGCTCACCAGCTCAAATCTCCCTGCAACTCAGACTAACCTGAGCATAACCAAGCCCCCACCTAAACAGAATATACCCCCATCCAATCAGAGCACAGCCAAAACCCAACCAATCAGAACACACCTCCACCCAATCAGAACACAGCCAAGCTCCCACCCAATCAGTTCACACCCCCACTGGCAGTTAAAAGGAAGAAACAGCTGCGATCACACATTGCTCCTAGAAGCACGAAGAAAGCAGATAGAAAGATATCGTCTATTCTGAGAAACCCTAAAGACAAAATAGAATTAGAAGATCAAGGCATATACAAAATCCCATGTGCTTCCTGCCCCTCAACATTGACAGACCAACAGAAGAATGAGTATGCGTATCGAGGAACATAAAAATTCAGTACAAAAGAAAGAACACACATCATCATTTGTACAACACATAAATGCCACAGGACATAATATTAATTTTAATAACACAAAAACAGTTGCAAAAATAAACATCTCAATGGCAGAATAATCAGAAAGGTCATTGAAATAGAGAAAAGACCATATTGTATGAATAAACGTGATGCCTGCCTACTATTTGGAAACCTGCTCTCATAGACATACGAATCTTAACACAAAATATAAACCATAGATCAAAGATTCATCATAATGCTTGTGTTGCCACCATTTCCAGCATAACTTATCCATTAACCCACAACCAAGCAACAGCACTTCCACCCAATCAAAATACAGCTATGTTATCAGCCAATCAGAACACAACAACACTGTCGACCAATCAGAATATACCTTTGCCTCTTTTCATAGAAAAACGTCAGTTACGATCACACAGTTTGCCCATAAGCACCAAACAGAAAACTTCAGCCAGAAGATGACGAATGTGATTTCGTCGAAACATTGCTACTACCCTTTTAAGGATATGTTTACGGGACATATCGGGAAGAAACCCGAGATATTAACTGTACACACACACACACACACACACACACACACACACACACACAAACATCCTTTTCTATTTCTTCTGTTGTTGCCATTACTTTTATTAATAAGCTTATTCCAAATTACAAAATTCTTTTCTAGCTTTGAAGTACTACAATATAATTCCTGAGGGTTTTTTTTTTTTTTTGACAACTGTGCCTGTCTGTGCATGAGACAGACTTTTCTGACAGATATATGACATTTTATTAGTCCGAAGCGCAAAGATTAAACAACCTGGAGTACAAAGGCCACATGTAAATTTCCAACCTCCATCCTCTCTTCCCCTTATTGCCTAAATTTAGCAGCAACATTTTCTATCATTTTGAGGCTGGAAAAGCAGCAAAAATCAAAGAAAATTCTAAAGCCGTTCTAATATCACACTAACACTTTAAAAATTAATGTTTTTCCCCAACATGTAAGAAAACAACAGTGACACAAAATTCTTGCCTTACCTACATGCATTATATTAGCCTAAGCCTTTCACATTATGGTCCCATCCACTTCAGTCATTGGTACCTTAAAAAAGGTTCAGTGTAGCTTCTGAGCAACGACTGCAACATTGCTGAGCAACGACTGCAACAAACTGACTATTAATGTATACTTTATGAGCCAGAAAGAGAGCTAAGAAAATATCTATAGATCCCTTACATCCTGGACATGAACTGTTTCAACTCCTCCCCTCAAGACACTGCTATAGACCATTGCATGCCAAAACAACTAGACACAAAGACAATTTTCCTCCCATGCCATCACTCTGCTAAACACATAATTCCCACAGCACTGTGTTATGCCTAAGACTATTTAATCATGTAGTAGGATTGTATTACTATTATCATTCTAACCTTTGTACCTTTTGACCTTCCTCTCCAGCATTGGTCAATTTTGAACAGGATCCGTACCCAACATGGTGTCTGCCAGGACTCATTGTTTAAGTGGGATCTTGTCTCTACCCCTCAGTGTGACTGTGGTGCTCCTCGACAAAATATCTACCACATTGTGTCCATCAAGAGCTTACACCGGCCCAATGTCTGATTTTTTCAACATAGACCACAGTGGGTTGCCCCCAGTTCGGACTGGTTCGCAAGAACTGGTATTAAAACTGGCTCCGCCCACCACCCTGGATGTTGTCATCAGCGATCTGTGCATGCACAGAAGCTTCTGCACAGACGCAGAAGCAAGGTGTGTGCATCCATGCGATCCTGTTGCAAACCGGTGGTAAAGGTAAGTAGAACTCACCCCTGATGGACCACCCTGTCCTTAAATGTCTGGGTGGACTGGACATTAACATTTGAACAACTATAAGTCCATGTATTTGCCATATGCTAAATCAATCAATCCGAAAAGTGTCTTTAGCATGTGGGAGAAATGCTACCCTAATAACAACCTTGCAGTGATCAAATGAGAGTATCATAATAATTATTACCATTTTATTTATGGCTAAGAATAAAAAATAACAGGAAGTCAATTATGCATTAAAATAAAATTATTCAATAATAGTAATAATAATAGCTACAAATTAAAGAAAGCTTCTTAAAACCAGGTCCAAACCCAATGTTTTCTGATTGTTACAATTTGAAATAGAACTCAACTCCTTTCCTCAAAATATTAATGGAATGATTATGTAATAGAAAAAGTACAATCTCATTGATAGGCCAGTTTAAGAATATCTGTCTTCTGGGGGGTGGAGTAAAAGGATGGTAAAGTATTATATAATCTGTTATTAATTTGGGTTTTATTTTGGAGAAGCCACAGGGGGAGGGGAGGGGGAGGGGGGGTTAGGGAGGAGGGGGGAAGAAAAGGGGGGGAAATTGTATTTGAAAAACTTTTTCAATAAAAAAAGAATATCTGTCTTCCATTCAAGAAAAAAAAAATAAACAGAGGAAAAGAGAGGTTGAAGAAAGATTTTTTTGCTCATTATATCTCTGGTTGTTGGTCAGCAGGATAAAAGTTGCAAAGAGACACTTGGACTTCCAGGAATTCACACAATGTATCTTCTGTCTGGACTGAATGCCAAAGCTTAACAACCTAATGGAAAGATATTGTCAAGCCCCACGCAGCTGGACAAAATCAAATAAGCAAGATTTCAATAAAGTAGTTTTAATGTTTATCAGAGTTAATTACAGAATCCTGGAACTGGATCTTCTCCTTTATACTGAGTTAATTAAGGGCGGAGTGTCTGAATGATTTGAAAGGTTTCTTCCTGGATTCCTCTCCACCTGGGCTAACACCATTTATGAGAAAAGCTATAAGGAGTCAACCCATTATCTTTTGATTATTTATGTCTCTTTCTTTCTTCTATTTCTTTCCTAGCCTTCTCACAATCTCTTAGATGTCAAAAGTTTAATTATTTTTGTACTACTCCAAAAGTCCAATAATACAGGATTTCTTTACAATTTCCATAATCAATTAGCGGCACATCTTGATAAATAAATGCATAAGATGGTATGTTATGTTGTGAATCAATAAATATTTTGAATGCTATTATGACCGAGGTGGCACTGCTTTATGAACTGTGTTTGGGATTGGTCTGCGGGATATGTTGGCTGCTTACATGCTTCTTGCATAGAATTTTTGGCACAATGGGAATGGAATTGTCAGTAGCATCTGACATTATTGATTTCATGGCTGTATTTATGAATAGAGCAAAGCTGGAGATTACTGCTCCTCAAGGTATTTGGTAGTTGTATCCCATCATGAGTGCAACACAATACATTTTTCAACAACAGCTATGTTCTCTTTTGTTAACTGACAAGCCAAGGGAAAAACCAAGAATTCTAGTCTTAAAGAAACAGACATCAATCCTACAAAGTTTAGGAGAGACTCCTATGCAGTTAGATGCAAGTACACTTTTGTTTCTAAAGTTCTAAAGTTCTTGATTTAAAAGACAAATTGCACTTTAACTGAAAGTTTGAAATTAATATTCTGATTCTTTCCCTTTGATTTTTTTTAAAGGAAGTAGTTAACAAAGATTTGGTGATTATTCATTTATATCAAGAAGTGCCAGTTCTCTTTTAAAATGTGCAGACTTTGCAAGTTTAAAAATGATAAGTGAGTCTGTAAAATATAATTTTAAAGTAGTGGTTCCCACCCTACACACACACACACATCCTTGAAATATAATCGCTGTAATCCTTCTGCTGCAGATAATCAAATATTCTGCCTCTGGCAAATTTTGATAGGGCCTATCAGCTTTTAATGGTCAAATTTATTTTTCTGAAAAATAGCAAGCAAAGGAATGCATTGAACATGAAACTAAACTATTAAAAACAAAAGAAATATTTTAAACGGCATCTGAGATGGCGTTAGAGTTGAGATTGCCTTAGCAGAATTAACATGAAATTGAGAAAAACTACACTGTGCTAGTATGATGGTTGAAGTCAGAAATAGTAAATCATGTCAACATTCCAGAGGTGATATTCAATAGGTTCTGACCAGTTCTGGAGAACCAGTAGCAGAAATTTTGAGTAGTTCGGAGAACCAGTAAATACCACCTCTGACTGGTCCCGCCCCCATCTATTCTCTGCTTCCCAAGTCCCAGCTGATCAGGAGGAAATGTGGATTTTGCAGTAACTTTCCCCTAGAGTGGGGAGGGAATGGAGATTTTACAGTATCCTTCCCCTGTCACTCTCACTAAGCCACACCCACCAAGCCATGCCATACCACGCCACACCCACCAAGCCATGCTACACTCACCAAGCCATGCCCACAGAACTGGTAATAAAATTTTTTGAATCCCACTGCTGCAACATTCATAAATAATACTTTAAAAGTGGACTTCTTTGGGTAAGTGCAGATAACTGGCAATAATATCCTTTTGATTAGGATACATCTGAAGGCTGTATTACATAACCTGTGTGCAATGAAAAAGTTTTCCAAAATTAGGGTACATTTTCTATAAGGCTAATCCAAAGAAACACTAAGAAGGTAAATTACATACCCAGGAGAAATGCAATAAGAACATAAAAATATCTCTGTGGGTTCAAGCCACAGGCTTATCTAAGGTAGTCTCACATTTGGCACCACACATTGGCCAATTAGATACATCTGGGAAGTGAGCAAGCCCATCTGGGGAACAATAGTCCCTTCCACTGTCTCTAATATTAACTATGTTTAATAGTAACTAATATTTAAGGCATGCTGCCTATAATTGAAGAGGTAGCAAATAATCATAAATATTAATAGCCAAGGACAGTCTAATGTTCCATGAACATGGCCAGTTTCTTTTCAAAATCATCCCAATTGTCTGCCACCTGCAAGAGAGAAAGAAAAAAAATCCTTGTGTATGTTAACTAAGCCATTTCCTCCTTCCTTCTATGGGTCAAATTACTGTAATATTTTCTCATAGGAGAGCTGCTGCAGTTCATTATCCTTTTCAACACCTTATTGTACTTTCCTAGCTCTGTAATATCTTAAGATGTGATGATCTGAATTCCAGGTTGGGGTTAAAGTGTGGTCTCTCTAGATTTGTTTAAGGCATATTATATAGCCCTACATTTCATAATGTTACTTACCTCACCAGGAAGAGCATAATGGATGGGATGATGAAAATGAAGATGGTGGAGAAATATAATACCACTTGAAATTTCAATTTACTGGGACAAGAAGCCATGGATGTGAAGCATAAAACATAGCCAGGGTAAAAGTTAATAGCTCTTTAATAGACTATCCTCCAAACAGTGACAGTTATGTCACATTCTCAGACTTCTCCTTTCTCTCCAGATCTCCAGGGATGAAGGAACAAATAATCAAGTCTATTAAGTACAATCTTGAAAAGCAAACCATGAAATTATTACACTAAAGTAAGTAGTGCTTGCACGATTATGTGAAAGTGCCACAACTTTATTAAAGAAGATCCTTACATTAATTGGAAAGAAAAGGCCAAGTTATTCTCTCTTTGGAAAGTTTAAAGGGTTAACTCTGTATAAAGAATGCTGTATATATGATTGCAGGAATTATAAGATTTTCCCCATGTCGTATGGAACCGACTTGATCCCATTACATCTGCCCATCCCAGTTGGTCAGTCAAGGAAGGTATATTAGTTAAAGAACTCCAACTGCTGGGATCTAGGAAGAGAGCCTTCTCTGTTGTTGTCCCTGCTCTATTCTCCTTCCAGAAATGAGGCAGGCCCCCACTTTCTTGGCCTTCTGAAAAGGAGTTAAAACATGCTGGGCAACCATGCATGCATGCGGAGCCCAAAGGAGCATGCAATGTGGAGTTGGTTGGTGCCAGAGGTGGGTTTCATCAGGTTCTGACCAGTTGTGGAGAACTGGTAGCAGAAATTTTGAGTAGTTCGGAGAACCGGTAGTAAAAATTCTGACTTGTCCTACCCCCATCTATTCTCTGCCTCCCAAGTCCCAGCTGATTGGGAGGAGATGGGTATTTTATTTATTTATTTATTTATTGGTTTGATTTATATTTATTAATTCAATTTATTAATTCAATTTGTATGCCGCCCCTCTCCGAAGACTCAGGGCGGCTTACAATGCGTTAAACAATAGCCTTCATACTTTTGTATATGTCCCCACCCCCAAGCGGTGTTCTTTTTATACAAAGTCAGCTTATTGCCCCCACAATCCAGATCCTCATTTTACCTACCTCGGAAGGATGGAAGGCTGAGTCAACCTTGAGCCTGGTGAGATTTGAATTTGCAGTAATTGCAGGCAGCTGGCAGCTAAGTACTACTTAACAGCACTTTAGTCGGCTGCGCCACCAAAGCTCAATATATTTTGCAGTAACCTTCTCCTGGATTGGGGAGGGAATGGAGATTTTACAGTATCCTTCCCCTGGAGTGGGGTCGGAATGGAGATTTTACAATATCCTTCCCTTGCCATGCCCACCAAGCCATGCCATGCCACGCCCACCAAGCCACACAGAACCGGTAGGAAAAATATTTGAAACCCACCACTGGTGCCATGAGATCCCTTCCTTTGCCTTTGTCAACTAATTTTTAACAGAGTTTAATTCTTGCCTCCTTAATTTTTTTATTAAAAAAATAATAATAGCAATGGCAGTTAAACTTATATACCGCTTCACAGTGCTTTACAGCCCTCTCTAAGTGGTTTACAGAGTCAGCCTTTTGCCCCCAACAAGCTGGGTTCTCATTTTACCACCTCAGAAGGATGGAAGGCTGAGTCAATCTTGAGCCTGGTGGGATTTGAACTGCCAAATTGCAAGCAGCTGGGAGTCAGCAGAAGTAGCCTGCAGTACTGCACTCTAACCACTGTGTCACCAAGGCTCTTTTTTAAAATTAAAAATTTTAAAAATTAAAAATTAACTCTAACATTTTAATTTTTATGCATCATTTTAAAAATATATTTTATGTTTCATTGTACACCACCCACCCACAGTCTCTCTTTGAAGGAGATGGGTGGTTCAGAAATGTGAAGAATAAATAAATAAAATTAGAATAAGTTGTTCCTCCAATTCAAAACAGGAGATGATTTTAGTGGTGTTTCTTTTTTTCTTTTTCTTTCTTTTTCTGGTGAATTGTCTGAAAGGGAACAAGCTTGGCTACAAACTTTAGCAGAAACGAGACAGAAAAACATGGATCGGGGAAGGGAGTTTAGGAGTGTGTGAAGATGCGCATGTAATTTCTGTCCATGATTCCTTGAAGCAGTTATATCTTTTTTTCTTTTTTTCTTTTCTTTTTTTTTTTTTTTTGGCACTGTGTGGCTGCTCTCTGAAGCTCTAGAACAATCCCAGCAAAGACACAGCTGCTTTAAGGAGTCCCAAGAGAGAGCAAGTTCTGAGAACCTAAGCACTCAAAAACAGCTGTTTGCCTTTGAATCTGAAACACTGTGCAGTTCGAGTATGCATAATAATGTGGAAATGTTTTGCAAAGATAGTTACAATCATAAATTAGAGGAAAAATATATGAAAAGAGAAATGTCCAAGCGATGGAAAGAAAGGGTGAGGGTTAGAAGTTAAATAAAGTGAGGAAGCTGCGGGATCTTTAGATGCTGTTGAGCTACAGTTTGCAGCATCTCATACTGTTGTCCATATTGTAAAGCTGTTGGGAACTGTAATTCAGCAGCATCTAGAAAACCACAGTACTCGACTCCTGAATTAATATATGTAAATTAAAGTCTCAGTCTTCTAAGCATTTCCCTTGATGTAAACCCCATAGGATTCAATGAGATGTATATCAAAGTAGACATTACCCTGTTTGACAGCTTCATTTTCTACAGCACTCTAAGTTTGGATGATACTGGAAAATAAGCAATGACCTGTTTATCATTCAAGCTTCCCAGACTTGAATATAACTTTTTAAAATATATCTCAGTTATAACCAGATCATTCTTCGGATGTATTTGTGATCACCTGATGGTATTTACTAAGGTATCAAGTTAACAACCCTCCAAAAATGTGAGTATTATCTAAGTCTTCATTGCAGGGGTGAAATCTACTTATCTTCCTTACCGGTTTGGAAGTACGAGCACGTCACATGCACACGCAGACCTTCTGTGCATGCGCAGAGGTAAAAAACACATTACTTCCTGGTTAAAACCAGGAAGTAACAACACCTGGATGGGTGGGCGGAGCCTCATGGCGCCATCACTACCGGTTCTCTGAACCACCTGCCACAATCGCTACCAGGAGCATTTCACCCCTGCTTTATTATCCTTTAGCTTTAATAATGATCATATTTTTCTACCCTCTATCCATAGTGCGGATTTAAAGTAGTAATCCCAGAAGAAGGGACTGGGAAAAGGGAATGGCCATTATATTGGATAGGAACTAAAAATTATAAACAAATATTTTGTTATTGCTCCTCTTGAACTCCAGATGAGAGAATCTGTTCTGACCTAGGCTTCCCTAGCAGCATGAAGCTTAATCCTCGTCCCGAGACACCCCTTTTATTTAATTTGCAGTGAATGCCTTTCCAGCAAAGTCTTTCCTCTCCCACAGTCTTTCAAGATAGTTCACAATTACCGACCTTTATCAGGCTTGGAGAGTGGTCAGACTGATATCTTTCAGATGCTGCAATACTTGGCAAGAATGCAGTAATGAACTAATTGTCTCCTGCAAACTCAACTCTCCTTTCACTCCTCTTTTATTCCATCTGGGAGAGGCCATTCATCGTCCACCTGTGGCCTTATTTCCAAGTCGACCCTTGTTCTTTAGCTGTTCCCTTTGTCTGGCAACTCTGTGCATGCGCACACTGGGAATAGGCTCCAGCTGTTCATCTGCCTCACTGATGTTTGACTCCAAAGGCAGCTGATAACTGGCATACGGCTCTGGCTCCCTCTCTGCCTCTGATGCAGAGTTCTCATCAGAGCTTTCCCCAGACTCCAGGACTGGCCCATGTTCCTCCCCAACCTCCTCATTGTCCGAATCTGCTGCCAAATCCACTGGCCACTGGCAGGCCACAACAGAATCAGAATACAAGGAGGAAGATCCTGTGGGAACACAGAGAAGATGTTAGCACCAATAGGGTTGGATGCTGTCCAAATTTTTGAAGGGGAAAGGAGACATTGACTTAAATAAGTGGCATTGTGATGAACTAAATGGAGTTGGGATGATATTTATCAGTAGTGATCTTGCCCCATGGATTGTCTGTGATCTGTGCTTTAGCAAGCTGTTAGCTCTGTGTCCAGCAGCTGGCTGGTGAAAGAACCTCATCAGTAACAGATGAACAAGTATTCCATTGTCATGTGCCCTTCCGTGCATTAGCTCAGTGACAGGACGCTTTAGCAGCTGGTCAGACAAAAGCACGGTTTTGCATTCCAGGAGCTAATTGAGCATTCTCATAATATATACTTCAAAAAAAAAAAAAAAAAAGTGACAGTCTCTATTTCTCCACCACCTCCAGCAAACATACTATTTAAATAAATAGGAGCAAATGTACCAGCACGGATTCAGAATAACCCTTACTGAAATACGTGCTCGACATTATTCAGGCAAATTTAGAAAATAAGGATTTTTTTTGGGGGGGGGGGGAGATGAGCTATGATTGAACAATTGTGAACACTCAGGGATGATTTACATGCTCTTAATATAGATTTTCTTACTTTTTTTCATTTTTATTATTATTTTATTAGTATAATTTTTTTTGCCCAGAATTAATTATGAAAGAAGTGGGGGGGGGGGGGAGTCTAAAACATGCAGGTGGCAGGTGGTTTTTCTCTAGCCTCAAATTTCATCATTGAAACAGGCACTTCTCAGTTTAAATATTCTGCCTCAAGGGCTTATTATTCTATGGTGTTCATTATAATGTTTTAACCACTGAAAACCTATTCCCTGAAAGCTCCATAGAAATGAGCAAGAGATATGCTCAGGATGAACAGGCATCCCAGCAGATTTTGCAAACCATCAAGAAAGATTTTCAAGAGTAAAAAATGACAATGAAAGCTAAGAAGCCAATTATATTAATATCTGCCTGGAAGACTTTCCTAAGCTCTAGTCCCCAGCTTCCTGCTATGTTTTTCAATTTCCATTATATTTTGATATATTTTGAATTCTTCATTCATTTTTTTTTTTCTTTTGCCAACCCAGAAGTACACAAGCCGAGTCTCCAAGGCTGCAGCTGACCCCTAGAGCTTCTCAAAAAATTGCAGCCAATTTTTTTTTCCCTTCAAATTTCTCATTCCTGGGAGTGATCTTATTAATTGGCCTTCTTCAATTCCTTTCAATTTACATTCAATTTAATTAAACCTGAAGTCAAAGGTAGTGTTTTCATTCTAGACTTACCCACTTTTTTTTTTTTTTTTTTTTTTGGGGTAGGGATACAAGTTATTTTAGGGAGTGAAGAAGTCTCTAACGTGCCAAACAAAACCTAATGTCATCAGTTTGAAGAACTGTCCCAAACTATTCAACTGTCCCAAACTATTCAATAGGGGTAGCAAATTATGTTTATTGCTGTCATTCACGAAACCTTCAGCACATAGTGAGGGCATTCTTTCTCTCATTGCACTCCAGATTTTGTTCTGCCCATTTGTTTTTGGGCTGCTTTGCCTAGAGCTAAACAAGCAACTGAACAAGCAAATAAAAATGAGATCTTATGACCCTGCCCTCAGCTGATGTTGGCTCCATAAGCCATTCATAGTTGTGCTGAGTTCATTTGGGTGAAAACTGATGAAGTTGAATAGATGGTGGAACTTGGCTGAAAACTTCTGTATCTCTTGGCACCATACTAGTTTTTTTTTTTTCTGATAACCTTGAAACAGATTCACAAGCTTGTATACCTCCAGTGGCATCAGGCCTTCAACAAATGCTAAAGCCATTCATAGTCAATACACAAGGCAGCATGGTCTTTGCTCTCATCCCTAGGGGGCATTTTGTTTTCAATGACACTATGAATCATTGTTCTCTGGAAAAGTGGAAAGTGTCACTATCATGCAACATGTCCTTTTTTTTTTTTTGGCTTGGGCTCAAAAACT